>CM060605.1:23788207-25201927 GCA_030578255.1 Tiaroga cobitis
CTTTTGTGTGCACTACCTGGAAAATGATAGCGGGAGTGAAAAGTACACTAGTGAAACGAGGTGAAAACAATCAGCCTCCCTTGACAGGGTGTGTTGACCACTGCTGGCTTCAGGCTACTTTTAAGAAGGGCTACTGCGCCCTCTTGTGCTTGTAAGCGTGAATGCCAATATACCGAGAATTGAAGTTTCGCCTCCTAGTGGCAGGTTGTGATGTCACAGCTATGAAAAAGCACTCACCCACCTCTCTGCATAGGATATGATTGATTTTGGCCGTGATTCTTGGCTAAGACCATGAACAGTGCAGAACAGTTTGAGCTCAGCTGTGCACTGCAGTTTCCTGTTGCTTTAGGAAGAAATGCTTTGAACAGAGAATCATACTTTTTCTTAATTTTACTTTGAGAAACTGGCATACAAATAATATCTAAACATTTTTTTAATTCAATAACTTTGTACCATATATTGAAACAAAATTTTACAAAGATTCAGAGGGAAGAAGGTTTTTTCTGTTCCCTATAGAAAGCTATCATATGTTTTTTTTTAACTATTCTCTTTTGCTCTTTATATATATATGCTTTAATTTGATAAAAAATACAGTAAAAACAGTAATATCGTGAAATATTATTGCAATTCGAAATACCTTTTTTCTATATGAATATATTTTAAAATAAGTAATTTATTCCTGTGACGGTAAAGCTGATTTTTCAGCATCATTACTCTAGTCTTCAGTGTCACATGATCTTTTAGAAATCAATATGCTGAATTGCTGCTCAAGAAAGGATTTCTAATTATTATGAATGTTAAAAGCAGTTGTGCATCTTAATATTTTTGTGAAAACCTGATACATTTTTTTTAATCAGGATTCTTTAAATTAGCAATTAGCTACCATCGCACACCTGCAGGTAATAGATAGGTGCGTAGGAGAGAAGACCAAAAAAGTACAAAATCAAAAAAAAAAAAAAAGGGAAATCCTGCACTCTATCAATACTTAAAGTATCTACAAATATTTATTAGCAACGTTTCGGTCTCATGATCTTCATCATGCATATACAATCAAGATTCTTTGAAATCAGTCTTTCTTTGAAAGAACAGCATTCATTTGAAATGTTAAAGTCTTTACGGTCACTTTTTATAATTTGAATGCATCCTTGCTGACCCCAAACTTGTAAGTCTCATGGACTACTGTTTGGTCATTTTGAAGTTTGACAGCTCCAGTCTCCATTCACATAAAAGAGTGAGAGATATCCTTAAAAACTTCATCTTATTTATGTTTCCACAGTATAGAGAAAGGCACATGGGGTCTTTGGTGCTCAGCTCTGACACTGATATACATGTGTGTTCATTAGGTGTAAGCCACGGCAGCTTTTATTTCCAGTGTGCTCTGCACTTTTGAAATGACTGTGTAGGAAGTGCCAAGGCCTTGCGTCATTTCCTCAACCTTCTCTCTCAGCGCTTCTGTTTTTCTCCTCTCCCTCTCCGCCCTACACCCCCCACCATCTCTCAGAGAAGAGAAACGCTAAGCCAGCGCTCAAGGCCTTGATGCTCGCTCCAACAACAAAGTTTGCACCAGCTACGGCACGACCTGCGTTCTTTGGAACCAGCAGACACCCTCACAAGTGCATGCCTGCACTGGACCAACGTTTGCTCTGGAGCAGCTGAGCAGGAGAAGCAACAGCAGAGCTGTCCATCTCCCAGCCTACATTTTTGGGGGTGGGGAGAAAGCAGGAGTGTTGCAGCGGTGGTACTTGGTTTTTTTTATTTTTAGCTTCTTCCCGACCCTCTACCCCGACAGCTGTCTCTCTCCTCCTCCTTCTCTGACAGAGCAGCGTCAGGAATAGCCTATCGGTTTGCACCTCTCAAAAGGCTGCCGGTTAGTGTGACATGAGACTACTGGTTCTCAGGACTCTCTCTCTGTCTCGAACACACACTATAATGCATCTCGCCGCTTTCGTCTGCCGCTCCGCTCCACTCTGACCTTGGTAAGGGAGCAACGGTAACTGTTGGAGCTGCTGCAGAGGATCTCAGGTAAGGCAGCAGGCGTTGCTCATGGCCCTGGATGGGGGAATCTGTAGATCTAGATCTGTGGAGGAGTCTGTTGGCTCAGAGTTCTGCTGCAGTCTGGACTCGGGCCTGCTCTGTCGCTTATTTTTAGGCTTGAGTGTGTTGGCACGCCGGGAGTAATGACTGGGCCTGCTAGTGCTAATGCAAAATTCAATAAGTTTGGCAATTTCACGTGAATTCAAGTAAGGGTTTTCTTGTACTGTAGTGTGTTAACGTGGCTGGTTTGTTTGGATTGTGCGGTGTAATTTGGTATTTTGAGACTAGAATGGAGTGCTGGATTGGTATTTTGAGGTTAAGTGCTAAAGTCCATCAAGCTCAATAGAGGCTTTTGTTTGAGTTGGTTTGCTCTTGTGGAAAAAGGTAGTGCCATTATGTTTTGGTTATTGTACTCTTTGAGATGAATGTTTCAAATAGGTCTTATTTTTGAACTTGTGTGGCTTTTTTCTTACGCTTTTGAGCGGTTCTATGACTGTTGAGTGTTTGATAGATGAAGTCAGTGGGTTATTTTGTGTATACAGTCATTGGATCAAATGCTTCACAGTCTGTCTGCAAAAGGTTTTATTGATGTGGCCATAAACTTTCAGCTGTTCAATTATGTCTCTTTTGTTAGGCTAAATTGCTGTTGCTGGTTTGTATTTATTCTGTTTCGGTGTAGGTTTCTTAATTTCTCAGTTGAATTATAATTACTTTCAGGAAGTACATTTAATTTTGTTGGCTGAATTGTGTTTAATCACCATAAAAGCCTAAATTGGCTGTGGCATTAATTCCATCCTTTTGTTACTGTATGTGTCCTCGAGGAACATCTAGAAATAAAGCTGTTCAAGTCTACCAGTCCTGTGTTGAGTGATAAGACCACTTTCATTTATATGCTATAGTCTTGCTATACATGGACAAAGTAGGTATTTTAGCATATTAACACTGTTAATTCAAATTGAATAGTTGTTACTACTAGAAATGTATCCAGTTGGGGGTTTTTTCCTGTTGGGAAAAAATAGGGCTGTTTGCTTTGTTTTTGGTTTTCAGTGATTCTCTAGCTAACAGATTTAGCCATAATTAGTGTTTCTGTGGTTGTAATCTTGCTATATAATAATGATAATAATAGCTGTTATTTTTATAATAATAAAATTATGCATTATTATTATTATTATTATTATGAATAATAATATATATCCTTTTAACCTTGATCATTATTATTATTATTATTTATATATATGTTTGACAGATGTCTTTGCATACGAGAATAGAATATTTAAGGGAATCTTAATCCTTTTGGTTTCTGCTTTTACAACAGGATGAAACATCATTTTGGTAATATTTTATGTAAAAAATGTTGTCGCTGTTTTTTTTAAAAATCAACTTGGTAACCCAAAGTTATCAATTTGTTACTGTTTGTGCAGCTAGCCTGTTGTGTGTATTATGATGTGGGCAGTTTCTTGCCTATGTGTCTGCTCTTAAAAAAGTCTGTGCTGTCAGTATCACAGTGCTCTGGTAACAGATAAGCATTCCATGGGTAACTTTTTATAGATGCAGTGTGTCTGATGGCTGGAAGTCCTGGAGAAGGGTCAGTGGTGGCATGAGGGGCTTTAAGGGAGTTCAGAGTGCTGATCTGGATATGGAGTTAGAGGACGGCTGCTACATTCGACAAGCCTAGTGGGAGATCCCAGAGTAATCCATACAGCTGATGCCGTACAATGTGGTGACAATGAAGTGAAACTGCTTTGTGTTTGCAAACAAACAAATTAAAATGTACTCATCCTCATTTCATTCCAAACCTAAATAACTTTGTTGTGTGGAACTCAAAAAATGACTAAAAAAAAAACTCAACAAAAAATGAAAATGAAAGTTTAAAAAAATTAAATTGTCTAAGGGGCTTTCAAGCTTCCAAAAGAACAAATAAGTACTATAAAATAATCCAAATGTTGTGTGTGCTATATTCTTTTTTGTGCTTGTGCTTTTGTGCAAATGATGCACCATTAGAATATATGCAAATATGAATTTGCTAAGGTTGTATGGTTTCTTTAGAAGGACTGAGGCTAGTTGACTTGCATAGTTGAATTGTTCCATATAAACAGGCATATTTCAGTTCAAAAGGCTTCAGTTGGATAGAAGTCAGACTGCAGCTATACAATGAGCCCCCCATAGGTCTGTCATGTGTCTCTTGTTCTAATATGTCAACAAGTTAAGAATTCTCTTCATTTTAGGATCCTTTTAAATCTCATATTTAAATAAATAACCTTAATGTGCAACTTTAATGTTAGGCAAATCCAGTGTTTAATCATCTCTTTCTACCCAACAGAGCCAAGAACCTCCTCTTCTTTCCAGCATTGTGGGTCTTGTTTACCTGAAGTTTGTGACCTCACATAACATAACTGTGAAGACCAGCATCCATTGTGCCAGCTTCTTGTCTGCTGGTCCCTCCATCTGTCACTCATCTTTCCATCCCGCCCTCCCTCCTCCATCAAACCCTTACCCGGCCTAGCCCATGACAGCAGCGTTGCCAGCATGGCATTCTCATCACGCTTTTCCTTCTGGGAGCAAAAGGAAAGTGATGTTCCATTCTCCATTCTCATCTTTCTGCACTGTGTGACATCAGCTGGGTGGTGTGCATGAAATGCACCAATGATCTTACTTTTATATCTATCTGTAGCAATATACTGGGGTGCCATGTGCACGGTTCATGACCGCACAGTTGCTAACAGCCTCTGTTCAGGGCATGCGTGTGTATTTGTGTGTTCTGAGCAGATGGAAAACATGAATCACTGTGTGAAAATGACCGGCGTGCTTTAGTGTCATGGTAGACTGTAGTTCACCAGCTCTCCGCCATTGCTCTTTTGATTACATTTTGAAAAGCTGCCACTGGCTGGAACATAGCAGTACACTAATGCTACTGCTTAAAATGGCAAGCACTGTAAATTAGTGCCTCATTAGGCTTCAAAATTGTTACATTTTCTGGATATCTTGGTCTTTAAAAATGTCCTGCATGAAATGTGTTGGACACATCTGCATAATAGCCTCAGCATGAACTTATTGTTCTTAATCAAATGCAAATGACCCTTTTACATGGACCTTTTATAGATCAAAGAAGAGAACAAGCCAATCCCCAAGAGTTCAAAAGACAATGTAAGTGCCAATATATTGTGCATAGTACTAACAAATTAAGTCTCACAGCTCTTTTATAATGCTCTCACAGAGAAGAGATGCACTTATAAAAAGAGAAGAAATGGAAATTGAAAAGCACTCTGTCTATTTGTGCTTAGTGACGTGTCTAATTGCATATTTTCAGTTATTATTTTCAGAATAATATGCTGTCAGTTCCAAGTCCCTCTGTTTTGACACAGGATGCAGAATTGTTGTTACAGGAAGCCTGATTGAGTGGCTGCTTCAACAATATACCATTTTTGAGAAAGAGTATTTAAGAATAGCCAAATTATGTCCTAGCTGATTTTTTATTTATATGGACCATTGATTCCTCACGGTCACACCTGATGCATAGTAATTTACCTCTAAATGGTGTTATGTCGACATGAAGATGGAGGAGTTTGTTCGATTCTTTAAGCTGTTGATTGACGTGCAGAAGTGCACACCACACGCTATGCTTTGAGTGGGAGGTCAGTGGTTAAATAAAGAGCCTGATTAAACAAACTTCCTAAATATCAGTAAAGCCCCTTAATCAAAATTCTGCCTCAGTATGATTTGAAGTGTTAGAGTGGATTTTTTTGACAACAGCCCTGAACATTTCATTTCTGTTCCTTTCTTTTAATAATAGAAATCTGTTACATTTGAAAGCAGCAAGTTTCTGGTAAAATACATGGTGTTTATATTGTAGAGTAAAATAGCTTGGGCAGCTGGGAGCTATGTGCAAAAGATGGACAGATGAACATTGTCTATACTGAATATCTCATAATACACTGACATAATGTACTGGATATGTGTGTATTAAAGACAGCATGGTAGGGAGCAAGATGTCTGCTTGGAGAAGTGCTGTGTGCAGAATGTTTAAGAGCAAAAAGTAAAGAAGTATATTTATGTGATAGTTCACCTTTGCAATCCTGGTTCTCTCCTGCATACAAGGTTGATTGTATGATATGACAATAGAAACCAGCATTCTACTTCCCTTTCTCCTAGTTTGGGTTTGGTAGCCAAGTTTTTTTGTTTTGTTTTTGGTGAAGAGACAATATTTACAGCATTAAATTTACTATTGGAAGACAGTCATCTGAAGAAGTTTTATTTCCCAAGAGAGTTCTAGATTCAGAGATCTTTTTACTCTACCATCAGTGGTGCCAAGTGGCCCCAATCATAGAACAGCAAATTAATCAGGAATATGTAGATGGGAACAAGACAGCATTACATGATCTGCTGGTTGAGTATTTTGAGATTGTATGTAATTTAAAGTGTTATATATTGATTTAGCAATTGGTTTGACTTCTCAGTGATTGAATATCTTTCTATCCTTCCTCACTGACTTTTGTACATGTATCTGTTGGATGAGTAGTCTGACAGCGATGGCAGCCTGAATAGCCGCTCCCAGTCAGTGCCCAGCCTGGAACCTGGCAGAGGTCTACTACGTGCCAAGAGTCCTCAGCCTGTTTGGGACACAACTACAGAGGTCCAGTCCCAGTTTCAATTCAGGCGGGTCAAGAGCCCCTCACCCAACAGAGAAAAGATGACGACCAGCAAGTTGTCTGAAGTGCCCAAGATGCCAGAGCGCTTCAAAAGCCCTGAGCCTTCTCGAGCTCCTTTGAGTCCTGAACCTTTTTTGAATGGAGAAAGCAAAGTGAATGGTGCTCTCAATGGCAGTGTCAAGACTACTGCAAGTGCCAGCCAGCCAGAGCTCACAGAGGACTTGCAGGGTGGGACCCCTAAGAAGGTGGTGAAGGTGGTGCGCAGGGTGGTTAGGAGGATACTTCCTACTGAAGAAGACAGGGCAACAATCCCTGCAACCATGTCCCCAGAACCACCTAAACCAGTTTTAGAACCACCAAAACCTGAACCAGCATCTGTACCAAAAGTTGTGAAAGTGCCTGTGTTCTCCTTCAAACATGAAACTATAAAGAAGGAAGAAAGAGATGATATCTCTGCTGGACTGACTAACTTGATGACGCGAGGCAGGACCAGGGAACCTCGTCATCGGATCCGCATTAATGAGCCTGCTGAAAAAGAGGATGTGAAATCTGTAGAGAAGTCTGAAGAGAAGGACATTTCTGAACCAGCACAGAATAAAACTTTGCCGAAACTAGAGGCCTCCCAGGCTCTAAAACTAGAGCAACAGACTTCAGCTTCTGCTACTACCTCAACAACACATAAGTCTCCTGTTTCACCACCAATAGGGTTCATCCCAGCCTCCAAACCCAATCCACTCTCTCCCCCATCAGGATTTGTTCCTACAACAAAACCCATAGGATTTGTCCCAGTCTCAAAACCACCTACTCTTTCTCCTTCAGCAGGCTTTATTCCTGCTCCAAAACCTTCTCATATGACCCCTGCTGGAGGAGATATACAAATAGCTCCTACCGTTTCTACACCTTCAGCTCCTATTCCAGATCCCAAAACATTGCCTGTTATCCCCAGTTCTACACCTGCTGTCCCAGCTGCTAACTTTGCTCCAACCCCTCCTGGTAAATCCAACACCCTTAAGCCCCCAGCCCTCAAAACAGATCAATTTGCCCCTCCATCAGGGTTCATTCCTACCCATAAACAGATGTCTATGAAGAAACCAGAGGTATTGATCACAGTGATTACTTGGCTGCATGGATTGCTGTTTGAGGAGTGCACTAATGTGTATGCTGTGTACCACTAGCACTACTGTGTTCCACCTTATATGGAACACAGTAGTGCTAATTTTAGCTAATTTTCCAAATTTTAGCTGGTTACATTGTTTCTTTTTTGCTCAAAACACTTTACCTGCATGTTTCCTTATGATTTGTAGCTCTCTGAAGTGTTGTTGAAATGGGATTTTAGTTGTGTGACAGCAGCCTTCTCCTGAGGTTCTTACTCTCTCTGAGTTGCTTTTCAAGTCTCTGGCCTTAACAGTTCAGGCCAGGGCTTATGGTTCCTGAACGTAACCACTGGAAAACCAGCTTTAATATGCTGATCTTGCAAATCAATGGCGTAGTTGAAGGCTGTTAGTAGATCAAGTCACCTCAGAGGCCCACAGAGCAATTTACACAGAGCAACATCATAGACCGTAGATCTAATGGATTAGATCTCGAACTTATATAGTGTTGTGGACGTTGGATGGTTGGTTTGGTTCTATGCATGAAATTTGAGAGTGGTGGACTAATCTGTGTCTGGTTGCATGGTTACTGACGTCAATCCCTTAAACAACTTGACTTTTGTGGCACTGTGTGTGGTTTGGATGTGAAGGTGAAGACGACCGTACGTATGCAACCAACTCCAGCAGGGAGACCTTCTCCTGGAAGCATTTCTAAACCCACTCTACCAACTTTGTCCAAAAAGGTGTGTTCACGCTTTGCAGTGGTTAGATGACATGCCCATTTAGTTCTCCAGGAAGGGAATGCAGCATGGCTAACATAAACACTTGTGACTTTGCTTGCTTTCAACCAGGTTCTGTGTAGAGCTTTTACAATTTATCCTTTGAATAAATAAGTGTTGACTACTTTACACAACATGTCTCAATAACAGAGCCTTAGTCTGACTTAGACTCACCTCTTCTTGGTGGTTTGACCTATAGGAGAGTACGCCGCTGAGTCCTACTGAAGAAGCACAGAGACGGCTGGAGAGGATCTTCGCTGCAACTGTAATGCCTATCCATTCCTCCTCTTCCTCTCTTCACTTAGCTTGTCTTCATTCCTGCTTCTTTGTCTTTCTCATCTCTCTCTCTTTCTCTCTCTCTCTCTCCGGTGCTTAAATGCTTTATCCAGACTGTTTTACAGTATGTGTCTCTCACTGCACTGGCTGTAGGCCTATAAATAAAGCACTTTAAAGCCTGAAAGTGTTTATGCTGACTGAGTACTCATGGGGAAATAGTTTAATACACTACATTGTTAATGAGGAAAAGGGATTTTAAGGACATTAATGTGAGCAAAACGACTACATAGTGCCTTCACATCTAATGATTCTTAACTCTGTCTCTTTAAAAATAATGTATGGCTTCATTCCAAACTCTAGTGAACTGCCTACCTAGACACTGTGAATGCAGTTCCAAAAATCCCTTTTAAAAATAGCTGCAAAGTTTTAAACAAGCTAGCCTAAGACAAAAAACGTTGGATGATTTGTGTAGTGTTTTTAACAAAAACAATTCAAACAATTCAAAATGGCAGACAATTTGTGTTTTTCAGAATAAAATGAAAGGGTTAGTTCACCCAAAAATGAAAATTATGCCAATAATTACTCACCCTCATGTCGTTCCAAGCCCGTAAGACCTCCGTTCATCTTCGGAACACAGTTTAAGATATTTTAGATTTAGTCCGAGAGCTTTCTGTCCCTTTTTTGGAAATGTATGTACGGTATACTGTCCTTGTCCAGAAAGGAAATAAAGACATCATCAAAGTAGTCCATGTGACATCAGTGGCTTAGTTAGAATGTTTTGAAGCATCGAAAATACATTTTGGTCCAAAAATAACAAAAACTACGACTTTATTCAGCATTGTATTCTCTTCCGGTTCTGTTGTCGAGCCGCATTCAGTGACGCTGATGACATAAGACGCTGCTGACGTGTAATCTGGTGCGCCCGAGCTTCGTTTACAGTCTGAGGGAGACGCACGCTGTAAACAAAACAATCTTGGCAAACATGTCTAAGGATTTCGACACAGAGGAAGACTCAGCCATATTTATTTGAACCCGAATACACGGACGCACCAGATACACGTCAGCAGCGTCTTACGTCATCAGCGTCACTGCGGACTCGTGAACGCGAATTGACAACAGAACCGGAAGACAATGCCATGCTGAATAAAGTCGTAGTTTTTGTTATTTTTGGACCAAAATGTATTTTCGATGCTTCAAAACATTCTAACTAACCCACTGATGTCACATGGACTACTTTGATGATGTCTTTATTTCCTTTCTGGACAAGGACAGTATACCGTACATACATTTCCAAAAAAGGGACAGAAAGCTCTCGGACTAAATCCAAAATATCTTAAACTGTGTTCTGAAGATGAACGGAGGTCTTTCGGGCTTGGGACGACATGAGGGTGAGTCATTAATGACATAATTTTCATTTTTGGGTGAACTAACCCTTTAATGTTCATTAAAAAAAAACATTTAAAAACTATTTACCCAACTTTGTATTTATGCTATGTATTTTTGGTGCATAGAGCATGGTTAGCTTAGTGACATATGGTGATAAAACTCTGTAGCTCAGCATTCTGCTCTGATGTCTACTGAGCTTAGAGGCTGTTGTTTTTGATAAGTCTCTCAAACCCCATGTCTGTTTTTATTACCCATCTTGTCCTATTTATCACAGTTTCATGCACTTTTTCCATTTGGTATGTGGTGCAGTACCACTTTTGTATCTAGCAAACAGGTTTTTATGGTTCAGGCATGCCCATCTCACCTCCATGTGCCTGCTGTCATTTCATCAGTGGGTACATGTCTCATCTTTACCTCTCTCTCTCTCATCCACTGCTGTCTCTGTGGCTGTGATTGTTTGGCTGGCTGGTGTAGCAGGAACCTGTAGCCAGTGCCTCTGCGTCGTCTCAGGTACAGGGCTCTTGTACCGGAGTGGCCGGAGTGTGTGCTCGTGTGGCCTGTTGGAGTGTAAGCCCTCTGTTCCTCTTTCTAACTCACCCCCCACCCTCATTCATGACTATACTTTTGTGCTTGCATTATCAACTTTTTTTGTGTGCCAAAAATAAATGTTTACATTTTCTATCAAGATTTATAACTTGATAAATGATACATATGTTGGTAGTTTGGCTAACTGAACCCCATTGTTTATATATCATATCTTTGATATAAGGAGTGCCTGCTTGTTCATTGCTTATGAATGATAATTTTAAGCCAGTGTTTTTGCAGCGCATGATGGCTCAGGGTTAGCTGTAACTGAATGAAAAAAAATTAGGGCAAACTGTTAGTGAATTTGCTTCTGCTGTCCAGATGATCAACTTTGAGATAGCAAAGTGAATAGCAGTGGATAAGCCTTCTGATTGAAGACTTTGATTCATGAGCGTTGCCTGTTGCCGTCTCACAGGGTTCCAGACTGCGACCAAATTGGTCGCAAATGCGACCATTTTTTGAGAATGTGCGAGTTAAAATGCTATGTGGTCGCATTTGTGCGAGTGGACGCTTGAGCAACAGAACGCCGTTGTATCAGCTGCTGCAGTCCGTAACTTATGTTCAAAATGAACGAGTAGGCTACATCATGAATCCATTTTCCAAACCGTGTTTTTGACTTATTCTGAATCACTACGGTACGCCTATAATAAGTGTTTATATTCGGACTATTTTATCCCGGGGTGGACTCGGCTGCGGAGTAGCCCAGTGCCTGCGTGACTCGCCATAGACATTAACGGAGAGAAGAAGCTCCGGCTACAATGTTCTTCCACAAGACACGTGCAGTTTATTTATTGACGAACGCAGACGTCACGCGCAATGCAGACTGATGGTGAAACGCGCCAATTACGAATTCACAAATTAAGGCATATAAAAATGATAAAAATGGTCTCACGAAACACAGAGCCCCTTCCTCCTAGTCCTACGTCTTTTCAGCGGTTATATTTTCCTCTGTCGAGCGATTACTCTCGATCGCTCGACAGAGGAAAGGGAAATTATTATAAAATGCAGAAGGTAAGGAGTGTGAGATTTCTGCTTTTAGTTACAACTATAAACTTTGATAACGAAAATTCTGTATCAGTTTATTATAATACTCTAATCTTTTAAAATGTAATGCATACATTTGAATGTTTAATGATTTTTAAAAGATAGAAAGATGATAATAGACAGATAGATAGATAGATAGATAAATAGATAGATAGATAGATAGATAGATAGATAGATAGATAGATAGATAGATAGATAGATAGAATATGATTCAAATGTAAATAGATAGATTGTATATAATTCAAATGTAAAATGCTTAAAATTACAGATTAAAATTACTGTCCAAAATCCATGAAAATCCTGAAATTTGGCAATGATAATTAATATATTACAGGTATTTCTGCTGCAACCCAGAAAGCCTTTGCTAGCCTTGGTCCATTAAAACCACTATTCATCAGCATGCATTGATTAATCCCATGACATGTAGCAAAAAAAAAAAAAAAAGGTGCGACCAAATCATATGCTGGTGCGACCAACTGAGAAAGTTGGTAGCACCAGTGCAACCAGTGGAAAAGTTAGTCTGGAGCCCTGTCTCATGTCTCAGGCTCTGAACATTACCTAATTTATGCATTGCCTCATATCACTAACATAGTGTATTTATAAATCCTTACATCACCTTGCATCACCTCTGTGTGTTGTGTTACCATGCTGTTGTTGTTTGTATCAGTCGTATATTTTCAGAGATTCTAATTTCATTTTTAATATCTATACTCTCATACACCATGTGGAGCATTAATAATATAATTTAATGCAGATGTAGAAATCTACTACATGTTGAATCACATGAAATTATTCATAACTGCATGTAATTATATATAATTCATTATTACATATTTTATTATATATATAAATTATGGATTATATACTGTATATAGAGAGAGGTTAATTATGACCTATTCTTGGCAGGTTTTATGATATTCTCCCTGCTGAATGTTTATTTCTTACCCATTACCTCCCAGAGTGTGACAGTGCCTTATATCACATGATCAATAACCCTTTTTATTCACAGGATGCTTTAGAATGCTCTATGTGTGGAGCTGAGGCAGGCTATTAAATAGATAAATTAGTGTGTTTTTGAGAGATGCACATTATAAAGTGTTATGATGTCTAACGCTGCTCTTGCCCCCTCATGCTGGCCTGCCGTCTCACAGGGACAGGTGGAGGAGGATCCCGTGGCAATCCTAAAGGCAGACCATGCTGCTGCCGCCCATCCTAAGGTCTGCTTTCTGCTGTGTGTGTACTGTAGTTCACCTGCCTAATCCCACCCTTGACCTATGGTGTCAAACTTGCCCTCGTGTTGTGGAGTGTTGTGTTCGCACCCATCCCATTTCATCGACAACACAAAGACCCCAGCTGTAGAGCCTATAATTATGAGACACCCAGATGGAAAAACATAACAGCAAAACAGACAATCTGGCAAATAGTAATATGGGTTCATCTAACATTTTAATAACATTGGATTGTTATTAACTTGCACTGACAGTGGTTGTGCTGTAGTGTTTCCTACCCTTCCTTCTCATGTGCCACTGTACTTGTTGAGTGTACTGGTTTATCTACAATCATCACATCGTATACTAACCAAACACCAGAGGATAGAAGCATGTGAACTGGAACACAACTCCATCCCATCAATGGATCAACTGATATACTATCTCTCACTGTCAGCCCTTCACGGCGGTAGAGTTCACGTTCAAACCCGTGTGTGTAGGTCAAGCATGAGTGCAGTGGAATCAGACATGCCCAGACAACCAGAACATTGAGCTTGTAATCTGACCCCATCCATCATTTGAAGCCAGAGTTGGCTTCATCTACACCTGCAGTTTAACTCACCCCATCTTGCATGACAGCCCACAGCATTTCAAGCTTATTTATCGCTATTGACGTTGGGAAACAATGCTCTTTTTGGCTGATCTGGGACCTGTTTGTACCTTAATAGTTATTCTGTCTCAGATCAGGGTTAAAATACTATTTTTGTGTCATTAAGGGATAGCAGTCATTTTCCCATAAGTGTGGAATAATGCATGCTGTGGATTTGAAGCGTCAGTGATGTTTCTGGTCAAAGGCCTGTGTAAAGTCACAAATAATGAGTTGTTCACCATTAATGGCTGGTGTTGTTCTCTTCACACAGGTGAAAACAGAGGAGCAGATAGCTGCAGAGCAAGCATGGTATGGCTCGGAGAAAGTGTGGCTGGTCCACAAGGATGGATTCTCTCTGGGTTAGTACAAAAACTATGCAAATTGAATTTTGTGTAACTCAATCACTCAAACTGTGTTATTTTAAGTTTAACCCTCTGGGGACCAAAGGTTTTTTGGGGCCCTTGGGATGTTTTGACATGCACTGACATTTGTGCTTTTTTCAGTTATTTATAAACATGTTAATGGCAAAGGTGTAAATTCACTCTATATAGCACAAACTGGGCTACCAGAATTTGTTAGCAACATGCATGTACATGTTTGTATTTTTGAGAGAATATTATTTATGCGTGGTTATTGAAAAAACTAAAAATAAAAGTTTCTGAAATAAGGCCACAAAACACATATTGATTATTTCTTCACAAGACTTTTGAAAATTGTATCACATAGTCTAGAATATTTGCTCCAAAACTATGTGAGAAACATCCTGACTACTCATTCAGATAAGTCAATAAAGTCTTTTAGAATGTGTATGACGTGTTTTGTTTGAGAAAGCTTTATGCGAGGAGGCGTGATCTATCATTAATATGTATGCATTTCACATCTGAGAAAGACAAAGACCCTCCCATAATGGCCCTATTAGGTGCTATCAGGCCATATCATTATGAAGAACCTTGCAGAAAGAATGAGGAGATTTAAAAAAGAATGGCTTTTAGATTGTTTGGATTTATTTACAACACACACACACACTGCTTAGAATAAGTGAACACACCCATGCTAAAGTTGACTAAAAAGAGGAATAAAAAATCGTAATGCCTTAATTAAAAAAATTAGGAAAACTCCAACCTTTAGGGACATGAATAATGTCCTTGAATTCTTTGTGAATGAAAAATTTATCACAAATAATTAAATGTTCTTCTTTAAAATACAGGGTGCATACGTCTGGACACATCTATCACACACCCTTCACCATATAGACAAGGTTTTATTTCAGTTCAAAGTTAGAGTTGGAAAAATCTTGAAAAGAAAATAGTCTTTTCCATAAATGTCTTAGTTTGATCATACATATTTCAAAGTTGAGGATTCATTATTTTGATTTAGCTTGGATTGGAACAAACACTAGACTATAACATCTTAGTTGATTAGTTTATTGACAAAACATACTATATATTTAACATATGAGCAGAAACTCCTAACAAAGCTTATTTGATGTCTATTTTAGAGTAAAAACTTTATACTCTATCCAAAGCTAGTCAACAAAATGTCTTTTATTTCGTCTATAACAGTGCGTATCTGTGCGTTCATTCATTCATTCATTCACACACACACACACACACACACACACACACACACACACACACACACACACACACACACACACACACACACACACACACACACAGAAACATGATTCACATTTAAACAGTATGCTATTTTTCCGTTTACAGACACTAACGTTATTCTATATCGCGATTAGAACAAAGCACAAGCATAAAACACTTACACACTTCTCAGCTGAATCTGTTGCTCCTCCTCGTGGTGAAAATAAACCAGCACTTGTTCTGAGGTAGGTAAATGTCCCAGGATTGTTCCTCATAGCCACTCAAGATGACAGTAGATTAATCTGACTAAAAAATATAGTGTGTTTTCAGAGTTTATGGGCGTTAACGCGTCTCAATGTGGTGCTTCACGTATTTGCGTTTGAATAGCGCGTGCTCTCCGTGGGCGTGTCACATTACCGGAGATAATGAGCTGAGAGAAAGATAATTAGAATGGGTGACACGTCTCTCTTTTTATATAGATTACACAAACGGAGAATATTTATTTTAGTTTTGAATCGGATCATTTAAAAGTTCAAACTCAAATGATTTAAAAGATATATTGCTCATGTCTGGGTGAATAGTATTTGCTGAGTTTTGTTGAAGATTAGAGACGTGCTCCAGGAAAAAAGTTCACGGTGACTGAGAGGCAGAACGCACACCCTGTTTATATTCTTTATTTTACAAAAGTACAATATTTTATTTCGATTGTATGTGGGCACATAAAAAAGTAGACATTTAACAGATTATTTTCTCATATTTCTTAACTCTATATGAACAGAAATGATGGTAGTACTTTAAGTCTATTTTTCTGCTATGTGAAAAAAACGAGCAAAACGCGCCGGCGCGTTTCTGGTCCCCAGAGGGTTAAGACAACATGAAATGGCATTCTCTGCTCATTTAACTTTAATAGTTTGACTTATTCCTGTGTGATAAAGAATATTCAGCTAGAGTAGAAGAGAGAGTCATTTTAAATATAGAGAACATTACATTTCGATGAAAGATTATGGAAACATTTTCTCTTTAAGGATATTGTGCACTTATGTTTTGCATAAAATAACACCAATAACACCAGGGACATTTATTAAGAAAGGGAGTCAATTTTAAAATTCATTACTATTAAAATAAAGAGTGATTTAACAGCACTACAATATTAGAAGTCTATTGTAATTTTGTTCTACAATGATGTTTTGTGCAGTTACTCAGAAATAAAAACGTTTACTATGTTCTCTGGTATTCTCACAGCTACAGTGGTGAAGACGGAGACTGGCAGTTTACCAGAGGGGAAAGTAAAAATCAAACTGGAGCATGATGGGACAGTACTGGACGTGGACGAGGATGACGTAGAAAAGGTCAGTTTTGCAGGCTTTTTTATTGTGAACAATTCATCCATGCATGTTTCACTACTTCCGTTTCATGTTTTTAATATAATTAAAATAGAATTTATTACGATTTGTTTCACAAACAAACAGTTCTTGTTGAAAAAGACTGATTCAGTGAGTCCAAGATTCTAACTGATTCTAACTCTGAAGAGATTCAGTGTATGATTTGTTAGACTTAATCATACTGCAGTGTTTCCCACAGGATTTTGTGAAACTGTGGTAGGTGGACCTCTGTCCTCTACCCCCCAAAGGAGGAAATGTTTTCAATTTTTAAGTTAAATTCATCAATCTGGTGGACTTTGAGAGTTCAAAATTAAGAGATCCAACCCATGTTCAGTATGCATATTGAACAAAGAAAAAAGATTGTGCATTGACTTGTACCTGAACTTTACATCACAGAAAATAGGTTTGAGTCCCCTTTAGTGTCTCAGTCTCATTACGCTACACAATAATAATAATCCCATGACAGTAATAGCCATATATTGTAAAACAAATGCACTGAAAAATAAATGAAACTTTCATATTCTACTTAATGAATGGGAAGCACTGAAATCTATTTGTGGTGGTGGTCAATGTTGATATTGTGGCTGGCTTCCACAAAAATAAATCAGTGTATGGGAAACACTGAACTACTTACTAGTCATGCTGTGCTGGTTTTTGAGTGCTTCCAGGAAATAGAAACATGCACTGCACGATCTCATCTAATTTCATCACTTACAGTTCAGATTGCAGACTCGCAATGGAAAACAATGATTCCTTTCACCGTGGCACTGTGGATTTAAAACCAGAATAGATGTGTATTTTAATGAACCTTAAGGTTTGCCGGGCTCGTCCACAGGATTATTTGCAGAACTCTGCTTCTATCTGGCCTGAATCCAGAGGGTTAGACATGCACAGGTGGGCCCTGGGTACTTGCAGAGGGTGGGAGAAATTGAAGACAGGATATGGGTCATAGAGAAACAGGTGGGATTTGACCCAATTTTTTTAAATGGACAGATTGACTAATATAGACACATTCAAGTCTAATAGAATAGTTTGGGAGGTCAGTGCTGCCATTTTCAGAGTTTGTACTATTAGGCCTTAATGAGACATATGTTGGGAGATATTATCAATTCAATTCCTGCCTGGCTCAGTCGCTTAATTTGCATACCCCCGGTGAAGGCCAGCTTGAAGCTGATGATTTCCATAATGTCAAGGCTGACCTCAAATCAAGCTTTTGAACCATCTGTTCAATGAGGGAATTGCAAAGCTCGATCCAGAGTTGAGCTTGACAAGTTTTAAATTGGATTCAACACTTGGCATGAAGTCTTGAGTCTATTATGGTTGAGGCACCTCAATTTAAAACCTTTCACTCTCTTTTTTTTGCCATATTAAGGAATGTTCCACTCTTCCCATTCATGCTTTCTTGCATTTTATGACCTTTAACATTTTAAACCCCTCAACCCAGGCGAACCCGCCGTCATTTGACCGCTGTGAGGACTTGGCAGCTCTGCTCTATCTGAATGAGTCCAGTGTCATGCATTCTCTGCGCCAGCGCTATGGAGGAAACCTCAACCATACACACGCCGGACCCAACATGGTGATCATCAACCCTATCAGCGCCCCCTCCATGTACTCGGAGAAGGTGAGAGCCCTTGCATGTTATCTTTCACACTCCTCACATCCAAACCAGCTTACTTCTCTACTATATAGTATCCGAATACAGAATATTCATGTAACGCAGGGGTCGGGAACCTTTTTTGACCAAAGAGCCATTTTTTCATTTTTGGTTAATGCATTTTTCCAAAAGAGCCACAGTAAAATAATTATATAATATTATTATTAAAGACGTGCTTTTTTTCAATAAAATTTCAACAGCATTAGGCTAAAAACAAACAAATATTTAGCAAAGTTTCAATATTAGTGAAGGGCTTTCACTGTGAGGTTGAGTTGTCAACTGATGAGCATAAATCCTCTCTGTCTGCATGAGAGAGAGAGAGAGAGAGAGAAAACACAGTACTTACATTTACTGTGTTTACGTGAATACTCGACTTGCCATTTTTATGTATTTCTGTATTTATTTGGCCGTTTAGGTGCGCAACCGAAGACAAAGGCTATGCTTTTCCGTGTTGCGCTCGGCGCGCGCACACAGCATCCTGCCAGTAATTCCGTTCTCTTTCGCGACTTATCGCGCTTTTAATATTTTTTTTCAATATAAAGCACATCCTGCTCTTTTTTTCATTCCTTCAATTTTTGTTATTAATAAATTAAAACAGAATCTTTAACTGAAATCTGCGTGGATTATCAAAAATACGACCCATTTATCATGTGTCATAAAGGGTTTCAGCGGCAAAAGTGAAAGTATTAAAGTTTACAGCCTTCTTTTACGTTTTTTGCTGCTTTTCGCCATTAGGCCTACCTTAAACAAGCTGCAGCTGCTTGAATCCCAGTGCAGGAGCTGTAGGTTATCACAGAGACAAGTTGATTGCTCTGATGACTCGTAACACTCGCGAGCGCGACAAGCACTGAATACGCTCTTTTGCCGGTACAACATGAATATACTTATTATCATAAACGTTTAACTAACTTCGGTAGACTGTGCTACAAGGGAATTTTAACTGGCAGATTTTTCTGCAGAGAGCCGATCTGTATTGATGTGTCTTATTTTTTTGTTTCGCTCGTTTGTTGGTAAAGGGTGAGAGACCTCGCGAGCCACATGATTTTTGCCAAAGAGCCAGGTATGGTTTGCGAGCCATAGGTTCCCGACCGCTGATGTAACAGAAGGTGGAAAATACTCACATAACCATCTATTTCTTAATTAAATGCATTATTTCACGACAGTATGTGATTATGGACGGAGCTATTCACTGTGGCAGCAATGCATTATGGGTACTATATTTTATACAACCCCACAACCCTTCATTGGTTAAACGCAATAGGAAATGGGCAGCAGAAAGCTGCTAATGAGCTTTATTGGATTTCATGCAAGATAAAGTACCAGCCATAAAATTTTTCGGCAATCCAGAAGCGCATTTCTTTTGGTCATCTGTCCTAATTAAGTAAGTATCTGTCCTAATAGCTGAAACTATGATATATATGAAAATGTTATTGTACTTGTGCCTGAGAGACATTCGCACCAGCTTTCTTTTCAAATTAACAGCTATTGATTTCCTTTCATTGGAAAATTTATGTTTATGGGTTTACATTTGAGGCTTTCATTATTGACTTTTCTGTTGTACAGAAAATAAATGCTCTGTAACACATTAAGATTCTTATATTATTAACTTGGCCTAATGTTTTTCGGGTGTGATATGTTTATGTTTATTCTCTCTGTCATTTCAGGTGATGCACATGTTCAAAGGCTGTCGACGGGAGGACACAGCCCCTCATATATATGCAGTGGCCCAATCTGCCTACCGAAACCTTTTGACAACAAGACAGGACCAGTCCATTGTGCTTCTGGGAAAGAGCGGCAGTGGCAAGACCACAAACTGCCAGCATTTAGTCCAGTACCTGGTGTCCATCGCCGGCAGCACCGGAAAGATTTTTACTGGTACATTCACTCACCCACCAATTAACCCACCCACCCATCCATTCACCCACCCATTCACCCACCCACACACCCATCCACCCACCAACCCATTCACTAACCCACCCGAACCTGGAAAAACAATATACCTTAAGAATTGCTCATTTTGGCCAATATAATATCATCGAGCAGTTCCATTTTTATCTGCATATTATTTCACCATGTGCTTGAAAAGCTTGAACAGCCTGTGGTAAAGGGTGAATGGAAGGGTGTCATGTGGTCACTGGAAATGGGCTCATACAGCGTGGCGAGAGTGAGAAAGCTGGGAAGAGGGTGACAGATGAGGGCTGTGCTAATGATGCCCACTAAAGCACTCTGATAATTAGCCATCATCAAGGCCTGCTCAGCCCCTGCTTGATCAATAATGACCTAATGAAGACTACAGTGCTCATCAACTACACTATTAAAGAGGCCGTGATGTTATCTGCATGTGTTCAACTCTGAATGCAGGAGCCTCTCTTCTAGTGCGGTCACATTAAGGAGTGAGTCCTTAACAGTTAAATATTAATGTGTGTCTCCTCCAGCTGAGAAATGGCAAGCGGTTTACACAATCCTAGAGGCCTTTGGAAACAGTGCCACCTCCATGAACAATAACGCAAGCCGCTTTTCCCAGATCGTCTCGCTGGATTTTGACCAGGCTGGTCAGGTGGCCTCTGCCTCCATCCAGGTTTGTGGATATACATTGTACTGGGTCATATCTAAATAAATATGCACATTTTTATAAAAAAAATATTTTAAACAAAAATATCTATCTGCTCACCCTGTCACCATTATTTCCCCATTTGTTAAGGTAATGTTCAGTTTCATAAATAATATGAATAAAACAATTTGCAATTTAATGAACACTTATATTAATTATCTGTCTTATAAATTGTTTTAAATAATAATATGGTATCATCTTAATAGTTTTAATAATATTTTCATTATTAATATTTAAAAAATCCACCAAAATTAGAAAAGCCACCCATTTTGTGCAATAATACCCCTACTGTAATTATATAATAATTTGTTTGTTCTGTTCAGTTGTAAAGTTGTGTTAACTTTATACATTTTAGGACTCATGAATTTCTTTCTTTGATATATAGACCATGCTGCTGGAGAAGCTGAGGGTGGTGAAACGACCAGAGACTGAGTCCACTTTTAATGTCTTTTACTACATGATGGCAGGAGCAGACGGCACAGTCAGGTGAACTCAGCATCAGTTTATGCAGATTGAAACCAGTGTACTTTTGCTATTTAATTTGATCATTTATTTTGTCTGAGAAAGCTTTCAGAGCTCTCAGAAGCTTGCACTATCGAAGACATCTGTATATTGACTGCATGATTTAATAGCTTGATTGTATTTCCATTTTCCCGCAGAACGGAGTTGCATTTTAACCACTTTGCAGAGAACAGTGCTTTTGGGATTGTGCCTCAATCTAAGGTTAGTTTTAAATAGATGGAGTTTGTCAGCAGCTGCAAAAATCATTTAAAAAATATTTTGATTTTTAAAATATTAGAATTCCCATTTAATATTCTTTGTGTGTGTGTGTGTGTGTGTGTGTACACAGCCTGAAGACAAGCAAAAGGCATCACAACAGTTTACTAAACTGCAGGCAGCTATGAAGGTGCTGGGCATTTCCTCTGATGAACAGAAAGCTCTGTGGCTCATCCTTGGCGCCATATATCATCTTGGAGCTGCAGGGGCCACCAAAGGTAATGCTGCACTGTGGTGCATCATGGAGTTACTTTCAAGCAAACCCAAGTCACCAATAAGCATAAACCCCCTTAGCAAAGCGTATTTATACATTTTCATTTCTTGCTTTGATTCTACGTCTCCCCCTTTAAGCCCTGCACTGCTGTCTCAGTGCTAATTTAGTTCACAGAAGTATTCGACAGCTTTCTCTTTACACATCCGAACTGGAGAGCATTAATGAGATGAAGCATTTAAAGTGGCTAACAAGCACAGAAACAGAGTTTATTAATTAAGGCCGTCTTACTGCTTACTGAGCTCAAACAGAGAACAGACAAGCAGCTCAGGAAACATTTTGATGCAGAGGAGTTTAGAGATATGTGCGTTTCTTTAGCTCTAATGAGGATGGATGGCTCAGTATTCACAGTCAGTGATATCACTTCCCCCTCTTGCAGTCAGATGTGGATGTATTAAATATACCTTTTAATCACCAGACTCCAAACTGGACTATCTACATGCTGTCTTCTAGAGTCCACATTCATGGCAAACTTTCTGGAAATTAATTAAATCATCATGGAAATTTTCATAGAGAATACACTTTGTTTTAAATACACCGTCGGTGTATGAATGAGTGAGTGAATGGGTGAATGTGAGGCAAATTGTAAAGCGCTTTGGTGGCCATTGGGTCTGTGAAAGCGCTATATAAATGCAGTCCATTTACCATTTACCATTTTTAGTTTTAGTTGTTCTTAGCTCTAAAACATTTCTTTTACTATAAATGGCTCATTTTGTGAGTGAAATTTCTATAAAAGTATTATTTATTAACAATTGTCCAGTAATTGGTTTGGATGTGTGTTGGGGCTTGAATTTGAATACATGGCCTTCTGTCTGTCTTGATTTATATGCGATGTGTACTAGTTTGTTGCTGATATATTGCCACTGCAGTCACTAAGTTCCTCGGTGTCTGCAATGCATCCATTCGTTCTAGTCTGGTACTTTCTCCTGTACCTGCATGCCTTCCTTGTATCTCTTTCAGACAAATACCTTATTTCTCACAGGAGTTACTAATACTGCTTCAGTTTCCTGAGTTGGTACTGAAGACTAACATTACCTGACACTAAACGTAACAACTGATAAACCTTATTATTTATTTATTTTTAGCAACAAGTTCAGGACCCTGCCTAAATGTTTCTAAGACATCTTTGTCTCGAGTCACTCAGTTGTACCTGGCTGTTCATACAGCAGGGGGCAGTGCAGCTCTGCCTTATTTTGTTCTGCCTGGGAACTGTATTTACTTTGGTCAAGTCTGATGTTTTTCTCCTCAGTACAGGCAAGTAAGTTCTGGTTAAAGACTGTAAAATATTTATTTCATAACAACAGCTCGATATACACTATCTTTCAGACAGCAGAGACATTTATAATGATTTATGAAATTTTCTATTTCAAAATAAATTCTGTTCTTTTCAACTAACAATATTATGGTTTTTACTGTGTTTTTGATCAAATAAATGCAGCATTGGTGGTGTTTCAAAAACACAGTAAAAAAAAATCTAAATAAAACAGTAATAAAAAAAAATATTACTGACCACAAACATAATAACCAAATACAGAGAGCAGTAACTACTGACTTATGCCAAGTAGTAGTAGTAGTAGTAGTAGTAGTAGTAATAATAATGCTGGATTTATATAAATTTTATATATATTTTATATAAATAATATATGAAAATTTACAAGAATATGGACAATATGCAGTAATAATAACTATTAAGCTATGAAGTTTATATATAAACTTTAATAACTATATATCATTTTTCTACCAAATAAAAATGAAAATCATGATTAATTGTTTGAGTCTAATACTAGCCCTAATGCATTATATCATCCATTGGCCATTCTGCTCTATAGACATCATCATCTATCAGACATAGGGAAAGCATGTATCGGTTGATTGCTAATTGACAACTAATTAAAGTGGAAATGTGTTGAGAAAATACATGGAAGAGCCAATAATATATATGTATATGCAAGAGTTTGTGTGCTAACGATTGCATCTTGGTTCCCTTTTTGTACAATACTGAAGAATGTCTCATGTTCTAACCTCTTCTTCTCTACTTGCATGTTGCATGCTGTTACAAAGCAGAGACGGATGAAGGTAAAGAGCATGAATATTATATATCAGCACAAGCAAACACCTCATTTGTGTATGCGTGTGTGGTTTTATGCTGTTATCATGGTTGCCAGACATTTCCATTTGCATTCTTATTGTCTTCTTTCTTTCTACTTTAATTTCTCTGCTGGGCTTCTTTTCTTCAGAGGTTTATAACCATGTCTTAGTCTTGAAGCTTAGATAAAACTTTGGTGGGAATATGTGCGGGTGAGGGTGGGGAGCAACGTAACTTTGTTGTCTTTTAAAGCTCAGGCTGTCTGATGTTTCTCCATGTTGTAGACTTTTCATTTCTGCAGTGCTTTTCTGTTGTTAAGACGCAAACACAAATAAAAAGCCTGTTCGCTCTCAGTTCTTGTTTATTTTTGGCATTCATCTATTCCACCAGAGGCCTGCGTTGTTTTCTCTCTCTCTCTCTCTCTCTCTCTCTCTCTCTCTCTCTCTCTCTCTCTCTCTCTCTCTCTCTCTCTCTCTCTCTCTCTCTCTCTGCAACCTCTTCTGGTTGCAGCAACATCACTGCAGCTTGCGTGTCACTCTTTTTGTGTATAACTCTGTGGTTTGCTCTGGGGTCAGTCGGAGCAATATTTGCTGGAAACACTTGAAAATCCTTTAATTTCTAAAATGATTTGAAAAAGCTGACACATTTTTGTGATGTCTAAACACTAAAACTCACAGACATAATCAGACCAATTGTGACAGTTCTGAAACTTGAGTTTTTTCTTTTACCATTAGTGGTTCTCAACAGTGGTTGTCAAAATTTGTGACCAAAAAAATTTTTTTTCAAATTTATTCACATTTATTCAACCAAATATTCATTTGATTAAATTAATCCAAATGTTTATCTGATATTTATGTTTAAATAGTCAAATAATTATATTTGTTAATATTATCATGAGCTGTATATGGCCAGTGTTATGCAAAATTAATAACATTGACATTTAATGTAAAAAATGTACACTAAGGTTTTAATTTATTAAAATCTTTACCAAGTAACAGATGGATTTGAATGAAAGTACCACAGAGATTAACTGGACAACAAATCAAAATTGATATAAGCATAATCATACTGTAAGTTTCATTTTATTGTCCACGGCCTGAATAAACCTGCAACATTTTGTAAGGTCGTAACCCACCAGCTGAAAACCACTGCTTCCAGACAGTTTCAGTATTCGGTTGAAATTGCTACAATTGTTACAATTTGGTATAAATCCTTATTAAAATTCCATATTCTAGAGATTATATAACTGTACATAAATTACATAATCAGTGAAATTGTGTAAGACTTCCCTCAGATAACGTAAGAGCCCCACAGTCATCTGTGCTGCTTCATTTGACATGGTACTTACACCATCCCTGTGCATCCCACAGCGGGCCGGAAGCAATTTGCACGTCACGAGTGGGCCCAAAAGGCGGCTTACCTCTTGGGTTGCACCCTCGAAGAGCTCTCGTCTGCTATTTTCAAACACCAGCCCAAAGGAACCTTACAGAGATCCACCTCATTCCGCCAAGGACCAGACGATGTTGGGACAGGAGACAACTCGGGTAAGATCTTTGACAATACAAGACCTCTGATACAGATGAATTGTGTTAGCTGGCTTTGGCAGTATTAATACTGAAAACGGTGTGGATAATTTCTCTCACAGCTCCAAAGATCACAGCTCTGGAGTGTCTGGAGGCCATGGCTGCTGGGCTCTACTCTGAGCTCTTTACTTTGGTCATCTCACTTGTTAACCGGTAACATTTATATCCTCTCATGATCAGGACATACATTTACTTTTAAGTAACTTAAATTTAACTAAGACATATTTGTCACCTGGCTTGTTTTCAACCAACGTAATGCGTTTTCCCAACCAATGGCAGATGGGGTAATGGGGAAACCTGTTTGAAAACAGTCAAACAGTTTTTTTTATTACGGACCATATTTTGTGAATAATATTGTGTATACAACTATTTAAGATGGTCAATAAACACCAAATATAAGACATTATTTAATAACTTAACTTATTCAATAATAAATATGAAATGGTTGATCTCAATTGTTTTGCACTTTAAAAATATATATTTGAATGCATCAAGTGCCTCAAAATGTCTGTTTACCGTTCAACTGGTATACCATTTGACATTTATAGTTTTTTGGGGGTTAAGCATTAGTGAAATGTCTAACAAATGGAAAAAAAAAGCAAAACACAACGAGCATTTTTACCAATATAAATAAATTAAAAGAGCATTTGTCCCTTGGTTGTGTTATTAATGTCCCCATTTGTGTTATTAATGATAAAAAACAACAACATTTTGAGGAAAACATTATTATAATTTTGTTTGGTGGCACTAGTGGTTTACACTATTTCACATTTAAGGCCAAACAATCTCCTTTTCCTATAAAGAACATAAAGATTAGTAGTAGGAATAGGCTTTTAAGTTACCTACAGTACAGTTTCAATTCAATCTCAGGTTCAATTGTGAAAGAGAAAGAATCCTGTATTGTTTGAGGACTCTAACCTACATTAAATATGTATCTGTTGTTTGTTTGTGCTGGTTTAGAGCGCTGAAGTCGAGTCAGCATTCCCTGTGCTCTCTGCTTATTGTGGACACTCCAGGATTCCAGAACCCAAAGTTAGCAAAGCGTGACCGCGGCGCCACCTTCGAGGAGCTGTGCCACAACTACGCTCAGGAGCGTCTCCAAACACTTTTCCATGAACGCACCTTTGTACAGGAGATGGAGCGTTACAAGGAGGTGCAGCAGTCCATCCTGTTACACCTGTTACAATTATTCCTTTTTTTCTTAAATTAATTATACTCTCAATTCATTTGGGCTGAGACAAGCTGAGTTAAATCAATGTTGATTTTATTAACATGTTTGTCTAAGCGGTCATAATCAAATCTGCTTGCCTTGTTACCAAAATCAATATACTTCAAAGTTCATGAACCAATCATAGATTCCGTTGAGATAAAGGTGCTGTAAGCAATGTTCTGGAACTCCCAACACACAAATTCTATGCTAAAAATAAATCTCTTTTTGTAAATGCATGGTATAGATCTTGTCGTGAATGATTAATCCATGTAGGTTTCATTTTGACATTTTTTTGACCTTGTAATTTTTAATCAAAATGTCATAGCTCACTTTTTTGGGGAAGATGACAGACTTCTCTTTGGTGACGTATGCCGGACTTTTCCAATCATTTAGTCAGTTTAAACCCGGCCCCTTCACAATCGACTGCAAGCTCGCATACATTCTTGAGTGCAGCACCCACATCTCAAAATCCAATCAACTGATGAATAAAAAAAGTCATCTGCAAAAAAATTATAATTTTTAAAATTATATATAAAAAAAATTCCCTACAGAGACCAGCCTGATATTTCAGGATACTGAATTCAGTGAGCTGTCTGAATGCCATGCCATGCAAAACGCTTACAGCACCTTTAATCAAAAGTCTTGAAATGATCAATTTTCATGCTTGAGTTTTGATCAATACTGATTTTAAGCCTCTTGCATTTTTTTTTTTTTTGGCCTCAAGGCAGTAAAACCATAGAACAAGAGAAATTCTAATGATTGGACACTTGAAAAAATAGACACTTTTAACCTGAAATCAGTTTGCAATCATAGCTGACTAACACTCCCTCTATCCCTGTTTAGGAGAACATAGAGCTTGCATTAGATGACATAGAGTCCAGTACATCACTGTCTGTAGCAGCTATAGACCAAACCTCAACTCAAGCATTGGTAAGCAACTCTCTCTTCCCCACATCTCTTCTTACCTCCTCAGCTTTTTGTAGTGCATCCCAGCCTGTCCCCAAAGGGGCCTTATCTGGAGAATGTGTTCTTTTCAGTCTCGGCTCTGACTTGAATCGCTGTTGTTTTCCCTTGTCTCCCACAACTCTGGGGAAAATTCATTTTGACTGCTTGAAAGTTCTAGTAGATGACTTTTTTGTCCTTTAGATTGTCATTTGAGTGTGAACTCTACCTCAAAGTTGTCATCTATGATGACAAGTTATTATATTGTCATATCTAGCCAGTCATTGCAGGAGCAGCGTGTCAGGAACGTGCCTTTCTGGTATGTTAATGATACCGGAGATCTTCTTTTTCTATGTATGTGTGGAGGTGGGTAATGAGTGGGAAGCGCCCTCCCTCTTCCTAAGGCACAGCGTTCAGAATCTTTGATAATGAAAGCACTTTTCATGACATTGTCTCTCTCACAAACTGTGTCGGGATATTGCTTGGTAGTCCCATCAAATATGAAGCGTATTGGCATCAGACACATTTATGAGGCTTTATGTATACTTCTAGCATAGATATTATTTCTAGCTTTGATTTGACAATGGAAACTATTGTTTTGGCAGCATTTCTTCTTTGTGTGTATTAGTTGGGTAAAATGATAGCACATAAAATTAGCTACAATTGGAAATAAAGGCATAGTCACAGTAGAATGATGTTCATGTTAAAATTAGTTTTGCTAAATATTTTTGTGGAGCCAGTGATGTTTTTTTCAGGATCCTTTTAAATGCTTGTCATTATAAATGTCTTTACTATTTTGCATTAAATTGACTGACAGTAAATTGACAATAGTGTATATTAATTGTAGTGTGTATTCTTGACCGAACCTAAATGCGAGTAGTGTGGTCACATGGTACATGTTACTTTTCTCAGCACTGGCAACTTTATACTAAACACTACATAGGACATTTTATTTAGTCATTTTCTAGAAATTGCAGAAACCAATTTCTATTAGTATCTCAGGTAAACATCTTTACTTAAAAGATCGAATTAATAGATATGTAGAGGCATCCTCAGATTAAAAAAGGATTTTAGATTAGAATGGTTCAGTGATACATGACCATTTGCAAAGACTTAAAAATGGAGATCGATGAGTGTGTGATTTATTTCTCTGACAAGCTGCTTTTCGTATCACTATAAAGTGTTTTGAGTGCCCCCAGTGGTTGCGTTCATCAAATACAGCTTCGCGACTTGAAGAAGATACACAAACACATGCCTGTGCAGTCATATAATCTTTCCTTTTAAACTTTTTAAATTTAATAAAGTTAAAGAAATTCATAAATTGTCAATTGAGCACTTTAGCAATTAAGGAAAGTGAAAGTGCTCGTTAAAACAACCCTGAAGAGTTAATTAGCAAGTCTGTGCCTGATGGAAATGGTACTGAGGCATAGTGACGGCAGTCTCATCAGTGTGAAAAGGAATAGTCAGACATATTCGGAGTATATTCATAAGCCTACATCATTTCTTTTTATGCGCTGGTTTCATCCACAGTTATTCGGCAGCCTCCAAAGTGTCAGTGCGGTAATGCAGAACAAGGGAGAAGCCATTACTGGTATTAATTGCTTAAGTAGACAGGCAGAGTGTAAGGTTTAAAAATGCCTGCCTGACTGCCCTGGAGCTCTTACTTAATACAAGCCTTTAATGAGGAGCCCAAGACTAATAGCTCATCTTTTTCCCCCTCATTTTCTCCTCCTCTCTCTTATTGTATAAAGGATTGTAATTGCTTTCATGTAATGACTAATGTTGTGTTTAAGGTCATTATCGAAATATGAAATGAAAAGTAAATGAAACAATGCACAGCCTTGATGAATGAAAGGGGCTTGAATTGTGAGTAAACAAAGTTCTTGAGGGAGATTGAGCATGTGCATAAGGGGGACTTTATTCCATTGATAAAGCCTGCTGTATGATATTTGATACACAAATTTGTAAGGCCTCTAAATGATCAACTTGATCAAAACAATATATTACATGTCTTCACTTGTCTGATCGATAGTTTCGTCTAGTACAATTTAAAAAAATGTTGCCCTTCAGTTCGTGGTACACCGCTATTAAATCTATACTGCGTTTTATAAAGTAAACGTAAGAATAACTTTTATATTGTTGGTAATATTTGATGAAGTAATATAAGATGAACACCTACTGGAAGCAACTTAGGCTTACTTGATTATCCATACATCTTGTTTTGTTGTTGTTGAGAAATTGTGTTAAAATCATGCATCATAAACAACAAACATTTGAGGAAAGTAATTTTTTTTCTCTCTCCATTTTCGTTGTATTGCATTGCATTATATGTTCTGCCCCCCACAATTAAAATGACAAAGCTTTGATCATAAAACAAAGCATTTAAATATCATCTTACTAAGACATTATTGGCAGATATAGAGCGACAACTGATATTTTTTTTTTTTCATTTTATGAAAGTAGTCTGCTATACTGTTATAAAGGTCTCATTGATTTACATTACAAGCAATCAGAATTTCAACCGCACCAAATTAAATATTTTTGCTCAATTTGGGCCTCTGAATAAAATTGAGGTGTTTTTTTCTCCCCCAGTATGAGCTCCATATACTCACTTACTATATCATACTATATGAGCCATAGAAGACTGATGCATCAAATATAATACTCAACAAAATCATGTTGTCTAAAGGTTGAATACGGTTCCATTTCAAAACATTTTTCTGACTATTATGTCAGGCTTTAACAGGGTTAAGCATTGAAAATGATTTACACCCTGGCCCAAATTTAGGCTCTTAACCTAAATTGGGGGCTTGTCGGGATTGAAATCGGGTACGTGCCTAGTTTATATATAGACCCCAGTCTACAGCTTGAGTCTAACAAAGTGTTCTCGCATGTTCGTCTGTGTCCATGTGGTCCAGGTACGGACTCTGGCCAGGACAGATGAGGCGAGAGGCCTGCTGTGGCTGATGGAGGAAGAAGCTATGCAGCCCGGGGGCACGGAGGAAACTCTGCTGGAAAGACTCTACAGTTATTACAGCCCTGTGGATGGAGAGACCAAAGGTCAGAACACAATACACCTCTTACATGCCCACCCACAAACATACCATTACTTCTATATGTTTATGTATGCAAAGTTTTTGCAACCTCATGTGCTCAACTCATCTCTCAGGCCCTGCCTTGCTGCTAAAGAGTGAGAAGGTACATCACTTCCTGTTGGGTCACAGCCATGGAACTGACTGGGTGGAGTATGATGCTCGGGGATGGTTGAGCCATGCCAAACAGAACCCTGCCTCTCAGAATGCGGCCATTTTACTGCAGGACTCTCAGAAGTAAGATAATTAATATACTGATAATTAAATAATTACTAATATTTGCCTGTTGTTACATACATGTACTCCATCTCTGCAAGCGCTGTGAGTTTGTAATGTGAAATATTTGTTTATTTAAGAGGCTTTGATGTCTTCTAGCATTTTTGCCACTAAAATAAAAGCTCTTAAAAGCTAATGTTAATTACGGTTTAGGTTTAACAGCCATAAATTAGTATTGTATTTTTATTGTTATTCCATAAATTATTAATTTTATTATACTCGTTTTATTTTATTATACAGTACAATAGTATACCAATAGCAATATATTTCTTTATTTAAAAAAATAATAATTTAAATAATACAAATTGGAAAAAACCCAAACATGGAGACGTTAAATGATCCAGCTCATCCTGTGTACACTCTGGTTCTTCCTCTGCAGGAAGAATATCAGTAGCTTGTTTATGGGGCGTTCAGGAGGAGCCACAGTTTTGTCAGGTTCTATTGCTGGGCTTGAGGGCGGATCACAGCTGGCCCTGCGCAGGGCCACAAGCATGAGGAAGACCTTCACAACTGGCGTGGCCGCTGTTAAAAAGAAGTCCCTCTGCATTCAGATTAAACTACAAGTGGTGAGTACTTAAAGCTCCAGTCCGTAACTTTTTTGGGTTAAAAATTATCCAAAATAAATTTTTGAGCAAGTACATAACCAGCCAATGTTCAAAACTATCTGCTTGCCTTAGCTCGATTTAAAACGGTAAGCTTGTAATAATGTTTTTAATTCCAGTGGTACTGGTGGATTTCCGCGGGAGATTCGAGCATGTCTTTGCGTCATTACGTCACATCTGTACACATAAAGGAGTCCCAGATAATAGGCTATATTGCGAGTGAGGATGTTGGAGGTGGAGATTTATAGCCTTTTGCTCTGAACTGCTGTGCACTTGATATAATTAAACGTATTAATTTGATGGCGGATCCAGAAACGTTCAAGCGACAATCACCAGTGACAACAGATTCACCCGCTGTAAAATGCAAAAGACTGAGAGTTTGGAAAAAGAGACTGCAACCGGGCCCATGGGAAAACAAGGATAAATATCTGAAGGGCTTTAAATGTAGTCACACAATGCTGATGTTGTTAACATTAACAATTTGAGAACAAAGTATAATTTGCTCGGTTTGACGTGATATGATAAGCGATCGTTAGATTTAATCAGCGCGATTTACTGCAATGATTTTTTCCCTTTAGTTGGTCAGAACAAAAAAAGTGTATATTTGTTATTAGTTCAGATGACATTTTAGGGTGAAAATGATTATATTGGTCATACTTCCAAAAAGAATAATTTGTGATTCCAAATGCCAGTATTGACACCGGCGTGGTGACTGACAGCTGCACATTCTCCTTAAAACATTGTGTTCATCCGTGCTGTGCCGTGTCGAGGCACAACTCACGTAAAGTTGATAATTCCGTGAATAACTGCAATTGCAGATTTCGAACAGAGATGGCGACAGAGGAAAAACTGTGGACTGCAGCTTTAAAACATGATAATTACATCCATATACTAGTGCATTCAAAAGAGCTAGACAGAGCGCAACTTATTATAGACCTCCTTCATAGGAACAGAATGCAGGGGTCTCAAGAGACCCTAGAGCTAAAACTCAGCATGCTAATAAAAGCACCACCACTACAATATGTAGAACAAGATCAATATGGATATTTTTGATGGCCGATGTAATATCTTAGAGTGCAGGGTGGCTGATATATCACATCACACTATTTAATTTAAAGATGGTAAGTAACACATGCTGCAATTTAATTTATATTTATTTCACATAGTGTTTACGAATTAGAAATAAATCATTTGAAAATGAAAAATGAAAAAAAAAAAATTAATTGGGAACTTGAAGAAAAAATACTTTTGGATTCTGTCACCCTAAAATAGTATTTTTCCACAGATCAAGAAATTGTTAAAAACATGAATAAAAATGAAGTAAACACTGTAATCAACAGTGCACTCAGTAATCTGATAAGTCTAATAATGTAAAGGTAAACACTATAATACTTTTCATATAGCGCTTACTTTCTTTGTTTAACATTTAATAATTTAAATGTTAAACGTGTTTAAATGACCGAACTGTTAAGCAAAGACAGTAAACTAGTGAAGACGGAGAATGGCACTGTCAAAATAGAGGTCTCGCTTCCATTTATCGGCCAAACTGAAATACATATCGGCCAGTAATTTAAAAGAAAGAAAATATCAACCAATAAATTGGCGATTGGCCTTGGCGATATATATCACAGCCACTAATCGTGACCCATTAGTACAGGTCCTCACATCATGAAATCTTATTACAATGTGGTCAAACAATAAAAGTGTTTCTGAACTTAATGTATGTTGTTTGTTTTCTTATAGGATGCACTGATAGACACAGTGAGGCGGTCCAGGGTGCACTTTGTGCATTGTCTGCTCCCTAAAGCAGAGACTTTGTCTGGGGATGTGAAGGTGCTAGGAGGTCCCTCACCTCGCTCTGGAGAGATAGAGGCACATGGAGAAAGCTGTGACAACGGCCTCATGCAGCTGGATGTGGGCTTGCTCCGGGCACAGCTCCGCGGTTCCAAACTGCTCGACGCCCTCCGTATCTACCGCCAAGGTTAGAGTTTAAAAAGCCAGGCATTATAAATGCAAGATAAAGACAGTGAATGACCCTCGTTATAGATCTGTGACCTTTATTTTGAAAAGAATGCAGAAAAATCTATGAAGAGAGGAAAGATTTGAAAGTTCAGATTTACCATGCAGGCTTGACTTTTCCGAATAACGTGTTTTTCTCCCAGGGTTTGTTGACCTTTGAAATTTTCTAGGGCTTATGTGGTCAGGCACTGCCTAGTGTTCTTGATGTAAGTTTTTATTTATTTTTGGTGACGCTCATGGGCTTATTTTGTTCAGTGCTTTAGAAAAATCAACAAAATGTTTTGGCACATTTCATCCCAAAGCCCTGAGTAAGCAGAACATTCTCTAGATAAGTGACTGACCATTGTCCACATCATTGCTCACTGCTGAACCTACACAAGCCTTGTAGCTTTCTAGAATCTCACATGTCCTTCTTTTGTAACACTCCTGTCATTTGGCTCTCCTCCTTCCTCAAGGTTATCCCGATCATTTGGTCTTTTCTGAGTTTCGTCGCCGTTTTGATGTACTGACTCCCCACCTGACAAAGAAACATGGGCGGAACTACATTGTAACTGATGAGAGAAGGGTGAGTGTGTTGTTTCTCTGAGTGCTGTTTGGCTCCTCCTTCATGATCTGCTCTTCCATGTAATTGATTATGACAGTGCTCAGGGCAGAGAGCTGTGTTTTTGATTAATGGGCTATTGTACACATCTTTTCCCCCTTAATCTCGCCTCTGCTCTGGTGACAGGGCAATAAAGGGTTTAATCAGTTCCCAGAGTGATGACTTTATCAGTGGCATCCTGTCCTATTGAGTCTTCAGAGACCTGTAATGTCTTAATGTCAACTTCATGTGGATATATGTGTCTGTGTGTTTATATATATATATATATTAAGTGACAATAGGCCTAATATTCTTGCTGCTGTCTTGTGTTTTTAATGTTAATGAAACAACAAAAGACTAACTGCAAAAAATCATTAACTGCTCTTGACGGAATAACCTTTGTAGCTTTAATAAGGTTTAATCTATATACAATTTTTATAGTGAATACTATGGAAAATAGTAACAAATAATGAATAAACATGTCCAAACTTTTTTTGAATGATACTCTATGTATATTATATATCTGTCTATTCCACAGATAGTAGTTTATACTTTTTAGTATACAAACATGTTACTGGCTCAAATAAATGCATCTCGGGAGAACGATCTTTGTTTGCATTTTGCTTTAGCTGTGTTTTACCGAGGTCTCGCTGTGGTAACCAAACATTAGCAGATTCCCCTTTAGACCTGTGATCCATCTGCAGCTGCTCAGTCTGAGGCTTGGCCTTTTGCTCATCTCTCACTGAACCTGTTCACCAGTCGGCTCCTGTGCCCCTGCAGAGAGCACTCAATACATCCCTGTGGTCTTAGCTCAAACTCTAGCCATTAGTCATCAGTCCACCGAGATTTTTTTTAATCCCCTGCCATGTTGTTGTTTGCCTGACATCCTGTCAGGAAGAAAGCACTCATGGGTGAGTAGAAGAGAGAGGTCAGACATTAAGACAGTTGTTTGTGACCCAGTTTTCCCAAACTGGGTTAGCTTTTCGACAGAAAGAGCGCCCCAGTCAGCATACTGTCCTCTTGGTGCCCTGAAGTGGATGGCACACTAGATCTTTATGCCTGTCTCACTGTTTTATACATGTATCTTTGTGCGTTTCAGGCTGTCGAAGAGCTACTGGAGTTCCTTGAGCTGGAAAAAAGCAGCTATCACATGGGCTTGAGCAGAGTAAGTAATACTTACATTCACCCTCTAAACTAAACTTTAAAAACAATAATGTAGCTAGCGATATTAGACCCAGAAAAGGCTCTTTAGCTGCATTACTCAATCTATTCTATTCACTCTGGCCAACAGAGTTTTTATGTAATTTACGTTTCTGCCGTCAAATGCAGTGGTGTACAGCGGTGTCCTGAAATGAGGATTTTTTTACAATTTAAAAAATAATTGAATTCATGTTCCAGTTACACTAAATGTTGACACATTTTTAGGATGAATAAATTCACATTACTTACACTATCCAGAAAACAACAACAACAACCAAAACAGTTCTATTTTGTATTTTTACATTAACTATTGTTTTATTTATTAAAGGGTAACTAAACCCTAAAACAACTTTTTTTAGTTAATGATCTGTAAGACTGGGGCTTTATTAATGCTGTTCACTGATTCAAGTAATTTTGTTGACATTTGGGTATAAAGTGTTTTCATTCTACAATATATGGTGTAAAACGTCTTAGTGCTGCCCTCTTCAGGTTGAACGGTGGCTATTGGAAGTTGTGGTACCCTGTGATGTAAGCAGGCACCAGCTAACCACGCCCTTGCCTACAGAGACCAGTCTCAGGTGCATGCCCCCCTCCGCTGGGCTCTGCCCACTTTTCCAGCATTTTTCAAATATTGCCAGTGGGTGGAGTCAAGCTCTGACCAGGGGTTTAGTTACCCTTTAAAATCAGTTGTGGCAAACGGAAGCTCAAGCATGTTCGTTTGAGCTTCCACAAGAGGTTTGTTCTTGGGCATCAAGCAGGTTGAGTTGAGCTTCTGTTTATGTTCGCTGATCAATGTTTATATGTGAATAAAATGTAAATCATATAAACTGTTCATCATATAAACTGATCGATTCTCTTCAGAAAATTTAGACTAAACCTCTCGATTCATATGGATTAGTTTCACGATCTCTCTATGAACTCTTTGAAGCGTCAAAGTTTGTTGCGTAGCTGTCAATGGAGGGATAGAAAGCTCGCAGATTTCATCAAAAAGATCTTCATTTGCGTTCAGAAGATCGAAAGTCTTACAGGTTTGGAACGACATGAGTGTGATTAATTAATGACAGAATTTTAATTTTTGGGTGAACTAACCTTTTAACCTTAACCAGTGGTGTTACTGTTGGACAGTGTCACTTTAGAAAAGTGATTTATGCACTTTTTAAAGGGTTAGTTCACCCCTAGGTGTATATGACTTTCTTCTTTCAGCCAAACACAATTGGAGTAATATTAAAAAATAACCTTGCTCTTCCAAGCTTTATAATGGGAGTGAATGGTACCATTTTTTTGAAGCCCAAAAAGTGCATCCAGGCCTCTTGAAGCGAAGCACTGCGTTTTTGTTAGAAAAATATCATATTTATAACTCTATAAACTATAATCACTGGTTTCAGGTTACGGCCATACACGAGTCGAGTTCCGGCCCAAGAGTGAACTCTGACCCAATGTAAGAGTAGCGTAAGCTTAGGTGAGAGAGTAGACGCCTCTCACGGTTCAAATAAATAGGGCTGGGCAACAAACTGAAGCTCATCCGACATTTATCTGTAAAAATTCTCGTTTTAGTCTTCTAATTCGTGACCGGTGTTTTGTATAAATATGGATATTTTTCTTACAAAAACACATCGCTTCGCTTCAGAAGGCCTTTATTAACCCCCTGGAGCCGTATGGATTACTTTCATGATGGATGGATGCGCTTTTTTGGGCTTAAAAAAGTGGTACCATTCACTCTCATTATAAAGCTTGGAAGAGCCAGGATATTTTTTTAATATAACTCTGATTGTGTTTGGCTGAAAGAAGAAAGTCATATTCACCTTAGGATGGCTTGAGGGTGAGTAAATTACGGAATAAATTTCATTTAATGGCATATTTCATAATATATGCGTTGTTTTATTTTTGTACTATGGATTTTTTCATTCAGTTTTTTGAGGAGGTACTGACTCTCTTGCATCCTCAGAAGAAACGCCCCAGATCGAAAAGCAAATAACCGATAGGCTTCACAAATAGTCCACAAAAAAAAGGGCGATTTCAGAAAAGTGATAGACATTCCATGTAGGTCTACTCCTGGTGCATCTAGTTACAACTCGTTTTGTAGCGGCTGAGCATTGTAACTAATCACAGACATGTCTGTTTTTTATATATTTTTTATTATTATTTATTTATTTAACAGAGACAGTGTATGGCACTCAGCCATACCAGAATTAGCTACAAGCTAAATTTCATCTATAGTCCCTGTAGAGTGCATTAATGCTATGTTGAAAGCCAATTTGAGTGCATTTAAGCCTGATCTATCGGTGCATGCTTTCACTTTTGTTCGCGGTACAACAGAAAAATGAGCACTGAGGAAACATGACCTTAAATAATGAGCCTTCAGAACTGAAGCAAAAAGTATCAATGGAAATTTTGAATTATTTTTAAGCTTGCTAGATTTTGGGCTGCTCTTTTGCATTGTAGCACCCAAAAATGTCCTACAAGCGAGTCAACAAAACTAGAATGCTCCCACTGTAGCCAATGCAGCAAGATTTATTGTGAATTTCATTCATTGATTAAAATGGGAGCATTCATGGGAGTCCTGGACAATCAGTGAGTGCACGCTGAACTGCTATTAATCTAAATAAGTAAATTAATTACTTTTACAATATCAGGGTTAGAAATTGACACTGTTGTTTTTGTCAATCATAATCATCTAAATAAAATTACTTCACTTTTTCAGTACCCTCTATGTTATGGATCAGTGCTTTGAGTCAGTTTGTGGCATACAGATTCGGCCTGAGTCACGAGGATCAGTTCCAAACAGATGGCATGATTTCCATTTAGATTGCCGAAATGTTTGCTTCTTCTACACCTCTTAGACACAGACCGACTTTAATCTGCTCTGCCACTGTGCTCACATCTGGACGGAAAGTTTGGCAGGATGGGCTTTGGCCAAAAAGACTCATCTCCCCCTTTCCTTTCGAAAAAAGCACTCTCTGCTCTGGGCCGATGCTGTACCCACATGCTTAGCTGCAGATGGGACATGGCTGGCACCGTTGCCAGGCCTCATTGGCGGCCATGTTGGAGCATGGAAGACAATTATTGTGAGGGTTTCTGAGATTGTATGAGCTCTCCTGGAAGGTTGCACTCTGGGTCTCCCCTACACTTCGAATGATTAAAGCAGAAATCCTTTTGTGCATCTTCTGTAGACGAAAGATTGATTCTGGCGAGGCACCAGCTTGCTTTGTTTGGTTTACTCTGGCTTGGTGCTCGCCGATAACTCACTACAAACACCAATCAGCACAGCAAGATATTGTGCTTTCAGACAAAGAACAGCAGCCTAGAGAGAGAGCCAAAATAATCACATTCTGATAAATAGCTGATTACATAAATGGGAATAGAGAAAAATGTGTCCAGGAAATACACAACTGATTACTTGACAGCCATAATTTTGAATTCTATTTAAGTATAGAGATTCACACCACTGATGGTGATTCTGATACACAGTTGCACTCTTTTTTATTTTATTTTATTTTTCAAATTAAAATGAAATGCAAATACATGTATAAAAATTATATTTATTTATTTGTTTGTATTTGTAATGTTTGTGGTCATATATATATATATATATATATATATATATATATATATATATATATACTGTATATGTAGCTTACAACTGAATGGTGGTTCTGATATAATATATGGTTATATATAATATATATGGTTCCCCCAATTTGTTTTTGTTTTTTAATGAATTATTATTATTATTATTGATTTTTTTAAACCTACATAAAAATAATGAAGTGAAGAAAAACAAGCTAAAGAATAATAAATATAGTTTGGAGAAAACCTCTGCTTTTATTTGTTTACAGATGTCACTTTTTGTTTACAGATGTTTTGTATCTGATGCAGTGACATTCAGACATGTTCAAGTGTGTCTTGTGTGTCTAAATACTTTTTGAAGCCAGTGTAGATGTGAACAAGATCCTAACCAATCATGAACTCCCATCGCTGCTTATTGAACACAGTCATTGTTCAGTTGCCCCCCTAGTACAATACATCCGTCTAAATCACAGACTCCCCCACAGACTTAGACACAAGGTCCTCTCTTTGCACTCCTCCATTGCCATTTGTTTCCCCGTGTCTTCGTGAGGAATTTTATTTTCTTGGTCTCCATGGAAAGCACTGCCATCTGACCCCCTTGAAAAGACCTTTCCGTCATGCTGACCTTTGGTGCTCTTGTGTGGAAAAGACTGGCGAATCACAGGCCTGCTGGGTGAATGTCAAGGGGCAACATGGCTAATAAGAAGCTGCACGCAACAGACATTTCTACTAACACAATATCTTCATGTTCTTCAAATGAACACATCCAACGGAGTCTCTTAGGATGATGTAATTCATTAAAATAGTGTTTCACACATGCTCTGTGATGCTGTGGATAATGTATTTGTGAGTCTTTTAGCATCTCCACCTAATCTTACATTTGACTCGAGAGGACCATGAATGAAGTTCTCGTTCGGGTGATATCAGGCCTTTTTTCCAGCACATCTTCACTGACATTGAGAAATGAAACTCAATTTTCCTTTTCTACTCTCCTGAGGTGGAGAGGTCCCACTCTGATATTACACCTGCCTGAAAGCAGATAAGTGTGTGTGTGTGTGTTGGGTGGTAGCTCAGCCCTGATGTTCTAATTTGCGAGGTTGTAAAGGGTTGTAGGAAGCGTTTCGGGTAAACATATTGTCCTTTATTTTTATTTGTGGTACCGTTGAGTTGGCAGCGAATGCCATGGGGTCTGAAAGCTGTCAAACTTTACATGAATATGAAATCATTTCATAACACTCCATTCTCCCCTATGATCTGATGCTTGGAGCTCTGAGAGATTGCCTCCCATAATAACAATAACTGAGGCTCTACATCACTGAAAGGCTCTGGCTGCCTTTGATGTGAAAAGGAAGATTATACCGCAGAGCAGCTCCAGATAAAGGCTCAATCAAGAGGCATTTGCTGCCATTCCCTCAGATCAGTAGTAATTGCAGCAGTGGACTCTCATCCTCCATTTTCTCTCTCTCTCTCTCTCTCTCTCTCTCTCTCTCTCTCTCTCTCTCTCTCTCTCTCTCTCTCTCTCTCTCTCTCTCTCTCTCTCTCTCTCTCTCTCTCTCTCTCTCTATCTAGAGATAGAGAGATAGTAATACAAATATATATTGTATATACAGTGCTGGTCAGAATTATTTGCCCCCTTGGTAAATATGATCAAAATATTTTATTCAAAAAAAAATGCAAAAATGCAAAAATCTAACCTTTTATTGAAGTAAAAGAATTGAAAGTGGGGGGAAAATCACATTATGAAATAAATGTTTTCCTCCAAAACACATTGGGAACAATTATTTGCCCCCTTTTATTAAATACTTTTTGCAACCTCCTTTTTCCAAGATAATAGCTCTGAGTCTTCTCCTGTAATGCCTGATGGGTTTGGAGAACACCTGACAAGAGATCAAAGACCATTCCTCCATACAGAATCTCTCCAGATCCTTCAGATTCCCAGATCCATGCTGGCGCTTCTCTTCAGTTCAGCCCACTCATTTTCTATAGGGTTCAGGTCAGGGACTGGGCTGGCCATTGCAGATGCTTGGTTTTGTGCTCAGTGACCCATTTTAGTTTTGATTTTTATGTTTGTTTTTGGATCACTGTCCTTTTAGAAGATCCAAACATGGCCCGTTATAAGATTTCTAGCACGGGCTGTCAGGTTTTGATTTTTTTATCTGTTGGTATTTGATCGAATCCATGATGCCATGTATCTGAACAAGATGTCCAGGGCCTCTGGCAGAAAATTAGGCCCACAGCATTAAAGATACAGACGAGTATTTCATTTTAAACATGGGGTACTTTTTTATCCCTGTGTGCACCAAACCCATATTAAGTGTTTGCTGCCAAAAAGCTCTTTTTTTTGTTTGTTTCATCTGTTCATAAAAAAATTTATTTAAACAAGTTGGAATGTTATTAAACAACTGAAACATGTTTAAACGCATTGTTTATGACTCAAAAATATGCATTACATCAGTTTTAAAAAGATTTTTAAAAAACACCTTTTTTGAAGTTTTTTTGTGTCAATGTCCGATAGATCACATTTAAATCACATTTAAAAAAACTCTTCATTTCTGAACACCACTGTACGCCACTATATATATCAAACCAATTTCCCAAAGCAGCACTTCTTTCCAGCACAGGCTCAGGTACACCATGAATCCGGTGCCTTTTTAATTAGGATTTTGTTCATCTAGATTAATCCATCTTTAAAACTAATAGAATGCTAATGCAATTAGACCATGTCCACAGAGTTTGATGAATGCACGTCTGGAAAGGTCCACTTCCCTCAAATTTCTCTGATTAAATGGCCTAATGGAATAGGATTCTGAAGTGTTAATCCAACTCGGTTTGACACCCCCACCACAGAGCGGAAAATTAGCAGTAAACAGAGCATGGGGAGCAGTTTAAAGGAACTCCTCACACTTTCGACAGGGTTACTGCAGATTGGAAAATCTATGACTATGAATTTTACATAAATATGTATATATTTGTCTAGACAATTTATGTACATTTATGTATATTTAAATACTTATATATATATATATATATATATATATATATATAATGTTTAAATATAAAATATTATACGTAAAAATATAAAAAATTTGCAGAGAAGATAAACTAATCATATACATACAATTAATCATTTTATTCAATTTTGATTATACTTTATTACTATTATTATTAACGGTGTGCCATTAACCAAATGTTATGAATTCAGTGAAATGTTCATTGTGAGAAAGTTTGTTGTATTTCCATTTATCTCATAGCAGTGGTCTGTTTGCAGGTGTTCTTCAGAGCAGGTGTTTTGCCTAAGCTTGAGGAACACAGAGATATCCAGACCAGACGCAACATTACCCTGTTTCAGGCTGCGTGCAGAGGCTACTTGGCCCGACAGGCCTTCAAGAAGAGGAAGGTGAGTCCTCCATACCTCATAAAAAAAGAATTCATAATTTAATCACAACATGCATACCCCTGGAGCATTTAAGACATTGTTAGCCACCTTTTGTCCCACCGAAATGGAAATGTTTTTGTTTTTGAGTATCGGTCCCTTTCTCAATCAGAGCTCTCCATCCTTGAGTTCATTTGTCATGAGGTTTGTCTCTGAGTCCATCAGAATGTCATTGCTGTCTTGAGAAAATCCCTCTGGCTGTGGCCTCCTCTGACAGATAACATTCAATCAGCACATCTCCGGGGAAGAAGCCACCTGGCCCCCTGCCCTCCATCACAGGCCTATCGATTCTCCCGCCACTGCGTGCCCTCCACTCTCGCCTGCCCCCTCTCTGTCCATTAATTTTTGCTTTGCCACTCGCTTGGCCTCTTTTTGAATTTAAGCCCTTCTATTCTGCCCCGGTGTCTTTTATTTTGTTCGGTCTTCCTTTCAATCTCTGATCCTTTGTGCCCCTTTCTTGCTCTCTCACTTTCACACTCATGCTCGCCTCAGTGGGATTGGCTCAAGATGTGAGGGCTGGTCCTACAGTTGCCTGTGACTCTGTCTCTCTCTCCTAAGAAGACTGGGCCCCTGTCTCAGTAAAAATCATGTAATGGGAGGAGGTGGGCTCGATGCAACTCCTCACGCTGCTGTTGGCCCTCGGTGGTCAGCTGTCTTGGCAATACAACTTTATCAACATCCACTTCCTCTTTCAGTATTGCACACAAACAGAGAAGGCTTTTCTTGGTGAGACTGTTTTCAGTTTACCTCAGAGCTCCTGACAGGAGTCAAGACTGTTAACTGGATGTTTCTATGTAAGTAAAAGGAGTTTGAATTCGTTTTTTTTTTTTTTTTTTTTTGCTCTTGTGGGCTGTAGTTGGTATCATAGATGTTAGTAGGGGTTGTTTTCTTTCTTTAAATCCTGTGTAGCGTTCTTTTGCCTTTGTTGTTTAGGGCTCCTTGTAAGGCGTCTTTGGTAACACTGATTTGTAGGTGAACCGCTTTATAGCTGTCGCAATAAAAGAAGTCTTGTGCACTTCTGGTTTTGTTTGATTTCTTTGTCGAAGTTCTTGAGTAAGGACTGCGGCTTGCCATTTGTTGAAGGGTTCACTGTTATTTTCCACTTTCTGTACAATTATTGTCCTCACAAAGAGCCTTGTCTGGATGCCTCTGAATCACAGCGACCTGTCCCAAGAGGAATTTATTTTCTTAGAAAGAAATCTTTTGTCAAGCTTGTCAGAAACCTATTCTTCACGCTAGACTGGGAAATCAGTCTAGGGATATGTACTGGACTGTTGCTGTAGAAAGTCCCCTCATGGGCCGTAACCTCAGATGCCCATGCACTTACCCACAGTTTGTCAAAGGTTGTCAGGTTAGTGACATCAGATTTTTTTAAAGATATTCAAGGGATTTGTTTGTGGCTGTTACCTAATTTAAATGCCGACAAGTAGAATTTTAGATTCTGCCATGTTTTTGAAGTTGTTTGTGAAATACAGGTGAAACTCGAAAAATTTGAATATCGTGCAAAAGTTCATTTATTTCAGTAATTCAACTTAAAAGGTGAAACTAATATATTATATAGACTCATTACATGTAAAGTGAAATATGTCAAGCCTTTATTTGTTATATTTTTGATGATTATGGCTTACAGCTTATGAAACTCCAAATTCAAAATTAGAATATTGTGAAAAGGTTTTCATAGCTGTAAGCCATAATCATCAAAATTATAACAAATAAAGGCTTGAAATATGTCACTTTGCATGTAATGAGTCTATATAATATATTAGTTTCACCTTTTAAGTTGAATTACTGAAATAAATGAACTTTTGCACGATATTATAATTTTACGATTTTTACCTGTAATTGGTACATTTAATTTTGTAGTTTTTTTTTAAATTTGCAACCTTCCATGAACTGTCTAATAGTTTAAATCAATTTTATTATTTAATTACATATTTTTAAATATGTATTATTCATATTTATTATTGATGCACTACCATTCAAAATTTGTGGGTTAGTAAGATTTTTATTTTAAAGAAATACTTTTATTCAGCAAGGGTGCATTAAATTGTCAAAAGTGACAGTAAACTCAATCAATCAATCAATCAATCAATCTCTTTATTTGTCCCCGTAGGGAGATTTGTTTGCAGGACTATCAAATAGGCATTATATCATACCTCATACACCACACAATGAACCTTCAAACATACTGGTAAACACACACTAATACACTTAACACATAATTCCCCATACCCCACACCTTACTACCGTTTATATTGGAAAAAATATTGTATAAAAAATGTTGTATAAAAAAACATTTATATTGGAAAAAATATTGTACAAAAATATTGTTTATATTGGAAAGAATAAAACGTTTATATTGGAAAAAAAATCAATTTCAAATAAGTGTTCTCTTGAACTTTCTATCAAAGAATCCTCAAAAAAATATGTATCACAGTTTCCACAAAAAATAATAAGCAGCACAATTATCAATGCAGCATAATCAAATTACTTCTGAAAATGGCTGCTGAAAATTCAGCTTTGACATCACAGGAATAAGTACATTTAAAAATATTTTAAAATATAAAGTGGTTATTTTACACAATACAAAATAAATGCAGGCTTGTTGAGCATAAGAGACTTCTTTAAAAACATTAAAAAATCTTACCAACCCCAACTTTTGAATGGTATTGTATATACAATACATATAATTTATTTTATAGTATTATTTCATTTATTTTTACATATTTGAATTTAATTTAATTTTGTGTTAATTTGATTTAATTGTCATTAGATGGTCTCTTCCCTACTGTTGTGTGGTTCCTGGCTGAAATAATCTACAAATGGAACCATTCCTCTGATAATAAATGTCTGGTTATGCGAGACATTGGCCCCTGACCTAGTGATGAAAACAGTCTTAAACAGAATCTCGGTATCATATCCTCTTCCAGATCTAAAAAATAAGTGGAAAGTGGAAGTGGAAATTCCTTAGTGTGTGCTGAAGTCATTTGTGTTCTAGGATGTATTTAACAATGTCAAGACAAGAAGTGTTGAGTTGAATCGTTACGACAGATCCCTGAGAGACAGACATGTGGGACAAGACTTCCTTTTTCAAACCACAGTTGCCACAATGCAAAATCAATTTGCTTGTTTCTCTCTCAGATCGATAATTGAGGGATCTCAGGACCTTGAAGTCTGTTCCAGTTTTAGACTTATCTGTGTGTTCTGAGCCCGTAGTCCCTTAACAGAGAACTCCACGTGGGCTCCTTTGAAGCACGCTGGCCTGCTCCTTCCAAATTTTCTTTGACTTTCAGCGAAAACAACACTAGAGGGAGCTGGGAATTTCACAAATGCCAATTGTGTGTCTAATTAACTCATTGCCTAAAGACACAAGTTTCATTCCAAGTGTGAACAGGTGCCCTCGCAGTCACGTGTGAGTGTGCTCAAATGTCCTTGTGTTCATACATGCGGATGAATGCCACCTGCTGATCCGTATTCAAATTCACACCGGACACCTGTTGGAGGGGTTGTGGCTGACTTTGTTGGTGTCGCATCCTTACATACAGAACACTTAGTTCCTCCTGCCAGGCTCCAGGGCTCACAGGCACCATTTCCTCCAGACTGCCATTTTAATTAGGAAGCTCTTCCTGATTTCGCTGTCTCTTACAAGCTGCTTAGATGGCTGTTTGTGGCATTTGTTGTGGTCAAAGCGTGGCAAATGAGCTGCGGTGCATATGTCGGCCACGCGCCGCCTCTGTTCTGTGCTGAAGCTTTCTCGCCGTGACAAATTAGACAAACTGTAGTCCGAATGCAACGCGCGCAGGCTCGGCCCCGTTAATGTGCTGAATTGGGCCTGTCTAATTGGGTTTCCAGATAATCCTCTATTATTTGAATCGTCCCTGTTCCTGCAGCATGTAAATCTTACGCAGGGTTTAAATCAGCTGCCAAGAAGTATTGAAGTTTAATTGAATTACTCAAAGGAGCTTGGGGCTTTTGCTTCTAGCTGCATTTCTACACAGTCCAAAATCACTCCTCTGTATAGCCTTCTGACAGCCTCATTGAAGAAAATGTGTTTGTTCTTCCTGTGATCAACACCATTAATGGGTGTTTTTGCTAAGGGTGAGTATGTAAGCAGTGTTAACGTCCGCTTGATGAAACAGAGCAGCGTTTATTCAAACTGTGAGTCTAGAGTGGAAATAAGTGGGTTGCACACTGAGATGTGTGAGGTGACTCTACGTTCATGCCATGTCCGAAATATGAAAAATTATAAGCTCTCAGTTTCAAATATGTGTGTAATATCAGTTGATTCTTTTATTGAATCATTCAAAAGGATTCAAAAGTTTCCGGTTTGAATCAGCCTGACAAAGCCTTCGCAGAAAAGCCTATTGTTTTATAATGACTCACTTTTACTGCAAGTTACATGTCAATGCATCGTTTAAGCATACAGTGAAAAATTGATAAAGCCTACTCAGTGTAATTAAAAAAAGTAAACATTATACAAGACATTTTTGCACTGTTTTATCAGCAGAACAATCCAAAAACACTGAAGAGATGGCGCTGATGTGAATAAGGTCTATATATTATTCAAATTAAAAGTTGTATCTGTAAATATTCTTTAATGGACCTGAGCTAGCATGAACTAACAATGAAGAGTATTTTTAATAACTAACGTTTACAAAGATTAATAAATACTGTAACAAATGGATTGCACACTGTTAGTTAATGTTAGTTAATGCATGGAATAATGGGACCTTGTAATGTGTTACCACATTTTTGTTGGGTCTTCAGATTGATTATACCTCTGTAAACATTAAGAATAAAAAAATTAAGAACTCCTGAAGTTTAGAGTCCCACCCTCAGGCTTATTGCGGACCGCACTGGACATCCCGGAGTTGAAAAGGTCCATTCAGAGCTGGTTCCCCCAAGGGAAGCTCTTTGACTGTGGGGCCCTGGGCCTCCAAACACAGGCCTGCGTTTGTTCATCTGGGCTCTGATTGGCTTGAGCTACTGTACTTCACATGCACAAGACCTAAAGACCTGACAATTTCTCACTAGCACAGCAGTAGGAAGCACACACAGTCATAAAAACAATGTCCTTGTTTTTCAGATCCAGGACTTGGCAATCCGCTGCATTCAGAAAAACATCAAGAAGAACCGGGGTGTGAAGGGCTGGCCTTGGTGGAAGGTTTTTACCACCGTCCGTCCACTCATCGAGGTTCAACTGACAGAGGAGCAGATCCGCGGCAAAGACGTAAGCGCCTGTCATCTTCACTAAACACTTTAAATGCTGTAAATCGGCATGTCATGTACAGATTTTGCCTTTTGAAAATAGCACGGCTGAATTCAAAGACCATCTGTGTGGCTTTTAATGCCCCTCTTGGTTTCTCTGCCCCGCGGGGGTCCCTCTCAAATTCAGCTGCAGCTCTCAGTCGCACCCAAATCACCTGTCTCTTTGGTTACTGTCTCTGGGGCTTCGCCTCAATCCAAGTGTTTGTAGAGTCCTGTGTGTGTTTGTGTGTGCGGAGAGTGGCAGGGCTGTGTGTATGCATACGTTGCCTATGTAGCATGCTGGATCAAAAGCAACTCTGCTTCCCGCGGGGGAGTGCATTAGCATGTCACAGAGTGTGTGCGCGCGTGCATGCGCGTTTCGTCCGCTGGGCCGCGTCCCGCTGAGTGCTGTGTAGCCATGCAGTCAGGCGTGCTCCTGTGAGAGACAGACGGGTGCTGACACTGCCTCCAAACAGCCTGCTTTTAAAAAACAAACACAGAGTCACTATCTGCTCTGCACAAACACATTTCAGAGCTGCATCCGACTGGCTGTATTTTACATTTCTCTCAAGTTCGCAAAAGAAGAGTTTTGGAAAGTAGGAGGAGATTTGCGGTAATAGAGACTCTAAGGCTCCAAACAGGGCAGGCTTACTTCCTGTCTGCCATTCCGTTACAGTTTCTAATTTATCTCACCTGTCTATCTCTATACTTCACTATAGTAACTGTCATTGTGTCTAAATGTGTAACTATCTGTAGTCATTCCTTTTATATATCAGCTGAATTTCTTGTCATCCTGTCTTTCTGTCTGTCTTATTGTGTTTTCTGATTGTCTGTCTGTCTTTAGGAGGAGATTCAGCTGCTGAAGTTGAGGCTGGAGAAAGTGGAGAAGGAGAGGAACGAGTTGAGACTCAATAGTGACCGGCTGGAAAGCAAGGTTGTTTAAATTCAATTCAGTTCAGATTCTTTTAAAAGAAACTCTATTGTTTACACAAAATTATCATGCTTATGTAATTTGAGCATATCACAGTTGCATACATACTTGTTGGGTGTTCCATACCAAAGTTTCAGTAACTGATTCAAATGAAAATTCATTATTCTCAATAAGAAATTTAAGATAACAGCAAAAATGAATGGGGTTAAGCTAATTAACATACCTCTTTTATTTAAAAAGTTACATATTATAAATATTAACAAATTAAAACAATGACTAAATGAATTCAAAAAAACAATAACAAATAGTTTTTATACAATAATACTTAAATAATATAATATATATTTTATATAATAATAACATGTAATGTATAATTGATACAAAATATAGGTTATATAATATTTTTATACAATAATTAAACAAAATTTACTATTTGTAAAAAAATTAAATGAAAAGGTTACAGCAATATTAAGCAAGAGTGTGTTCAAGTAAACATTCAGCTATAGCAAAAAAAGTAAAGTAAATTAGAATAAATTACTAAATTAAACAACTGGCGCCATCTTCAAGTGCATGATTATTAGATACAATACTTATTAAAGCTGCTTAAGTTATCCAGCTAAGAGCTTTTTCTTGTCAGTATTGTTGTTTACATAATGCAGACAACATAATAAACAGAGGTAGGTCTATTCAAATCTTAGATTATATATCCTAAGATATATATCTTTGAAATAAATCTCATGCTTCATAATAAATGTATTATGAATATAATAAATAATTCCATAATAGAATTTCTACAAGTTAGTACTATGTATGTTAATATTATATCATTGTACAAAATTACACCTTCACAATACACAGTCACAGACACCCAGACCCAGACCATCTTAAGACAATATCAAAAAGCTATCGTCCCTGTGTGAAATATGTGAGTGATGATATAGATGTGAAGTGTTGCATATGTGTGTGAGATGAGCTCATACACTACTCTAAAGGTAGTATAGAGCACATGTGCCACATCTAGTTAATGTTTACTCATCATATATATGTTTCAGATCACAGAACTGTCATCAGAACTTGCCGATGAGCGTAACACAGGCGAGTCTGCCTCGCAGCTGCTGGAGTCCGAGACATCGGAGAGACTGAGGCTAGAGAAAGACATGAAGGATCTACAGGTACACACACACGCATTTGAACAGAGATAGAGTTTGAGTTGATGGTTTTCTGTAAGGAATCTCCTCATGCCTGAAATAGATATTTTCCACCAAAGCACAGACAATGCAGTCCATGCAGCAGAGCGTGAGCCGTATACAAATTGTGTCATCTCATATTAAATATCCATGTGAAAGACAGTGTGTGTGTGTGTGTGTGTGTGTGTGTGTGAGCAAGAGACTGCAGGTATTTGTCTCTGTATGCCTGGGGTGTGTGTGTGTACAGTGTGTTTTTATGTGTCTCTTAGGCTCAGGGTTGCCTGTGTGAGCAGATGGGCTGGACATTTCCCTGCAGAACAGAGAGCTGATGTGCTCTGTGTCTGTGTTTGTGTTTGCGTTTCAGGCCAAGTTTGATGCTATGAAGAAGCAGATGGAGTCTATGGAGATGGAAGTGATGGAGGCACGGCTCATACGTGCATCGGAGCTCAACGGGGAAATGGATGACGATGACACCGGTGAGTTTGTGACATCACTTCCTGGACAGAGCAAGATTGGAATAAAATGCATAATGCGATCTCAGTGAAGGGATTCCCTTATGATTGCTGAGCTTTGAGCAAAAACTCTCAGAGCCTTCCTGAATAATTTAGGCAGAATTGAAGGGTTATCTGGGAGTATTTCCATGAGTTTGATGGGCCATGACTCTCTGGTGAGGGGTAGAGCTTCAGGTGTGCTGAGCGTTTCAGTGTGGCACCTCCAGACAAATGAGAAAATAATCTGTAGCATCAGAGCTGCTGCTCCTCATTAAGCTGTTTATATGGAAATGCCAGGGGGCAGTGAAACACCAAACATGAGCTCTCTCTCCGTTTCTCTCTGTCTCTTCTGTTCTTCTGTTTCTGGAACTTTCTGTGAAGAGGGAAAATCTGGTGTCTCATTATTTATTAGAGACACAAATCCATGTTCATTGCTTTGAGAACTGTTAGATAGTGTATATAAACTATTATCTAACAAAAAACCAGAATGATAAAAGTAGCTACTTTTAAATATCACATAACTTTTTTTTTTGTTGGCCCGACTCACCTCAGAACTTTTACCATCTTGACTGAATATTGCCAAATATTAAACTTTTATATTAGGCTTGTATTTAGTTAGTTAAAAAATACTGTTGCCCACATTTTGAATGCAATCCAGTTAATGTGTGAATTTGTTAATGTGAAGTTTTTTTTTTTAATTGCAATGCCCACAATAGGTAAAATCATTTGGACCCTTTCTACATCATGATATGAAGAGTTAATCATTTAATTATTTTTACAAATATTGTAGTGTTGACTGTTGATTGGTTGAACTTGAGCTTGATAAATGCACTGTTACCAAAATTATTGTTAGAAAAAATTTATTTTCTTATTAGAAATATATGATTATCAGTAACTATAAACCAACATTTAGACCCAAACTAGCTAGTGATATCTTAAATGAGCAATCCTGATGCCAATTGACTCATATAGTATTATGTGTATATGTGTATATATATTAATATCCAGTGCTGTTCAAAAGTTTGGGGTAAGTGAAGTTTTTTTTTTTTTTTAGAAATTAATACTTGTATTCAATAAAGACACATTGATTTGATCCAAAATCTTGAATAAATTTATTATGTTACAAAAGATTTCTATTTTCTTTTTTCCAATTTACACAAAAATGGCCAATGTCATCGAAAAATTGGCTCTGGCTCCGTTTTGTTTTCAGTTTACTTTGATGATCAATATTTTAAGCACTTTCTTTCACTATGAATTTATTGAAAAAGATAAATAATTACTTATTTTTGAGCAATGTGTTCTCTGTGAAAGCCAGAGCGTGATAATACTCAGTAGTGCTGTTCTTAGTATCACTGCTGTCATGAACAGAACTCATTTTAATGCACATGTCAGACTGGTGAGAGCTTGTTCTCACCTTTGTGTCACACAGCTGATCTATGAGACTTAATCCTAAGGCATGAACATTTGATTTATTCCACTTTCCAGCAATTACAGTACGTTCTGTAACGGTAATGTGGCATGGACAGCTCCACTCCGCATATCTAAAGCCACCTCGCATATCATTGATCTGCTTTGATTTATTAACTTGTGTGTTTTTGCTTGTTTCCAGTTTATCAGAAATCTTTTAAAATCATAGAATAAGTTTCTGTGTGTTGTGAAATTTCCCTGGCAGTGATCCAGAGTTTAAACCTCGGCTCTCTTCAGGGAATGACCACAGACTAATCTGGCCCATGGTGTTTCACCTTGAAAATCATAATGCAATTATAATGCCAAATAATGGGATTTTAACAGCGTTATGATAAACATCTGACATTTAAAATTGCACCGCCAACTTCAAGTGCACTGAACCTGTTGAGATAGAGTGCTTGGACTATGTGCAGTAGACAAAACAGAGTGCCGCCACTTCGCTTTGAAGCACTGACATATTTATTTAATTAAATCACAGCAATATGCGGTTTAGTAATCACACAAGGCCGTCTCACAATGAACTGTGCGGCCTTAATCATCACTAACTCTTGTGTTCAGGAGGAGAATGGAGGCTGAAATATGAGAGGGCCATCAGAGAGATCGAGTTCACCAAGAAGAGACTCCAGCAAGAGTTTGATGACAAACTGGAGGTGGAGCAGCAAAACAAGAGGCAGCTGGAGAGAAAGGTTAGGGCATCTTACATTTTTTGCACTTCAAGTCTGTCAACTAGGGATGCACAATATCAGTTCCATATCTGTTACCAGCCAATATTGTTTTAGACATTTTATTGGCCGTTATTTGATATTTAATTGCGAATGCTCATTTCCTCTATTTTTACATTAGTCTTTAGCAAATCTCAAAACGAATAGCTTCACATTATAATGTTTTGATGCCTAAATTCACTTACAGCATTTAAAACAATTGATTTTAGTTCTGATGTTTTATTTTAATTTTATTTAGACAAAGTAGTATATTATTTTAATTTCATCCATTTATCGGTAATCAGCCATAACATGAAAATAATTATCAGCTTATTGGTATTGTACATAATTTTAGTGCATCCCTGCTGTTGACTTTATTCTACCAAACTAACACACACATCACAAAGACTCAGCTTCACTCGTATTGTCAGTGTGGTCCAACACAACAGCATGTACTGTGTGCCGTCTCAAACATGAATGTATTAGCTGAACTCACACATCTAGACAAGACGCACACTGGATGGACAGATCCACCTGTACAGACTCACTGAGAATCTGTGTGTTTAGCTGACAGACCTGCAGGCGGACAATGAAGAGGTGCAGCGTGTGGCTCAGCAGCTGAAGAAGAAATGCCAGAGACTGACAGCCGAGCTGCAGGACACCAAACTGCACCTGGAGGGCCAGCAGAGCCGCAACCACGACCTGGAGAAGAAACAGCGCAAGTGAGTCAGACCAGATATTGGATAATTATGCCTCTTTATGGAGCTTTCAGTCACTCATACTAGTTTCAGTCACTCTTTATGGAGCTTTTTCGTAACTTTCTACATTATGAAAACTGGTAAAACTCAAAAGCTTCTCTCAAATGCTAAAATCGTGTAATTCCTAATAGTAATTCTATTAATTCCAAATTATTTTCAAGTTTTTTTTTAATTAAAATAACAGCAAAAAAGAATTTGTGTTTTCACACAGAGTTGAAAATAAGGTGCATTTATTTTGCTACATGTGGTAGGCTATGCCGGTCATGTATGTTTGTTAAACAAAGACGTTTCTAGACATTATTTCAATCTTTATATTTTAATTCATATTCTATACAGACTGCAAACTTGCATTCACACCTCGAGTAAAATATGATTTATTTTGCAATGGCCCTGAAGATTCAGGCGCAGTGGAAAGAAACACGACACAGGGAACCTTCTAACTTAATGCAATCATTTTAAACATTAGCAACAGGATTCAAAATATAGTGGCATCTGCAGGAGGGGCAACACTGAACTACAAATATTTTTACTCAGCCACTAAAAATAAGCATGGATTTAAAGAATTCATATTAAATTAAAGTCACGATTAATTGGAAAATCTATTTTTTTTACCCAACTCTATCTAGTATGTTAAATGTAAAAATGTTCTGATAGGTTGTGATTTCATTGTTTCACCATATTTTAGAGGATGGTCGAATTAATTGACGATAGATGCTCCTTCCCTGATTTGGACACGGTTTTCAGGCCCGTTCACACCAAGAATGATAACTATAACAATAAATATTTTAGCGCTCATACCAACAGACAATAAAGTTCAGTTTATTATAAAAGTATGTGCTTAAGTTATGTTTTCTACTGCTTTAAATGCTCAGGTTCCTTAACGCTTCATCAGCTGTAAAAAAAAACACTTTGAAAAGATTCCAGCGGTATTGCTCCTGTGTGTCGGTATCGTTATAGTTGTATTTTGGTCTTCCCTATTCTCATAGAATTAGAATTAGTTGTATAATTTTGTAGTTTGTTAGTTCTTGGTTTTAAACAAGCCTTAAGAGTAGCCCAAGAGTGCCTCAGAAACCAGCATCTCAAAATAAAACATGCATGCTATCATCACTCTTAGCGGCAGGCCCTGAGCGGAGCGGCGGTGCTGGTTAATGTGCGAAGGTGCTGTGGCTAAAACTTTTTAGACTCTTGAGTAAACAGTCGGAGGCCGTGCTTGTCAGTGCAGACGGCATGTGTGAAAGTCCACTCTAAATGTAATGATCGGCCTGAGGCTCAGGGTGACGGCAGATTTAGCCAAAGGGAGGGCAAGGAGAGCGGTCCTTCAATTCTCCATGGGGCTAGGATTTACACGAAGAGTTGCATAAGACTCATTTATGGGATCATAACAGGGCCTCTGAGAGAAGGGGGTGGAGAACGAAAAAGAGAAAACTATAAAAAGAGGAAAAGTATTAACTGATTTGCCCCAAAGCATCACGACTCCCCCCTCCTCACACATTGTTACCCACTTACAAGTTAACCCAATCAGAATGTTTTCCCCTAATGCCCCTCCTGACACACACGTCACACACAATACTGTAAGGCTTAAAGGAGTTTTAGTTTCTCAACACTCTGCTGTGCTATGCTTGGCTATTTTAGGAAAAGCAGGTATGTTTTTTTAAATGTTTTTTGTTGTCATTAGACTTGTGCTTTGATTATAGTGATTAGTGTGATTAGAAATTAGCGATTGCCTTTAGTTGTTGCATTGTACATAATTTGACTAATGGTCAACAAATATGGGGTTTTTCAATTAGTAACACCAATATAAAAAAATCAGATGTAATCACGATATGCAGATAATTCATTTGCAGAATAATTCACTTTTTATTAAAGTTGAAATTCGAAAAAATCCCATCCACACTAAAACATTGTTATTTTATAAGGTTTGCCAGCCTCGGCAGTGTGTCTTGTTTTCCTTTAAAATAAAATAAAAACGATTCTATTCAGAGTAAGCAGGGGGGTATTTATTTATTTGATAAATAATAATATTAAAATGATCAATTGACATTGTTTTCTGAAGAATTTGTAACTGTCTGCTTGGCTGGTGAAAATGATAGTTCACCCAAAACTAAAAATTCAGTTTATTCTGTTTCATTTATACTCACCCTCAGGTCATTCTTAAACCATATGATTGTCTTTCTTCTGTGAAACATAAAATAAGAAATGGCAGTGGAAGTTCATTGTTCAAGTTCAAAACAGTTTGGTGACCAACATGCTTCAAATTAGTAACTTCTTTTGTCTTCCACAAAAGAAAGAATGTCATACCAGTTTGGAGCAACATAAGGGTGAATCAATGATGTTTTGGGTGAAAAATCCCTTTTACGTTTGTCAAATAATTGGCTGGTGCAATAATGTCAAAGTGGCAATGGCAAATATCATGGTTGGTTTCATCTGATCACAGTAAAAACTTTGTAGTTTTTTACATTTACATTTTTATACAAAGTGACTTATGTATGAGGACCATCACAAACAATCAAGCACTTTATCATAAGAGCCAACAGTATTTGCACATGTAATGTACACATGGCCACGTTTAAAGTATAAGCTAAATTGGTAAAAAAACACACAAAAAAAAACACCTGGAGCTGAATCAATTTTTATTCATTTATTGTATATATTTAGTATCATAGGAAGTGCCATTATGGTTGTAGTCTAGTTAAGTGCTTGTGGAATCAGTTATAATGGTCTCAGCAGATTTGGTGGAAGATTGCAGCTGGTTCCACCACATACTGTAGGAACAGAGAGTGCAAAGCCTCTGGAAAATGACTTTGTACCTTTGTTTCCTCTTTCCTGAGATTAAGCTTGTTGACCGTGTGTTTTTTATGCGCGCAATGTCTGCAGGTTTGACTCGGAGCAGACTCAGGCTCAGGAGGAGGTGCAGAGAGAAAAGAGTCAGCGGGAGAAGCTGAGCAGAGAGAAAGACATGCTGACCGGTGAAGTGTTCAGCCTTAGACAACAACTGGAGGTCAGAAACCTCTCTTATATCATCCTCCTTTGTTGTCTCTCGCACACAGACTTTTCCTGGCTGTGATGTACATGTGTCTGTGTGTGCCGAGTCCAGACTATGTTGTTCTAAATGAGTTTTTTCTCTGCTCTCTCAGGATAAGGATCTGGAGATATGTGCTGTCAATCTGAAGCTGGAGCAGTTGGAGGTGGAGCTTCAAGATCAGAACTCACAGGATTCAAAGGACGAGGCGTCATTGGCCAAGGTTAAAAAGCAGCTTCGTGACCTTGAGGCAAAGGTCAAAGATCAAGAAGAAGAACTCGATGAGCAGGCTGGAACCATTCAGATGCTGGAGCAGGTAATCATTTCATGAGAATATGGATATATACTTTGGATTGAGCTGACTGATGTTTAATGTATTATGTCTTGGAATGATGTATATTCTCCATGCACACAATTTTCACCTCTCATGCATAATATGCTAATTTATGTAGATTCAGCTGATGCGTCGTTATGAAGAAACTGTCAATACTTACAGTTTGCATACATTATAATAATAATTAAGAAGAGTTTTATTGCCCTGTGCGGCAGAGTTATTTTGCATATGCATCTGTATGCACGTGTCGTATGTTCAACTGTGTTTGTATTCAATGAGATGTTGATGTTGTGACCTGCAGGCCAAGCTCCGTCTGGAGATGGAGATGGAGAGACTGAGACAGACACATTCGAAAGAGATTGAGAGCAAAGACGACGAGGTGGAGGAGATCAGACAGTCCTGCAGCAAGAAGGTACAATACATCCACCAACCACTATACGACAAAAACTGCTAATAGTCAATGCGACCTTTGGCATGTTGGCATCATTGTATGCATCATTGCATCATTGTATTTTTATTATTTCATAAGCATTTATAAGCATTTTTTCTTAATTTCTTTCTTTCTTCATGTTATTATGTAAATGCTAAATAATACTAATAAGCTAATATCCTTAATGTGCAATTATTTTGTGAAGCTGCTTGTAAATATTGTAAATTATTATTGCTATTGTTAATGATTTTCTTTTATTTACAAACTGCTCTACAATAAATCCACACTGAGGATATTAGTTCTTAAAATAGTATTAGTGTTAGGTAATATATGTATACATTAATATTAATCTTATAGTCCAGTAAATATTAGTATATAGGGAAATAATACACCATACACCGTAAAATAATGCATTACTATATTAACAAAAAAAGTTTAAAATTAGTTTATTGTAATAGCATGTTAGCATCATTGTGTGATATTTGTATTATTTCACACAAATTTTGTGTTAAAAGCTTTCTTTCTTTCTTTCTTTCTTTCTCTTTCTTCCTTCCTTCCTTCCCTCCTTCTTTCCTTCCTTCCTTCCTTCCTTCCTTCCTTCCTTCCTTCTTTCCTTCCTTCCTTCCTTCCTTCCTTCCTTCCTTCCTTCCTTCCTTCCTTCCTTCATTCCTTCCTTCCTTCCTTCCTTCCTTCCTTCCTTCCTTCCTTCCTTCCTTCCTTCCTTCCTTCCTTCCTTCCTTCCTTCCTTCCTTCCTTCCTTCCTTCCTTCATGTTATTATGTAAATGCTGAAGAATTCTAATTAGCTAATATCCTTAATGTGCAATTATTTTGTAGAGCTGGATGTAAATATTTCATTATTGTAATTATTATAATTTATACAATTATTATAATTATTATTAATTTTCTTTTATTTACAACCAGCTCTACAAAAAAATGAGGATATTAACTCTTGAAATAATATTTACAAAATATTGTTATTCATAATTATAATAATAGCAATATTCTAATTAATATTAGTGTTAGGTAATATATGTATACATTAATATTAATCTTATAGGACAGTCAATATTAGTCTATAGGAAAATCATATACACCGTACACCATAAAATAATTAATTACTATATCAACAAAAAAATATATATTTTATTGTAATATCATAAATGTAAAGGAACTTTTGAGTCAGAATCTTGACAAAACAATTTTTGTTATGTTTAGATCACGACAAAATTATGTTGATATCTCAGAAAAATCTTTTTATGACAATTATGAAGAACCAAGACATAAAAAAATGCATGGCCTCTGATAGCTCCCATGCACATTCAGTCCAATGTTCCCTCTCATTTTTTTTCTTGCTGAGCAAAACTTTTTTCTATTGGGCGGACATTTTTCGCCACCTGAGCAAAAATATTCTTTATACCTGACCTGTACAGCATACGTAGAAACACAATGGTTTCAACATTCAGTTGTAACTTTTAACTTGAATGTGCCATTTCTATTTTATTTGACCCTTGATGTAACTTATTGGTAATAAATCATATTTTCGAAAAACAAGCTTCTTAACAAATTAAGAAGTCACTAAATGAAGCACATTTTAGGTTACCTGATATTTGTTTTACAGTGTTGTTAACTGTACAGTCTTTACCAAGAAATCCTATGAAAAATAATTTACAAAATCTTCTGCAGGACAGTTCAATTCTTTACAATAATATAATATAGTATGAAAGAAAAGTAAGCTGTTACACTGAGATGGTTTGGGAAAACCATAAAGTGTTTTTGTGCAGAGGAAGCATTAAACCATCAAAGTTAAATGATTGTTTATTGCTTATGAATTTCCAATATTTTCTTTAGCAGGGGGTTTCAAACTTTTTAATGGCAATGAGCCCTAAACAATACCCTTGTGAGATTCTTTATTTAGGCTTATAATATAATAAAATATAGACCTAATATAATATAATATAAAAAAAACGAATTGAAGTATTTGAAGTGATATAATATATCAGTTTAAATGCTTCAATTTATTTTTATATATTATATTATTATAATATGAAAACAAACTGAAGTATTTAAATAGATCTAATAGCTAAATATTTTCAAGAAAAGTGAATGTGAACTCTAATCTAACCATCCCTGAAACTCCCGCACACACAAAAACATCTATTTAATACTATTTAATCTATTTAACTAATGATGTATTTTGAATTTGCACGCGGGTGGGTGTGTAATTGTTACCGTTCTGCGTCCATCAACCGTTATTTCCACCACTTTAATCAAACCACTCTTCGTTAAAACATTATGATGTGATTTTATTTCACATGTCTGCGTTTCTCGTTGCCTCTCGTATTGAGCTATTTGGTCCGCACACACGACTCACTGCCAATCATACGCGCTCATATCGTTCTCTTTCTATGAAACCTGTAAACTACATTCACCAGTTTTCACTCTAGCGGTTGACCAGAGCACTGAAATTATTTCTCACTTAAACTACAATCAAATGGATTTTTCCACACATTTCGTGTCAGTCCACTGCATGGCATTTTATTCTTTTCTGCGCGGCCGCCGCTTCAGAAGTGCATGGCGGACGCATCAGAAGTGCGCGGCCGCGCATGCACGCAGCTTAGAGGGAACATTGATTCAGTGAACTTTTCACTTTAAGTACAAGTCACCAGCTAACACCACTAACAACACGCTCTGAATACTTTATAATTGGTTTCAGAAGTTGTTCTGTGTTCAATTTATAACATTTTAATTGCTGATGTTCAGTTCTTATGCAGAGCTCGCTTTGCTTTCTGTACAACATAAATAAACAAGACATATTCGGCCATGTGTTGAATAAGAATTTTCATTCAGCGTTGTTCAGCGTTCAGCTCTTGTTGCAGATAGCGACTTCCCATTTGTAGAGTGTCTTTGCCGCGGAGATGCAGATAAGCTGAACTCATTGAGTTTTGTTTTGATGTATAATTCATGGGCCTATTTTATTTTCCTCACGTATATATCACCTTTCCCTCCTCTCCACTTATCCAATCAAGCTGCCAGTACAGTGCATCCTATAATTACCCTTCTTTCTCACGACCGAATCCCTTGATTGGCACTTGAAGGTGCTCAGAAGCATCTAAAGACACATTTAGGGAATGTGTTTATATGTCTGGAATGACGGTATATAATTGGATTGACTCTTCAGGGTAAACCTACTTCACAAATGCCTTACGTGATGTTCTGTTACTGTGTTTTGTTTGTGTGAACAGCTCAAGCAAATGGAGGTGCAGCTGGAGGAGGAGTATGAAGACAAGCAGAAGGTCTTACGGGAGAGGAGAGACATGGAAGCCAAGCTGATGAGCGCCCAGGAGCAGGTACTGCACTCATGAAACTTGCAATAGAACTAGTCAAGGTTTGAAATATGATGATTTAATATATGCGGTATAAAATGCCTTTTTAACTTGATTATATTATATATTTTTTATTAATAATCAAATTAAAATTTGTATTAATAATTAGAAAAATATTAAATGTAAATAGTTTTGTAGTTTTTGAATGTTCTATTCATCTGAAAGTCATCATAGAAAGAATCCTATTCATAACTGTATCACGGTTTTGTTTCCTGTTTCTTGATGTTTCTTGAGCAGTAAATCAGCATATTAGAATGATTTCTGAAGGATCATGTGACACTGAAGACTGTATTAATGATTTTAAAAGAGAAACGTTATTTTAAAATTCAATAATATGTTCAAATATTACTGTTTTACTGTGTTTTTGGTCAAATAAATACAGCTCTAATACAGTGAGCATAAAATACTTCTTTCAAAAACATTTTCATTTTTGGACGTTTTAAAAAATTTACATCTTTCTGTAAATCATGGACCAAAAATGCTACTTACTTTTTAGCACTCTTTTTGGGTATATCCAATTTTTTAAATCAAATCAAATGTCTACTGTAATGAAAATGTCCCTTCCTCTAATACCAAATGCAACAGACCAACAGATGCAAGCAGCAAATAATGATAGAAAATAATGTTCATGAGAATCATGACATAAACTAAAGGCTATTGATTGACTTTGGCTTGTCTTTTTTAAGTTTAAAGATTTTCAAAATCACTCCAAAAAAATAAAAGGTTGCTGTACATATAAGAAAAATAATACATTACGTTTCCAATATAAACAAAAATATTTTTTTGGTAAAGTTCTGGTTATGTTCTGTCATGAAAATAAAATGTATTTTTTTGTATGTTTCCTCAAAAGTAACAGTTGCTAAAGTCAACCAAAACCATCGTTCCTAAGCTTTCAGTGTGAACAACATGTAAAGATAATATAAGCTGTCTTTGGTGTTTTCAGGTGAGCCACAGAGATGTGGAGACAGAGAAGCGTCTGAGGAAGGACCTGAAGCGCACAAAGGCCTTGCTGGCTGATGCCCAGATCATGCTGGATCACCTGAAGAACAACGCTCCCAGCAAGAGAGAGATCGCTCAGCTCAAGAACCAGGTCTGTTTCTCAGCTCCCCTGGGCTCGGTAGATAACACATCAAACATGAGGTCCAGTAGTAAACATACACTCACCTAAAGGATTATTAGGAACACCTGTTCAATTTCTCATTAATGCAATTCTCTAATCAACCAATCACATGGCAGTTGCTTCAATGCATTTAGGGGTGTGGTCCTGGTCAAGACAATCTCCTGAACTCCAAACTGAATGTCAGAATGGGAAAGAAAGGTGATTTAAGCAATTTTGAGCGTGGCATGGTTGTTGGTGCCAGACGGGCCGGTCTGAGTATTTCACAATCTGCTCAGTTACTGGGATTTTCACGCACAACCATTTCTAGGGTTTACAAAGTCAAGTCAAGTCAAGTCACCTTTATTTATATAGCGCTTTTTACAATACAGATTGTATCAAAGCGCTTCACAGTGATAACATGAAAACAATATAACAAAGTTTGTTTCTAAAAGATATTGCGTCAACGTCCACCTTAAGTAAGGCAGATCAATAATATTATTGAATATTAAATGTCCCCAACTAAGCAAGCCAAAAGCCAAGGCAACAGTGGCAAGGAACCAAAACTCCATCAGGGACAGAATGGAGAAAAAAACCTTGGGAGAAACCAGGCTCAGTCGGGGGGCCAGTTCTCCTCTGGCCAACGAAGGAACAGTGCATGATTCGAGCAGCATTACAAGTCAGATTGGATCGGAACATTTAGAGTATTTTTTGGAAGTCCAAGTATGCACGCCGGTCTTAAGACGAGTTGTTGTGGATCAGTGCCGTCCACCATAGAGAGTCCATATCGCCCGTGTTGAGTCGTCACTTCATAGGCTTTGTGATTGGAGCATCTGAAGTCTCCGTGAGAGGCTGGATACAAACTGGAGCTGACGAACGCCATTTTCTCGGGACTCGCGTCCCGAGATAACAGCAGAAAAGCAAAGGGAAAATAATTAGCGTCATTCTTTGTTTCACACAAAGAATGGTGTGAAAAGGGAAAAACATCCAGTATGCGGCAGTCCTGTGGGCGAAAATGCCTTGTTGATGCTAGAGGTCAGAGGAGAATGGGCCGACTGATTCAAGCTGATAGAAGAGCAACTTTGACTGAAATAACCACTCATTACAACCGAGGTATGCAGCAAAGCATTTGTGAAGCCACAACACTCACAACCTTGAGGCTGATGGGCTACAACAGCAGAAGACCCCCACGGGTACCACTCATCTCCACTACAAATAGGACAAAGAGGCTACAATTTGCAAGAGCTCACCAAAATTGGACAGTTGAAGACTGGAAAAATGTTGCCTGGTATGAAGAGTCTAGATTTCTGTTGAGACATTCAGATGGTAGAGTCAGAATTTGGCGTAAACAGAATGATAACATGGATCCATCATGCCTTGTTACCACTGTGCAGGCTGGTGGTGGTGGTGTAATGGTGTGGGGGACTTAAGGCCCCTTAGTGCCAATTGGGCATCGTTTAAATGCCACGGCCTACCTGAGCATTGTTTCTGACCATGTCCATCCCTTTATGGCCACCATGTACCCATCCTCTGATGGCTACTTCCAGCAGGATAATGCACCATGTCACAAAGCTCGAATCATTTCAAATTGGTTACATGACAATGAGTTCACTGTACTAAAATGGCCCCCACAGTCACCAGATCTCAACCCAATAGAGCATCTTTGGGATGTGGTGGAACGGGAGCTTCGTGCCCTGGATGTGCATCCCACAAATCTCCATCAACTGCAAGATGCTATCCTATCAATATGGGCCAACATTTCTAAAGAATGCTTTCAGCACCTTGTTGAATCAATGCCACGTAGAATTAAGGCAGTTCTGAAGGCGAAAGGGGGTCAAACACAGTATTAGTATGGTGTTCCTAATAATCCTTTAGGTGAGTGTACATTTCATTTATGTGTGTTTGCATGTGTGCTCTTTACAGCTCGAGGAATCAGAGTTCACATGCGCTGCTGCGGTCAAGGCCAGAAAGTCAATGGAAGTAGAGATCGAGGACCTCCATGTACAAATGGACGACATATCCAAATCCAAGCAGGCGGTAAGTCTGTCTGTGTTTAGTAAAAGAATAACTCTTGATTTGATTTGATTTTTTTACTTCTTTTACATCAGAGTCAGAGGCATGCATAGACACAGACACCACCTGTCTTCATCCACCATAGGTGGCAGCCAGGATGTCGTTTCAATTATTTACCAGGGGGAAATGATTTCCGCCCATAATGGCATGTTTCCGATCCCGGCTCTAATTCGAACAGGATGTATCGCAGTGAAATAGATTACACTTTAATAATTCTGACATTGATTCAGTATTATTTAAGCGTGGAGAAAATTGTGTAATTGTGTCCTCACTGTAGCGTATTATGAAGCGATATCAGGAGAGACGGATGCAGCCAAATTCTGCAGATGCTGTTCCCCTGACGCTGTCTCCATATTGTTTTCTTTTTTTTGTCGTCATCGCCGCCTGTCATATTTGCTCAGCTCTCTGGAGCAAGAGACACTCTGACAGAAGGGTGCAGTGAACATTTTAATTTTCTATAAAGCCGTTGCCATGCTGAAGCATTGTTTTGGTGCAGTCGAGTGTTTTTGTGGCTATTTCTAAAACTGTGTCTCTTCTGAATATTGTCATTGATTAGCAAGAGTGTGATAAATGGTCTGGTCATGATCACTGTCTGATTAGCTTTAGGTCTGTCTGACACCCCCACCCTCCGCTGGGAGATAATGGATTTCCACTAGAGGATTTGAAGGTGACACATAGGTTTGATACAATACACTTGCCAGACAGCATTTAAAGGTGTGGAATGGATCTGTACAGAAAAAAGGAAATATCTTTTATCAGTGTCTTGTGTTAACGTATAATGGAAAACAGGATTTTCATTCATTTGTACACATACTTCTGCAAAAGTCAATCCATGTATATATAATTTATGAAAACTTGAAAAATGGGTTATTGAGAAATCATCGCAATATTTATGTCATAAGCACAAGCATATTATCATATGACCACAATTTACACTACCGTCGTTACAAATAGAAAAGGAAATCCAAGGCACTCTTCTTTAGAAAATTAAAAAGCCTTTATTAAACTGGCTCTATCATGATTGAAAAAATTATTAAAACATGTGGGGGAAAATACAACCCACGCGTAGCGGCACAAACAGCCTTCTTCAGGGTAAGTTTGGGATCAGTAAGATTTTTTGTTGTTGTTTTTAAAAGGTTTCTTATGCTCACCGAGGCTGCATTTATTTGATCAAAAATACAGTAAAAGCAGTAATATTATACTGTATATTATAACTTATAATATAAACATTATAAATGAATTAACTGTCACTTTTGGTCAAATGAATGTGTCCTCGCTGAATAAAATTACTTGCTTAAAAAAAATCGTAATTTTTAAAATGCTAGTGTACATACAGCTAAGGTCATTTTTAGATTCAAAGATACAGTATTAAACAATCATAATAGAAGTAATTTACATATAGGAAACCGGTCTTGGGTCAGAGAGGCTAAAAAATTATGTGTTTTGATGCATGTCATGGAAACAAGGGCAAATTGTAAAATATAACCCCTTTAATATTAATTTATTTGCATTGGTTTATGAAAGAGTGCGTGAAAGAAAACCCAAGCTGCCTACATGAGGATGTTTTTTACTAAATCATTTAATTTCCTGCTTTTATATTCACTAGTTAATTAGTAATGTGTGATGTCTACATTTTTTGCTTTTACTAAAACATTTGAAAGATACTCCTCGGAGATTAGCTGCCTGTATTGTTGAGGTAATTATTATTGAATAGAATTAGACCTCTGATACTGTTTGACAGAGCAGGGAAGTGTTCTCTAATTGGGAGACGGTGATGTGTTCTCAGGGATTTATACAATGCGAGCAGCTACTGTTTAGTAACAAGGTGACAGGAAATTGATCTCTTTAAGGAATCAGGAGACTGGCTTTCAGTTTCAAACTAAAAATGAGAGCTGAAGTCGGAGTGGTTAGCCTCACATGTTCCTGACATATTTAGATGTGGTGCTCATGCAGGGGTCACAGGTTTGAGTCTGACTGACTGTATCAATAAAAATAGCTAAAATGGACCCTTTTTACTTTTTCGGGGTCAGAAAGCAGAAGTCGTCATAGTTCTGTAAACTTCTATAGTGGTGAACCGGAGACAACAGCAAAAATAGTTTTTGTATTTCCATTTGCTCCAATAGCAAAAGAAAAAAATCTATGATAGCGTTTCGACGACTTCCAAAAAAAGGGAAGAAATATCGATATATTGATTACAGCAGTCAGAAGAGAGAAAGATGTCAAATTTGCTGTTACTAATTGTATAATTGTATTTGAAACCATTGTATTAGAAACATCCTTGCAGCAGTGTTAATTTGTTTTGTTTTTAAATTCATCATAACTGCTAAAGAAAATAAAACACAAAGTATAGTGTTATAAATGTGTATAAAAAATAATTTTATTTATTTAAATTATTAAAATTAAAGATATGAAAAACTTTACTATATTTACGATATTGATAACTGTGGAAACACGTCATCACAGTCTGTGAAAAGAGTCCATTAACCTAAATGATTATTCAAAAATTTAGTTAATTTGTGTGTATTTCCTTGGTCTTATTGTGCATGAACCAATCAGTCCCTGATGCATAAACCAAAGACACTTTTTTAACCTGAATATCCCTAGAAGTGCGTTGTATTATGAAAGTAAAATGAGTTGTGAACTTGCCAACATGTCTAGCATTTCTATCAGTTTTTTTTTTCTTTTTCATTTTAATTTGCTAAATCATATTTGTTTTTGTCTTATTCTATTGTTTGTTTCCCGTGCAGCTTGAGGAACAGCTGAGTCGTTTGCAGAGGGAGAAGAATGACCTGCAGTCTCGCATGGAGGAGGACCAGGAGGACATGAATGAACTCATGAAGAAACACAAATCCGCCGTTGCCCAGGTAACTGTCTCTGTCTGACAGAGCTTTTCTCTCATCATCACACACAGAGTAGATATGTCTGTACATGTACATTAAAATGTTTTTGTAATTTGTATCATGGAAGTTAAATATGAATGTTATTTAGAAAAAAATTGCACAATTTTTTTAAATAGTATTTTAAGGATATATATATATATTAAATAATAGTATTATTATCGAGCTTATGGTATATGAAAAGTGTTTTAAATATTTATTGTTGGTATATCAATTAATTTATTTATACTATATACTAGTATATATTATTATACTATATATATATATATATATTCCAGAATTTAAGGTCTCAATTCCTGTGTGAAAATGATTCTTCATGCTCCCTCCTAACCATTCTTTAACAATTTGAGCCTGATGAATCTTGATATTGTCATCCCTGCATGGAAATGATAAGCTACACACTCCATCAATTAGGGTTAGAAGAACTGTAATATATACACACACACACACACACACACACACACACTATTATAAATTTAGGGATTATTTCACACTGCAAAATAAAAGCAGTGCATACTTATTGTGTTGAATATATTGAACAGGTTACAGCATTCACAGCAATCCCAGTGCTATTGCATATCAGGGTTAGGGTTAGGAACAAGCCTAAAAAGCATTTTTGTTCACAGTTGTCTTGTCCTTTTCAATGATTTATTTTTTGACACTGAGCGTAATGCATGCTACATCATTCCAACATTTCTGTAATTTTCCAGTATGATTCATTGCTGTTTCTCAGCAACATACCTCCATCATGCAAATCAAATCTACAGCGTCATTTAGTGTGTGCAGATGGACCACTCTGTATTTCTGCCTTTGATTGGTCGTTTGTGCCAGTGGGAAAGTGTGGCTGGAGCGATTGTCATTTATTTGAGTGTGTGGGTTGATTGTCATTAAGAGTGTTTTAAACACAGCATGCTGCAATGGCAGCTATGTAGAGATGAGTGATGTGTCTCCACAGATTCTAAGTAAACAGATCCTCTCCAATGGAACAGCCTGTTCCCTTTGGTTTACTTCAACTCTATGGTTCATTTATGGGTATATCAGGTTTTAAAATGCAGTCACATTCATACTTGAGGCATTCAGATTTCATTTGAGGCTCCATTTCATTCATGCTTCTGTTAACATGCTATTTATTGCTGCCATTTTTTGTGAGATGTCATTAACAGACCATAAGATTGCTTGTCTGTCAGCAGCTAAATGGTTTGCAATGTGCTGTAAGATATATCACCAAAATAACATGCCATCATGCATATTTCCCCCGTCCACTGTGCACTGCTTGCTGGTTTTTCTAAATGGTAAATAGGACCAGTTAAATATGCACCAGTTGCACCAGTTAAGTGAGGGATAATACACTATTTTGCAGATTATTTGAAATACTGGATGTCCAGTTGTCCACCTTTTTAAACAATGAAATAGATGAGGTGGTGAATTTTGCAGTATACAATCATATGAATATTTTATACAAACAGAAATGCTTGCGGATCATGTATATAGCACAAAAATTATGTTTAGATCACTTCAAGTAGATGAAAATAAAGGAATTGTAGGTTCAGATTATGTATCCTATGGTGTGTGTAGAAGACTCTGACCCCTCTGTGGTTTGTTCTTGTACAGTCCTCACAGAACCTGGCCCAGATCAGTGACCTGCAGGCCCAGCTGGAGGAGGCCATGAAGGAGAAACAGGACGTCCAGGAGAAGGTGAATTCACTTTGGCATCCATATGGAAATGCATATTCACAAAGTTACTGTTACTTGCAAGTAGAGTGAAGTAGATATCAGCTCCTGTTTTGTTTGATTTCTGCTTAAGGTGAGCTAACGTGCTTAAGGTCAATTTATTTGCACTGCAAAGTTACAATATGGAGATAATAATCAGACTCTTCCTCTTTAAATAGATTATTCTTTCATGAGCTCAAGATCAGGCTCCACCCTTTCAACTGTTTACTCTTGTATGAGATCAAGGTCTGACTCCGCCCTCTCAGCTTTGGACTCTGTAATGAGATACAGTCAAAACCCGCCTGTATCGGAATTTGAGTCTTTAATGATAGGATCAGACTCTGCTCCTCATGATGGAAATAGACTCATCCCCTCTCAGCATTTGATTATTTAATAATAGAATCAGACTCCACCCCCTCTCAGCATTTGAGTCTTTAATTATTGGATCAGACTCTGCACCTCATGATATAAATAGACTCCTCCCCTCTCAGCATTTGAGTCTTTAATAATAGGATCAAACTCCGCCCCTTTCAGCATTTGCGTCTTTAATGATAGGATCAAACTCCGCCCCTTTCAGCATTTGCGTCTTTAATGATAGGATCAAACTCCGCCCCTTTCAGCATTTGAGTCTTTAATAATAGGATCAAACTCCGCCCCTTTCAGGATTTGAGTCTTTAATAATAGGATCAAACTCCGCCCCTTTCAGCATTTGCGTCTTTAATAAAAGGATCAAACTCCGCCCCTTTCAGCATTTGAGTCTTTAATGATAGGATTTTTGCTTTGAAGAGAAATTCAAAGACAGGTCTCAAATCCATTATTCAAACACTATCACCATGTATAATTAAGTATCAGAACCTCTTTACTGGTTTGAACTGGGTTTGACTTATCACTTAATGTAAACCGGCAGAGCTATTTGAAAGGTTGATAAACCAGGTAGGCCTTGTTAAAGACACCCCATGGAGGTGAGGGGCTTTTATCTACATATAATAGTTATATTCAGCTGTTCAAGTTAGGATTTCAGTAAAATACAGATTGATTTTGTTTTTCTCAGTGTATGTGTGAATTCTTACTCTGTATGTGTGTGTTTGGCAGCTCACGGCCCTGCAGAGTCAGCTAGAGTTCCAAGAGCAGTCCATGGTGGACAAGTCTCTGGTCAGCCGGCAGGAGGCCAAGATCCGTGAGCTAGAGACCAAGCTGGAGTTCGAGAAGACACAGGTCAAACGCTTGGAGGTAAGTTGGCAGGATGCATGTGCTTATGTGGGCTGAGTAGGCTGGGTGCTGGAAGTGTCAAAAGGTCAGTGCGCAGGCATTGAAGTGTTGGATAAGGATAAAGTTAATCTACACACCCGCCAGGCCTCTCCTCATTGTCCCACCGCTTTATAGACCTTTAATCCTTGTACAAGAAGTGTTTTCATACCTGCAAACTAGTCGCTTTTCGGCGAAATTCGCCGTTTTGAATAAAAATATGTTATTTATGGGAATCGTGTAGATCCGATGAGTTTTTTTTTTTCGGGTGGTGGGGGGGTTACACTTCGGTAAACTTCACAATAATAATTGGGAATGTGCTAATTAGACTGGAGTGAGAGCATAGACGTCTTTCGAGCTGTTGTGATCTTTTTGTCGCTCTGATGATGCAGTCACTCAGATCGCTGTGAATCGATCACCTGTTCCGCTTTACAGCACAACAAAAATCATGAATGAACTCAGGGCTCGACATTAACGCTTGTCCGGGACAAGTGAAAGATAATTTTACCTGCCCGACCGGACAAGTTACTTAATTTTAGTGACAAAAAATAACCAGGGAAGCATTGAAACGCAAGAATGAATGTGATTTTATTACATTCAATGTAAACAGCGATTGATAATGGGTTGTGTATTTCTGGTAACACCGTCGCGATGAGGCTCTTTGTTAGAGATACATTCATGGAGAAATCAAAACAACTGAGTGAAAGCTCACAGAAGAAATGTACTGAGGTAAAAATTTTAATAGTTGTGTTATGTTAAACTAAATCATATGTTATAAATAAAATAACTAAGGGAGCTGTTTTGCTGAATATTATTATCACGATTGAAAATGTTACATTGAATTTATAGTTCAATAAACAAGTAGCGTAGTTAATATTTATTATTAGGCTACTTACATTAGACACAAACAATATCAACTGTTTTTGTTCTATTTCACAGACGAAATTAACCCTCTGGGGTCTAAGGTGTTTTTGGGGTCCTTGAAATGTTTTGACATACCATGACATTTGTGCTTTTTTCAGTTGCTTATAAACATATTAATGGCACAGGTGTAATTACACTCTATTTACACAAACAGGGCTACCATAATATGTGAGCAACATGTATGTACATATTTTTATTTTTGAGAGAATATTGTTTATGCATGGTTATTGAAAAAACTAAAAATTAAAGTTTCTGAAATAAGGCCACAAAACACATATTGATTATTTCTTCACAAGACTTTTGAAAATTGTATCACATAGCCTAGAATATTTGCTCCAAAACTTTGTGAGAATCATCCTGACTACTCATTCAGATAAGACAATAAAGTATTTTTACATTTTTAATGACGTGTTTTGTGTCAGAAAGCTTTATGCGAGGAGGCGTGATCTATCATTAATATGTATGCATTTCACACCTGAGAAAGACAAAGACCCTCCCATAATGGCCCTATTAGGTGCTATCAGGCCATATCATTATAAGGAGCCTTGCACAAAGAATGAGGAGATTTAAAAAATAATGGTTTTTAGATTGTTTGGATTTATTTACAACACAACATAATCCAAAGATACACAACAAAGGACAAAAAAGCACATTAGTAAACACACTGATCTAAAGACAGAGGCTTGAACAGTCACACAACTTTTTGCCATTGAAACACATACCCGTCATTTCCAAGGTGTTTGATTTTTCATTTCACCATGTTCATGTACAGAGACTGTTGAATGTTGAAGTCACCAGGACTCATCAGTGGCATCTCTCCCCGTAAAAAATTAAATAAAAAACACCTTTGAACATGCTGATATCAAGAGAAACTATATGGCTGCACGACTTTGGGCATGCATTGTAGATTTTTCTGGTTAAAATTGCGATTTATATACAGTGTTGTGCTAGTTACTAAGAAATAGTAACTAGTTACAGTTACTAGTTACTTCATTCAAAAAGTAACTCAATTACTTTGTTGATTACTTGCACCAAAAAGTAATGCGTTACTGTTAAAAGTAACTTTTTAGTTACTTTTTTAAAGAAAGTTCTTAAATGTTCCCATTAATGCCCTTTAATGCGTTATGGTCTATACAAACACAAAACTGACTTAAACAGAAAGTAATTTTTAAACACTATTTTATTTAAGTCAGACTAGCACAAACTGAAAATATCAAGGATTTCTGAAATAAATAACAAAACAAGCATTTTTAAAGCTAGTGACTTGTTTGCTTTCTCAACATTGATATGTTCATGCAGCTGACAGTATACGTTTTTACCACTGTGGTTTTTACTGCATGAATTAATATTTGAGCAATACAATTGTACCTTGATCATTCTTGTTAGTTCATAGTAGGCCTACATTAACTAAGGAGATACAAATACATCTAACAATGAATGATACTTCTACAACATATATTAACCATATTTAATGCTAAAATTGTAATCTTATTGTAAAGTGTTACCATTTATATGATTCAAGCTTAAAGAAGATGGCCATATTTAAATATCTGCAAAGGCCAGAGCATTAAAATTACATAAATGTAGACCTATATTACATGTAAAGTCTTTCACTTTATTTGCTTAAATTTTAGAACACTTGATTAGACTTGATGTCGGCTGCATGAACATATCAATGTAAGCAATCAATCACGTCACTAGTTTTAAAAATACAACTTCGCCGGCTAATGAATGCATAAAAGTGACCAGCTGGATATAAACTAATGCAAATAGATGGTAACAATTGCGACATAAAACATGTGGGTCAGGTCTGCGTGTGTTTTTGTCACATTGCTTTAATCGCTTGAGGTAAGTTAGCCGTTACTGTTATTCCTCTCAGACTCGACGGCAAGCTTCTGTTCTTTCTCTGCTGATGCAGCATCTAGTAAAAAAATTAATTACTTTATAATGATATGGCAATGTGTACTTAAGTGTTCTGTATTCATAAGTTACCGTTTCGCTGTCTGTGTTTTAAATGCGCATCAAGTGCTCAGCGCTCTCCGTGCAGCTTGTAATCTCCGTGCTCGCGCTGCCTCACGTGTACGTAAACAACTCAGCCAGTGAGTTTGTTATGTGTCCTCAGGTGTCCTCTCGCTCTGTATAATGCTAGCAGTCTCTTCAGTGCTCTCGTACTGTGTAATGACACCGCACACTTCTCAGCCGCCCCAGCAACTAATTAATTTAAAAAAGTAACGGACAACGCGCCATATGGTAACGGTAACGGAGTTAATTTATTTAAAAAGTAATGCGTTACAGTATTAGTTACTGTCGAAAGTAACTGAGTTACAGTAACGCGTTACTAGTAACGCGTTACTGCCCAACACTGTTTATATATATATAATATTATATATTATATATAATATAATATATATATATTAGTGCTGTCAAACGATTAAAATATTTAATCGCGATTAATCGCATTAATGCCGTAGTTAACTCGCGATTAATCGCACATTTTTATCTATTCTAAATGTCTCTTGATTTCTTTTTGTCCCATTATTTTTTTCTCATTTTAATGCTCTTATCAACATGGAAAAGTGGATCGGCTTGTTTTGTGCAAATGTTTTAATTGAAAACAACATTGGCATATACTGTGTTCAAATTCACAATAAAAAATTCTCACTTGGAGCAAATCTCACACAATGTAACACTGTCCATCAATAAAAGGGCGAAAGAAATACTGACGAGGTCCTGATAATGACGAGGGGGCGGAGAATTTGCATCAGCTGTGTGTGTGTGTGTGTGTGTGTGTGTGTGTGTGCTTGGCCATCATCAAGCGGTATTTCAGACTGGACGCGCTGCGATGATGATAGCTCAGTTCACAACGACAAAACTCACAGATCACTTTGGTCTTGTCAATGGAACCATTTGGCAACTTTTTTAAAGTAAACTTTCCATTCAGAATCTTATTGACATCCATTTCGGCGTCTCGCGCTCGCCATCCACTCAAAGCGTAACGTTAACCTACTATTTGGCCGCTGCGCAAGCCCAAACGAGTGTGTGCGGCGTGCCTGTTGTTTTGTTTCCGGTCTAGCTAGATCCGCTTGCGCTTTGGTCAACGAAGCAACAAAACGTCCTCGCGCGGCGCAAGCCATTGAAATGAATGTGTTTCATAGCGCAGCGCGCGCATGCCGCGTCCTGTTGCAAAAGCATATGAAAAAAACTACAAAGTTTGCTAGGACAAAAAGACCGTTAATCGCGCGATAAAAAAATTGACGCCGTTAAAATGGGTTTGCGTTAACGCTGTTAATAACGTGTTTAACTGACAGCCCTAATATATATATATATATATATATATATATATATATATATATATATATATATATATATATATATATATATATATATATATTATTACACACATACACACACACACACACACACACAGACAGTGCTTAGAATAAGTGAACACACCCATGCTAAAGTTGACTACCCTTCACAATATAGACATGGTTTTATTTCAGTTAGCCTAACTGAACATTTATACATAAATAATATATTGTATTTAGACAGTATCACATATTTTACCGGAGGCTGAAATATATTTCACTAAATCATTATAACCTAAGCAGTTATTCGCAAACAAAATAAATTACGCATAAGGCAGTATTTTAGCAGGATAATCAGTGTCATAAACTAATCTCAAAACTGAGTGAAATATATGTAGTAGGCTAATATCACATTTAAAAAGTGTAGGCCTACGTATAGGGATATTGTGACTGTGAGGTAATCTTTCCTATGTCAAAAGCTAGCCAAAACTAGGCAAAATATAGTCTGAAAATTCATTTGAGCTCTATAATCAGAAAAGGAATTATATAACACTAAACAACTTACTCTGAACTTGTATCCTCGGCGGGGTCAATTCGTTCTTCAAAATACAGCCGTTGGTCGTCCGAGTTTCAAATTCCTCTGAGGAAAAGGTGAATCCTTCCTCGCTGTCCAGAATCATCTGAAGGAGTAGCGTGCCATTCTCAAAACGCGATTAACTGTCAGTGAATCTGATGAAGAAATGTGGCTTTATGCCATTAACTTTAGATCACCTATTTACCATGTGAAAAGCTCTGGGGGCGTGGCGGCCTCGGCTCATTAAAGATAATGAACTGAGAACGAAAAAACTGTACCTCTCCTTGGTTTCAAACGGATTACATAAACTGGAAATATTTATTTTTTAAATAAATTACTTAATTTAAAAGAAGAGAATACAAGCTTTAAAAAGACACATGTCTCGTATCACTGTGACAAGTATTGACTTGTTACAGTTCATTTTTCGGACGCGTTTCAGAATGGACTTCACTGACAGAGAGAACGCAGAACAATAGGTTACTGTCGTAACCCCGGTTCTCTGAAACATCGAGTGGAGAGATCCACCTATGGGAAGGGCATCCGTACCTAACCTCTGCAGAAGCATCCAATTGCACCAAGTCTGGCTAACAGACAGAAGCGCGCAGCCACTGCCAGGTAAGGCCACACCCCCTTACCTACGGGCATATAACAGCTGGGCGCGCTGCTATTCCTCAGGAAGTATATTCGCTTCTCGTGCGGCAACCGGGGCAAGGCTGGTGGATCTCTCCACTCGATGTTTCAGAGAACCGGGGTTACGACAGTAACCTATTGTTCTCTTTCATCATCTCGTTTCGAGATCCACCTATGGGAGAGACATGGACAGCTCCCCGATTGCCCAATACACTCACAGTGAGGTTCTGAAGGCCAGAGAAGGACGGTCACCTCAGAGAGGTGGTGCCTGACACGTACCACACACATGACCCTGCAAGTTTTCCGCCACGCTAAACTGCTGTGGACAAGCAGGGCATAAAAACATGCATGAGACACATACATGATAATGGCCTCTGCACCACCAATGCACATAGCTAAACCCAAGAAGGAATGCGAATGCTTGGTGACAGGAATGAACATGGCCAGCCGGCCCATTCACTCCTCGTTGGTTAACCAAACGGGGCTGTGGGCAAGGGCTAAGAGGACCCTAGGACCGAGTGTGCCACCGAAGTTCTGGTGACATCCAACCGGTTGTAACGCTCAAAGGTATGAGGAGAGGCCCAGCTGGCCGCGGAGCAGATGTCCTGCAGTGGCACTCCCCTGAACAAAGCCCAAGAGGCGGCTAAGCCCCTTGTGGAATGAGCTCTGATGCCCCTTCGGGGCTGCACTCCCTTTGCTTCATAAGCCATAGTATAGCGTCCACAAGCCAGTGTGAGAGGCATTGCTTTGAAATGGAACTTCCCTTATGCAGGGGAGCCCTTGAAACAAAGAGCTGGTCGCTCTTGCGGAAAGCACTGGTCCTGGTCATATACGCTTGCAGTGCACGGACGGGACACAGAGCATTCAGCCCCTGATCCTCCGGGGAGGCAATGGGTGGAGGGTGAAAAGCAGATAGCTCCAAAACCTCCGAAGTGAACGCAGGGAACCATTTCGGCATGAAGGCCGGGTTAGGCTTAAGGAAAACCTTATCTCCACTTAGGGAGAATTTGGCGCACGAGGGGTGAACCGAGAGTGCATGTAGCTCACTGACCCGTTTAGCAGATGCCAAGGCTGAGAGCAAAGCTGTCTTGAGGGACAGCAGCTTAAGGGAAATACTCCTCAGAGGCTCAAAAGGATACAGAGACCTCGCTTCCAGCACCATGGGGAGGTCCCACTCTGGAACAGATCTCCTGATGACCGGCAAAGAGCGGCGTGCACCCTTCATAAAACTGTGGGTTAGAGGGTGCTGCCTGACGTGGGAGCCCTCAAAACCCACATGACCGGCTGAAAACGCAGCCAGGTAGACCTTAATAGTGGAAAAGGACCTGCCTCTTTCCATGAGGTCTTGCAGGAAACACAAAATATCAGGCACCGAGCACTGATAAGATGTGAGACCACGCCCATCATACCACCCTTCGAACACTTGCCACTTTCAGCCATATAGGGATTGCGTGGAAACGGCCCTGGCATTCTGAGTAGTGGCGATTACACGCGGCAGGAGCCCCATTGCATTTAGGTTCGTCCTCTCACGGACCAGGCCCAGAGAGCCACCCTGTCCGGGTGGGGGTGGTAGATCTCCCCGTTGGCTCGGGACAGTATGTCCGTGCGAACGGGAAGGCGCCATGGCTCGGCGTATAACAGAGGGATTATCTCTGCCAGCCACGGGGCTTTGGGCCACCTGGGTGCTATCAGAATGAGAGACAGGTCGTGCTCTCTCACCCTGGCCAGTGTGAAAATTATCAGGCACAGGGGAGGAAAAGCATACCCCAGCACTTTGGGCCAGGGGTGGGCCAGTGCGTCTGCCCCGAGCGTTCTTTAGCGAGAAGAACATAGTACAATGGTGATTTTCGCGCGAGGCGAAAAGATCTACGGCTGCCTGTCCGAATCTCATCCATAACCTCTCCACTATCTGCGGGTGAAGTCGCCAATCCCCGTAGATTGGGTTTCCCCTCGATAGAAGATCCGCGCCTCTGTTCGCAATGTCCGGGACATGATGACAGAAAAACCTGTCTGCTCCACACCAAAAGCCTGTAAGCTAGAGCGTGGAGTTTCGACTAGCGCATGCCTCCCTGACGGTTGATATAAGCCACTGCCGTGGTAATATAGCACCGTACTAGAACGGGATGTCCCTGCAGGCAAGGCAGCAAATGATTCAGAGCTTTCCAATTGGTAAAAGCTCTAAATAGTTAATGTGCGCTGAACGTAGTCTGCTCAGCCACAGACCGTTCACGGTTCTGCCTTTCTGGGTGGTTCCCCAGCCTGTTAAGGACGCATCTGTCGTCACAACTTTCCGCATCGTAACCGTCCCGAGGGCGGTTCCCCGTGCGTAAAAGTTCTAGCTCTCCCAATGGCGCAGGGCCGCCGAGCGGCAGAGATCGCGAATCGGGCTGAAATGTAGTGACAAAAACCATTTCGTGAACGCTCTCATTCTCAGGAGACCCACCGTTACCGAGCGGCAGAGATCGCGAATCGGGCTGAAATGTAGTGACAAAAACCATTTCGTGAACGCTCTCATTCTCAGGAGACCAACGGCACAACTTGGATAGATGAAGCCATGAGACCCTGCAGCCTGAGGCATGTGCGATATTGTACTCTCGCCCCTCCTCTGAACTGCGACAGACAGTTCATCAGAGAGCGAACGCGCTCTTGAGAGAGACGCGCTCGCATGGAGACTGAGTTCAATTCCAAGCCCAGGAAAATGACATTCTGACTGGGAGTCAGATTGTTTTTGCTCGCATTCACCTAGAACCCGAGGGATGTGATGTGCGCGACCACCCGGCCGGTGTCCAGCGTCACCTTCTCCTTCGATTTGGCTATGATGAGCCAATCGTCTATGTAAGTCAGAATTCTCAGCCCTGATAGTCTCAGTGGCACCACGCCCACCTCCGCACACAGACAGAACGTTCGGGGACCCGAACGGAAGAACTGTGAATTCGTAACAAATGCCTTGGTAGGCAATTTCCTGTGTGGAGGGTAGATGCTTATGTGAAAGAAAGCATCTTTCAGATCGACTGATGTGAACCAGTTGTTCTGCTTTATGGCACAGGCGAGAGAGCCTCTGAAATTCTGAAATTGTATTTCCTCAAATGTTTGTTCAACATTCGAAGGTCCAATATAGGGCGGGGGGCGCCACGCCTTTTGGAACATGAAAATACCAGGAATAAAAAACATGGTTTATCAGATTGGGTGGCACCATCTGAATCGCTCCCTTGTTAGGAGGGAGGAAATTTCCTCTTCCAGAATGTGTGAGGCGTTTTCTTCTGTGTGAGAAGAGAGAACGCCATTGAAATGCGGAGGTTTTATTGCAAACTGCAGCTTGTAACCCTGGGTTACGGTACGCAAAAACCCACTCGGGCGCTGAAACGGCCTGCCAAGCTGCTTTGTGACTAGCGATCGCCCCCGCTCTGGCCGAAGCGGGGCTGTATGGGCCCAGCTGGTTCATTTGTGATGCAAGGCGCCATCTGGTGGGCACACTTATCGGCGACATGCAGGGGTTCGGAGGGATTTCCTCCCTCTGCAGTGAGAAGTTTTATCCGCGGAGAGATGTCTTCTCTCCAAAACGAATTCATTTGATTCGTAACTTTGTGTGTTTTGTGTTGGGCAAACACTGGGGCCGAAGCCTTTATTGACCGAGTGAGGGGAACATAGTGTGGTGTCCACTGTGCTGAACTTTCCTTCGCAAGGTGCCCCCTGAAAGTGGGGGAAAACCACATATCTCCTGAACACATGAACTGGGCAGTCTTAAGCGCAGGCAGAAAAATAATATCCGCGGAGAGAGATACTCCCTCTGTAACGGATTTATTTCACACACACACACACAACGTCCACTAAACACATGGGCTGGGCAGCCACGAGACGGGATTAACCGACCGTCGGTGGGAGACCCTGTGTAACGTTACTCCCAATGGTCGAACAACAGGCAGGCCGCTTGTGTTCGAGGCCGCCTTCCTAGGAAGGCATAAATTGAAGGCCTCAACACGTAATCGTAACACATCAAGGCCCGCGAGACCGTGTTAACAGTCTAGTGGGATGCTCCAGCCGCCTCAGACTGGGCGGTGGTCCCAGCGCTAACCCGTCGTAAATATTCCTATCCTGGTCGGTGGAGCTCTGTGGAGCTTGCCACATGATGTTGAGGCGAGCGGCCGCTCGCTCACAAACTTCCAGGAGGATGGACTGAGGCAAAGCCGCGTGAGCGCTAGCCTAGGGAACGCTAAAAGGACCGCGTCATCCCCGTCGCCGGAACCGACCGGTTCGTCAACGAGAGTGGGGTTTTCCCGCGAAGATGTCCTCTTCAGGGAATGCGGATTGGGCTGATGTCAGCTCAAATATTTTAGAGAGGTGGCGCTCCGGGAGTCCCCCGGTAGCGCGTCATCATCACCGTGTCTCCCCTCCGAGTCAGAAAGGCCGAGCACGGCGCGGTGGGTCGTGCAACTAAAGGCCGGCTAAGTAAAATCTACATGGGCAGCAAATACAATGACCGCAATTCTCCGGGTTCTCCAAAGCTTCTTGAGCGTGTTAAGCCCAAGCAGACCGTGCAGGACGAGAGGGTCCTCAGCAGCGATGAGAGAACCACACGCGGCCGGGCAGGCTCGTCGTGATAGGCTGTTTCCCGGGGGAAGCGGCTGTTTAGACGGTCACATAGCCATGGGTGGGCCAGCGGTGAAGAGCTCGGAAAAATCCGTGGCGGGCAGCCACGGATGCAATTGGATGCTTCTGCAGAGGTCAGGTACGGATGCCCTTCCCATAGGTGGATCTCGAAACGAGATGATGAAAGAGAATGCGCATCATGTTTATTTTTCTTTATTTGGCGAAAAGCACAACACTTTGTTTTTATTGAGAGGTTCCACAAAAAAAAATACAAACCTAACAGGATCAAGTGATGTGTAACACTTATATATAAGATCAAAATCTACAGAGTAATTTGAGTCTCTTTTGCACTGATAAGGAAAAAAGTGAGCTGGTATCGCCGGCGCGACCGCCGACCCCAGAGGGTTTTAATAGTTCCACAGAAAAGCAACAGCAGCGCGGTGTTTTGTTACTGAATGATTCAGCGTTTTGAACGAATCTTTTGTATGAATGACTCAATTAAGACGGTCCCTTGCCGCCACTTACTGGCGGTTTCGTTTCATGTTTAAGTATTGCATTTTTTTTATTTGTATATTCAAACATTTATTTAAAACCTCAATCTAATAACATTATTTATTGCAGTTGTAATTTTGCAGTGCGAATTATTTTATTTGATGGGTAACAAAATTACCCAAATTACCCTCCCCCCCAATATGTCACCTTTTTCGGCACTGTTGAGTTTGCAGGTATGGTTTTACAATTCTCTAAAAAAAAAATGGCACTACAAATTGAATGTGGATTATTTCTGTCTCCTCTCTGTGTTTTTCAAATCGACAGTGTCAGTCCCCCTTTTAGAGAGGAAATCTACATTTCATTTCATGTGTGATATATTTTGTTGCTGGAGGCAGCAGGTCATCTGCTTTTGCATTGTACACAGCTAGCGTAATTAAAATGTGTTTTCTCTAATGCACATTATTTCAGTGTTTTGTTTTGATTTGATGGATTTTTTGCTCCTTATGTGACATTTTCCAGCAGCCAGTCCTCTTCACCGTTCATCTCTGTAGGGTGCTCCTGCTCACCTGCAGAATTACAATTGGCACTCTGCACAAATTACAAACGTCTACTGCGACCACAGCAAAATCTGTCAACAGAAGCGCTTTGAAAAGCGTTATTATTACTGATTTGTTGGACATATAATTCAGCGCAGACTTGGGCAATGTTATCTCTAGGGGCAGCTTGCTTAAACCATGCCCATCCGTAGCTGTAAATAATCTCTGTTTTCTTAATATGTAGATATTTCTGTGTTTCCATGCCTGTATGCACCCCACCTTTGGTGTGAAAAATCACAGATAAGTTGCTATGGGAGTTATTTGGAGTTTCACACCATATGCATAGCTTGACAATCTTGCATATATCAGCGCTAGACTTGCTAGATTTGGTAAACAACCACAGTGGGTTCAGAAACACTTAAGCGATAGTGCATGTTATTGCTGCATATATGTGGTAAATAAATGATTGCATCTTCTTCAGAGTCTTGTAGCGAGGCTGAAAGAGAATCTCGAGAAGTTGACTGAGGAACGAGACCAACGCAGTGCCAGCGAGAACCGGGAGAAGGAGCAGAACAAGCGTCTCCTCAGGCAGATTCGAGACATCAAGGAGGAGATGGCCGAGCTGGCTAAGAAGGAATCGGAAGCCAGCCGCAAGAAACACGAGCTGGTGAGGGGCCCTGATCTGATGTTCTGCTTCACTGATGTTCTCATTCTGAAGTGTCTTAAAGGGATAGTGCACCCAAAAATTAAAGTTATTTCATCATTTACTCACCTTCATGTCATTCCAAACCGGTTTGACTTCCTTTCTTCTGTGGAACATATAACGTATTTTGAAGAACGTTGGGAACAAAACAGTATTGGAGCCTATTCACTTCCACTATATGGCAAAAAAAAAAAATAATCCACAGAAGAAAGCAAGTCATACAGGTTCAAAACAACATTAGAGTGAGTAAATTATAACAGAATTTACATTTTTGGGTGAGCTATCCATTTAAGCATATGATGAAAGCAGAAATTTTACTATATGTGGACATAAAGCTTCCTTCTAGTTAACTGGTTTGATTAAACCTCTTAATTCCAGACAGATTTTAATACTACAGAAAACAATGATATTCTAAAAAATGGTGTGTAGCATTTTGACAGCAGTTTTATGAGGGCTCTTTTCGCTTCCAACATGACATGAGGTTCATAAGTCAGGTGAGAGAGACCTAAACCCCATTGGGATGAATAGGACTACCGACATTACTCCCTGACCTCATGGATCAAAATCAAATCTTTTTTGCCCACGGCCACAATGCAGAATTGTATTTAATCAATTGAGACATATAACATAAGGGAACCTATGAACAAAGCATTGCATTCTGATAAATTTGGTCTCTTTTTTTGAAAGTTGAATCTTCTTTAGAAGTAGTCCATTACAAAAGAAATATAAATATATAAATAATATATCACTAAATACTAAGGATGCTGTAATATTGAAATTCTATCTAATACAGACTAACCGCTTATTATTTTAATTTTGTCCCCAACAACCGATATACAATTCTACACTATTTTGTCTTCAAAGAACAAGTGAATTTAGGCATTTCAACATTATAATGTACAGTATGAAATATGGATATTAATTTGATTAGATTTATCAGTGTTAAATATTAAATGAATAATGTTTTTAACATTAACATTAAGTGAGCATTGGATGACGGTAGCAAAGGTAATCTAAATGTAGAAAAAGACAGAAATGAGAACCTCATTAGTTAGGCTGTACATTTAACCCTGTCTCTTTAGGAAATGGATATTGAGAGTTTGGAAGCAGCCAACCAGAGTCTCCAGGCGGACCTCAAGCTGGCCTTCAAGAGGATCGGAGATCTCCAAGCTGCTATCGAGGATGAGATGGAGAGTGACGACAATGAGGATCTCATCAACAGGTAACACTCGCTGCTTTGAGGACTCTTTATTTAATGCAGACCTCAGGAGAGCTTCTCCATGTGCATAAGTGGGTAAAAAAGAGATAGAAAGAGAGAGAAGACACTATCTGGATGAATGCGCTGTTCACTGAGCTTTTGGAGATGGCAATCAGTGAGCCAGTCTCAGTCATCTCTTATTCACACTCTCTTAAATATTTATGCCTTGAAAACTGCCGCACATAATTTGGAGCTCCTTTTTTATGTAGTTGGTCTCATCTGTCAGAGGAAGTCATCTCCGTTCACCCTCATTCCGCGCCGCTCTGCTTCTCTTAGTGACCTTACTGCGCAGAGCTAAGTTTATTTGCTCGCTTATGTGCGTGGAAGAACTCCAGTCATCCTAATAACAGTAAATAGTGCCGTGCTTACCCTTACATAATGGACTACGCAGAGAAGTTAGAAAAAGGTCAGCATTCTGGGTAAACATCTTGAGCAATATGTAGCGCTAAAAAACGTTTACACCAGACATGATAAATGTTCAATTACAAGCTGTGTTTTTAAGACCATGACTTTTTTTTTTTTTACAGCCATTGTTCTTTTCATGTTTATTAAGTTTCCATTTGAAACTCACTTATTTCTGCTTGTTTTTTATGTGTTTGTTTTTCATTCCCCTCCTACCTCCAGTTTACAAGACATGGTGACTAAGTATCAGAAACGAAAGAACAAGCTGTAAGGAGTTCAAGTTTGAACTTAAGTTAACATATTTTGATCCTCCTTTGCCCTCATAGGAAGATGATGCAGTATGCATGCAGTCATTTTTGAGAAATGTAATACAGAATAGGGAATATTCTGTACTGTAAATCTCGATTTCAACTCAACAAAAGACTGGCAGCATCATGTTGATACTGCATCACACTTCCGGGCATGACAACTAACATCACAGATTTGGTTTTCTCCTTTTTATGCACGATGTCTCATAATGTATGCATACTACAAACTGCATGCTTTTTCCAAGCCAAGTATGGTTCCCAATTATTTACCCTCCGCAGAGGCGATTTCCCCCACCCTGAACCCCCTGCTTTGTAAAACTGAACCTTTGGATACTTTGGATAAGAACCATTCTGAGTGGAGGTCAGGTGTAGTTACATGTCCACAGGGTCCAGATCATGGGCGATCCCCTGGCTGTCTAACTCGAGAGCCAGAAGGTTTTACATGCAGACTTGTTGGATATTGCAGGGCCTTGTACAAACATCTGTGAGGGGTTGCTCTGCCCTCCCCCCTTCTCACCCTTCCTTTACCTGCCTTTCTCTCACTCTTTTGAATAATTCACACTTCTGTTCTTGGGACTTAGCAGCCTCTTAAGGAAGGAAAGAAAGGCGTGTTCTTCATCAATCTTTCAACCATGTGGGCTAAATAATGAATAACCCTCAAATGTCCTACAAAAAGCCCCCCAACTCATCTGGCAACTGCCTACAACAAAGTACCAGCCATTGGCGTCGAGCCATTTCATTCCCCTGTCAATAGTCCATGGTCCACACTGTACACCACTTAAAGCGTTTTCCAGGTCTAAAAACCCTTAAGCTCTAAGCACCACTTATTACATCATGTGAAAAAGTATTAAAAGCTAATGGACAGTCTGTGCATTACTTATCAGGTTTAGATGGATATGCTGTTCCAGAAATGTTCGTTTGGGTTCACGCAGGGATGTTGACACTTCTTGTCGGATCATTCTATTGGGGAGTTCATGTTGCATTATTGTAAATGAGACTGGCTGTAAGAGGATTGTTAGCTAAATACAAACTTTAGTGGAGAACCTATTATTCTGATTTTCCCAGAGCAAATGAGAGAATAGACAGGGCATAACGAATGACAAATGAGGAGAGCAGATATTTTGAAATGAGCTATAATTAGGAGAGTTGTTCCACATTCCCTCTCATGAGCATTACTTGTATATTTTATTCAGTGACATCATTTTAAAACTTTGTTTACAATACATCATGAATTATTTGAAATTTTATTTTAGGTTAATCTATTATTTTATCATTTGACATTTTCATTTAGTTAAAGTTTTTCATCTTATATTTATTTTATTTCAGCTGTATTTCAATTAACAAAAATGTTTTAATAGTTTTAATAATGATAATAGAATTTTAATGATTAGTTTGATAACGATAATAACCCTGGTGTAGATAGAGGTCAGACTTGTGTGCAAAGAGGAATTTGGCAGAAAAGGGATTTCTGTACATTACATGAATATACATTAACAAACAGAGCTCTCAGTCGATTTAACATATGTATCATTAAGTGATTAATTAATCAAATTGTTTGCAGTAAGTCAAATATTTCAAATATATTCAAATATGGAGCTTAACAGCCATTGCACTGAAAACTGTGGCCATGAAAAATGTGTATTTCACAAAAGAAAGTCATATGGGTTTGGAAGACAAGAGGGAAAATAACCATAATTTTTTTAAGAACTATCTTTTTTTCTTTTATTTTTAACCTGAATATTATAGATATTTCTAGATTTTTTTTTAATTAGTAAAGAAATAGTCAGAGATGTAACCAAGAAACAGTTGCACTATATAAACGTCCACATTTGCCCATTTAAGGGTCAAGAAGAGCGAGTGGGGATATAGAGAGAGAAAACAGCATAGAGAGACAGAGACTAGGGAGGAAAACAGAGGGGTTGAGAGAGTTCTGTAGGTGCTAATGATAAATGTAATAGCCTGTAACAGAGATGTACAGCCAATGGAGGCATGTTGTCACAGACAATTAATGTCTCTCCTCTCTCACTGTGTTGTTTGTTTGTTCCCCTGGGCTTAGGTGCAGCTTAACTAATGGTATATGGTCAAGGACATAAATTGTGTGTGACATTTTGCATTAGCGCTTCATTACAAAGACCCTGCTGTCCTACTGTTTAGCGATGGGCCGGCTAGCAGAGCTCAAGGCTTATTCACACAACGTTCTCACCTCAGTTTACCTCCAGGGCACTAGGGCTTACACAACAGCCAAAAGGGCTCTTGAAGAAATACACACTCTGACACTCGTAAGTTGCCTACCCATATCGTCAGAGCGCTACTCGTACAACAACAAATTCATTTGTCCCGAGTGTATTCACTGTTGTGTATCAGATCTTCTGATTTAGACCCTCTCCAGCACCCTGACTGTGAGCGTACAGTTAGTGTTTAGTGACATCTGTGCTATCTCATGGGTCCATGCATATATAATAATCTCATATGCATAATTCCACAAACGGAGAGCTAAGCAGACCGGAATCCTAATGTCAGAGAAAAGCAGCTGCTGCTTCAGTTTTGATCTTCTCTCTACGCCTGGGATAATGAGCTACTGTATGTTGTATAATTTCTTTGGGAGATATTTGACTCCTGCAGTGCTGGAGGACAATAACAGTGATTATTAAAATTTAATTTGAAACAAAATTGTGAAAAAGGTGTAGTTTGTAATCTGCCATCACCAAGTCTTCTCTAAAGTTTTTTTTTTGTTGTTGCATATTTGGGGTGTTTTAGCTCTCTAGGTCCTTGAAGGGCAACTCATAGTTATTCAGTGCGGTGTGCTGTGCGATAAGTGAAGGATAAGACTAATCTAAAGAGGCAGGGAAGCATTGACTTGCAAATCCAGCCAAACATAAATTCAATGGTTTTATCTGGTCCAGAGAAATGAGCAAACAGGACTGGGATTCACAGCGCTGCTTTCTGTGTTAGGTGTTAAAGCATCTGCTCCCAGGGACGTTCGGACTGTGTTTACTTGTTCTTATTGACAGCGTAACACTTCCCTACCAAACCCATTTGTATCCAGAGATGCATGGTATTGCTAGCATGGTGAGCCAAGTTAATAATTACAGTCCCAAAATGGCCTGTTCCTTCATGCAGTCCTTTAACATGGTAGTTGAAGGCTACATTAGCCTGAAGCATTTCATTTAGTTAAGGAGGATCTTTCTCAAGCTTTGCACTACCTATAATTCCCAATTCCATTTTTTATTCAGCTATAAATCACAGTATTTTTTATAATAAAAGATAACTGAAAGAGTTTAGTTCTGGCAGTATTGTAACCTGCTAACCATTGTACAATTTCAAAAATGACTGATTTGGTGTCCTTTACATTGGGAACTTTAACCAACATGTTCGTCTCATGGTTGATTTGAATAGAATTTGGTGTTAGCGTGTTGCTAAGCTAACAGTGATAATCTAATTAGCATAAAAAGAATAGCAAACGAATTATGACTCGAATAATGTTTAATTGCATTAAATGAAGTACTTTTCAGTGTTGAGATCTATTTATGAGCTTGTCACAATGCATTGTGGCATTGCCTTCTGTGATACAATTCTGCCTTAGGATTTAGCTCAAATTAGGCATTTTAAGTTGCTTTTTTTGAAAGCCTTCAAATCGCAAGTGTGTCGATGATCCCTCAAAATTCTGCCTGTGTAGGCAGCCACCTAGATTTTGGAACAGAGCTATTGTCTGCTTAGCTACAGTCTGAATGGTTTTCTCTTTTCAATGCTCTCCTTTCTTCTGGTTTGGCTTGGAGTTGTACTGACCTCACCCTTTTGGATGCCTCGCATTATACAGAGCCAGCTTGCTGCAGGATATTGTTGTTGGACTAGCCTATAAGTCTGACTTACTAACACAGAGGCCTTTTCCAGGTTACTAGAGATCTGGCGCATGCATCCGTACATTGTGTCTCCACCATAAAACCCTGTGTTCCTCCTACTAACAATATTTATGTACAGGTTCGGCTTGTTCATTTTGTTGATATCCCCTCTGTTCTTCTTGCACAGTGAGGGCGCCTCTGATACCGACTCTGAGGTGGAGGACCGTGTTGACGGGGTGAAGTCATGGCTGTCCAAAAACAAGGGCTCTGCCAAGAACTTGTCAGATGATGGTAGTCTGAAGAGCTCAAGGTCAGTACTGCAACCTCATTTCCCTCGGTTATCCCACAGAATGGTTAAACAAAACCCAATGCAGCAAGCAAGAAAAGGTATTTGGGAAAGCTAATTAGCTAGCTCTAAGGGTATTTTCTGTTGGTATTGTCTAGTTATTCTCCCCATTGTCAGCAGTTTGATAACAGAGGTTTCTATAAAATGGAACCGCTTCACAGGCAGATTAATGGATATGCCCACTGGCCAGTTGGCATGCCTACCTGTGCCTTTCTGCTGAAAATGAATGGGTCTTTCCACCAGTGGACACTTTAGATTTTTACCAGAATATTTAAGTTTGGCTCTTGAGGTTCTTGTGCTTTTAAAACCTTAAGACTATTTGAGTCATAATTTCATAATTTTGATCACTTCAGTCAGTCCTATCTGTCAGAAGCACTCTTCCTAGTATAAATCATCCTGCTAGAGAATTATAGTCCATTTCAGCACCAGTTTTTGTGCAATTACCTGAAATATTTTCACCTAAAAGGATCTTTATGTCTACATTTAAATGTAGATACCTCAGCTTATGGATTAACTATTGATTTTAAATCACAGAAGCTTTATAGTCTTTCTTAAGTGCCTTGTAAATTTTCTGCTGTCACATCAAACTTTCATCTATATTCTGCCCTGTCTGCTTGGATATACCTCTATTTTATTTTATTTTTATTTCTCTTTTTGGGTGTCAGTCATCGTTTAAGTTTTTATCAGTGTTTTTTCTCATTCTCATATTTCCATCTCTATCCTCTCCTCCCTCCATCTGTTTGTCTTTTTACACTGTGCACACCCCGTCTGCCCCTCCATCTAGATATGCTGTAAATGTTGACGGAAAGGAGGGAAAAGAGTGGGAAGAGGGTAAAGAATGGAAAGACAATGGCAAAGGTAAAGAATTAGAACCCAGCAGGCCTGTATCTGTCATGAGTTCCCTCAGCTACAGGAAACGCTCCAACATGAAGGACTCCATAGGAGGTAAGGGAGACGAGAGTTCGCTCCTCAACACTCTCAAAGAACAATCCAATTCCCAGGACCTCTCCTCTTTCCGCAAGAACAAAGCCAAGCAAGAAGCTGAGGATGACTCCTACTCTGTCAGCTCCTGGAGGAAGGCAGGAGATGATATTGACGATCGGGGTTCTGTCATCTCTCAGGCCTACTCGGAGGCAGCCAGTCGGGCAAGGAAGGGCATGGATAGTCGCTGGTCTGATTTTGATAAGGAGTCCGTTGTGTCGTCTATAGCCCCGAGCCGGGTTTCCTCCTGTCGTACTGCGATGGATCTAGATGACGATGCTATTTCCAGCGTGAGTCGCTTGAGTTCGGTCAGCCGGCGTCAGAGTATGCCTCGTCTCGACGATCGCCAGAGTGAATACAGTTCAGCCGTCAGCCCCAGCCTAAATCGCCGCAGCCCAGGCAGCGTGAGCCGTTCCGACTCCCGCATGTCACTGTCTCGTAGCTGTCGCCTCAGTGAATTTGACGTGGATGATGATGCCCGGAGCGTAGCATTCAGCGAGGCTCGCTCCAGCGCTTACAGCCCTCACTCCACCTCCGGCCGAAGCTTCTCCATGCCTCCGCAAGCCCGGACCACTGACTCCAGCCCGCCTGAGGTTTCAGACGTCAAGCCAGTCAGTCACCGCAACTACCTTGACCCTGACCTGGAGGCTGCCATTAATGAAGTTTTGAGCTTTAAACCCATTAAGTTCAAGCGCACCAGCTTGGAAGACTCTGAAGCGGAGAAAGATAAGTCGAGCGAGGTGGAGGATGAAAAGAAGAGCGTCAGCAGCTCTAGGACTGGCAGAGACAGTGGCCGCTCCTCTAGCCTGCGCCGCTCTGCTTCAGCCGTGGACTTCATGCGTTCCAGCAGCAGCCTCAGCACACGCAGCAGCCGCAGCAAAAAGGGTAAGAGCAAGAAGAAGAAGAAAAGCCACAGCTCTGAATCAGACAGCTCCGACAGCTCTGACGACAACCGCAAGAAGAAGAGCTCCAAGAAGAAGGGCAAGAAATCCAAGAAGAAGTCCAGGAAACAGTCTTCGTCTTCCTCCTCATCCTCGGAGTCTGAGTCTAGCACAGAGTCGGACTCCAGTTCAGGAGCATCCACTATTTCTTACAGAAGCTCCAGCAGTATCAAGAAAGCCCCTGGCAGGCAGGCCTCAGGCTCTGAGGGCGAGCCAGAGCCTGAAGGCCCCTCTGAAGAAGCTCCACCACGGTCTAAGAAAGAAGACAAGAAGAGGAAGAAGAAAGTAGACAATCTTATGATGAAGTACCTGTACAGGCCTGACAGTGACTAAAGATGGCAGTAGGTGATACTTGGTGTGGGGTGAAGGAATGCTACATGCATGGTGTTAAACTAATACTCAAGTACCTCAGTACTGTCTGATATCTTTCATTGCATTTGACCATTACTTTACCTTCAGTTTATCTTTACACGGTGTTCTTTCACTTTGTTACTCACACACATTTTCAGTCATTTTTGTAGCTATAACAGGGGTTCTCAACCTTTTTGTATCTAAGGCTCCCTTGGTCTGAGACTATACTAGAAGGCCCTCTTATCTTCCTGATTTGTTCCTCTGGTACTTCTGTTTTTAACCATTTTCATGAAGAATGTTAAAATAACTAAATTTAAATAATTGTAATGTAAGACTTTTTGGCTCCCCATTAGAAGTTTGCCGTGACCCCCTAGTGGGTCCCGGCCCCCTGGTTGAGAGACACTGTTCTATATCATTCACTGAAATATTTTTGTGATTTATTAACTCAAGATAACAGCTGTGTAACTAAAGTCAGTTTGAAATTCTTTCTCTGGTCTCGGGCATAATTAAACATAAAATCGGTTAGGGCTGCTTGCCAGCAATTAACCTGAAGTTTGTATTATTATGGGGAAGATAAGACTCAGTGACACAAAAAGTTAGTGTTGACTTTTTGAAGAGGGTGAGGTATTCATGCTCTCTCTACATCTCTCTGCTTGCTCTTGTATAATTAGAGGGCAGTTCATTTATATGTTAATTCACTGATAAGATTATGAGTAGACATGAAGAATATTACAAGTTGTTTTAAAATGAACCATAGATTTTTATAGAAGTAGATTTTTAATAGACAGTTTGATGCTTTTATTTGTATTCAACTCTATTCTGACTTGACTGTGCAAACACTTCTGTACCCACCCACCTGTGGTTCATAATATATCGGTACTATATTGGTTATCATCCAATTTAAATTATTAGTATAATTTTAATGTGCTGCTATTGGTCAATATTGGATATTTAATTGTAATACTAATTTTCCCCAATTTTACTTTTAGATCACCTTTGCTGTAATCTAAAGCTCATTTAAAGTTTATTATCAATTTAACAATGTTAACTTGTAGCATTTATAAGGATTGATTTTAGTTTAGTGTTTTTCATTTTTAAACTATTTAGGCAATATATTATCGAATTTTAACATCAACTATGTATCAGTTATCAGCCATATTTGAATATAGATGCATCCAACAGTAACTTACCATTACCATCATAATCACTTCTTAGTATTATTATTTTTTCTTTATTTTCTCTTTAGTATTTATCTAATGGTAATTTAGTTACCTAATGAAACTGTCGTTTGCTTGTACAACTTCACTAACAATGATCCGATAAGGTGATGTTCCATGGCACTACACCTGGTGTGATTTGGATGTGATTTGTGTGTATTGCACCACTAACGCATCACCAAAGAATATACTGAATTATAGGGCCTGTTAAATATTGTTACCCCACATTCTAAAGTTTGATAGCCCAACATTCCTTCAGAGATTATCCTCTTCGGTCCCTCTTTCCACCAGCTGATCCTAATCAAAGCTTCTTTATCTCCCCCCTCCAGCCCCCCCTCCAGTCGCAGACGCTTGTGCCTTGACAGATCTGACGAGGAAGAGGAAGAAGAAAAAGAGGAAGGGAGCGCGGGCCGAAGCACCTACCGCTCCCGCTACAAACGCAGCAGTTACCTGAATGACAGCGATGGCGAAACCACCGCGTAGCTGCCCCCACACACACACACACACATCCACATGCACTCACTTTCACTGAAAGGAAGACTTTTGAGTTAAAATCAGTGTCTTCCATAAACTTGGATCCAGATGAGAGGATTTCAGCGAGGAGGAGCATGATGGGACGCACTCTGGCAAAGATATACCCATCATTTCTTTTGACTTGTTATTAGTATTATTATTTTACATGTGCTTTGTGTTTAGAGCTTTAAAGGGTTTGTACAGCAACATGAATTGCTGTTGACTCTTTCCTGTTTGTGTGCTTTTACTTCTGACATTCTTCCTTTTCCTTTCTAAATAAGCAAACGCTGTGCTTGCGTTCTTGCCCCGGTCAGGATTCAGAAATGGATATTGCTTGGGGCAACATGCTACAGCCAAAAAGAAAAGAAAAGAAAAAAGCTTTGTTTTGGATTCATGAGGAAATTAGTTTTTCCTTCTGGACTTTAAGTCAGAAGAGAGGAGGGAGTTGAGGTGGGACTGATTTAAGACCACTTCCTTTCCATCTCTCAAACAGTTTTTTTTTTTTTTTTTTTTACAAACTTGCTTGTATCTTTCTCTCTCTGCCTCTTCGCTTTCATACGGTGAAGTATTCATGTTTTTTGCTTGAATAAGTAAGAGAGTACGCCATGCCTCCTGATGAAAATAGAACCTATTTCTCTCTCACGCTTTACTTTTTTGATCTTTTATGTGTAGTGGAAAAACGTTGATCAGGTAAATGATATGAGAAGTGAGCAGCGGTTGTGGGTGTTCGGGTCTGGACTCTCATCTCTCCATAATATGCCTTGTATTGACTAAGTGCTTGCTCATAGTAGGTGTTATATGGTTCAGCGTTTTTTCTTTCTTGTTGTGGTCGTTGTTGTTCTCAGGCTTTTTTGTTTTGGTTACCGTAGATGTCTGGCTTTCTCAAGGGAATGCCTATATTCTTGGGTATAATGGGGCATTGTGGTAATTTCTCATCCAACTCCACTGATACTGGATAAACAAACAGCTTGCTTTCCGTGCTGATGTGATGCAACCAGGAGCACAAGATGGAGACAGAACCGATACTGTGAAATCCCAGCTTCCCTACAGCATGTCGTCACATTGGATTCATCAGTATTTTTGGCCTTACCTAATGGCTTTGAGACTCACTTGAACCTGTATGGACACGCACCCCTCCGAACTCCGTTGTTGCCTTCCGTTGTTGTTGTTTTGTTGTTCTGCTTTCATTGTAGTATTTATGATCTAGCATTGATGGATTGAGCGAAGCTGCCAAAATATAAAACAACAGCATAATAGCAATGAAAGAATCTCATTGCTTCTCTTTGATTTTTAAAGGGAGACAGCGTGTGTATTTTACATGTGTATTAGTTTTATAGACCCTCTGGAAAGGTCATTCACTTTATCCTCTTTTCTATGCAGTCAATATTGATTTTAATATGGAAAAAAAATTATGTCTTTGGCAAATTAAATCACATTGCTTCAAGATACATAACATTTGCTGGCTGTACACATTAATATAAAAATATATAAATATCTGTATGATTCATTTTAGCTTTCAAAATAGCTAATGTTTATTTTCTTTATTGAATAAATGACCACTTGATATAAGTAATCATTTTGCATTACAGTTTAATATGTTGTAAATAAATGATGGTGATTGTTTTAGACATGTTTCAATATGCTTATTTCATAATTCATCTTTTTTTTATAACAGACAGAATGTTTTTAAAAAATCACATTCTGGGCTGGCTATTCAACACCCCATTTTCTTAAATTTTAAAGCTGCAGTGTATCATTTCTGCACCATTGTTGGTGCCAAATATAATTCCAAAAATGTTCTCAATAATAAACAATAACAACATGTTTAATCTTAAGGGGTTTATCCTAAAGAATACATTTATTGCAATAAGCAATAGTATTTTTCAAATATGTTCTATTGTTTGGAAAACAGAAACCATCATTGCGGTCACTAATGAAATCTTGAAAGCATAAATCATAAAAAAATCTCAATTGCCAATTGTAATGCTGTTTTAGTGCAAAGAAATTACACACAGCAGCCTTATTTTTTTCTTTATCCAGAGCTTTTTATATTTTAAGAAATCTTGTTAGTAGAAAGATAAAACCTGCAATATTCATCATCTCTATTAGAGCAACCGATTCTGAGTGTCTTCTTTTATATTCCCGAAAGATCAGAAGAAACATCTGAATGGAGCCTTAAATTTCAGCATTTAAATACAAAGTATGCAGGCAAATTACACAGAGCAGAAAAGCCCTGTCTATGGTTCACATTCAACAAGCTTTTCTTTTCCATTGGCTGCTTGCTTCATTGCATAATAGGAAGGCTCAGTCATTTCTATGAGCTAACAATAGGAAAGGAGGCTTACTGGACACAGCGCAGCTTGAGCTTTCCATTGGCTCCAGTCAAAGCAGAGAAGAGCCAACAGTAGATCTCACAATTATTATATAAACAATTATTTTAATCTTAAAATGCATTTAAATACATGGCAACCATAAGCCACAATTATCTTACCTAAAACCTAGACTTATAACAATTTTGTTCCATATTTCAACTATACCTATTGAACAAATAATTGCCATCCTGATCACATATTTGAATGCACTTTTCTATGCCTGCAGGAGAAGCACTTACATACATCATGCTGAGACCTTTATAGCCATTTATAAGTGCAGAATGTAAGTTTGATTTTTGTTTAAATAATGGCCTGTTATGACGACAGTTATGACCTTGCATAACATCTAGTGCTCTTTTAAAACAATATGACAGTCTGAGTTTAGAGGTGCTGCGGCCTTCTCACTGAAGTGTCCTTGCATTCTCTTACACAAACACCCGCTGTGCAGATAAATTGAATTTATACATGAGATGGCACTTGCTTCACATCAAAACAATGTCTGTAAAACACCTGTCTATTTCCAAAACCTAATTTATTTTTTCATTTCAATATATACCATTCAAAAGTTTGGGGTTAGTAAGATTTTTGTTTCTGAAAGAAGTCTCTTTTGCTCACCAAGGCTGCATTCATTTGATCAAAAACACAGTAAAATGATTTAAAGAATTGGTCAAAAGCTGCGGAAACCATGTAATTAACATCTTAAGCATTTTTTAAATTGGTTTTAAACTTTTACAACAGTATGAAGCAAGTTACACGTGGTTGTGGTGGCAACACTAGCAATTACACACAGTTTTTTTGTGCTTTGTAGCTGTGTAACAAACAGCAGCTGTCAGTCTCTTCCCACTCAGAACCCACGGGCGTCATGAATGTGAACACTAACTCAAAGAGCAACACACCCGCCAGCAGTCCTGGGGCACAGCTTTATGTGTGTGTTCCAATTATGGCATGCAAGCACGTGTCTGTGACTGGAGCTGAGGATGTAATTCAGCATGCGTATGGATGTGTGTAATGGCGTGAGGGAGGATGTAGAAAGTGTGATGCACATTTTCTGTTTCTAGGTCAAATTCTGCCTCTTTTAAGACCATAACATTTGAAAATACCTTTTTTACCGTCATAATCAAACTTTTGTGGTTGTGAAACATGTTTGACTGGGTGCAGTGTTTGCCTGTGAGTGCATTATTTATGGTCATGAAATCTGAGGGCTTCATTACAATGTCCTGCTCATTCTTTCCATGTGTACAGAAACAAAAGTCTCCAGCACAAAATCAGACAGTAATGACTGAATCATTAGTGTAAAGACACTAATGATTCATATATTTACTAATAATAATCAGAATACATTTTAATTGACCCTTTTCTAAGCTCCTCCTTAAAAATGTTACTGACCAATCTTACCATAGCAACTGTGGCCATCTGCTATTTTCTCTTTTTTACAGAAATTCTTTAAAAATACAGTAAAATATTGTTACCAAGTAACTTATACAATACAATAAGGTACCAAGAGCAGATAGTGATTTTTTATTTTGCTTCTCCAAATAATGAATTATTAATTAATTAATATTTAAAGAGAGAGAGAGAGAGAATATTGTACAGAAAATCATGCTGTTCATTTCTATGAGATGACCTGTAAAGCTTGTTAGCAACAGTGTCCAAAGGGGGTGGAGCTTGTTGTAAATAAATAAATAATACATGTGCTATATAGTTACCACGACATATCATCACGTTTACCCACAACTTATGACGTTTGACCCACAAAGTATGACGTTCCTACGAATTATCTCGTGGCCACGACACACTGTATTATTATGTTCCCATGCACAAGTTAATATGCACTGGCCAAGACAAAACTAAGTGAACCGAACATGTCCCCTCCCGGTCACAGTATCAATAGATAAAAATAAAATAAAAAATAAAAAACTCTATGAGCTTCAAATAACAATTATTTTTGAGCCCCCGCACTTTTCAGCACTCCAAAACTCTAACGGTGGATGGGAAAGAAGAAAAGAGTATGGAATGCATCATATCTCTCTCTCTCTCTCTCTCTCTCTCTCTCTCTCTCTCTCTCTCTCTCTCTCTCTCGCTCTCTATCTCTCTCTCTCAGAACCGTCTTTCAGTCACATGTAGGTCAAATGTAGCTTCAGAAAACTTTCTATTCTAAATAACTGGAATGAAATAGCCAGAATCTCCATCAAAAGTGCCGCTTTTGAGCTATTAGAGGCCAGCATCTTGAGTGCTTATTATGTCTAGCTATTAGCTGTATACAGTCTTTCTGCTCGTCTTTGAGACGGACAACAAGGAGAAAGTTCCAAATCCATTAGTTTTTTCTTGTCAGAAGCATAGACTGGTCAGAAGTTGCGCGGACGCTTGAAGTAGGCTACGTCAGAAATAGAACAGAGCATCAGTTTACTGTCGGGGATTTGTCGTGTTGTGCCGCATCCAGTGTAGACAGTCGCATTGGTTATAATGGATTCTATTATCTTTTGTTGCGTCGCGCCACTCACATCCGGGGTAGACACAGTGTTTCTCAATCAACGCACTTTAGCTACCTTATCCTTTCTAATAGTATGTCAAGGAATGTCGTTAAACCCTAATCAAATTATCATACCTTCTCTTGTTCCCTGGCCATTGTGAACAGCGTGAAAAATGAAGAAAGCTTGCATGACTTTGTGTGCAGATCACAGTAATTTAGTTCGTTAATTTTCATAAGAGCATTTTTTATCTGCATGATAAGTTTACATAACACACAACCCCATTAAACTAAGGGGATGGATAGTAAGGTGGTTATATAGAGTGGATGCTTTTTGTCATTTTTTCAAATCCCCCCTCAAATCGAGCGATGCTACTGTGTCCTTCCTCAGAGGCCACTTCCACTCTCTAGGATACAATTGTCTGACACTGTATGGATTGTTATATCCTCTGATGAAAAGGAGTGATCTAATATTCATGGGTAGCCATTATTACGCTGCTGGGCTGCAATGTATCATAAGAGAGGTGGAGGTACAAACACAGGGTGGGCAAAGATGCAAGTGTTGCGTCTCCCCAGTGTACATGAAACAAGGAGAGGCTGTAACGACATGTGATGCCCTCTGTGTCTCCAACTAGCAGCGCTGGCACCAGGCTCATTACACTACCGAATGTAGCTGACTCTCCCAGATCCCAGAGGACAGAATCCCCAAGACTGACACACACTTGCGACACGTCGGGATCAGAAAGCACCAAGTACCTGTTGTTCATATAGTGAAAGAAGTAGATGGACATCAGAGAGGACATGGAGTGATATCAGGCTATTTGGGGGCTAGTGTTTAGGCACCAAGTCCATGTAATCAAAATTGGCTATTCTTATTTTCTAATGGAGTATTGCAGTATTAAAATTATAAATGATTTATCTGTGCACATAATTATTTTAAAAGTTTGTGCGCTCTCGATTTTTAGTTTAAAAATGCAAGATGCTGAGAAGTGTAATGAGAAAAAAAGTTCTAGAGACGCGAATAAAATATCTTAATTTGAGCTTCGCGTTTTTAGAATGCTGTGTCATTAGCTAAAGTCAAACAAGTCCTTCAAGTGCAAGTTTATAGAACAGACTGATCTCATGAAATGGCGTATGTATGACACGCCCATTCATTTTGGCGTGCTATCAACACGCATAATCGCTTTTCAGCGTATTTATGAACGCCGTTGACTTCACGTTATATTACTGTATATATAAATATATGACCTACCCCAACCCCGTCCCTAAACCTACCCGTCACTGGGGTTAATACCATTTGTGAGTCTTCCCCTACCATCCTAGGAAAAAAAATATCACTCCCCAGATCAGTGGCGCAAAAAGTGCGTATGCGCTATATGCGTCGCATAGGGGCGCAGCACGAATCCCCCTAGAGAAACAGAGGTCCATCTACCACAGTTTTACCTAAAATCTTGTGAGAAACACTGGTATTGCTGTTCCAATGGAGCTTATAGTTTTTTTTAGGGGGGTTCATCACTGTGGAGTAGCTATAGTTTAATTGTATTAATAAATTACAATTTTGCACTTAATTTATATGTTAGCTCTCACTCGTTCCTACTCACTTATTACATGGCACACTTATTTATGTATTTTTCTAAATAATTATAATTAATATTTATTTTTCTGGGGGGGGGGGGGGGGGAGGAGATGGGTGCTGCATACCCAAAATGTTGCTGCATACCCCTCTGACACTGGGTAGTTGCACCCCTGCCCCAGATGTAGTTCTACATTTTGCTTAGTTTCGCTCGGACATTAAACGGCGTGTATATACACGCGGAATCACTCATACATTTAGTAGCGTAGACATACACGCAAAAGATGACGGTTCGTTTCAGCGTGGACATACACGCTAGCACAAAATGTGTATAGATAACACGCCACTTGACTCGAAAGTGGCGTGTATGTTTACACAAAAGTCATGATGCCATGTTGCGTTCCTAAATGAATAATAAATGTTTTGAACGGATAAGTTGAGAAAATGATTCAATGACTCACTCATAAAGTCACTTTTTTAAATGATGTAGCCTACCCTGCAGACAAATCCTCTCCACTTATGGATGGACAGGATAAGCAGAAGGAAAAGTCCCAGTGCCGCTGGACTAAACGTTGCTTGGCCAATCAAATTAGAGTATCAGAACTAGTTGAATTAGAATCGAATAAAACATCCTTACATAAAAGATAATCAAATCAAACATGGCTTAAGGAACTACATTTGGAGCACTATACTTTGTACTTTCCAAATCGTTTTACTTCACATTGTTTACAACATAGGCTATTGTCATAAATATATATTATATAAATATAAAATATATTAGAGCTACTCATAATTCACTTCTATAATTATTTTTTTTTTTTACAGTAAATGGCATGCAGTATCCTGTTAAATCAATGTATATTAAAATTCATTATTAATGATTTTTTATATTTGCAGTTGAATCCCAAAGGCGAACTCTTGTAAAAAAATAAATAAATAAAAAAAGTCCCCCAAGGGACTCATATGCTGGTTCTACACTACTCTGCTCTGTCATAACCCAGGGATATTGATCTTTACTGGTGCTGTCATCATAGTCTACGCTGCCATGTTCTCTGATCTCCTAATGTTGGAATGAATTCTGGCCCTCTTGACCCTCACAATGTCTTCCTGCAAAGAGCTCCTCTGGGGTTTATGCGGGCAGCCAGTGTGCTGCAGGATGATTACTCCAGGGACAGAGCATTTTGTTTGCTATCAAAGTCTAAAGGAGTGTGTGTTTTTGGTAGACAGCCACTAATTAATGCCCGTCTCTTGAGGCAGGGTGTGCAGCATTACATAAACCTTGGGGTATGACTGGCAGGGGTCAGGGAGGCCTGACCTCCTTTTTATTACACACTCATCTGTGGATATAAAAATCACAGAAGACCAAAAAAACCATCACGGTTTTGAGCTCATGATACTCGATTTCAGGCTCCACAGCAGGTGCAGGGTCATAGATTTAAAATGACTGGGGTGTTTGTGCTGCAAACATCATTTATTCTGTATTTCAGAAGGCTAATAAAAAACACAGAGATGTAAGACAAGGTGGAATCTACAGTGAACAACACACTGACAGCAGAGAGAAGCGCTTATATTTCGAAAAACTACACCACGGTGCTTTTTTTCGTAAGGGTATTATGTCCAAATGTTTTTTTTTAAATCACACAGCAACTAATTTTGTGTGTGTGACTTGGATACATCTAAAATATTTCTCACGAAAGCGTGGGAGTGTTGTTGATGTGATGCAAATAAAATGTGCAAAAATGAAATAATCATTAATTAACCTCAGTTTACCTGCGTCTGCTGACTTAAAATAATAAACGCTGCTAATGCACCTGCAATAACCTTGATTCAATTAAATTCACATTTATTTGTATAAAGCTTTTCACAATAGATATCGTTTCAAAGCAGCTTTACAGAAAATGCATGTTTCTATTACAATTTAGAGTAATTGTGTCCAAGTGAAATCCATGTGTACAGTTCTAAGATAATACAAATCATGCAGTTAGCTAACATCATGTATTCATTTAGGCAAAAACAATATCTTTAAAGCAGATATTACAAGTTGTGATCATATTTATTACAATATATAGAAAATTTGGCAGTGGTGTGTGTTGATTCACAATTCGCGTTATCTGAAGTCCTCGCAGGGGTTGGAGTCCTCTCTTCACAGGTGTTAGGGCTTCTGAAATCTGCGTAACAGACTGGATCCAAACTGGAGCTGGCATAATATCTAGTTGGCATCCCGAGTTAGAAACCGAAAAGCAAGTGGAAAATAATCAGCGTAGCTCCTGTTCATAATATTTCAAGCAATAGATAATCATGTGCACTTCACCTGATATAACTGGAGTACAAGGTTATGAGCAGAGCCGGACAGTAACGGAGTACATTTACTTGAGTACAGTACTTAAGTACAATTTTGAGGGATCTGTACTTTACTCGAGTATAATTTTTGGGGAGTACTCATGACTTTACTAAAGTACATTTGAGAGGCAAATATTGTACTCTTTACTCAGCTACATTTCTATCCATAACGGTGAGTACTGAGTACCCGTGACTACTTCTAAAAAAATAATTAAAAAAGAAAAAAAGAAAAATCTCGGAAACCCTCAATTTGTTGTTTCCCTCTCAAACGTGATTGGGTTGTGCAGGCGCCACTGATTGGGACAGCCTATCAGCAATCACCTTCAGCTTTCCGCCAAAGTCAACTCCATGGTCAGATTTAGACAAGAGACGAAACAATGGATGAAGACGCAGCAGGTCCATCCCGGGAATGTGCCAACCCGTGGCCCAACCTCGCCAGACTATTTCAATTTTCTGAATTTTTCTTAAATTTTAAATGAAGCAACATGGTAAAAAGATGAAAATGACTTGATTTTACTTTCAATACCTTTTACATTCTCCAAGGTATTAACATTAACATTTTTTTTATAACTCCATGTAGGACGTTTCTGTACATAAATGTAAGCACTGTGGCAGTAGTAATGCAATATTTAGAAAATGTACTCTTGTACTCTTGATACTCAAGTACTTTTAAAAACAAGTACTTCAGTACTTTTACTTAAGTAGACATCTGACTGTAGTACTTTTACTTCTACTTGAGTAAAATTTAGCAAGGGGTATCTGTACTTTTACTCAAGTAATGAAGCTGTGTACTCTGTCCGCCTCTGGTTATGAGATGTACTATTTGAATGCTTGGCTAAAGAGATGTTTCTTTAATCTAGATTTAAAGTGGGAGACTGAACATTATCAGAAAGGCTATTCCAGAGTTTAGGAGCCAAATGTGAAAACGCTCCCCCTCCTTTAGTGGACTTAGATATCCTAGGTACTACCAAAAGTCCAGAGTTTTGTGACTTTAAAGAGCGCGATGGATTGAAGGGAGATAGAAGATCGGTTAAATACACAGGAACTGAACCATTTAGGGCCTTATAGGTCAGTAGCAATACTTTGTAATCGTTACGGAACATAATAGGTAACCAGTGTATATGATAAAATTGGTGTTATATGATCATATTTTCTTGACCTAGTAAGAACTCTAGCAGCTGCATTTTGGACTAACTGTAGCTTGTCTATTACCTAGTAATGCATTACAGTAATCTAGAGGTCATGAAGGCATAGGATATTAGATAATCTAGGGATTTTATCTGGTTATGATTAAATGTATAACTGAGTATCATCGGCATAACAGTGAAAACTAATTCCATGCTTTCTAATAATATTACCAAGGGGCAGCATGTATATTGAAAATAGCAGAGGGCCTAACACAGATCCTTGTTGCACTCCATGATTTACTGAAGTTACCTTGCATAATTCCGTTTAAATAAACAAAAGTAATGGGGCCTGAATCCCAACTCAAATTTTTCATAGATATCTTTTTTATTTATTTTTTGCAGGAAGGTGCACAATTGATCGAACACAACTTTTTCTAGTATTTTAGAGAGAAGATTTGAAATGGGTCTGTAATTTGACAATTGGCTTTATGCACAGCTGCACTACTTCCTGAACTTTAGCCAGCTCCTTTGTTTCCTGTCTGCCATTATTGGACAAACTGATTAATCCAGGTGTGCCTGGCCTCAGTAACAATAATCAGGCACACCTGGATTAATAAGTTTGTCCAATAATGGCAGACAGGAAACAAAGGAGCTGGCTAAAGTTCAGGAAGTAGTGCAGCTGTGCATAAAGCCTATTAATTTGGATCTAGTTGTAGTTTCTTAATGAGAAGATTAATAACTGCCAGCTTAAAAGGTCCTGGGACATTACCCAGAGATAGAGATTAGTTAATAATATTGAGAAGGGGCTATTCTGCGGCAGGTAACAACTCTTTCAGTAGTGGGTATTTGATCTAGTAAGCTTGCAGTCGGTTTAGATGTAATAGGTTTATTTAGCTCTTCCTGTCCTATAGCTGTAAAGCACTTCAGTTGTTCTCGAGGGCCGGTAATTGAGGCTGAATCATAAACTGCTGTCAAAGGTTGTACATTTGTATTTCTGATACTTAGTGAAGAAATTAATAGTCATTGCTAAATGACAAATGCTGCAAAAACAAGCAAGAGAGAAAAATGACAGCTCAAAATAAAACTACAACTTCATTTTCATTTTTTGAGAGGATGTGTTGCTTATGAGGCAATGTCATGATGCATCCTCAGTCAAGGACAATCCAAATCACAGGCAGGCGGTTTGAGCCCTGTGCTTAAATGAAACCCCCTGTCCAATCTGTCCAGTCCTTTACAGAGGTAAACATCTCTCATCACCATAGCAACACAAGCCTTTCTGTCTCTGTTGTCAGTCAATGTGCGCTTTTCTTCATCCTTGTACTTGTCAACCCAAAACATTGACAACTTCCAGAAGGCCATTTTTTTGCCATTTCCCTGGAGAGGGCAATATTTGAGAGAGGGAAACACAGCAAGAGTGATATGCTTATAAGAAAAACAGCAGCCTGTACTTAATTCTATGAGTTTTGAGATTGAGTTACAGTACAGTTGTCTTCGTCATCCTCCTCTCTGCTATGAAGTGGTGGCTGATGAAAAAACACTTGATAGATTGGCATCAGAATTTTGCTTTAACCCTCTATTGCATGCATCAAGAAATTTCTATTTCTGTTCATTGAAATGAATTCTGTAATACTACCAAGACAAATGAGTAATGTTAGTGTAATAGACTTTAACTGCTACATGACAGAATCTACAAATCTATTTCAAATAAATGATGTTCTTTTGTACTTTATATTCCTCAAAGAATCCTAAAAATAAAATTTCTTGGTTTCCACAAAAATGTGAAGCATTGTTTTCAACATGGATAATTATAAGAAATGTTTTTTGAGCAGCAAATCAGCATATTAGAATGATTTCTGAAGGATCATATGACACTGAAGACTGGAGTAATGATGCTGAAAATTCAGCTTTGCCATCACAATAACAAATTACATTTTAAAATATATTAAAATCGTCTTCCTTCAGGCATCCCGCACCTGCATTGTTTCAGAGAGCACGTTTACCAGCGAACAACCCGGTTCTCTCTCCCCCAATCCTTAAACATCTCCTTTATCATTGGAGAGCTATTTTGACTTTCTAGGAAAAAAGACCCAGTTAGACCCAAGCCACGGAAATGACCCTTCCACGCATAAGCGAGCCAATGAAGAGGCCTGGAGCTGCATTCATTTAACCTCAATACAATGAAGCCTTTGCCTTCACAATAACTCCTGACGCTCTCATAGCATCGGGTTCACACTCATCAGAGGTGATAAACATTAGCTCCTGCATGTTTGATGGCAATTTAACACAGCCATCAATACACTAATACTATTAATGCACACTAACTTCTAACCAGGAGGATGAATAGGGCCCCTGGTAACCTCCTGTCACGTTGTATAATTTCCTCATTCCCCCTGATGGTGCCGGTGGACGTCTAGAGTAAAAGGCTGCCTGATTAGTGATTAACATGTTTACAGGGGGAAATGGGTCCAGGCAGCAAGTCAACAAATGACGCTGACTTCTCAAAGACAAATAGCTCAACGGCTGATGTCTTTTTAACAATACACCCCGTTTGCCACCAGACCTCCTTCTCTGAGGCGTCGAGGAGGAGTAATGTGCAAAATCATAAAAACTGACAAGTGTGCACTTTAATTTTAATGCTGCTGGCCACAGATGAATGCCTTCACAATCAGACAGTATCAGACGATACTGTTACAAACTCATTGCAGGAGGCTAATGGCTCCCTTGTCAGTGAAGCAGATGTTGAAACATGGCGGACTTACTCTTGCGATCAGCATTGGAGGTTATTGATCCGTCATCCTTCTCCTGAAGGCATTGAGTTTTCATATAAGATTCATAAAAGGATTCTCAGCAGGCTTTTTACATGAACGTTAATGGGGAAAACAGAAATTTTTAATTCATGATGTGTTTATTTGTCCTTAAAGAGGAACTTCTTTTCCACAGTGGTGCTGCATACATAATAAAGACACATAGAACATTCAGACTTATACAAAATTATACAATAATTAACACACCAAATCACAAACATTGACACAAGCGTAGCACACCAGTGGCTGATCCTCTCTGTGCATTGAATGGTTTGTTTAAACCCCGTATGGAAGTAGGGATGAAGCTCTTATAACTTGCCTTTCTACACATTGGTATTCTGTTCCTACGACCAGAAGGGAGGGGGGTAAAATATTGATGAAGTGGATGATCAGAATCATGTATAATCAGAGTCGGCGCCAGAGCAGATCTACCGGGGCACTGCCGTCTGAGAAATATTTTGACGCAAAAAAACGAAAAAACTTTTATTATTATTAATAATAATTATTATTTGCGAAATTCCCCACCACTTTTTGCCAGGGTCGATATTGTCCCCACTTTTATCTCGCGGCACGGATGTACCAATACAAATAAATAAAACATCACCAGTTAACTAGCACAGCATTCATTTATTAAATAAGAGGCGATCTAGCGCTGAAATGTATTGTTTTTGAAATCAAGTGATCAAAGTGCTCGTTGACTGCGATCAGTGGTGCTGATAAAGTGTTCTCTTGTGGCTCGCGCTGCCGCGCACAGTCTTCACACGGATGCGCGTTTTAATCCGTTGCGGAGAAATCTCTATTCGTTCCGGTGAAATCACAAAGTAAAATGCACACAAACGTCACGTGTCCCTGCTTGATATACAACCACTGATAAACATAATCGGTTTTAATGAGGAGAAAAAAAACTATTCGAGTGCGGATTAGAACCCAGAATCTCTGACACGCTTGTCTAAAGGTCTGCCACTGGACCATTATACAATTACACGACAAATTAAACACAATGTACTATTTAAATAGATTGCTGGACATCGGTATTGTATAGCCTACATCTGATTTATGATTTAACATTGTATTAGCAACTGTGGTAGGAGGGGCATCAATGACCGCTGGGGGGGGGGGGTGGGGAGATGCCCCACCATAGCGCCGGCACTGTGTATAATTGTCAACACTTTACGGATCATGGATGACTTAAAGGGATAGTTCACTTTGAAATTAATTTTTGGTATGTTTTAGCTTACCTCAAGGGCATCCAAGATGTAGGTGTGTTTGTTTCCACAGTAGTTTCAATTTTGATATGTTTAGGTCAAACCGTTCTTGTCTGTCAGTCATATAATGCAGGTCTATGGTCACCACCTCAAAGAGCATGCACAGAGAAGTCCAAATTAACCCATAAGAACCCGCTGTGACGTGGGTGTCACAAACACTGGTGATCATCTGAAAAGTTTTTTTTAAAGCATGCATTATACCTCACTTTCAACCCAGGAAGTCCCTAAGGGACATTTAAGGAACACCCAGGTTCAGTCATGTGACAATGTGTGCATTTTCGTTGCCATGGTAACATTTCCAAAATGGTGGCCTGTCTGGTGTGCACATGTTGCAGTGTCAGCAATTTTTAAAAACACTTGTTTTTGTTATTAAAGGTATGTTTCAACCCATGCAACAATTCTAATGTTTTAATAACATATCCTAGATTACACTTGACCTGATTTTAAAACATGTCTTGTACAAATTGATATAAAACAAGTTTTGAAAATGTTGTGGTGACATATGTGTCACATCGGGCTTTTAACCTTAAAACAGTAGGTGGAATTTTGATGTGACGTATGCGTCACATTAAGAAAAATGGTAATGACCTGCTCAAATAATTTAGCTGATTCAATTATTTTAGTGTTATATATATTCTGCTGCTCAATTCAAAGCATATTTTAACATATGTAAACAAAAAAAAGTGTCAAATTAATAACATTGTTAAAGGGTAACTAAACCTCTGGTCAGAGCCTGACTCCACCCACTGGCAATATTTGAAAAATACTGGAAAAGTGGGCAGAGGCCAGTGGGGGGGGTTTAGGTTTAGGGTTAACCCTAACCCTAACCCTAACCCTAACCCTGAAACACATAACCTGAAACACATCTGAAACATTCAACTGCAGTAGCCACCGTTCAACCTGAAGAGGGCAGCACTCAGATGTTTTTACACCATATATTGTAGAATTAAAACACTTTATACCCAAATGTCCAAAAAATTCAATGAACAGCACCAATAAAGCCCCAGTCTTACAGATCCATCCATCCATCCATCCATCTTCTTCCGCTTATCCGGGGCGGGTCGCGGGGGCAGCAGTCTAAGCAGAGATGCCCAGACTTCCCTCTCCCTAGACACTTCCTCCAGCTCTTCCGGGGGGACACCGAGGCGTTCCCAGGCCAGCCGGGAGACATAGTCTCTCCAGCGTGTCCTAGGTCTTCCCCGGGGTCTCCTCCCAGTGGGACGTGCCCGGAACACCTCCCCGGGAAGGCGTCCAGGAGGCATCCGGAACAGATGCCCGAGCCACCTCAGCTGACCCCTCTCGATGTGGAGGAGCAGCGGCTCTACTCTGAGCTCCTCCCGAGTGACCGAGCTTCTCACCCTATCTCTAAGGGATCGCCCAGCCACCCTGCGGAGAAAGCTCATTTCGGCCGCCTGTATCCGGGATCTTGTCCTTTCGGTCATGACCCAAAGCTCATGACCATAGGTGAGAGTAGGAACGTAGATTGACCGGTAAATCGAGAGCTTTGCCTTACGGCTCAGCTCCTTCTTCACCACAACAGACCGATACATCGACCGCATTACTGCAGAAGCTGCACCGATCCGTCTGTCAGTCTCCCGTTCCATCCTTCCCTCACTCGTGAACAAAACCCCAAGATACTTAAACTCCTCCACTTGAGGAAGGATCTCTCCACCAACCTGAAGTGAGCAAGCCACCCTTTTCCGACTGAGGACCATGGCCTCGGATTTGGAGGTGCTGATCTTCATCCCAGCCGCTTCACACTCGGCTGCAAACCGTCCCAGTGCATGCTGAAGGTCCTGGTGTGAAGGGGCCAACACGACAACATCATCCGCAAAAAGCAGAGACGAAATCGCGTGGTCCCCAAACCTGACACCCTCCGGCCCCTGGCTGCGCCTAGAAATTCTGTCCATAAAAACTATGAACAGAACCGGCGACAAAGGGTAGCCCTGCCGGAGTCCAACATGCACCGGGAAGAAGTCTGACTTACTACCGGCAATGCGAACCAAGCTCCTGCTTCGGTCATACATGGACCGGACAGCCCTTAGCAAAAGACCCAGGACCCCATACTCCCGGAGCACTCTCCACAGGCCGCCGCGAGGGACACAGTCGAATGCCTTCTCCAAATCCACAAAGCACATGTGGACTGGTTGGGCAAACTCCCATGAACCCTCCAGCACCCTGTAGAGAATATAGAGCTGGTCCAGTGTTCCTCCTGAATCCGAGGTTCCACTATCAGCCGTATTCTCCTCTCCAGTACCCTGGTATAGACTTTCCCAGAGAGACTGAGAAGTGTGATCCCCCTGTAGTTGGAACACACCCTCCGGTCCCCCTTCTTAAAAAGAGGGACCACCACCCCGGTCTGCCATCCCAGAGGCACTGTCCCTGACCGCCACGCGATGCTGCAGAGGCTTGTCAGCCAAGACAGCCCCACAACATCCAGAGACTTGAGGTACTCAGGGCGGATCTCATCCACCCCCGGTGCCTTGCCACCGAGGAGTTTCTTGACTACCTCGGTGACCTCAGCTAGGGTGATGGGCGAGTCAACCTCTGAGCCCTCAGCCTCTGCTTCCTCAATAGAAGACGTGACGGCGGGATTGAGGAGATCTTCGAAGTATTCCTTCCACCGTCCGACGACATCCCCAGTTGAGGCCAACAGCCGCCCACCTCCACTGTAAACAGCGTTGGTAGGGCTTTGTTTCCCTCTCCTGAGGCGCCAGACAGTTTGCCAGAATCTCTTCGAGGCCAGCCGATAGTCCTTCTCCATTGCCTCACTGAACTCCTCCCAGGCCCGAGTTTTTGCCTCCACAACCACCCGGGCTGCAGTCCGCTTGGCCTGCCGGTACCTGTCAGCTGCCTCAGGAGTCCCACAAGCCAACCAGGCCCGATAGGACTCCCTCTTCAGCTTGACGGCATCCTTTACTTCCGGTGTCCACCACCGGGTTTGGGGATTGGCGCCTCGACAGGCCTTCGAGCAGCCGCTTCGACAATGGAGGTGGAGAACATGGTCCACTCAGACTCAATATCTCCAGCCTCCCTCGGGATCTGGTTGTGGCTCCGCCGGAGGTGGGAGTTGAAGATCTCTCTGACAGGAGACTCGGCCAAACGTTCCCAGCAAACCCTTACAGTGCGCTTGGGTCTGCCGAGTCTGTCCAGCCTCCTCCCCCGCCATCGGATCCAACTCACCACCAGGTGGTGATCAGTTGACAGCTCCGCCCCTCTCTTCACCCGGGTGTCCAAGACATACGGCCGCAGGTCAGATGAAACGACCACAAAGTCGATCATCGACCTGCGACCTATGGTGTCCTGGTGCCACGTGCACTGGTGGACACCCTTATGCTTGAACATGGTTTTCGTTATGGACAAACTGTAGCTAGCACAGAAGTCCAATAACTGAACACCGCTCGGGTTCAGGCCAGGGGGGCCGTTCCTCCCAATCACGCCCCTCCAGGTCTTACAGATCATTAACTAAAAAAAGTTGGTTTAGGGTTTACCCTTTAATAAAAGTATTTTGAAAATATTTTGCATACCTGTAACTAAAACAGGTATGCAACATATGGTATAAAACACCATATTTATTTTTATTCAGTTTGCACATTTTCGAGTTGTGAAAAAATAATCAAAAAATTATTTCTGATTAAACCATATACCTGAATAGGTCACAGTTATGGTCACAGTTATGTGGTTTTGAAATATGTGGCAAAGCAAATAAAATGCAAAAACTATTACTTCTGAAAAAGTTTTTATTTTTTTATTTATCTTCCCAAAAAAGTTATAATTTTGAAAATGTTGTGGAAAAGAAAATAAACAAAAAAATGTTATTCAGCAAGAAAACTGACAAAAAAAATTTTTTTTCAAATGAGAAATAAAAGCCCAATGTGACATATATGTAACATAAAAAAATGATCATAAACGCCCAATGTGACATATATGTAACATTACAGATCTTTGACAAGGAGTGGTTGTATTTAAAAAACAACAGCAGAAACATGTTTTAAGTGGTCCATTTAGCCTGTTTTATATGCCCCAAAATTTTCCTATAAGGGGAAATTGGTCCGGGTTCTTATGGGTTAAACATGATTGAATGACTCGTAAATGTAAGTACACATTGATGGCCTAAGACACGAAACGAGCAGTTTGTGTGAGAAAACGAACAGTATTTATATCTTTTTAACCTCTTGTAACCACAGCCACGTCCAAGTGATCTGAGGGCGCGGGCGCTTTGGTCTGCGCAAGCGCCGGAAGTGATCTCTCGCGCGTGTACGTCACTCATTGTTTACACAGAGATTTCGGAAGTGTTACCTTTCATGTGAAGATCTAAACATATTTAGATATACAGGAAATCGCAATGGAAGACGATTTTACGAAGACTTTTTTAAAATTATTTATTTTATTTTATTGCAACAGATAATATACAATGAGATTTACATGACAATACAACTCACAACAAATAGAAAATAAAGAAAATCATGCCAGGGGTAAAGTTACAATAATTTAAAGTTACAAAACGCTTCATAGGTCTTTCTTGCTTTTTTGTTCTTAATTTTATCTAATGAATTACCATATTGTTTAATCTCTTTTATAAAGTGTTCAAAGCTTGGCTTAGCTTTAGCCCAGGATTTTAGGAAGACGAATCTCTGTGTAAACAATGAGTGACGTACACGTGCGAGAGATCACTTCCGGCGCTTTCCGGCGCTTGCGCAGACCGAAGCGCCCGCGCCCTCAGATCACTTGGACGTGGCTGTGGTTACAAGAGGTTAAAAAGATCTAAAAACTGATAAAAACTGTTCACAAGAACGGTTTGACCTAAAAATATCAAAATTGAAACTACTGCGGAAACAAAGACACCTACATCTTGGATGCCCTTGGGGTAAGTTAAAACATACCAAAAATTCATTTCAAAGTGAACTATCCCTTTAACAGTCAGATAAACTGTATGTTGAAACACCAATAATTTTGCTGGCTAACTGAGTTATCTTTACAAGTTTGTTCTTATTAGTGACAAAGGATTTAAAAAAAAATGGCACCATACAAAAGAACTGGTTTATTAATACTACGATACAGAAGAAGAAGATGAGGTTGGTTTTTATTTTTAAAAATGGTTAATCCTATTTCATATAATCACATTAGGGTGATGTACACATAATCCACATTTTTGCATTAAAAACAGCTTGATGAAGTGCAAAGTAGATTTAAGAGATCTCATGAAAGGATGGGCATTCAGAGAAATTTGTAGTCGAATCAGTGTTATTTTAGTCGACCCATTTTAGATACTATTATAGTTTCTATTGATATTTCCATTTAGTTATGGATAGGGTTGGTAGGGATAGGGTTAGGACTCAATTTTCGGACAGGAATGTTGTTCCAGGATCAACAAAATATGTCGACCCAGCTACATGTCTTGGCAAAATCACGGTGACCACCATGCCTCCTTACAGTGTTCTTGGTTAATGAATTAACATAGCACAGTTAATCAGAGATCAATATTCTGTTTTATTAATATATAAAATTCAGCTTTGTCATTGTAGGGTCTTGGACTTAAAGTGAAGGTCTGGCATGGGACTGGAAACGTTTAATACCGAAAGGTGAGAGGTCGTGTGAGGGAACCTGCCCCATGGCCAATTGAGAGAGCACCTTCCCTATGACAGGGCCGAACTTGAAGCCGTGGCCTGTGGAGAAAGAATGAGAAAAAAAAATAAATAAATTAAATTGACTAAGAGGTGAGTCATCATAGGATGGATTTGACATTCATTCAATCCACTGGGGTAAAAGAACCGCACCTCACGGGAATATACAGTGCAGTGGCTCAGTGGTTCGTGTAGGTTGTCTACAAACCGGAAGGTTGGTGGTTCAATCTCCGGTTCCACCTGGCCAAGTGTCGAGGTGTCCATGAGCAAGACACCTAACCCCAGCTGCTCCCGACGAGCTGGATGGTGCCTTGCATGGCTGACACCGCCGTCGGTGTATGAAAGAGTGAGTTAATGGGTGAATGTGAGGCAATATGTAAAGCGCTTTGGTGGCCATTGGGTCTGTGAAAGCGCTACATAAATGCAGTCCATTTACCATTTGTATTTGAAATAGAAATTGAATTTGTAACATTGTAAATGTATTTATTGTCACTTTTGATCAATCTGTCCTTCCTGAATAAAAGTATACATTTTTTCTAAACTTTTGAACGATAGTGACTGCAGTGTACTTTAGATAGTGTCTGTATTTTCCATGCAATTACAATGATCAAAGACTTTTAAGCTTCTACTCAACAGCACCATAAAAATATAATAAAAAGTGTCCCATATGAAATATACACTGTATCCAAAGACTTCTAAATCCATATGATAGTTTTGTGTGAGAAACAGGCTGATATTTAAGTTCTTGAAGTTTTGAAAATTTTGATATTATCCATCCCTGAGTTAATGGGAGTAATAATAATAATATCTGATACATGAACAAATAGTTAAGTGATTGTCTTTTTAATGAATCAGCTGCTTAGGTTCACAAAACTAGCCATGAATCAAACTGATACAATTCTCAAATTCAAATCATGAGTGAATAATGGTTGAATTTCAATCTGTACCTCACAAAAAACTATTCTGACTTTAGAATTCATGGTTTATAAAAACTGATTTTATAATACTTTTGCATGTTTTTGAAAAAGCTTCAGTCCCCATTTATGGTAACTGGATGGAACAGAACAACCAGCACAATCTTTAGAATTTCTTCTTTTGTGCTCCACAGCGGAAAGAATACAGTTGAGTAAATGACAGAATTTGAATTTTCAGGTGAACTATCCCTTTAAGAAAGAGATGGAGATGGAGCTGGGTGAGATGTTTAAAATGCGCTGCATTCTTCTTCTCCGATGCTCTCAGCTCTTGCCTTTGGGGATTGGGTGGCTGTTTGAAGTCTGCAAGGCTGGTCTGTGAGTGGATATGGCTTTGACCGGCAGATGTGCGCATGGAGGGTCTTCTGTTCTTGCTTAAACCCCACTGATGTGACTGGGTATCCATGGCAGCCTTGAGCTCGGAGATTGTCTTGAGACAAATTCCGAATGGAAAGAAGGGCAACTTCCAGACCAAGCTCTGTAGTTTGTGTGTTTGCCCCTGAAACTGATCCAATTCGCACCCTTTAGTTTTTCCCAAGCCGCAAATACAACAGCTGCGCCGAGGGCAGGAGAGCAGCGGGAAGGCGAAGCACTGTCATTATGGCAGACAATAAAATGAGAAGAGGCAAGGAGAGGTTAATGAGCATTCCTCTGCTCCTATCAGAGTTGTAATGTATTATTAAGGCAGAAGAATATATATCATAAATCATTAGTGCGTGATGTGCCAGAGCAATGGGACGGTACCGGTAAAGTGAGGCAGCCACACAATGCTTCCGTGACACCTCCAAAGCAGCTCCTTTAACTGGAGACAATGCATCACAAGATGAATAGCTACACAGGGCCGCCATAATACTGATTTTCTCCTCCTAACCCCTTCTTCCACCAAACGCCACTATCCGCGACCCGTGCTGCTAACCAGCGCTTCTCTGAAGTGATTACCAGTGGAATTTAATTAGCCCCATAATTAGTCTAAGGAGGAGGTGATGTGAACAGATGGAACAAATGTCAGGTGAACCCTTTGGCCCCCTGAGAGGCGGGTTCGGGAGCACGCAGGAGCCTGGGGAGCCAGCAACCACCTTTAATTAAACGATAAAAGCCCCCCGCACTGGGGGCTTCGCTTCCTGTCCTTCACCAGCGCCCTGTTCCATTCCCCCATTAAAAAGTTAAGACACCTCTCTGAGTCTTTGTGACTGTGTGCCTGTGTTTTACAGGGACGGGAGAATACAGAGTTCATTAGAGCTCGAACTGACCTGAGAATCCAGCACCGATGATGATGTTGCCGTAGGTTGGGTGGGAATCAAGGACAAAGTGGTGGTCTGGTGTGACCTACAAACAACGAAGCAGGGGAATGTTAAACATCAAGACCTGATTGTAATTATTTCTGCAAATATTTGACCTTTCCGTACTCTAAACATGCACACGGCATGAATTATGAGCACTGTTTGAACTGAACTTAAAAATTTAAGTTAAGCTTAAGAGATGAACAAATTGACTGAGGAATGACAAACTTTAATCTTAACGGTAAGTACACTACCGTTCAAAGGTTGTTTTGAAAGAAATTAATACTTTTATTCAGCAAGGACACATTACAGTGATCAAAATTGACAGTACAAACTTTTACATTGATACACTGAAAAGATTTCTATTTCAAATGAATTCAAATGTTGTTCTTTCTATTCATAAGAGAATGCATCACAGTTTCCACAAAAATATTAAGCAGCTCAACAGTTTTCAACAATAATAATAATAATACAGTAAATGTTTTTTGAGCACTAAATCAGCATATTAGAATGATTTCTGAAGGATCATGTGACACTGAAGACTGGAATAATGCTGAATCACAAATTAAATGTTAGATATACTCAAACCTAATCTTTAAAAAAATTTTTATACCATATTGCCGTTTTTACTGTGTCAAATAAATGCAGCCTTGAGCACAAGAGACTACTTTCATAAACATTGAAAAATCCTACCGACCCCAAACTTTTGAACAGTTGTTTTGTTTCTAAAGACGCTTTTTCACTTCGTCCTAAACAAATGTCATTTCCGATTACTACAAACAGAGACCAGTTCAGCAGAAATGATTGTTTTGATTCATTTCAAGCCACTTATATTTTTCCTTTGAAGTATGAAAGCAATCGATAAAGTGGTTGGCTGACTGAGATGTTCTGTTCTGTAAATTGTAAGACCACTCTGTGCAGCATGCTTCTAGGGAACTGCTTTATAATGTTCCACTCCATTTCTGGCTTTAATACTGAACTGTGCTCACAGGTGTTCTGTGGAACTCCTGACAGGGCAGTTTATAAAGCTGTGTTTGTATTATTTTCTTATTTAACCCATCTGGATGGAAACTCTCCTTGGTCATGCAAAAGTTAAAAACAGAAAACCTGCTTTGAGAGAATTTACTTTTTGATGTACTGATGCATCAAAGGCACTATATGAACACTTTTTGGATTAAAATATCCAAAAACCACTAGATCAATGTGATATATTTTGTTGACTTGTGAACTTACATTATCCCAATTTTTTCCAACAATATTTAAATCCAGAGAAATGCGCAATTTTAACCAGTGTAACAGCTTGTGTCATTGCGTCAATGACGTCATTTCTGTCAGGTCCATTAAATCAAGAACACACAGACAAAATAATTTAGAATTTAATAGATTGCAAACAGGTTGATATTCCTGAATTGAAATTTGGCGGTATGGCTCTGTCCAGGGAGTCCTCTGACCTTTCATGAGCACCATGAAATAGCAGAGAGTCAGAGGACAGCAGCAGCATTAGGGAACGCTCACACAGTTTTAGACTGTGAGAGCTAAAATATCCCCCTGTGAACAGAGCAGGCAACATGACATAAGCAAATGCCACGTTATGCATAAGGAGGAGCTGGGGAGGTGGCGGGCATCAGAAGCGAGCAGCGAGCCAGCAGAAGCGAGTCAGCAGAGCGAGCAGCAAGCATGTATGAGCAAGGTGAATGAGCTTTAAATAGGGCGCCTTGTTTGAGCTTTGGCCATTGAGCAGCGAAGGGAGTTGACAAGCTAATGCAGCTCAGCTGGAGCAGATCAGCTGACGGGACAGTGTTGATAGCAAATAGCATAAGCAGCGGCTTGACTACCTGGCCTGCCAGAACTGACGCTCTGATTTTTTTATCAGACAGTTGAGCAACTGTTCGGATACCTTATTGACAGAAAACTAATCATTGTTATATAGCTCAAGCATGAGCATATATCTTCTTACACAGCATGGTTATTATTGTTTGAATCTCTTGTTTTCTTGATTTACCGTGAGTAACATGTTTGTACTATGCCTCAGAAACGCAGTCCATATAAATGCAGTCCAGAAACAATACTATTTTGTGGCTAACATGAGCTTTATTTGTAATAGTAATACAGCATTTTCTCTGCCATGCACTATATTTAAAAATGATCTGCATTTAGCAACAGAAGTAATCCAGCTTTTATTAATATGATATTCCAATATCGAACAAGTAAAGCACTGCGTTACCCCAAATATATAATTTGTCAAATGAAGTGACATGTATGAGTAGTAATTCAGCTGTTTCATTGGAATGAAATACAATAATGTGAATTTAAGTGGTCAAACGTAACTCTAACAAACTTCAAGTTCAGTAAAGGAGGCGGGAACTGTCAAACGTTGAAGGTAACTTTAATCGTGAAATAAACATAAACAACAAAATGAAACGAGCGGCAGCGGCCGACTGTGGCATATAAGCGTAATAAAATCTCCGGAGCTCCTCCATGGGACTCGAGCCGCTCCCACGGCTCTTGGCCCCACCCTGCTTCATACCATAGTAACGTAAATAAAACTATAATACATTAGCTCATCCGTGAACATGATTTCTGCCTGAGTCCCGTCGGATTGCTTTCCATCGGCTGTGGAGGTGAAGACGACAACTCCCATGATTCCACGCCGACATTAAGCTACGCCTTTGTTATTGTTTTGAATAAGCGACCTCTTGTGGCGAAACTTGCATTTTGTGCCTTTCAATGAGAAGCTAACACTGTGACCCACAGATGTGATGCTACAAGTTTCCAGCGACAAGTAATTGGGCGTCAACAAACATTAAATGGGCTTCTGTATCCAGTGTAGACAGAGTCAGTGATTATAAGTGTCAGAGTGAACGCCATTGGGCAGGGCTTATGGTTTGATAATGTAATGTCTTGCTTTAAATGTAGTCATATGCAAATGTATTTGGTTGTGTGAGATCACATTTCCAACATAACAATTTTTTTTTTTTTGGAGCTTGGTTAAATGTTTTTTTTTTTTTAATGAGGAGGGTGTTTAAACTATGAAACTTGCAGAATGTTTTAATGGTACAAAGACCTCTCCCTCTTATATGACAAAAGATCAATGAAATTTAGATTTCTCATGTCATGACCCCTTTAAGACGTTTTCTTTTTCATGACACTGTATTTTGCCTTACATTAAAGAGAATGGGTTTGGGGGTGGGGTTAAAATTTGCTGAATTGTACATTTTTAAGGGTTCACTGTAGTATTGCTATGAGACACTGGTCTTAGAAAAAAGAAACCAAGCATCCCACAAAATATCCTGTCATGGTCATGTCTGATTTGGACAAAAGTCAGATTTACATGAAATAAATAGCTTTAATCACTTTTCACCATATCAGGGCATGTCTGGTTAAGACAGTGTAATTCCAAGTGTCTAGAAAAAAAAAATCAATTTCAAACCCATGTAGAACTGAAATTAATGGCTTGGTTCAATACCAGCAACCGTTCAATCAAATGGCATGTCAGAATAAAATATGAGCCATGCATTTGTAAGACTGGAAAAACTGATTGAGGAACTACCACACCTCAAGTAGACAAAGGACCTTGCTGAAAATTAACATTTGAACTTTTGAGACGAAGGTCTCACCTCCCTCATCCTAATCTACATTTCTCCCCCTCATTCCCCATGCGAAGATCATCCAAACTCACACAAGAATCTAAATGGCTAAATGTGAATGATTATCATCGAGTATTATACATTTTTAGTATCATTTGAAATGTCTCAGTGCGACTGGTACAAATGTCTCATTTCAAGTAAAACAAAAGGTAATAAGGTTTTTAAGAGTTTAGAGATAACATACACACAAAGGAGGGTGGATGGTTAAACCCTCTTGCTTTCAGAAGGTGTTAACCCAATACAAATTCCAACTGTTAGCAAATGGTTCCATGTAAATCAACTTCTGCCCCCAGTAAGTCTGGGATGGTGATTAAGGTGAATTTCCACTGTGAACTCATGTTTACATATGAAATGGGGTCTGTCTATATAATGAAATGCAGCAGAAAGGCTCGGGGCCTTTTCTGTACTTCAGATGAGCCAGTGAGGCTGAGAGAGGCCGAGTCTCTCAGCTTCATGTATTTCTTAAATGTCGGGTTCGTCTTCTCTTTATTCCAGAGCATTTTATGTTTTGTATTGATTATCTTTGAACTGATTATGAAATTGGAATGATAAATTTACTTGACATAATAAATTCTTACATTTGATTATTCTAACTGACTTTGATATTATTTCATTAGAGTTAAAAGAAATAGTCAAACTTTAGCTTATATTTAATGATGCACAGATATCATTAAAAAACCTTTTCATGTATGGAGTCAGATGAAATAACGAGAGAATACATGAGAAATGTATTGCAAAAAATACTTTGCCACGAGAAAAGACAGTAACACGCAGAGACCTTCACCCGCTGATCGCATGCCGGACTTTGGGCCGATCTAGCCGGGCTTTACACATTCAAATACTCCTTAAGTGAGAAAGAAAGTTTGGTCTGGGCCACACAGTGGCAGATCAGTGATGGCACCTAAGAACGAGCAATGAAGTCACTCACTGTGTACATGCAGCTCTCCACCACAGCGGGCACTGGCACCAGCCCAGGGAGACAGCGGGTGATGTAGCGCATGAGAATATCGATGTCGCCTCTATCCGTCTGTTTATCTCGCTCATCCGGTTCAGTCTCGCTGCCCATGTGGTAACACACCTGCTCAGACACATGCATGCACACTATGATCCATAAAGCCAAACTGACCTATGATACATTACGGATCTGTGATCCACCGCTCGGTATGCTTGGAGGAGCAGCAGATATACGTGCAGAAGGCAGACTCCAGCGACTAGAGCAGACATAATGCATCTAACATGACACAGCCATCTGTGCTCTCCCATTCAGCCTTGCTAAGTGTGATGAGACTGAAGACTCCTGCTGGGCTCTCCTGCATACTGAAACCGAGCCATTGGTACCAGGAGAACACAGACCAGAGGAGAGTGCTTCTTCTCTGCTTCTGTAAAAGCATCAAGGACCATGTATCCATTCGGAGAGCTAAAGAGTCACTGATGTACTCGGTCTCTGAAAGCTCTCTGAGTGTGGATGTGTACTGTATTGCTACATGAGGGAATTGTGGATTAATTAACAAAGGATGAAACACTATGGTGTTGAATCTTTGTGGCTTTTTTATGAGATGTGGGCAGGCGGTTACAGTAACGCAATGGTCTGTGGTAGCCTGCATATTGTCATGGTGGTTTAGAGTAGGCTATATCTATTGTTGCCCAGGAGAAGTGCTTTTTAAAATTAAAAACATGGGACAAATAGAAGAGCAGGCTAAGGGGCCATTCACACAGAACGTGTTTTTGCAGTTAGAAACACGAGACACAGGTCAGTGGAAAGAAGAAAACCCCACAAGGTCTTGAGATGATTTTTTTTAAAACTTTAACAACTTTTAACTTGAGAGACACATTTTGCTACGAAAGACGTGAGACGCGAGTGCAACGGTCAAACATGTCCGTCTAGCGCATTTACAAAGAAAACTATGGAAAAGTAGCACGGTGCAATGAAAAAACATGTTTTTTTGTGTGTGCAGTTTTTTATATATATTTGGTTTTAATTGATTTTTAATTCAGATTTAGTCATTTTAGTACTTCAACTTAAACTTATGTCAGATATCTCAGTAGCCAATTTTTGTTTTAAGTATTTTAAGTTGTCCATGTCATATTTATATTTTATTTCAGCTTTATTTCATTGAATGGAAACTATTATTAATAGTTTAATACTTTAACTGGAATGACGCAAGCCAGACTTCAACCTGAGCATCCACAAGCTAGCTAACCACTTGGCCATGGCTCCAACCAAACCTGTTCTTTTAAAAACAGCAACCCTGCTGTCACTCACCTTCATTAGTCCTGGATACTCATTGGACGGGAGGCCGTAAATGTCATATTCCCCCTCTTTCGGCTCCATCTGTATAAAACATGGAAAACGTTGGCTGACACTATAGGTGCCTGGGATCTTCTCCTTCCAGTAGCAAACGTTAATTTTTACAACCTGCACAAAAAGAAATGACCCATATTACAGATAAAAACCAGCATGTAAATTAAAAATAAATATAAACACTGATATTGAGGTCACATCAGGGTAAATGTAATAAGGAGTAAAGATTCGGTAGCTCAGAATATTTCAGCCTGTCTTCTCATTCAGAGACCATAAAAATTCACCAGTGCAAAAATTCATTGCTCATATATTGTCGTGCTCACCCAAGCGCAGACTTTCAAGCCTGTGCTATCCTGAAAAATGCAATTCCAATTCTAGGTCCAATTCGGAGTTTAACTAACACAGAGAGTACTTTTTCCATCACTTCTCTCGTGGCTGTGACACATAAGAGATCTCTGTGGACTGGAGACTCTGGGAGCTGTTTATAGGATTGGTAGGTGAGTATAAGGTGGTTTCTGTACATTCACAAATAACTCACTTTTCATTCTGCCCAGGGGTGTAATCCAGATCAATCTATATGTGGCTGTGTGTGTTTCACAAGCTACGGCTGGTAGTCAATATGCTTTATATATTCCCACGCTCACATTTTTCAGAACTTGTTTTCCAAACCCAGACATTTCACACTGATATATTGTTCCATGATGCCTTGAAAGAAAGAAAGAAAGAAAGAAAGAAAGAAAGAAAGAAAGAAAGAAAGAAAGAAAGAAAGAAAGAAAGAAAGAAAGAAAGAAAGAAAGAAAGAAAGAAAGAAAGAAAGAAAGAAAGAAAGAAAAAGAAATTATAGATGAGAAAAATCAAATGATGGATGGATGGAAGAAAGAAAGAAAGAAAGAAGGTGAACAGATAGATTGAAAAAGTGAGTAATTGAGGAAATTAATGAATGAACAGAAGAAACAAAGAGGGTAAGTAGGTGAAGAAAGAAATATAAGAACTGGATGGATGGAAAGATGAAAAAATTATGTGTTTAGATGAGTAATTGAAAGAAACATAAAAAAAGAGAAATATTTAATGAAATAATGGATGGATGGACGGACGGATGGATGAACGGAAGAAAGAATGTGAGAAAATGATTGGATGGATGAAGGGATGTAAAAAGAAGATAAATTAAAGAAAGAATAAATGAATTGAAAAACTAAAGATGGTAAATAGCAGGGTGGGAAATTAACTTTTCAGCCACAGTGGCTGGTGGAAGCCCAATTTTACCAGCCACTTAAATTTTTTACTAGCCACTTTTTCCGGAATTCAAATTTATAAAAGAAAGTGCACTAACATATTTTGAATTGCTTCAGTCATTTTTTATTATTAATACAAAATTAATACATAATAAATAAATAAAAAAGTGATGTGAAAAAAAGTCACTTTAGTCTTCTTCAGAGTCATCATCATCTTCAGATGTCTCATCTTCAAGTTGGCTCTTCTTGGCTCCTCTTTCAATGAAATCTGGCCTCCTCGCTCTGAGAATATTTTTCTCACTGACAAAGTAGGGTAGATTTAAATAAATAAAAACGGAATTTAAATAAAAACGAAATTTAAAAAAACGAAATTTAAATAAATAAAACTGAAATTTAAATAAAAACGAAATTTAAATAAATAAAAAACGAAATTTAAATAAATAAAAACGAAATTTAAATAAAAAAAACGAAATTTAAATTAAAAAAAAAACGAAATTTAAATAAATAAAAATGAAATTGTGACATGACATCCCAGTAAAATCTCAAAGTCTCCTATATTTCGCAGTAGATTCATTTAAATTGATAATAACTGGTGAAATGGATGATACATTTTGTTTGTATGTTTCTATTTTCCACAATGTCAAAGCAACGCAGCTTAACCCAAAATACAAGCGCAGGCATGCACTTCTGTCCATACAAACTCCGCTGTTCTGCGCTCTAGCCAGAGAATACTCCCATTGCAGGAACACTTTTAGTAGTCCAAGAAGAAGCAAATATATTTATTAAGTAGCTATAACGAGGTTAAATGTTAAGTATTATATTTCACTAGATTTTTGTAAAATATGTTCAAGCGCAAATGAGAACCGTTTCGAGGGGGATGCAGGTGTGCAAAAAAAAAAGAATTTAGCTACATGTTTGTATTTTTGAGAGAATTTTATGCATGGTTATTTTACAGTTTATGTTTTAATATTAGTTAAGTCTGTATGACCATAAATGATGGAGTATTTAAGTGTATTTTGCTGCTATTTGAAAAAAAAATCCAGCAAAACGCGCCAGCGCGTTTGCCGACCCCAGAGGGTTAACTCGATAATAAAGCTCGATAATAAAGCAAATACAGATAGGGTTGGAGATGAAAAGTTTAACTGACATGCAATCGAGCTCCGGAGCACCCACGGTAGGCTATCGGCTCCTATCCTCGCGGCTGCTAAAACTAAACTAAAAAAAACGATAGCTATCTAGCCATCACAAAACACACAACTTCAAGTTAGTAATTTAACGTTACTTACTTGCACATCCAAACGTAGTCCCTTAAAGGTCTGCCCTTTTAGCCGATCGCATGGAAGTTTCTGAATAGAATTCTCATTCGGCCCAACTGCGCGGATTGCATAGAGCAGATAGCCTTTATTGCCACACTTTGCTCCTGGGGTCCCGTCTTAGCCAGCTGTATGGCAGTGCACTTGATATGAGACTTGGATGACTCGTGCTCTTTTATTGACTCTATTTTAAGGTTAGTTGTTTCCTCTAACGAACGAATTTTGCATTTACGGACGAGACATAGGTTCGACAGTAAGTCAAGTCATCTTCATTTATATAGCGCTTTTAACAATGGATTGTTTCAAATCAGCTTTACAGAGATAAACATATAATTTAAGGTAAAAGATTGTTTTGGCGTTATAGTAAGTAACTACAGTGCATGGACTGTTCGACGGGAAGGTAGGCTAACCATTTCCTCGTTTTCCCTTCGTCATCAATGCGCCACTTGTTCGAAAAGTACCTTCTCTTTTTATTTACTTTGCCCTCAACAGTTTGTACATTCATAGCTACTGCTGACTCCGCGGCGGGCCTCTTAACACCGGGTATATGTCGCCACGTTTTATTAATTTTTTTTTCGTCTGTACTGTATGTAGGTCCGCCTACCTCAGCTCAGCTATATGTGTCACGGTCCGCTCAGCGCCGTGTCCGTGACGCACAGCGCTGAAAACCAATCAAATTAGTTACTCGACAAAAGTGCATTATTGTTAGTTGTTACTTAGCAACAGCATTCTTTGACAAAAGCTGTCTAATCCGTTACAAGGAATGTTTTAAGTAGTAACCAATAAAATATGTTTTACAATCTACCCGCCACTGTGGCTGGTATACAAGGCAAAGTCACCCGCCACTTTGAAAAAGTACCCTCCATTGGCTGGTGGCGGGTGCTAATTTCCCACCCTGGTAAATAGGTAAAGAAAGAAATATGACAAAAGAATGGATGAATTAATAAAAGATGTAATTTTACTTGGTGAGTAATTAATCACATAAGAAAGAAAGCAAGAAAGAAAGAATAATAAAAAATAAATAATGTAGGTGAGAAAAATGTAATGGATGGATAGAAAAAGTGACTAGTGAGTAAACGAGAGAATGAATGAATGAACAGATGAAAAATAAAGAGGGTGAAGATAAAAATATAACAAATAGATGGAAAGATAAAAAAGAAAGAAAGAAAAGGTGAGCAAACGAATGAATGGATGGGAAAGTAAATAAATGAATAAATGAATTATCAAAATAAAGAGGGTAAGTAGGTTAAGAAAGAAATATAAGAAAATAAGAAAGGTGAAATATGTAATTAATTAATTTAATAATTCATGGATGCATGAACAATGCATGAAAGGTGAATGGTTGAAATAAAAAAGAAAGTAGGTGAGTGAAAGAAAGAAAGATGAGTAAATAAAAGAATGAATGGATGGATGGACAAAATAAAAGGTAGGTATGTGAGCAAATGAAAGAATGAATGAATGAATGAAAGAAGGAAGATGACTGTATGTATGCACCTTGAGTGGCAGCTGCAGTGCAGTGTGTGCCAGTAGTCTGTTTGCCCAGGGTCCAGCTGTGATCACCAGGTTTCTCCCTCTGTAGACTCCAGAGCCTGTGGTTACACTGACCACAGCACCAGGCGTGATGTCAATCACTTTCTCCCCGTCCTTTATCACACCCCCACCGGACTGAAAGAGCCTCTGAGAGAACACACACGGACAAACACCACATGCACAAGCAGATTAAAGCGCTTCAATCTGACTACAGAATGTTCAACTTCTTCAAAACAGCTCATCGAAGACAGAAAACCCTAATAAGAGCAGTCAGCGAGGAGAGCCTGGTTAAAATTTAACAGCGGCTGAGTTTGACACAGAGAGATGTCAACGGGGATCAGTTAAAACTGGAAAAATCTGGTCAGATTCGGGCAAGAGATAATAGAGTTTCCTTAGTGAGAGCCAACAGGGAGCTTATCACTGCACTCTGTAGCTGCTGTAGGCAGAGCTTATTGAATCCAGAGAAGCATTGTGTATAAAAGTGCATGGCCATATTCCCTAGACAGGGTGTAAGGAGCCTTTAACAAGCAAGTTTTGCAGCCATATCTTATCTTCGAGCGCTTTAAAAAGCACAGTGAAGGCGACACTGAGGTACAGTTACGTACATAAAGAACATTTCTCACAGTGAAAGTTTAGGAGTCTCACACACTAAGAGATTTATTTCCACAGTACACTAAATTTATTTCACACTACTTGAATTGCTTTAACAGAGCTGAGCACTCTTATCGGGCAACCAAAATAACAATTTGAATAATAATAACAGCATTTATCATAAAAAGAGAATCTAACATGTCAAATGAAAAGTCTACACTTGAAATTATACCCGAAAGTCATATCATGTTATTCTTTTTCAGTCTGTCTGCCTCTTTTCCAAGTGAGCTAAAACTGATTCCGTGGCTCCCACGAGGAGAACGTTTCAGTGATACTTCTATAAGGATGTGATCATACACAGTCGGTCCAAAGCGAGGTTTTGGAATGGTAGCAAATGTATTCATTTTGCATACATAATTAGATGAGCATCTGATAGCTTTGAACTGCCAAGCTAAATATAAGATTGACGTGTGACATTCCAACAGCCTCCTAGAGATTTTTTAAATAAATATTTTAATAATATGATTCACTAAAACAAGAAAAAAAAAAATCTCATTTTACACTACCGTTCAAAAGTCTGGGATCACTAAGATTTTTATGCTTTTGATAGATTTTTACATGCAAGAATACACTGTATCACACACTGTAATTTAAGGAAAGTCATATAATGAAATATGAATTTATTGTATTTTATTGTATTTTTTTTATTCTGTGATAGCAGAGCTGAATTTTCAGCATCATTACTCCAGTCTTCAATGTCACACGATCCTTCATCCTTATAATATGTTGATTTGGCGCTCAAGAAACATTTCTTGATCAATATCAAAAATAGTTGTGTTGCTTAATATTTTTCTGTGTAAATCATAATAAGTTATATCATGATATCATAAGAAGTTAAAAAGGAAGTTATTTCTTTGAAATAAAAATGTAACTTTTGTAACATTATAAAATGATTTACTGTCTCTTGTGATCAATTTAATGTGTGCTTACTGATTAAAAAGTATCACTTTCTAGCAAAAAATCTTACAGACCCTGAACTTTTGTACAGTAGTGTATACGATCAGCTGACCTGTACAGCTCGGAGGGCTCTGTCCGCATACAGGACCCCGGCAAGGGTGTCTATAAGCGCTCCGTTCCCGTCGGTGAGATTCACATTGGGAATGTGCTGGCTGAACTCCTGCTTCTCCAAAACCACTCTGGGAATCTTGTGGCTTTGCATCGTGGCCTGTAGGCGTGAGAAACCCTCGCTGTTCTCTGGACCCATAACAAGTAGGCCTGTGCGCCTGCGAAGGGAAGTGCATAAGATGACTTACGTGTCCATGTTGAACAGCTGCACCTTGATTTAGATGGAAGTCCTTTGAGGCATGTGTAAATTGTGCAAAGTGCCGTATGCGCCTGCTTGTGATGCAGGTGTCTTAATGTGAGGAGTTATGGCACTATGGATGAGAGGCTGGGAACACAGGTTTTAAATCAACAATGTGTGATAGATGGTCGTGCTGTTTTCTGTGGATACTGTTTTTCAAGGCCTACTTCATCTGCCAGCCATCATGATGCATGGGCAGCACGAGTTCACAGGTCCAAGTCATTCATCAGAGATTTTTATGACTGAGTCCCCCACTGTGTGTGTGTGTGGTGTGTGTTTGATTTGGGACACTGAAAGAAGGACTCCATGCAGCATTTGTCAACGCCCTTGTCCCTAATAGCAAAAGGGGCAGGTCACATAATGGTGGGGCAACATCCTTTCTGGGGTAAATTAGTGTTTCAAAGATGTATTTTTAATTTGTCATTTTAATACTGACCGAATCAAACATGCATAGAATAATTTCCTTACACAACCTTCAAATTGCCTGCTGTTTTTAACTACTTCTAATCCTGTCTAGTTAGGAACGTCTGTAATTGCAGAGTCCTCATTTATTTTGACCTTCGTTGCACACCTTGCCACACTAAAGCTAAATCTATCATTGTGCTGTCTGTCACTGCTTTATTATGAATTTTGACCTTTTTGGTCGCTCTATGGGTAAAATAACAGTTGGTGGTTCAAGCTGCTGGAATCCCATCTATTGTAAAAAGAAAATGAATCAAAAATAAGAGTTAGAACAGCAACTGTAACAGTGTCAAGGATGAAACACCCTAGGCAAAGTGGGGTTTTGCACAATTTCAGCATTAATCTATATCATTTTGTGAGGACTTTGTAGTGATAATGGACAACACAAACTACTGTATATTTCAATAATGAATTCAATACATACTATGACTAGGACTATTTATAATAAAGCATCTCTAAACTGTGTTCTAATTGGTCTGTTGTGTAATAACCTTAACTGGCAAACTGTAAAGCTATAAAGGTGTGCTGATATTAATCAATAATCTTCAGAAAACAACTGATTTTGATGTGTATACTATTCAAAAGTTTGGGGTCAGTAAGATTTTATACTGTTATTCAGCAAGGATGCATTAAATTGATTAAAAGTGAAATTATGTATATTTAAAATGTTACAAGATTTCCATTTCAAATAAATTCAGTTCTTAGGAAAATTTACCACAGTTTGCACTTCAGCATGGCTGCTGAAAATTCTAAATATATTAACATGATTTTATATTGTAATAATATTTCACAATATTACTGTTTTTACTGTATTTTTAATCAAATAAATGCAGCCCTGGTCAAAATAATATAAAAAAATCGTATTGACCCCAAAAGTTTAAATGGTAGTGTATATTTCAATTTAAGATAATGTTGCCATATGCATTTAAAAAGAAAATCATTAATGCCGGTCTTAAATGATTATCGCAAGCCACTTTGTTACATTTACTCCAAGAAATGATACAGAATTATTATCCAAAACCCCACTTTGCTTAAAAGTGTTTTTAAACTTTTGAAAGGCACTGAATGTTTATTCCAATGGGTTTTGTGACCGACGCATCCAGCGTAAACGTCTTTGCATAACCCCCACATTCACACAACAGACACTTCCAACCGTGTGAAAACTAGATCTGACCAAACCAGTAATAACAACTGCCACTCATTTGGAAAGCAAGTGCCATCTAAGTAGGGCAAATATCTATATAGGAAGAAAAGAACAGAACAAATCCAGCATTCTTCAAAACCTTCCACACATTTTTCAGTCCCTGCCCAGCAGTCTCTGGGATGCTCAAGGGCACAGGTAGCCTCTCATCAGGACCCATCCGTCAGAGAGCTGAGATGGATAGCGGCGACTGATTCTGCATCAAGGCTGAGTGGGCTTGACCCACTTGTGATCCATTAGACCTCTCTGACACTGGAAAAACAAGTGTGCCCCCCGGTCTGCGGATGATGCTCAGGGACTAGGTTGAACATGCTCCTTAAAGATATGGTGAGTTCTATGACAAGTTTTGAAGTACTTTACACGCTGTACATCGAAACCTGCATAGCACTCACCATAACTTTAAAGGTGCATTTTCATTCTAGTCCCTTATCATCGTCATTCGCAGACTGTGGGGCACACTTGTTTGCACACAGTGTCTACATGTTGCATAGGGGTTAGAAAATGTTATCATTCTTCCTTAGATGCGTAGACGCACTCACCTGTACAGCTCAACACCCGCTTCTTCCTCAATCTGAGCCCAGAGCTCATAGCTTTCCTGCATCATCTGTATGTAGAAATATTCCTCATAGGCTTTCCGTATGATCCTGGTCTGGCCATGAGAGCTCCCTCTGGAGTGGGGCAGAACAAACTGGGGAAAAGGGGGAATTCGAAGAACACTAATACCAGTCCTTGTAATTAGTCTTTGCTAATACCACTGGATGTGCATTGCCTTGTTATAATAATAATAATAATAATAATAATAATAATACTAAAAACAACAGTCGAGCCCAAGTGTTATATACAAGAATTAATGCTGTCTTACCATTTTCTTACTGTTTTAGATGAGTATTCTGCCTTGATAAGATAAAACAGGTAGGCCTACTTTTCTAACATTTGTTCTAACATTTGGGAATGAATCATAATAAGTCTGCAAATCATGCTGTAACCGACCTGCTCCAGCAGTAGAGTTTTCTGCTGTTTTTTGGCCAGCTGATAGGCAGTGCAGGACCCCTGGATCCCTGCGCCAATGACTATACAGTCATACACTTCAGACGACATTTCCAGCTTTAGTTCTCTCTCGTGAGATTCTTCTGATACACAAACACGATGTGACCTACTTTTCGAAGTAGTTCAAAGTTCTCCGGTTTCACTTACGTAACCATGATCAGCTGAATGTAAGAACCGCCTTCAGGGTTTATTGCACACGATTTTTAGTGAATGGAATTTAGTATCATTCAAAGAAAGTAGGACCAGTGTACGTCATGACGTAATGACGCAATGGCGCCCATTACATAGCGGCGTAAAACTTTTCCAATATTATTTGGATTGAGAAAATGTTTACTTACGCAAGGAGAAATGGTCAGGAGGATCCAAGCCAAATTTAATGTATTTCCTCCAGGAGACCAAGGACTGCAGCATGTTGGAGACCGTTGTCAATAAAAAGCAATTACAATATATATATATATATATTTTGTTTTTACAAATTAATAGTTTTTGATTAATGAATTGCTGTTATGTAGCCTACACTCTGGCATTTTTGTAAATATTTTAAATACCCCTGATACTTTGTTCTATTAAAATACGTTACAATAAAGCATATTGGTGTGTTTTTATTAGAATCAGAATCAGAATGAGCTTATGTTTACACAAGGAATTTGTCTTGATAACAATGCTGTTTATTGTAATTTCAGTTTGTTTAAACCTGATTTAACGAATACAAATTAAATAATTTAGAACCTAAATAATTATGTAGCCTACTTTTTGGCTGAAATTGTTTTGCAGGTTTTAATAAAATGCTATTTATTTAAACCAACTAGTTCTGTATGATTGTTGAAAAAAGCATCATAATCTTAATCATTTCGTCAACATATTTCCAGTAGACTACTATCATTCCAAGACAATTTTCTTATTATCCGCTCACTCAAGTTGGGTCTGACTTGAGATGCGCACGCATCGATTCGATCCGAATTATTCAGACAGTTTTTGAATCAGTTCAACAGATTCATTGAAAAGAACGATTCGTTAATGATCCGGACACCATAAACTAGTTAATCGAAACTATGGGGTCGCAATTATGTGTGTAGTACCTCCTGTGATTCGTTATTAGGATGTATTTCTGTGTTTTAAATTATGAGAGCGCACAACTGAAGTGAGTTTATCTAACGTTAGTAGTGCGAAAATCGGACTTTGGAAAGCCAGTGTCTGTCTCCATCTTTCGTGTTTGCTTTCGTTCGTAGCAAGTTTTTCTCAACAGTGAAACGGAAAACCTCGAGTGAAGTTATTGCAGAACACATAGGGAATATCTTTTGTCGCTCCGTTCCACTCCCCGTTCCAGACTTTCAAGTTTAATGTTTTGGATTATTGTTTAGGATTAATGTTTTGGATTATTGACAAAAAGTTTTGTCTGAAAGGTAATTTACTCTAACGTTATATTTATTTATTCAAATTTACTTTTTACATTAAACTGTTGTATAAAACGATATAGATTCAACTGTTGTGTAAGCAATATGTCCCAAATGACCTTTATGGGAATTATATTGTTCACTTTTAGAAGCGTTTAGAACGTTTTGACCAGTAATAAGCTAGTTGCTAATTGTTCGTTTTTGTATACTTTTTTAACAATGGTTTAATATGTTTCAGACAGGACGGATATATTGATTTTTATGGTTTACTTGTCCAAGAAAAAATGTAAATAGCAGTTTGTTGCCTGTTGTGACAAACTGGCCACAACCCTGTGTTGAGAAACGTGGTAAACTGACTGTTAGTAGGCTATATTGAATGTCTAATGCATGTTTGTTTTAAAAGTCAGGTCAACGAAAGAGAGATGAGTAACAGGACAGAAGGGACAGGTGACATGGAGGTGAGTAAGATAAGTGTGAATGCGTCATTCCTGTTATACTGTACATTTAGTTTGTTTTAGGAGTCTTGAGCAGATGAATATGAGAACAGGCCGAAGCAAAGAGAGTGCTGTGCCTGGCAGGGTTGTGACTGGGTTCCTATGTGTAACATGGTACTGTGGAGTCAGTTGCAGGCTGAGCAGATGGATCCTGTGGATGGTCAGGTCTGGAGAGGGTCAGATGGTTCTGCCCCCTGCCGCCGAGGCCTGTCATGGACAGATGTAGTCTGATCTTCCCCACAGACATGCTGGTAGACTGCCTTTTGTGTTTAGTATGCAAATAGGTCTACTGAAGATAAAATATTTAGATTTCAATAGTTACGAATCTGTTTGTGGCGTTATAGAAACGACAACCAGTATGGCTGGTTCTGATGGAGGTATGGCAAATGCTTTTCCTTGACAATACAACAATGCTTGACTAATGCATATAATCAGATCAGATTTGATTTCTAAATATTACAGATAATTATTTAGCTTACATAATTAGGTTTGGCCGACCATAACTGGAAACTCGTGGCAGAAAGACATGCATCTGAGCTATTGTTTTGTTACGCCGTCTCGGCATGATCAAGACACCCCCTCAGTCTCATTCATCTTTAGTTGGTTCTGTTCACTCTCCAGCTTTTGAAGGACAGCTCCAACATGCCAATTAACCCCCCCCCCCCCCCCCCCCCCCCCCCCCGCCCCCAGCTTGTTAGGCTGGATTTGTGATCCATCAGAATGGTACTCTCGCCGAGATGTATCAGCCTTCCGAGACATATCTGGAAGCTTATTGATTTTGGCATATTATTTTATGAGTGGGAGTTTGGAGGCTGTAAATGGTGAACAGGCTGTTTCATTGTTTGAGCTGCTAAGCTGCTGTATAATTACATCGGTGACCGTAAAGCCTGCTGACTAGGCCCACATCTGGGCAAAACACAGCTAGAGAAATAAGACAGTGCCTTGTGCTCTTTATGAGCCAAGGCCTTCCTGGGACCCCAGAATCACCATCTGTAGGTAGTGAAAGTTTATTTCCTTTTGTGGCATGGGCACGTACTGTTTCCCCGTGACATGATGTATGACAGGCTTCTTAAGCATTTTAAGGGTTTACTGCCTGGCAGAACTGTTTAAACTGCAGTGTCAGGACAATCTCATGAACATCACCATGTCTCAACATCAATAACTATTTGAGTGGAGAAAATGATGCTGCAAAGATTTTACTGCCTGTGGGATAAAAGTGCTGTCACATCACTTCTTGCGATGCAGACTCATCAGGGAATTGCAGTATTTTCTTAGCTCAGTGGAAAGTTAAAATCGAATTCCACACAGGGATAGGCAAATATTTGTTGACCCAAACTAAATAGTGATATAGGATGTGTTATTCGGCACATATCTGTATTTTTTATCCATGTGTAATCAATAATAGTGTAACAGTGACTTCCCACTTTTTATAAAGTATTTTGCCCATAAATTTTTCTCATGTTTTCTCAAATGTTTGCACACAATTTTTTTTATATTTAAAGGGATAGTTCACCCAAAAATTTAAATTACCCCATGATTTACTCACCCTCAAGCCATCCTAGCTGTATATGACTTTCTTCTTTCAGACGAATACAATCGGAGATATATTTAAAAAATGTCCTGGCTCTTCCAAGCTTTATAATGGCAGTGGATGGAGGATGAGATTTTGAAGCCCAAAAAAAGTGCATTCATCCATCATAAAAGTACGGCTCTGTGGGGTTAACAAAGGCCTTCTGAAGCGAAGCGATGCGTAAGAAAAATATTCATATTTAAAACATTATAAACTAAAATAACTAGCTTCCTACAGACGGCAGTACGCAGTGATTTACGGCGAAAGAGTAACATTTGACCTGACGCATGACATATTGACGAACGCGGAAGCGCAGTGGATAGAGCAAAACAAAACACCAGTCACAAATTAGAAGTCTACAATGAGAATTTTTAAAGAGAAATGTCTGAGGATTTGGATATAAGAGAAGAGGAGTTTGATTTTGCTGCCCAGCCCTATTTGTTTGAACTTCGAGAGGTGTCAAAGACTCCTACATCGTACGTCAAACATCGCTTCAGGGGTTACTCTTTTGGCGTAAGTTGACTTGCTTAGGCTTCTACCGGAAGCTAGTTTTAAATATGGATATTTTTCTTACAAAAACCCATCGCTTTGCTTCAGAAGGCCATTATTAACCCCCTGGAGTCGTATGGATTACTTTTATGATGAATGGATGCCCTTTTTTGGATTTCAAAGTCAGGACCACCTTTCACTACCATTATAAAGCTTGTTGGAAGAGCAATGATATTTTTTTATATAACTCAGATTGTATTCATCTGAAAGAAGAAAGTCATATACAAATAGGTTGGCTTGAGGGAGAGTAAATCATGGGATAATGTTAATTCTTGTGTGAACTATCCCTTGTGTCAAAGTATTTTGAATCAATTACGTTATTTGCAAACTCACCAGCCACTTTATTAGGTGCACCTGTTCAACTGTTTGTTAACGCTAATCACATGGCAGCAACTCAATGCTTATAGGCATGTAGACATGGTTAAGACGATCTCAAACTGAGCAAGAATGGGGAAGAAAGGTGATTTAAGTGACTTTGAACGTGGCATGGTTGTTGGTGGTCTGAGTATTTCAGAAAGTGCTGATCTACTGGGATGTTCACACAGATCAATCTCTAGGGTTTACAGACAATGGTCCGATAAACGAAAAAATATTTAGTGAGAGGCAGTTCTGTGGGCGAAAATGCCTTGTTGATGCCAGAGGTCAGAAGAAAATGGTTCAAGCTAAAAGAAGAAAGGCAATGGTAACTTGTAACCACTCATTACAACCGATGTCTACAGAAGAGCATCTCTGAACACACAACACATCAAACCTTGAAGCAGATGATCTACAGCAGCAGAAGACACACCAGTGCTCCTGTCAGCTAAGAACAGGAAACTGAGGTTACAATTCACACAGGCTCACCATTATTGGACAAGCAACTGCGTGATGCTATCATGTCAATTTGGACCAAAATCTCAAGAGTTGTTTCCAGAACCTTGTTGAATCTACGCCGGAGAATTAAGACAGTTCTGAAGCCAAGGGGTACGAGCAAGGTGTAGCTTATAAAGTGGCCGGTGAGTGTATATGGCTTCAACAAAAGCATATATCATCCATTAACAACCTCGTAGCTCACAGTTGGTCTGTTTTTAAAGAGGACCTATTACACTTTTTTTTTTTTACATTTTCAACTTTCTTTAGTTTGTAAAGTTGCTGTTTGTGCATGAAAAAGTTCTGCAAAGTTACAAAGCACAAAGTCCACTCCAAAGGGATTTACAGGATTCTCCATATCTGTAAGCACTGTTTCTGAACTCCCTGAAATGCCTTGATTGTAGTTTTCTTCCGGGAACGTACATCACAATATCCCTCATTTAAAGGGGACATATTCTACCCCTTTTCACAAGATGTAATATAAATCTACGGTGTCCACAGAATGTGTCTGTGAAATTTCAGTTCAAAATACCCCCCATTTCATTTATAATAGCTTGTTAAATTTCCCCCATTTGTGTGGTGTGTGTGTCCCTTTAAATGCAAATGAGCTGCTGCTCCCCACCTCAGTTCAGAAGACGGCCGATCCTTTACACCAGCTTCGGATTCAATAACAAAACGCGTGAATTTCACTCATCCAAAATCTCAGAAATAAATAACCAGTAGCGGAGTGAAGCCTTACGGACAGACTCAGGAAGAGGTTGCCACTTTTAGACTAGTATTGGGAAGTTCGGATCATTTTACTTACTCCCCAGATAGCAGATAGTAATTGAAACGATGTTAAATCAACATCCCGCTGTCAACGATAAAATCATTGAATCAACGTCGAACTCTGATGTTGATTCTTCATCATGTTGCACCCTCTATTATCATTGAAACAACGTTTAAATCATACCTAGAGATCAACAGAATTTCAATGGCATTTCGATTACAATGGATATTGAAACAATGTTGAAATCCCAGCATATCAACAAAACTTCAATGGTGTTTTAGTATACCACAGGTTTAATCTGAAGGTCTGTAATTTTAATATAATATTAAAAACATTATTATTAGGCTATAATCCTGCTTTATCGACAGCCAGGATGGGGTAGCAAAATATAATAGAAACTATACCTAACCTAACCTAGACTAGCACAAATGACACCCAACGCATTCTTAAAACAATAATTTTTATTGTATTATTTCATTTTTTTCTTTTAACGTGCTAACTCCTGCTGCGTCTGTCTTCCAGCTCCTCCCGCTCGGTCTGGGGCGTAGCGCAGCCACTTCTGTACAGCTTCAGCGAAGGTGTTTGCCGTTGTAAGACGTTGAGTCAAGGCATCTAGAATACAAGTAAACAGCAATTTAATTCAGAATCATCCACTGCCCTGATTATTTCCCCACAAAGCAGATGATAACAAAAAATTCTTTTAAACTGGGCTTGCAAAGGTTTTTCTAAAGACTGAACAATTTTTATTCATGAATAATGGACTCGTTCACTATATTAAAGTACAAGCTATATCACGTAATTTTCTGTCACATGTGCTATAATGTCTGAATGGAATATATCTGTGACTGGTCGAGTGGAAGCTCCACCTGCCACGCAAAGATTTTACCCCCTCTCTCATCTTGCCATTTCATAGGTACATCATTTTATGTTTCTGGGTAGAAACACATTTTTTGTTGAGGCTGCAGGCCTATAAGACGGACTACATTCAAAGCACTTTTCAAAACTGTCCAATATGTTCATGGATGTATTCGAATTAAAGGGAGGCAAAAAGGATTAGCTTGCAGTGACATCTTTCATAAGGACAATTTATGAGTCCAATTGACTCTTAAAAAAATCATGTTTATTATTTTATTAAATCAGAACTAATTGTTAACTCAACACATTAAATATAAATAACTGATACGTATAACTAATTAAATAGTAGATGTATTGATTAGAGTTACCATAGACAAAATATTTTTCTGTTGACTAAATTGCACATTAATTTCTGCTTAACATTAAAAACTACTGCTGCATGGAGGAGTATGCATAGGCCTAAATCTCACCGCAAAAACAGGCTAATAATAAGGCTATGTCTTTAAAATTAACGAGGCATTTTAATTGCTTCTAAATGAAGTATGTGGGGCTAAGCATTGAATAATTTAAAGGTAAACCATGTCTTTTGTGTAATTCTGGCCCGCCGCGGTCACTGCTGTGGTTAGCGCTAGCTAGCTAGAGATAGTGATGGGCAGATCGAGGCTTCGTGAAGCAATGAAACAGTCGAAGCAAATGTGCCATTTTGTTTCGAGGCTTCGAATCAATCCGAAACCCGTCTCCACGGTGACACCTAGTGGTCACTTGCAGGTGTTGATCTGAAACAACCTTTACAAAGAGCTAATAAAAAAATGTGTTTTTTTATTTTTTTTTTATTGTATTTTTGTAATATATGAAGCTTGTAACCTGTAGTCTCTTCACATTGCATAATGTGATTTTGGTCATGAAAAATGAATATTAATAAAAATAAATCAAGCCACAATGTCTCCCTTTCTTATAGATTTTTATTCAAAAATATTAATTTCTCTGCTGTTAAAGGACTCAGCCTACTTCTTTTTTTTACAGATAATTTCTCCAGGCTTTGAAAAAATTCTCTCACAAGGGACACTTGTTGCTGGCATACAAAGATATTTTTTAACTAGGACATACAAATGAGGAAAGATTACTGCTCTCTCTTTCCAGTAAGTTAGAGGATCATGAGTTCTGGGCAAAAACGCATCGCTGAGGTATTTTTTCACTTCCACTGTGGCATCAGCTGTAGCATTGTGTATCATCTGGGTCTCACGGATACGATTGTCAAAATGTTCCCATAAACTGTCTTGTGTTTCAACTGGTGTTGATGATGATGGCCCTGATGTTGACATTTGTGGTTCTGAATTAAAAGAAAACGGCAATTAGTAACAAATCATAAACTGACAACACATATGAAGTATAAATTTCATGAATCACATTACATAAGATAACATAGACTGAAACTCACCAGGAGTTGTGTTTGAACGCATCAGTGAAGCAAACTCCAGTGTGATGTGCTTTTCAGCATCCAGGGCTTTGGCAGGATTTCCAAAAGCCACATTTTTAAACCTTGGGTCCAGCAGTGTAGCCAGTGCCAAGGCTCTAAAAGTCTCGTACCCTCCACATCTGGAGTGCAGACCTTCTTGTAGATGTGAGCCTATGAGCCAACACAAGAGAAAACCATATTAATTAAAATAATGACAACAATATGAGAGTTATGGCCAATTACACGTATGGTCATAGTGTCCTACCTAATTGTACAGTTGATTCCTGCGTTGCATTTCCTTTTTTCTGTGCAAGCTTGTGCTGCAACATTCTGTACAATGGTATGAGCTTTGAAGCAGACACTCTCTGTTCCTCTGACATCTCTGTTGTTGCTAGTTTGAATGGTTGAAGTGTCAATGACTGTTGAATAATTTCATACTCAAGACTTGTCAGGGGAGCAGTATCACTGTTTAAATTGGCAAGTGCAGCACCCACTGGCTCACGTTGCTCATACAAGCGTTGTAGCATGTCGAATGTGCTGTTCCATCTCGTTTCAACCTCCTGTATCATTTTCAGACTTGGTCTGCCCATCAAGCTCTGCATCTCCACAAGCTTGTCCTTTGCTTTGCAGCTGGATCTGAACAACCCCACTATCTTTCTGGCTTTCTGGCGAATTTCATTGATGACTGGGGTTTGATCCAGGGCCTTTTTCACTATCAAATTCAAATTATGAGCAAAACATGGGACATGGCGAAGGTTGAGTAGCTGGGCACTTAGGATCATGTTGGATGCATTGTCAGTCACCATGCAGTGAACTTTGGAGGTTATTCCCCACTCAGCCATTAGCAAGGCTTTAGCCTCCATGAGATGCTGGGCTGTGTGGGTTTGGTAAAACCTCCTTACACCCAGTAAAACAGTTGCCATTGTTGCCTCTGGTGTTATGTAATGGCATGTTACACCAAGATATCCATCCATATTAATGGAAGACCACATGTCAGCCGTAAGGCTAACAAATTCCGCCTTTTGTAGGTCCTCCATTGTCTTCTCCTTGGTTGTGTTGTACCTTTCGCTGACCATTGTTTTAAGCACCTTCCGGGATGGGAGGACATAGCTTGGATCAAGCTTGTTCACAAAGGCCCTGAAACCCTCATCCTCCACGATGGTGAAGGGCTGCAGATCCTTCACCACCATGTTCAGAAGAGCCTCATCCAATTCCCTCTGTCTGCCTTTTAAAAGAGAAGATAAAACATACTTTCAGACAAATATATTGGAAAAATAATAACCTACCGTGAAAGTAGTCTACTGGTTCATTTGGAAACCTTCCTAAACAAAGTTATGTTATGAATATTTATGCTCAGTGTGCAGAGAAAGATAAAGTGCATTATAGAAATACAACAATTACAAAAAAAACAAAATGATGTCTTGGCTGTAGATTGGGTACTCATATGTAGACATATAAAATGTATATTCACAAAGTATAATATTATATTGACAACATTTGTTTTTAAAGTGATTGGCAGTTGTGATTGGGATGTTAGGCATGTCTTAGTCCATGGCCTTTCTAAACAATGGCCCAACACTTAGTTATTATATTTCACTTATAATTAGCCTATATTTCAAACAATGCATACCTTGCTTAGATGGCCCAGCAGTGTCAGTAGCAGGCCTTGGTACAGGGGGAACACTACCATCCTCTGCACCCTGCAGAATGGCAGGATGAATGCTCCTCAAATGGCGCATCATGGATGATGTATTGTTGCAGTAGGCTAGCTGCCGATCACAATACACACATCTCACTTTATTTGGGGTTTCCAAATGGAAATGCTCCCACACCACAGATGTACGGCATCTCTTCTGTGGAGCCTCCATTTCTATCTATCTATCTATCTATCTATCTATCTATCTATCTATCTATCTATCTATCTATCTATCTATCTATCTATCTATCTATCTATCTATCTATCTATCTATCTATCTATCTATCTATCTATCTATCTATTTTATATGTAGCCTATCCATCTAATAATCTATATGTATCTATCTATTAATCTATCTATATATATATATATATATATATATATTTCTATCAATGCATCTATTAATGTGTCACTATATGTACTCTGTGTGTCTCTAAGTCAATGTGTAAATGTAAATTAAATCCTAAATATAACTAAACAAATCGCACTATAAATGTCACTATATCACCAAAAATCCGCTATCTCAAAACCAAATTCCTCTCACAAAAACCCACGATATGAAAATGCGTTGACAAAACTTTTATACTGTGTGATTGTGTGATTTGTTCCCGAACCGACCAATCAATGAAACCCTGATTCGGCGGAGCACTCCACCTGATGAAACACTTAGACGCTTCATTTAGCCGTTGTCACGTGACGTGGGTGTTTTGAATCACGCTTCGGATCAGTGTTTCGAATCATCTTTGCTTCGGGATCTCGCAAAGCTTCGGAACGTCTGTTTCGCGCCAGCCATCCTTACCGTCATGTTTAAATTTTACACAAGTTAACATCTGACATCTTTATAAGACATAAGATATCTTTATAAGACAGCTGTGACATTATTTGGTCAAAATACCACAAGGGTGAAGCCTGAGCGAGAAATGGCTTGCTTTTTTCGAACTTTTGCCATTGCGTTTTAACTGGTTACACTGTTGTTGCTTGCAAAAAAACCCAAAACAAATGGCGGCACCATGGGTGGAAACGTGCAGATTAAGGGGCTTGTTCAGAAGGGGAGCGAAATATGATCGGCTCATTTTTTGACATGCTTGCAGAGAAAGGCTTACCAAAACAAAGTTACTGGGTTGTAACTTTTCACGTTTTCTGGGCTGTTAGATGCACCGAGGACCCGATAACTTAAACACTTAAACACAGAAAAAGTCAGATGATCCCCTTTAAATGATTCCTGCCCAAGGCATACAGTCAAAAAAGGGGCAAGGTCTGTAGTTTGTTGAAACTCATGGTTATGGTAAGGGGCGTGACATTTCCTAAACACACTCGAAGATCTTGACCAATCAAAGCACACTGTGCTTATCGGAAGAAGGGACTTCAGTTCATAGAGACCGGAGCTAAACAGATTCTTACTGACAGACTGGGAAGAGAGGTGCTGCAACAATGTAAAATATGTGAAAAATAAAAAGAAATTGAACATTCAAGCATGAAAACCTATTCTAGTATACCCCCAAAACAAAATCAAGATTTTGTAAAAGATCATCATATGGCCTCTTTAAAGGTTTGTATGTTGCTGTTAAAATTAAATTTCTCTATGGAGAAAATCAATGGGATTTTTTTTTCTTCCGGGATCTGACTTTTGCACTCTAAAGATAAGGGCATCTTTCCATTATTTTTGGACATTGACTTGGCTAACATGTGGACCTAGCTCTATGGCCTGAGCCTATTGTTACTGTTTGGCTGTGAAGAAATAACTCCTGGGTCTGCTCGTTTTTTATTCATAATTTTATTTATTAATGTATTTTTTTACTCCCAAAGTGTTTTAAAAACCAAGAGAAAGTAGCAATCTTGCAATGGAAAGGTCATTTAGAATAACAGGCATGGGCAAGCAGCAGCACACTGTAACTAACGTGCTGTGCTATTTACTTGGCATTTACTTGCAGCGATTTATTCCACGCCATGTTTAAATATCAAGTCTCCCTTGTTAATATTCATGGTCTTCCACACCTACAGTATGGGATGGTGCCCAGTCTTGTCTAATGAATAACTTAAGACTTATAAATAATGCATTAAGAGTGGCTGCATTACTGTGGGTGCTTCAGGTTTTCCAAGTCTTCTTTGGAGAATAAACCGAATTGAATTTGGAGTTCTTGTGTGGTAGATCGAAGTCACGAGAGGTAATGTTTCACTGAGCTCTTGCTGCCGTTTGTAATTGGCTTCCCCGCTGTTAACGCAGAGCTAATGACTTCATTTGACTGTGTGCTGTGTATGAATTTGTGTTGGATTAAACAATTTAATCTCCTCGTGGCCTCATTGGTGGCAATTTAAAATGGCTGTGCCGTTGGAAGAAAATGTTGTGCCGGGGATCTCCCAGGGAGAACTGGATTACATTGTATCTTAACCGAATTATATATATATATATAGATAGATAGATAGGTAGCTAAAGAGAGGTATGCAAATATAATAAATATTAGAGTTAAAGTTATTACAATTTCACAAATTATATTTTATATAAAATAAATGTGTATATTGTGAAAGTCACGGATTGACCGAACATTTAACGGCAACGTGCAAAATCATGAAAAAATCCTAACCTAAATTAGACATTATATATCTCTCCTTTTTATTTATTTTATTTCATTTATTTTTATTTTATTGTAAAAAATTAGGGCTTACATGTAAATATGTATATAGTTGACTCACAGTGTACTGACTGTACATATGTGAGGAATGCAGTGGACGTAACATGATCCCACATACTGTGCCGACAAATCCTTAAATGAAATGCTTGAGTGTCTTCAATTATTCAGTTACACACAGTCTCCCCATGCACCGTTTAAAAGCATCTCAGGGGTGAAATCACCTACTGCAAGTACACCATCAAAGGATAGCAAGACTCCTGGACTTCCTTCCAGTCTTATTCTATTATTATTATTATTATTATATACTGTTCTAGTGTTTTTTTAATCATTTGAATTAGCTTTTATTTTTTATATTTTCAGTTTTCATTTTAATTTTAGTTTTTTAATCATTTTGTCATGTGCTTTTGTCATTTTTATTATTTTTGGTTTAAAAAAATAAATCTAGTTTTCATTTTCTTTATTTCAGTTTTCATTTTTAGCAATTTTAGTACTTATTCTTCAATTTCAATTAATTGCCAATTTTTCATCTAATTATTATAAATATATATTTTGGGCTGCACGATAACAACAGACAAAATCACTCACTGCTCTTGACTGAATAACTTTTGTAGCTTTAATAGGAATATGTATATATATATATATATATATATATATATATATATATATATTCATACATATTTGTACATTTGATTATTACATTTTCATTTTTTAAATATATTTAAATATAATAAAACATAATTTTACACACTTAAAGCAATATATCGCATATTGAATATCGCATTATTTAACAAATTATTGCATATCGCATTTAGCATTTTTCTTCAATATCATGCAGCCCTAATATTTATATTTAATTCAGCTTATAATGCAGCTTCCTTCAGTGGGTCAGTCAGACTAGGCCAGAGGCTACTTTTCGGGGGCAGTCCGAAGCTCTGTCTTCTGCAGAATATGAGTCTATGACCATAACATCGGCTGAGCAGTGAAAGAGCGTGTCTGGTTCCTTCACCCCGCAGCACTCCTATCTGCTCTGATGAGCGTTGCCCTTTAACTTTTGATGTGAGGTTTATGTGTCTTGGTGCATTGCCAGATACAGTGTAAGGAGCTTAGGGTCACTATCTACTCACAGATGTATTGCTTGAATAAATAGGGACTCAGAGGAAAAGCAAAATATAGTTTTCTGACAGTTCAAGTCTGATGGGTTGAGAAATAAAATTTTTGCCTGAATTCATTACTCTCTAATATTCATACACTGACATTTCTAAAAAGAAATCTGCTTAATGTTGTTTTAGGCAGGTTCAAAGTGGCAGATCTTTTTGTGAAGCTTTTAAGTTAAGACAGATAAAGGGATTTTCTGAAGCATGATAGTTTGTTGTTTCTGCTTGGCGAAGCAAGTTTAGGAATTAATATATTGAAGCATAGGACTTCTGCAAAACACATGCGTTAGTGCTCTGAAGTTGCAGGTTCAGTGATTTTTCTTTTTTTTTGGTCTCCATTTAATTTCCTACTTGCAGTGTTTTGTTGGTCTTTTTTTTAAAAGTGGTCAGAAACACAGAAATGCCACTTGCAACAATTTTTCTTTAGGACAGATGTCACCATGGTGCAAGGGTTTCATTTTCCCTCAAGCTAAATGCTTTATGCTTGCCCCTGCATTTATGTGTGAGACCAAGCACGCAGGTGGACTGCTTGATAGATCCCTGCCCTGTGGGGCTGAATGCCCGCTGGGTCTGTGGGTTCTTTGTAGCGCAAACCAAGGCTCCACAGACTGTCTAAGCTGCGGTGACTGGTCAAGCCACAGTCTGTACTGTCTGACATGGACACTCACTGCGACAGAGCACTACGGGAACTACCAGAGAGCACAGAAAGCTTCTTAAGGATGATGAGGTTGTTTAGATGTACTGCTGAGCCCTCAGGAGATACAGTGAGGCCTTGAAACCTTTAACCATGTTAATGTGATTTTGTCTTTTATGTCCTATAGTGTACACTTCCATTCAAATGTTTGGGGGTGGTAAGAACTTTGTATGTTTTTGAAAGTAGGGTACATTTATGATGTACTAAAAACAGTTTTGAAACCCGTTTTCAAAGGTTTCCGTTTTCAGGCCGTCGTTGTGTAAATGAATGGCCAAAACGCATAAAAAGTTTTCAGTTTTTAGTCAAAAAATGGTGCTGTGTAAGTGCCTCCTTACGCTCACCAAGGCTGCATGTATTCAATCAAAAATACACAGATATAAATAAATACAAATTCTGAAGTATTATTACAATAAAAAAATTCTACTTTAATATTTTAAAATGCAATTTATTATGCAATTTCAAGAAACATTTCTTATTATTATCAATGTTGAAAACAGATGTGCTGCTTCATATTTTTGTCAATTTTTTTTCAGGATTCTGAAGTAAAAAAACAAACACTTTTTTTAATTGAGATTTTTTTGTAACATAAATGTATTTACTGTCAGTTTTAATCAATTTAATGCATATCTGCTAAATAAAAGTAATTAATGTTTTTTAAATCAGTATGTGTAATTTGAGTTTCGCAGATTCATTCACTCTTATGTAAGATGTATTTATGTTCTCAAGAGATTATATTTAAAAAAGATAATAATAATAAAGATGTATGGTACAGTGCCTTTTTATTTAAAAATGTTCTTTATATTTTTACTTTAGTCTTTTTGTAGTTTGAATCCAGGCTCAAAACAAAATTATACATTTCAGTTATCCAGTATACATATTTAGATATAGCCACTGGAATGATTATTTCCATATGTTTTGGATGTGAGTCATTCCATCAGCCTCAGGATCCACAAGACAATAAATGTAGTTTACAGAATGCAGATGCACTCAGGCTTGTATCTCATAAACAATGAGAGAGGCCATTTTCTTTCTTTTTTTTTCAAGAGCAAATATTCAAAGAGTCACACTGTGTATTATAATGCACAAAACAAGGTCTTAAAATGCAAGGTTGTTGTTTGTATTTGGTTTTGTGGGATTTGCCAGATGGCTTGTGCGGTAAGAATTACCTCATCAAGAACAAGCTTGCAATCGGCTCAGTTTGTGGTATAGACACTATGTCCTACAAAAACTGAGAACGAGAAAGAGAAGCTTTTTGCATGAAATAAACTGAAAGAGTTTGAAGACACACATTTTAAATAATTTAAATAGCTCAGTGACTTCTGACAGAAAGATCCAGTGGTCAGGCTTGATGAGAGTTGATTGCTCTGTGAATACAGGTGTCTCATGATGTTGGGATTGTGTAAAATCAGTGCCTTAACAGTTCAAGATCCTGTTCTCAATTATTGTGGCGAGATCAGAAACACAGATTTCATTACGATTGAAGTAGAAAGTACATTATTGTCTTTCTCAGCCCGGATGATAAAAAGATGATTGAGGTTTTGTTTTTGCAGCATGTCGAGACAAGCTTTGCTGAACAGGAAAGAAACTAGATACACTATCTATGGCTGAGTATCTCTCGAGGTATTCTCTAAATAAAGTAATTACATCTTTTGTAATGTGTATATATATTTGTTTTAATCTGGGATTTTCGATATTTACAGTTCAGAGAAAAAGGGAATTGTCAAGTGTCTCTCATTCCTTTTGCGTTGGCTCATCTCCTTTGCAAACAGTGGTTGGTGTTTAAGCTGTGTTCAGACCTTGGCCCTGAATGACAGGGTGATTGACAGGTGATGAGCAGGCAGGAAATGAGGCCCACATCCTATCTGGGGTGGCTCAGCGGCGTAGAAAAGACCCTTATTAAACTCGTTTAAACCCTGAACTCACCCATTTGTTTATAATCTCGAAATGCAAGCAAATTCTATTTCAAGGGAAGATATATTGTTTTGTATCATGGACCAAGTGACCCAGCTTTAAAACTAAATTACACACACACAATCAAAGTTCCTAAGTTACTGTAGTGTCAATGAAGCAGATAAGTCTGAACGTATTTTCTCTGATGTGATGTGACTGAGGTCCTGAAATACGGATTGTTTCTTGCCATTAGCTTCTTGCAAACAGCAGGCGAAGACAATTACTTCTGAGCAGAGAGAACTCACATCTCACACTTGTGTTAAATAAGTCACCGGCTGCCCACATTAGTTTGCACATTTGATGAGTAACTTTCTATCCTGATAAAGCTGACAGACACTAGCATGAATCCACCATTCAACAGTTACGACTAAATATAAACCTCCAGACTGCTTTGATGCTGCCCTGAAGCCACCCAGAGCCCATAAAGCTTGACCCCCTTCTTGTCTTCCAGCTGCGTGTGAGGGCACAGAATTGCTTCCCTTTGATGACCTTAATATTTAATTTGCATGCATTATTGTCCAAAGTGGAGATTAGTCTGGGTGTGTTTGACTTCTGACTTAATTTAGATAAATGCAAAATGTTGTTGCTCGTGATTTATAGCAGGAGATTAAATATTAATTAATAGGCCTTGCTTTTAAATAGTTTTTATTAAATGAACCCAGAGCTCAGCTGCAGAGCCACCTATCGACACATACAAAGGTGGTTTTCATTTTTCAGCACAACTTACCATAGCATTTTTTCCTGAACATGGAAGTAGTGCCCGACTCAAAGCGGAATTATCCTTTACAATGTCCTCAATATAATACGAGCGCACATTTACTTTTTACAGGGAGTATTTTACATGCTCGTTTTCTCATGTCAATCTGTGTCATAAAATGCAGGCATATGGCGTCGTAGACGGACATTCTTTTCAGATTTGCTGGTGCTCAAAAAACACGGACTTCCCAGGAATTTCTTCAGTTTATTGTTGTTGTGGCAGTCAACAACAGCAGAGCTTAACCCTGCACTGGAATGTTCAAAAAGTTTCTGTTTAATTAATGCTGTCATTCTTGTTACCCCGCTTTAACAATGGTTTTCTATGGAGACTGGAACAGGACAGCATTCAAATGGAAGTTAGAATCCATCTTGGCGACGCTCACCGTTTGCTCAGGAAAAAGGTGTATAGTGAAAAATTGGGGCGTGGCTACTGTAGCAGGCGGAGCCAGAGGGTGTTTAGCCGCTGTGGGACCATGATGACTGACACGTTACATGAGAAAAGTCAAGTCACCTTTATTAATATAGCGCTTTTTACAATACAGATTGTTTGAAAGCAGTTTTTTCAGAGATAACAGGAAAATAATGCAACAAAGTTTGTTTCTAGAAGAAAATAGCGTCACAGTCCAGCTTAAGTAAGTTCAGTGATGGTTCATTTTTGTTGTCAAAAAGTTATTAATTTAGTTCATCTATATATTTAGCCGCTCTGGAGAAAACCGGGATGTCATCGTCCAGCTCAGTTCAGTTCTCATATAATGGTGTCAATGCAGGCAGATCAATAATATTGTTGAATATTAAATTAAATGTCCCCAACTAAGCAAGCCAAAAGCCAAAGGCGACAAAGGTGGAAAAAGACGACAGTGGCAAGGAACTAACCCTACTCCATCGGGTGACAGAATAGAGAAAAAAACCTTGGGAGAAACCAGGCTCAGTCGGGGGGCCAGTTCTCCTCTGGCCAACGAATGAACAGTGTCTGATTATGATTCAGGCAGCATTATAGGTCAGAAGTCAGATTGGATTGGAACATTCAGAATATTATCCAGTTCCATTTGGTTGAAGATCGGAGTCACGCCGGTATGGAGACGGGATTGTTGAGTCGAAGACACACATTTTAAATAATTTAAATAGGCCTTCACAGGGGAGAGTCTAGTTGATACAATCTCTGCTGACACTTCAAGGATGCGTAGTGGTCGTGTCTAGGCGCAGGTCCACCATCAGATCTGGATACGGCCCGGATCCGGCTGACTACATCATGCGTTGTGGTCGTGTCTAGGCGCAGGTCCTCCATCTGGTCTGGATACGGCCCGGATCCGGCTGACTACATCATGCGTTGTGGTCGTGTCTAGGCGCAGGTCCACCATTAGATCTGGATACGGCCCGGATCCGGCTGACTACATCATGCGTTGTGGTCGTGTCTAGGTGCAGGTCCACCATCTGATCTGGATACGGCCCGGATCCGGCTGACTACATCATGCGTTGTGGTCGTGTCTAGGCGCAGGTCCACCATCAGATCTGGATACGGCCCGGATCCGGCTGACTACATCATGCGTAGTGGTCGTGTCTAGGCGCAGGTCCACCATCAGATCTGGATACGGCCCGGATCCGGCTGACTACATCATGCGTTGTGGTCGTGTCTAGGCGCAGGTCCACCATCAGATCTGGATACGGCCCGGATCCGGCTGACTACATCATGCGTTGTGGTCGTGTCTAGGTGCAGGTCCATCATCTGATCTGGATACGGCCCGGATTCGGCTGACTACGTCATGCGTTTTGGTCGTATCTAGGTGCAGGTCCATCATCTGATCTGGATTTGGCCCGGATTCGGCTGACTACGTCATGCGTTGTGGTCGTGTCTAGGTGCAGGTCCATCATCTGATCTGGATTTGGCCCGGATTCGGCTGACTACGTCATGCGTTGTGGTCGTGTCTAGGTGCAGGTCCATCATCTGATCTGGATACGGCCCGGATTCGGCTGACTACATCATGCGTTGTGGTCGTGTCTAGGTGCAGGTCCATCATCTGATCTGGATACGGCCCGGATCCGGCTGACTACATCATGCGTTGTGGTCGTGTCTAGGTGCAGGTCCATCATCTGATCTGGATACGGCCCGGATTCGGCTGACTACGTCATGCGTTGTGGTCGTGTCTAGGTGCAGGTCCATCATCTGATCTGGATACGGCCCGGATTCAGCTGATGAGAAAAGACATTCAGCATCGGTTACAGAAGTGCAAGCCAAAATTTGCTGTATTTAGACCTTCAAAGATTAAACGTCATGAACACGTCAAAGCGAACAGGGCATTGCTATGCAACGTGCTACAATGGACGCTTCAATACCGTACAGCATTATCATGCACTGGTTCAGAAAGACAAAATGTAAGGGTTAGACAGGTCAATTTAGCTCATAGGTAATCATTAATTAATTTATAGGGAATTCAAAAGAATGACTTATTACGGCCGAGCAAATGACTTGTCCAGCGTTCATTTGAATGGGCCGTAACTATCAGCTCTACCCCGGATATAAATATCCAAACTAGTGAAAACACTATTTATTAGCAAGGTAACTTAGATCAGCAGTTTAAAGGCACAATATGTAGGGTTTTTTCGTCACAAGAGGGCGCAGTTTCCATCAATAACAAAGGCGTAGGTTTATACATTTACATTTACATTTACATTTACATTTAGTCATTTAGCAGACGCTTTTATCCAAAGCGACTTACAATTGAGGACTAAACCAAGCGAGTCATCGTGAAGAGGCAAAAACAACGCAAGAAGTGTTCAAAATACAAAGTTCAGACATTGCTCGGAGTAGCATAAGCCAGGCAAGCGAGGATTTAAAGGAAAGGATTTTTTTTTTTTTTTTTTTTTTTTTTTATTATTTTTTTTTTTATGTTAAGTGCTCCCGGAAGAGATGAGTTTTCAGTTGCCTTTTGAATGCTGTCAGGGATTCTGCATTCCGGATGACGGTGGGGAGATCATTCCACCAGCATGGAACTGTGAATGAGAATGTCCTGGAGAGTGATTTTGTGCCCCGCTGTGATGGTACCACGAGCCGTCGCTCATTGACCGATCGTAGGCTTCTGGTAGGGATGTACACTTGTAGTAGTGAGTGGAAGTAGGAGGGGGCTGAACCTGTGGTCAATCTGTAAGCAAGCGTCAAAGCCTTGAACTTGATGCGAGCAGAGAGTGGTAGCCAGTGCAGAGAGATGAACAGAGGAGTGACGTGGGCCCTTTTGGGCTCGTTGAAGACGAGACGAGCTGCAGCATTCTGGATCATTTGTAGAGGTTTAGTTGCACATGATGGAAGTCCAGCCAGAAGAGCATTGCAGTAATCAAGCCTAGAAATGACCAGGGCCTGGACGAGAAGTTGTGTTGCATGCTCAGTTAGGAAAGGTCTGATCTTCCTGATGTTGTGCATAGCAAACCTGCATGATCGAGTTGTCTTTGTAATGTGGTCAGTGAAGGTCAGCTGATCATCAAAGATTACTCCAAGATTTCTAACCGACCTTGATGGGGTGATTGAGGATGAATCTAGCTGGATAGTGAGGTCGTGCTGTAGAGACTGATTGGCAGGGAGGACGAGAAGCTCAGTCTTTGCCAGGTTGAGCTGCAGGTGATGTTCCTTCATCCACGCCGAGATGTCCGCCAGACAGCTTGAGATCCGTACAGCTACTGTGGGATCATCTGGTTGAAATGAGAGGTAGAGTTGGGTGTCATCAGCATAGCAATGGTAAGAGAAACCATGTGCCTGTATGATGGGTCCCAGTGATGTGGTGTAGATGGAGAAGAGGAGCGGTCCAAGAACTGAACCCTGGGGAACCCCTGTGGTCAGCTGATGTGCTTTGGATACCTCACCTCTCCATGCGACCTTGAAGGACCTACCTGTGAGATAGGACTCAAACCAGTTGAGGGAGGTTCCAGTGATGCCCAGTGATGAGAGGGCGGACAAGAGGATCTGATGATTCACTGTGTCGAAAGCAGCAGACAGGTCCAGTAGAATGAGAACTGATGATTTGGAAGCGGCTTTTGCGATCCGCAGGGCTTCCGTGACTGACAGCAATGCAGTCTCAGTTGAATGTCCTTTCTTGAAGCCAGATTGGTTGACATCCAGCTGGTTGTTCAGAGACAGGAAAGATGATACTTGGTTAAAAGCAACCCGTTCAAGTGTTTTCGCAATGAATGGTAGGAGAGAGACAGGTCTGTAGTTCTCTAGAAGTGATGTGTTTAATGTTGGTTTTTTAAGCAGAGGAGTTACCCGAGCCTGCTTAAATGCTGTAGGGAAAATGCCAGTGTGGAGGGATGAGTTGATGATGTGTGTGAGAGCTGGAAGAAGTGTGGGAGAGATGGCTTGTAGAAGGTGTGAGGGTATGGGGTCTAGAGGGCAGGTGGTAGGATGACTGGAGAGGAGTAGTTTAGATACTTCTTCCTCGGTTAGTGGAGTGAAGGAGGAGAGAAGGTTGTTGGCTGTGGGAGAGGTTAGTTTGGGTTCCTGTGTGTGTGAAGCTGAGAACTGACTGCTGATAGTTGTAGTTTTGTTAGTGAAGAAGTTAGCAAAATCATCAGCAGTTAGCGAGAAGGTGGGTGGTGGTGGAGGTGGGCAGAGGAGAGAGTTGAATGTCTTGAACAGTGAACGTGTGTTAGTGGCGCTGTTGATCTTGTCGTGGAAATATGAAGATTTTGCGGTGTGAACATCAACAGAGAAGGCAGAGAGCAGAGATTGATACCTACTGAGGTCAGATGTGTCTTTTGATTTGCGCCATTTCCTCTCCGCTGCCCTGAGCTTGGTCCGGTGTTCACGAAGAACCTCAGATAACCAGGGGTTAGAGGGAGTAGTGCGTGCTGGCCTGGAGGAGAGAGGGCAGATGTTGTCTAGAGAGGAGGTTAGGATGGAGCATAAAGTATCCGTTGCAGTATTCACATCCAGAGATGAAAAATGTGAGGGTGAGGGAAGAGAAGATGACACAGCAGAGGAAAGATGGGACGGAGAAAGTGAGCGCAGGTTTCGTCTGAAAGTAAATGGTGGGGAGGTTGGTGGAGCATGGGTAGTGAGTTGTAGATTGAAAGTAATGAGGAAATGATCTGAAACTTGGAGAGGTTTCACCAAAATGTTATCTGTGATACAGTTGCGTGTGTAAACCAGGTCCAGTTGGTTGCCTGACTTGTGAGTACCGGTGGTGATGAGGCGTTTGAGATCAAAAGAGGCTAGGAGAGAGATGAAGTCTGTTGCATACGGTTTCGCTAGGTGGATGTTGAAATCGCCAAAGACTACAAGTGGGATGCCATCCTCAGGGAAAGAGGACAGCAACACATCCAGCTCCTCTACAAAGCTTCCCAGTTGACCTGGGGGGCGATAAATAACTACAATATGGATCTTCACGGGAGTTGTAAGTGTAATAGCATGATATTCAAATGAGTTGTTATTGCATAGAGAAGAGAGAGTTGAAAATTTCCAAGTGTTAGAAATGAGAAGACCAGTGCCCCCACCTCTCCCCGATTGCCGAGGGGTGTGAGAGAAAGAGAAGTTGTTAGAGAGAGCAGCAGGGGTTGCTGAGTCTTCTGGGCGGATCCAGGTCTCAGTCAAGCCCAAGATATTAAGAGAAGAATGAGATGCAAAGGCTGGAATGAAGTCAGCTTTATTGACTGCTGATTGACAATTCCATAGACCCATAGAAAGAGTGAGAGGTGAGTGTGAGGATGAGAGAATAGGGCGCAGATTAGCAGTATTGCGCTGCCTTCTGTGCATGGTAAAGGAGCGTTGTCGAGAGACAACAGGAATGTGTTGAAAGCACATAATGATAATGGGAAATAAGATGAAGGTAGGAAGGGAAAGGGTTAAGAAGATACTTTAAGTGCCTTGCAGGTGTCCTTGCTCGGTGGTGTCGCGCAGGTAGAGTCGCAGGTCTTTACCCGAGTCGGTCTTAACACGAGGAGGCTGAACACGAGCGCTGACTGCTTCCGCTGACGCTTCCGCGACAGCGCGTACATAGATATAATGCTATCAATCGTCTGAGTGAGGACAGCTGTGGTAGCCCTTGCAATTAGCACAGCGAAAGCAAATATCCCGAGAATGGCCCAAATCGAAACTAGCTGTTATGAACAGCAATACTTAAGTGCTACAATAACAACCAGACTACAACCCTTAAGACGGCAGATATTCAAAATAGGAACGTGTCTAATTAAATTAAAGATATTTAGTGAAAATAAAAATTACAAATAAGCAAAGAATCGAAAATAGCCCTACTTACTTGATAAATGGTAAACAGAGCAACAGGGGAACTGGATATTAAGAAAAAACAACTTACGCGCTCTAGCCGTTCTCGCAGAGTGACTGCTTGTCCTGGCTATCTCCTGAATTTACTTCTAATTTATATCTGCTTTAATAGCCCTTGCAATTAGCACAGCGAAAGCAAATATCCCGAGAATGGCCCAAATCGAAACTAGCTGTTATGAACAGCAATACTTAAGTGCTACAATAACAACCAGACTACAACCCTTAAGACGGCAGATATTCAAAATAGGAACGTGTCTAATTAAATTAAAGATATTTAGTGAAAATAAAAATTACAAATAAGCAAAGAATCGAAAATAGCCCTACTTACTTGATAAATGGTAAACAGAGCAACAGGGGAACTGGATATTAAGAAAAAACAACTTACGCGCTCTAGCCGTTCTCGCAGAGTGACTGCTTGTCCTGGCTATCTCCTGAATTTACTTCTAATTTATATCTGCTTTAATAGCCCTTGCAATTAGCACAGCGAAAGCAAATATCCCGAGAATGGCCCAAATCGAAACTAGCTGTTATGAACAGCAATACTTAAGTGCTACAATAACAACCAGACTACAACCCTTAAGACGGCAGATATTCAAAATAGGAACGTGTCTAATTAAATTAAAGATATTTAGTGAAAATAAAAATTACAAATAAGCAAAGAATCGAAAATAGCCCTACTTACTTGATAAATGGTAAACAGAGCAACAGGGGAACTGGATATTAAGAAAAAAACAACTTACGCGCTCTAGCCGTTCTCGCAGAGTGACTGCTTGTCCTGGTTTATGACGCAGTGATGAGCTGAATGATGGGACTTGCTTTCAAGTTGATGGATCTAATAATGTTTATGGATGAGTGCAAACATTCATGTTTTTTAACATTACAGTGGTATGAAACAGGTTGCGATTGCTAAAGAGACAGATATCACACGCGAGACCCGCGGATATAAAGGAATAAGGACATTTCATTCTACCGAACTACCCGCAAGTGCTGGATTACTCACACAGGTCAGTTTATTAGACGAATAAAACTTGTGAGGTAACGCTGCTTCACTTGGTCTAACGTTACACTATCACACTAAACGGCATTTAAATGTGTGTTGAAAGTTCAAATGTTATACTACGGGTTAGTTCGTTTGCTATATGAAACTAGCAGTAACTTTAAGCTAGATCAACATTAGAATAACATACTGACCATATTCTAACATTTCATCATGTTGAGCTAACGTTATAACATTGATTTGTTTTATGTACATTTGCTCACCTGTCTAATAAAGCTGTCAAGTCGTGACTCGTGAAGCTCTGTCAAGTCCAAGTTAGTCGCGGACGTGGAGCTCTCGGCATCTCAAAAACGCCATGCTGATATTGATCCTCATTTTAGTTCTCCTTGTTTGTCCCAAAGTCTGCTTGCCATGGTCTATGTTTGAAAGAAACAAGAACTGAGTGCCGCTAAACGTACGCAGTTGTCCACGTCTGTCGCCATGGTTACGTCATGGCTATGGCAGTATGAACGGAAACCGAGGACAGCGCGGATATTGCGTCATTGACAGGTGACATTTTTTTCTGGGACGGCCACTTATTTAAAATTGAAATTTCTCTGAAATAAAAAATCTTTGGAGACTTTTGGGATATTGTAAGTACACAACTGCAGGAAATATATCACACTGTGCAAGTGATTTTTGGATATTTTATTACAAAATTCCTACATATTGTACCTTTAAGACATTAAATTCGTAAGTACATAACACAAGAACACTTATCTTTAAAATACAAACAATAATTTATTGATTATTCTAACACATAAAACTAATATCTAACACAAACACACACACACACACACACATTCATACAAGTTGCAGAAAGAAAGAGAGTGAGGAAAAAATTAGTTTTAAGAGTGAGATGATGAAATCCCAAGTTTCTATATGCACTTATAAGACATAACCTGAACAAACCATCAATCATTAATTTAACCCTTCTGTAATTTCTTAGGTCGGGTTATTAAATATTATATCAAAGCACCAGTTCAGCTAAGAGTCTGGAGGCTACTTAAAGGGGGTTTCCCAGGTGTGTTGATTGGCTGGCGGTCTCCTCGTGTCTGGATAGATGTCTTGGGCAGCCAATCACGTGGTGTGCTGGTGGATGGATGGAATGTCTTTGAAGTTGGAAGCGGGCTTTGCAGTCGAATCATGGACCGATACTTTGCAGCAAATCCTAATTTAGAACCGAGACTCTCAACGGAAAATAAAAGAAAACCAAGTGAGAGAATGAAAAGTGAGACAACAGTAGTTAGATGGCTTGAATGAAGCTGTTTAACCCATGTTCTTCTGATCTTGATTTGGGTTCTTTTGTCTGCTCGTCTACATGGTTACTCGTCTGTCCAGTTACTCCGTCATGGCTTCTCCATGATCATCTGTAAATCTACTCTATGTACCTTCTAATGCATTCTGGTATCTTCTAATGCTTTGTTAGTGTCCTAGGATTTTAAACTTAAATGTTTGTTCAGCCTCCTGGATGAGTTCTGACCAGTTAGACACTGTCTTCATTCCAGAGGTGGCATTTTCTTATAAATCATGTGTTATCTGTGATCTCTTTACTCTCCAGCTCTAGCAGAGTACAGAGGGTACGAAACATTTTACACAGATTTCAATCAAGTCATCTTCTGAATTTTGAACATACGATCGTACTGATAGGAAACAAGAAACACTTTCATTCAAACATCTAATAGTTATAACAATTGCTTGACTTATATGTGATCTAAGCATGATAGTCACATATAGGTTTTAGACATGATATATAAGTAGTTGAACGATGTTTGATTATAAGTCCGTCAAGAATTGTTTTGGGATGATTTTGGGTCTGGAGTATTGAATTCTGTGTAGAATTATGTTTGAACGAATCATTTGGAAGATTCATTTGTGTTTGGTTCGCCCTTAAATCCTACAAAATATACCAGTTTATAATGTTTACTTTGTGTCCAGTGTAGACAGCCTCAAACAGTTGTGGCGCGTCATGTCAAAAAATGCGCCTGGTGCAGATACGCTGGATGGGTTTTTTATAAGTGTGACGCTTGCTAGACAGTGTTTTTCTACTCAATTGCTTGACTACTCAATTGTTTCTTGCATAGCAACACAGCTAAAAGTATTCCTAATATTTTGGACCTTTTATTGAAAGTAGCCTACTTTTACTTGAGACATGCCTTCACAAGCACCCGTAAGAGTTGTAGGCCTATTTGTGATGTTTGGGTTGGGGAGGTACGATTTGCTAAAGGGATGTTTGCAAGGTTGTGTGAAAATATGCATTATTTTTGTAATTCCATAGTTGCCAGTGCCACTAGTGTCTCAGAAACCACATACTTGACCTTTAAAAAATAAAGGTTCTTCACTGGCATGTGGCATCTATGGTTCCATGAAGAACCTTTAACATCTATGAAACCTTTCTATTCCACAAAAGATTTTTTAGATAAAAAAAAAAAAAAAATGGGCCCAAGGTCTTGAACAGCTCCGAGTAGAACGGCACAGGTTGTTATCTCATAATTACAGTAATTACAACATGGCATGAACGCAGCATAAGGCCATCTCTGGTGAAGTGACACAACTGTCATCATAAGTCACATTACAGTGACAACATGGTGTCTGAATTTCACTACACATATTATTAATATATAGAACTTACATTTTTAATGATGGTGTAGTAAGTTCTTGTAGTATTTATTCAGAGACTATGTGGTTTCAGATTCAGCTTTTGTTTCTGGTCTTTGCTGATTGTTGATTTAATGGGATAGTTCACCCAGAATTTAAAACCCTGTCTTGTCATTCAAAACCTGCATGACTTTTATGGAACACCAAAGAAGATATTTTGCATTTTTATTTTTTATTTTTTTGTTGCATTAAATTAGTCAATGGTGTTTGATGTTATTTTGGACCCTGTTGACTGTCATTGTATGGACAAAAACACATTTTCAACATTTTTCAATATATCTTCCTTTGTGTTCCACAGAAGATAGAAAGTCATACCAGTTTTGGAATGAAATGAGGATGATTAAATAATGACAGATAATGTAATTTTTGGTTGTAATATCCCTTTAAGCACTGACACGCAGAGATGATTTAACCTGAGGATACTGACTGCTGGTAGGCACAGGCAACCTTAATGCTTCAGTGAACCCCGGCCCAGTCTAGCTTCAGGGGAATAACCCCGTTTTTGTGAAACATATGCATTCAAACAGACAGAAAACAGTGTAGCTGGTTACGGCTGCACAACTTCAATCAAGAAATCAGTCATTTGCTCCTTGTTAAGTTTGTCTAAACAGGTTGTAATTTCAGCATTCTTACTTTTACAGTGTGCAATCATAATTACCAGTTTCAGCCTCGCCACTGAGCTTGGAATAGTAATTATTACACCGACAGACAGAGAACATTTCCACATAAACATGAGCGGGCTCCCAGGGAAATACGGTGAAATGAAAAGGTGATGATAGCTTCCTATAATTCCAATAATGGCCAGCAGATGAGGACTGCATTAACTTTTGGTGCTTAACGTTCATAACTCTTCTCTCTGCAGCATCACTTAACATTTCTATATTATTGCCACAAAGTCCTCTGTCTCACCTGATGTATATTTCATGAGTGTTGCTCTTTTCCTTACCATTTAGTTATTTGTGGAGTGCAAATACTGGGAACTGATGAGCAGGTCATTGTATGGGTAATTTTTAGGAGAGGTATATGTTTTCAGATTTTCACTTTTCCACTCTAGATTCCTTTAAACTATCACTATAAATGGTGGCAGTTTGCTAATTAGATGTTTTTTATTTACCAGAATAACCCATTCCAGAGGGAAAGAATGCAGCAAAACAACAACAAAAAGATCTTAACAGTGGCTCTGTTGCAAATAGCAGTGATATTGCTGTAATTGGACAGTTATTGTTTACAATTTTGATTTATGGTTTAAGTATGGGATATGTACACTACGCTTCAGAATTTTTTATTGTTTGGAGTTTTTTTATTTTTTTATTTTATTTATTTAACCCAAAATACTGTACTATTGTGAAATATTACAATTTAAAATCACCGTTTTCGTTTTGAATATATATTTTTAAGGGATCATGACCGATCTTTTTCATTATTATTCTAATATGTACCTTGAGGATATATATATATATATATATATATATATATATCCTATTATATTTGTGAAAGAACAATCATTTTCAACCCTCATTCCGACTCTCTGTCTGAAAATATGTTTTTTAAGGGGCAGCAAATGGCCGCTTTTATGATTGACCAAAGTTGTTTAATACAAAACACTATCAACGCCCACTCGCTATTGCACGAGTAAGTGTTTTGAAAACATTATCCACATAAAACCATAGTTTACAGACAAAGCATTATGAAATCATTACTTGCAGTTTGCAATGTAGCTCCAATACAGCTAAATGCTTCATCTGTCAACAAAAGTTTATTAGCAATCTCTTCATTACACTGCCTCATTTACAAATTAATCTGCAGTCAAATTCACTGAACAAACAGAATCCTCAGACGCGATCCAGGACACCATTAAAAACAAACCATCCACTTGTTCCATCCTGACGCTGCTATCCTTTTGAAGTCTCTACTGTAATGAGCAAATGAGCTGTTTAACAGGACTCGTGTTCCTTTAGGCGTTTACTTGACCATATGTCATCTTGTTGGCAGACTCAAGACTTCTGTATACTGAATCCAGTGTAGACAGTGTCAGTCATAGTTGCTGATTTATGTTTCTGCCGGTGGTGCCTACACAAACTACACTCCATTGTGGCAATGAAGAGAATCTGTGCCACGAGTCACATAATTGTTTGTTTACTTTCACTTTCACATTTGCGCAAAAGGGTGGAGTATGTCAATTAACGTTAATAACGAAAGGAAATTGAATATAAGGGAGTGTGTCGTACCTGGCAAAATGCGCATCACCTTTTTGTGCATTGAGAAGTTCGTAGTGAAATCGTGATGGATTGTTGGGGAGAGACGGCCGCTTGTCGATCTGTTGTTTCCTGTGGTTGAAGTCTGGTGCGTCGCAAAAGTCATTGCATTCCCAGACAAACTATTATGGAGCTGTTTTAAAGACAAGCCAAAGCTGCTTTATCCGCCTATCCTAGTGTCCAAGAGGACACTCGATACTCACTAAACTGTTTCTTGTCTGCAAATGTGGTCAGTACCTCTGCGCAACCATACACACATTACTACACATGCACACACCCACTCGCATTTCACTTTTGCACATTCAGTGTGCTTAGTTTGTTTTTCATAAATTGTTGTAGCCTGTTAAAATCATTGTTTGCTGTTGGTGATTTGCAACGAAATGAATGAGTTGTTTACTTTTTTTCTCTTTTCCTTTCTTATGAACAATTTGTGAATGAATGTGGACATGAATCTGCCAACGTTGATTAGTGACGCGCGAGGTTCTGCACGGATTTCAAAAAGTCAGAGATGAGATCAACTACCGCTAGTGTGGAACTTATTGTGTGTTATTAGTATTATTATGAATAAATATTCTTTGTGAAATTATTTTCTTTTTTGGATTATTACTATAATTTTGTTGTGTAACAGGTGGTTATTTTTTGGCTATCCTGAGTTTATTTAAATTTTGACAGGTTTTATCCTGTCTGGCGCCTGAAATTTTCTTTAAAATCATTTATTTGTATTAGGGCGGCTACCACCGTTACACCATGATAAATGGGCTAGGTGACACACATGCAATAATGACTCTTAAAACATTTTAACATTACTCAATATTTAATTATACTTCGTGTGAGTTTTTCAAGAGTTCTTTCTTTCTCTCCGTGCAAGGATGTGCTCGATTAATTAATTTACACAAAAGTTATTCGTGTCTCGTGAAGAAAAGCACAGACTGCTAATACATTACCAACCAATCGGTTATAATGTGTTCTGTTTGCTTTTACATGACGCTCGCATCCGGTGTATGCAAGTGCCAGCCATTACATGACTGAACGCAAGTGGGCGAGGCCTATTGTGCCAGAAAGTAAAACTATTTGGTGATGTCTTGCCTTGGAGGCAGGCATATGCAAATGTATTTGCCTGTGTGACATCATACATTCCACAATATCTAAACCAGCTGTTTTTGTAGCTTGATTTAAAGGGTTAGTTCGCCCATTTAAGACATGAAGTTGTATGCAATCCTCACCAGCACTATAGTGCATACACACTGACCCACTCTGTAGTCACCTCCCTGGTCAGAGTTCTGGCCGCTGGAAGTTTTTCAAGAAAGTACTCCCAGTTAGTTTCCAGGGCCTCAAAACTGTGCGTTTTTACGTGAAAAAATTATTTGCGTTTCAAAGCTTGATTAATTTACCACACAAAAAACACGCCAGACAAAATTCATACCTCAGTTTTAATCGTCACTATTTTCTTTCCATTTCTATCAATCCGCGCTGCTGTCAACGTCAACTGTGCGCACGTTCCGACTCTTGCGCTCGACGCAAGTTTAAAAGAGGTTGGTCTGAAGTAGCTTCATTATTCATAGGTGTGGTTTGGGAGTAACGGAAACAAACCAATAAGAGCGTCATATCACATTCCCTTTAAGAGCATGATGAACGAGGTGCGCTTGTTCCATGGCGCAATACTATTATAACGGCGCATTGACCGGCGCGCTTCAGAATCGGTTCACAGCCGAAGAGATCGATGTTCTCGTCAGGGCCGTAAAAGAAAGAGAAGTGACATTGGGGATGGGACAAACCCACCCAAATTAGCTTCGGTTAATATAATAATTTGGGTAAATGTTTAAGCTTTATGCCTATTTTTCCCATCGTCATGGACACAACAATGATTTCCCTCGTGTTTAAATATTTTTCCTTATAATAATGTAGCATTTGCAAAAAGTAAAATGCATCTGTGTAGATGAGAGAATCATCTACAGTGCATGCGCGTTGTTCACACTCTGTATTTGGCCAAGCATGCGCGCTTAAAATAGCATCTGAATGTACGCGCAACGCGCCACTGACTTTAGACTAGTTTTTTTCTGGTCAGTGGCGGAATTGTTTTCTGGAACTGCAAAATAGCATGAGGGAAAGTTTGCGCCGGAACACGCCTCCTCTTTGCGCTGAACCGCCCCGGGGAGCGCAAGTGTATTTCTTAGTTAACCGACGTGTGTCTGTGGAGGGAAAAGTCCGCTTTGCGCGGGTGCAAAATAGGAATGAGACATGCCAGTGTACAAAGTCAATTGCGCTGGGTGCAAGATAGGGCCCTATATGTCAAAAGATCAAGGTAAACTTGATTTCTCATGTCATGACTCATTTTATTCCCGATTGCAAAGCTGAATTTTCAGCATCATTACTCCAGTCTTCAGTTTCACATGATCCTTCAGAAACCATTCTAATATGATGATTTGGTGCTCAAGAAACAATTCTTATTATCAATGTTGAAAAAAGTTGATTTTGATTTGGCAGACAAAAGTTTGCATTTAATATTAAGTTTTTGTTTTTGTTTTTATAAAGAATCATATATCAGCCTCTTAATGACGCTTTTCTTTTTTTAATCTCTGCAGTTTAATCACTACAACCCACAAAATATATCCAAATGACTTTTAATACAGAAACAAAAACATATTTCGTATGAAAAAATGTATAAATGTTTTGCTGAATTAAATGTATGAGACATTTTTTTGATTAACTGAATAGAGCAAAAAATAGGCACACTATTTAGATGGGAGTAACCTGTTTAATCCGAGCACTTTGATCTTGTAGAGCACGGTCGACCACTTCCTCCTTTCGCCTCAGTTAGCAGTTAAAGTGAAATGCAAATGGCAATACTCGAGCCATTTAATCGAGGGCACTATTAGATTATGTACGGTACAAACTTTGCGCGAAGCCTGAAGTTGTTCCAGTTGCTGACGCTAGGAGCTGTCCGCGGTACTGAAACGGCTCGACTCAGTCTGAGAGGTGCTGACAGAAATTGAACATTCTCTGGCTCTCCTCCGTTCACAATTATAAATCTGATCAGAGCTCCCGTCTCGCGCAGCGACCTCGTTCCTCACGGAACGTTTGTGTCCTGCTCCTCTTTAAATATTCGGAAAGTGTTTTAATACAAGGACATATTCTGTGATAGGAACCCACTGCCGCGAGCATGAACTCGACAAGAAATTACAAACCAAGCATGGTCATTCTGATTCTGGCCGTATTTGCTGGCTTGGGGATGGCACGAGGACAAGGTAAGAATTTATATTTAATTCTAAACATTAGAAATACTTGTTCTGCTGTCCACGCGATTAGCGGATTGGATACACAGCTCCACAGAGCCCGACGTGTAGATGATGCGAGCGCGAGACCCATTTCTCACTGTATTGTACTGTACCTTTGTTTGCGGAGAAAAAAACTCCGGTTTGAGAAACATCTTTGTGCCGAGGAGGCTATTTAAGACGTTTCACTAGTACTTTGGTTGCACGCGAGAGTCACACATTGCACAACAGTAAGTCACAAAGTCATCGGCGTAATTATGATAAAGCACGCATAGGATTGACAGCGCAGCGCGTGACAGTGTATTTTTTTATTTACAATACGCTCTGACTTCATGTTTTTTTGTCAGATCTCTATCCTGTGTCTGTTTGTTCTCTATACAGTATTTATATGACGTAAAGTTAGTACACATTCCCAGATCTTTGTTTGGAGATTTATCTCATCAATATGTTAAATGTGATTAGAACAAGGTGACAACTTTGAGGTTCAACAGGTTTTTAATTTGGGGATCACAGCGTGACATTATTTATCTACACTGATTTAGAAGTGAAACATACTTTCAGTGATAATAAAGATTGGATCCGCACCTTCATTTTTTCGCTGTAACTGTCATTGTATATTGCATTTTACTTAAAGGACACATTCCATTCACAGTAATCTTATTTAAATATCTGAGACTATCATTGTATTTTATTGTGGTAGAGAAAAGGAAAGATGTTAAACAAAAGTACAAATGTTTGAAATGAGTATTATGTAGTTCTAATATAAACTGTAGGCCTGTTTCAGATAGTTCCTTTACACTACACTATTGATAGAATAAGTGAGTGACATCTTCTGTACAGTTTACATGTTTCATTTCTAGTAATTGTCACTTAAATGAGGGGGCTATAACAATATAAAAAACTATAACATACCCTTTGACATGGGTGTCTCACAATTTGCATTCAATTTGAAGGTTATACCTAGTGTCTTGGTAGTGCATGTTCATCTTTAAAACATTGATTCAAATTTGCACAATACATATACAGAATAATACTAAATGCTGTAGCTCTGCAGTTTGCACTATATACTGTAGCTCACTGAAACCTGCTACAGTCATTTCTCAGGCGCAGTGTAGTCCATGTTGCACTTCATTTTCACTCAAAGCTGTTGTACACCACCACCTCAGAGCTCTGTGTTGTTTTTAGCTTTTGTCTGACAATTCCCTTCACTCTTTTTGTCTTACTGTAAAAGCTCGGCGAGCAATACAAGGGATAATCTTGTGTTATTTGTCAAGAGCAGCTCCATGCAGTATACCTTTGAGAGATTTTTTTTTAAGAGAAAAGACACTCTTTTCTCTGTAAAAATCCTTTAAAAATGTAAGAAACAACAGAAATTTGATTGCATGTCTACCAAGTTTAAATGTATGCATAATTTCCATCTTGAAGTTCTTCCAATTCAACAGTACCTTTACACTTTCACTCACCTGTCAACTGCTGTTGAGAGACTTGCAAAGCAAACAACTTACAATCTCCTCCTCATTCGAGAAGAATCTTTCATTTGCAAAGGTGATAAGTTTCCTAGTTTTAGGCTGCAGCATATAAATTGCTCTTCGTAGTTGAGACTGATTGAAAGAGTCTGAGCTTTCTCATTCTGTCTCTTGTTTCAGACTAATTTTGTCTGTCTTACTCTTAACTAATTACGTCTTGTGCTGTATGGATTATATATCGGTGATTGGAACATTGACCTTTTTGCTATGAGTGTATGAGTCAGTGTTTTCCGATCAGTCACCTTCAGGACGGTGTGATGAGGCTTCAGGGCTGCGCGCTGAATGGCTCTTACCTTGAAAAGCACTCTGACTAATGCACAGCTCCATCATTCCACACTGAGCATAGACAGCAGGCTAAAAGCAGGGCCCACCACTCACAAATGGATGATGGGCTATACAAGAAACGCGGGAAGGTCAGGGGGTCAATTTGCTCAGGTCTGCGCTGTCCTGCTGTGATATACGCAGACGTAAATACATATTTAGTGCCTTCGCACCAGGAAAGCTAGCTGGAAAAGACTAATGTTAATGTGTAAAAAAATATGTGACTCATGTTACGGATGTTTTGAACAAAGCAAAGGTCCTAGTACAAATGTTTTTAAATGAGATTCACTGGTGTATAGACACCTTCACGGCTCCCTAATGGCATTGTGAGCAAATGCTATAGCAATGGTTAAATTTGTAATCTAGAGCAGTTTCTTCACTACACACAGTAGCTCATCTAAGCATATGGTGCATTTACAAAGACTTTTTAATGCAGCATTGGTTTGCATGCACAATGAAAGGAAAACTATGGTGTGATTGTCATGACAGAGCTGCTTGTGTATGGTGTTGGAACCTTTACCAGCTTTACTAGCGGCTTCACTGTAATGCAGTGTTAAGATTGTAATGGAGCTCCATTCTAGAATCCTTGCTGCAGAATGGCTTCTCTCATTTCAGCGCAGTCTCATCCCAAGACGTCAAACAACTGACGCTTTTGACCATACGTCAACATCCGACGTTTTAGGGTACCCTTTAACGTCAGTTAGATGACGTTATCTAATCCTAACCCTACCCCAGACCTAAACCTACCCGCGTCATCTAACTGACGTTATAGGTAAAGCGTCAGTTGCATGACGCCCCAGGATCGTCATCTAACTGACGTTAAAGGGTACCCTAAAACGTCGGATGTTGACGTATGGTCAAAAGCGTCAGTTAGTTGACGTCTTGGGATGAGACTGTGTTACTCATTTACAGCAAATTTACACTTTGACATAAATCTCTTAACCACAATATTGGAACAGAGCGAAGGAAAAGCGCAATGAAGATATAAATTAGGGACGCACAATGTATCTTTATTTTGATTAAAATATTTTCTGTGGTTAACATTACTTTAAGGGACTTAAATTCATTCTGTACCTCCTACATGAAGTTGCTATATAAGGACTACAACGGTTTTCTCTTTCATCAAACATCCTTGTGGTAGCTGTAGTCTATATTCATATTGGTTATTGATCGCTATTCAATATTTTTTTTCCCTCCAAAATATGTTGTTATTGATCAGTATTGGATATTTAATTATACATGCTCATTTCCCTCATTTTAAAATTTAGATTACCTTTACCATCATCTTATGGAAAAAAATGAACAATGTTAATTGTAATTTTTAGCAAATCTCAACCATACACAATGGATATCTATTTTTCATACTATACATTATAATGTTGTGATGCCTAAATTCACTTTTCGCATTTAAAGTGCATTTTATTTTTAATTAATTTTATTAGACAAAATAGTGTTGAATTGTAACATTGGCCATTTATTGGTCATTGGCCTTAACACTAAAATAATGATTGGCTTATTGTTATCAGTCAGTATTGTATCTATGAATTTGTGCATTTCTAATAATATTATTAATTAAAAGAGGGCTATATTGCCCAACATTGTTGAAGTAAAAAGACTGAAAGAGTATTTTCTTATAAATCAAACTCCAATCATGATCAATTTTTGCAACATTGAAAAAACATTTTTACAGTGTTTGTCTCATTCATCAAGCATGTAATCTCACATACTTGTGGTGGCTGTAGTCCACATTTAGCCACTTGTTAGCAAACAGAGCAGCATTAAAATCCACATTTGAGGAATGACTGTAGTGCCGAATAGTCTCAAAGCAGCCCAAGAAACTAACCCAGTCGTCTGAGCTGCTGTCTCTGGCAGTGTGTAAGATCAGACATCCCAGGTCTCCACTGAGAGAATAAGAGTGTCAGTGATGGGTGGACTTGTAGTCAACCCAGCCGAGATTGGCCCTCGAGGTGGGTGAGTGCCACAGCCTGACTCCATTACCTGAAGCACCAGGGGGAGGGTTGGGCCACACTTCCTCCCAACGCACCTCATCCTGCTCCGAGAAGCCATTAGGCTCACACCCTGTCTTTTAGGATCAAGCAATATCACTCAATCAGCAATTTATCAGTGCCCTGTGTCGTCCCAGGCAGTGCTGGAGAAGAGGGATGGAGGAGGGAGTGATAGTCAGCTTGACCCCTTGACCCCCCCCCACGCACACTCGGTTCAGCAGGAGCTCTGAGGTTGAGCGTCTGCTCTCCTAGTCTTTATTACGACCCTGATAAATGAGTCAGCCGCCGGGCTGGATGGCCTCCTACGGCCACACTGGTAGACCTGCCACTCCTGTAATGCTGATGAATGGTCAGCTGGGACAGCACTGCTGGGAGAAATCTGGACGCTGCCAGGGTGCCCAAGCCTCCCGCTGTCAGAACAACTGCCACATACGCACCATGGCCATTGAGGCAAGAGAGGCAGTGCCTTTTCTTCGAAATTTGAATGAGCAATGCAAATATTATGAAATATGTTATTAAAAAGTAGATAAGCAAGAGTAACACTGTCCAACAGCAACATAACATAAACAATGTACCTTTACGTCCTTTGGGTTTGGTGGAGAATGAATGGGTAAACGTTACGTGAAAGGAAGCAATGCCTCCATTGCGCGGCCTATTGCGCTGTTCACGTCATAAAGCCTCTTATTTTCATGCGTTTTCCACATCCCCACATCGGTCTAAATGATTAAATATAATAATGGTGTTAATGGGAAGACTAACTATAAAGTAAACAACTCATTGACAGAGATATCACGGCTTAGTCACATCAAAATCAAACTTGAAATGACATTTTTTTTTGTTGAGCAATCAGCTTTTCTGAAGTTTGTGTGTGTGTGTGTCCATCATGATACCTGCAGTGTTTACTGAGCTTTGATGACTGATGATCCAAAAATAAGTTGAATGTTAAAAAGAACAGCTGAACAATAGTTCACATATAAAATATACATGAAATTTGAAATTTGTTGCTGTGTTTTATAATTATTATTTTGGAATAAATGTAAAAATGCTTAAAAATACTAACTTGGTGAGAAAACATCCATTCCATTGAAAATGCACACTTTTTTTGAAAGTGCAAGTTATTTAACCTGGAAAATGGGTCAACATGAAATGTAACTGGAAAATTAATTTACGTTGTATTAAAATACCACACATAAAAAACAGTGAGGACTTTGCCTCCTCCACCCCACTGCATCCCATTGATATGCACACACAATACTTCCTGTGCTACATGACCTGCTCTTACCATCAAACAGTAACTAACCCACTTAAAGAGCATTTGTACCGGCTATATCTGAACATCTGTGCAACCGAGATGATCAATGACTTTGTCAGGCTTCCAAAAGGCCAGATGGTAAAGATGGAAAAGTAGGGTTCAGATGTAGAGGCGGGATTGAAATAACGCGATTGTCTTACTGAACTCGTCGTACTATAATAGATCTGGGCTATATACGGATGAGAAGAAGGCATAATGTGGCCCAGGAGTCTGACAGGCTTGAGTCTAATTATAAAACGCGTATTTTTGCAGTCTAGTCTTTATGTTTGCTCTTGACCTGAATATGCCATAGTCTATATCCTTTCCTAATGATTCCCGTGCTGTTTTGCAGTGCAACATTGCTCTCGCACGTACATCGTGCTTGCTTGACTCAAAAAAAATTGAAAATGTTGTTGCCCATTTTTGCTGTTTTCTTCATTCGCCCTGATAAAAATGGGAGCCCTTCCTGTAGCTCTCTCGTCCTTTAACCCACACTGTATGTGTGTTTGTTTTTACGGCCCGTTTTAATCTCTGGCCGTGGCAGGAGCACGGGGTGTAATGGTGCTTTATGTGCTTGTCCTGCCCCTTCCATAACTCAGCCCGCCACGCTTTTTTACATCACGTTCTACGGTATTCTAGGAAGCACATTATGGTTTACAATTTAATTCAGTCATGTCCTTCTCCAGAAAATGAATGGGTGCAAATTGCCGACGAGAGCATGTTTTATAGATTAAACCTCTTATTAAATAAATCCAGAGTCTTATTCGTAGCTGATTGAATTCACCGACCCCCTCCCCCGGCTTTTATTATACACACACGGTTATATGTCAAGGCTGGCGAGATTATGTTTGTATAGATTAACCGCAGATGGCGGATGTATTCTAAAACAGATTAGGACAGATTTCAACTGAAATAAATCAGATACTTTAAACTTAAATAGTTTTTGCAATGTTATATTAGATATCATAGGTAACAAATACGCTGCCGTTTGTATTTATGCAGAAAAAATCAGTAAAACAGGGCTCCAGACTGCGACTAATGTGCCTTTTCATTAAGACATCATCATGTGCATGAGCCACGATGAACAAATGACTCTTATGAAGCAGTTCTTTTTCACGAGTCAGTCAAAAAGATTCACGAAACAGCCTTTATTTACTGATTTGAATCAGACTCGGTTGGTGAATTATTCAGAGGTGTTCACAGCTGACTCTTGCAGAGTCAATTTTAAATTATGTCTGATTCTTGAAAAAAATGACTCTTACAAGCCAGTTCTTTTTTAATGAGTCAGTCAAAAAGTTTCATGAAACAGCTTTTAGTTAGCGGTTTAAATCAGACTTGTTTTGTGAATCATTAATAGGTGTAACCTCTAAACCACGAGTCATTTGTTGGTTAAGTCTGATTGGAAATGAGCCAGGAAGCATTTATGTGATGTATAGAGGAGAGCGGGGCACAACCTAGCGCTCTTTTGACTTTTTCAGTTTGTGTAAATCTACTTAGAGTTCAGACTCAGAGTATTTATTTTTTCCCACATTAATTTCCCACATGTCTAGTAAAATTATGTGGTTTTGTTTTGTTTTATTAATACAGTGTATACTTTTTTCTTGATATACCCTGAAAGAATGGAAGTGAAATGTGACAACATGCCCCATCGATGGGGTGCATTGTAACATGACCATATGACAGCTTAAAATCTAATTAAAAAATATATATATACAAGACAAACTTTCATATAACATAATGACATTTTTTAATAATTAAAAATAAAATAATTTTTTAGTTTGACAACGAACACACCGGAAAACACAGCTATACAACATAGTTCAAAACATAATAATAATTAATACTTTCTGAACATTGACTCTCAGTCTTTATTCACCTTTTTTTTCTTGTTTTCTCAATAGAATGCATAAAAGTATAGAATAGAATAGCATAGTTCTAATAGGGGCACATTGTAACGCAGTGTTATAACATGCCCCGCCTGCACAACTGGGGTTTAAACCCTGCTAGTGTCTTCTGCTAGTTAGCAAAGCATTAAAGAACCATATCAACTGTTAAACAACATATTGGAGATTAAAATAGTATCAGATTTGTCTAATTTAAAATAAACACCAAAAATAGATTTCACAGCAGATTTCTGTTGAATGAAGTAATAATGCTATTTTGATATTCATATTTTTATAGACAAATATTGGTTATTTTTAGTACACAAGATCCAATAGAGGGTAGGGCTGTAACGATACGCGATATAAAATCGAAATCGCGATACTCAGGTCCACGATCCTGTATCGCGATGTGAGAAGGCAGAATCGCGATCACACCCCTTCCAACTCCAGAGTTATCCTTCCTGTCCAGAACCAGGGCTCGAATTTCGGCGCGGGATTGCGGGTATTGCGCATAATTCTAATCATTCCCGCAGGTCTCCCATTTATAATGCGGGAAATTCCCGCAATCGTAATCCACACAGATAATAAAATCAAATCATTCTTTTAACAACTATCTTCCAGACGCAATTTCACAAACAGCGTGAGTGTTCAGCGGTGCCGCGCGCGTCTTCTATCTCTTCTCTCATAATGTGTTGTGCAAGGCAGGCGCTGCATGCGGCGATAATACACACTCGCGTTTTAGAGTCGGGACCATAGACTGTAAAAGTCTTTTTAAGTCTTACCAGTTTAAACATTCAAGCAATTTTAAACTAATCAGTGCTCGCGCGCTCTCTGAGAGATTATTTTCTATGCGCACATTCATAGAAAATCCGCCTCAAAAACAGCTGGCCAGTAACTATTTTTCGCGGATTATATTGCTTTAACACGCAAAATTGTCAATTTCGGTCTTTGTGAGTAGGCTATACTCTAAACATAGTCGGTTTTGTCTTTAATAGGCATAAAACGCATGCCAGTATAATGAACACAGGATCCGTGCACTAGCTCTTAAAGTGACGGAAGCCATATGTGTCTGTCATTAATTTTGTTGTCAAAACAACAAAAGACGGCTTTAAGTTAAAGGAATCAGGATTAATAGCCTATGTATTTAATTTATTCAGGACTAAAATACTACCCAGTGTTATTTTCCATTTGATTACTTTATTCAGTTTCTGTAAGTGAATACTAGTGTTAGACCTATTCAAAAACTTTTCTCTTTAATTGTCTTTATTTGTATCTTTATTCTATTGTATTTATTTGTGCTACTTTTTTCAATTTAATTAAACAATTTAAATCAAGCTTCCTTGTGATGTGTAAATTCTTAACAACAATATTACCCCATTGTAAAAATGCAATGAGCGTAAACATTTAGGCAAGATAAATGTAATAATTTTGTTTGGAAAAATTTTTTTCTTCTCTCAAAATCTCTTTTGAGGGAGCCCCGCCCCCTCAAGCCCCGCCCCCGTGATAGAATCGCGATACGAATCGAATCGTGGGTCAAAAATCGTGATACGAATCGAATCGTGGGTTTGGTGTATCGTTACAGCCCTAATAGAGGGTATGCGCATGACGTCACCGTCGGCCGGAGTGAATGCGGTCACGCCCACAAGTGGCAAAAAGACTGAGCGGCAGCATTTGTTTTCAGCGTGAATGCCGTGAAAAACACACAAAACACATCTAAAACGGGAAAGAGCTTTGCGATTGACTGTACAACTAGATTTTACCAGAAATCTGAGGTACTGTATATTTTTACAGACTGCAAAAAGCTACAGAACAGACTATATTCTGCATAATTGGATGTTTTTAAATAAACACTGACAAAAAACTATACAAGTTTTAGGGCTGGATGATATGATGATATACAGTATAACATTAATGTAAGTGATCACTTGGATTTAGACCTATCTATATTGTATTTATATAAAACGTTTACAGGCAAATTGTCTTAATTTATTTTCCCGGCGTCGAAATCAGGCACATATAAATTTCAGGAAACACGATTCCTGGCTGCATGTCAATATCCATGGATCGCTGGATCTTTGATAAGTTGTAAGGAACACTATATCAAGTCCAGCTTTTAGTTTAAACTGATAATAGTTTGTTTTACTCACGTTTTCGCAGTTTCCCCTATTAACTCCAGCCACGCAGCAGCTCTTCTGCCACTCAGTCCCGCTGAGGGGGGCGTGTTCCGGCAAAGTGACGTTAATGCATTCCCTCTATTGTAAGTTTGAATCAGCTGTAAGGGAGACATATTCAAGTCATAATACTTTTTTAAAAACAGGCCGAATGAATAACCATCTTTGAGTGAATCTGTAATTTGGCTCCTAAAGGTTTAAAAAGTCATTGGCTTCTAAAATTAGTCTAGAGCCGTATAAAATATATACTGTATTTTGAAAACGTTCAGACACTTCAGTTTGTATAATATCCAGTAGGCCTTATTTCCTCTCTTTTTGAAAAGTGACCTTTGAGTGTGTTTGGGCTTTAGACATAAAATATGTCTTTACTGCCGTTCCAAAACCTAGCTGAAGGGCCCCCAAATGTTTTGAGCCGGTGATAAACGACAAACTCCCTCTATCCCCCTCCCCATCACCCCCACCTCTGCCTGTCTCTTCTGCCGAGGAAAAGCAATTTGCTCTTGGTGATCCGATGCAATCAGTTGTGCTTCATGGCTTTAAAAAAAAAAGAAGGCTGAAAAAAAAAGGCAAAAATAAACAGAAGGGAAGGGAAAAAAAACTTGCGAGAGAGGGACATCACTATTAATTAAACCACACGCTCCGAGTTCTGATGATCATGTGCAGGAGCTGCAAATATTCAACACCTGTTTTTTGATTACCAGTGATTAACCTATTGCAGTGTGCCTCAGACTCTCATCAAGAGCCATTCAGTGCATGAAGACCCTCTTTAAACACTCCTTTTCACAGCGCTCACATGAAAATGAGTGTTATTGTGCCTGTGAGTCTGCCCCTCCTTTAGGACAGAAGTTGTGGATCAGGCTTTGACAGTTTCCAGGTGCCGAGGCGATGGGAAAGCTTTAACACGCGCACTCTCGCTTTCTTTCTCTCTGGCATAACCGTCTCTGAGGCATGGCTGACGGTTCCACAGCCTTGTGAAGTGTGTATCCCAATTGCTCTTTTCCCCAGCGCCACTTCTCTCGGGTTGTGTTAGTTCGCTTCAGAAGCCCTTTTGCGTTTTGCCGTGTGTATATATGCCTTTTCCCCTTTCGCTCTTGCTCCTCATCTCACTCAAGAGCTTGTCTGATGCGCTAAACATCTGCCGCGCTCAAAAGCACCTGCATGCCCGCTCAGCCTCTGTATTCTGACAAGCTTCCACTTCATTTGATCTCCACTTCCACTGTTTTTTTTTAAAAGCCCGAACTGTATATTATTGAACCAGCAGCTCACGTTGTGAAATGATTACACTTCTCCAGTAGGGCAGGTTGTGAATGGCCACCTCCCCATCTGCGTCAGTCTTGATAGCAGGCAAAACGCCATCTCTCTCTCACGTCAATACCGCTTTTCAGAGCCGCTGCTGTCCTTTCATTTAGATTTCTTCCCTTGTCCAGCAAAATGCACAGCTGGGGTCCCACCAAAGCCACCGGTGACGCCTGTAAGGGGACTGTGGGACATTAGCGGGACGCTATAATTTGTAACTCCACAATAAAGGCTTTCAACCCACTTGAGGGGAGGAAGGAAAGCTGGTGGATATTCATTACAAATCAATGAGCCAATCTCCCACGCCATCGGCTGGTGTCCACCGCTCTATTTTTCGGCCCATCTCCATTTGGCTTATGCTGGTAATGTATTGCGCTCATAAATTTTTGTGGTTCTTTTCTTCTAGGTTTTATGTTAAAGTATTGATGGATGGACGGTGAGTCCGCTAATCTCTTTACTATCTGAGAGATTGATCCAGACCTTTGTTTCACCTCTCTCCTTCCCTCCCCTTGTGCAAAAGAAGTAAATTTTAGCATGTTTATTATGGAAATAACATACTTTGAAAGAATATACTTAAGTGCGAACTAAATGTTATGTTTTTGGACACTTCATTTCATGTTACAATTACATGAAAAAGGTTTATATTATAGTTTCAAAGTTTAAATTACAACTAGTTGAACTTAAGATTGCTTTTTTGACCCACTTAATTGGGACATAAATCTATCTAATCAGAAGTACATCTTTTTATGTAATTTAATAATTACTTCTATTGTTACAATAATTACAGACATAATTACAATTCTCTTCGAAATATGGTTAAAGTGTACAGCCGAATGTACTGACTAGCATTCATGGTAAACTGAAATGTACTTCAATGTCACATTTATATTGAAACTTTTATGTCATGTATTTAAATACACATTTAATTGTAATGAGGAAGTTTCAATTTAGTACATTTAATATATTTAATAACACAATACAGTTAAATTATAATCAATTACTTTACATGGGCTTTAGTATATTAGTCCGCAAATCAAAATAAGTGTACTTTTAAAGCATGACAAAAGATTATTAAAACTAAAAAGTGCTTTTATTTCATTTATATTATCTGCAACTTTTAATTTGACATTATAAAGTGCACTTTTTAATAGCGTACTTAAGTGCATTAAGAAACGTATTAAAATTAAAAATGTACTTTTTAATTACACTTAAGTGATTTTGATCAAACTTTAGATTAGGGTCCAATTCTCACTATTAACTAACGACTTTTTCCTCAATAGACACCACCACTTATTAATAGAAAGTAAGGTTGTTGTTAAGTTTAGGTATTGGGTAGGAATTTCTTAGGATTAAGGAGTACAGAATATGGCATTAATATGTGCTTTATAAGTACTAATAAACAGCCAATATCCTAGTAATATCTATGCTAATAAGCAACTAGTTAATAGTGATAATTGAACCCAGTGTTACCGTGTTTTTATTCCATTAGTATTATATTATTATTATATCATATGCAGTTTCTAAAAATATACTTAGGATTTAAAGTACACTTCAAGTGCACTTTCAGTACAATTAAGCACAGTTCTTTTTCACAAGGGTCATCACTGCAATTATTTCTGAATGAGGCTGTCCATCTGGCCGAAGTGAGAGGAGGTAACCCCCCCCCCCCAAAAAAAAACCTGAAAAAAGGTGTAACATGCATGTGGATGCCATCAGGTGGTGCACCAGCCTCTCCACTGCACATATGTCTCCCACGCCCTGTCTCCATATCGATCCATTAGTCACAGGAGTGCAAACGGAGGATCAGCTGCTTATTGTCCCTCATGGATTGGCAGACTGTGTACGCCTGGTTAATTGGGCCTGGCGTCTGTGGCACATGCAGAACCACAGGCTCTCCGCTACAATTAAGTCTCCGACAACCTTCCCGTCCCTTCCCTCTGTTTGAAGTGCCAGCTCCCATCTAGAAGCTACTTCATCTAGAGCGTTCCCCAGCAGGGTGCAGCAGTTAGGGAGACGGCAGGTAATCACCGGAGGAACATTTGGAGCGGAGCAGGAGTGCATCCTTGCTTTCTCCGCATCAAAGCATTGAACAGAACGTGACTTAACATACGCCCTATTTATGTGGACAATATTGTAGGTAACTGATCGAGATTATAGGAGTAGTGATCATCAAACTTTATGATGTCAAAGGAGATCCTTCCTAAAATTTGTAGGCAGCTAGTGTAGAGTATATTGCTACGGTATAGCCATTCAGAAGTTTGGGGTGGTTTATTTTTTAATGTTCTTGAAAAATGTCTCTTAAGCTCACCATAAAAAGTAATTTATTCAGGTGATGGTAAAGCTGAATTTTCAGCATCACTACTCCAGACTTCAGTGTCACATGTTTCTTCAGAAATCATTCTAGTCATTCTGGTTTGGTGCTTAACAAACATTTCTTTTAATTTTAATGTTAAAACATTTGTGTTGCTTAATATTTTCCTCTGAAAACTTTTTTTCTTCAATAGAATCATTCTTATTTGAAATAGAAATCTTTTGCCATAATAAAAATTTCTTTACTGTCACTTTTGATGAATTTAATACATCCTTACTAAATAAAAGAATATCTTCTTTTAAAAAGGGGTTAGTAAATGACCGATTTTTTTCTGCCCTAAATGAACATGATCAATTTTATGTCTCTAAAAATCGTTTTTTTCTCTCTTTTTTTTTTACAAATTGAATTACTATTGCCATGACCAATAGAAAGCTGCACAAACAGCACCGTTTTGTGAGGGCATTTATAGTCTGCTAAACTTGCATGGAAAGGATGTGTGTTAGTGCTGAAAAGAATAACAAAAATGTCATTTAAATGCATAATGGCATCATTTCAGGCTGGTTAGGCTGGATTGCGGATGTTTTGGTAAATAAGACCCAGGTTTCTGTGCTGAAATACTGTACATAAAAACTGTTCAGTAATTCCACTCCGAAATATCTGTAAATGCATAAGTTGCCACTCACTGGGATCTAAAATGTTGGATCATCTATGCGTCACAAATGATATGTCATCACTTGTGTCTTTCTACGGAGAGGAAGAGGGAAAGAGAGGGATTTGAACTAAGCTAGCATGGGTGACGACATACCTCAAAGTAATTTCCCTCCCATCACATTTTGCATTTACCATAAAGTCCCTCATTCCCCATAAAGGACTGATTGATGGCTTGCCAGGGATTGTGCCTAGCATGCACCCCTAGTGCTTAAGGATATTCAAATCGCTTTGTGCCCTTGCTCTCACAGGCCTCGCACTAGCAGGATGATTTAAAGGTGGTAACAAGATGTGCTCCAGGGCGCAAAATATTGAACACCATCAACGATGCAGCGACTGAACAAAATGCCTGTCAGTTAAAACAAGCTATTAGATCACAGGCGAAACTGCTCTTCTTTTGCATATAAATCCTGCCCTCTGCTCCCAAATCTATCATGCAGATGAAGCAAATCCCCGAACGCACTACTTTTTTTCTGCATTAATGTGTATTTACTTAGAAGATAGAAAACATATTGTGTGCTAGCACAATGCAGAGACGATTCATCCCTCTAAACTCTTTCAAATATAAACACCTTGCAAGGTCTATTTTCATTCCTCTATATAGTCCTTTTCTTTCGACTAACGTAATGAGTATCCTGCCGTAGGTTGTGGATAGAGCTCGTCCTGCGGAGCTCGAGCTAATGAACTTTGTTTATGTGCCGAGCCCAGTGTCAGGCCCTTAAGAGTCTCAGACATTTCCATAATAAAGATAAATCATGCAAATTTGGGGTGTTTGCACAGGACTGTGTCGCTCGCTGTGAATCACTTCGCTCATTATTTACCTTTACTATGTTGTCAGGAACAGTGCCACATCGCACCAAAAGCTAAATAGATGGATTTCGTGTTACTAAAGTAAGACAAATTTCCTAATGTTTTAACACATACTTTTTTTTGCACATAAACACACATAGGTTTAAAGGTATTCAAGACAAACCGAAAAGCTGAATTTTGAAGGATAGACTGGACCTAGGCTTCAAGTGGCTTTAATCTGACAGTTCTTCAGTGATTTTTCTCCCACTGGGCTGCGGTTAGCACCGCTGGAAACACTGTGGAGCGGAAGCACTAATAGCCTTAGTTGCAGCATTCTGGCTGCCATTTATGATTCTAATGATTACAGCTGAACACATCTTTTGTTTGCAAGTGTCAGGCGTTTTTTGGAAGCAACACAGCAGTGAGCATACTAGGAATAGCAAGGTTTTTATATTATGTAGGAGATAGCAGGAAACGGGAGATGGGTGAATGGCCTTATTTGCCCCTTACCGAGGCCACATTAACTCTGCAGGCAGTGCAGTCTGTGAAGGAGCAGATGTGAGACTGGAATAGAGCAAATGCTCTGCACTGTACAACCAGCTGCGGCGTGGTGAGCCCTGATTGGAGCCTTTTCTGCTTTAGAGCACTTATTCATTGATTGATTGATGCATTCAAACCCAGCCGTTCATTATGGGCACTTTTTCTGCTTCCCCTGTGACTGATATTCAAAAGGGATGTGCCTTTCCTGAAATCAATCGTTGAATTTTCTGGCAGTGAGAAGGGGACGGAATTGGACACAGTCAGTGTGGGCAATCGTTTGCCAATTAAATGTTTGTTAATAAGCTTATCAGTGTTTTTGATATATCCATTTTGTGCCTGATCTATACAGATAATAATAATTTATAGATTAATTCTTCCTAAAAGCACTATGCTATCCCGACGGTTTGGGGCGGGACTATCTGTTGTTTGAACGCTGTATTTAGCATGTTTGGTGGGAAATCTCAAAATGTAATTTTTTCACACTTTACATTACAATGCTGTGAGGCTTAAATGCACATTTAAAACGATTCATTTATTTCAGATTTTTAAAGTTTTTTATATATTTAGTTAGACTTATTATTATTTTCTTGTACTGGCGTTTGGCCAAAAGATGAAAATAATTGCCACCTATGCTAGAATTTTAAAATTGATACATCTCTACTGAAAATATCAAAATAAATTTAGAAAATTTGGTAGAATGGCCTTTTTAACACTTTAGAAAACTTTTCTTTTTTATTCAGTAATTGCAAGACAAACCCTCGCCTTTGGGGGAAACAAACTAAATGGCTGACTCTTGTTCCGTGTTGACAGATTTAGAGTACAGAGTGAACATCACAGCTCCTATAGGCTTTTAATGAATTGAGGGAGACAAGTGACGGTCACATTGATTACCTTTTTCGTCCCATGCTGTTCATTTCTTATTGTGTTAGTGGCCAGCAGCTCTGGGTTTTGATCTCGCATGTAATGACTTACAGTTTGAAGGTTTGCCAGCCTCTATTCATGAGCAGTGAGACACTCCAATCAATGTTTTCACACAGCTGTTCCAAACCTAGCATTATGAAGACATTTTTGTTGTTCGGAAACTGTAAAATGCCAGTTGGTACAGCGGCAGGATGAATTGGCATTGACAGTAATGACTACATTAATATTAATCCTGGTGTTTGCCATTTATTTGTCATTTTTGGTTTGGCAAAAGTGCAATAAATGACTCACTGAGGAACAGCAGGCTGTGGTTGGTATTTCCTGTGGGTGTAGTTGCCCTTCTGTGGGAGCCAGTCATGTTCCACAGAAACCTCAGCTGTTTAGCCTTTGGGAAGTTCAGTCTAGATGCAGCCCTATAGTTGCTGCATATTGATGAACTTGACAACGGCTCAGGGTTATGTAAGTGTAGTGCATCTGAAGTTGCTGATCAGATTATACTGTATCAGTAGAGTAGTACAGATAATCCAGTAAATGTTGTATGAATGGTTTGGTTTCTAAATAAGCAAGGCCTTGATGGAATTAAGGGAGCAAAACAAGTTGAATGGAGGGGTTAGCCAGTCGCACTTTGTTTTGTGTTTGCTGATGCAATAATATTGAACAGTGTGCAATGTATCAGGATGACATCAATCAGAGTGAACCGCTTAGTTCTGGTGACACTGCACTTAATAAAATCTGTGAGGGTGATGCATCTTTTCGCATAATATGCCACACTGGCACAAACAAATGCAGAGAGACTATTAAAAATGACAATATTAAAAAATAAAGAGAGAACGACTGCGCAACCAGGAGAGAGGAAGAAATTGTTTTTATTTCGTTTTTGAAATGTCCTTGAGCCCTTGTGCTTTGGGGATTTTTTTTCTTTCTCTGCTTCAGAGTCGGGGATCTTAATAATTAGTCTCTGTTGTGAAAAATGTCTTCTGACTCAAAAAATGGTTGTCTTAGATTTCTTTGAAATGGAAATGTGACTAGTGAAATATTTATCCGGTTAAAGTATTCATTCTGTTTGTTTCAACCTCACTCTCTAGTTTCCCTGATGTGTTGTAGTATGTTTTGTTTTCATGGACATACATACAGTATAGATGGGGAAGAAAATGTCAAGAACATTTATGGGTTATATTTAAAGGGGTGGTTGATTATGATTTCACTTTTCTAACTTTAGTTAGTGTGCAATGTTGCTGTTTTAGCATAAACAACATCTGCAAAGTTACAAAGCTCAAAGTTCAAAGCAAAGGGAGATATTTGCTTTTAAAGTAATTGCTTTTTAAGGACTACAACAAACGGCTGGTAGGGACTACACGACATTCCTCCCAGGTTAGTGACATCACCAACCCTAAAATTTACATAAACCCCACCCCCTGAACACAATTTATAGATTATCAAGACAGAATATGCTAATCAATGACTAGAAGATAACTACACATCAGCAACATAAATTCATCAACTAACCATTCTGAAATGTCCTGTTGCATTCTACATGTTGTCACTTCTTCTTGAGTCTAGTGTTGCTTTCGTCAACGAAAATTATGACTAAATATTAGGGCTGGGTATTGACACAAATTTCACAATTCGATTCGATTTCGATTCACAAGCTTGCAATTCGATTCAATTCGATTCAATATTGATTATTTTGGATATCAGGTACAATACATGGCAATTTTTTTCAAGGAAAACAAATCTCTTAACTAATGCTGTAAACTATGGGAGTCAGTTGTAGCCTACTAGGCTTCATTAGCCTACTATAATTTTGAAGGTAAAAATTAACTGATTTGAAGCTATACAAACACTTAAATTGCACTTATTTATTTTTATAATAAGAAAGTTATATGAAATATAAACATTTAAATGGTGGCTGTCATAAAAACTTGCCAGATTTATTCAAACATGCATTAAATATTGAAGAACATTAAAAATTATAATGAATATGTAATATGGTGCATATATTTAGCAAAATTCTCCTCTCTAGAGTTATTTTTTTTCTAGCTGACTAACTGACTAAAGCCCCGTTCACACTACACGCAACCAAGCGACGCGATACCATTCATTTCAATGGTGAGCGGGCGACTTCCGGCAACACGCGCGACAGCGACCGTTGGCGACCGGTGGGGCGTGTCCAGCGACGCGACAAAGTTGAGAAATGTTTAACTTTATGCAAATGAAGAGCGATTTTCGCGAGCGACAACCAATAGGAGTGAAGTCAGTGGAGTGCGTCACTCTTCAGTGCCGAGTCTGACCGAGGCAAGTTGAACAAGAAGCTCATTTTAGGCGTCAGAAACTGTCCTATAACTTATGATATATCTCCGTGTACATACAGTGGTGTTCACTGTACTGACTCCATGACAGAATGGTTTCGGGAACCCAGATAGACCGGTATTTTCCCGTTTGCTGCAGTTAAATAGCCGCGATGGCAAAGAGCACTCACTGTTTCTCGTTCATCTTTAATATTATGCATTTTATGTACTGATTCCATTTATATTTAGACTTTTCCTTCCAAAATATTTGTTTGTAGCGGCAGTAAAACGTGTTTGTTGTCTAGAATAGAGTAACATCCGTGAATGTCACTCACAAACATTACTAGGCAACCAGTTAGTGGGAACGCCCTCCAGCGCAGCCACTGGCAACCTGCAGCGACAAAGTCGCGTGTAGTGTGAACGCAGCTTTAGTTACTAAGTTTAATGTTTTTTTTCTGAAGTAAATGTGACGTTACATGCCATTGTTTACTTGCTGTTTAACTGACGTCTTTCCACGGATGAAACACTGATTGAGCGATACCACGTTACATGATACGGATTTCAAGGTGTAACGTTACTCTATCTTTTAACACACTTTCAGATGCTCATTGATGTTTATTTGGCGCTGTAACTGGTATTATTAAGGCGGAGTAACTGGTATTATTAAGGCGGAAGAGGAGAATGAGATCATGTGCGCTCCGTGCTGCTGCTTCTCTTGAAGCCAGAGCGATCTCACGCCACTAGCGCCAAAACGGTATTTATGTTTTTGAATTTCGTAAGAAAATGGACGACAACGGACTTCGAGTGAGTCACTAAACCGTTCATTCAACGAACACGTTCAGAAAAGCTGATTCATTAAAAGAGATAATGAAACAAGGTGTTAATTATTTTTAACTTTGAGTTCCACTTTCCAAGGCTCAGCTAAGCAGCAATGCATCGCATGGGTAACGCTGAAAATGCTTAATTTATTAAAGACCAATATGGCATTGATTCAATGCGCGACTCGCTGATTTTATTTCCCCACGGCTTCCTCGCGCTGTGGGAAGCTGACCAGCGCTGCTGCTGACCCGCATTTCCGTGACGTGAACGTTAAAAGGACTATACGACAAATATTTCGCTTTCCTTTTACACGGCAACCTTTCCACGAATATGACTTCAAAGACAGACGCAGGTAATCGCTAGCCTGGTAATACCAGACTCTGCTACTTCACTTTGCTTCGTACACAGAGTCTGGGATAGCATAATAGAGAAGTGTTTTCTCTCTCGCTAGGGGGCGCGTACTGAAGTTTAAAATCATTGGTTACCCGTAAGCCAATCAGATAAGTTTGTTTATGACGTATGTTATGCGCCGACACAGCCGCATCGAACCACAGACATCATGCATCGAACTCAAATCTATGATCGAACTTCCACTGTAAACACTTGATGATGCGAGCGAAATACCCGAGTGAACATGGCTGTAAACGACTTTTTTGATCTGTGAGTGATGTATAGAATGACTGCTGAGAGAGAGAGAGAGAGAGCGCCCCGGCCGCGCGCGCGCACTCCCACGTCTGCAAACAACACGAGCGCTGTCTTGCTCTCTCTCCCTCGCGCATATTCATCAAAATCAATCGACAAGATAGTAAGAGGTCGGAAGACCGCGGTTTCACGTGGAGCATTTGGAGATTTTTAGAGATTATAGACTCTAGGAACAACATCTCAATGAACAACATCTCAACTATAAAGGCCTGTCTCATATAAGTTAGACGCCTATCTCAAGTACAAGCCGGTGCAGTTCAGCGATTTGGGCAAATAAAAGCCCGGGCTATTATTTGAAGTTTTACGGTATTTAAGACCTGGAAAAGAAAAGAGACACTGACCTGTCAAAAGGCTCCCCAGTTTCTCGCTGACGATCGGTAATGGTTGATAAATTAAACTTTTCCCAAAGGGAGTAGGGCCACAACATCACCTCCATTCAAAATGTTTAATACACACTCTTCGTGTTCGGGCTTCAGTTTGCTAATGCCGGGAATATTCTCCACAACAGAGCGAATTGCATCCGCGTCTCCATATCAGCGGTCGTTTTCGATTTCCCTGACCTAATCTTAAACACGGCGCTTACCGACTACGTCACGGCTTTCAGCCCGCCCTCTGTTCGTTGATTGGCCGGCTGTTTTCAGGCCGATGGAAAACAGAAAGATAGGCTGCTATCTCAGACTGACTATAGGAGCGAAATGAAATTAGCGGAAGTAGGAAGTCTGACGTAGTCAGGCTAGGTAATCGCACGCGCTCTGCCGATTCATTCACTGTCTGTGGGAAGCCGTAGGCTACAAATCACCATGATAAACAGTCTTATTATCATTATGAACTTGTTCAACATTCAATACACATACATGAAGTTCAAAACAAGAAGGGTATAGCCTTATAAAAAACCGTGAATATTGCTGCGGTTACTTTCAATCCCCTGCGGTTGACTTGTCAGTGTGTGTGGTACTACAAGATTGCGGATATCGCGTCAGCCCTACTACTGCTGCTGATATACTGCGTCCTCTGTCATCTACACCAGTGCAAGTTTGTGAAAGCAGTTGTATCAACACTCTGGAAGGGGGATTGTTCTTTACAACCATCCATACTCAGTTGAATGTCTATAATAATAGTATCAATATGTTGCATACAGTCCTGCAGGTAACACCTGAAAAAAAATGCTTTTTTCAAAAACACTGATCTAAATCTCGAAGATCAGATCGGATCGGATCGAATCGAATCGAATCGAATGATGATAATCGATTCAAGATCTTGAGAATCGGAATCGAATCGATTCTTGAAATTTGAATCGAAACCCAGCCCTACATGTGACGATGACTATAATTAAATGTATAAATCAATATTGTTGACGAATAAAAACGAGACTAAATGTGGTTTACAAAATAAAAACTATGCGAAAATGTCTCTTCATTTTCGTTGACCAAAACGAGACGAGACGAAATGTTATTTAAAGTTATTTCGTCTCGTTTACTTGCATTATTATTATTATGCAGCATTTCTGTTTCCTGTGTCACTTCAGGGGCTGCATCAGATCGCACTGCGCAGACGCAGGCGACTTCACATCCTCAAGCCCCACTCGCGGCATTATTTAGAAGATGCAGCTGCGTGAGTTAAGGCTGTTTCACAAATACTCCGTGTGTAGTGCGTATGCGGTGAGTGTTGTGGTGTGTATGCAGGAGCAGCACGCGCTATTGTGCTTTCACATGTGCTGCGCTTGCAGTGCGCAACTGATCTACGTCTGTATCACAATCACAACATTTATTCTCTATTTTTTATTTCAAATCAATATTTTTTATGCACGCACGCTCCCGGAGCTTATTGCCGGACCGCATCCGCGTTCGGTGTGACGCCGCTTTCACACTGCACGCGTTAGCAGAGCGTAAGCAGCGCGTATTTTTTTCACCGCCCATGTTAACAGATTAGAGCATTCACACCGCACGCAGAAGCGGCGCGGCAGCACGTAGCAGGAGCAGCAGTGCCGCGATCGTTTCGGCGTCCTGTCTATTTTTGCCGCGCGGCTTACGCTGAATTAAAGTGACAATGCATTGATCATGGCCAAAACACACAGCAGTTTTTACCCAAAAGCGCATTGATGATATCTATTGTGTTTTAAACAGTCAATCAAATGACCTTCATCAATTTAAAAAGAAAACAAAGTCAACAAAAACAAAGATGAACCAAAAGTTATATAATATAGCCTATTAATTAATAAAATAAGCTTCTTGACATGTCTTTTATCTGAAATGTATTTGCGTGCGTCAAACGCTGCCAGTATGAAAGCAAAACGCGCGTGTCCTGCTTCCGCTCACCGTACGCACTGCTCCTGCGCTGCTAACGCTCTGCTAACGCGTGCAGTGTGAAACCGGCGTGAGCGCTCTAACCATAGGCTCTAACCAATTAACATGGGTGCGGGGTAAAATACGCAGTGCAAACGAAGTATGTGTGAAAGAGGCGTCAGCATAAACGACAACAAACAAAGTTAAGTCTGACACAGAGAAAGGGATTCGTCTTTGGGAGAAAAAGAAGAAATGACATTTGGAAAAACTTCCATTTCATCATGTGTGTAGGCTACTTCTAACATGTTTTGTTGGTAAAATAAATATGTTGTAAATTCAAAACAGCGTCTTCCGTCTCTGGAATGGATGTATTCTTGAGTCTATAATAAGGTAACAATAATATAATAAGATAACTATAAGAAGATAATTTTGGTTTCGTCTATACTAGGTACGTATACTATTTTAACTGGGTTAAATAGAATTGCATTACTAAAAAGAGCCTAAAATACAATTTTCATTGACTAAAACTAGACTGTCTTTCGTCGACTAAAACTAGACTAAAATGTCATCAGTTTTCGTCGACTAAAACTACACTAGACTAAAAAGAGTTTGAAGTGACTAAAACTAATAAAAACTAAAATGACAGCTTGACACAAAGACTAGACTAAAACTAAAATTAAAACAGGCTGCCAAAAACAACACTACTTGAGTCTCTCCATCATTGACTCTGTTGACATCATCTGACTCCGGTTTGAGCATAAAAGGCTAAAAATTTTGAGTGCATGTCTGTGTGAGGTAAAATGACACAAGCTGTTGTAGCTCTGGCCCTTGTGCTGGCAGCAGCAGCAGCTCATTTGCATTTAAAGGAACAGACACAAAACGGTGCGTTTTTGCTCACCCTCAAAAAGTGACAACTTTAACATGCTTTATTAAAATATCTGTGGGTTATTTTGAGCTAAAACTTCACATACACACGCTGGGGACATCAACGACATATTTAACATCTTGTGAAAAGGGCATTATACCACCCCTTTAACCTAAAAATGCCATCTGGATTTTATGCTAATTTATTTATTTTTTCTCTCTACTGTAAATGTGAAAAAGATTATTATTAAAGAAATTATTCACAGTTCCATAGTAGTATCTTTCGCGAATCCCCATTGAGAATAGTGGGAATTAATGAAGAAAAAAACCCCCAATTAAAAATCACTTAAAAGTAAAACATTCTCCTTAGCCATTATGGTAATTAGAATTTGGGGTGCATGTTCTTAATTGTCATAATTTTATTTTATTTGTGAAATGCTTTGAGATTCACCCAATTAGCTCTATATATTCACTAATTGCTGCATGCTGGATATTGTGTGCCATTCTCCAATATTCCTTTGCTTATTTGAATGTTACCTCATATTTTTTTTTGATGGAAGATGTCTGACAAGTTTCATTGCTGATTGACAACTCCCTGTGTCTGAATAAATCAAGAAGTCTTATGTATTTTGACTGACATGCCATCACTCATGGGTAAAAAAGGAAGACTTTCAGGGTATGATGGCAGTATGGAGATCATTGTGTGTTATGTGCCCCCCCCCCCCCCCCCATGCCTCCTTTCTTCCACATCATGACGCTGCATCGGATGGGGATCTTTTCATATTAACATTAATGAGATGCCCAAGATATTCAATGCATGAACAAGTACGGTTCATGTCTCGAGCGCCTCACTGCTGTTTTGTGTGTTTTAAAAAAAAAAATCCTATTACTGCCGGGTACGGCTTTTTTCATACGTCAGCTTAAATATGACTCACTTTGACAGCATGCCGTAGAGAAAATGGAGAAATCATTACAGCACAAAGCGGTTGATGAAAACCCTCAGATCGTAGGGGTGTAATGTGTGTTTTGATTTGAGTTTGTAGATATGTTGCACTGGGCTTGTAACACTGTTGTACGCTGGGAGTAAAGGAGGCTTGGAGCTGACCCTGGGCAGCCTTTGGAAATGCAGGGGCTGAACAGTTCAGCTCACAGGGAAATTGGCCGGCTCGCTGCAGACCCCCCAGACCTGCCCCAGTAAAACCTCCATTAAACAATGTGTCCGTTGTCAACCCTTAGCCATCTCTGCCGCGACCCCCGCCAAACCCAATCGTATTGGCTTAACCAGTAAGAACAGGGGGCGGCTGACGCTGTAGGGTTGTCATTCTCTCTGGTGTTCGGTACAGTGAATGATTTTTTTAAGTCTCGTCAGTTTTGTGGTTGAGATTATTGCCACAGTTAGCTTTATTGCTGTCTGGAGGGTTTGTTCTGGCAGATGTGGTGCGCTAAATGTCATGCTGACCGATCTGGACTGTCTAAATTGATGTCTAGACTGCACGCAAAGTATTAAATTGGCCATTACAACAGGCCATTGAACAGTTTGTGCCCACGGAATTCCACGAAAAGCTCAGCAGATTTCCACAGAAATTGAACGGCCATCCATCACGAAGTCCCGCATATCTTCCATCCTTTGTTTTTTCATTTATTAAATATTTTGGCTTATTTGACAATACTTATAGGCTAAAATAAGAATGTATCATTTAGTTTTTGTTGATTTTTCTCTTAGAAAATGTCAGGAAAAAATGTACAGGTTCTGTGTGGGCTTAGCCATGACAGTTTTTGCTTTCTCTCCTGGTCTCTCCCCCTCTCTTTGTGTCTCAGCGGCTGTAATGAGAAGAGAGAATGGAGTTCTTCAGAATGTGCAGAGGGTCTGTAAAGCTCTGAGGCTCAGGAGAACAGGCCAGTACTGTAGGTTGACAGTATGGCTGGATCTGAGGATTAATTTGAGATTAGACCAGCACCGTGATCAGGGAGACCTGGAATAAAGCTGTGCCACATGGATGAGACAGGCCTATGAGAGAGATGGAATTTATTTCAACAGTAAATCAAACACTAAATCTCGAAACTGGTGCTAATATATAAAGAAACTAGTACAGTTTGGGGCCGTTTACACAGAATGCGGTTTTCCATTCCACTGCTCTACTTTTCCGTTATATGTAAACACGTGCTGGACTGATGTGTTGGACTGCTGTGTTTGCTTCTTGCGTCTTTTGCAGCATCTCGCACATGACACGGTGTTCTAAAAATGTGGCGCTCGAGTTAAAATAAGTTTAACTTTTAAAAGACGCGTCTCTAGACTTTGTGTTTTTTCCCCATTCCACTGCCCGCATCTTGTGTTCTCTTACGAGAGTATCTCTCGTACTGCGTAATAGCTTACGCTATGGGGAAAAACTCTTTTCCGCGAGATATTGAAGCCAAAAATTATCCTTAATTTTTTATTAATGTAAAACGCTTTGCAGCAGCAAGCAAACATAGGCGAAACAGCTCGCGCGCCTATTGGTTGCTCTGCAGCAAATGCAGCAGCCTATCGAGATAGACTCTGCGTGACGTAATGACCAATGGGGGCAATTCGCGCCCATATCGTCACGTCCCGCCAGAAGGGGCGTGGTCTCGCCCTATAAATATGCTCGTTAGGCTGATACAAGCTGATTTTTACCTCTTCAGCGAAGCTCTTGCATCGCTGGATCCGGAGTGAGAAGCCGCGCCGTCGAAGCAAGCTTTCAGCGGGACGAGCTCTGGAGTCGCTGGCCTCGCCGCCTTCAACTGCCGTACCTGCTGCACTTTCCGGCGTTATATATCCTTTCAAATACTCTGTGTGTATTTCTCTGTTGTGAAGTGTTTGTCGCTTACTTGACGCGACTTGCATTTCCTCACAAAAGAGCAGCGTCTTTTTAAAGATGCCTTCATGTGGCTCGTGCCGCGCCCCGCTCAGCGATGGAGATCGACACGTCATCTGTGTTGCCTGTCTGGGTGTGGATCACGCGGCTATCGCGCTCGCTGACGGCGGATGCCCTCATTGCGAGCTTTTGCCCATGGTGACTCTGAGGACGCGCCTGGCATCATTCTCCGAGCCTTCACCACAGCCCGCCGTGGCGCCGCGCCGTAAAAAGCGCCGCGCCCAGCGCGCTCCCGAGCTATCTCCAGCCCGCCAAAGCTCGCCGGTTCGCCTGCCTGCTTCGCCGGCTTCGCTCGGATCGCTCTCCGACGGACAACGGCCGCCGCTTGCCGCCGCTTCCATCCACGAGCCTGACGAACTCTCCGAGGCGTGTTCTCTCCTGGCGTCCAATAGTGAGGATTGGGCGAGCTCCGTGGATCTCCCCTCCGCTAGTGTTTCCCGCCAGACCACTGGTAAGAGAGCCGGCATTGAGACTGAGCTGATGCGTCTGCTCTCTCAGGCCGTTGAAAGCATCGGCCTCGATTGGGAGGCGCCCGCGCAGCCGCCGCGCAACAGAATGGACGGACGCTTTCTCGGAAGTGACGAAGCTCCGTCGAAATCACGGCCCGCGCCCTTCCTCCCGGAACTTCACGACGAAGTGACGAAATCATGGAACGCCCCCTTCTCTGCCAGGCTTCGTACCTCTGCTTCTGCTGCTTTCTCCTCTGTGGATGGCGCGAAGGAAAGAGGATACCTTTCTGTTCCTCCTGTTGAACCAGCTGTAGCGTCTCATCTCTGCCCGCCCTCCGCTGGACGGCGCGCGCACACGACGCTTCCTTCTAAAGCCTGCCGGGTGACGTCTTCCATGCACGGTCGCGCTTACACCGCCGCCGGGCAAGCAGTTTCAGCGCTGCACACTATGGCCGTTCTGCAGATTTTCCAGGCCGACCTTCTACTTAAACTGGACGAGGAAGGACCCGGAGCGATCTGCGTCGCGGATCTGAGAAGCGCTACAGACCTCGCTCTTCGCGCTACTAAAGCCGCTGCACAGGCCATAGGACGAAACATGGCCTCTCTCACCGTGGCTGAGAGACATTTATGGTTGACGATGTCCGAGATGACGGAAGCCGAGCGCTCTGTATTCCTCCACGCGCCCATTTCACAAGCGGGCCTTTTCGGATCTGCCGTCACAGACTTTGCAGATAGATTCATGGAGGTGCAAAAGACTTCGCAGGCCATGAAGCACTTCCTTCCGAAGCGCTCGAGCTCCGCTGCAGGTCGCTCTAAACCGCCGCCTGCTCGCAGCTCTCAGCCGCAGCCTGCACCGCCCGCCGCCGCCACTTCACAGCGCTGCCACGCCCGAGACCAAAGACCACGCTCTCGCTCTGCTGGACGCCGCCCCCCTCAGCGTGGGCCCCGGCCGAGGATTGAGATCAAGCCCGAGGCCTCAAAATCTTCCTAGCCATTCTAGGAAAGGCGACGGTGTTCAGATCCCGCTGCGGCCGGATTTTCACCAAAACTTCTCGCTCGGTCAGTTCCAAACATCGCGACTGTCCCAGTGTATTTCGCAGAGAACCAGCCGGTGTCACAGCCCGTTGGCCTGCGCACAAAAGCCGTTTTTACGGCTACCCAGATAAATCCAATAAAAAGTGCATTTTCTGGTGTTCCGGCCACGGCCGATGGTGTTATGAGTGTTGTAAGAATGCCCACCCAGTGCCCATTCCCACACACAAACACAGCCCGCCACGGTGCAGGGCTAGCACAAATAAAATCGACTCCGGTCGATTGTGCAAACACTGTAGTGCAAGTGCCCATGTCAACATGCCCGCTCACACTACATGCTGCGTGTCCCTTGGTTTCTGTAAAAACGAAACCAACACACATTCAGTCGGCTATGAACGACAGTGTTTTCAGTGTATTAAATGTGCCCGCAGCCCCGCGCCCACATTTTCTCACAGACACGCCGATTCCCACGGGATCTCCCCCGCTCACTTTCTCTGCTCAATCTGCCATAGAGAAGCTGAGCGCGGCCAGGCTGCCCGCTGTGATCAGCGCGCCCCCCGCCTCGAACGCTGTTAACACGGTGTTGTGTTCCCAGTATGCCCAGGCTCTCGAGCTGCCGTTTTGTCGCGGCCAGAGCCCGGATTTCATTCTGCCTCTAGCTATTCACGCAGATGCGTGGTCAAAGCTTCCCGGGGTTTCAGAATGGGTGCTGAACACTATAAAGAGAGGCTATTCGCTACAATTCGCTCGACGCCCACGCCGTTATACGGCACGCGTCGAAACTACGGTGAAAAACGAAGCATCTCATCTGCTTCGTGCCGAAATAGCGAAACTACTGAGCAAAGGGGCTATAGAACCTTTATCTCAGGCTCAGAGCGAAGGGGGCCTATACAGCAGATATTTTCTGGTACCGAAAAAGGATGGGGGTCTCAGACCCATTTTAGATCTGCGGCAGCTGAACAGAGTGCTTGTGAAACGCCAGTTCAGAATGCTCACGACCAGGAAAATCCTCGCGCAGGTGCGCTACGGGGACTGGTTTATGTCGATAGATCTGAAAGACGCCTATTTCCAAATACAAATAGCGTCCCATCACAGGCGATTCTTGAGATTCGCCTTCGAGGGCCAGGCATATCAATACACAGTCCTGCCGTTCGGCCTGTCCCTAGCGCCTCGTACATTTACAAAGTGCATGGACGCGGCGCTCGCGCCCCTGAGGCTTCAGGGCATGCGAGTCCTGAACTACTTGGACGATTGGCTGATTCTAGCTCGATCACGATCGGAGCTCATAGAACACAGGGCCGCATTACTCGAGCACCTCGAGAAGCTGGGCCTCACAGTTAATTGGGCAAAGAGCGCACTGTCTCCCAGTCAGAAAATTTCCTTTCTGGGAACCGTGTTGGACTCACTGTCCATGACAGCACGCCTGTCACCAGAGCGAGTGCAAAATATTCAGCGCGGCGTGAAATCCTTCCGCCACGGCGCTATAGTCCCGCTCAAAAGGTTTCAGAAAATGCTGGGGCTGATGGCCTCAGCAGCCTCTGTACTCCAGTTGGGCCTGCTCCACATGCGCCCACTGCAGATGTGGCTGAAGACGCGGGTTCCACCCAGGGCATGGACAGCGAGTCTGTTTCGCCTCAGGGTCGACCTTCAGTGTGTTTCAGCTCTGAAACCTTGGAAAGAGACCGACTGGTATCAGTCAGGTGTGAGTCTGGGGACCGCTTCGAGCGTGAAGGTGGTGTCTACGGACGCCTCCACCTCGGGGTGGGGAGCACTGCTCGAGGGCAGACCGCTAGCTGGCCTGTGGTCAGAACGGGAAAAGCTCCTTCACATAAACTGCTTGGAGATGATAGCAGTCGACAAAGCGCTACAGCGTTTTTGTCCCCAGATAACAGGCCACCACGTCTTGGTCCGGTCGGACAACATGTCGGTGGTGGCATACATAAATCACCAGGGCGGCGTCAGGTCACGAAACCTTTACAGGTTGACGGAAAGCCTCCTGGTCTGGGCTCAGCACAACCTGCTCTCACTGAGAGCAGCTCACGTGCCTGGTCTCCTGAACGTGGGACCAGACAGACTGTCCAGGAACAATGTTCCAGCAGGGGAATGGTCGCTGCACCCGCAGACGGTCCAGCTGCTGTGGAAGACGTTCGGCAGAGCTCAGGTGGACCTATTCGCGTCCCACGAAAACGCTCATTGCCTGGAGTTTTTCTCGAAAAGCAAGGACGCGCTGGCTCATGTTTGGCCCCGCTGCCGCCTATATGCTTTTCCCCCTGTCTCGCTCCTGCCTCAGGTGTTGGAACGAATCAGGGAAAACGGATGCCCAGTGCTGCTTGTAGCCCCGCTCTGGACGAACCAGACGTGGTTCCCTGCCCTGATGCAGATGAACAGCACTGCCCCATGGCCTGTACCATTGAGGAGAGACCTCCTCTCTCAGGCGGAGGGCTCGATCTGGCACCCTCACCCGGAGTTATGGTCCCTGCACGCATGGGCCATCAACGGGTACCCGCTAGCCTCCCAGAGGGAGTGTTAAACACGATCGCGCAGGCTAGAGCTCCGTCTACCAGGCGGCTCTACTCCTCGAAATGGTCTGTTTTCTCTGCATGGTGTCAGGCCCAGAGCCTTTCACCTGTGGAGTGCGGGGTTTCGGAAGTGCTTCCCTTCCTTCAAGAGCTACTGGATAAGGGCAAGACCCCATCCACGCTCAAAGTATATGTGGCGGCCATAGCAACGTTTGCAAAACCGGTGTCTGGCCAGTCGCTTGGGAAAAACGACTTAGTCGTGCGTTTCCTTAGGGGAGCTCGGAGGCTGAACCCTCCAAGGCCCCCTTCAGTCCCGACGTGGGACCTTTCCACGGTCCTGGAGGCCATGAAAGGCGCCCCGTTCGAGCCGATCCAGCTGGTGGACATGAAACACCTGTCGTTCAAGACAGTGTTTCTCATGGCTCTCGCTTCAGTGAAGCGCATAGGGGACCTACAGGCGCTTTCAGTAAGCGCGTCGTGTATGGAGTTTGGGCCTAATGACTCAAAGGTCATTCTCAAACCGAAGCACGGGTACGTCCCGAAATCCCTCAATACGCCGTTCAGGGCCCAGGTCATTTCCCTGTCTACCCTTCCGGTTCTCAGTGAGGAGGAGGATGCAAGTCTCCTTTGCCCCGTCAGGGCATTGAGAGCTTATGTGGCACGCTCGTCTGTTTTCAGACAGACGGAGCAGCTTTTTGTTTTGTTCGGCGGGCGCTCCAAGGGACTCGCCGCCTCAAAACAGAGCCTATCCAGATGGATAGTGGATGCCATCGCGCTCGCTTACTCTGCGAAGGGCTTACGGTGCCCCTTGGGTGTCAGGGCGCATTCCACGAGAGGCGTGGCCTCTTCGTGGGCATGGTCTAGCGGGGTTTCCCTGCAAGATATCTGTACGGCCGCGGGCTGGGCCTCGCCGTCTACATTTATAAAATACTATAACCTGGAGGTACCCGCCTTACAAGCTAAGCTTTTGGCGGTCTAAATTCAGTACTATCTGCCCCGCTGTGCGGCCCAGATGCTGAGTTTACTGCAGCCCCATGAGTATTGACTCACGTATGGCCGCCCAGATCAGGCTGAATGCTTTCACCCTGGCTGCGCGTTTGATTGTCGTATAATAGCCCCGCTGGGTGCTTTTTTATAGGGAATGACGCTTCCAGCCTCTCTTCCTTTACTCTATGTGAGTTTATGGTGATTATGCACTACATGAGCCCTGGGCTTCGGCCCCTGGGACTTTGGTGTTGGATCCCTGTACGCACGGCGTGTTGCATTGTGTTCCCCATAGCGTAAGCTATTACGCAGTACGAGAGATACTCTCGTAAGAGAACGTACTCGGTTACTAACGTAACCTCGGTTCTCTCTAGAGAGGGAACGAGTACTGCGTATCTTGCCGTGCATGGAATACGCTCTGGTTCGCTTCAGCGGTAAAAACCAGCTTGTATCAGCCTAACGAGCATATTTATAGGGCGAGACCACGCCCCTTCTGGCGGGACGTGACGATATGGGCGCGAATTGCCCCCATTGGTCATTACGTCACGCAGAGTCTATCTCGATAGGCTGCTGCATTTGCTGCAGAGCAACCAATAGGCGCGCGAGCTGTTTCGCCTATGTTTGCTTGCTGCTGCAAAGCGTTTTACATTAATAAAAAATTAAGGATAATTTTTGGCTTCAATATCTCGCGGAAAAGAGTTTTTCCCCATAGCGTAAGCTATTACGCAGTACTCGTTCCCTCTCTAGAGAGAACCGAGGTTACGTTAGTAACCGAGTACGTTTTTCAAAAGCAAAAGTGATACAAAAGTGCAAAGCAAAAGTGTGAACCAGCTGTTAGGATTAAAATTATATCAAAATTTGATCTAAACGCATAAATGTAAATTATATTTGTTCATGTATTATACAATGATATATTTTCATAGCTTTTATAATAACACTATATATATAACTATATTATATATGAAATAAAATAATAACTATTATTATTATTATGATCATAAAATGTATTAAAATATTTTATTGCATAACACATTAAAATATTTATATTTATGCAAGTGATTATTATTATTATTATTATTATTATTATTGCTATTATATAGATTATTTTAGTGTAGAGTCATTTATTTGATTTCAAACCACATTGCTAAACACAATGCTTGGATTAAACCCTATTTTCATTGGAAACTGAAGCCAATATTATACTCTGCAGCATACTACAGAATTACCATTAAAGAATGCTCTGGCACTGCAAGTATTTGCAGACTTGGTTACTAGTGTACGTGTACAACACTGCCGTGTTACTATTAGATTTGGTGTTAGTTAAAGGTAGGGTCGGCAATTTTTGTTATACTGGTTGAAACTCTCTTCACATCCGGATAGCAATCAATAATAGAAGTGGTCTAAATATCTAAAAATGTACATATATATTTTGTGGAAGTCTCAGGACCAGAAAATGTCTGTCCAATCATACGATGCCTTACCTGCCTTTCAACATACTTATTTCCATACCTTCTCGCACCCTGCTCGCGTAGACATCACGCATCATCAGCGCGTTCCGTTAGGCTATGCAGAGTTGTAGACGGACAGTCATCGAGCCCCAGAAACAAACAGCAGCCGCCTTTTACAGTTCCTCTTGAAACAAAACAATGAGCTTAGCTACTTTCACGCCATGTCATAACCGTAATTGCGAGATGGCAACCCGTAACGTTCTACCAAGAGCTGTTCACGCTAGGGTTGTGAGATGTCTACCAATTTGGCATCAGACACATGATGTGTACAGTGAAACATTGCGATGGACGATGATATCGGGAGAAGGGGCGGGGCTAACAGTAAATTTTTTCCCTTAAGCAATAAGCCCCGCAAAGCCGTGTTTCACAGTGGATTTAGAATAGCTAAGAGGCGTAGGCACAACGCGAAGATATTTTCCTCTACATCTCATCAGCAATTTTGATTTCGGCACGCTCTGCAGCAGCTGAGCACTAAGAGCGAATGTACAGTGACGTGACAAAACTGCCAGATTCACACTGTGCTTTCGCGCTGTGGCTGGCGCTGAGCCAGAGACAGACGCGCTCAACGCTTGGCATATATCACAACTATTCAGTGTTTTTAACCACATAATGTTTATTTTAGGTTTCAGACATTTAAACACATATACTATATAGCAAAACAATACATTTATAGTTTGTAAAATACACAATGGTGTCTATGGAAGCAGCAATAACAACCCATTCACATATATTTCCTGACGGGTTTTATTAATATCAGACACACAATGTAAGTAACTGTAAAGTCAACTCTATTCTTCTCCCAGTTCACCGGTCATGTTTTTCGGGAGAAACTGATGAATTCACGTGCTGTAATAAACCCAAAATCGCGATGCTGGCTTAACATCGTGATGTCCGTCACCCATCACGATGGACGATGATATCGTCTATCGGCACAACCCTAGTTCACGCCCACTCGGATTTTTGCGTTTCTATGTCAACACTATCAACGCCGAAATGAATAAGCAGCAGTCAGGTGGTACAAGTAAGAGCTCTGTAAATTACTCTGTAAGTAACATTATTGTAATGTTATGTGCTTTGAGACATGAGGTAATTGAACTTTGTCTCTCGTGACGGTTCACAGACTCACCTCTGGCTGTGCGCGTTCATGTCTTTTGGAGGAGGCGTGGCTTTGGAGAGCACTCTGATGGGCCATCTTATGCTTTCAAAGCTAGCTTGCTATCGCTAGCCTCTCCGAAATTGCCTACCGGTCTGCATTTTAATAGTGTAAAAATAAAATTTGCTGTTTACCCGAGGTGAAAATCCAACTCTACACCCCCATAACAGGCTTAGTCCTTCAGTATAACAGAACAACATAGGTTCACAACCCTTCTTGCTGCACTGAAAGGAATGAGTCAGAGAAAGCAAGTGAAAAATACAGCTTTTCTCTAAATATTTTATATCTTTTGCCTTCTGCACTGTCCTCAAATGCTGCACTGTCTGTGCCTGCTTACCTGCCGCTCGGCATTGGTGAGGCTGAGTGGGCCAGGCTGTGTTTAAAAGCACTCAGAAGCTGTCACTAAGTGTTTTGTCTTTGTACTTGCACATATTTGCTTGTGTGTAGCGTCCCCCCGGTGCGCTGCGTCCTTGTACCTGTGAGAGGATGAGACAAAGCTTGTCTTTCACATAGTGATGCTCAGAGGATCTGGAGCACATGGCTTTGAATGGGCAAGAATGAAAGAGAGGAAATGAGGTGACCCTTAAGTTTGTTCACTGGCCCGGAACTCCTGAATCGTGACTAATATATAACGTCTCTTCCCTGACTGTCTTGTTTTGCCTGGTGTTTTAAAGCTCTACATTGTGTTTTGCAACCAGACATGATACATAAATCCATCTATGAGAAATGTGTCTGTCCACACAAAAATGAAACTGATGCATGATATGGTACAATCAGGGATACAGAGTATATCTGTATCAGATTATTATCTGCTTTTTACCCTATTTTACCCTATATATATTTCGATTAACATTGCTGTTATCTAAAACTAAACTTTATTTTATTTAATAACACTAATCTTTAGCAAATCCCAAAATGAATATCCATTTTTCATATCTTAGATTATAATGTTGTGATGCCGAAATTCACTTGTAGCAATTGTTGTAGCAGTTGTTTTAAAACAATTGATTTTAGTTTTTAGTGTTTTATTTTTTAAATAAATATTATTGCATTTTAATATAAGCCATAATTATTGGCCTTAACATGAGAAAATCAGCTTATCGCATTGGTAAACATTGGTGCATTCCTAAACACAATCAGTCAATTAGGAGATATTTCATGTTTAAAAGTACAATTATGTGGAGAAGAATTTTGGACCAATCAGATTCCAGGGAGGGTGGGGCTACGAAGCGTAACCACAGAGATGGGGGAAAAAATCAACATAACGGCAAAATCTGGTAAGGACACGTCTAATAATAAATAACAATAAATTATTACACGCATTATGAGGTCTTTTTCAGTGTACACATAAAAAGATCGTAAAAGACTATAAAATGCTACAGTAAAAAGTAAAAACCTAGTTCTGGTAACCTAAATGGTTACTGTATACAATGAAAAACTAGATGGGACACTGTAAAACAAGTCATCTTAGAATTTACTGTCAAAAATGTAAATTAAATTATGTGTGACACTTTTTTATTTATTTAAATGATCATGTTTTATTTTTATATCAGTTTCACAAATTAGGGTTTTATATACAGTACATCAAGTTTTATCAAGACTTTGGTATAATGACATTATACCAGGTAATGAAATATACATTTTTTTACTGTAAATTTAAGTCCCGCTGAAACTGCTTATAAATATATGCTTGAGTAATTGTTAAATGTCTTAAAAATATGATTTTAAAATAGTTTAACCGCTTTTAGAATCAAAACAATGCCGAACCCTAATTAAATTATAGAATTTCTCCCATCACACTGTTCTGTATTGTAAAGCATGGGAAAACTGCCAGGCTGCCCTTCTTGAGTGGGCAGGTTTTAATCAATTTGTGAAAGGCCAAAAGCAATCTTATTGAGGAGAATGAGGCAGTGCCTCCCACATAGAAGGTCAGCAGAAAAAAAAAAGAAAAAAAAAAGAATGAGCTGAATGTATTTCTCAGGCAACTTTTCTGCAGCTCATCTCAGCAGTTACTTCCATAAAATCGTCCTCGCTCTATTGTTTATGGGGCAGATTAAAGAGACAGTCATTGAGTGCGAAACAACCCAGAAAGTGACCCACTATGCCGCTCTGCTCGCCCTCAGCCTTCACAGACTTGTTTTGATTTACTGTACGCTTCATTTTAAAATACTCCAGTGTTTTATTCGCTGGTGGGATTTGTTGGTGAATGGCATGGGCAGCCTGATTGGACGTCAGCCTTTCACATTTAATTAACAACCTTGTACGTTTGACATAACTGCCATTTTTACAAAACTCATTACAAGGCGGCTGACACTTGCTCTTTTAATGCGCTCTCTCTTTTTCTCACTGTCACTTTCTCTTGCCATCTCACCTCATACAGTATATGCGTACTTGTCTCTTTATTTAGAGGCACTCTATACTGTTGGGCCTTATGTATTAGTGCCGCATTGTCAAATTGTCATACAACACAACACATAGCAAAATATTATCCAAAATTAATTCAAATCTATAGCTGGGTTCTTTGTCAGCTGAGCTGAGGCGAATGGGTGTGCTCATGAGAGATAAGTGAGCTTGATGAAGTGTGCGCTACCTGCTGAGCTGCTCTTGGCCCTGGACCAGCAGCCTCTTGTTTTTCTGCTGGGAGCTTTAGGTGAAGGCAGAAGAGACAGCTGTGTGTTGGGCTCCTGAACTCTGTTGCTCGCGTGCTCTCTGTCTCTTTGTATCTTTTTCCCCCTGCCCTCCATGAGCTCCTCTCAGACAGGGCAAGTACAAATCTTCTCAGCTTGGCTTAATCCAGCAGTGTTGACAGTCTGAGTAAATAAAAAAGATATGTTCAGCACGCCCAGCATATTGTCTTTTAAGCTTTGTGTACTCTTTAGTGTGAAACCTTCAGAGAATCATCCTGTTTGGTCTATATCATTCTATCTATAACAAAATATTTGTATTTATTTGTATTTTTAATATTTATTATTAATATTATTTATGATTCAATTTATTTATTTATTGTCTTTTTTCTTGTCCAATGGACATAATTTAGGATTCTATGGGTAGAGCATCCACAGGATTTTTTTTGTTGTTGCGTATATTCATTGTGTTTATTGTGCAAACACATAACGCCTTGTGATATTACAATATTGAAAGTATCCAAAAATATTTGTACATTGAAAAATGTCATTGCCACATTTTTTCAATGAAATAATAGTGGAAATCTTTTCTGCAATGAGCAAGTTTCTCTTTAACTCCTGACCTTAACTTCTCCACCTCCTCCTCTCTTGACTTGAAATGCAAGCATCTGGAGCAGCAGACAATTTAGGGCGGTATTAGCAGTTCCCTGGCCCTTGGCCTAGCCTTTCTGGCCTAAAGCTTGTGTAGTCCAGGCAGTATTGGTTCCTCCTCTAGCCCTGCCTCTGCGCCCTACACAACCATTTCACCCTCTGACCCCACTCAGAATGGAGGATTATCACAGTGCGTGGGGGGAATACGAAAGCGAGCTGCTGACCTTGTGTGCAAAACTTTTTCACACTCCGGAGTCCGTACTGTGGCTTGCATTTGCGGACTTGCATTTGACGCTGGTGTGGATATGCTTTTTTCTTTTTTAAAGCCTGAGAAACAGTTAATATTCTGAAGGCCAACAGCTGCCAGAGATGCGGATTAGAGGTTCTTTGTTGAGCTGTAGTTTATCCCATCCTGACAGTGGTCCAGTCCCATGGAGCTCTATCCCTGCTGTGGTGCATGCTGTCTTTTCTAACAATGGACAGTAGATATGTCTAACACAGGGGGTTTAGGCTGTAGATAAACCACAAGATTTCCTAGTAGCTTGATTGTTAAGCTAACATAAGACTTTAATACAGCAGCACATCTTTTTTCTCTTCTTCAGCTCTAAAAGCACTTGATGAAAGAGAAAAGCATGCAACGCTTACTCAGCGTGCCAACGCTGTCCTCATAACGTCATTGAAATTAATGGCTTCCTGCTGAATTAAGGTAGCAATGTCAAGAGATCCAAAACATCGCAGGTTAGTATGTATACCGGTTAGCCAGACAGTGTCCAGGGTATTTTATGTTTAAATAAATCTCAGACTTTCACACCTTAGGCATTTGCCCTGTTGTAAATGAAAAGAAAGCTTGAAAGCTTGAAAAGAAAATACATAGCTCGAGAAATACTGCTCATAGTGGACAAAAAGTGAGAAAGCTAGGAACTCTTTCAAAGTAGTAGGCAAAATATCTTCTGCCAAAATATTTACTAGAATATAATAAAATGTGGTAGCACTTTACAATAAGGACTCATTTGTTAACATTAGTTAATTTATTAACTTACTTGAACTAACAATGAGCAAAACATTTATTACAGTATTTGTTAATCTTTTTTATTGTTAGTTAATACAAATCCAGCTGTTCATGTTTGTTCATAGTCCGTTAACAAATACAACATTTGATTTTAATAATGTATTTGTAAATGGTGAAATTAACTTGACCGCTTGACAAAAAAGAGGACCATTTTAAAAGTGACACTGACGTTACAAAAGATGCTCTTGCATAGAGAGGTGATCGTCATTATGCAGTCCATGAGAGTCAAATGCTGCGATGTTCACATTCCCGAGTGGGAGCATCATCATAATAGAACAATGCAAAAGGCACATGAAACTAATGAACTGAAGGTCTGTGTTATTGTCTGGCACTTCTTATCCTCCTGTGAACTGTAGCTAAGAATGCTTCTGTATTATCAGCAGTTTCTCACAACTAGCGCCCATGCCTGACCTTTAAGCTGGAGCTGAGCGGCTGTTAATTCCATCGGTGTGTCAGAGAGCCAAAGGAGCCGGCCACAAAGAGGAAGTTAACCTGAGGCCCAGAGAGCACTGACTTCATTATTTTAGCAATTACCAGGAGCTGTTAATTTAAAAAAGGACGGGATTCAGCTGTGATTAGATTCGGCTGCTGCCAAATGTATTTGCACATTATATGTGACATACGCAGTAGATTTGTTGCAATTTTTTTATCTAATCACGATATTTGTGATAGCCGCGATAATTTTGCACTTTAAATTTCAGCCACATATCGCCATCCAAATAAGAGAAGAATGTTAAGAGCTCCAAATTAAATTGGATGCTTGAAGAAAGTTAAACGGTAACACTTTACAATAAGGTTTCTTATTGTTTAGTTAACATGAACTAACAATGAACAATATTTCTACAGCATTTATTTATCTTTGTTAATGTTAAAGGAATTGTAGGTAGGAATTGTATAAAAAAAACTTTTTTCCAAATTTGTTTAAACTTTCTGTATTTATCAATGGATAATTAAAATGTAAGTACTCTGAAAAAGAAAGTATAAAAATCGAGTGTCTGTAGACCTCTCACGACTGTTTTAAAGACAGCTCATTATTTCCATTCACTCCACCCCCTCCCTTCTGGGCTCCTTCCAAAGCCACGCCTCCAAAACACATGAACGCGCGACTCCGACCGCTGAGCTGAAGAGCATTATTGACCTGAGACGAGCCGAGAGGAAGGAGCGCAGTGCAGTGACATCATGTCAGAACCACATGTAATAAAAGAATCTAACTTTATCATTATGAAGATAAACAAATAAGATGTATTTTAGTACTCACTATCAAGTAGCATATTGATATTGTTAAAGATTAAAATATATATTTATTGATTCGCTAATGAGCTAGTTATCTATAAGGCAAAGCTAAAAACAGGTTGCATGATACACGTTTTTCCATTGCCATCATTTACACTGTGATGAAGATGAATTTCGTGTAACATTCATAACATATATGGTGTTCTGCATGTAAGAGTTTCCATAATGAAAGCATTGTTGACTTTGATGAGGACTACACTCCGGAGACAAGTACCGCATCGTCAGCTCGAGGACAGAAAACCGTGCAACCGTGCAAAAAACCGTGCAGGTAAACTTCCAGGTGAACATGGTAAAAGAGTTAGACAGAGGGTAAATATAATTCTAAGAAAAGTTCCTGGATGCGGATCGGCCTACTATCTGTTAAACATGTATTATCTAAAGCAAAATTATGCACAATTCAACACTACAGGCATAGCTATCATCTTGAGCTAGGCATATAGTATTTATCATCTCTACTACGGCTCGCTAAGTAATGTTATGTTAGCTATATTAGGCAGCTACGTGTGCTAATGACACATGCTTCATGAAAACATAAAGAAAAAAACATGTCTGATCAAAATACAAAAAGAAAGATTTACCTGTCCAGCAGAAATATAGCCATCCAGGCGTCACTTTTCAGCCCCTTGAGGTCTCTCAGTTCTCGCCATCGCTGGAAAGCCACGCCGATATTGGCATGCGTTTTATTTTGTTGTTTATCCAAAGACTTTTTGTTCATTACCTTTTCTAGTAACGTTACTGTCTTCCTTTTTTGCCTGGTTTGTCTTCGCGAACTGCATATGTGAATTTTGATTGGTCTTTCTAATCTCTGCCATTGTTTTGCTAATCCTAGGTTCCGTGCCTCTTGAATTCCTCAAATCAAACGGATGCGCGCGCAAGTGGGCAGGTCCTGTGTTGCAAAAGGGTGGTTGCCATGGTTGCGAGAGAGTGACAGTCGCCTAAGCCAATTCTTTGTTTCGTCCCGAATGTAAATAATGAGCTGTGTTTAGTGCAGATTAAACGGTCTAGAGTCACTCGATTTTTATACTCTTTTGATCAGAGTACTTACATTTTAATTATGCATTGATATATACAGAAAGTTTAAACAAATTTGGAAAAAAAAATCCTACCTACAATACCTTTAATCTCAACATTTACTAATCCATGTTTTTACAAATATTTACAGATACAACTTTCGATCTTAAAAATGTATATTTAAAATGTTATGAATGTCCTTCTACTTCTGTGCAGTATTTGTTTACAAAGCCTTAAAGAAAATCATACAATTTAAGGTGTCCAACGTTTTAATTTTTTTCTTTAAATAAAGTAAAATCCTTTGCAGTTACACTTTTTAAATAATTTTAAGCAAAGACATAAAACTTCACAATTACATAACAAAGGATAAAAAGAAATGTAATCATGTGACTAATAACCATATAGTATACAAATTTAATGTTTAAGGTGTATGTGTATTAAGCCTGGTGCTCTTCGTGTGTTTGTCAAAAATGACTGGATTTTTTTTTTCAATGAATTTAATGTACTATATTTTAATTCGATAGTTAATTTATTTATTTTATGGTACTAAATTATATTTACACTGTATTTATAATCCATTTATTCACTTTTTGAGCATAGACCTGAAAATTACATTTCCAACTCAAACTGTCGTAAATCTTAAATGCTTTTAGAGCACAGACTTAAGTTTGATCTCTTTTCAAAGACGACACTTGTCAGATTATTGGTGAAGTGAAAAAGTTTTAAAAAGTGAACAAAAAAAAAAAGTTACAGAATTTTACGTTTATTGTTATGAAAAATGTTCAAAAATACTATTAATTTTTTTGTACATGAAATATATATTTTCTAAAACATGTTTTACTCTAAAACATCTGAGAATCAAAGCCATAAATCTAAACAAGCTGTGTTAAAAATTTGAGCCTGATATCTCAAAAAATGCATTCCATTCATCCATTCATTTCCAATGCTGTAATTTTTGACCGCGAGGAGCACAGGTGTGACTATTTTTTACAGGGCCATTTACCCTGTTCGAATCATGTCCATGTGAAACATGTCCATGAATTTTTTTGTGTGTGTTCACATATCAAGTGCCAACACCTTTACCAAGTTTCATACCATTCCTATGAAAAAAATATTTCTGTCAAAAATGACCGAAGAGCACCAGAGGGTTTAACACTGTAAGTGAATGAGCAAAAGAGATTCATAACAATGCATTTGACATTTAATCTTAAGCCAAAATCTCATGATCACAACAGCCCTACTACACACAAAGACCCCTCTCGTCCAAAAGTGATCACGTTATGTCATGAACACAAACCCACAAGCATTCTTCTCAACTCTTAAATAGGTACTGCTTTACTTTGGTCTTTCCGGTGGCTGATTGTGGAGTCCATCTTGCGGTGTTTACCCTGTGAATCTGCTCTTGTTTACAGTGGCTGTAATAATAGTAAAATAAAAACAGCTTGAGTCTCCAAAAGTATTAAATGCACAGGCAGGATTTTTTACATTAAAACAACTGTGAGTTTCCCGCCTGCCACCAGCCTATAAATATATGGTCCCCAGAGTACTCCATATGCAAAGCACAGAACAGGTATTTTGTCAAGCCTGATAGAAATCTGCAAATTGGACATGGGAAAGCATGCAAGTCTAGGAGTGCTGATGCGGAGTGGAATTCTTCATGCTTTCTAGTGTTTGCCATAGAAGAATAATATTCATCTACTGCAATATCTGTGGGAAAAAAAAATGTGTTTGGACAGATTGCGGTTTCCACATCTATTATCAACAGTCTTTAAGATGTTCAGGGTCGAAAACGGAAGGTTTCAATCCGTTTATAACACAAAATCGCGTCATGTGGGCACCTTTGATGCTACTCTTCTCTCAATGCTCGTGAGTTTGATAGAAGCTGCTTGCATAAAATAATAATGGTGTGTAAAAACTTTTTTTTGTAGGAAAAATGCATGTAAACCTGTCTGGAAATGAAATGTTTGTAGAGTAGAATATTGGTTTGACAAAACTGTTCTTTCTGTTTATTTGTATATTGTGGAATGAAATTTGGGATGCTTGCCTCTGTTACGTATGTTCTGAATGACTGATGATACGACATCATAATTTAAGAATGACTAAGAAAATCCTGTTTAACAAAAACAGAATGAAGCTTATGTTCGTCTTAAGGGAGGTGTCTTATGTTTGTCTTTTGGTTCGTCTGAGGGATGAAGGGTGAAGTTGTCTTTGTATTTCATGCTACATTTCTTGTCATCTGGCACACGGCACATTTAACCCTCAGCTCAGTGCTGAAGGGAGGACGGAGCGGAATAATGGCTGTTTTTACAGACTTGCATCAAAACGGCAATTAGCCTGCATTTCACGCCACATTGGCTCCGTGCTTATACGAGGGTGGAGGGCTCTAGGAACATGTACTCCACCCAGATTGAGGGGACAAACAGCTCCATCAATTCCCCATTACAAAGTCATTTGTCCGAAAATGCTACTCGTATCACTTTCTTTTCATCTGTTACACCTAACAAGGAAATGGAAGGGCAGCCCTCGCTGTAGTCTGCTATAATGTTTTCTTTCATATGGTCTGATACTCCTTCAGACATCATTTGCTGTCGTTTTGTTGTTTTATTCTGAACAAATTGACCAGTTTTAGACTCACATCTTGTACTACATTCAATTGAGTGAATTTGTTTCTGCGATTTTATGCGAGAAACCCCACTGCAGAAACATCCTCAATTCCTGATCAAAAACAAAAAATTAAAACCCAAAGAAAGGAAAATGTTTCATTTGACCATTTTTTTGCTTTCATATTATAATGTAATATGTAATTCAAAACTAGCTAGGTTAAGCTGTTAGCTTGCTAATAAAGGCTATCTGGAAACACAGAGATTCTACCTTTGGTAATATGCATAGGCGTAGATTACGCGGGGGACGGAGGGGACGTGTCCCCCCGACTTTTTATACAATGTAAATTCGTCCCCCGCACTTTTTCATAGGGCAAGTGTGTCTACGACAAGCTGAGGTTTTCACGGGTGTGTATACCCTACATCGAGATTTAAAATCCAAAGAGTCAAGGATAGTCTATCTACATACGTGACTTTCACGTTTCCATGGTAATCAGTCACTCGTGCATTAGCCTACACGCCCATGCGCGCACCCGCGCCGAATCCATCAGTTTCAGAGAGTTCAAAATGGCAAAAAACTCTTTACTCCTTTTTCACGAAAAAGTCAAGCACTGTAAGTAAGTTGTCATGTAGTATCCGAATTGTGTTGCACAATGATGAATAACTCCGCCTATTTCTCTTGTTGAATAATTAACAGGTTTTGTTGTAAATTCACTACCCGAACTAACATGCCATGTTTTCAATCTATTTTACTCGTAATGTATTTTATTTTCACAAATATGTTCTCAAAGCCCTTCAAATTAGAATACACGTATGCTAAATGTTAATGCTGAATTTGTATTTTCATGCATTAACAGCCACGATCTGCTTGAATCAGGCAGCGTGGTAATGTGTACATGATGTTTATCATAATTTGGTAACACTTTACAATTAGATAAAAAAATTTGTAGACAAACTTTAAGTTCTCTTGAAAAAGCCTAACTAGAAAGTTTGAAGTAGTTTTAAAAGCTTGAAGTTTGAAGGTTTTCAATGGGAAAGTTTTAGTTTAGTAAGACAGACTTTGTTTAGGTTTAGGCTACTAAGAAAATGTAATTTTGCCAAAAAAAGAACTTTAATTTTAAGTAAATGTTATTTTTAAATTAGCTTCAGTGTGATATTTAACCATATTATCATGCTTAACACTGATAATTTGAATAATTGTAATGCGATGATCAGATATCTAAATCAGAGAATATCATATGTTTGGGCAGTTGGATTATTTATTTTTAACAGTGGATTCAGGGGGACTCAAAGTGCACCAGATTAATGAATTTATCTTTAAAATGTACAAAATTTTCTCACGGGTGGGCATGCCCCCGGACCCCCCTAGAGGTACCGAGATCCACCTACAAAAATACTGTGCCACTGCAGACTATATGATGGTCTACGAAAAATACACATTTTATTATCTTATTAAGATACATGATTGCGATTTTACCACCTCCGCCTCATTTTAAGCCTTAAAAATATAAATAGATTTAAATATAAATAGCATATTAAGCTAATTAAGCAAAAACCTCAACAAAAGTCTGAAGAAAAAAACTGGTATTACACTTGACATTCTGTCCCCCTCACTTTTGAAATGGTGGCTACGCCCCTGGTAATATGACTTGATATGTGAAAGGTAATTTAAATGGCTAAGCTAGGCTAAGCTGTTAGCTTGTTAATCAGATGTTTACTTAAAGCTACACTGTGTAACTTTTTTAGTTTATTCTTAGCTAAAAACACTTAGTTCTTTCAAAAATATATGTGCTCATTAATGTATATTTACTTCGTTCAAGTAATAAAGTATTCTCGTGAGTGTATAATATGCCATTGAAAATACATACGGGTAAGGGGTTCTAATGTCGGTCGCCATGTTGCCCCTCCATCTTGAAAGTACATTAGCCAAAGAGGGACATACCCGTTAATTCAAGCTTCGTCTTTCGTGTTTTAACACTCGATGGCACCGTGTCGAATGTGAAGAGGGGGATTGCTTGAGACTGATATATACAAACCTGAAAGCCTTTTTGAAAGTCTGTTGCTGATGGAGGATCCCTCTTATTCTCGAGGATACGTATCAGAGTCGCCAAGGAAGTGAAAAAGAGTTAAAAGTTAAAAATAAAAGTTACTTTACTAAGATTAGCTTGCATTCGTCTGGGAACCTGATAACTGATGTTAGCAATGAAATGGTAAAAAAAAATTACGAAAACATAAAACTATTATTCATTTTACATAGATGTCATAACCTATATGTTACCTGACTAATTAAATTACTGCAAATTATAATAGTTTTCTAAAATAACCTCATCACTTGAAGGAACACTCATGGACAAGGTCGAACTGGAAGCCATGTTAATCTTAGACTACATTGGTCACCGTAGGAGTTAAAACGAAATCGGAATTGAGAGGAACAGAAACTAATATTCACTGGATGGTCATATACCTTTTCACCGCTAGATGGGGGTAAAAATCACAGTGTAGCTTTAAACACAGGAAAAGGAAAATGTTTAATTTGATAATTTTTAACTTTCATAATACAACATGGTATGTAATTCAAAATGCTAAGCTTGGCTAAACTATTAGCTTGCTAACTGAAAACAAGGAAAGGGACATGTTTAATTTCACTATTCTTGATGATATAATGTGATATGTAATTTAAAGGCTAAGCTAGGCTAATCTGTTAGCTTGATAATCGAAGGCTTACTGAAAGCACAAATAAAGGGACATGCTTAATTTGACCATTTCAGGGCTGCCAATTTTTGAGTTCAGCTTGGAGTGAGAATTATTCCTGTGGGGGGATTATGATTAATAAGCTTGCGATTCAATATGTTTAATTTGGATATGTTCGTAAATATAGAGTAGGTATATGTCACGGTTGGTGTATGCAGAGGAAGAAGGAGGCTGAGTCAAAAAGATCCAATTCCAACATTTACTAATTAACTCCAAAATCAAACTAGTACAGGCAGGCAGAGAACACAAACACCAGGTAACATTTACAAGAACCGACAAAGACAGACTGAACACAAGCAAACTAAATACAAGTCCAAATGAACACTAGCGAGGTGAAGACAGGTGACACAGATGATGATGACGAGGGACAGGTGGATAATGAGGGAGTGAGTTCAGGTGTGGAGACAAAAAGGATTCTGGGTAGTGTAGCGCAGACTAAGACAGACAGGTGCAGACGAAGACTGTGACAGAACGCCCCCCTTCAACAAGGCGCGACCTCGCGCCGTAGAACAAAGGGGTGGGGGGGCTGGCGCCCTGAAGGCTGGCCAGGGCGTGACCAAACTGGGACGGAAAGCCTCCAGGGCGGATCAGGACGTGCAGGCGGCCAGGGCGGAGCAGGACGTGCAGGCGGCCAGGGCGGAGCAGGACGTGGGCGTGGCCATGGTGGTGAGGACCCTTCGGGTGGCCATGGCGGAGAGACCCCTTCGGGTGGCCATGGCGGAGAAGACCCTTCGGGTGGCCATGGCGGAGAGACCCCCTCGGGTGGCCATGGCGGAGAGACCCCCTCGGGTGGCCATGGCGGAGAGACCCCCTCGGGTGGCCATGGCGGAGAGACCCCCTCGGGCGGCCACGGCATTAAAGACCCTTCAGGTGGCCTATGGTGACCTATGGTGGCCAAAAAAATTTTTTGGGGAGAGTAACTGGATGTGGGACAGGCTGGGCAGACGTGACGTGAACCGCCTCAGGCTGGGCAGACGGGACGTGAACCGTCTCTGACTGGGAAGACAGGACGTGAACAGTCTCTGACTGGGAAGACGGTGAGGGCTCTTTGCTGAACGGGACCAGCGGCGAAGGTCCTGAGCTGGGCAGGATCAGTGGCGAAGAAGGCTTTGAACTGGGCAGGACCAGCGGCGAAGGCTTTGAGCTGGGCGGAACCAGCGGTGAAGTGGGCTTTGAGCTGGGAGGAACCAGCGGTGAAGTGGGCTTCGAGCTGGGCGGAACCAGCGGGGAAGAGGGCTTTGAGCTGGGCGGAACCAGCGGCAAAGAGGGCCCTGAGCCGGGCGGGACCAGCGGCGAAGGAAACTATGGGCTGGACGGGACCAGCGGCGAAGGAAGCCCAGGGCTGGACGGGACCAGCGGCGAAGACTTGGCTGGAGCCATCACTGGGGTGATGCTGATGCGGAGACCTCTCTCAATCAGGATCCTGATGAGGTAGTCAGTCAGGTCATGGCCAGCCAAGTCCATCCTTGGGTCGGTTCTTCTGTCACGGTTGGTGTATGCAGAGGAAGAAGGAGGCTGAGTCAAAAAGATCCAATTCCAACATTTACTAATTAACTCCAAAATCAAACTGGTACAGACGGGCAGAGAACACAAACACCAGGTAACATTTACAAGAACCGACAAAGACAGACTGAACACAAGCAAACTAAATACAAGTCCAAATGAACACTAACGAGGTGAAGACAGGTGACACAGATGATGATGACGAGGGACAGGTGGATAATGAGGGAGTGAGTTCAGGTGTGGAGACAAAAAGGATTCTGGGTAGTGTAGTGCAGACTAAGACAGACAGGTGCAGACGAAGACTGTGACAGTATACATGTTAATTTTTCTCAAAAAAAAAAATCTTTCTTAGATTTTAACAACTGAAAATTAACAACTGATTTGTACACAATTGCATTTGACCATTTTTTTTATAATAATACATTTATAACAATACACCAATAGAGTAAAAATATAATGAATATGTACTATAGTGCATGCATATGTAATAGTTTTTTGTGTGCAAAAAGCTTCTCTTTAGAGTAAATTTTTCTTGCTATAGTTTATGGACACTGATGGGCTTTTCTGAGATAAATGCAAGGTTACATGACATTGTTTTCAAGCTGTTTTATTGATGTCTTTAACACTGGTTGGGCGATTACATAAGTCATGATACATTTCAGTAAGTTGTACTGTTTCAACATTCCCTTGGATGTTCATTCATGTTTATTTTGAATTTGTACTATAACTAGTAGTAAAGAGGAAGTGATGATCATTAGTTTGCGCTCCCACTTCGCATGAACTAAGCCACTACAGCAATCCGTCATGCTACTTTAAAGGCCCACTGAAGTGCCTTGAAACGCATAGCGTTATTTAATGTGTTGACAGGGTGGGACATATTGAGCAGCTCCTCCCCCTTTTTTAAATAGCCAATAGCATTTTGTTTATATCACAGGTCGGCCAGAGCCGTTGAGCTTGGCAAAGCCGCATTTGACAGCTAATGACAGCCACAGTCTAATAGATTCCCCTTATATTCCCTATATAATGCTTTATGTACCATTCACAATATAGAAAACAGAAATTATGTGAAAAAGTGACTGATTTCAGCCGCAGCTTCAGCGTCTATTTTTAGTGTAGGTGGCGGTACGCTTCAGATTAGAGAGCATTTGATTGGACAGAAAGTAGTGGTGCACGATATATCGGCCGCCGATATAACATCGGCCGATGTGGTACATTTTTTACACATCGCCATCGGTATCGTTCCAATGTCAAAATAGGGCCGATGTGAACAGGCCGATAATCATTCGTGTGTAGATGTGAGTGCGGGGGCGGGGATGTTTGTTTTTGCACGAGTGCATTCATTACAAACTCAAGGCCTGTCAGTTTAAACATCAAGCGCAAGAAGACTGGAACTTGCACGCTGTTTTCTGTCAGCCTTACTAAGGCGTATTTTTGTCCCGCCGAAGCCTTATTTGACCGGTGAGTGATGTAGATGACCGACTGCTGCGCTTGTTTAACTGAGAGAACGAGCAGAGAGAGTGAAAGCCCCGGTTGCGCGCACACCATCTTCAAACTGTTTTGCTCTCTCTCCCTCCCTCGCGCATATTAATGCATTGAGTTGACTGAATATCTTTGAGAATACACGATGATAAAAAGTTTTTTTTTCTGAACCACCACTGGTTGTGAATTGTGCTAAAACGTTACTTTATCTTCTCTGAAAAGCTTTCCACACATTCAGATTACATAAACCACACTTTCAATAAACAAAACAAAAATCTATCTAGTGATGAAATGTTTTCTGTGTTGAGACAAATCTTGTGCGATGTCCTAAACTGCCGGGACAATCACACAACGTGTGCCGTGGTCCGTTAATGACACGTCCGATTCACAAACTAATGACTCCTTTGAACCGATTCACTTTAATGAATGGTTAAAACAACTGATCTGTCCAACACTGAACTCAAGAGACATAAATCGGAAACACTTTACAATAAGGTTCAATTTATTAAAGTCTAGTTAACTACATTAGTTAACATTCTATTAATATTAGTTTCTATGCGGATTTACTCCATCACAAAACCATCCCAGTCATTCTAGAATGGTTCATTCTTTCCAAATAGAGCTATTCAAGTCATCTGGTGAAATTGTTTTTATATCGCAACGTCATTTTTTACCAATATGGTGCAGCCCTAATCCTCGCTATGTGTTTTCTATACAGAGATATCGACATCGGTAAATATCGGTATCGGCCATAACAGCAATATTAATATCGGTTATCGGTATCGGCCACATTTTTCACATCGGTGCATCACTAACAGAAAGTCTTATGAGAACCTGAAGTGCATCCATTGCACTTCATTGATCCATTGCAAGACTGTAAGTTTTGAAAGCTTAGCCTACTGTATATCTTCTAATTTTGTCATTTTTTTGGAGCACACTAGCTTATAGATAACCTTAAGGCTAACATATTCATACTATTGAATGTGTGAGAGTTTGGCGGCCCTGCCTTTTTTAACTTTGTAATATAACATGATATGGGTAATTGAAAAGGTAAAGCTAAACTAAACTGTTAGCTTGCTAAAAGAAAGCTATGCGTTTAATTGGACTATTTTTTCATATTCCCTCGGTTTCACAGACAAGGCTTAAGCCTAGTCTCAGACTAAAATGCATGTATGAGCTGGTTCACTGACATATCTTAAAGGAACATTTATAAAAGCTACTTAAATGTAGCTACTAATTAAAGGCCTAATCCTGGCTTAATCTAAGCCCTGTCTGTGAAATCAGGCCATTATGTGCTAAGGCTAGGCTAAACCGTTGCTAACTGAATTTTTTTTTTTTTTTTTTGACTTTTTTTTAAATCGATATGTAGACATTTAATTAATTTATTTGTTTCCGATTACAAATAAATGCACCATGCCTAGTGTTTTTTCAAGGGCTTTGTTGAGGAGGGTAGCAGTCTATGGGCGGATTGGATCTTGAATGACACTGCTATCTTAAGGTTATCAATACAGTGTTAACTCTCCATGGCTGTCAGCGTATTAAATCCTGGTTATTATTTATCAGCCTTAGAACAAATATGTCATCCGAACGGTCTGTCCTTTCAGATTTAAATGACTGTAATTGGAGGAAAAGGTCCCAAGGAACAGATCAGGTCTTATCAAAGTGAGCAGAGCTTTGCGAGCAGCTCTCGGTAGCTCCTGTGCTGGCACAATGACTTTCAAGGTAAAGCTGACTCTTGATCTCCAATTGTGGTGCCGGCCCCACTGTAGAAAGATCAAGTTGGCCATTAGATCAAAGCGGCTGGTTTCAGAGCAGCTGTGGATTGGGAGACTGGAAAGGGGAGGACAGTCTGAGGGAGGCCAGAGAGACTGACATAGAAATGACTTCTTTGTGTAACCCAACTCTTTGAACTGGAGCTTTACCCACAGCGCTGATCAAATGGAGGCAGCATGGTGCACCGTGATCATACGCAATTTATTAAAGTGTTATTTGAGCATCAGGAATATGAGATGTGTCGCCACTTAAAGTTGCCGACTGGACCGCTCTGTTCCTCAGAGTCAGAAGCATCTGAATTATTTACTGAAGATCATGGAAGTGCTTATGGCTACAATTTAATGTATGAGGTGTGAAGTGATGGCACTGAATATATGAGACAGCTGACAGATTCATGGCAGCACCTGAGGTGCAGAGCGAGCCAGTCAACTGCAGCAATCAGCCAGTGCTCAACATTCCTACGTGGATCTTAAGTGATCTTAAGTCCTCTGCAGGCTGCCCCCTCATGGCCTTCCTGTGACACTGCCAGTCTACAGGGACCTCATTTAATGTCTGACACTTATCGTGTGCTTGGCATGGATTTTAGACCCCTGAGTTGAGCCCTTGGGTGTGCAGCTGAACAGTTGTACGCTTATAGGCTCCTTTTTGTAAAACAAGCAACATAACACAAAAAAAGCACTTTTAGGTTCCTGTTCTGTTTTACATTTGAATTTCTTTTGAACTCAGCTGAAAACGGTCAAGCAGTGTTTCTTGTGGGTTGAAACAACACATTTAGAAATGATTGTTAGAGATGTGGTGGTCTTTCGATTTTCAGATGGATCTGTGAATTATGCCAAACTCAGGATTTTACACAAATTATAGTAATTCACTGTCCAGGTCATCTGCTTTTAGAAGACTTTGTCTCGTCTTTGTAAACGGACATGGGGATAAATAACATGCAGTGCTAGCTTTATAATAGGTTTCTTATTTTTATTGATAAATACATCTTTGCATCATTTTCAACGTAGTACAGTCTAGTACAGTCAGTAGTACTATTCAAAAGTTTGGGATCAGTAAGATTTGTTTTTAAAAGAAAATTATAATTTTTATTCAGGAAGAATGAATTAAATTGATCATAAGTGAAAGTAAAGGCTTTTACATTGTTTGAAATTTCTATTCTTAAAAGAATCTTGGAAAAATGATCACAGCTTCCACAAAAATATTAAGCAGAACTGTTGTTTTCAACATTGATAATAAGAAAAGTTTCTTGAGCTCCAAATCAGCATATTAGAATGCTTTCTGAAGGATCATGTGACACTGAAGACTGGAGTAATGATGCTGAAAATACAGCTTTGACATCACGGGAATGAATGAAAAAAATCACACAATTACTTTTACTGTTTTTACTTTTTGATTAAATAAATGCAGCCTTGGTGAGCATAAGAGACTTAATAACATAAATATGTATTATAATGTACACCGCGTGTACATTATTGCTAAATTAAATCATATCATTAAGGGTTTTTTATCATAGGTTTAGGGCTTGGACAAGTATTATATCTTTAATATCTGAAATTACAGATAGTCTGTTTCAATGATTTCTTTTGTGTGTGAAAATTTTCTTGTGCTGCTTTTCACTAATCTAGTCATTTTATATGGGATGAATTAAGTAATTTATCTGATTCCTTAAGCTTGCAATTAGAATAGGAAAAATAACTAGATGCCGGATGGAAATTGATTCAAATTAATTCGCGTAAATGGATGCACTCAAGCTATATATAATAAATGGGGATGTAATTATACGGCATCATTCTGTTTAGACTTATAAATCTAAACACTGTCAGTGAAATGTATAATTAAAAGGTCATTATTCTGCATGCCCACACTCTACTATGTCAACACCTTCATGAGTAATAAGAGTTCATTAACTGACCTCAAGGATTTATGTGTTTGATATAACATCACTTCAATCTAGCTAGTTTATATTCTTCATCTCACTTTCTTTTGCAAAATTTAAATCTAAAATTAAATTGGATGTATGTGGCAGTACTAGCATTCATCTGTGCAGATTTTAGGGCATTTAATTCTCTACATTAAATAATGTAATTTAAATAATACATTTTTAACAGCAGTTCTGTCGTATCTTATAGTATTTGTTTTAGACCACTTTAGCTACTCCACCACTAGATCCAGATACTTCCTGTCAAGCAAGAACCGATGCTATAGTTTTGGACAATAGCGTCCTAGAGCTAATTCAATTTGCTGCGGCTGAATGGACTGTGTTGACTGCACTTTCAGGAGTAAAGCATTTGGGGTAAAACACACACTTGAGGAGAAATAAGGTGCACATACATTATCTCATTTTGGAAGAATGATTGCCGCAGATCCCTGAGCGTAGCGAAGAGCTGCTAGCGCAGCGCGATTTTGTTAATGTAGCAGGTTAATGTAGCATCACCTCTTAGCATAATATGTTTTTACTGCCCTTTTCTCCTGTCCGCTTTAGTGTTCATTGCAGTTTTCAGTTCAGCATGTTTTGAGAAGACCGTAACACAACTGGAACGTTAACGTCGTCGAATAACCTCTTTATCGCTCTGAGAGAGTGGCAGTCTGGCTGATTGAAAGTCAAGGTGCCCGTCTTTGCAAACAAGGGAGCTGGGCTTTTACCTCGCACTTTATCTATAATAGGAAAACCTTTTTAGAGGAAATGAGAGATGGAGATAAAATAGCCTTTATAATTCAATTAATGGGGAAAAAAAACGGAGAATCTAATTCACTCTGGTCAAGTTCGCTGACCACAGAAAATGATTGCTTATAGATTTGGATGTTGTTTTTTAATGTAAATGTAAAAGTTATATTGTGCAAGATACAGAGAACACTGTTTTTTTAGGTTTGCATTATTAAACATTGTCCTCAGGATATGAATTTGTGTCTAATGGATAACAGTGGTTTTGTCCTTTGTAGTAATAACGGAGCATTTGTCTTTGCCTGATTCTTAATATAGCACTGAACAGCATGATTACAGAGGAGAAGAGATATGGGCAATGACATCCTTGCAGCGTATTGTTTGTACCGTGCAATCCAATGAACATACGCTCTTGAATGTGCGCATTGTATGGACAGTAAGGCCATCGCGGTTAATTAATGAGCTTCATAATTATGGTACAGCATCTGCAGATTTAATCTTCACTTACAGGTTGTATTGGCAGTTTAATGTTGTTGGCTGTTGCTAAAATGAGCCTTGTCCATTAACACAGCAGCACAAAATTGAATCCCAATGACAAGGAACGTTAATTTAATGTCAGGAATGCCAAAGGCCTCTGTTTACATCAATCATGCTATCATGAAAGCATAGGCCTACTCATGTCGCTAGTCAAATAGTCTCCTACTTGAGATGCCGTTTGTCTACGTCTACACATGGAAAGTTGTGTCTGTGTTCGGAATGGCATACCAGCTTAGTGCTTCTTAAATACTGTCTGTATACACTGCATACTGCCTACTGTTTTAAAAAATAGTATATGCACACGATAATATTTCAAACTGTGTAGTATACTACATTTGTCACAGGACAGAATCACATTGCATGTTTAGCATGATAAATGCAAAATAGAAGAGTTAACAAGGAGTTGTTTTTTCCACACATAATTCATTTATCACAGTGGAAATGTGGAAAGTTTAACCATGTCCATAACTGAGTGCATTGCACTGTGGAATACAGTATATTGATTGGCCATATATAGATTTTTTTTATAACCAATACCGAAACAGATTATTATATGAATCATATGTTTGTTTGTTTTTGTCTGAGTGGCCGATAACTAATATGCAATACCAACTTTTAGGTACACACACACGATCTTCGAGCATAGTGTTAGTAATCTAAGGTTAATCGCTTGTAATGTGAAAAGAAATCATTACAGTTGGTAATCCGTATTGGAAATTGCAAACAAAGAAACTATATCTATAAATCTGCATCTATAGAAATCTATAGATGTACCAAATGATTAATTGATTACCATTTATGTTTAGGGTTAGTTACTTTACATGTGAATTACATTATATGATGCTATTCATTAGACCTGCCAGACGGATCTATTTTTGGTACATGATAGGATCTATTTTTAGTACATGATATTTAAGAATCCATATATAAAAAAATTGTGAACATCAGCAAAAAAAAAATATTGGTCATTTATAATCTCTAATACTCCATGCAGTGTTCATTTAAAATGTAGTCGATTATCCAGGTTTTCCATGCATACAGAACATTTTTGCATAGCATGCACCATATACATCCTACATACTGCAGTAAGTGTACAGTAAGGGTAATATGCTATTCTGAGCAGTTTGGCTTTGTGCTGGTGCTGCAAATGAAGCACTACAGTATGTACAAGGAGACACACAAATCTAAAGAGCCATTCTCATGAGTAGCAACATATTACACTTGAATTTTCAAATGAGATTCTTGAATTGAAAATGAGACTGATCCACTCCTCCCTCATACCTCAGAGTAATTTCTGTCTTATGGCTGTAATCAAGACAAAGGCGTGGTACGATGCGGAGGAGACGTCCCCCTCCCTCCCTCTCCGTCTTCACACAGATGTCTCTACACCCCCCTCGAGACAGACATGGTCCCTTGAGTCCCCTGCAGAGATTCGGATGCCCAGAGAACAGGCCGTTTATCAAAATGCCTTCAGTGGGCCACGTCCCACCGAGACTGCTTCTGGCAGTGAAGACACATCTGTGTTAGAGACGTTCATTCACACACATCCACATCCACACAGGCTTATAATTAGATTTTATTGCCGGGATCTGACACACTTACAGTAGAGTGTGGTATGCCACCCACTCCACCATGACAGCAGTGTGCCTACAACAGGGGAGTAGAGTCTTTTGTCTGGTTTTGTCTATGCCGCCACTACAAAGCAGGAAACCTTTTGAAAAGCATGCATGCACCATCATAAATATATCCGCAGAGATTAAGGAATTGTAGATAACTCAAGAAGCTCAAGAAGGGTTTTATTTGGAAATATTTAGAGATATTAATAAAAGTGATTGTGAAAAGCACTGTAGTATCGACTGTATTGTGTATAGATGTATAGTTTTCTATATGCTATACTGTACACTCTTAAGGATAGTTCACACCGCACCGAAAGACACTTATATAGACACATCGTCGGGTTTTGTCGGATCAGTGTGTTACCCCTATCCCATGCTGAATGGGAGCTTGTCGGGTCGTAGAATGTTTGAGAAGTGACATACTGTATTCTGGTGATTTCCAGCGCAGTGTCAATTGCCCCTCAGAAGAAAAGATTTTATCTAGAACGTTGAAGGGTTCTGTCAGGTGCTTCATTTATTAGAACCTTTTAGGGGTTCTCATCGTGGGATCGTTTCATGGATTAAGTTTGAATTAATTATTAATTTTGCTTTGATTCATTTTTTAAATTGATTAAATTCTATGAATTAAACAGCTGATAAACATACTTTATCACTACAAAAAATATAAAATTACCCGTTAAACAGTAAAATGCAATAATTTAAACATATCTATTTATATTGATCCTTTTTGGCATAAATAGTTTTTATTTATTTTTTTGTCAAGAACCCTAGTTTTTTTTTTCTAAGAGTGTAATGTTAATTGTCAGGCCATAAATATTAAAGAAAATATTTAATATTAATAATAGTACTATTGTAATTCTGACACTGTAGCGATCATTAGCTTTTTTAAATGGCTCAGTGGGTCATTTTAGGCTTTTCACAGATTAAACCTAATTGCAGTTTCACTGGAGTCATTATACTGCGAAAAAGCTAAGAGAGTCACAACAAACATAATTGCATTTCAGCACGCAGCACGTATTTTATTCAAGCAATCCTGAGGACCTCATTTCACAAGGAGCAGCGCATTTTTAATCAGCGACATCCTGATTATGATATGTTGAGCATAAGTAATGCTGCATATTTACGGGGCATTTCATTAATAACTGCGGGGGGGTTCCAATTTGCGCTGAAGATCTGCGAATACTCCGCGACAGCACTCGTTTCCATCAGGGTGATACATGAGCGGCTCCAAGCTGGGACGTGCCCAAGAACCGAGTGAGGAATGAAGCCCTATTTTGCTTTCTCCACAGGCAATTAAAATGTTTTGCATGCTGTGTACTGTGGAGGAACAATTACTGAGACAGTGATTTGAATTGGATTTAAATTTGAAGATCTTTTGATATAAGAAAATTGTCCAAATCTAGCAGCATCCCTTTGCTTCTGAATGAAATCAAATGAACCGTATTAGATTTATTAGGCCACGTTAGTAGCGGTTTCTTCCAGATGGCGTTGGTTCTGAATGTTGATATGGATATGTTCTCCATCTAAAAAGTTATTCTTAATAACCTGGTCATATTGGCTTCCCTTCATTATGGACTTATTATCTCTTCTCTTTTAAAAGTAACTGAAAATCATGTTAAAATGAAAATGATCAGCAAATAGCAACTAGGTCAATTACACACACACACACACACACACACACACACACACACACACACACACACACACACACACACACACACATGATTATTTTATTTGGAATGACCAATACTGATTAAAACAACACAGCATCCAAATATTCACAAAGAGCCTGTTATATTTCACCTGACAATACACACATTGACAATTGTCATAACCACATGAATATATAAATAAATAGACTATGGATTGAGGTGACATCGCCTTCTCCAAACATGCAGACTGCCTATGATTGCTGACACAGAACAGTAACACACACACACACACACACACACACATAAATAGGTTATTTTAATATACTATTTAAAATAATATTTAATTTAATTATTTGATCATTTTATTTGATAATTATTTTATTTATTATAATATAGTATTTGTGTGCGTATTACATCTATATAATAATTATAGATTTTTACCTTGTACTTTCTATAACATGGTTATGTATTATAATATATTTCATATATTTTTTTTAGATTTAATATTGCTTTAATTTATATATATATATATATATATATATATATATATATATATATATATATATGTAGTTGCAAGTTACCTTGAATGGATAGCGTTGTCAAGGATATTGTTCATATTCGTGAGAAGTGGAATCTTATAATCAAAAATAAAATAGCACTCTTCCTCCAGTGGTGTATCAACAGAGGTTTTATTGAATGATTTCTCTCTTTTTATTCTCTAGTCCATTTGCACAGGCACGTATGCACAGGGCTGTCAGTTATAGACCTTGAGAGGAGGTTTAGAGGAGGGGAATCTCGTCTTAGCCCTCTCTCTGTGCATTAGTTGGATCTGCCAGCTGAAGGTCAGATGTTTTCATTGCCCCTCTGAACAGGTCCTGACAGCTGCTTGGGAATTTGATGGGGGCCGTAGAAGGGGGTGGATGAGACTTCCAAGTGTGTCTGTATGGTAGAGTGAATGCCCTGAGGAATGATGTATATCCCAGCCCATGCTTGATTAGAGGAAAGGGCATCTCCATTTAAACATGAGCTTGCTGTCTCCTCAAGTGTGATCTTTGTTTCTGAGGCTTTTAATAGTCCTCACAGAGGTCAACATCTGATTAGTCTAGCATGGCCAGACCTTTGACTGAACTTTGCTCTCCATACCAGATCTAGTCCACATTGCAGCTTAAGAACCACCCACTTAGACAGGAAGAGCTATCTAATTGGTGTAAAGTGACCTATCACAGTTTATTTAATGTGCCATTTATGTGCCCCCCTCCCCCTAATATTTTTGCCAATATTTCAGATAAATACATTATGAACAATCTTTTGTTAATAAACAGAAACTAGAAAGCAAACTGAAACCAATAGTTATTGGGGTGAAACATATAGGCTATATATATTTAATTAAATTATTTAAAATTATTTTAATTTATATGAACTAAATGTAATTTATCTGAAATATATTATGCCACAATCATAGACTGTTATATAAAAAGTACATTTAAATAATGGTGCACTATAAAAATAAATCAAAGTTTTGAATAAAACAAAATATATTGGAATTTGCTTTACAAGAAAATACCGTTTCAGTCTTTTTACTTCAAAATTTAAAGTTTAATTCAGTGTGTTACTTGTCATTTCTTTGTAATTAATTGTGAAATTCACTAGCAAATTCTAAGTGAAAATGATTTCTAGACTACGTTTTTTTTCAATGCCCTCCTTGCAAGCTCTAATCTGATTGGTTGATTTTAGTTAACTTTATTTTTACATTTTACATTTATTCATTTAGCTGACGCTTTTATCCAAATCGGCTTACAATTGCTATGTCAGAGGTCGCACGCCTCTGGAGCAACTTAGGGGTTAAGTGCCTTGCTCAGGGACACATTGGTGTCTCACAGTGGATTCGAACCTGGGTCTGCCAAAGACATGTAAAATCATATAAAATCAACCAATCAGATTAGAGCTTGCCAGATCAAGAAAACACTTTCCAGCTTTGTGTGTGTTATAAGATGGACAGCACACCCTTGGACCACCCGCTGACCAAGACTAATATCTGATTTTCTCACATTTCCGGATCATTGTCACTGACACCAAAATCTCCCATCTGTATAGTCATGAGGGCAGACGGATCCTGCTGGATTATCCTGAGGCTGAATAGGACTGTGAGGGGAAATAAGTAGAGCTAAATCCTAATAGCCCTCAGGGAGATGGGGAAATGACTTAGCTGTATTCATAAAGTTTAAGAGATCTCTGCCTTATGCTTCCGTGTGAGCCGGCAAAGACCAGCCTCCCCGGGGAACCGCAGCCGGTTCCAGAGGTTGTTTAATTAAGGGAAATCATTGCCCAGCAGAGCGAGCCGGAAGTCTTTACTTAATGTTTTAGAGTATGATACCTCCTCTAACTTCTATCAAAGGTGTTTTAATCGTTATATAAAGCCTTGAGAAGTCCACCTGGGACAAAGAGGGATGCTTTCAGTCAGAAAGTAAGTCTAACTATCCCTTTAAATGATTTTCTATAATGAATCTGCCCTCAGAGACGAGTAGTCACACATCCATACACAACAAGCATGCTTTAACACTGACATCTGCTGTCTAATGCATCTTTATGTTCAGTCTCTTCCCTCGACCGCTGAATTTAATCATCAGCAGAGGCTGATGATATGAGTAAGTCATCTTACCCCCCGACCGGCAAAGCCGATTGAGAAATCTGCCTCTATTAAGAATATATCTCTGCCGGCCCACTTCTAATCTGCCTCTGTGGTGTCTCTCATGATGAATAATGACAGAAAGCACCTCTGGAAAACAGAATTACAGTGATTTTCAGACTTACAGCCGGCACCACTGACAGGCGACAACCTAATGATTAATCTTTTTTATTTTGACAAAAGGACCTGAGCCGGGATAGAGCCCATTGAAATGTCAGCAGGATTAAGCTGCAGAAGGAGGCCAGTCATGCCCAGGCTGGGCCCTAGTGCCTTTCTGCTAATCCCAGTGAGGAGTGGAGATGTCAGTGGGAGGCGTGAGCCCCATCTATCCCTGGGTCTTTGCTCTGAGAAGGCGCGAAATGGGGAATAATTCATCATCATCATCACTGCAGCTCTCCAGCAATGAGAGCACTAGTTTTAGCATACTGCTCTTACATGTTCATGCACTCAGAAAGGGCGAAGTGTACAGCCGGGGCTCTTTGCTGTCTTATTTTTAAGCATGTTAGGCAAACAAATAGAGGGGGAAGTGGAACCCTGTAGCACTCGCTATATACATAATGAGATGAGACTCCACTGGAGCGGATATCCTGAAGTCATGCATTAATGCTTTAATTAGCATAGCCAAGCAGAGACGCCCAACAAGTTATTGCTCGGTGAAGCACAAACAGAAAATCCAATCATTTACACAGCTACTTATTGGACATATAAAAAAAGGCATAAGTACAGATATGAATTTTTTCTGGAAAAAGGGATTGTTCACTTAAAAAAAAAAATTCTGTTATAATTTACTCAACCTTTCTCAAAAGAAGATATTGATTGTTTTGTTTTTCTCCGTACAATGAAAGTCAATGGGGTCCAAAAACAACAACTTTCATTGAATCAAAGAGTATCCACAAGTTTCCTACGTCCCATGAGGCCTTGCGTCAAAAGTGGGTGCGTCTTCCGGTTCGAAGTAAACAAGCGAAACGTGACACTCATTCATTCATTCGACTATCGATTAATCATTAATATTTATACTAAAATGTATTACATTACAATACATTTTGGGGTGAAAATTCCAACTGGAGTTACTGGACAACAGCACAGATAACAGTTTTTTGAGGTAGTTTTTTCTTGCATTAGTGAGTATTTCCATTGTATGCAACTTTACACATTTACTACTATTATTAGTTACCAACTCCACTAGGTCTGAAATATATTTAGTACGTTTTAATCCCCTGGATCATGCTACAAACATGATGATCTTATAGAACATGATGCATTGCTGTGTCCGTTATCCTATAACGTTAATTGTCACTTTGGACTGTGGCTGTGTTTTTTTGTTTACATAGTCTTGCTTTAAGGATCATTAATATAAGATAGTATTGCAAAAAAACAGTTTACTGTAAAGCTATTCTATTGCTGTTATATATTTATTGTCCAACATTTACATTTTAGTACAATTACAATGATTTGCTGAATTCATTTATTTCATTGATAACTTATTTTTGTATGTAACGTTATGTGTACCTCCTGGGAAACGGTCTAATGTTATTATAACTTTATGAACTGATATCACTTTATTCTTACCTGTCACACTTAATGTGGAGAGTAATATTATTAATTAAATCCTTGAACTTCCCTGTCTCAAGTTATGTGGGGGAAAAGCCTGGTTAAGTAGCAACTTCTTTTTAACTGCTATAACGTTAGCTGTTGTGAGTTAAAATAATCACCTAACAGGGCTCCAGACTAACTTTTTGCCTTGGTTGCACTGGTGCGCCTATTTTTTTTATTTAGGTGCACCAGCACAAAATTTAGGTGCACTCAAATTTTTCCTCGTCTCGCGTCGCCTTTAACGCCACAATTTCAAGGTCACCTTTTTATCACGCTCCATATACATTCATATATATTATGTAAATGCGTTTAAACAAAGAATAAGGTGTGGTTTTTTTTTTGAAGCACAATTATACTGTATATAAAAATATAAATCTTTAAAAAAATAAAAAAATTAAAGTGCTGATTTTACATTGTTCAAGTTAAGGCAGGGTATTGACACAAATTTCACAATTCGATTCAATATTGATTATTTTGGATATCAGGTACAATACATGGCAAATTTTCTCAAGGAAAACAAATCTCAACTAATGCTGTAAACTGGGAGTCAGTTTTAGCCCACTGCTTCATTAGCCTACTATAATATTGAAGGTAAAAATTACCTGATTTGTACACAAACACTTAAATTACACTTTTATTTATTTTTATAATAATAAAGTTAAATAAAATATAAACATTGAAATGGTGGCTGCATAAAAACTTGCCAGATTTTTTCAAACAACATGCATTAAATATTGAAAAACATAAAAAATTATAATGAATATGTAATATGGTGCATATATTTGGCAAAATGCTCCTCCCTAGAGTTAATTTTTCTAGCTAGCTAACGAGTTTATGATCACTGGAGGTAAATGTGACGTCACATTACATTGTTTACAAGCGTTTTACTGACGTCTTTCCACGGTTGAAACACTGATTGAGCGATTCCATGTGAAAGATACGGATTTCGATAAGTTGTACTCTATCTTTTAACACACTTTCAGATGCTCGTTCATGTTTATTTCGCGCTGTAACTGGTATTAAAGGGTTAGTTCACCCAAAAATGAAAATTAAGTCATTAATTACTCACCCCCATGCTGTACCAACCCCGTAAGACCTTCGTTTAATTAATGACTTAATTTTAATTTTTGGGTGAACTAACCCTTTAAGGCGGAAGAGAAGATCATGTGCGCACCGCTCTGCTGCTTCTGAGCTGAGCTGAGCCAGAGCGATCTCACGCCACAGCGTCAAAACACTATGTATGTTTTTGAATTTCGTAAGAAAATGGACCTAATTTGAAATCTGAGACTTTGTTTCATATCAATAGTAACAAAGCACAAAGATTATTGCGATTTATTGGATGGGATGCTCGCTACAATGTTCCATTCATTCATCAACTGAAAACAGCATAGCCCAACGGTTCGTAAAAATGAGAATCGATTAAAATCGAGAAATAAATATTTTTTACCTAGCCCTAGTTCAAGTAGCCTACATTTTAAAAAGTTTCTTCGTCGTCTGTTTTCTTGCGTTTATTTAGCTGATGCTGCTGATTGCCGTAACTGTTTCACTGGTGCTCATGTCGCAATTTATTTCAATCACACAGCACGGAGCATTTTAGTCCTACAGGAATATCTGAACCACAGCCAATCAGGGGCAAAGACCCACCCAATCTCTATCTCTGATTGGTTTAGACCACGATATGATCCAACCATGCGTGCAAAGAGAACAAAAGACTCGTTTGTGGAGAGGCAGCGGATGCGATCATGCGAGAGCGTTAGGTGCACTGGTGCGACCTAGGAAAAATTGTCGTCGCACCCTTACAAATTTTGGTCGCATGTGCGACCAATAGAGCCCTGCCTAATTATTTCAACCTAAAAATGACCTCTGCACTGGTCTAAATATATGTATAATATATGACTGCTGAGTCGCTTTCACCCCAAAATGGCGGACGCGTAGGGCTGCTGCTGCTGTATGGAAAGCCTTTAGGGCCAAAAACACGCGAATTTTAACGCGTAAAATACGCGTATTTTACACGTGAAATACGCGTTGATTATGTCACTCGTATTTCACGCGTATTTTACACGTGAAATACGCGTGAAAAATACGCGTGCCATAATCAACGCGTATTTCACGTGTAAAATACGCGTATTTCACGTGTATTTTACACGTAAAATACGTGTGAAATACGCGTTAAAAATCAGTATGAACGGTGACGTAAAAATCAGTGACGTAACTTTGTTTTAAAAAGTGGGTGGAACAGGTGGGGTGGGGGTTGCTAATAAAATGCTAAATCAGATTTATGCTACAATTTTACGACGTCCAGCAATCGATTTAAATAGTAGGCTACATGGGGTTTAATTTGTTGTTTAATGAGATGAAGTATAATGTATAATGTATGTTGTCAGTGCCGTGTTGTCTCTAATATTTAATGTTAGAATATTTACTCTGCATTTTCTGTTTCTATAGAAAACCACACACTAATACACCCACAACTAAGTACCATTCAATCCTTGTTAATAACTGAGTTGTTGTGGTGACAAATGAGTCATTTTGCACCCACCACTTTTAACTCCCGTCCATATTAATTTGACTTTTGGTTCGATTTTTTGGACCGTTTTCAGTGCTTATGAGGAGCAATGTGAGAGAGAAATTTGGCAATCATTGTCTGACCCAGCAAAAAAAAACCCACTATAATTCATTTTTTATTGATTTTTCTGTTCGCATTTATGAGGGAAAAAACAACGTGTCAGTTCTCGTTTACGGACGTGAGCGTTCTGAAAGCGGCACTAAACGACTTCTTTAAAACTTTCACAGAGACCTCAAACAGAACAGCTGCCTTTCTTTACATTTATTTTCGTTTTATATTAATTATATCTTAATTTTAATCAATGTTTCATGAACCAATTGTCTGGATTTATTTAATAAATAAGAAGTAAATATAGCAGAATCACGACATGGAGGCGCCAGCGAGTGAATTGGAGTTCGTCTCATAAATTAACCGAAACTCGGCGTATAATGCACATTCACATTTACAGCGTATTTAGACGCATTTATAATCATTACTTTTACCGGTTCTTTGTGGCAAGCTTTATGCGTGCGGTCGTGCGCTTGAGCACAAATTATGAGCTTTTGGCAATTTTTTTTTAATAATTATTGACAAAATTAGAATATAGTAAAAGGTTTTTTTTGTGTGTGTGAAAGTTTTGGGTGGGCCTGTTGAAAAGTGGGGCCGTGCCTGAGCTACAGGACATCGTCTTTGAAAACATAACCTGCGCGAAAGAGAGAAAAAAAAATTAATACGTCATTGTACCCAGCACTTCTGAAAATGCACTTCCGAATGCGTCTCTGTCCCCAGCACATTTCAAACCAAACTGACGCCCATGATAACAAAGATAGATTGACAGGTGACACTGCAATGACTACCCTTTTAAATTGCTAATTTAACCCTTTACACTTTTTTTTTTTTTTTTTTACATCAGCAGGGTTCACTTGGAATGCTCCGAATGCAATGGGCAAACACGGTCCTCAAGGGTCAATGCCCTCTGCCCTGCAGAGTTCAGCTTCATTTCATTTTTTCTAAATGTAATAAATTTTCAGTGAAATCAATTCTGATTTAAAATAGTAATGCATATGTTAACAAACTGACCCACTGTACCTTTTATCATGCAGATGATTTGTATGAATTTATGATCACAAGCTTGGATGTGTTCTGTCAGTGCTTGAGGAAGGTAAAGTAAGTGGGGAACTGAAAAAAAAAAAAAACGAGTTGGCTTTATAGCAGTCTAATTTCAGTAAACTGCTGGTTAGGTATGAAATATGCCACATGGTGTCCGTAAGAGACTTGGTGAAAATATGTTGGAAATTTGAGAGCAACCTGTTTATTTGTCACCACAACAACTCAGTTATTAACAAGGATTAAATGGTACTTAGTTGTGGGTGTATTAGTGTGTGGTTTTCTATAGAAACAGAAAATGCAGAGTAAATATTCTAACATTAAATATTAGAGACAACACGGCACTGACAACATACATTATACATTATACTTCATCTCATTAAACAACAAATTAAACCCCATGTAGCCTACTATTTAAATCGATTGCTGGACGTCGTAATGTTATTGTAGCATAAATCTGATTTAGCATTTTATTAGCAACCCCCACCCCACCTGTTCCACCCACTTTTTAAAACAAAGTTACGTCACTGATTTTTATGTTTATATGTTTACTTAAATGTTATATGGTGTTTTACCAAAGTGTCTAATAATTTTTACAGATAAATTGCTTTAATACCAATTACCAAGGTGACCTGTAAAATACTTCTGCTGTCAGGAAAGCCAAATCAAGTTCTTATACCTGTCCTGACCTGAGCACAAGCTCCCATTCTAATCCTGAAAGCCTTAAATAACATATTTAAATACTTTAAGTCATTAAATTCCTTTAAATTGATAATATCACCTGTATACCTAATTACAGTTTGTCTGAGTGCCCAATTTCAGAACAAAAAGGTTTGAAAAAGCGCCCCCTGCTTGATATAGCTGTAAATGTAAGCACAACAAAAGCTCACATTGTTTTCCAAAGACAGATATTGATTACAGTGGTCTGTATCTTAAACCTGCAGTGATCATAAACCTGCATTGGTTACCTCCACTGTAACTGATTTCCCCACACACGTTAATGCTTTGATGTTAAAGCTAGAATGTCCACTAATGTGTTTATTTACAAAAAGGCATGAGTGGAGAAAATCAAGTTAATTTTATTTTTATCTAAGTTGTCATAAAACTGCTATTTAAATATATTATTCATATAGGTTATACAAAAAACCTGAATAAGCTGATCTATAGAATGTAAACTGGTGGTAGCCTAGTCTATGAAAGGTACACCCCTCTAAGCTCACACAAATGGTTAGACCCAAGTCTTCAGCAGCCAATGACACGGACCCGTTCATACTGATTTTTAACGCGTATTTCACGCGTATTTCACGTGTAAAATACGCGTGAAATACGAGTGACATAATCAACGCGTATTTCACGTGTAAAATACGCGTATTTCACGTGTAAAATACGCGTATTTCACGTGTAAAATACGCGTATTTCACGTGTATTTTACACGTAAAATACGCGTGAAATACGCGTTAAAAATCAGTATGAACGGGTCCGTGTCATTGGCTGCTGAAGACTTGGGTCTAACCATTTGTGTGAGCTTAGAGGGGTGTACCTTTCATAGACTAGGCTACCACCAGTTTACATTCTATAGATCAGCTTATTCAGGTTTTTTGTATAACCTATATGAATAATATATTTAAATAGCAGTTTTATGACAACTTAGATAAAAATAAAATTAACTTGATTTTCTCCACTCATGCCTTTTTGTAAATAAACACATTAGTGGACATTGAAATACGCGTTAAAATTCGCGTGTTTTTGGCCCTAAAGGCTTTCCATACTGCTGGGCGCTGGTGTTGCAATGGAACGTTCTATTGGCTTTCACTTCTTGTCAATATACGTTCTTTGATTGAATGGACATTAAAAACAGACGTTTATCGAAATATCTTCTTTTGCATTCCACATAAGAAAATAAGTCAAACAGGTTTGGAACAAACGACAGTTATTAAATGAAAATTGTTGGTTGAACTATCCCTTTAAATGGACAATTCTAAAAACAATGAGAGACTCATAAACAAAGACTCATAAACCAGGAAAGGAATCTCCCAGTGGTTTTCTTAATAACACAAATTTTTATTATAATTCAGTGAATGGCTACAGTGCGCAAATTAAGCGCACAGAATGATGCCAACTGTTTTTTTTTTGTTTTTTTTTCTTGTCTGAAAGATTTCTCCTTTTTACCCTCTTGGGATCTATGATGATGAATTATGCTGTTGTTCTAAAATTTACACTTCTGTAATGACTCCTAATGATCATAATGTTGGCAACAAGCATATTGCTGGATGTTAGGTTTTGGCTTAGACTTCTCAAGTGAGCCTTTGCATGCAGCTAGAGTTTCATCGGTCGAGTCATTATCATTTGGGTCTTGCCGCAGGGGTGTGGAGGAGATTTGCAGTATCTGCCCCAGGAGGATAACCGTAAAATCCCATTAAGCCGCCTATATTTCCTGAGACAAAACACTTTCCTAACTCAATGCTTTGCTGTGTTTAGGCTCAGATCCTCCTTGTATTCAATGAGATGGCTAAGAGCCCGTACAGATGTGCCACCCAGTGTTACACATTGTGTGTTCGAGCTGCTTGTGTGCTGACAATCATTTAAAAGAGAAAAACAGGGCAGGAGATTTTTAGGCTGTTAATATTGTTTGTAGTGACTCTCTGAAGCATCATTTTAATGAGCTGCATTTGTTTCACCTTAGTATGACAGGTCCAGCCCCTACTTGACAGACGCCTCAGATCTCATTATATGGAACGGTGTATTAAATTGACTGTTGACCTCAGAAAGGTAGGCCAATTATGTGACGGAAAGGCCCATGTGTGGCGTAAATACAGTCTGACTGCAATATTTGCCCAAACAGACTGTAATAATTAAAATAATCTCGGCCTCATACTTTTGTGTCTTCATCAGTTTTGAAGGCAAATCCTGTCGTGGTGTGGATTAGGAGCTGAAAGCCAGACATTATAATTGTGAGGAAGTTGAAAGAGCCTGAATTTCCTCCCTCTTCAAAGGCTCTCAACAAGTTTCAAACACAATCTGATAGTCTGTGCAATAGAAACTGTGCCTTTATCTGGCGGCTCGACTAAAAGAAAACGCGTAGAGCAATTTCTGATTTGAAAATGAATGTGTTGCCTAATTGCTTAATCTTATGGAACCTAAAGTTCAGTCCATTTGTTTAAGAAGGCCCTTTGATCTGCACGTTTATTAGAGGTAATTAGGTCTCTTAGCTACTTTAGACCTGGACTTTAAATTTTTTATGAGTTTTGTAATCTTGATCTGGAATTCAGTCACTTTAAAAATCTCTAAATGCTTTTCCAATATAGATAAGGAATGGCCAGATCTCTGATTTCTTTCTCTGTCTCACACACACACACACATATATATATATATATATATATATATATATATATATATATATATGTGTGTGTATATATATATATATATGTGTGTGTATATATATATATGTGTGTGTGTGTGTGTGTGTGTATATATATATATATATATATATATATATATATATATATATATATATATATATATAATTTTTTTTTTTTTAAGGTAAATTTTTAACAAAAGGAAGGAATAAAGAATGTCATGAAGATCATGCTGTTTGATAAATATTTCTTTAAAAATTTCAGCTGTCATTTTATCCTTATGGTTCATTTATTACTTATGGCAAATGTGGCTCAAATATAGTTATATTTTCTCTCTCTCTTACACTCACACACACACACACACACACACACACACTGGTTTCCATGTTTTATTGGGACTCCCCATAGACGTAATAATTTTTATACTGTACAACTGTAATTAAATAAACTATATATTATATCCACTACCCCTACACCTACCCACCACATACAACTTTCTGCATTTAAAAAAAAAATTTTTTGTATGATTTACAAGCTATTTTCCTCACGGTGACCAAAAAAATGTCACCATCAAAATGTACTGGTATTACTATCCTTGTGGGGACATTTGGTCCCCATAATGTAGGGAATACCAGACACACACATTTATATTTGAAGCAATATTTTTTTTTTAATGATTTTGAAAATGTCTTTTATGCTTACCAAGGCAGAATTTAATTGATTAAAACACAGTAAAGTCAGTAATATTGTGAAATATGATTACAAATTGCTAATAATTTTTTTCTATTTAACATAATTTAAAATGCTTTAATTTTATATTTTATAGCTGAATTTTATAAATGACTTTACTGTCACACTTGATATATATAGTAAATGATTTGATGCAGCAGTTTAGTGATCCCGTCTCATGGAGCGTGTTTGTGTATATTTACTGGTATTACTGTAAGCCAGGGCAGAAGAGCTTATCCTACATTTCTTCTCCCTCCGTGTCATTAACAGGGTAAACGGGGATTAAATAAGGCACACTGGTGTGGTGTCTGGACTTGTGCTGCTGAAAATAAAACTGTATTGACTGGATGAAATGGGACCTGCATTTAAGGAATCATTCTTGCTATGGATCAAGCTTGATATTAGAAGGTGCGAGTCTCTGAGGTAGAACTTCATCACGGTTTTGCCCAGCTCTTGAGGGTTTTGATCACATTTATAATCATTTACAAATGAAAGCAATCTGCTTTCTTTTTATGATTAATAAGCCTTTGGTGTCAAGTGCACTAGTTGGGACTATCATTCCTCATTGATAGAATTCTCCTTGATGCTTGTGGAGGCGTAGAGTGCGCTGCAGCGATCTGATAGACATCAGGAGGCATCTTGTGTATGCAGAGGGTGAACGGCACAAGGTCAGAGGTACAGCGGTGGGAGGAGATGTGGATAATCAAAGCCAGCAGTGTGGCGTCTCTGTGTGTCAGGTGCAAATGAAGTGGAGAGCCGCTCAGTGAAAATCTCTCTTTTAAAAGATTGCTTAGTTTATTTCGGCGGGGTGTCAGGGCTGCAGTGTGTGCAGCCAATACACTTTTAGGAAATGCTTTTGAAATGCATACATATTCACCAGAAGAACTCTACTCTATAGTATCTAATCGATCTCATTCTCTCACAGTCCAAATGTGTAAAATGACAAGGTCAATGCAATCGACTAAGATGATTGCGGTGGGCTTTTGTGTGAAATCGTCCTGTGAAAATGAGTACTGAAGTAAACCTCTTCATATTGATGAATCTCAAACGCAAGACCACAGAAAAACTTAGAGAAATTAATGTAATCAACATTTGAATCTCTCTATAGAATCAGACATGATGGTGTTTTTGTAGCCTCTGTCTTGATGCAATAAACCCTCGGAGATAATGTGATCCTCAAACAAAGGGAGTGGTAGAGAGCGAGCGGGTGTGAGGGAAGGCAGCGGGCTCACTATCTCACAAGCAGATTAGCACGCTGTCATCGATCACAGTGTGACTTCATACATTATCTCAGCCTGCATCACTGGTCCCACTCACAAACTTCACTGGATATGATGCGCGTTACCACGGCGAGGCCTTGACAGCCCCGTAGACACCTCAGTGCTATGGGGCTGTCCTTATATAGAGGATTATGGCATTTAGTGGAAATCAACAAAAACAAGTAATCTAAGATTTAGATTTTTTTTCATGTTTTTGAAAGTCTCTTTTTTTGCTCACCAAGACTGCATTTATTTTATAAAAATACAGTAAAACAGTGATATTGTGAAATAGGCTATGAATTAATATATATTAAAATAGGATTTATTTCTGTGATTGAAAAGATTTTTTTAAGCAGCCATTACTTTAGTCTTCATTGTCTCATGATCCTTCAGAAATCAAGTCAAGTCACCTTTATTTATAGCGCTTTATACAATACAAATTTGTTTCAAAGCAGCTTTATTGTGATAACAGGAAAGTGATGCATTTCGGCTGTTGTTCATCTGAAGTCAGTTCAGTGTTGATTCAGTTCTGTTGTAAAGATCATCAGTTATTAAATTAGTTAATTTCATCTAGAAAGCAGTTCTGCAAAAAATTGTTATCATCCAGCTCAGTTGTTCTCATACAACAGCGTCAGTATAGTCAGATGAATGAATGAATGAAATCTTTATTTCGAACAATTAATAAAATAATAATAAAATAAATAAATAAAGACAGCAATACGTGTGAAATATCCATACAAATAAATAAACACAAAAAAAACAACAAAACATTTTTTTTTTTTTTTTTTTAGCATAATAATCAACCTGTTCGAAAAGGAATAGGTAGAAGACCTAGGCTTATCAAGACCTACCCCCAGTAACTACCCAAACCAATTCACAATCAAAGAAGATAAGTCTAACATAACGTTTTAAGTAATAAAAAAAAAACCTTCTAAGTTAAAATAATGCTTTATCTTAGTATTAAGATAATGAAAAAAATAAAAGCATAAACACAAAAAACATAATCAAACTGTATTTACAACCATAATGAATTATCATTCACCCTCTTCACTTCTGTACTTATCAAAACTAAAACTTTTATACCTTTTTTAAATTGCAACATGTTAACACTTTGTTTGATCGAACTGCTCAGACCATTCCACAAAAGCACCCCACAAATCGAAATACACATGCTTTTGAGTTTTGTCCGAATCCTATGTTGACTCAAATTTAAATCCCCTCTCAAGTTATAACCCCCAACCCTATATGTAAATAACTGTTGTATGTTTCCAGGCAACTGTTTATTTATTGCTTTATAAATTAATTGAGCGGTCTTAAATTTAACGAGATCATTAAACTTTAGAGTGTGCCATTTTAAATATAGTAAATTAGTATACTCATGATATCCTACCTTATTTACTATCCTAATTGCTCTTTTTTGTATTGTGCTTAATGTTTGTAAGGTGGTTTTATAGGTGTTGCCCCATACTTCAACACAATAATTTAAATAAGGCAACACAAGGGAACAATACAAAATAAAAAGTGCTTTTTTACTCAAAAAATGCCTTGCTTTCCCCATTACTCCAATACTCTGCGCTACTTTTGTTCTAACATATTTGATATGGGGTTTCCAACAAATTTTATGGTCAAGAATCACACCCAAAAATTTATTTTCATACACTCTTTCTATTTTAACATTATTAATCATAACTTTTACTTGTGTGTCGGTTTTACGATTACCAAACAGCCCGATAATTTAACGATAATTTATTTAAGTCAAACCAAATTTTTAACTTATTAATTTCTGATGTGACCACCTCCAAACGCTGCTTCAGATTTTCCCCTGAACAAAAAATATTGGTATCATCCGCAAAAATCACAAATTTTAAGAGGTCGGTCACCCTACATATGTCATTTATGTACATAATAAATAATTTTGGACCCAATATTGACCCCTGTGGTACTCCACAGGTGATACCCAAGCACTCCCATCTGTACTCACCCATTTGAACAAATTGTAGTCTGTTACTTATGTAACTTTTCATCCAATCTAATGCAACTCCTCTGATACCATACTTTTCCAGTTTATTGATTAACAAACGATGATCTATTGTATCGAAAGCTTTTTTTAAATCAATAAATACTCCCACTGCGTATTGTTTGTTATCTATAGCACTGGTAATGTCTTCAATTAACTCCATTAGTGCCATTGATGTAGATCTGTTTGTCCTAAATCCATACTGACTGTCAACCAATAATTCATGCTTCTCAATAAAATTATCCAATCTAATTACATACAATTTTTCTAATATTTTAGAGAACTGAGAGAGTAAAGACAATGGCCTATAATTCGTGAATTGATTTCTCTCTCCAGATTTATATAATGGAATGATTTTTGCAATCTTCATTTTGCTTGGAAATACACCTGTTTTGAAAGACAAATTATAAATATGAGTTAACGGTTTAACGATTGCACCAATGACGTCCTTAATTAAGACCATATCAATATCATTCACGTCTGTTGACTTTTTATTCTTACAATTATTGACAATTTCAATAATCTCAATTTCCTCAGCTGGTATCAGAAACATAGAGTTAGGGTGTAAGTAATCAACTGCCTTCGCCTCACTTTCCATCTGAGGATTTTTAATAACATCAGCCAGCTTTGCTCCCACACTTACAAAGAAATTGTTAAACCCATTGACCACATCTTCCATGTTGCTTAATGTCCTCTCTTTATCTAAAAAATGCTGAGGGTATTTTTTATTCATTGGTCCATTCCTTATAACATTATTTAGCACTTTCCATATACCCTTGATATCATTTTTATTATCATTTAATATTTTATTATAATAATCTTTCTTACTTATCCTCATGATACTGGTCAATTTATTTTTATATCTTTTGTATTTTATTCTCCGCTTCTTTAGTTCTGTGTTTTATAAATTCTTTATACAAGGTGTTCTTTTTTTTACAAGCATTTTTTAATCCTTTTGTCATCCATGGTCTCTCTTTAAATTTGTGCTTTATGGTTAATTGTTTTAAAGGACAGTGTTCATCATATAAAGATTTAAAAGTGGACAGAAATATTGCGTATGCATTATTGGTATCAGTCTCATCATACAGTTTTTTCCAATTATATGCAAGTAATACACTTCTAAATGTATTTATTGATTCAACAGTTCTGATTCTCCTGTAACTAACCTCATTAACTTCCTTATACTTCACATGATCACCAACACAAGTCACAAAAACTGGCAAATGATCACTTGTGTCATTTAGTAACAAACCACTCTTTAAACTATCGTCCATTCGGTTTGTGAATATGTTGTCTATTAGAGTTGCACAGTGTGATGATATTCTACTTGGTTTAGTTATAAGTGGGAAAAGACTCATGCTAAACATTAAATCGATAAATTCATCTGTCAGTTAGTTTATGCTTATTGGGATTTAAGAGATCTATATTATTATGATATATAAGTCCCCACAAATGAACACCGCTTTTTGATCATTCTTAGTAAATAGACCTTCCATACTGTTCATGAACATTTCGATATTTGAACCAGGGGCTCTGTATACACAGCTAACAATTACATTTTTCTTTTTTTCCAAATTAATTTCAACCGTTATTATCTCCATTACATCATCAATGTTAGTTGTCATATTTTTCACAATTTTATATTTTAATCTTCTATCTACATACAATGCCACTCCATCTCCTTTTTTATTCTCTCTATTAACATAATTCAATTCATATCCATTTAACTCATAATCAGCACCCTTCTCGGAAGTAAGCCAGGTCTCAGATATGGCTATCACCTGAAATGGGTTGTTTAAATGACTCAAGTATTTCTTGATGTAAAGAAAATTTGCATGTAAACTTCTGCTATTAAAATCATTAATTGACAATCCATAATCAGATTTTATGTTCATGTTGAATTGATCATCAGAGTATTAACAACAGTTGTTGTTTATGTTGTTAAGAAAATTGTTTTCAGGGTCAATATCTTGTTCAAAACCATCTAGATTATGATCAGTGAATTTGAAAGTTTTTAAGTTCCAACCATCCCTCTCATCATTGTCACTCTCATTTCCAGCTGTTGTTAAGTTTAAACAGTCAAGCTCTTCAAAAGAGTCCATAGCCATTATAATTCAAATCAGTCCCACACAATGATACAAATTACTCCCCTTACTAAATTACATGATCATGATTCACAGGTACTTGTCCAGCTCCTCAATGAATCTAACAGACAGTACTCTTGCTTCCTCAGGTGACCCGTTAAGTTTAATGAACACCTTGCAGTTAATGGTCCAGGTTGACTGGATTTTCCCCTGCTTCCTTAGGAAGCGTGCCTTTCTGGCTATGTCTGCATTTTTTTTCGTCAGGTGCTCGTTCACATAAACATCAGTCCCTCTAAGCTTTTTTCCTTGCCTGAGCAAAGAAATTTTGTTTTTTTCTGTTTGTAAATCGAATTATTATTGCAGGTTTGTCGTTCTTGTTTTTCCGGGGTAAAAGATGACAAGCCTCAATATCGGTGTTGGATATTGATAAGCCTTTGCTGTGAAAAAAAGCAGTCACCTGTTGCTCCACGGAGTCCATGTCTGCATCGATGAGCTCCCCACTACCTGTCGTTGTCACCGCCCTAGCATAAGAACGGGGCCTGGTCTCCAATCCGCTGACAACAATGTCGTTCATGCGGGAATGCTGCTCCATGTCTGCCACGCGGCACTCCAGGCTGGCGATCCGCTTGTCCTTCTCCTCATTTTGTTTTTTCAGTTCTTTAATTTCGCTCATCAAATCAATGATCGTTTTCTGCTGCTTAGAGACAATCGAGATCTCCTCAGACAGAAAATCAAGCGATTTCTTTATTTCTTCGATCTCCTCATTCTTCTTTGGCGGCATGTTTTCAAATTTCCAAACGCTTCCAAACGCAAATGCTAGGCTATAGGCAACCCACCTTGGCAATTATGGCAGCACTAATTCATCAAATGATCATCAAATGGTGGCAAAGGGTATGTGTTGTGATCAATAATATTGTTGAATTAATACTCTTTCCCCACCAGCGTTTTTGAAAAAAGTTGCATTTCATTCAGTAACATTAGGCAGTTCTGATTTATATGGTGTTTAATGTTGACGATCACGTTATTTTACATATGCATCTGCTCACATATGCTATCGCTTGTTTCTGCTTCTTTTTCACCTGTGTTTTGATCAGTAGATGAAGTACTCTTTCAGAGATGCGTAATTGCAGCCCCCTATCATGTAACAGTGAAAACACAAAAAGCCGGAAATTTACGCCAATGGCAGGGAAGCGTTGTCTTACAAAAATTATGGAAATTTCTGTCAATGGCGGGGAAAGAGTTAAGAAATAATTCTAATATGCCGATTTGGAGCTCAAGAAACATTTCTTATTCTCATCAGTGTGATCAATTTATTGTATCCTTTTTCCTTTTTCTTTCTTTTTTTTCTCTCCAGGCCTGGAAAAATAATTGAAATTATAAAATCTTAAAAGGTCATGAAAATGCCATTGAAGTTTCTTTGACACGAAGGACTATTTGCAAATCCATTTTCTAAAAAATGTGGTGATTTTATTATTAATTTGTAATCTATGTTTTATGTCCATTTATTTACTTGTTTGCTAAGTATTCATGTATTAAATGGGATAAAGTACAGTCAGCCTGTCATTTTTGCTAAATAAACCCTTTCAGGATCATACAAATCACTTTTTTGGGGTTTACTTTGCGATAATGACTATCTGACTGTAGATTGTACCCTACTTAACTGCGATGTACCAGACTGTCTAGGCAGTTGATGTTTCCTATGGATTCCTACAAAAATTCAATCAATAATTGGTTTGACAAAAATGCAATGCCTTAAGCTCAATCTTGTAATTTTAAAGAAAAAGCAATGTCAGAAATGTCAGAATACCAAAAGCAAAATGGAGCAAATGAGATTGCATAGGTTCTGTGGGTGAACATTTGGGGCTCGATCCTCTATTTACAGCAGATTTACACACTGGCAGAGCTTCAGATCCCGTAACTCCACACACTTATGAACTGCCACATGGTAGAAGTCTGGTAATCTTCTGCACAGTCTGGGAGAAAGGGTCATATTTGCATCAGTGAATGGATGGTTGGAAGCAGCCAGGTGCTTGGCCTCAAAACTGTGTGACTCTTGTATTGTGGTTCAGCTCAGAAAAACTGGAGAATTTGCATTTAAAACCCCTAAGTAAACTTCCAAATGCTGGGATAGTGAAGGTTAGCTTGAGTAAATGAAGACGCCTATACAGGACTCTTTGAGTCTGTCACTGGAAATGATGATGAATATGACGTACTAGAGTGAGCAGGGCCATTACTCACTGCCTCCACCTCAGGGACGGCACTCTGGCTGGGGAGGGATAGTGTCACCAAAATGTATGCTTCTGATTTTAACGTATATCCCTTGATGGACTCTGGAGACAAAGAATTTTAAAGAGCCTTAGTGATATTTTAGTAGAAACAGCAGAGTGGAAAGGAGAGAAATATCTAGATTCTAACTCTGTCATGAAGTGGAGGGCAGTATAAATGACATTCTATGAGACCTATCCACTGACATTAGCAGGGAAAAGGTTAAGTAAAGAAACAAATTGTCCTTGGTTATTGAACTTAATGGCATATCCCCTAAGTTTAAAATTTTTTGCAGCGACGTGAAGCCTCAGTGAGTCACATAAGCGTAGAAATGGCAGAGCAACTACATGTTAATTAATTTCGCTTCTTGCAACGGCTTCTTGCCTCTAGACCCACACAGCTGTCTCTGAGCCTTTACAGGGTTTGGGTTAATACGAAACATAATTGCTTCAAGCCAAGGAGAGGGAGTCTATTTAAAAATCTTAGAGAAATTTAAATCATTAGAAGGGGTAAAGCGGCCGAAGTAGGTGAAGCTCAAGGTCACATCCTCCCAAAGTCTGTTCAGATCTCTGAGCAAACAAACTGAGAGGGGAAAGTCATTGTTCTCTGTTTAGAATTGAAACAGCAATTCAGCAAATGCTCAAGCAGACTGCAAGGATATCAGAACTGAATCACAACTGAATTATTTAAAATAAAACATTAAAAATTTGAAGCCGGTTTTGTCAGTTTTGAGGATATTTGTATTTGGTTAAAAATTCAAGATTTTGCAGGTGCCTTTTTATATTTTATTTAATTTAAATCTTTTTATTTTAGTTTATATTTTAATTATTTTTTACTTGGACGTTTATATTTTAATTATTTTTTACTTGGACATTTTGCAGGTAGTTAATCTGTCTTTTCTCACGGTTTTATTTTATTGTACATTTTAACCCTCTGGGGTCGGCTATATCGTGCCGGCGCGACGGCCTCACTTTTTTTCTTATCAGTGCAAAAGAGACTCAAAATACTCTGTTGATTTTGATCTTACATAAAAGTGTTGTACATCATTAGATCCTGTTAAATGTCTATTTTTTTTGTGGATACTCACAATGAAAACAAAGTGTTGTGCTTTTCGCCCCCCCCAAAAAAAAAAAAAAAACATGATGCGAGTTCTGCGTTCTCTCGGTCAGTAAAGTCCATTCTGAAACGCGTCCGAAAATGAACTGTTACTCAGCGAATACTCAGTCACGCAAGAATACAGGCACACAGGCATGAAGCTTGAATTCTCTTCTTTTAAATGAAGTAATTTTTATAAAAAACAAATACTCTCAGTTTATGTAATCTGTACGAAAAGAGAGAGATGTCAGTCGTTTTCTTTTCAGCTCATTATATAGCTCATTGAGTTTTAATCTGACCACTCCCACTGAGAGCGCACACTATTCAAACGCAAATAATCTGAGGCAAGCCATGCAGACGTGTCAACGCCCACAACAGCTGGATAAAACACAAAGAATCACTTACTTTACGTCGCCTTGCTAAACTGTGAGGAATAGTACTATCTAATAATCCTGGAAAAACTTACCTCAGAAGTGCTGGTAGTTTAATTCCGAGGAGCAACGAATCAAGCTGATTGTTTTGGACTGGTTTGGTTTAGTTTGTTTTTTGTATTCTTTCATTTTTATTCAGCCGATTATCCTTTAATAGACTGAGTTCTGTTACTTATTTTTAAAGCATTTGAAACAGGTTACAAGGGTGAATTATTTTCTGCCTGCCTTAGAGGAGCTCTTAATAAGCACTTGAGATGTTCTGGACAGTCAGTGATTATTAGGGCCTCACTTTAAACACATCAGAGGGAGAATGAAAAGCACAGTTCCTCTTTTTTAGTTACAGATTCTGCAGAATGTCTCAAATGTACTACACACTGAAGTGGATGAGTAGGATGCTGAAATGATAAATCGTCTGACAAAAAAGATTTACATATGTATACTAGAAATTACTTCTGTTTTTATTAACAATTAAAACAAACATTAGATGCTCGTTCTGATGCTATGCCTGAAATCTTAGAGAAGCAGTGTCTGTAATCCCACAATCCTGTTCAAGGTCCTCTAAACAGTCCATGTTCATATTGTTACTTGTTTGCTTCTAGACTGACTCAGTGTGTCGGGGTTGTTTTCATCAGGAACCTTGAAAATCCAATACGCTGGTTATCAAATCACATCACTCAAGGGCATCTGCCGGTCAGTGTATCTGGAGAATCGATCAGCTTATCAGTTCAGCTACTTTCATTTACTTCAAGCTTAACACATGAGGACTTCCTCAGGCTCCACTTCTGATTTTCCAGCCTGACAATAGAGTCTCACCACCTCATATGAGCCTTATCACATACTTTCTGGTTTCATCTCCCACTTTCAAATGTCACTGCCTCGTATTTTACCGTACGTACAGTTAGTCCGAAGAAGATAATTATATAATTTAATAATATAATAATTATATAAAATAATAATAATTGTGATTCCAGATAACAATAACTATGTCTACAAATATATACATTACCATTTAAAGGGTTAGTTCACCCAAAAATGAAAATTAAGTCATTAATTACTCACCCCCATGCTGTACCAACCCCGTAAGACCTTCGTTCGTCTTCGGATCACAAATGAAGATATTTTTGATTAAATCTGACAGCTGGATCTCTCCTCCATAGGCTCCCTAAGGGAATGAATCCTGACGGCCCAGAAAGTCAATGAAGAAAATGTTTAAATATTCCATGTCACAACAGTGGCTCAACTATAAGTTTATCAAGCGACGAGAATACTTTTTGTGCGAAAAAAACAAACAAAAATAACGACTTTATTCGACTATTCCTTTTCTTCCTTGTAGGCCTGAAACGAGACTTCAGGAGATTTCCACGACGCATGCGCGAGAACTTAACTGAAGTAGTTGAAGGAGATCGCAATTCTCGCGCATGCGTCGTGGAAATCTCTTGAAGTCTCGTTTCAGGCCTACAAGGAAGCAGGCCGTCAGGATTCATTCCCTTAGGGAGCCTATGGAGGAGAGATCCAGCTGTCAGATTTAATCAAAAATATCTTCATTTGTGATCCGAAGACGAACGAAGGTCTTACGGGGTTGGTACAGCATGGGGGTGAGTAATTAATGACTTAATTTTCATTTTTGGGTGAACTAACCCTTTAAAAGTTTAGGGTCCATAAAGCAATAATGTTTATGCTCACTAAGGCTTGCATTTGTTTGATCAAAAATACAGGAAAATCTCAAATATTGTGAAATATTATTACATTATATTATTTAAAAATAACTATATTCTATAAGATTTAATATATAATTTATATATATATAATATAATTTAAATAATTTTTTTTCAGGATTCTTTGACGAATAGAAAGTGATTTAATAGAGAGTTTAAAAGAACAGCATTTATTTGAATTTTATTTTAATGCATCCCCGCAGAATAACAGTTGGGTTATTCTGTGTGAAATCAACCAAATTTTTTAAAGTTCCCCGGCTCAGATTTTAGATTTTGATATATATCATGGATATATATTTACTGAGTAATCCACTATTTTGTAGAGTAAATAAAATAAATCTTTCTAAAGGAATTTTTACCTCCCTGTAATTGTGCTCCAATTTTCAGGTGAAAATTTTGACCCCCTCTACAAAATATTTGATTACACAGTAAATACATCCATGACATTTAATATTTTGACTTTCTTCCTCATTTATGTATGTCTTTCAGCAGAAAAAAATGATCAATGATAAAATTAGCCTCTGGACCATCTTGAGTTGACATTGAATGACAACATTTGTTTTGTTGTAATTTCCTTTAAAACAAAACAAAAAAATGAAAAATCCCTTTGTCCTGCTCTTGTGTGCAGAAAAGCATTTACTTAAAGGCACAATATGTAAAATATTTGGATTAAAATATCCAAAAACCACTAGAACAATGTTATATATTTTGTTGATTTGTGTACTTACATTATCCCAAATGTTTCCAAGAATGTTTAAATCCAGAGAAATAAGCTATTTTAACCAGGACATGGACCGTGTCTGTGCTTCGCTTGTCAATGACATCATACCGGCGTTACCCTCGATTTCTATGGAAACGCCAAAAAAGCTTTAACATATTATGTGTTTTACTAGACAGGTGAGCAACTGTTTGGATAAATTCATCAACAGAAAACGAATCATTGTTAACGGTTAGTCTTATTGTTTAAATCTCGTTTTCTTGATTTACTGCGAGTACCATTTTTTACTATACCTAATATCGATTCTAGCTCACTGCAGTGAGCATTATAACATAACTTTCAACACACTCATATTTCTCTAAACTGTTACCCCACATTAAGTATATGACCGGAAGAAGCGGAAGAGGTCGCCTGCGGCATAATAAATGCTCCTCTGCTCTCGAGCCGAAATCACAGCGTCATCAAGCTACGCTTTTTGTTTCGAAAAAGCGACCTCTAGGGTTGCGGCGGTGAGGAAAATTTCCCACCGGTTAATCGACGTGTGACAACACCGGTAATCCCGGTGTCACCGTGGGGGGCGGGGGGGTTAAATAGCTTTTACAGAGCTGCCAACTCTCACGCATCTCACGCCACACCCCCGATTTCTCACGTATGAAGTGTCAACCTGGTCGGTCAAATGCCTGGAAGATGAGTTTATCTATATATCTACATGTTGAGCCACTCGTGATCGACTAGTTATGCCGCAAAATAGTTAAAATCTCCTGGAATCTAGAGCGAGCGCGCACGCGAGACAGAGATTGTGCTTCAAACCGCGTAGCGCGCGAGGGAAAGCGAGCGAGAGACCTTGCGTGTGCAAGCACACCCGTCGGAAAAGTCTCACTCCAAGCTAAACTCAAAAGTTGGCAGCTCTGGCTTTTAAATGCGTGCGCGTTATACTTTCACTTTCGAAATAAGCTTTTCTGTAATTTGACTCGTTCTCATCTCCACACGTGCTAAATGGAATCCTGATGCTTGCTGATCTGTGACGTGACTGGCTCTTGGCACGCACTGCGCAGTTCAGTTTTTAATTATATTATATGCTCTCTTCTGAACTAAATAATTGATCATTATTATTTTTAATTAATTCAAATAAATATTTTAGCAAAAACGAATACTTTAAAAAAGTCAAGACATCGCGGTGTCACGGTGGGAAAGTGATGTCACCGGTGATGGGGCTTAAAACCGGTAACACCGTCAACACCGTCTATCGCGGCAAGCCTAGCGACCTCTAGCGGCGAAAAATTACATAGTGTGCCTTTAGATGAAAGAGTCATATGCAGTCCAACAAAATTATTGCAGCCAAAACTTCCAGCCCCAAAGGCCTTTTCTCCAGCGATCTCTTTTCAAAAATCTAAGTGTGCCCATGCATTTTTCATACGTGTATGTTAAAGTTCTTTTCTCGAAGATGGCACTCCTCAGAACAATATGCCAGGCACAATGAAGAGCACGAAGACGAGACACTCCTCCTCTCTGGCTCAATTGTGCTCTTGCTCATTGCACCTCATTGGCTCACCACGTTTAGTCTCCCAACATCACAAATTATGTTAATTGTGCTTGAATCCACCATATGAGATGATTTATGGAGGAGTTAAATTTACCGTTGCCTTTCTTCGATTGAGGGAGTGTTTACTGTAATGTGAGCAGCACTCTCACGCTTTTGGGTGCATCAAGAATCCGTTTCCTTTGTTTGAATATTAACTCTGATTCAATTTTGTGACCACCAGCATTCGGAAAAGCTAATAAAATCTCTCTCTCTTTTTCTCTCTCCCCCCTTTCATGAATGCCCGTGGACACAATTCATCAGGTGAGTGAATTCATTACAAATCCTTCATTACAAATCATTGCACTTTTACACTTCGTCTTTCCAGAACTTTTTATCTATTGTTTTTTTTTTTATTATATGAATATCAGAATGTCAAACTGCACTATAATTTAAACATCTGCATGAGACATTTTCCATATTTATTCCGCTGTTTTTACTTTGGCCGTCCACACAATAGTGAGGTTCGAATGCACTGTATATAATGGCACATCAAGGGCAAAACTAATCAAATGGTTGCCACGGGGCCTCTGCGTTTCTGTGCCTATGCTTTTCTGAAGAATCCTGAATCGGCCCTCTATGAAATTACTTCCCTTAAACCGCAAATCATTGCCTCACCTTCAGCTGGCAGCTCACGGCTATCGCTGACAGCTGAGGACGGCACTGGAAATGCTACAGCACTTTAATCTCCTAACTGAAAACTAAACTCCGGCCCCGCGCACATAATCACACATGCTAGCGAGATGAGTCCTGCTGAGCGAACGAAACTTTGCGCTAGCATGTCTGGACGTCTTGCTTTTATTTTTCTGTCCTTGACAGACTGTGTCTCTTTCTCTCTCTCACTCAACTTTCACCTTTTTCTATTAAAACTACCGTTCATACAAATCCTAAGCTTTCTGAGACAGAGCGAGAATAAAGCAGTCTTAAAATGCACACAAGATAATTTTATTATGCTGTGAGAGTTCCAACAGGTCTGTAAGAAGATTTTGAAGGGCGGTGTGTAAAAAAACGAGGACGTTTCGAGGCATTTGGCACATTTTCAAGGCTGTGCACCTGTAACGCCACCAAACTGCAAAGTGCCATCTGTCAGTCAGCTCACAATAAACATTTATTGAGTAAAAGCTAAACATGGAGACAAGGCAAAGCGGGGTAATTACGAATCAGAGCTAATCAGAGTGACTAAATGGATCTGTAACTATGTTTACTATCTTGAGCTAAACCTTGGGATTGTTAATTATGCTTTTTCTAATGAGTAAACAAAACCAGGCCTACATCTGACCAAAACTCCAGGTACTCCAGCGGTTTTAAGCCTCATATCGCGCCGTTACATTTGAAAATTAAGTAATTTTTGTGTGTACTTGAAAGCCAGCAGTTTTGTATTTGGGCAATAGATTTTTGTCAAGAAATTTGTATCATTAACATCCAATAAACAACACACTGTGAAGATAATAGTTTATAATTTAGAACCATCATCACACTATGTCGTTTATTAGCTGTTAATGATTTCACAATATGGGAATAGACCTCCACCATTCAGAAAGATCATTACCGTAATGAGCCTTTTATTTAAGCTTATCACAGATTTATCACCTCTGTATGACATTTAGGCTTCATTATCCACTAGCAGAGCACAATAGTTATAGTGTCTCATTACATGGTGCTCTGGCACACTTGATACTGATTGGTCAATCGGCGCATTCATCCAATTATATTATATTATATTTAGGGCCGGGACTCGATTAAAAAAATTTATCTAATTAATTAGAGGCTTTGTAATTAATTAATTAATCAAAATTAATCGCATTTTAATTGAATACATATTTGACCTGAGAACAGTGAGAAGTGATTTTTTTCACTTGGATTTTTAGTGTACCATTGAATAATGACTGAATACATAAGCTTAAGCAACAAAATATTGTTTATTTTTGTTCAACCAAGTCCAGCAGACCAGTGCAATTTTTGCCATCTGGCTAACGTCCACGCTAGCTGCTATATGTTTTGCGTTGAGGTGATACTTGAGGCTCGATGTGCTGCGGTGATATGCGAATTCCTTGTTGCACACAACCTTGCTCTTATCGACGCTTCCATCCGTTCATTTTTTATAACAAAATTTCTAATCCATGGGGCCAACCAAAGCGGTCTCGTCAGCTTCTTCAATCATGTTCACTGTGGTTTGTTGTTGTCTGAAGTCATGAAGGCTAGTTGGTGCTCCAGTATAATCGGTCCGCCGAAACTCATCCAGTGAGAAACGTTCAGCGGTGCAAAAATAAGCGTGATTAAAATGCGTAAAAAATGTTTAACGTGTTATTTTTTGTGTAATAAATCTTACTTAAAGTCACGGCTCTAATTATATTATATTATATTATATCTGTCACGGGTGTGGTGCAGGCAGATGAAGAGGCTGAAGTCAAAGATCCAATTTCAATAAACTTTATTTACAATAACACAAATACTCGCCAGGATACAGGCAGGGCAAAAACTACCATATACAACGACCGACCAGGACAGACTGAACAGAAGCAAACTAAATACAAGCATGAGTCAAACATAACAAGGTGAAAACAGGTGACACTGATGATGATAACGAGGGACAGGCTGGTAAGTGAGGGAGTGAATACAGGTGTGGAAACGAGGAGGATTCTGGGAAGTGTAGTGCAGACACAAAGACAGACTGGTGCAGACGAGGACTGTGACAATATTATATTATATTATATTATATAAAACTTAATAGAAAAAAGGTAACTTATTTTATTTTAGCAACATTTCTAATTACTACCTAAATAATTACTACAACTAAAATAAAAAAAATAAAAAATAAACAACAACATGAAACTAATTCTAACTCAAAATATAAAAAAATACCACAATAGTATATCAATATCAATGATACTAAAATTACACTGTGCTTTGAAGGTCTAGTTTTTGCTCAGGTGGCCGTTTGATGGAGAACCAAGAAAAAGAATCATTCAGAAACCTGCATTACTTTCATGTAATATTACTGTAATATTGTTGCAGTTTTGTTGCTCTGCTAACGGTTTTGTACTTTGTAGCGGACTACTTTTTTCTCTTATTGAAAGTTTTAAGACTTCAGGGATATGAATTTGCATGCATCCATGACGTTCAGAGCCACAGACAGCTGTTTTGCACATAGAAGACATGTGAAACAGGCGTTTGGGTTAAGTGTGTAGGCAGTAATAAAGTGTGGAGGTGAGACCTGTGCACTCCTATTCTAAAATAAGCTCCCCTTCCTGGACATCTTGACATTTCTATTGGCGGGAGGGAGAGGGCAGCTGCAGAAGTGGCACTGGGGGCTGCAGATCATGTTTATTATTGCCTGGGAAGTGATTTCTTCTCCCAGCCGCTTCTGGAGAGTAAACCACACATCACTTACTGTCAACGCTCCAGCTCCCTCCGCTGCACCTCCATCACCCCTCTTCCTCTGTTTATTTATTCAGCCTTCTTTTCCCGCTCCATCCGTGATGTTTGGAACAATCCCGCGGAGTGTTTCCCCTCCGTCGCTTTTAATTGAGGCCGTAGGTAAGGGCACGTGCACAAACAGGAGGTGACGCGCAATCTTTCCTGTGAAATGGGCCTGTGTCCATGTGTGAGAAGTGTTTGTGCTCCTTTAATCTAGTTTACTGCTTCATCTTTCTGTCTCTCTTTTTCTCTGTCTATCCATCTGTCCGGGCGTCTGTCTGTCTGTCTTGCTGTCTGTCTGTCTGCCGTCTGTCCGTCTGTCTTGCTGTCTGTCCGTCTAGCTGTTTGTCTGTCTGTCTGTCTGTCTGACGTCTGTCTGTCTGTCTGTCCGTCTATCCATCTGTCTGTCTGTCCATCTGTCTGTCTGTTTGTCCGTATATCTATCTATCTGTCTGTCTGTCTGTCCGTCTAGCTGTCTGTCTGTCTGTCTGACGTCTGTCTGTCTGTCCGTATAACTATCTGTCTGTCTGTCTGTCCCTCCGTCTGTCCGTCTAGGTGTCTGTCTGTCTAGCTGTCTGTCTAGCTGTCTGTCTGTCTGTCTGTCCGTATAACTATCTGTCTGTCTGTCTGTCCCTCCGTCTGTCCGTCTATCCATCTGTCTGTCCATCTGTCTGTCTGTCTGTCTGCCCGTATATCTATCTGTCTGTCTGTCCGTCTAGCTGTCTGTCTGTCTAGCTGTCTGTCTAGCTGTCTGTCTGTCCGTCTATCCATCTGTCTGTCCGTATACCTATCTGTCTGTCTGTCCGTCTAGCTGTCTATTAAATTATGCTGTCTATTAAACCATGGGATTTAATCTAGGGGTCGACTGATTATCGGCCTGGCCGATTATCGGCGCCGATATTAAGCATTTTTATGGTTATCATATTGGCCATTTTCAAAACCGATTTGCAGATAAAATTATTTTAATTTGAAATGCGTTATATTTGGCTCTAACGCAGCCACCTCTGTTGCTCGGAACTCACCACTCTGTAGACTAGACTAATGTCCCCGCACATCTGATTTGTTGGGAGTCACGAGTCCGGCCAATCAGCGCGGAAAGCTGAAGGCACTGAAAGTTTTGCACTCTCACACCGAGCACTCGCTGACTGACTGGAGCTGCTTCACTGATCACGCATCAGTTGTCTCTCATAGTTAAGGCAGCAGCAGACTTTGCTGAAGCAGCAATAGATTACTACACTGAAGTTGCAAAATACCTCAATATAATAGAGCCCTGTGATTTCCGCGATGCAGAAAACAGACGGAATCGCAGAATCCGAATAAAAATAAGGTCAAAAAGCAGGTCATTACAAATCAAACCGCAAAAAGACTATTTAAATATGAATCCTGCGTGTCTCTAAATGAATGGTACAGACCCGTGATTTAATTTACCACACACACACAGGAGCACGCGTGACGCTTGCGCTGTTTTCAGCCTCAGCCGCATCATTATATGAGGACATGATTGCATAAACATAATCTCCAGAGTCGCTTAGTCACTTCATGAGCTTTTTAATGCTTCAATTGAGAAAAGTTATCGTCATATCATAAACACACCGAAACTCAAAGATCTCCACGGCAACCCGTCAAAATAAAAGTTCGGTTTTTCATAAGGCCCTAAAAATTTTATTTTTGTTCAACTGTAAATAAATTGCGTAAGTTTGATGATTTTAATTAATTAGAAACGCTTTTTGATTACTAAAATTGTATTTAAACATTAAAATAGAGTCTTTAAATTTTACAAAATGTTTACAGAATGCTGCTGGGTGCTCCCTGCACTTTTTACAAGTTATTATTATTATTATTAATAACAGTTCTCAGATTCAAAGATATGTTTAAATCATTTAAAGAAAGTATTTGTCAAAACCCTTTGTTATGCTTAATTTTGACATTAATTTACAGTTTTACACCAGACATATATAGGCTATATATATATATATATATATATATATATATATATATATATATATATATATATATATATATATATATATATATATATATATATATCGGTTAAAAATATTGGTTATCGGTCTTTTTAATCTGTAATAATCGGTATCGGCCCTGAAAATCACATATCGGTCGACCCCTAATTTAATCAAAAACAAAGATGAGTTGCTTTTAGTGCTTTAATGTAAACAAGTTGAATCCGCAAGTTCTATTAATTGAGGCGACAGCTTATCGTTTCATCTGAGCATTAGTGCACAGAACATGTCAAACTCACAAGCAGAACAAACTTGCCGAACAAATTCTTGCCATACTTAAGTCATATGTTGTTGTTTTTTTAGTAGTAAGGAATTTCCTTTGCTGAAATGGCACTTCAGTTTAATGCCTTCCCATTAGAATAATTAGTAGATTGAAAAGCCCAGCACTTTCATTAAAAACAAGATTACTTCAGTTATTTCTCTTGACATTTGTAGCAAACATTAATGGTTCGGTGGGTTTATCAAAAGGTTGGTAAAACTTTTCAGAGGGAGTTTTTTTCTTCTTCCAGAAACAGACTGGCTGGAATATTTTTAAATACGTCCTTATCTAGACTAACTGCAAGCATGACACAATTAATATGTGTTAGGGTGCAAGAATGCATCCTCTTCTGGCAAAAGAAGAAAGTAGGAGTAGGAGGAGAATCAGTTCTGCAGCATGGCTTTTAAATCCGATGTTCTAAGTCTATTCCTTTGTGAGTTCCCCATGCTGCGGCAAGGGCAGGCTAAACCATCGATCGCGCTCTGATGACATTTGGATTACATCCAGGTGGGGCCCTTTAATGAATGTCACTTTTTGCAACTCCCTTATTTGAGAAATTGTCCCTGGAGTTTAATTTGTGTCAAATTAACAGTCAGTCTAAAGACAATCCACAAAGATGAATGGCATTCTGTTGAAGCGAGGGCGAATGAAACAGCCTATATTGTTGTTTTGACACTTCAGCAGATTGGCATCCGTAATCAGATGCACGAAGGTCCACTGTCAATTTGCGTTCCAACTGGGTGATATCACGGTGGTTGATGTTTTTCGACCGCAGCGAGAGGGAAAAAGTGTCCTTCCAGCCGAGAGCTCCCTCATCAGCAGGTGTCTTGCCACCCATGGGTGTGCAGACGTCTGAAGGATAGAGGTTTGCGGTGGTGACTGTGAGGAAATCTGTGATTGAATCAGTTCTGGGCTTGTCATGGTTATCTAGATGTGTCGGGGAAACGGGGTCTCTCTCCTTGCAGGTGTCGCTTGTCCTTCATGTCTGTCTGTCAGATAAAGCATGGCTGCCTGCCACAGGACACAATTACACCTCACCACAGTGATGGGACCCTGTCCCTCGTCTCCTGACGGATGAAAAGATATTAAGTGCTGCATTCAGAATACTTTTTAACGAATGATAAAATGCCTAAATGAGTTGAAACTCTCATAGTCAGTTTTTCCCGTGATGCGCAGAGGAATGTTGTTTTCTGTGCTGGTGTGGCACTGAATTTACGCAGATAACAGACATTGGCAGTGGTAAGACTCGCCCGAGGCTGTGCTCTTACCGCTCTAGCATATTGTTTGTCATTTAGTTCTTAATTCTGATGCATGGCAAACTTTGAGCAGGAATTTAATCACATTTCTAGAATCTTTTTTTTTCCTTTTGCGTAGCGCATTTATTTCTTTCGCTTCTAATCATCAGCCTTCCATAAAGCGCCCTCAGACATTGTACTTTCTAGGGAGGGGTTGTTGTGTGTTTATTGGATTAATCCCATGGTCAATTTTCCTTTCTTCACACTGTACTGATTCAACTTTCACTTGGGAAATCAAGAGAAAGCAAAACTGTGACAGGAAAACAAAACACTAGATTAAAATGACAAAAGAACTTTTTTTTCTTCCTTTCCTTCCTCCTCCTTCCTCTCATTTCTTCCATTTTCAATTTCTTCTGTCTCTTCCTTTCGTCAACTTTTTTTCTTCCATTCTTCCTCTTCTCCGTTCTTCCTTCTTTTGTTTCGCCTTCCTTTCTTTTTCTTTTCTTCCATTCTTCCTTCTTTCCCTCTTAATGTCTTTATAGATTTTTCTTTTCTTTCAACTTTCATTCACTCCTTCCATATTTTTTATTTTTTATTTTTTATTCAGTTATTTTATTTTTTTCTTCCCATCCTTCCTTCCTTCCTTCTTGCTGTTTCCTTCCTTCCTTCCTTCCAGCATTCATTCCCTTCTTTCTTTCCCTCTTCCTCCACTTTTTTCTTCATCCCTTCCTTCTTTTCTTTCACCTTTCTGTTTTCTTCTATTCTTTCATTTTCCTTCATACATTCCTTTCTTTTTTCATTATTCCCCTTTTCCCTCCTTCCTTTCTTCCTTCCTTGCTTGCTTGCTTCCTTCCTTCTTTCTTGCTGTTTCTTTTCTATTCAATTCTTTCTTTCCTTCCCTCCTTCCTTTTCCTCTTCCTCTACTTTTCTTTTCCTCATTACTTCCTTCTTTTTCATCTTTCTCTCTTTTCTTCCATTCTTTTTTCTTCTTCCATTCCTATCTTCCTTTGTTTCTTTTCGTCCATTATTCCCCTTTTCCTTCATTCCATCCTTCCGTCTTCTTTTCTTGCTTCCATGTGAAGGAAGGAAAATGGAAGGTAGTAAGAAAGGAAGGAAAATAGGAAGAAAAAACAAAGCAAAAATAGGGAAGGAAGGAAAAAGGGAAGGAAAGAGAAAGAATTGAAAAAAAGAAACAAAGCAAAAATAAGGAAGAAAGGAAAGAAAGAAGGAAATATGTAAGTAAAGAGAAAGAAGAAACAAAGCAAACTTGCTTCCCTTCTTCTCCTTTGGACACTCTTATAATTCGGATACTTCCTCAAGTTCAAAGGTTGCTGTCCTGCTCATATTTAAAGACTGACAGGCTGTCTCCCTGTCATTTCACCTGACGTCTCCCTGATATCTCCCTCCTTCCACTCCACTGCACACACAGATTTCACACCTGCCACCCCTGTAAGGTGGACACAGAGTGCTAACACATCTCACTGCCTCCCTTTGAGGCTAGCCATGTGGAGAGGCTAAAAGGTTGATTGACATGCGACAAACCTCATCTGTCATTTTATGGCCTATTATAAAATGTAAAGTGACCTTGCGGATTTACATTCAGCATGTTTAATATTACCAATATTTGGAACATTAGCTGTTGTGCTCATGGCGTTTTTACTTTAATGTGAAACACCATTACCTGTAGGCAATTTTTAAATGATCTTTTATTGTAATATAGCATCCTATTCACTTTTTTTCTTTTTCATGAGCATTCTCATTAAATGGTACCTTACTACTGATATAATTAACAGAATGCTAAATTTAGCTGCATTGAAATAATATTACAGGGTGTTATGCTTTTATGAAAATCTAGCTATCTATATCCCTTTGAAAAGAAATGATATTTGGAATATAAATGATAAATAATGATATATCTGATAAATGATAAATAATGATATATTTGAAACATTTTCCTGAAATGTTCTAGCACAAATGGCACCGGTTTTGATACTGGCCCAAACACTTGTTTATATCTCTATTTTTTTACTCAATGCTTCTTTATGGGCTCTGTTAGAAGACAGAGAGCCATCTGCAGGCTTCATTTTACCTCTGCCTGGAGCAATACGTTTTCATTTTTCGTTTTTTGAAGGCAGACCCTCACAATGCACATGGCTGCACCTTCAGCAGTAGTAGAGTGGTTTCCAGTTTAAATGCGCCACTGTTATGCTGTTGTTATTTATTTTGCTGCCTTCTTTCTTGTCCTTTCATGGTCCATACAGTTTGAGATATTGATGTTTGTTTCTTGGAACTTTAAAGGAATTTAAATTTGATTCAGTGTTGGCTGTTTACTGTGTATGGAGTCTCACACTGCAATTTTTTCCAGGTCCAACTACAGGCTGGAGGGAAGAAAATGAGTGTTGAGTGGAGTTCTGTGCTCCTTTGTAACAGCAGCACTTAAATTCAGGTGGTCTCACAGCACAGGAGTGCAAATTACACAGCGGCAAGCTTTCATAAACAAAACTGCAGTTCACTTTTGCGCAGTTTAGTCAAAAGCATTGGTTATCCTATTTAGGAATGTTTATGTGTAAGTAGACAATTGACATGTTTATGCAAAAGGTAAGAGGAGGACTTAACATAATGAGAAGTGAAATCAGTACTGAATACTGTCACACTTTTTCGCAAAATGATTTTCTTTGTCCCTCAAAGAATGTAGAATTCAGCAGCTTGTGTTCCTGAGACCCAGCAAAACAACTGCATAACTGCAATTCAAGTGCAGTTGTTGATATATATAAATCCTTTACTTAAAGGCACACTATGCAAGAATTGTACCTTAATATAACAGCTTCAAAGTCATTTCGGTGGTAAACAAACTCATAGTAGGGCGAATCATCCTGGTAGTAAAGCTTGGGGGGGACGCCGCTGGAAAAACCAGCAATGCAAGTTTGAGAGGAGCGCCCCCGACAAATCTCGCGAGAATCACGGCATGCTTTATGGCAACGACGTCACACACATCAACAACAACATTTGAAGCACGAAGACACTTGCGCGCATTTCAGACGTGATACTCGACGATGGAAAAAGCAAAGAAATCGCAGTCGGAAGAGACTAGGAAAAGGAAAAGAGACTCTGACCGCGTGAGGAACCGGACAAGAGTCCCACTCGTCGGGCTTTCACTCGTTGGCGTGAACTAAAAAGCAGCACTGGATGCAACAGTGGTGCTGACCTGGCGATCTTGTTGATGGACTAAGTAAATCTTTCTAAGTTTGTGTGCATTTTATTTTGTGATTTCACCGGAATGAATAGAGTCTCCGCAACGGCGATAGATTGAAGAGCGCGTCCGAGTGAAGACTGCGCGCGCGCCTCCACAAGAGACACTATGTATCCATGACACTGATAGCAGCGGACATGAGCGCTCAGCTTGAGTTAAAAACACATTTTAGCGCTAGATCTCTTATTTAAAGACACACTATGCAAGATTTGTACCTTAATATAACAGCTTCAAATTGGGTCAGGTCGTGAGTGCAGAGACCAGTCTATGGCAGACGCTCTGCGTGAGTGGCATTTACGACAGTAACGTTAAATACAAGTACTCCACAGCGACTCTAGGGGTCGCTGTTTGACAAAAACGGAATTCCTGCATAGTGTGCCTTTAAAGTCACAACATCTTTAAATTTACGTAAAAAGTCAAACATTTTAAATAAAAAGACAAAAATTTATTTCTGGGTCTTAGAAGTCATATCAGAAACTTTGTGTTCAGAATCAGTTTCATGCGTCCACATCCCCAGTCCTCCAGTGCATCTCCTCATCTTGGCCAAAATATGGCTCAACTGCACATTCCCTACTCAAACCTTTTCAGCATGGCCACAGCAAACACCAAAGGATAGACGCACTCCAATGGCCTCTGCCTCGGCAAAAGCCTTCATTCTATCTCCTAATGGCAGGGAGAAATTGCTTTCAGTGGCAGAGATGCTATCTCTTGGTTGTGCGGCAGTCAGGAGAGGCTGTGGGAGCAGGTGAGAAGGGGCAAGATGGTCACTCTCTCCTGCTCTCATCTCATACTCTTTCGTGGAAATTAATGACTATTGTGCTATCACACTATGGCAAACATGAAGAGGGCTGGACGGTGTGTGGAAGCCCCATATTGAATTTTTCCTGCTCTCACTTGTGGAGAATCCATTCTGAGCACTTAATCGAGTGGTTAAAGGTTATGTTGTGCTTTCTTGTCTCATTCTGTCTTTCAGTGTGATTCTCCAGCATTGTAGTTTTGGTTTAAGTATGCATTATATCCATTATTTTGAATACTTTTTATGACCACATTAGGGGTGGAACGGTACATGTATTCGTATCGAACCGAAACGGTACGGGCGTCACGGTTCGGTGCACGAATTTACACGGAGAATACACGGTATAAAAATAAATAAAACTCGCGTGCAAATTAATTAATGTAATGCGGAACTACTGTTAGATACGCGGGTTCTTTAGGGACACATAATCTGTACCATCGGCTTAGCTCTGAACGCGCGTTCACTTCAAACGTTGGCTTTATACGCGCGTTCTATTCGCTTTGGACTAGCGTCGAACTAGACGCGAATTTGACGCTCTATTCGCGTTTGGTGTGACCGCATAATGAACAGGCTGCGATGTCAATGCAATGCTGGAGTGTGTGTGTGTGTGTGTGTGTGTGTGTGTGTGCGCGCGCGCGCGCGAGAGAGAGAGAGGCGAGATCGAACTGTGTGTGTGTGTGTGTGAGAGAGAGAGAGAGAGAGAGAGAGAGAGAGAGAGAGAGAGAGAGAGAGAGAGAGAGAGAGAGAGAGAGACGCGCAACCGAACAGTGGAAACATAAAGTGTTTACTTCTATTTGTGTACACTCGCAATAAAACACAACATTGTGCACACTGTAACCTACAACTGTCACTCAACCAAAATCACACACACTGTTTTAAAAGAAAAACATATTTATCCGACTCTATTTCAAAACAGTCTGTGGGTCCCATCTTTTGGACATTCGTCCAAAAGAGCACTAATCTTACACATTCTACATTGATTAAAAAAGAAAATCGAATGTGTTTTTAATGGTAGTATTATTTTAACAGAAATCAATTATTTATAATTCAGATGAGAATAATGTTACATTGTTAATTAATAATGTTAATTAAAATTAAGGAAAACAAATATATTGATCTGAAATATAGCTAATTAATTTTAAATTAATTCAGGTACAATTACCAAACATATCGCAAGGTCTTTTTGTCTTTTCATTAATTTAATTAATAAACTAATTATATAAAACTATTGTCAGTGCACTACAAATAAACTGGTTCTATGCCTTTATATAATAAAACTTATTTAAAAAATACAATGCCTTCTGCATTTTTGTTTTGCTTTTCCTTCCATTGTACCGAAATCGTACCGAACCGTGATGTCTGAACCGAGGTATGAACCGAACCGTGACTTCTGTGTACCGTTCCACCCCTAGACCACATGCATATGCACGTAAAAGAGTGCTGTTGTTGTATAAACCTGAAGAGATCATTCCATAATCATATTTTAATGTCATTTTAATTTTTGAAAATTGTAGGGGCCAGATTTACTAACAGCTTGTGCCAGTGCAAACCCTCCTTTGGCGTTAAAAAACTACTGTCAGGATTTACTAAAGACGCGCAGTGAAAAAATAGAGCTGAAAAGGTGTGGACAGTTATTTTTGCGGCTGACCTTATTGCATATGCATTTGTAGGAGTTTCCCTTTCAGGCGCAACATTTATGGGAGGAGAGTATTTAAATAAATCATGCAACGCAATTTACTAAAGTTTGCGCTCGTCAATATACTAGTGTTTGCACCATTATTTACCGCCCAAAAAAAGCACGTCTTAAACCAGACGCTACCTGGTAGATTGCGTTGGTCATTATGGAAATGATCTGACTGCGTCTGTGTTCTTTAATTTGCGTGTCTTCAGTAGATCACTCGCAGAACTTTCCACTCCCATCGACGCTTTTTTGGAATTGCGCTCTCACGCTAATTTGCCCTGTTTAGTAAATCTGCCCCTAAATCTTTAAAATAAATGCCACTTGGATTGATTTTTTAGGTTTTTTTGTTATATAATGCAAAGGCGTTCAAACATTTTTAAAGTGTTCAAAAAAAACCATTGGGGGCAATCAAGGCTATTGAAATGCACAGAATATCTCTGAGCTGATGATCTCAGGTTTGGTGACAGGTCCACCATTTATTTTAGCAAAACAGAACGGATGCTTTAGACAATTCATCAACCGCCTGGATGGAACAGGGCGGGGATCTTCCTTGTGGCTGCTTGATCTTCCGTGAAGCTGCCAGCCACTACTGCATCTCCATTCTCGTGCCTCCATATTTCTTCATTTAATAGGATTGCGGCCTGTCAGAATCCAATTTGTAGCCCAGGCAACATCTCCCCCTGAGCCTGAGTCCTGAGGTAGCCGTTTTCTACATTTGCAAGGGCCACTGTATATATATATATATATATGTAGTTGTTTGTGGACATATTCCAGTGGCCTTGCCACATCCTGCCAACTCTGTCCATTTACTGAGGCATGTAAAGCTGGTGATGGGACTCTGTCATTATGGGATGTCCCTCTGCTGAGCAGTGATAAGGGGAGCTGGTATTGAAGCTGACAGAATGGAATGGTGGTAACGGGCTATGCTGGTATTTATGCATGGCCTACTGTTTTTTCTCTGACACAGTCACAGACAGTAGATCATCACTGACCTGCTGCATAGTGTCATTTGTTGTGGCATGACTGATGCCCCTCACTAGATGGGACATGGCTTTGGTACTCGGAATGCAATTTTCAAATTTGAATAGGGATGCGTAGATATTAAAATTCCATACTGATAATTATCAAGCATTATAATTATTTTTATGTTATGGTTGGTATTAAAATCATACCTGTTGTAAGCGGTACAATGGAACATTATAATGTACACTATTGTTCACAAGTTTGGGATATTTACTGTATATTAATATTAATCATTTTATTTAGCAAGGACATTAAATGGATAAAAAATAACAGTAAAGACATTTATAATGTTACAAAATGTTTAAATTTCAAGTTGTTCTTTTGAACTTTCTATTCATCAAAATAATGCTGAATAATATATTTATTATTATTCAGTACACAGTTTCCATAAAAAAGCACATCTGTTTCGACACTGATAATAATAAGAAATGTTTCTTGAGTGACAAATCATATCATAATGATTTCTGAAGGATCATGTGACTCTGAAGACTAGAGTAATGATGCTGAAAATTCAGCTTTGCCTTCACAAGAATAAATGACATTTTAAAATAGAAAACAGTTCTTTTAAATTGCAATAATATTTAACTATATTTCTGTTTTCACTGTATTGTTCATGTAATGAGACTGTAGAGATGGCAGGTGAGAAACGGATCTATTTGCAAGGGGTTTTATTGAACAAACAAGCATAAACAAAAACCAATAACGAAGGAACATTGAGAGCACAGGAAACAGGAACCATCTACATGAAACAGCTAACTTCAACAGACAAGGAACAAGAGAAACACAAGGGCTATATACGCCATTTGTAGGAGTGTTCCAAACGAAAGTGAACAACTTAATCGCTTCACGAAGGCCCTTCCACAAGTCCGTTAGTGAGGGGAACATGGAATGGTCACTTTAAGGGAGTAATTTAATCATTTATGGTCATGTTCTGCCCTTTGGAGTGAGTAGGGCATAGGGATGCTCACGTCACTTGCCATTGGAATTTGCCCATACACAAGGGTAGCAAGGGAACGGTATACACCTGGGGAAGAAAAACTAGGCACATGGGACAGAAAACAGGAAAAACAAAAGTCCATAGACAAACATGGAGAACATATGACAGTTCATGTTTTGTAATATTTTTAATACATGAACAATGGCAACAAGTCTCATTTTGTTCTGTGTAAAAATGCTTTGGAAGTGACTGATACTCCTTCAAAGCACACTTTTTTTCTTTGAAACAACATACAATTAATTTTGATTTCATGTTGAAAGTAGTTTAAGTACAGACCAACTCTTCAAACTTTTGCATTAAATCATTAAGACTTTTATCATGATGTTCAAAACTCTAAAGTACATGAATATTCAGAGTTAATTTTTCTGGCGGTTTGAGAAGCGGTTTTCTGCTGAGGTGATATATAATCCTAAAAGTCTCTCATATTATAGTCCAGTAATGTAAGTACATTAACATTATCACTCCTATATAACACAAGCTGCCATCTATAATCCGCTGAACCGATGAAGAGATTTACAGCCCTGAGAATTCTTCAGAGCTTTAGTGCCTTGTGAATAAACCTCCTTTGTTAGTATGCATATGAGAGAGCTCATTCCAAATCCCATATTGAAATTCAGGTGCGTTCGAGTCAAGTTTTTAAAAAGTTGTCAAGGGATCTGAGATGATGCTCGAAAAATGTACTTTTGTTTTCAGGCTGATTTTTGTTCGCCCAGAGACACTCACTTATTTCTGTGAATAAGTGAGCGTATTTCTGCTCTATCTCTATTCTTATTTCTGCTCTATCTAGAAGCCAGATAGATTAAATGTGCTAGCTTTAATTGTTGATTGACTAGCTCAGTTCTCACACTAACCACATACTGTATATTCAAACATAATGTTAATTCCCACACAGTTCACCAAAACGCTGTTTCAACAATCGCAGGTGTATTTTTAGCAAGTATGCTAAGCTACAGTAAACAAAATCACAACCTAGAAATGTTGGTGTGCTGGTCCACTTACCATTCATTTTAACTAGAGTAGCTTAACAAGCAAGATTTCCTTAATAGACTTAATAGAAATTTCCTTTATAGGCCTGTAAACATTTTTTTTTTTGTTCAGCAGGGATGCTATGTTTGCTGTGACAATGATGCGATTTTGATGCTTCTAACGTCTTTTCACAGCACATTACCTTAAACATTATTTACCACGGAACTGCTCTTTCAGGAGACATGAAAGCGACGAAGCAAAACACAGCAGTTTAACATGACTACTTTTAAAACAAACCATTACAATATCTTTGAATAACCACCGTGGTAATTTCCCTTTCAAATTGACAGCGTGCATATTTCTGTCTCTTAGCATTGTGCCGTTGTGTGTTTAGGATGCCGTCATTGCGTGGTTGAAGAGCGAGAGCGTTTGTGCAGTGTGATATGTGATGTGTGTAGTAATTTTGACAGGCAGCGGCATTGTGCTGCCTTTACCTCCAGCATCCCACTCCTTCACTGACACTTTCCATCTGCTGCCTGCTTGGCTATGTTTCAGCAGCGCTAGCAGCCTGTGCTAACGTGTTTATCAGTATTAAAGTGTCTGGGCATACACTGTCATAATAAGTAATGAGCTTTCAAGAGAGGGGAAGACTCATTTTTATTTGGGCCCTGCTGATAGAATCCTTGTCTGTATCAGAGAGGAGAGGTGAGAGAGCCGATGTCAGAAAGAAAACAAGGCATACCACTTACATACTGTGGCTGTGACTATGCATAATGCATTGAATTTTTTGTTTGCATATCATTCCACTTAAAGGCATACTCTGTCATTTTTTGTTTGTGTTGCGTTGGTCGACAGTCAACTTAGACATACTGACACCTAGTGGTGCGGGTGTCAATGCTTTAGTTCAACATGGGCTAATAGAAATGTGCAATTACCAATCAGCCATGATTAATTTGTTAAAGTGTCCAATAATAGGACTAGTAGTTACTGAGATAAATAGAGCAGTATTTGCCGGTCATGTGATCTCAAAATGGCGGCATCCATGAGGCGACACGTTCTTATATTAGTCTACAGACATGACCGGAGTCTCATCTTATGTAAGTGTACTACATTTTAAACATATTTTTTTAAAAGTACTATTAATAATACAGTGTGAACCGTTAAGGAGACTGTTTTTGTTTTATAATGAAAATGCAATAGTCAATATAGAACAGTGACCAGTGACCAGAATTGACATTTTTAGCAGTTTCTTTCTCACACAATTACTTCATACGATTGTTATGCAAATTATTTGTGCTTAAGAAAACCTAAATGGAAATGCTTAAAGGGTTAGTTCACCCAAAAATGAAAATTAAGTCATTAATTACTCACCCCCATGCTGTACCAACCCCGTAAGACCTTCGTTCGTCTTCGGAACACAAATGAAGATATTTTTGATTAAATGTGACAGCTGGATCACTCCTCCATAGGCTCCCTAAGGGAATGAATCCTGACGGCACAGAAAGTCAATGAAGAAAATGTTTAAACATTCCATGTCACAACAGTGGCTCAACTATAAGTTTATCAAGCGACGAGAATACTTTTTGTGCGAAAAAACAAACAAAAATAACGACTTTATTCGACTATTCCTTTTCTTCCTTGTAGGCCTGAAACGAGACTTCAAGAGATTTTCAAGAGAAATCTCTTGAAGTCTCGTTTCAGGCCTACAAGGACGAAAAGGAATAGTCGAATAAAGTCGTTATTTTTGTTTGTTTTTTCTCACAAAAAGTATTCTCGTCGCTTGATAAACTTATAGTTGAGCCACTGTTGTGACATGGAATGTTTAAACATTTTCTTCATTGACTTTCTGTGCCGTCAGGATTCATTCCCTTAGGGAGCCTATGGAGGAGTGATCCAGCTGTCACATTTAATCATAAATATCTTCATTTGTGTTCCGAAGACGAACGAAGGTCTTACGGGGTTGGTACAGCATGGGGGTGAGTAATTAATGACTTAATTTTCATTTTTGGGTGAACTAACCCTTTAATATGTGTTTATACGCTAGATTTTCTGGAGTTTTACAAAAATGTAATGGTTTTCAAAAACCTCAAAATGTGCATAACGTAGTTGAGTTGCTGTGTTTTCTTTTAGATTTATTTTCAGAAATGCAACTGAAAACATTTGTAGTTTCCACCATTGTCGTGTTTTTTTGGTTAAATCTGGTACTGAATATAATTAAATTTGGCTGTGCTCTGAAACAATCAGAAGACGCAAGCTAATTAATTTTTCTAAATGGGCTTTTAAGGCCAAATCTCTGTATTCTCCCAAGTCCTCTAACAAATATCTCTGTTGTGTAGTTGTGGGTTCGTGAGGGGAAATGAGCTTCTGAGAGGAAGCCAGGGAGAAGGTAATGAAGTGTAAAGAGAGCGATTAATAAAAAATCAGTGCAGGAGCCCATGCCACTGTTAATCCTGATTAAAACATAAATGCTGTTTTGGCAGCCCTCTCTGAATAAACTCATTAACTTTTACAGAGGCGATGAATGAAGCATAAGCGTGAGATACTCATATGAGGTGGATGGCTGATCTCTGTGGCCTGGCCGCTGGACTGTGACCGAAACGGAGGAGAAAAGTGGACGATCTGCCCGTGATCTCAGAGTTTTATGCATACATGCAACTGCGCTATTGTTCTGCATTTGTGAATGTGCTGGTAGTCATTTTGAAGCCAGAGCTGTTTTATTATAACTTCATTATAGATAAGTTTGAACGAACTGTTTAGCCACAGCTTTGAGCTTCAAAAGGATGAGATTCTTTTGCAGTACTTTTACATTTCGTTACCTTTTCGGCACCCTGCTTGAGACGATGATTTTTAGTAGGACATCTTCATTAACAGCAGCAGTAAAAGCTATTCCGTGGGGATGGATATTTGGCAGGCTTTGAAGGGTAGCGGTGGCGATGACTTGCATCATGCTAATGTGCGTTTAGGAGGTGGTTTCCTGGCATTAACAAAAGGTCATGTGAAATGAGCACATTGGAACCATTAGGATGCAGTTATTTGTCCATCCCTGAAGAGCCGTGCTAGTGAGCTGGAATGAGAAGCGTGCGTACGGAGTGTAAAGTGCTGTTTTAGCAGCTGTTAATGAAGGGAAATGAGTGTGCTGACTGAGGCAACATGGCGTCAGGTGGCACAGACTAGCCACCTGGCAAAATCCAAAGACCTTTGCAAACCAAAGGAGGCAGAATAGACATTCTCATTAGTCATCATGTAATAGATGCTGTGTTCTGTGGCTTTTTGCTTAATTGCACTCTAAAATACAAGAGAGAGGAAATAAATGCAGCCGTATGTGTTTTCATCCATGAACAGTTTTAGCATATTCAGGGGGGAGTTGGCTGAGAATGTGCCATTTATTACCTATCTGCATTTGTTTTAGCACCCGATTCACTGAAGCAGGAGTTGTTGACCTTTACAGGCCCAGGGACTCCCACCTATTCTGTCTCCCAATATAAAAAAGGTAGATTTGTCCAATTCACAAAAAAACTGATCGACTCTTTTCTTGTTCTTTTGGGGAAAATAAAAACATAAAGCACAACCAGTGTCGTCACATTTACAAACAAATGACTCTTTAAATCCAGTTTTTTTTTTATTATAAAAACAGACGTAAGATGTTATTCACAAACAGATGAGTTATAAATAGGTTATTTTTAGTAAACCAAAACAAATCCAGCAATACCAAATTAATTTGATTCATGAAAAAATTAGTTTTTAGCAGTAGCACCTCATTACAGTACACGAGTTCCAGGGGGCGGAGTTGGATCCAGATCTAAGGGGTGGAGATTGGTAGGATTTGGGGTGGGGTTAGGGATCAGGGGGTGGAGATGGGTAGGATTAGGGGTGGGATTAGGGCTCAGGGGGCGGAGATGGGTAGGTTTAGGTAAGGTGGGAGGAGTTGGATCTGGATCCAACTCCTCCCCCTGGATTTCGTGTTCTGCAGTGAGGACCATCTCGTTTTTAGTGAATCAAAGGCATGCAGACTAGTCTAGTCTGGTTGACAAACAAATTACTCTTTTATATCACGATGACTCGCTTGGTTTAGTCCTCAATTGTAAGTCGCTTTGGATAAAAGCGTCTGCTAAATGACTAAATGTAAATGTAAATGTTATATATTTTTTGAATAAAAAAATGAAGTGAGATCAGTGTAGCCTGATTCACAAATAAATGACTAGATGGGTTCTTTTTAGTCAATCAAAAACATACTCCACAACCAATGTAGTCTCTAGTGTTTATGAGATTATACATTTATAAATGAATATAATGTAAATGTATGAATATAAGTTTAATCCAGTTGAGAGCTTGTGAACTGGAATCAAATTGAATAAAAAAATCTGTATTGATACTCAACCCTATTAGTGATGATGCATGTGGTGCAATAGTTTAGTGAAATTAGCCCTCAGATACAAAGTCCAAAAGAAAGTGCAGAAGAGCTGATAGTGCTGCATTCAGTATTCTTAACCCTGGATTGGAGAGAAATTGGATCTTGTTTTTCTGTTTTGCCTTCTCAGAGTAATGAGATAATGACGGCTGGAAATTAGAGTCTAATGTCATTCAACGTCTCCTCCTGTGTATTGCCTGAAGAGGCTGATTAGCCTGTTTTCCATCGCAAAGTGTTCCAGCACTCCATTGATATGCTGCTAGTGTTTGGTGGAAACCCACTGTGCACAAATATACAGAATGTTGGTATTGTTAAGGCCTAGTTGTAATCTTTGACAGCAGCCGCCATTCAATAACGTTGTCTAAACTGTAAAATATGTAGATGTATTGCACAAGAAGTTAAAGTATTATGTAGATCATTTTAAAATGACATCATGGATCATGCCTGCAACATAATAAACCTCTGGGGGAGTTTACTAACTTTTTTAAGGGTTGCATTCACCCAGAGACTCAGAGGTTGGTCTTTTTTCATAGCTCAATTATATTTCATAAGTATCAATATCATCTCAGATGTTTATCAAAAAAGTACTTGAACAAAAATACATGTGTGTGTGTGTCACATGATCCATCAGAAATCATTCTAATATGCTGATTTGCTGCTTAAGAAACATTTATTTTTCGTCTTCTTATTGTGTTGCTTATTTTTGTTGAAGCATTTATGTGAAATAGAAATGTTTTGTAAGTTTATAAATATCTTTACCGTCACTTTTGATCAATTTAATGCATCCATGCTGAATAAAAAATAATTTCTTTAAGAAAAAACACACTGACCCCAAACTTTTGAATGGTAGTGTAATCTATGCAATTTAATTAGGCTACATCTTACAATTTTGATCATTTTTCATATTTTACTATTTTTTAGAAAAGAATAGTTTCTCTTTTAATTAGTCTGAAAATCAAAATGTAGTGTCAAAGATTTGGTTATTACCATAATAATACAAAGTATTGTTTAAATCTATTTCAAAGATTTACCCCATAAATCATCCATTTTAAGATAATATACCGAGTAAGTAACATCCATAACATAGACTGTAAAGCATGTAATACCCATGACAGTTACTGTGGTAAAACTTTACAGCATCAGATGTCTCGGTTTAATGAAGCGCAGTTTTCCTCGGCACACAGATGACACGGATTAGGCTCTGAGAGCAGCGCCTGCCGATTGGCACTGTATATGAAGCACAGGGGAACATCTCTCAGTCTTGCTGGCACAGGCAGGGAAAGATGAAATGAAATGAAAGCATGTCTGGATTAAAGCTTGTTAAGGGGAAGAAGAGCCTTAATTGCTCTGGCTTTGTACAGCCTCACAAAGAGCCAGCACTGCTAATCTGTTGCTCAAGGGTGAATGTTTTCTGCATCCAAACAAAAGGCAGTTTTTAAGCAGGAACACAAAAGACCTGTACTCCAGGAAGGGTCTAAATAAATGGGAACGAAAGTCTCCGGGGTGCAAAGGGAGCTGAGTGCGGGGTGTGAAGAAAGTGATCTGTTTGGGGGCTGCAAATTGGGCCATTTATCACTGCTGTTTTTGTTTATTGTTTTAATGCTCATCATTTGACTGGTCAGGAAGTGTAAATAGGGCATCTTCTTTAAGGAGCATGTTTAGCATCAAAACACAAAGCAAGGATTTCTTTTCTTTTGTGAAGATTTATGAAAATTCAGACTCTGGAAAGAGACAGTACATTATATGCATGAAACATAAATTAGATACATATTAGACAGTAAAAACTGGAACGATCCTTGCAATAATATACTATATTGATCATCCATGTTCTCAAATTCCTGGATGAACTCATGCAAACCCTTCTTAGGCCCTCATGAATGCCTCTAAAGGGCTTAATTCTTAAATTATACCCCAGCAGAGCAAATCCAGTTTTCCGTCTTTTCCCCAGTCTGACCCAACCGCGATATGTCACTGACTTTGGCTGGAATCTCTTTTCCCCTTGAGCTTTCTCAGTCCAAGCTGTTTGTTTTGTAAGCTAAAAATGCTTATTGACTGAAGCTTGTGCACGAACACGCTGCAGTCAGGACACTTCTGGTTTGGGGTTTTATCAGGTCAGTGAGCTCAGGCAGACTCTTTGACTCAGTGACAGTTTGCTTATTCCTATTTAGGCAGCACATCAAATTTCCACCATGATCTGTTCAAGGCTGCCGTGTTCAGAAATGTGACATATTGAGGTCTTGTACCTCAAAATTATGTCTGATGCTGATATTTTATATCCTGTTCCTCTGTTGCCTCAGTTGCAGTATTAGGATACTAGATAAGCACACTCTGGGTTGGCATTGGTGTGAAGTGTTTGTCTCTATAGAGATTACAATTGTTAACTTTCTAATGCAATCATTTGTCACTTTGAACATTTAGCTCCTAATTATTGATCAAAGTAACATCAAAATTTAAAAATGATGATGATGAATTAATTGCACGAATCATTTTTTTTTTTTGTAAAACACTATATATTTTATTAGTCTTAAGTTTACAGTGTTATAAATACTTTTATTCAGCAAGCAAGCATTAAATGTATCAAATGTATCTTTTCCCAAGACATTTCCAAAAAAGACTTAGTATAACAGTTTTCAACATTGAAAATAATGAGAAATGTTTCTTGAGCATCAAATCAGCATATTAGATTGATTTCTGACTGGAGTAATGATGCTGAAAATTCACCTTTGCATCACATAAATAAATTACCTTTACCTTTATTTATATATATATATATATATATATATATATATATATATATATATATATGTGTGTGTGTGTGTACTGTATATATGGTATTTTTTATCAAATGAATGCAGCCTTGGTGAGGTATACTTGTTATATATACAGTCTAAGGTTAACAAAATCACAATATATAACAAAAAAACTCATTCAACCCCTCAAGTTCAATTTGCCATCTGAAAAGAGCCCTGAACAGCATGCTCCATTACTCTTTGTAGTCATTCTCTACTTTCATTTGGGAATGCCACCAATAATGCTACAGCAAGATGACACAACAAGGTGGAACAGCATGTTTTGTGTGCTGAAAAGCCTCTTAGAGCAAACATGAGCACACACGGTTTACTCAGCAGATTATGATCAGCCCGTGACACTCAGTGCCCTCCCGTGGGGTTTAATTGAGAACATAATTTCACTTCTCTCCCCATTTGAAGAAATAACAAGGGAGATGAGTGCATCTGTAGCATTTGCAGACGACACATTCCCATCAGTCATTGCGCTGAAGTTTCTACTGAAGTTGAAACTGACAATGGAGCTGGTCTGAAAAGACTCTTTTATAAGCGAAGTGATGACCAAGCATTGCATCAGATTCTGTTTATTGTATCTCAGCCATGCTTGTGCCAAGATTATTACTTTGTTACGGACAAAAAGTGCTCACATGATGCTGCACTATAAGCACAATTATTGATGGTACAAGGACAGACCCCTGGAATAAACACAGCCAGGCTTTGTTCAGCATGAACATACATCAGGTTTAGATATACCATGCAACAAATAGATGCATACCTACATGTATATCAGAAACTCTCAATAACAGGAATCCTTTTCAGTGACATAAACAGACATTTTCTTGCTTTGTAGAATTTGTATGCACCATGCACAAGCATGGTTTGTTATATCTAATCTTAAAAGTTCAAATAGGTGAACAAGTAATAGTCAGTATCAACTGACAGTATTTTGTTAATTTTATAAGCTGTGTGTTCCTACTTAACACTGTTTGTCACTTTATACGTTGAGTTTCACTTTCTGCTCTGGTTTGTTGATTGTCTTTACAAATGGTAAAGGGAAGGAGATCAATACATTGGCTGGCTAGTGCTCTATCTCTGTTTCTCCGCTGGGATGGAGTAGGTGATGTCTGCCTGAGTGCATCACTGGCTCCTCTTGGCTGCTGGTCGATAAGCAGCCACTGATAGCAGGTGTCCTTGCATTGATCCGCCCTGCTTGTTCTGGTCATTATGGAGATGTGAGAGTGACCTTTCCACTGTGGTGTGCAGAATGGAAGAAAGGACACGTACAGAGAACTATAGGCACCTGTGCTGCTGTGTGTAGCAGGGGGGCACAGCCTTTAACTTTAGATCTAGCACTCCAGAGATGACAAGGGGAAGTGACAGTAAAGAGTGGAGGAGTTGACAGTTCAGTGACTCTAAATCATGAATGAAGACATAGAACGTTAGAAGTTAGGAGACAGAACTATGATGTGTACAAGTATAGATTTATAGCTATTGCTCTGCAGAGATTTATAAAGAGGTTTGTACTATAGCTTTACTTTTGCTACTTTGTTAGGATGTCAATTTAACACATCAATTCAGTACAATTTTATTAGAAGTTGAACGTTTTTTTTTTTTTTTTTGACATCTTATACGTGTGTGTGTGTGTGTGTGTGTGTGTGTGTAGACACACGGTCACAGTTTCACTCAGATTGGACTTTGTTTTCCTGTTTGCACTATTTCCCATCTCTAGTTTGTTGTCATGGTTTCTGGTTTGAGTCTTCATCACTGTCAGCTGTGTAGATAATCACCTTGTTTGCACCTGTATTTAAGTTCCCTTGTTTCTGTTCATTGTTGTCAGGTCTTGTCTATGTTTGGATGTGTGATAAGCTAATAAGCTCTTATCTTCTAGCAACACAATCTGTGACGCACACATATATGTATAAATATGTACTTGCATGGTAAGCTATATCACAATGTTATATAATTATTGGATTCATTTATCTTATATATATATATATATATATATATATATATATATACACTAGCATACCATTATATGTATATATGTATACACTAGCATACCATTATATGTATATATATTTTACATTTGTATTTATTTGATTTAGTCAATTATTTAGTCATTTTAATTTAATTTATTTTATTTGATGAATTAGTCAGTAATTTTGTCACATTTTTTACCAGTTGAGAGCCCAACACTTAAAGTTCAAAGTGAGGATAAATGATGTTTATGATATTGATAACAATCAAATAGTATTGTTGCATTCTTTAAAACAATGCACTGATAGAGCCTTTAACATCCACAGAACTTTCAGAATTGTACAACCAGATTTCTCCAGTAACCTTGGAAAAAATTTTGAGCTTGTATTACTTGTCATCACTTTGTAAAAATAAAGCTTCAAGATTAGAGTTGTTCAGATACAGTCAAAGTTACTGGAGTGCCACAGCAATCACTATTACTTTCAGCACTCAACAAAAGCAATGCTACTTTTTCTAGTTCACAACAGGTCTTTCTTAAGTTCGTGATGAGAGCTGCTTAAAAATAACTGCTTGTTTCATCACAATTGTGAAGTGATCTGATGTAAATGACTGGAGCAATCACAATCCCTGACTGAAGTAAACACAACACACTCAATTGAGTTTAAGAAACTGTTTTTCGCCTTTCTTCGTGTATCATCCAGCAGAAATCAGGTGCCCAGGGTAGACTGCAGCGAGGATGTTTTCTTAGACCTTTTAATGCTCTGATTACTTTATCATCATATTTTACTTGCGTTCAGAGACTGTGCGACTTATTTGTGTTTCGCAGGTACTGCAAATTGCCTTTGTTATCTCTGATGAATTGTGAAAGATGTCAAACCAGCTCACTATTCTTTCCCTAGTAACTTGGATTGCTCTCTGTTGTGACAGAATAGGGCTGAAAGAGAACGCTCTCTCTCCCAGCTTGAAGTTTCAAAGGGCCTTTGAATTATGTGTGACGGGGTTGAAGATAATGAAGGGTGTTGGAATGTGTCAGAGCAATGCTGCAGGATTTGTCAGGCTGCTACCACACTGAAAAACGTTTCACATCGTCATTGTTTACTTTAGTAGATTAAAATGTCTGTGTGTGTGTGTGTGTCTTTAGATGCATCCTCTGTTGCCATTATTCGAGAATGCCAATATGTTTTCCAGTGTGTTGTGTTTCCATGGTGTTTCTGTTTTTTTGTTGTTGTTGTTGTTTTTTAGATATTGTGCAAAAGATTTCTATTTTTAGAAACTAGAATGAATCAAGAGCTGTTATGGCATTTAGGAACTTTACAGTAAAGGATTAATCACCTGGAATGACATTCTGAAAAAAATCACTCACCCATCATTTACATTTCGAACCCATATGATACAGTTCAACACCCAGATAAACCATACATTTATTGATGTACTAATTCAAACATTATTTAATGAGTTGTATTAAAGATTCAAGGTATGTAAAATACATTTAAGAGTTCAAAAATACATTTAAAAGTTAGTGTGCGATGACCATAGTGTGCCGTGGAAGCGATTACTCACCTATGAGTCTCTCTCTTTCTCTCTCTCTCTCCCTTTCCATATAATTGGAGTCTGTGAGCAGCTCTCTGCCATCCAAATAGATTAATTATGAAGCCTTGTGTGTGTGGAGTGTAAGTGTTGAACTGTGAGTGGGGAAGACACGAATCAAAGAAAATCAATTTAGGGGGTGATGCAGCCGCACCTCATCTCACTTCTCCCCTTAATTTCCCTCATGCTCTCTGAAAGGGCTCATCATAACTGAAGTGACATTCTTTCAAGTTCCATCTGGGGATAAGTAGAGTTGTGTGCGTGCATGTATGCATGTAAGCAGATGTGTGCAGTTGTTATATTTAGATCTGAGACAGTTGCACTTACTTAAAAGAATATTTTAGGTTCAAAATGAATGGGGAAGTTTTTTGGAGGATTTAAAAGCAAAAATGCAATTATTTTCATTTACATTTACAGCACTTACATTCATTATTCTGTTAAAACTTGTGTATTATTTGAGCTCTTCAAAAGTTTGGGGTCAGTAAGATTAATTATTTTATATTGATTTATGTATTCAGCAAGGTCACATTAAAATAATCAAAAGTGACTGTAAAGACTATAACATGTATGGTCTGTTTTGGTTTCGTTTTCAGTGTGTTCTGTTTTCCCTCTGTTTGCCTGCCTGTGTTCCCTAGTTCCCTTTCGAAGGGAACTCAACAATACGTCATCGACGTTATCGGGAACGCCTCAGGCGTGACAGGTGTCTGAAATCAAATACCAACTCACAGCAATCATGTTGACCGGCGACAGCCCGTGCATCATCAGCTCGAATGATGAGCGCGTCAATCTGGATGTATAAAAAGGGTGCCTTGAAACCGTGACAACATCCTTTCGTCTTCAGGGACTGTTTGTTTGTTTGAAAATAATCAACGTGCAAGATGAAGCGTGCAGAGAAGCGGCGTAATACCTTCCGCAAGTGTGCTGACCCGTGTCCTAGATATTTGACACCGGGAGATTCACACGATCTGTGCGTGTTTTGCCTGGGGGAAGAGCATGCGCGGGAAGCTCTCGAGGGAGCTTTCTGCGCGAACTGTGAGAGTTTTACGATCAAAACTCTCCGCTCTCGTCTGTCCCACTTCTCGAGGGAAGTGGGCGCGGCATCTGAACCCCGCGGTTCCGGTCCCGCTCGGGCTGAGGCTCAGCGGCGGTTGATCTCGTGGGGTTCTCAGATGGAGCTGGCAGATCATCTGGAGAGGGGTGTTAACCTCTCGGATGATCTGCCAGCTGACGAGGGTGAGTTACAGGTCGATGTTGAGGATGTTCTTTCTCTCTCTGATGGATCTGTAACTGGTTCTCTTCGGGCCGGGCAGGAGGTGGGTGTTGATGATGTCAGTTTGGTCGAGACCGAACCATCTCAGCCCTCCTGCCCAGTGTACGCTGAGCTGGTGGATGTTATGGGGCGCGCCACGGAAAGATTGCAGCTGCAGTGGAGGCGCGTCCGGGAGGAACCCGCTCGTGGTATCTTGGATGACCGGTTCCTCCCCACCCGTAAGCCACCAGCTCGGTTGAGCCTTCCATTTCTTCCCGATCTTCACTCTGAGATCGAGAAGGCATGGAAGAACCCGTTCTCCGCGCGTCTCTATCTGCATCAGCGGGCTAGTTTCGCTGCTGTGGAGGGAGCCGCGGAGCACGGGTATGTGTCGATGCCGCCAGTGGACGAGACGTTGGCTAACTATCTCGCCTCTGGTCGGTCATCTTCACTAGAAGCTCCGACCCTGCCATCCAAGCCGCTCAAGACAACTTCGCGCTTGAATGGCAGAGCGTACACGGCAGCAGGTCAGGCGGGTGCGGTTCTACACACCCTCGCGGTCCTTCAGGCCTACCAAGCCGACCTGCTGCGGGACCTCGATCAGGGGGCCGGCCTGTCCCCTGACGCGGTCGCGGAGCTGCGCCGCACCACGGATTTGACTCTCCGGGCCACCAAGCAGTCTGCGGTTTCCATCGGTCGTGCGATGGCTGCTATGGTGGCCACGGAGAGGCATCTGTGGCTCAACCAGGCTGACATCGGGGAGAAAGAAAAGACCTTTCTCCTCGATTCGCCGGTTTCGCCTTCTGAGCTTTTCGGACCTTCTGTCGAGACAGTGGCCGATAAGTTCAGGGAGGCGAGGGCGCGCTCTGCGGCGTTTAAGAGCTGCATACCGCGGAGGTCCTCGGCCCAGCCCAGGCAGGCGGGAGGGCCTGGTCCGTCGTGGTCTGAGGATCACAGACGAACCCAGAAGGCCAGTGTCGCTTCCCGTGCACCCCCTCCTCCTAGCAGGGGGAGCAGGGTGCGCAGGAGGCGTAACTCCCGCGGGAGGCAGGATCTCAGGGAGGTGATCCAGAGATGTATTGTAAAGTGAGTTGAGCTCCCACATGTGGTGGTTGCTTGGTTACAGGCCTCACCAGGCCTTCCAGGCTATGAGCTTCTATATGTCAGGTCACAGGCCTTATCCAGCCTTCCTGAATATGAGCTCCCACACACGGTGGTCGCCAGGTTACAGGCCTCACCGGCCTTCCTGGTTATGAGCTCCCACATGCTGTGGTCGCCAGGTTACAGGCCTCGCCAGGCCTTCCTGGTTATGAGCTCCCACATACTGTGGTCGCCAGGTTACAGGCCTCACCGGCCTTCCTGATATGAGCTCCCACATACTGTGGTCGCCAGGTTACAGGCCTCACCGGCCTTCCTGGTTATGAGCTCCCACATGCTGTGGTCGCCAGGTTACAGGCCTCACCGGCCTTCCTGGTTATGAGCTCCCACATACTGGGGTCGCCAGGTTACAGGCCTCACCCGGCCTTCCTGGTAAGAGCTCCCACATATTGTGGTCGCCAGGTTACAGGCCTCACCGGCCTTCCTGGTTATGAGCTCCCACATACTGTGGTCGCCAGGTTACAGGCCTCACCGGCCTTCCTGATATAAGCTCCCACATACTGTGGTCGCCAGGTTACAGGCCTCACCGGCCTTCCTGATAAGAGCTCCCACATACTGTGGTAGGCAGGTTACAGGTCTTACTAGGCCTTCCTGAATATGAGCTCCCACACACGGTGGTCGCCAGGTTACAGGCCTTACCAGGCCTTCCTGGTAAGAGCTCCCACATATTGTGGTAGTCAGGTTACAGGCCTCACCGGCCTTCCTGGTAAGAGCTCCCACATAATGTGGTAGGCAGGTTACAGGCCTGACTAGGCCTTCCTGAATATGAGCTCCCACACACGGTGGTCGCCAGGTTACAGGCCTTACCAGGCCTTCCTGGTAAGAGCTCCCACATATTGTGGTAGTCAGGTTACAGGCCTCACCGGCCTTCCTGGTAAGAGCTCCCACATACTGTGGTCGCCAGGTTACAGGCCTCACCAGCCTTCCTGGTTATGAGCTCCCACATACTGGGTTTCACGTTACAGGCCTTACTAGGCCTTCCTGAATATGAGCTCCCACACACGGTGGTCGCCAGGTTACAGGCCTTGCCAGGCCTTCCTGGTAAGAGCTCCCACATATTGTGGTCGCCAGGTTACAGGGCTCACCGGCCTTCCTGGTTATGAGCTCCCACATGCTGTGGTCGCCAGGTTACAGGCCTCACCGGCCTTCCTGGTTATGAGCTCCCACATTCAGTGGTCACCAGGCTTCAGGCCTCCTCGGCCTTCCTGGTTATGAGTTGTCACATGTCAGGTTTCAGGCTTCCCCAGGCCTTCCTGAATGTGAACTCCCACTCACTGTGGTCGCTTGGGTGTGGTTGTGAGCTGTCACCTGCCAGGTTGTAGGCCTCATTAGGCCTTCCTGAATGTGAGCTCCCACACATTTTGACTATCAGGTTACAGGCCTCATCTGGCCTTCCTGATTATGTTAGAACCATACTTATGGTAAGTCACTTGACGGTACGTCTTGTGTACTTTCTAAAATCCATTTTTTATGGTAAGGGTCACGCGCTGTACGCTTCGGTCCCTTTCTATGTGGCCAGACCCAAGTCTTTCACTTCGGGTCCCACTCTAGATGCGTTCTGTCGCCAAAGTTTGTTACGACAGATGCCTTTTTCTGATCCAGGTCTTCCTGGATTCGGAATTACTAAGTACATGCACTTTTGTTTCATGTACTTTCTAAAATCCATTTTTATGGTAAGGGTCATGCGCTGTACGCTTCAGTCCCTTTTTATGTGGTCCAGACTCAAGTCTTTCACTTCGGGTCCCACTCTAGATGCGTTCTGTCGCCAAAGTTTGTTACGACAGATGCCTTTTTCTGATCCAGGTCTTCCTGGATTCAGAATTACTAAGTACATGCACTTTTGTTTCATGTACTTTCTAAAAATCCATTTTTATGGTAAGGGTCATGCGCTGTACGCTTCAGTCCCTTTTTATGTGGCCCAGACTCAAGTCTTTCACTTCGGGTCCCACTCTAGATGCGTCCTGTCGCCAAAGTTTGTACGACAGACGCCTTTTTCTGATCCAGGTCTTCCTGGATTCAGATTTACTAAGTACATGCACTTTTGTTTCATGTACTTTCTAAAATCCATATTTATGGCCTTTCTGGAACTAGCCCCACATGGTGTGGTTGTCAGGTTACAGGCCTTGTCAGGCCTTCCTGATATGAGCTCCCTCCTACTGTGGTTGTCAGGTTATAGGCCTCGCCGGCCTTCCTGGTTTTGAGCTCCCACATTCAGTGGTCACCAGGTTTCAGGCCTCCTCGGCCTTCCTGGTTATGAGTTGTCACATGTCAGGCCTGAATGTGAACTCCCACTCACTGTGGTCGCTAGGGTGTGGTTGTGAGCTTTCACATGTCAGGTTGCAGGCCTCATCAGGCCTTCCTGAATGTGAGCTCCCACACATTTTGACTATCAGGTTATAGGCCTCATCTGGCCTTCCTGGTCATGTCAGAACCATACTTATGGTAAGTCACATGATGGAGCATCTTGTGTACTTTCTAAAAATCCATTTTTATGGTAAGGGTCATGCGCTGTATGCTTCAGTCCCTTTCTATGTGGCCAGACCCAAGTCTTTCACTTTGGGTCCCACTCTAGATGCGTCCTGTCGCCAAAAATTTGTACGACAGACGCCTTTCTGGCTAACTTCTTAATTCTGATCCAGCCCTTTTCTGGACTCAGAATAATTAAGTACATGCACTTTTGTTTCATGTATTTTCTAATGTAGCCCCACGTGGTGTGGTTGTCAGGTTGCAGGCCTTATCAGGCCTTCCTGGTTATGAGCTCCCATATTCTGGGTATCAGGTTATAGGCCTCACCGGCCTTCCTGATATGACCTCCCACACACTGTGGTCGCCAGGTTACAGGCCTCACCGGCCTTCCTGGTTATGAGCTCCCACATACTGTGGTCGCCAGGTTACAGGCCTCACCGGCCTTCCTGGTTATGAGCTCCCACATACTGTGGTCGCCAGGTTACAGGCCTCACCCGGCCTTCCTGGTAAGAGCTCCCACACATTGTGGTCGCCAGGTTACAGGCCTCACCGGCCTTCCTGATGTGAGCTCTCACCTTCTGTGCTCGACAGGTTACAGGCCTCACCGGCCTTCCTGATGTGAGCTCTCAGGTAAGAACTGGAGCTCCCCACATAGAGGGTAATCAGGTCCTTGGCCTCAGCAGGAGGAGCACTGGGTAGACCCATGGATTGAGTGGACGACTTCCGTCTTTTCTTGAGGTTGAGTTACACTCTCCGGGTAATCCCGTCTCTGTGATCCGGAACTGAATGATTTCTGCCAGCTTTGCAGGCCTTCAGTTTTGAATGCCTTTTTCAAGGCAGTTTCCAGAGGCTCTGTCTCGGACAGACAGGCTATGGCCAGACTGTGCTTAGATCACCAGGCCAGCCTGGTGGCATGTCAGGAGGCATGCTCTCCTGAATAGTGACTGGCTGGGATTCCCTTGAGTCCCCTAGCCACACTCCCTAGAAGGGACCCCTTCTATTTGGAAGTTGTGGTCCTAAGCCTTTGAGCTGGCCCAGATATACCTCCCATTAACTTTGTTCTGGCAGTTTCTCGGTTCATTAGCTTGGGCTATGACCGGTAGGGAGTGCTGTCACTGACAGCCCAACGTGACCTAGGGTGAGTGTGTCCTTTGTATTACTGGTTCTGACAGTTGTCACTGCCATTGGGCATGCACTCCCCTCAGTATGGCGGCGTGGGTATTTCGTTCCCCATAACGTCGATGACGTATTGTTGAGTTCCCTTCGAAAGGGAACGTCTCTGGTTACGAATGTAACCTTAGTTCCCTGAGAACAGGGAACGAGACAATACGTCTCCCTGCCATACCTCGGGGCCTGCCTGCAACAGTCCCTTCAGACGATAGGATGTTGTCACGGTTTCAAGGCACCCTTTTTATACATCCAGATTGACGCGCTCATCATTCGAGCTGATGATGCACGGGCTGTCGCCGGTCAACATGATTGCTGTGAGTTGGTATTTGATTTCAGACACCTGTCACGCCTGAGGCGTTCCCCATAACGTCGATGACGTATTGTCTCGTTCCCTGTTCTCAGGGAACTAAGGTTACATTCGTAACCAGAGACGTTTTCGCTCCTATTTTACTTTGATTACTCCTTGTCAGTATTTAAGCCCTCAGTTCTTTCAGTTCCCTTGTCCGGTATCATCAGTTTTATGGGGTTGTTATTGTTTCCTCCTGCGATCTCCTGAGTTTTCTGTTTGGATTTAATAAAGACTGTTTTTTGTTTTTTTTTGTTATCTACTCCTTTCATCGTACGCTTTATACAACAGCCATTCGTGACAATTGCATAATATATATATATATTCAAATTAATTTTGTTCTTTGTTCTACTTTCTATGATTCAAAGACTCCTGAAAAAAGTGTCAGTTTCCACAAAAACATTAAGCAACACAATTCTTTTTCCAATATTGATAATAAAAAAATGTGTTTTGAACATCAAATCAGCATATTAGACTGATTTCTGAAGAGTAATGTGACTGAGGACTGGATTAATGACTGCTGAAAATGTATTTGCTTTTATTGGAATACATTTTTAAATACATTACAATAGAACAATTATTTTAAATTTAAATAATATCTCATAATATTATTGTTTTTACTGTTTGTACTCTTTTTACTGTATTTGATCCAATAAATGCAATAAAAGAGACTTCTTTCATAAACTTTAAAGAAATCTTACCAACCACACATTTTTGAACAGCAGTGTAATTTTACACAGAAAAGGTTTGTAATTGATTTTTTTCACACTAAACTGTTAAAAATGTGCACACTATTGAAAGAGCATTTTCATGTTTAAAAGGACCCAGCTTACTTCCATTGTGAGTGCCTCGTTAATCAAATTGCAATAACTTGCTTCAGCTCTAAAACAACTTTCCACTTCTGTCACTTAGCCCACACAGTCCTACACTGTTAAAAAATACCCTAATAGCTCAATTCACACATTGCTTTTAGTGTTGTCAAAAAACTCGGTAGCTACTTCGGTACCAAGTCGGTACTAAAAAAAATAAACGGTTACGGTCCCAGCTTTTCTAGGTACCGAGTACCGGGTTAATCCGGTTCTTGATGCGCTGTCGGAAAGATGCAGAGGTGCGTACTCTTCATAAAAACACTCTGAGACACGGCGACCGGCGCTGCTAATGCGGTGGCTCTGAATCCACTTGTTGACAAGAAAGGAGGAAAGAGCCACATATGGAAATATTTTGAATTAGGCTAATGTCACGTTGCCATAAAGGGCCGTTCACACGTTTATATAGCGCGTTTTTTTTGCGCGTGCAAATTTCAAATGTAGGCGCGCGGCAAGCGCGCTCATAATAGAAGAGACGTGCGAGCTCGTCTTTCCAGGCTCGCTGCTGTTCATGGTTGCATAGCGGAGACACGGGAGAGCAAGCGCTTGTGGAAAGGAGAAAGCGGTGCGATGCGCTCTCCATGATGACGAGGAAGTATCAGAATTAATTGATTTCTAGCCCTTGCATTAGAAATCAGCTACAGGGTTCTCAAGCTTTGAAGACAGGCAAGAGTGACATTTTTGGATTAAATAAAAGTACAGTTAAGTCAAATAAAACATGTTTCATCTCCTGTATAGTTTGGTAACACTACAATAAGACACCATTCATTAATATTACTTAATGCAACATCAACACATTGAGTGAACAATATATTTTTACAACATTAATTAATGTTTGTGAATGTTATTTAATACAAACACTTGATTGTTCATGTTTGTTCACTTCATTCATTGTGCATTAAATAATGTTAACAGATAAAACTTTTGATTTTAAAAATATATTAGTACATTTTTAAGTTAACCCCATGGAGAATAATTGCTACAGTATATAACTGTTGTTTATTGTTAGGTAATTTTATCTAATGTTATCTAACAAATAGAATCTTATTGTAAATTGTTTTTAATACTACAGTTTCCATCTTTTTTATTTTTTTTTTTATTTTTTTATTTTTTTTATTTATTTATTCTTTGTAACCGTGATATACACTTTAATATGTGTAAATTTAATCTAAATTAAGCTTTGGTACCGAAATTGGTACCGAGAACCGTGGATTTTCACTGGTATTGGTACCGAATACTGATATTTTGGTACCTTGACAACACTAATTGCTTTAGCAAACTTGCATTCAATCTGGCTCCATTCTGATATGAAACACACACTTTTCACTAATTTCCACTGTATTCTCATTTAATATCCTGTTTCACTTGTAAATATGTCATATTGTGGAAGTAAAAGGAGTTGTGACCATCAGTCGCATTAATTTTAGGCATACTTACAGTTTGTAGAAAGCATTTTGTTACCACCATCCTTGTGTTCTCAGACCTTCCTGGAATGAAAGGATAAATGGTCGGATTGCTTAGTTTTATTCTGAACTAGTTAAAATGGGTGTAAAAAAAGCACCTGTAGAGAGACATTTGTTCTTTCTTTTTGTCAGAAGAAAAAACGATGGAACAAATAGTGTTTTTAGGCCTTTCTGTGAACCGTTCCTCCGGTGAATGAAAATGCTCAGAAATGTAATCAGCTCCGTTTATTTAGAATTCTGCGGTCTGTTCAAGATAAGCCCCATTTTTAGTTACAGTCTTTGAAAAGCTCAATGATAAACATCAAAGTTCCTCTTGAGGCTGTTCTCCATCACTCAGTCGGCCTTTGTGTCTCTCCGAGTTGGCCTGACTTTGGCTGAAAGAAGGAGGTGGAGAGAGATAGAGATGGAGGACAATAAAAGGAAAGGTCGGCACGACTGTTAATGGGAAGGAGACGGAGAAACCTTGACTGGGAAGGTAGATGAATAGAGAGGTGTGATGAGTCATTTAAGCTCCTTAAACACTAAACTATGTATATTTCCAGTACCGTCATTTCAGTGAACTAAGCAGCTCAACTTAAATGAGTGATGTCAGATGTAGTTACTTCCTCTGGCAGAAGTGCAGTTTGATTTGTTTTCCCTCTTGTTTTCTTTTTCATAACTTAGACTTGGCAGTGTGCTTCTTCCTGCAGGGTTTTTTTTCCCCACAGTGGAGGCTGAAGACGTATAGCTGTGAGGGAGGTGCTGTGTTAGTTTCCCTGGTGCATTATTGATGCTAGCTGTACACAATAGGTAGGGGAGTGCTTTGCCTCTCAGTCTTTCTCTCTTTTTTTTTGTAGTTTTCACTATACCTTGTGGCTTGTGGTGTGTGTTTTCTCTCTGTATCTGTCTCTCCGGCTCCTTTCTCTCACCATCTGTCTTGCTCTCAAAACACGATACTGGTCTTCTTGCTGAGCTGTTATCAAAACTCACTTAAAGCGACAGAAAAACATCCTTTCAGGGAGGGAGTAATAATTTAATCAATGCAAACACTGGCAAGGAAAAAAATGAGCGTGCATATGTCCAGTGATCGCCTCGCATGCTTGCCACGTGACACACCGCAGCCACAATTGCGCTGTATTGGTTTTATTTAATGTTTCCTTTTTTATTACTTGTTAATTATATCATGAAATATCTGATATTCAGATTCTCACATACATGTAAGTAAATGTATTTGATCATTTAAACACCTTTATAATGGTATGTTGGTTGATCTATAACGGGCGTTGAGCTCCACTGCAATTCAGAATCAGAGTTGTCAAATTTAAAATACGTACATTTATCAATTCTCCCGAAAGACATGAAAGTAAGTGGTCGGTGAATTGGGAAAGGAATAGAGTTTATAATAAGAAGAATAACTGTAATTTTAATAGTTACATGCACACTGTGTATCTGACATCAGTAAAAGACGTCGTCAAATTATATGTGAAAGGATTATTATTGCCGCTTCCATATCAGTTTGTATTTTACAAACTATATCTTTTTTTTTTGTAATATATGTATTTAAATAACATAAAATAAACATTATATGGTTGAAACTGAATGGATCACTGAACAGTTGTGATACATGACAAGTGAGAACTTTAGACCTGTAATAAACCTTTTAGACTATCTTCTATCTTTCATAGTTATGTATTTAGGCCTGTTGGAATAAACATAAAATTATATAGTGATGCCAATTTGATTCACAAAGTTCCACTATTTATAGTATGTAGTATACAAGTATTTATTTATTTATTAAGATGACATGCAATTCAATTATATTATTATATCATATAATTTTGAGCCTATTGAAATTAATAATAAATTATATGGTACAAATATAGTTTTTTTTAAATAGTTTTTATATCCATATATAGTTATATATAGTTGTATTTATTTATTTAAGTACAATTATAATACCATATTTTATTTATTCATCTGCATTATATTATGTGGTCATGGACTCGAACCTCCTTTGCGTGGCAAACTTCTATTTCTACTGTAGCTCTAATAGAAAAGTGCTTACAATGTGCAAAAACACTCAGGGACAACTTATGAACTCAAAAGTAGGAGCATTTTATGTGAAAGCAGGAACAAAACGTCTCGGTTACGGATGTAACCCTAGTTCCCTGAGTAGGGAACGGAGACGTTCCGTCGGATGACGACGAATGGGGGTTTCGCTTAGAAAGCCTATTCGCTTCGAGTAATACAAAATGAGCCAATGGCAAAGAAATGCTATTGGCTCACCACAGGTTCACCACCTGGTCCCGAAAGGGAGTGGTAGGAACCTTGGGCACATATCCAGGCCGGGGTCTCAGGATCACGTGAGAGTAAGCCGGCCCGAACTCCAGGCACGCTTCGTCAACGGAGAATGCGTGCAGGTCCCCTACCCTCTTGATGGAGGCCAATGCAGTCAGAAGCGCTGTCTTCATTGATAGGAAGTTAAGCTCAACCGACTGCAAAGGCTCGAAGAGAGGAGAGCGAGGAGGATTCAGTCTCCTCACTCCTCTCAGGAACCTGACGATCAGGTCGTGCTTCCCTACGGACTTACCTTCTATAAGGTCGTGCTGTGCGGCAATAGCGGCGACATAGACCTTGAGGGTGGAGGGAGCCAGCATTCGCTCCAACCCATCTTGAAGAAAGGAAATCACAACACCAATCGAACATCTCCGCGGGTCTTCTCGGTGAGAAGAACACCAGGTGATGAAGAGGTTCCACTTCAACGCGTAGAGGTGTCTCGTGGACGAAGCTCTAGCGGAAGTGATGGTAGCCACCACCGCTGGTGGTAGGGTACTCAAACCTACCTCGTCCCGTCCAGGAGCCACACGTGGAGGTTCCAAATATCGGGACGAGGGTGCCATAGGGTGCCCCGTCCCTGAGAAAGGAGGTCCTTCCTCAGAGGAATCGGCCAAGGAGGTGCTGTCGCGAGGAGTACAAGTTCGGGGAACCAGGTCCTGGCGGGCCAGTATGGCGTGACCAAAATGACCTGCTCCTCGTCCTCCCTGACCTTGCGCAGGGTCTGTGCGAGAAGGCTCACTGGGGGAAACGCATATTTGCGGCCCCGCGGCCAGCTGTGCGCCAGAGCATCCGTGCCGAGCATGCCCTCGGTCAGGGAATAAAACTGGGCGCAATGGGTCGAGTCGTGAGAGGCAAACAGATCTATCTGTGTGTCCCCGAACTGGTCCCAAATCAGCTGAACCGACTGGGGATGGAGTCGGCATTCTCCAGGGAGGGGCTGAAGCCGTGAGAGCTCGTCGGCTGCACAGTTCAGAGCTCCGGGGATATAAATGGCACGAAGCGACCTCAGATGCTTCTGACTCCATAGGAGGAGGTGGCGGGCGAGTTGCGACATACGGCGGGAGCGCAGACCACCCTGATGGTTGATGTACGCTACAGTCGCGGTATTGTCTGAACGGACTAGTACATGCTGGCCCCAGAGCACGGCTCGGAAGCGGCACAGGGCGAGCTGTACAGCCAGCAACTCGAGGGAATTGACGTGCCATTAGCGGTGGGGTCCTGTCCAGGAGCCCACGGCAGCACGTCCGTTGCACATGGCGCCCCAGCCCGTGGCAGAGGTATCTGTCGTTACAACAACATGCCGCGAAGCTCGTTCCAGAGGCACTCTGGCCCGTAGAAAACTGAGGTTCGACCACGGGGTGAAGGTCTGACGGCAGGTCAGAGTAACTGGTACTCGGAAGGTGCCGTGATGCCATGCCCACCTCGGGACTCGGTCGCGAAGCCACAGCTGAAGCGGTCTCATATGAAGCAATCCGAGCGGCGTTGCCACGGCTGCAGATGCCATATGCCCCAGGAGCCTCTGAAAAAGTTTCAGTGGAACCGCACTCTTGCCCTTGAACTGTCTCAGGCAAGTCAGCAGTGATTGTGCGCGCTCGCTCGTAAGCTGCGCGGACATGGCGACCGAGTCGATCTCCATACCGAGAAAAGAGATCCTCTGCACGGGGCAAAGTTTGCTCTTCTCCCAGTTGACCCGAAGGCCCAGACGGGCTACATGGCGGAGCACCAAGTCCCTGTGTTCGCAGAGCTGATCTCGACAGTGAGCTAGAATCAGCCAGTCGTCGATATAGTTCAGGATGCGAACCCCGTGTTCCCGGAGGGGAACAAGGGCTGCCTCGACGACCTTCGTGAAGACGCGAGGAGACAGGGCTAGCCCGAAAGGGAGAACTGCGTACTGATATGCCTGCCCCTCGAAAGCAAACCGAAGAAACGGTCTGTGTTGAGGGAGAATGGAGAATGGCGTCCTTCAGGTCGATCGCTGCAAACCAATCCCGGTGCCGCACACATTCGAAAACGCGTTTGGCGGTGAGCATCTTGAACGGCAGCCTGTGAAGGGAGCGGTTCAGCACGCGCAGATCCAGGATTGGCCGTAACCCACCAGTTTTCTTGGGGACAATGAAGTACGGGCTATAGAAGCCGGACCTCATTTCGGCTGGAGGGACAGTCTCGATCGCACCCTTCGCTAGCAGGGTAGCAACCTCCGCTCTCATGATAGGGGCATTGCCACCGACCATAGTGGAGCGGACTCCCCTGCGCGGGGAGGGGGCACAGTCATAGACCGCGTCCTGACAGAGGAGACCAGGGAAGGACGAACGTTACACGGGGGTCTGCTCTGCCAGGGGTCTGGCAAAAGAGGAGGATGAGAGCGGCACGGTCCGGGGACGGTGCGCACTGTCATCCGGCTCTGGGACAGAGGAGGACGAGGGGTGCACGGCCCGGGGGCGGCGCACCGTGTCGTCCGAGAACTCTGTGTGCTCAGAAACGGGAAAGTCAGTTCTTTCTGAATAAGGATTCTTCCCCGGCCCTCCACCAGGGAAAGGAGTGGCCCTGCTACCAGCTCCTGGAAAGAACTGAGTCCCATCTCTGAGGAGCCCATCTCAAGAGTGCCGCTTAACCCAGCGTATAGCGGGGGGCGGGGCTGGAGAGGGCTGTGGCGTCCCCCTGCGGCTTCCAGAGCCAGCCCGGGTGAACGGGCGGGGTGGGAGCCGCAGGAGGGCGCCTTCGGCGGTGGGCAGACTGAGGGATCAGCTCGGACGGCGGGGCCGTCGGGGCAGAATAAGCCTCAGTCTGCTCGTGGGCGGTTGAGAACTGTTGGGCAAAGCCCTCAACCGCACCGCCTAAGAGGCCGACCTGGGATATGGGGGTGTCAAGCAGATGGGTCCGTCCGACATCCTGCACATCGGACAGGTTCAGCCACAGAATGGTGTACATCACCTGACCCAGGGAACGTACGGCCACTTTCGTCGCTCGGAGAGCAAGGTCAGTGGCAGCGCGCAGCTCATTGAAGAGCCCTGGGTCAGTCCCGCCCTCGTGCATGTCCGTGAGCATCTGGGTCTGGTAGACCAGCAGAATGGCCATGGCATGCAGTGAGGCGGCTGCCTGTCCTGTAGCGCTATAGGAATTCGCCACAAGTGTAGACGAAAAACTACAGGCTAGGACGGGTGCTTAGGATCGCGCCGAGAGGAAGCACTCTGAGGACACAGTAGCATCGCAACAGAGCGTTCAACCGGGGGACCCCAGTGTACCCATGGGCAGCGGCCCCGTCGAGGGAAGGAAGGGCGAAGGAGATCAACGAGGGATCGCTGGAAGACATGGGGGTCTTCGAGGATTTCGAGATCTCCTGATGCACATCCGGGAAAAAAGGTATTGGAGTGGACGCTGACAGGAGTCAGCGGCCACACCCAAAAACCAATCGCCCGGGAAAGCATGGCCGTCATTTCAGGATCTGACTCGACAAATGCCATATGCACACCCGAAAGTGGCAGCACTGTCAAATCTTCACTTCCTGAAAATTCTAGCCCACCCTGTGATGCTGCGATGGACAACAGATCCGATTCTGGAGCGTCAAGGGAAACCCGCGGGGCATCCGAAAATAGACCCGGGGAATCCCCTGAACACTCGCGGGTTGCGTCACTGAAGAGGGGGGCGTGGTCCACGGACAAACAGTCGGCGGATTTGTTCCACACACACACCCTCAGGTCACCCTGGCCACCAGCCGAAGTAGCACCTCACTTGGAGAGTGTTAGATCGGGGTGTGGATGAGGGGACTCTCTCTCTAACGAGATCATTGAGTCTCGACCGTAATGACGCGATGATCACGTTCCCGCGGGGAGAACGTGAGTCATCCACAAACGCTGCTCTAGCGTGATGAAGCCCAAGCACGCAGAGCAGAGAATGTGCCCATCAAAATCGGAAATGAGTGGACCGCAACCAGAAATGCACGGGCGAGGCGTCTTTAAAAAGACGTGCCACGTGCGAGCTCTTTTGTGAGAGGAGGAAGAAACTCCGCGATGTTGAAGCGAGCAGGGAGAAACACACTCATTGGCAGATCACTGCACAGATCAGCAGGCAATGTGAACTCGCTGCAGATCGCCGTCACACCAACACCGGAGAGAGTGGCTCGTCTCGTAGAGTGAAGTCAGAAATGGCTGTGGAGTGAAGAGATGCTCTTGGCTCCGAAGCGAAAACATACTGCTTTGCTGGAATTTCCGCCCTTTATACCCACGAGGTGGGGCGGAGCTGCTCCATGCAAATTCTGCAGACCCATGGCATTTCTTTGCCATTGGCTCGTTTTGTATTACTCGAAGCGGATAGGCTTTCTAAGCGAAACCCCCATTCGTCGTCATCCGACGGAACTCGGAGTGACAACGAAAGGGAACCAGATTGCTCCGGAGAGGTTTTTCAGGTAATATCTGTGCTGTAAGTCACTTTGGATAAAAGTGTCTTATAAATAATGACTTCTAAATGATGTGCTTCTTTACAGATGTCTCAGGGCAACTTTTTGCATAAAAATGGGAGACACCCCACTTCTCCCTCCAGCTGTTATTTGCAGTTATTCTTCCTTCGTTGTGTTTCGTGCCTTAAGGGCACTATTTAAACAGGAGTTCAGTGAGCATACCTATTTGCAAGTTAAGAGAAAAATGAAACAGAGGATAAAACAAAGCCCACACTCCCCCGCTGGTTTGTGTAAAAAGCTTCTTAGGCAAGCTCATGGTCATTTAAAAGTCAAATCCAGCCATTGAAGAGCACAGTACTGAGGGACCTTTGAACAGACAGTGAAGTCAGTCTGAGAGATTCTGTTTATACTCCACCAGCACTAATGGAGCAAATCAAACACTCTCCTGCCTCAGCGCTCCACGTCTGTTTGGTCTTGTCTGGAGTTTTTAGAGGAGCTGCTGGACTATGAATTGCTGGGGTTGTGTGAAGTGCAGGGTGTACATGGGACTTTCCACTGGGAAGCATTTGGGAATGCTGATTTTTTTTTTTTCTTTCCGGAAGCAAAATCCCTGTGACATTGAGCGTGAAAAGCACAATGAAGCTTTTTTAAGTGAAGAACTCCCAACATCCTGTGAACGGCTCTTTCCAGAGATGTTTGTGCTCAGGGTGAAATTAATAATAATTCACCTCATAATATTAGGCACATTCAATACATTCAGACTGTCTAATATAACAACCTTGAAATTTGACATCAGTTATTTCATAATTACTCATGTAAGGGCACAGCTAATAAATAAAACATATAAGCAGAACTCTGATTGACATTTGGAGCTGATGATTTTTGCATCTAGGTGTCCTTGTCAAAAACTTCCTATCTGCTTTTGGGGTTTGATCTACAAATGGCTGAATTCTAAATATATGACAGGAATTGAGGAATTCCTGCCCTTTGCTTTGTCTCTCATGTGTCATTTTTTGCGTGGATGTGAGGGATGTGTTAGATGTCGATGTGATTTTTACCCTCAAAGCGAAGTCAATCTCTCATAAAACACACATCACCGCTCTACGAAACGTTGTGTATCTTTTGCTTCTGACACTTCATAGGATAGGGGGGAAAATAGCCCGTCAGTTCTGTTCGGTTTGAGATATCATCCTCTCCCTTCCCTTCATAGGAATGCTCTTCATACATACCGATTGTTATTAGTAAGTCGTGAAACAGAAAGAGAGCCATTAGGGTGCAAATGAAGCATTGTGAAATCATAAGTTTCCCCTCCTGAAGGCCGGCTGATTACATTTCACCAGGTGCAGGTGGGGGAGATGCATTTTCATCGCCACTCTTCTTAAATCCACTAATTTCCACGTGCCGCCTGATGAAGGTATGCACTCATTAATTGGCTTGGGGAGGAGAGAGAGCATTCAAATGAACAATTATGGCAAAGGAGTTTATCTTATTTTTTTCTCCACACGCTCCGTGGCATTTTCAAAGCGTCTACAATCATAATCCATTTAGTGGATACTTTTCCATTTTGTTAATGTTCTGGGGGTTCTGACTCCACAGTTTGAATGCTTTGCAATTGCGTATGGCTGAACCACAAAGCGTCACATGCCATATAGCACACAGTCCTCCTCTCCTTGGGTGGTAGAGACAGAAAATTAGTTGCAAGGCTTTACACAAAGGAGGGTGACTGCCATTGAAATATGTTAAAAGGGACTAGTTGTTTGAACAAGTTATTATTGTAGTTCTAACCCAGTGTTTTTACAGATTTTTATTTTTATTGTTTGATGAAAATGCCCTTTAAATAAAAAAATGTCATGGCATATTTATTAATTTTAGTTTTATTTGGATTAAACATTAGGTAAAATTGAAACATAAATATAAAGGTACATAACAGAATTCTGGCACCTTTATCGACATTTTTGGTTGAAACATAATTTGCAAGTGACTTAATCAAGTACTTAAAGGGTTAGTTCACCCGAAAATGAAAATGATGTCATTAATGACTCACCCTCATGTCGTCCCAAGCCCGAAAGACCTCCGTTCATCTTCGGAACGCAGTTTAAGATATTTTAGATTTAGTCCGAGAGCTTTCTGTCCCTCCATTGCAAATGTACGTACGGTATACTGTCCTTGTCCAGAAAGGAAATAAAGACATCATCAAAGTAGTCCATGTGACATCAGTGGGTTAGTTAGAATATTTTGAAGCATCGAAAATACATTTTGGTCCAAAAATAACAAAAACTATGGCTTGGGTCTTACGGGCTTGGAACGACATGAGGGTGAGTCATTAATTTTTGGGTGAACTAACCCTTTAATCAAGTAAGTCTGTTACATATGCTTTTATTTATTATAAAAGAACATACAGTAAATTGTAAATTTGTTGTTTGCGTGTTTCTTTTTAAATGATCAGCCATTTATAAAAACAAATATTATTTTATAGCTATCATTTTTAAATGTTCTATTGGTTTTCATACAGAGAAATGCACATTTCACTTTTTCAAGGCTTTGTGTTAAATGGTTATTTTGAATTTCATATGATTATACTGTATATTTGACATTAAATACGTCACTTTGTGTCTAAGTAATATTTGTAACAACATGAACATGAAGGAAATCTAGTCAAATAAGAAACACTTTACAATATGTTACACATTTATTTATATATTTTTTAAAACAAAAAAGTTGTATAGTTGTAGACTATATCATTGAACTAACAATAAACTATTGTGTTCGTATCCTTTATCATGTGAAAACCGCTCATTTTTAATAAAAAAACATTACGTGTATAAGTAGCACAACTCCTATTAACTGAATAAACTCCGCCTCTCACTTCCGTCCAAATCATTGATTCATTGTTTAGGATTGTTTCATTACTTTATCACTGACTTCATAATGTAACCTGACAAAATCAAAAAATCCTTCACAATGTACATTTTCATTGAAAGTTTTGTTTTTGATGAGGTTAACACTGTTCTAAACTTACTGTATGTTTCATAATGAGCTCTGCTTTTATTGAATGCCTCCTCTAGGTTCTTTTATGAATGGGAGGTTAGCAGTCACCCAAAGAGGAGGTCAGCTGGAAGCAGAGGACGGGTCTAACCCATATCACACCACACAGGACACAGACAGAGACCTGCCCCATTTCACAACCGCTCCTCCTTACAGTGGCCTCGACCACCATCCACCTTTTAAGCCCTACCCGCCTTACGACCCCCCAGGCCAAAGTCACGAGCAGTATTTTCAAGACAGCGGAGGCGCAGCTCACCTTCCCACAGTGCCATCCTCTAGTTCCCATCTCCTCCAGGATCTGTTCACACCGCTGGTCCCACACGAGGACGCGCCTCCATTCTCTGATGTAGCAGGTCCCAGAACCACCACACTGGCTCCATCGGCCGCTGCCCTCACCCAGCCACACGTGCCCAACATCCAACACAAACCTTCAGCAGAAACTCAGAGGAGAAGCACAAAGGAACCACCGATATCTATGACCGTAGCGTCACTGACCACTACTGATGCACACACATCCACACCGCCTGCTTCCAAAAAGTTAGATACAGGTGATGACACTCCGACCTTAAACAATGAGCCTATCCCGGTGAAAAGAGACAAAGAAAAGTCCTCGATGATCAAGGTACATGGCACTCCAGGAAGTGATGTTGCTGTAAAAGCATCATCAATGCCTGGGGCTTTGGATGATGAGACCACCACCTCCACCATCATCACTACAACGGTTATTACGACCATGCAGACGCCAGGTACCATTCACACGATCAGCGTGACTAAGATTTACATATATTTCTCACAGTTTTCTAATGAATGAATCAGGGCTCTTCACAGTTTTACTTGCCCTGCTTGTGCCTAAAGATGTGGGTTTAAAGTTGCCACTGGATAAGTGATTTTTTGCCGCTCTATTTGACACGTTTCTTACTATGACTTTGATAGTATTATACAGGGTCAGAAAAAACATAAGCTATCACCCATAATGTTTACAATAATTGCTTTTAAATTGTGATTTCAATCTTGTTTTGTCCCTTTAAAATCACAGAACAATCTGCAAACCATTTGATATTATGTATGAAAGTATTTTTTAAAGCAAGGGAATGTGTCGTTGAAAACTAATATTAATTTGTGTTTTATATATGTATATTCAACTTTCAGCTTTTTTTTTATTGCATGGGGCATTTGTTAATTTGTTATATGTATTATATGAATTAATCTTTAATCTATTATTTTTTATTTAATTATTATTATTAAATTTCAGTAATTACATTTCAGTGCCCCCTGACATCAGTAAGTTTGAGCACTCAATAAGTTTGTTTTATCTATTAATAGGAATGCGCGATATATAGATACCATATTGATTATCGGTGCATATTAGAGATTGTTTTTTTTTTTATTATAATTTATTGGTATTATCCAATATTGGATATTTAATTGTGCATGATCATGTCAATTATCTTACATTTACATTACCTTCTAGTCATCACCTAACACTCTCTTAATGTTAATAATAAAGAGACAAACACAGTACATTATAATATTAACAAACACAGTACATTATAATGTTGTGATAACTAAATTCACTTTTATCTATCTGCTTATCAATATAGGTAAAAAAAAAATTGTATATCAGTGCATCCCTAAGTTATTTCGCCTATTTATTTATTTATGTGTAAGTGTCCTAATAAGAAACTTTGATCTGATTGGGCTGTTGGAAGTGATGCAGTTCAATTATACAGGGCTTCCTTGAGGCCGCTAGCCAACTAGTTGTTCAGACAATCATCTGACAATTCAAATATGAAAATATGTAATTTTGCACATCCCTAATAACTAAGCCAAGAGTATGAATTTATATGGAGCGAGAACATATCTCGTGACCAACAGCTCTTAACTCTAGAGGGAGATAAAAGAGCCGACAGAGCAGAAAGACCTCAAGGCTACCAGAAAATATTCGCTCACCTGCCATTTCACTAGAATTGTCTGCATTCTCCTACACAGCAGGGCAGGAAAACTGACCCTGTTGGTCCTGACAGAAAATGAGAAAACCTTGAAAGACAATTAAAAACGGGAGACAATGCAATGAAGTGAGGTGGAGAGAATGAGAAAAGCCTCACCTCTGTTGAAAGGCTCACGCTTACTCTGTCTCTCTCTCTCTGTCCTTCTACCTTTTCTAATGCAGCTCCATGCAGCACCAATTTCACATCGCCGGGAGGCTACATAGAGACGCCACAGCAAGCCAGGAGTTGGTACAATACGAATCTGGACTGCACATACACCGTGACAGTCTACATGGGCTATGGTGTGGAAATTCAGGTATATTCATCACACTGTGCTTTTGTTATTGACCCAGTCTCTGGAAATGATCTAAATTACTGTGGTAATCCAGTTCTGCTCTTTTATTCTTGAAAGGTTAAGTGTGTAATTTCTGTGCCTCCGGCAATAAACAGAATTGCAAAAATAATGATTGTTTTTACACAGGTTTTGCGAACAATCTTTCCCTGTCAGGCATTGGTTGGACAAAAGCTCAGCCTTCGCCCCAAAATCATTGCTATCCAACTGGTTGGAAATGTTTTATTAGCACCAAAGAGACAGAGTGTTACGCTTTTCAGAAATCAAACTGCAAATACCTTTCTTATAATTATCTCTGAATATGAGAAAAAGCATATTAATTTCATTTTAACATCGGAAAAATTACTACCCTCAGCCTTATTACTGACCTTATTACAGCCGCTGTTTGTACATAAACTGACAGAAATGACTGATGTAGAATGGTTTGGGTTCGTTTTGGAACCCAGTTATATGCCAACCTGGACAACATTTTCTTTTAGACATACTGTTGAAATGAAGTCTGTTCCAAATGTTGTTCAAATATGCTGTATTATAAGTTATTGTGGTTACACTTTATTTTACAGTACGTGCACTTACGTGTACTTGCAGTGTACTTACAGTGTACTTACCTAAGAAAGTACTGGTTAATATAAGTTAACTACATGGGTTAAGGTTAGGTTTATGGGTAGGTTCAGGGTTAGTACCTAGTTATTACCCAGTTATTGTAATAACTATAATAAGTAAATAGTATGTACATGTGAACAGGACTGTAAAATAAAGTGCTACCATTATATTGATCAAAATAATTGCATGTATACTTCATGGGCAATGCCAGAATCCATTGCAATAAGCTCAACAATTAATTAATTAATTTCTCTCATGACAACTCTGAGTGTTTCGCATGCTGGATATGACAACGTTGACATGTTTGGTCTTGTTGCTGCTGCTGCTGTTGGTTATTGCTGCTGCAGAGTACATGAACTTGCTACTGCCAATACATACAGTACACGACACGCTGCTGTAAGCAAGTAAGTCATGCTGCTGCTGTACAATATATAGCGTACATGAATTACCAATAGCAGATGTATACAGGTGGAGCTGGGGAAGGTGGAGGGTTTCGGAAAGTGCGCTGCAACTGCTACAGCAATGCTGACCAAGGTTGAGCAGCGAGCTCATTGGCTACTGATTCAGCAGGAACCAATCAGCTGTGCCCTATAGAGAATGGTGTGATTGTAAGCAGGTTGAGTTAAGGACCTAACAGCCTGCTCTATCTCGAGTTTCATGACAGAACTTTGCATTAATTTAGTAATTAATTGTTTGTTTTTGTTTGTTTGTTTATTTATTAAGATGGTAAATAGAGTCAGGAAATGTCAATTCTACAAACAGTATAACTGTATTTTAATCAGTAGTGGAGAGTTTTTACAAAATAATTTTGTCCTGTTAAAATTCGACCCCTAAAAGTGTGCCTAAATTGCTAAATATTAACAGTACTATTTTCTTTTCTTATTATTTCATTTTATTTTCAACATATTAGTTTGTGCTCATTTTTTCTCTTTCGTCACATAGAGTCCACGAGCCAATTTTTGGTTGGGCTCCATTTTGGTTAGGATGCTGCCTGTGTAGACTGTATAGACAGCATGGAAGCTCACTAGGGTTTGGAACAATACCATGATGTGTGGCCTTCACTCAAAAATCACCTTCATTCGTTTGATTAACTGCAGCCTCCTTCATAAAATATACAATAGCCATTACCTCTCTGACCTTCCAGATGGTTTGGCTAATATATCTTGAATAGTAAAGATTGTGCATTCCAAATCACTGTCAACCATCTTGCGCAACTGCTCTAAGTCGGTAGGGAGAAAAGGACGGTGAGAGGGAGGGGAGCCTTGTGTCTCATCTCATTCCTCCTCTCCTTGTACAGACTTGTTAACCCGGGACAGTATATAAATATCTCTCTCTTTTCCAGCAATTATTTAATGTGACTGATATGTTCGGAAGCCACACAGTTCCTCCCCTAATTAATTGCTTATGGATTATCTGTCCACTCCTTTTGTTTGTTTACGGTATTCTTTAATGTCCTCCTGTTAAACTGTCTCTCAAGCAACTCTTAACTTAATTAAAGCAGCCCCATCCTTCTGCTGATAGACAAAAATAATGTTTAATTCAGACAATGTGATGGCCTGCTTTGCATTTGCCGTGGTCTTACGGCTTAATTTATTTGATCGGTCCTATTCCTCTGATCCAGAAGCCTTTCTGAATGCCGTACCATCCAGTTTTGAGACCTCGTGAAGATCTTGGACTTTGAAGACAGCCATCAGGAAGGTTAAACTAGATTTCCATCATACACTCAAGGAAGATAGAAAGAGATTTGCTTCTTTAGATCGTGCCCATCGTGCCATTTTCGCTTCCTGCTCGTGCTGCATGGCCGTGGCCTTCACCTGCTGGATTCCTCTGGGAATCAGGTATTAGTGGTGGCGGGTAGTTGCTGACCTTGCATGTTGAGGGCTGTGCTGGGCAGAGAGCTCATCACCCGTACAGACGTGACCTGCTGATCCAGGCCAAATGGCTAAACCCTCATCAGTCTGAGCTCAGTGGAGGGAGCTCAGGTCGTGGCTCACTCTTCCTTTAATACCCACATACTGAACTTTAGACTCCATCTCCCCCGAGAGCTACATCCTGCTGAAATCTCCTACGGTGATGGAGATGAGTCATCTGAGGAAGTACAGCAGCTGTAAGGTGCTCGCTTTTATTGGAGTTCAAATAACATCTGTGTAGTGCCACTTCAAAACATCCTTTTTTGTTGAGGATACATTTCTTGATGGAAGTTGAGTTTGATCACATTTGACCCAATTATTCGCCACAGATGATTCCTGTTATTTGGTCAATAATATCTTTTGGCATTGTCAAAATACCAGTACCAGTGAAATTTCACAATTCTTGATAATTTCACAGCACAAACTAATTTGCTATTGAGAACTTAATTTATTTACAAAGTTAAATATTTATATATTAACAAATTAACTTAACAATGGCACACAACAATGGCATTTCGTCTTTAAATATTTCTCAATTAAATAAAAGTTTCCTCAGGTTTTTTCAATTAATTATTCAAGTAAACAGGCAACGTTCAATAACAAATTAAATAAAGAAAACTAAAAATGTATTTTTTTCTTGCATTGAACAAAAGGAGAGATTTAATGGAATGCTGCTTTTATTCAGTGAAATTGGATGGGGACCAGGAACTGCTGTGATTTATTTTCGACATCTTTGGTGTCTGTACAGTTTCCATATGTTCAACTTTAAGCTTCTTCCTCAGATGGCACAGGAGAGACGATCACTATTATTGTAAGAGAAAATACATTGTAAAACGCTCCATTCGTTGCTTAACATTATAGCTAAATGTACCATAATGAGAACAAACTGAAAAAAGCTTCTTTTTTTCCCTTCTTTTTAAGTGTCTTAAATTTCAGGTCCTAATGTATTAGTGCCTGAATGTACAGTTTAATGTAATGATCTTTACACTGATGTTGCCCGCAAGCAAGACATATCTTATCTATTAGGGCTGAGCAGAAAAAATTGCTTGTCCTCATTCCAAATTCTGTTTTGGACAGAGAGTAGATGTTTAGTATGGCAGCCTGGTGCTCGGAGATCACTTTTGTCCACTCAGCCATGACAGTTGCCATGACTCTGGGTATTATCACTGCTTGTAAACAATTACCAAGTTAATAAGAGAGCAAGATGGCACATTGGAAATTTAATGAGTCTGAATCTTGGGGTGCTGAGGAGCGCAGGCTAACAGCTTCAAGCTATCCACCCTATTTTTCAACGTGGAAGGAAGCTATTTCCTGTGCAAGATTTTCGATTCATATTCCAGCTATAGGTAAATAACTGGAAGAATAACAGTATTATAAATAAAATTTCAGTTTGCAACATCAAGCATAACGGACTGTCTTTCTACAGCTAAACAGGCAGCCTTCCACATTTAAGTTAAAGAATGCTCATAGGTTTCTGCAAACACACCGGCCATCTGCTATTGGTCGAGCAAACATTTATTACATTTACATTTATTCATTTATTCATTTATCAGACGCTTTTATCCAAAGCGACTTCCAAATGAGAACAATAGAAGCAGTGAAACTAACAATAGGACAACATAATGCAAGTGCTATGACCCTTCCCAGTTTAATCTTAAAAAGTGCAACTGTATGTACATTTATCTCTTATTGCTTGAGAAACATCTCACTGCGTTTTCTTTTTCCCGTTGCTTCTACAGCCATTTAAGGTGTTGATTGCCAAGCTATTTTCATCTCTTTTCCTCTGGAATTGTGACCTACATAATGGAAAAAATAAGCCAGTTTTAAGTGGATATTCACCTCCAGTGGCGGCACATGGGCAGGAGCTTTCCGGGGCTATAGCTCCATCAGAAATTTACATTGCACCGGCACAGTCCCCACAACGATTTCCAAATGATTTTCCAGTTTTTTAACTCTCAATGCCATTTTCATAAAAAAAAAGAAAAAAAAGTGTACATGCATAATGTGCCTATATGTATAAACAATTATCTTGATGGGAGAGTCAATTAAGCTGAACTCAGGTATGGAGTTCCGTACAGAGTGTACAAGAGTGCTTCAGGACTGGAGTTCTGCGAATTTTGTGGAAATTGATAAAAGTGGAATGGGAAAAACAGGTTGTTCCTAGAGCATGGCGCAGAGCAGGTGGAGTCTTTATACCTAAAGAAAAAGATGCTACAAGCATCAGTCAGTTTCATCCTATTTCACTATTAAACGTTGAAGGTAAGATTTTATTCAGCATTATTGCCCAGAGATTGTCCACCTACCTATTAAAGAATGGCTTCATTGACACTTCAAAAAGCAGGCATTCCAGGGTTCTCAGTATGCTTAGAACTCAACAATGTTATCTGGCAACGAATTCAGTCAGCTAAAAAGGAGAGGAAGGAGCTCCATGTGACATTCCTGGATTTGGCTAATGCATTTGGTTCAGTGCCACATGAGCTTCTTTGGGCAGAATTTGATTTTTTCAGAGTACCAATGTCAATAACAAATTTAGTGAAAGCCTATTTTGGAGATTTGCAATTTAGTTTCTCAACTCCAAAATTCAGCACTGCATGGCAATGCTTAGAGGTTGGAATAATGGCAGGATGCACCATTTCTCCACTGGCTTTTACCATGGCAATGGAAGTAATCATTAGGGCATCAAGATGGGTAGTAGGAGGAGAGCGCTTGGCTTCTGGGATGCGACTACCACCAATCAGAGCATACATGGATGCAGTGTTTCCGCTACATTCATTCCACCGTGGCGGGCCGCCACACCTGAAATCATCCCGCCACGGCTGCAGCTTCTCAGTGAGGTCCGATATTGTGCTATTTGTTAAGCCCCTCTAAAGGCATAAAAAACATTGTAAAGCACAATAAAGTTTTCGCACTATGTTCTAAGACTTCTAAAGTCTTTCAATAGCATAATGTGAGGTAAAAATGAATATTTAAGTCGTTAAAGTTAATGGAAACTCATTTCTCCTCAGTCATTCTCCATTCAGCATTCAAACAGCGCGTCGCGTTCGGTTACGACAGTAACACGACGACACTCATCAAGATCAATGTTCCGATTATTATACTTTATTTGTAGATAAAGTTCTATGGTTTGCATAAAATGAGTTTATTGCGCTTTCTAAATCATATTCCTCTCTCCCGGGTGTCTGTTAGATTACAGCACTGGAGTAGAGAGCACTATGAATTGTTTTTCATGCGCACTGTAACTGAAATTTAAAACTGTAAAAAAAAAAAGGCTCAATAAACTGTTACATAGATAGAATACACTAAGCATAGATAGATATAATCTCTTCTGTTCGCTTTGTGCTTTGAACTTTTCAATGCGAAGCGCTGCGCGCTGTGACTTCGCGAAGTTCGCAGTTGGAAAAAATTCTAGAGGAAACACTGCATGGATGACATGACAACCATGACTACAACAGTAGCCTGCACTAATCGGTTATTGGGAAAGTTAACAGATAATATTGAATGGGCACGAATGCAATTTAAGCCCTCTAAATCAAGGAGCATATTGATAGTTAAAGGAAAGGTAGTAGATAAAACATTCTTCATTAATGGTGAGGCAATACCAACAGTTTCTGAGAAGCCAGTGAAGAGTCTTGGGAGATGGTACGATGGGGATCTAAAGGAAACAGTTCGAGTGAGAGAAGTTAGACGACAAGCAGTGGAAGGGTTGAAGAGCATAAACAGCTGTGCTCTACCAGGCAAACTAAAACTCTGGTGCTTTCAGTTTGGTCTACTGCCGAGGTTGCTGTGGCCACTGACTGTGTACGAGGTTTCTTTGACAACAGTGGATAAGCTGGAAGTGTTAATAAGTTCATACATCAGGAAATGGTTGGATAATTCCACGCTGCCTCAGCAGAGTGGGACTTAATAGTAAAGGAATATTGCAGCTGCCAGTCTCTGCTTTAACCGAGGAGTTTAAGTGTGCCAAGGTCAGACTGGAAATGACCTTAGTAGAGTCACGCGACAAATGTGTAAGGGAGGCAGCCCCTGTGTTAAAAACTGGTAGAAAGTAGTCAGCAATGAAATCTGTAGTAGAGGCAAAGGCTGACCTTCAAATTGGGGATATCGTGGGACAGGTACAGCATGGAAGAGGGGGTTTTGGGCTCAATTTAGCTCCTCCTAAATGGCACAAGGCAGGCCCAGCTCAAAGGAGGAAGCTGGTAGTCAATGAGGTGCGAAAGCAGGAGGAGAGGATGAGGTGTATAAAGGCCATTTCCCAGGCCAAGCAGGGAGAGTGGATGAGATGGGAGAGTGTGGAACAACGCAAGATGGGCTGGCAAGACCTTTGGTCAATGGAAGAGAGTAGGATCAGTTTCCTTATTAGGTCAACATATGATGTTCTCCCATCACCGCAGAACCTAAACCTCTGGGTAGGAGAGGATCCCTCTTGTCCTTTGTGTTCATCACCTGCCACATTAAGATTCATATGGATGATTCAAAGAACTGATATGGTAATAATAAAGAGGTGTTCAGTGAAATTAACAAACATTACATAAATACAATGTGATCCTGTATAGTCATTGATGCATTTACCATTTGGGGGGCTCTTTTTATCCCCTTATCTTTTCTAACCCTAACAACATTCCTGCTGTGGCATTTAATTTTGTTGGAGCTGTATTGTATCTAAAAAGTGCTAAATGACTGAAACGGCATGTTGTATTATCAACTAACCCTCAACACAAATCCTGGAGCCGCCACTGTCCACCTCTAAACTAAGAAACAAAAGTGCAGAATTTGAACGAGTCCCTGGTAACTACTTCACTACAGAAACATTAGTTTTATTATGTTTTAAATCACAGTGTAAAGGATATAAAAGGATAAATACATTTGAAACATTTCTAACTCTCTTCTGTGATCTGCAGAAGAAAGTTACAGGTTTGGGATGACATATGTACCAAAATGAAATGATGACAGAATTGTAATTTGTGGTTGAACTTCCTCTTTAATAAGGAATGTGTTAAATCCGGAGAGAAATTACTGTTGTACGTTTGACATATTTCAGTCAGCTACAGATTTTCTGTCGGTTGTAACATTGAAGTTGTGATTTGAATATCAACCATGTGGCCATTTCATGAGGAATGAAGCAGCTGACATTCAGATGGATGGAGTTATCTGCTTCACAGTGTGTAGATTTCTGCTTTTGTATTATTCATTCTCGGCTCTTCGGCCAAACGTTTGGCTTATTATGGTTAGCATCTCCGTGCTGCCTGAGAGATTTAGTCTTTTTAACTGTGCTGTCTCCCCTTCATGCTGACTCATCAGTGCAGTGATAACGCATCCCGAGTCTGGATAGTTCTTGCCTAAATGGACCCACAGATATTCCCTAACATGCGCAGAAACCATCAATGCAATCCATGGGTTGATATGAGGATATGGATTGGATGCTTAAAAAGCACCATGAGCAGTTAGAGGGTCAAAACTCAAGTAGTTATCCACTGGAGTGAGGGGGATCCATAAGTCGTCTCCAGACCCATGGGTGGCACATGGATATTGACCGAGGGTCGATACTCTCAACTGCTCTGGATTAAGTGGGTCCACTGTACAGTTCAATAAATATAGTTTGGTCTCTCCAGCCTGTCTGAGCTGATAGCTTAGATTGATTTGGATGCATTTGTCAACCTGGACAGTTAAACACCCAGAAGTATGTTGGCAGGGTCCCTTCAAAATGTCAGTTTAACAAAGTGCTTTGCATAAGGAGATTTTTGGACTTTGGAATTCTCAAGGACTAAGTGTTTATTTCTTTTGATTAGGTGTGAAATGGTGGTCATAATTGGGTCAATGAAAAGAGTGTCCATGATAAAGAAAAGGAAATCATTTAAAAATATATGTGCCATGTTCTTAGAAATGTACTCTTTGTATTCATGTTGGAATCATGGGTTTGAACCTCTACATTTAAAAAGTTTAAATCTAATGATACTGTAAATGACCATATGATATTTTAGTGTGTAAGAGATTATGCCATACAACTTTTGTTTCAATTACTCCATGCTTCTGAGCATTTTTTATTATGATACCAGAACTTTATCGCCCAGCTTAAAATACTCTTTGCCAATAAACCTAAGGTGTTTTGGGGATCTGGCTGGATTTTGGATATTGCAGTGAAATTGTGCTCAGTATTAGGTCGAGAATGTACTTTGGAGTGAATTTCAGTGTTTCTCAATTTGGTCCTCATCCTCCAGATTTAAGATGCACATCGTTAAATATTCACATCTGTTACGACTCCTCCAATCTAATCTAAGGGCTAGAGTACACTCTTAGAAAAAAGGGTTCATTGGGGTTCTATATATGAAGCAAATGATTCTTTACTCAACTCCAAAGAACCTAAATGCTAATAAAGGTACTATAATAACAAGAAAGAACCCTTTTGGCACAAAGGTTCTTTATAGGCTATTATTCATTTATATATTACATTATTCTACAACAATTTGTAGTTGTAATTAAATTATTGTTTATTAAACTGTTGTAGTAAGTAACTTAATATCACATTTTAATCATGCTGATTTTTGGAGGAGAAAAACCGAAATGGCACTCTTCGTGTGATATTGATTAACTACATACAATTATATAAATATATACATTTTCTAACCCCCATATCTTGTTCTGTATAGAACATTTTAGGGGTTCGAAATACGTAGCGCTGATAGAACCTTTTAAGGTTCTATATAGAACCTTTTCTTCTAAGAGTGTAACATTTAAAGAAAACCTTGTAAAACTGTGGAAATGGTAGTGTGTCAAGAAACGATGAGCGAAACCAAACTGCCAATGAAAATAATGATATTTATTATACAAAAAGAAAAATATAAGGAACAGTGAATGAATCATAAAGTAAAATAAGAACAATAAGGAAGCCAACAGCTCCCTGCAATGTAAACAATTATATAAACAAAAAAAAAAACAACAAGAATAAGTAATAAATAAAATCAAAGAAAATAAGCAACAATTTACCCTTGAGGAAAAGGGGACTATGGTAACACCAAAATAAAGAAAGAAACAAAGAAAACAATTCTAACTAAATTCAACCCTCTTACCTGGCTAAAGAAAAGGAAAGAAAAGAATTCTCTTCAGCGCCGAGCGCCGTGTTCTTCCCTACTCTAGCTCACAAAAACAAAACATACAAAAGGTGGCGTTCATCTCTTACCTGGTGTTTCTATACCAAGGTTAGTCTACATGTTTGTACAATGGAAGTCGTACGACATCTTCCCTATCCCCAGTCCTTGGACCAACGGGTAACAAAAGAGCACCAGCTCTACACAAGTCGAAATCAAAACGTCATCCCAAAGTAATCAAACAAAGTAACAAAACAAACTTAAGAAACACAACTAACGTAAACAAATTAACAAAGCAAACGAGTCCCAAACGAAAACTAAAACAAATCACAATGGCACCAAAAGAACCGGAAACCAAAACGGGACTTTTGTCAGTCTGTTTACAGCGTCTTTTTAAACTGGTAGTGAGGACGTCTCAGACAGCGGATAGGTCCACGTCACATCCCTTGACGATGATGACAGTTTCCTGGACCAATCAGCAAGCGGAGAAGGATGACCTAAGAAACTGATAGAGAGAGAGAGAGAGAGAGCGCACGCAAGCAAAACAAAAAGAGAAAATCTCTACGAACGTAACATCTTTTTTTAATTAATTTTTTTAGAAGTTGAGTGGAGTTATTGCAGCGATCTCTGATCAAAGCTGCTCTCAGTGTTGTACATCTGAGGTTTTTGAGCCAATTCACCTCACACATCAGTGTTTGAAGTATCATTCTCCTCAATAGCATGGATCAATAACCTCAGACAGCACAATTTCATCTGCCCTCCTCCACAGCTCACTTATAACTAGAGGGCTAATGGTCAAGCTTTATTAATAGCCTGTCACTTGTTTTCATGAGCCCTGTCCTCTATACTGACACAGTTTGAAGCGCTGCCTGTACCGGACGCTGCTCTTGCCCACAACTAAAGACTGATGTTATTTTATAAGAGTCGATGTGTAGAAATGAGATCCCATTGTTTTTCAGAGGATTTCCTCTCTTCCCATTTCCAGTAATCTTATCTCTTGCAGAGGGATACTTCAATGTGGCTTAATCTTTTGTAGATTTAATACATAAAAGTAAAGGCCTTAACCAGCCAGGAGAGATTTGTGCTAAACTTATTTAAATTTGAATTGTGTGGTTTAGCTGGAATGAGGTTATAACAAGGCCACTCTCCTAATTTTCCCCGTTCCCCTCAAAGCCGCCAGGAGCCTTTTGCTGTTTCATGAAGGAGAACACAATGAATGAATGTACAATAATATAGTTGAAAGGGTTTTATGACTGCTATCATTCACAAAACGTATCCATGAAATAAGTCAAATCTTCCCAAATGTAAACGCAAATTATCTTCTAATAACACAAAAATCAAACGGTCTATCTCTCTAAACCAGAATTTCAGTATTTAATCCTAGCACTAGTGATTCGCAAATTCAACTGTTGATACAACAGCAGAACATACTGCGCTTTTATTTAAATAAGTTAAATTAAATTAAGTTAAATATGAACAATTAAAGATCAAATTAAATCAATGTTGCCCTATGTTTCTCTTGTAAATAAACATAGCTTCATGTTTTTCATTTATTCCATTTTAATCCAATTTTTAAAACAAGCACATTCTGAGCAATAGGACGATTAAAAACAAAAGAATAAATGTGTCTAAAAGCAGTATCAAGTATACAGCAAACCATCAGAAATAATCATTTAAAAATTACATAATGAAACAGTTTAAATTATTGTTTTACAAAAACCTTCAAACATAGGGTTACATAACACAACACAAATTCATTATTTGCAACTGTCATTTTTGAAAATATTGGTTGCATGTTGCTTGTGTTTTTTATAGGACGACTCACTGGGGCATTTAATGGCAATATTTGGAATTGCATACCACTATATAATACTGTGTATACTGAAAATGTGCATTCTATGTACAGTATGTATGTAATGACCTTCCATAATTAAGTATACAACAAAGCTTACTTTATTGAATACTGCAGTATCACACTATGATTGGATGACACTGCAGTTTGAAATCTTTATAACTGACTGTTGCCTGTTGTTCCACTCACTAAGATTTTCAGTGCACATTTATTTAATGTAAAATAAACAGTGTGTACTGCAAAGTATTCAGTAAATAGTCAGCTAGTATTCCATTTTGAACATAGCCAAAAAAACAACAACTAGCAAGTGCCACCTTCGAGTAGATTACCATAATAATACACATATTAAGACTTTTATTTTAGAATTTAAGAATTTAAGACCAAATAATATATTTAATGTAGATAAATTTGTCATTTCCCTTTCTCCTCTTTAAACACTTTTGATCGATTTTACTTCAATTTTTCTCCTTGTTTCAATGGTATGAAGCGTATAATCATAGCACAACAGCAAAAAATGGCAAAGTAGCACACTTGATTACAATCAATCCATTTAACCTGATTGCGTTTTTACCCAAATAAACTCTAATAATGAATGTGAGGCATGCCATTCTAATCTGATAAGGTAATGTGCATGTAACTGCATAGATCACATGCCAGCCATGAGACACCCTTGAGTGTTTATACCAATGTCATCTCCCATTGCCCTTGATGAATGCAGGCCGTCTATTGTACAATAAGCTTCATTCATTAGAATGCAGGGGCACCTGAGTGCGGGAACTCAGTTAATTTATCTGCGTCTATCGGAATTAATTACAGATCCGGAGTGTGAAAGTCAGCCGTGCCTAATCACATGGGCGCAACGTCCCACAAGCGTCATTTATTTCAAGGCGCACTGCCCCGTGGCTTATTTGAAACCGGTGTTAGTGCACTGCCATGCAGTTCTCCTTTTGACTAATTGTGTTTGTCCTGACGACATGCTTTTCTGTCCTACCTGTTCTCTCTGACTGATTGGTTCTGTCTTTTTCGGCACAGATATCTGAGTAGAATGTCGCGCTTCTTGTGTCTTGCTTGAGATCAGCAAACAGTGTGCCTTATCTGCACTTTAGGTGGAAACTCTGTGTTCAGTAAACGTAGTTGGAGTTGGTGTCTTTTGTAAGCCCAAATACGTTGCTTTATCGAATATAACAATATTTCTGTCAGGACCACTATCATCAAAGATGATTGACAAATAGCATACAGTTTGGATTTGCTTTATGGTTCTGTTCTGGGCAGGAACTTCCTGCATGCAATCTAACATGGATAAGAGCAAACTCCAATTAGGGCAAACAGAACAGAACCAACATAAATGTATTGAAGATATATTTAATGTTCAAAAATTGAATGTACAACATAGGGATACACTCATGTCACGATTCAATACAAATCGCGATACTGACGTCACGGTACGATACATCACAATATTTTAAGCCAAAATAAAGACAGGGTTTTTGTTATTATTACTTTATCATTATTATTATTAAAATAATATTGTTATTATTTTATTATCATGACCCACAAATATTCCCCCTTTGAATTATTATACATTCAACATTATATATATTAGTATAATGTAGTGATGACATTTTTTGGATCTTTTAAGTTTTAGAGAAATGACTTGTCTCTAAAAATATCTTCATTTGTGTTTGGCAGTTAAATGAAAATCTTATAGGTTTTAAACGACATGAGGGTGGGATAATGACGGGATTTAGATTTTTGGGTGATTTATACCTTATAAAGACAGTAAGCTATGTATACTGTATATGCAAGGCTTCTTTTTGCATTTTTTTTTATTCTCTAGACCTGCACTGTTGTTTCCATGGTATCCAGCGTGTGTACTGATGTGTTTTTGTTAATAGATGGGAACAGATAGTGACAGACGGGCCAATGATGATTTCTCATAACAAAGAGTCACTCTTGTCTTACGGTCCGTTATCAATCCAGAAACATGTTCACACACCCCCAGCCCTTATTTTCTTCTCTCAGTTTACAGTGTATTTTAATTCCTCCTTCATCCACTCAAAATACTGTTTTCAATCTGTATCCTCTGACCAGGGCCTCAGATAGAAAGTGCATGCAAACAGCACCATTTTAGCTGCAGCCATCTTGTTGGGCTCATTTTATTGTCGCCTTCATTCAGTGTACGCCTCCATGTGGAGAATGAAAAGGGCCATGGAATGAAAGTCAGGCAATACTGAGCAGCACTGCCTTCCAGCAAATTCTTCCCAACGCCTATTAAAACCTCTCTGGCTTGGTAGATTGCGTACATGAGGTTAAAATTGGAAATGCATTAAATTGAATGGGGGGGGGGGGCTTGAAACTGGGAACCGCACTGGAGAATTGGTTTAAAAGGGCGCTATCTGCCTGCTTGGGCCCCTTAAAGAATTTAATTGGTACTCACTTGTCGATAAATGCAAAAAGGCTGCATAACAAGGATTTTTTGATGAAAATTTTATAGTGAAGTGTGGAGTTAGATGTTTCTTTCGAAGGCTTGCATATTGGGTTAGATGTTGACCATAAGGAAGAATACAGCATGTTCGTACACTTTCACTGTCAATACAGCCAACTGTGTGATTCATGTCCGGCTCTCCCACACACTTTTCATCAAGAACTGGCAATGGTTTGTTCTAAAGGGAGAACAAACTGGCTGGGCTTCTTCAGTTAAGTGCATGGCCAAGAACAGAATGACTATTTAGGTAGTTAACTTAAAGGGATAGTTCACTGAAAAAATGCTGTGAAGCTCCAAAATGACAACAACAACAAAAACATGGTGAAAATATATTAAAAGTGATTCATATGACTTTTGCTATTTTTCACAGTAACTTTGAATAAAGAACGTCTCGGTTGCGTATGCAACCCTCATTCCCTGAAGGGAGTTGTCGACTGAATGGGATCACTCTTAGGGAGCCTGTCAACTTCGAGTATTTTTAAAACGAGCCAATGCACATTGGTGTGCGAGAAATGCATCACACGCTCCGCCCCGCAGTGCGGGTATAAATACGAAAGTGGATGCACGCACCAGTTGTTTTTCGCTGAGGAGCCGAGCGGAGCCCGGAGTCAGTGGTGGTCCAGCAATAGTGGCAAAGGGACTACATCTCCGTTCCCTCCTTCAGGGAACGAGGGTTGCATACGCAACTGAGACGTTCCCTTTCAGTAGTTCACGTTCGACGTAGTCGACGTTGACTGAATGGGATCACAATTGAAAACGCCACTAGTGCTGCCACCTTCCAGTGCCTAGACAAAAGCCTCCTGATCCCCCCGCATTATTGAGGCGGAGATGGGACAGGGCTTAGGCCAGGGAAGTCACTGCTGTTCCACAAGACCACTGGGAAAGCGTGCCCTTTCGATGGAAGGTGGGACGCTACGGAAGCCACATCCAGCCAGCAGGGAGGTAACGTGGAGGAGTGCATACGAGTGAACGGCCTGGCTTCAGACGCTCCGCCACGTCCGTAGCCGAAGGGTATGGAGGAACTCGACAGGATTCGGCTAAGAGGAACTTTACTGGAGCAAGAATTGCGCACGTATCCAGTCCATAGGAGGGGAATGGCGCAGCAAGCCGACACTTCGAGACAGGCTTACGGTGAAACTGCCTTCATGAGAAGGGAGCCCACGGGAAGCAACGGTTTGATATATAGGCTATTTTTACGTAGGCTGGGGTCTCAGGATATCTTGAGAGTTGACCGGCCCGAATTCCAGGCACGATTCGTCGACCGAAAATGATTAATCGAATTTTAATCACGATCACGATTTTGGCTTCCCACGATCAAATTTGCGTGATTGAGCGATATTTAAAATGGTCATTCCATTCACAGAACGCTCCGTATCAAAGTTTTTTTTTTTTGCAAAGCCAATCTAGCGCTCTGTAAACCACTGTCTGATCACGTGCCTCCATGAGCCCCAGTGCGCAAGAGAGACCTTGTGTCCTAGAGCGCGCTCAAAAGTGCACGAGAGATACCGAGTGTGTCTGCGTGCGAGAGAGACCAAGTGAAAGTGCACGTGAGAGACCGAGTGTGAGCATTAGTAAATTGGTACATAGTAAATAGCAATATATAATTACTATATAAGAGGCATGAAAGTTCGATTAATGGACTCCAATAATCAGTACTACAAATGTCTTGTTTTGAACTATTGTTTAATAAATAGAAATAATTCGAGCACATAAACTTATTATGAATGATTAAATAGATTCAATTTATGCTGTAAGATTTCACAACTAATCACTGACACTGTACCACAACCAGGCTTTACGTTTCTTAAACGTCAAATAACAATGACTCTGAATTTCATCCATTAATCGAACTTCCATAGTGCATAGTTCTGCCTTGAAATGTTCTCATTTGGTTACATTCTGTTATGGAATATTTGTTTATTATTGACTGTATATTTTGAGTTTTATTCACATTCATTTTGCAGGTACAATGCAAGTTTATATTTTGCTTCCTAAAATATATTTACACTATGTAAAATAGTCCCCTGTTGAAGTTTTGCTACATTTTCTTTGTTTTATTCATTTTTATTTATTCTTTAAGGAGATGCACTGAGTTTTGGTGAATAAGAGGACCTGTTTTATTTTGATGCACATATTTGTACATTAGCAGGAATGTAGCACAATATGGATGTGAAAGCAGTTAGCCTATGTGACAATAAAATTTGTTTTGGTTAAAATCAACAAATAATCGTGATAATTAATCGTGATCTCAATATTGATCAAAATAATCGTGATTATCATTTTAGCCATAATCGTGCAGCCCTACTCTTGATAGAGGCCAAACAAGCAGGAGAACTGTTCTTTTAAAAACAGGTTTTTAACTCAGCTGCCTGTAGTGGCTCAATGGGAGGTCTCTGCAGTGATGTAGGACCAGAGATAAGTCCCAAGAGGGTATAGAGGGGGCGCAGGGCGTAAGTTACCTTGCTCCCTCTGGAACCTGACGATCAAGTCGTGCTTCCCGATGGATTTGTATCCACTACATCATGATGTGCGACAATGTAGAGGCAACAAACATTTTGAGAGTGGAGGGAGACAGCCCTAATCCAACCCATCTTGCAAGAAAGAAAGCACAAAAGTTCTCCTCCCTGACTTATCACAGTGCTGTGCAAGAAGGCTCACTGGGAAAACGCATTTCTGCGGACTTAGCACAATGCTGTGCAAGAAGGCTCACTGGGAAAACGCATTTCTGCGGGGAAATGGTAAATGGAAATGGAAATTCTGGGGCAAGATGTGCCGGATGGCCTCCGTCTGCATCTGGGCGGCAGAGAACTGTTGGGCAAAGTTCTCTACCGTGTCACCGAGCAACCCAACCTGGGATATGGGAGAGATCAGGAACCAAACCTTGTCTGCTTCCCTCATGTCTGCCAGGTTGAGCCAGAGATGGCACTCCTGGACCACTAAGGTGGACATCGCCAGACCGATCGCGTGAGCTGCAACCTTCGTGCCCTGGAGAGCGAGGTCAGTTGCAGTGCGGAGCTCACTCATGAGCTCACAGTCTTGGCTACCCTCGTGCATGTTCATGAGTGCCTGGGCCAGGTGGATCTGAGCATGAGTGGATCTGAGTGGATGAGTGCAACGCCATGGCATGCAGAGAGGAAGCGGCTTGCCCACAGGCTTTGTAAGCCTTGCCCGTAAGGACGGACGAGAACTTCAAGGCCTTAGAGGGGAGACGAGGGTAGTGTGGGGGGAGGAGCTACTTAGGCGTTTTTTGGCAGAGAAAGGTGCCGTCCATGCCCTCGTAAGCTCCTCATGCACTTCAGGGAGGAATGGTACTGGGGTGGCGGCCCGGCCCGCCCCGAGAAACCAATCATCCAACCGAGACGGTTCGGGACATGGTGGAGGGTTCCACTCGAGCCCGACCGCCTTGGCAGCCCTTTTCAGCATAGCTGCCATCTCTGGATCTGGCCTGGGCAACGCTACTCTCCCAGAGGGAGGTAGCGCAGCTGAGTCGTCAAATCCAGAGCCCAGCTCACCCTCCGATGCTGCGATGGACATCCTGTCCTCTGGAGCGACCCCAAACAAAACGGCTGGTCAGTCCACTAAAAAAGGTTCAGCGCGCTCATCGGGGAGCTCCACCGGCTGCGGTGCGAAAGAGGAGTGAGGGATCCACTCGGTTTTCCGGGCGGATTACCCCTCAGATCTGTGATCAGGACTGTGATCCTCAGATCACCCAACTCACACGGCACTCCAGAGCGGGGCATGGGAGTGGGGACTCCACCTTCGCGAACAAAGGCGAGTCTCGATCTCAACACCGAGATGGTCATATTCCCGCAGTGGGAACATGAGTCATCCACAAGAGCTGCTTCAGCGTGCTGTAAGCCCAAACACGTGATGCAGCTATTGTGACCGTCAGAGGGGGACAGAGCCCTACTGCACCCAGAAACGCATGGATGGAATGGCATCTTGAAAAAGACGCAAACGCACCCGTGTTGCTCTTTCAGGAAATGGGACCCGTCACCAGTGCCGGAGCACACAGGGGAATGATCACAGCAACACAGTAACAGCGAACTGAAACAGTGAAGCACTCACTTCTTCTCCCTCTAACCACCGTTAACAAACACAAACAGAAATTTGATGCTGTTAAAACAGCAGTTGAGAGCTCAGAAGCTTGCGATCACCGCTGCACTCGCACTGTAGAAACACCAGCACTTGGTTTGTTTGATTGTGATGTGTGTAGCGATGTCTGATTCATGATATGAATAGTTATTTTGAATCGGTACTTTTCAATGAATTGGGTCATAAAATCTGATTGATTGACGTTCTTAAAGGAGTGGTTGATTACGATTTCACTTTCTTAACTTTAGTTAGTGTGTAATGTTGAGCATAAACAACATCTGCAAAGTTACGAAGCTCAAAGTTCAAAGCAAAGGAAGATATTTGCTTTTAAAGAAATCGTTTTTTAAGGACTACAACAAACGGCTGGTAGGGACTACATTACATTCCTCCCGGGTTAGTGACATCACCAACCCTAAAATGTACATAAACCTCTCCCCGGGAACGCGATTTATAGATTATCATGACAGAATATGCTAGTCAGTGACTAGAAGATAACTACACATAAGCTACCTAAATTCATCAACTAACCATTCAGAAATGTCCTGTTTCATTCTACATGTTGTCACTTCTTTTTGAGTCTCTCCATTATTGTCTGACTCTGGTTTAAACATAAACATTGAAATTTTGAGTGCATGTCTGTGTGAGGTAAAAGGACATAAACTGTTGTAGCTCCGCCCCCTGTGCTGGGAGCAGCAGCTCATTTGCATTTAAAGGAACAGACACAAAACGGTGCGTTTTTGCTCACCCTCAAAAAGTGAAAAATTTAACATGTTATATAAAAATATCTGTGGGGTATTTTTAGCTAAAACTTCACATAACACACTCTGGGGACATCAAATACTTATTTTACACATTGTGAAAAGGGCATTATACCACCCCTTTAAGTAAAGCATACTGATTCCGTTCAGTTGCAGTGGTTACCAGCTCAATGGATGGTAAGATTATAAGTGAAAACCTTATTTTTTGCACTGTCCATTACAAAAATCAATTGTATGGCTTCAGAAAACTTGGAAAATATTGCATGAATCATATGAACTACTTTTAAGATAATTTTTATGGTGCTTTTGTCTTTAAAAAAAAAAAAAAAGATTGAAAGCTTCAGTCACAAACTTTAGCATAGCAAAATTCCAGTAAATTACTCCTTTTGTATTCCAAGGAAGAAGGAACTTCATGAGGGTAAGTAAATAATGATAGTGATCTTTTTATTTTTTTGGCGAGCTTTCCATTTAAGCATCATTTTGTTTTCCATCTCTCTCACTCTTTATTACGTTCACCACATTTGATCACTCTATGTCCTTTTATTGTACTTCGATTACACCTCTATTGCTTTAGCAAGGCTTTGCAATAGTCCTCGAAAGGGCTGAGAGGAACACAATTATCAAATTATGATAATGCACTCATAACACCACACAGGGGACGCAAAAGCACAGACAAGCTCTAAAAGGTGCTCATGAACAATGCTCGACATTTATCTCGTCAAATACACCTGTGAGATGGTGCGAAAAACGCAGAATGGCGGTGATGGCTGTAGCCTTCCACCTTACCCATCTGAGCCCAAAGGCTTTTACGTGCACGTCGTTCTCCTGAACATCAGGCCACGTCTCTCCCCCCCCGCCCTTCCTGAAGGTCGCCGGCCACCAAGGGCGAGTTCTTCCGTGTGTAATCCTTTCTGACACCGCTTCAGTGCCATTTTCACTCATAGAGAACTCTGCTGTCGACCCCACTTTGCTTTACCCTAAAATCATATACGACAACCGTTAAAGAGAGCTCTCGCTCTTTTATTCTGGAGTTTTAAACGCGACTGCTGTTTGCACTTCTGATCATGATTCATATGATGGATGTTGAATATTACGATATTCAAAATCTCTCTAGCTCATTCGATTGTTTAATGAACACATGTAGCAAGCAATGAGGGGATGAGGAGATCGAAATGTTTTTTGGGTTAGTGACATGACACTCATTTATTATCTAATAATTTATTCAGAAATATATTAAAAATGCAGTTTGACTTGAAAACATTTTTGAATTAAAATTCATTTTGATATATTTTGTGGGTCAAAAACTTTGAGTTAATCCTTATTTAAAAAAAAGATATTCTTCAAAAGAAGACCTTAAGTTTGGCATAATCATACTATTATTTCTTAGGAAAAAATAATCAGACATAATCAGCATGTTTCAGATAGACTAACTGTGCATTAGTCAGTGGCTTTTTCCGCAGGTTACAATGACTAACAATAACTAACAATAGGTAACTAGATTTATAAGTCATGAATCATTATTTCAATCAACAGCGCTGATTCATTCAGGAGCGAAACAAGTGACTTATGAATGAGTCATTGAATCATTCACTCAGCTGATTAGCTGATTCAGTCAGGAAGCACTGCTTTGTTGTTGAACTATTTACGCTGGTGGGAACAAAGTTAAGCCAAAGACTTTCGATATTCAAAGATTGTGCACTCGTACGAGTCCTCAACGTGCAATATGGCTGAAAATAGCTGCCCTGAGACATTGTAAATATGGCCGCCATTTGAACTGACTTTCCTTGAAAGTGACTTTGACTGAACTGTTGTATAAAAACAATGTCACTCTCGAATGTCAGAGTGGTTGTGTAGGCACGAGGCTCACAAAACTTTAACTTTTTTTAAAATTATTAAGATATGAACACTCATTAAACATCAGCTCTTCAGTACTATTAATAACAGCTGAAGTATAGCATTATTTTTTTCAGAAAACGTGTTCACTGTATATATATAAAAAAAAAAAATATGACCTTGGCGAAAGTTGTTATTTCTATAACAGATATGTGCTGTTCTGCCTAAATGAGAATTGATAGTTTACAAAGTCTCATGAAAGTACATAAATCTCGCGTCCAGCTCTGAAGGGTTCACTGCAGCTTCCAATTCCAGTCGTCACGCTCACCACTGACCCACTTGTCTGCTCTTTGATGATAGATTTATAGGGATGAGTTGGCAGGGGACATTGGGCGTCTGTCATATCAGCTCAGTGACTGACTCAGATCTGGTTTCATTAAATTTCTGTAATCGCTGCAGCCCATGAAGCAGCTGTGAGTTCTGGCTCTGCTCCATACCAGCTCTACCTTGTGCCACTGGGCCACGGCACTGACTCCCCCTGCAAGTCCCTACTGCAGGACCAAATGCAGGGTAGTGAGAGGGAACACAAGAGAGAGAGGCTGTATTGTAAACAGAATATATATATACGTATATAGTGGGAGGGAGAGAGATGGATAGAGTGAAAAAAGAGGGAGAGAGCGCAGGGGCATAATGCACCATATTCTTTGAAGGGGCACCACGGGCGCTCCTTTATATCAAATCAGACATGGCCAAAGGAATAATGAAAGAGAAATAGGACATTGGTTCATTATTTATTTTTTTCCGAAGGACTTTTTTTTTTATAAAAGCTTATATAAATATATTCACACAAATAGTAGTGCTGTGGTAAATAAATATATTTTTTTATTAATATTTAACTTATTTATATGTAAACTATATATATATATATATATATATATATATATATATATATATATACACACACAGTATATTATTAAGAATTTTTATTCCTTTTAAATAATGAGTCCCTTTTATGCATTTATTTTTTGTGAATGGTTTCTGTTTTGTATGATTTTCTGTGTTAATGCCCATAATAAAACTAATCTTTTTTACAACGCATTTTATGCTTTATTTCAAATTCATTTGAAATTAATTTAAACTTTAACTTGACCAAAAGTATTGTCCATTCATTTCCATAAATTTTACTAATGTTGATTTGCGATTTATTTCAGACATATCATAGATAAATAAAAAAATGCTTCCTCCTTCAGACACCACTGGTGTCGCTTTTGCATGGTGTTATTTTAGAATAATAACTTTACACACTTTTCGAGTTTGTATTTTGTGATATTTGTTTTGTTTTAGTTCATATTTTCTCTCCTCTGAGAATGCGAAAGTGTATATATATATTTTACTAATGCATTGGCAATGTAAAGCTTTGTTACCATGTCAATAAAGCTACTTCAGTCTAGAGAGAGAAAGAGAAAGGGTGAAAGTGAGAGGTAGAAATACAGCGTGAGAGAGATATAGAAAGAGTAATATGAAGAGCGAGATGAGGGAGTCCATTACTCATCATCAGGCCTGCAGCCTCTCTTGCAGGTCTCTTTTGTAGCATTCTATTGTTGTGAGGGATTTGAAGTTTGTTCAGGGCGGCTGAGGCAGGGTTTTTAGATGTGGAGAGTGCAGCGCTGTACTTTAGAAGCTTTTCAGGTGTGAGTGTGTTTGTGTCCATGCGTGTATGTGTGTGTATGTGAGGGTTTTTTTGTGGTGATTTGGCCTCGGCAGGTCAGCTATCAGCTCTCTGCAGCCCTCTCAGCTCCCTTTGATTTATTCTGTTGCGAGGGCTCTCCCCCTCTCTCGCCTCGCTCTGCCCCCGGACTCCCAGAGGTCACCTTTTGGAAGATTTCAGCCTCAATTTTCTGCACCCTTTAAAATGCACATCTAGGCATGTTCACTCAGCCACAGAGGGTGAATTGCTCAGTGAGAGGAAATTTAGACAAGAAGAAGCAAGTACAAAAGCGGGAAAGAGAAATAGGACATCGGTTCATTATTCAATCCATTATACAAAACGAAACTCTTAGGCATTTGATTAATGGAAACCAATGGAAAAGGATACAATGAAGACTGATGAGCTCTACATGTTTGTATAAATCTGAATATTTCACTGAATACTGAAAACCGAGTATCGTAAGGGACCGTTAAAGACTGAATTCTGACTGAATGATGTATTTTATGTATTTTAAAGGTACGTGACAGGCAAAATGAGAAGTTAGTTTGGTACAATAAGCAGATTGAAACCAAATACTAGTTTATGTTTTTTGATTACTCAAATTACTATGCTGATAATATAATTTGTAATGAAAAAGGTTGACTGATAAAAGAGACTGATATAGACTGTGTTTGTATACTGTACCGGACAAAACTTTCGGGTCCGTAAGATTTTTTCATGTATGCATGCTTGATGTTTGAATAAATCTGCCATAAAAACAATTTTTTTATTACAGCCAGCTTTCAAATGTTTATATTTCAGCAACAAATTACAGTAGAAATATAATCCTGTTATAAAACTATCTTATGTGTCAGTTATTTGAGCGTTGATTATTAAATAAATTAGATTAATCGATTATAAAATAAACTTTATTTTTAAGTTTTGTTAAGTTTTGTTTTGGTAGAATTTTTTTTTTTTTTCAGGATTCTTTGATGAATAGAAAGTTCAAAAGAGCAGCATTTATTTGAATTTTTAATTGCTGAATAAAAGTATTAATTTCTTACTGACCCTAAATTTAGTTTGGTAGTACATACAGTTACATACACAGTGTAATATGTACATTAAGATAACATTTAGTTTTGGTCTGTGTTGCGAACATGGATCAGTGATAGTTTTATTAATTATTTTTGTTGGGTGGTGGTGAATTTGCACAGCTTGACAAATGTTTTTCTTGTATTAAATTCAACAATATTGATTGCATTCCAGTGAAGTTTAGTGGAAATTGTCATGCCAGATTGGTAGCTTGTTTGGTAGGATCAATGTGAAATTTGTTTAGAGATTAGATTTTGTTTTCTAAAGAGATAACAACAGTCCAACCAGGTATTGTTCATTGCACACCACTTTTTTTCATCGATGTGTCCATTGGTCCTTCCTATTATGATCACGAAATCACAAAGCCCAGTCCAAACTTCCACCACTCAATGTGAGCTGTATCTAGAGCTGATATTGTTAATGTTAGGCCTAGAAAAGTTCAAGTCTTCTCCAATAATTGTGGAAAAAGAAAAATCTAAATGTACCTATTACTTACCTATTAACCAACATTTATTCAAAACTTAAAAAAATAAATAATTAATGAGGGAAAAAATTGAATCCAGTGTGAGAGTAACATAAGTGACTGGCCACTTGAAACAAATGAAATTACAGATGTTTTCATCAAATTTGGCAAGAAGAACAGATGACAGTTCTAGCTAGTGCCATTATTATAAATATTCCCTTTTCGCTCAGCCAGACAAACCTAATGGAGAAACAGAATCAATATTTCAGCGAAATATTCAGAGACGCTCTAACTATTTATCTTGCAGATTGCATAAACAAAAGAGGAGTGACTGATGTGTGTTGGATGTTCAATATGGGTTTTATTAGCTTCTTAATGGAAACAAGAAGAATCTTTAATTGATATGTTGGGAATAATGCAAGCAGCACATTTCAATGGACTTTTGAAAATGACAGTCAGAATGTGCTTTATTTTTGACAGTTGTTCTTGACAGAAATGCCACAATGGGAAATGCCACAATATTCCGATTGTTTTGTTTCATTCCCTTATTTCATGGCGAATGACGGGCAGCACAGGCATGAGCAAAAGATGCTGACAATGAAATTCTGTCCTTGTGTTTATATCAGCTTAAACCAAATCACACTGTGGTTGTTTTGAATAAATGAAGCACCTGGAGCAAAACGATAAGAGGATGATTAATCTTCAGGGAAACTTTAGAGAAAAAATATTTTTAAATGAAAGGAAAAATTGCTGCGTGGAGTACTTTTCTTGCTGAGTAATGTCTCCGGAGACGACTTCAACAGCGGAATCGGAAATTCCCTCCGTCTTTAATTGAAAAGATCCTCAATGCTGAGCTCAACTCTGCTCATAGTGTATCCAAGTGAACTCTGCCTTCATCTTTCTGTTTCTAAAATCATTATTCAACTTCCATAACAGACCACCCACCTTTTACACACCCTTTATTTATACTCCCCCCCCTCCCCCACCCACCCCACCCCATAACCCTGCCCTTGTTTTCATGTTGTCAAGATTTGCCTTCCTCTGCAATTTCCCTGCCGTTATTCTGCCGCGTCGCATAAAACCAATTTCTGGTGCGGCGTGCGGGGGATTGTAGTGATAATGAAAAAGAGACTGGCTGAGGTGAATGTTAAAACGAGATAAGCGCAGACATGGAGAGTGTGTGAATGCCCTGACGGTGGGAAGGCCAGCCATTCCCCCCCAAAGACTTTTTGTTCCTCCCACATGTTGAGAACAACAGCAGGGTAATTGGATGCTGATAAAAGTGTGTGGCATAAGTGTGTGTTGCACATTTTACAAGCATGAAGAGACACGTACTGGCAGTGCTGGATGGTCAATACAATAGAAGCCTGTTATGGCCCGTAGATAGTTTTTTTTTTTTTTCATAGCAAAGAAACACATTATAGGCGATCAAGTTGTATTGCACATTTGCATTTGAATTTGAGGCAACGTGGGTTATATTGCAGAGGTAGTGCTTAGTGGTTGCACTTTCAATGCTTGGGAGACTCAAAGTCGACATGAAATGAAAATTCTGTTTGTTTATATATATTTTTTTTTTGACCTTGTAATTATAATAACTTGATTTAAAAAAATTTGTTATACTAATTACTAGTTGGAAGAATAATTACAGTTATCTTATTCAATTGACAGCAGTAGTTTTGAATATTTAAATGAATAGTTTACCAACAAATTAAAGTTCTGACATCTTGTACTCTTGTTCCAAACCTGTATGACTGTCTGTCTTCTGTGAAACACAAAACAAGATATTTCAAAGATTGTTAGTAACCAAAGAGTTTTAGTGGACATTGATTTCCATTGTCAATGGCAAAAAAAAAAAATGTTATGTTCCAAAAGTGTTATGCTTTATGATCCGCTGATGAAAGAAAAATGCACGGGTTAACATATCAATTGATAGATTATTTAACTTATAACATATTTTCTTTATAATAAACTGTAACATTTACTGATTTTAGACAATATAAGTGTTAGAGGAGATGCATTTGAGATTACTGGGGTCTTTTACTTCTAAAAATCATCCAAGAGTGAGATTTACAAAGTCTCATTTGCTCTCTATTTAATCCTGTTTCTGTCTGTCCTGTGTTTCTGGTCGCAAGACCAGTTTGAGTGGGTCGTGTAATGTGCAGTCAAAGAAGCAACAACAAAAATAATTCTCTGTTTTTCTGATGTAAGACTTTTATTTTGAAAGTGACACTGAAAGTGATGTGACATGAAGGCCGAATAATGTAACCCATATTCGGAATTTGGCCCTGTGCATTTAACCCATCAAAGCTAGTGCACACACATTATGAGCAGTGAGTAGTGAACACACACACTGCAAACTGTGGACACACACACACACGGAGCAGTGGGCAGCCATTTGCTGTGGTGCCCGGGGAGCGATTGGGGGTTAGGTGCCTTTGCTCAAGTCACCTAGTCGTGGGTATTGAGGGTGGATAAGAGCGCTGTTCGTTCACTCCCCTGCCTGTACATTTTCCTGTCAGTATTGAGAATTGAACCTGCAAACTTCGGGTTACAAATCTGACTCTATAACCATTAGGCCACGACTGCCCCAAAAGATTATTGAAAGCTTTTAACACTTCTGTAAGATGCCGTTTAAGTAAAGAGTGCCTGAGAAAAACTTGCTGTTCTGATTCAGTTTTTGCGGTCAGCTGAGATGTTGTCAGGCTATTTGTCAGTGTCATTATTCTTACGTTATTTTCGTAACTCTCACTTCAGAAAAGCGAACTTTCCTGTCCTGTCAGCCATTATCCACCTTATTTTTCAGGTAAGCGAGGGCTCAGCCATTTGTAATTTTAATGTGTCTGGCTCCCGGTGTCATTTTCCTCCAGTTATTTTTAGCCATACAAAACAGCTTGTTATGCTGCTTGATATTTCTTACCATACTATTTTAATGTATTGTCTTAATTCTAAACACACTGGTTTGTAGCGCAAACAGTTTTACAGTTTACTGCACTTTATTCTTCTCATTATTTCTCTATAGCAGCTAATGAATCAGAAGGTCCGCACATTCACAGAAAACACCTTACTTTTACACCTTACTTAAATAAGGTGGATAGCTACTGTGCTCCTACTCGTAGCTCGCACTCTTCAATTGCATGCTCAAATGAGGCAGCACACACTGTACATCACTTCATTATAAATGAATCGCAAAAGAAGTTATGACCATGCAATGTCGTAGTTATGTTGTCAATTACTAGGTCATGAAATTATCAAAAAGTACCGATAAATTACGTAACTTGCACTTTGTGTGTAGGCTGGGAAGGATTTACATGCAGGTGTGATGTTCGTTCTATTCACCAGGAGCAGTTTCCATATGTTTCATTAACAGTTCATGTTAGGATTGTGTATTTACCATAGTAGCTGTTGATTCCGTAATATCAAAATGCCACTATTTGACTTTGTGTTATTTTGTATATTTTTAAATCACTGTGGTGGCTCATACCAACTTACTAACTTTATTGTATTAACAAAAACTAGTTTGGGACTGCTATTTAATAGCCTTACTTACTTTAAAGTTTTTATTCATCAGTATTAGTCATATTCTTACAATCGATGTGAATAAGGGACGGTGTGTGTGATATTTTTGTGAAATAAATTTGCTTGGTTTTTATTACATTTTTTATTAGCTAATTGTATATAGGTCAAATTCCTAAAAAATTAGGTCGTGGCTTAATGACCATGAGAATGTGTGTCCCATGGCCAAACCAGAACCACTGCATTAAAGAGATGTCATTTGTGACAATACTTTCCTGCAGGTAATGAGAGAATTTCTGTGCTCTTGGATTCTTTGCTCGGTCTGTCCTTATACATCTTGTGAAGAATATCAGTATTCACGGGGCCTATTCATAGTGGATTATTCAGGTGCTCAAACAGAATGGAAAATAATGAGTGTCACCTTTGTACGGCGTGACAAAAGTTTCAGCCTGTCAGTGAGCGTTAATCTCAGGGTTCCTCTTTATCTCGTCACCGGCTTCAGGTCTGCTGCAATACGGCGCTTCAGTGAGGAAGGTCACGCAAATGACACATGGAGGACATGTCTGATCATTTGTGGCATAATGGTACGCATGCCGGACGAGGCTCGTCTTGGATAATGTACGAGGGGAGAGGTGAGTGAGATAAGGGCCGTCAGAGCCGGAGTCCACCTGCGGATTTTCGCACGGCTGTCAGATGGATTGCCTAGGTTTGGCCCCTCCAGATGGCACAGATGGGTCTCTTCATCTCTCCTCTTCTGCACGCCAGGCACTCCTTAATATAGCAACAGTACCCTGATCTCTCCCGGTGACCCTATGTCTCTACTGCGCGTTTCAACTCATCCGCACCTGTAGCCCAGATCTGTACATCATTTCCTGTTTGATCTTAATTACTGGCTCTAATTAGCAGCCCAAATACAAGTATATTCTTTTCCCAACGTGATTCTCAGCTCCAGAGGAATGGACCCTACTAATTAGAGGAAATTTCCATCCTTCCTGTTATCCCAGAGAAATTGAACCATGGGAATAGAGGAGAAGAACGCAGCAGAGACAGAAAGAAAGAGCAGCACCACTGAGGGCTTTTGGGCTTTTTCTATTCTTATACAGCGACACAAGGGACTATTCGACTTTTACATGACTCGGATTTGCATAAGAGAGACGCTCCCTGAGAATTCGCTGAATACACAAACGCATCAATCATATCCAAACAATCTACATCAAGTCAACTTAAGCTCTGCTGTTATAAACTCTGATGGGTTTCGTAATAGTACTAACTTGCCTGGCAATGGGAGAGAGACAGAGCGCAGTTGGTGACCACTCTATATCAGATCAGTATTGTCATCTGCTGTCCTTCATGTTGGGAGAGCTTCAGGCGTGTGTGACCCACATAAGCAGTGATGTGCATAGAAGTGAATGCCATACACTGCACTGCAAAGAGACTTTCAGAGGAGAAACTCTTCACTATGGCATTTGCTGTAACTTGGCATCTGTAAAGTGGCATCCTTTGTAGTTACACGCCTGGATGCGAAAAGCTGCAGTAAGTTTACCATAGTTGGATTTTATTTTGCTTTGAAACACTTGAGCGGTTGGCAAGTTTTAGAGTTTCAGTTGTTGGGGTTATTCTACAAAGTGGGTACTATTTGTGTCCTTAATGTCTACATTCATTGACTAACAATGAATAGCTATTTGCAACTTCAAAGTTAGACATTTTTCAGAAAACACTTTTATAAATGTTTTTAAAAGAAGTCTCCATTGCCCACCAAGGCTGCATTTATTTGATCAAAAATACAGTAAAAAAAAAATAACATTGTGCTTTTGCGCTGTTAATCCCGCATTGCAGTGCCAAACATACGGTGTTAGAATGTTAAAGCTAGACGCTTAGCAACAGACAACCAATCGCATACTCGTATTCGTGTGCTTTGCAGTCACGGAAACACATTGTATATAAACAGTCAATTCTGCGTTTCAGAGGATAAATGTCAAATGCTGACCGAAAACGCAACGATTTGAGTGAAGAAGAGACTGTTTCATTCTTATCTTTATATTCCGAATTGTCCATTCAGTATAAACTCGATAGTACAGAGGCAATGCAAGGAAGCACAATGCTTGAGCTTTTATGTAAAAAGGTTGCATGTCTGGTTCATCACATCAATGACAATGACACCGCAAATACGCACATAAGAACGTTAACCCATGGTTTAGGAATGTACAATGTGAAACGGCTAAATTAGGAGCAGTGTGAAACGGGAAGCAAGATCACCTAGGATTGCATTTACTCAGGTTTAAGAATGACCAAGGGTTAACTATTTCAAGTGTGAAAATCCATATAATGTATTATCAGAAGACTTGAAGAAGGGGCGATGAAGTTATTTGTCTAAAAGAATCAAACTGGAAAAGGTACCGGTTTCATAGAATGACCCTTGACCTGGTATCTGTCTGGTATTTATTTGTTAATCAGACATTTACTCTGTACCAGAGAGCGGTTATGTGTGTCAGATAAAGAAAGAGAGGTCGTGTTTGAGAAAAAAACAAAGCCAGTCCTCTCATTAGCTTTAAGGCAACAGAGATGATTAAAGAATCTCTGCTGGACACATGGCTACTGAAAGAGCTGAGCACATGGACATCACTCCTCTTTCCTTCCAATCATTCTGTCCCTTAATCTTATCTCTCATTTTTCTCTCTTTTCATGTTTATGTTTGTTTATGGGCTTTTGGCCAGTGGTGAGGAATCAGGATGGCACAGATCATATTCAAACCCGTGTCCCTGCGAGCTCACTATACCACGGCTCTGACTCTGTTCATTTCTTTGCTTTGTTTCTTTCACTCAGATCTCATAAGGTGATTCATATCACCTGCAAATAACGCTTGTTTATTTATGTGGTGTCACCTCAATTATTCTGAATTTTTTATTGCCATAAACAGTAAATCAGATTCAGCACAGCAAAGGAAGGCAGGAGAGCAGGAGCTCTTTTTTCAAACTCAGACATAGCTGGAGGGGGTTTTCTGCTAATTCTCTGTTAATGTGACACAGCATGTATCTCCAGATTAATTAACCATCCGCCTGCCCTCAGAGTGCTGATACAGTGACTGCATCAGTGTGTCTCTCTTAGGCCATGCACACTCACTGAAGCTAAATACAGTTGTCACTCCTGTCCTGAATCCTAAATCCCACTCTACACACAGATTTCACTTGTTTACTAGAGTGAAAATGCATTCCAGATACACCAAAAATTCCGGTAGTGACAACCGTATTTATGTTAATCCACATGGCGTATAGTACCACACTGAGCAACTGTTTTTAACGCAGTTGAGCCCTGACAGCTTGTGAAGTGCCGTGCTAGAAAATGACAAAAACGTATAAGATATGTAAGGTATGAGCCTTCGTACAAGATATGAAAGGTATGAGCCTTGATTCAGTGACAAATTTTGATACCTATTTCTTAGCACTGTAGTTCCTCCCACCAACATTTTTGTCTAAAAAGGCAGTTTATTGCACAAATCTTTTTTTTTTCTTTTTGTCTGCTACTAGTCTGTTAAATTGGTGTTATATTATAGCAAAAGAAAGTACTGACATACCTTGATATTGATATTTTAATATCTGTACAAGTTTAAATTTGGGCGTACTGTCCCTTTAAGGTCTTTTTTGTATTTGGGACAAAAAAATGGTCTTCCTATTTCCCCTGTTCATTCTATGGCATATGGGGCCTCTGGGCAGGCCTGGAGTGCTGGGATAATTGACTTAATTTCTCTTTATTTTGAACCTGTCTATTGTGCTTTGTGTAACAAACAGCAAACATTTTAATCAACATTGACCTCGAATGACACAGCTGCTGCACATTTACACGCCAACGTCTGCATCTGACTGACAGTCATGTTTATGCGAGGGATTACATGCGTGGGGTAGACGGTCGGGCCCGGTGCCAACGCAAATTGGATTATGGCGAGCAATATTCTGGAAACATTTTATTATCCAAGGGCTTTTAGTGTAATGTGATTACTTTGTAATGCACTTTTGTTTTATAGACTGCTTCAGCACATTGCAGCTCCAGCTTTATTAAGCGTGAATTTATTCTGTAGTACACATCATCAGGTTGTCACCTGTTGCCTTCATAGCACTCAGGGGCCTTTAAGCGTGTTTTCAGCAGTGCTTATTTAAATTCAGTCCTCATCGTTCACTGTGGCCGAATTTAAATTGCTGGGTACTGTTGTGCTTTTTGTGAAACTTTCCTGATGGTAAACCTCAGACAGTGGCATTAATTTGTGCTGAGAGTTTGACGTGTCTTCTTGTCGTAAAGAGTTTGCGGTGTCTAGATTGAGGGCGACGTGTGCGAGGCCTCATTAACCTATCGTCACGTCTGCGTCTAGGCAGGGTCTCTCATCGGGTCACATTCATTTGCCTGCATCTGATTAAAGACACTTTCATTACCTGAGAGGAGCACAAGGGCACATCCCAGCTGATCCCAGATCAGCCACAATGGCACAGTTTCACGACGGCACGCTAGTTGAATAGTTCTGATTTTTTCATTCAGCATGATTGTAATTATTCCTCAGACTCACACTTTTTTACTCTGCTCCGTGTCACGACTTCCACCCACGCTGCCATATTGGATATTGGCTCATGCAGTTGTTGCATGTATTGTCTAAAGTGGAAGACAGGCAGAACTAGAAGTAATGGGCGGCTGTGGCTTTCTATTAGTGACAGGTGAGGATATGCATGCTGGCTTCAGCAGACAGGAGATTGCCCGTGGTGCAATTACCATGCAGCTTGGCAGACAGACAAGCCAACACCATTATGAGTGCAGTCAGTGTGGCAGAATGTGTCACCCCACTGCCATCTCTGCATAGCTGAAAACACGTCAATCTGTCCCTTTGCTTTTGTGTATTGTCCAAACTTTTCCACCTTTAAACATTCCTATCCCTATTAAATCACTTAACAAACACAGTTTTGCTTCTGATTGGATGAGTCATGTTTAAAACTGTGGGGGAGTCACTTATATATCCTAGGAATTTTTTCTTGTAAAGGGGTACTTCACTACTGGCAAAATAGACTTTTGCCTATGCCTATGCCGTAAAAAGGCAGATTTAGTTTTTAAAAAAATCAGTTGCTGAAACAAGGCTGTTGTCTTTCCTTTTGCCAAATAGTAAACAATACCCATAATGCACTGGGCATGTTGCTATCCAAGGGTGGAGGAATTAAAAGAGTAAACATTTAGTGAGAGTGAGTTACTTTCGGTTTCCGGTGAATGATGCAGCGCGTTGTAGGCAGTGATTAAAAGTGGCAAAGAATCGTAAATACGGAGAGAACACCGCGACGGAAAATCTGAAAAACCTCCACGTTTGCAGTCAACATCTCAAACTGGATGACTACGAACACTGCTTTATGCCGTTCTTTCTGTTCATCCCGTGGACTTTTGCTGACCAATAAACATGAATTTCTCAGTCCTGGTAACACAGAGAACAAGTAAAAATATATATACTACTGACATTGTGGCAATACAAAGTGGGTTGAAAATCTCAAGTTACACTTGAGTTTTATTTTTTAAAGTTTTTTTTAAAAATATAATTCTATAAAAGTTTTAATTATAATTTTAACTAAAGGTTTTTTTTTCTGAACAATTCCATTTACATTTTATTTTAGTTTTAGTTTTATTTCAAGGAAAAAAAATGAACAGTAACAACTCTGGATGCTAGCTATGGAATAGGCATAGCAAGACTAAGGAGTCAGCCTTTTTATTCCAAAAAGGATAGAAATGTAATTTCCATCACCATCATTTCCATCCCAGAATAATATTAAACACAATACATATTTTTGAGATGAGGTGTAAATGAGACTATGGTGTGAATATTCATGACCGAATTTTCCTGTGCTGTATGTATGTCCACTGTTGGAAGAGTTTTCTGTAAGTCCAGAGGAATCATAGCGGGAAAAAGTATTCATTACTACAAGAAGTTTAAGTCCAAAAAACTCACTTTGATTTCATTGGTTCTTTAACCATGTCTCTGCTCTCTTTCTTCTCTTATCTCATAACCTTAAGGTGATGAACGTGAGCCTGGCTGAGGGTGACGTGGTCAGATTCGAAGACCTGGGCGGCAGGGAACCTTCAATGCTGGCCAACGAGTCCATCTTGCTTAAAGGTCTGGTGGTACGCAGCTGGAGCAACCAAATATCCATCCACTTCCGTAGCCAGCAGCCGCAGTCCAGCTCCTTGCTGCTGCGTTACCAAGGTGAGATGTCCTACGTCAACCTCTAAACATCTGCTTCATCTACTTCCTGCTAATTGCACTTGTGCCAATGTCTCCGGCTGGCATGGATCCAGCCCTCTAGACAGACCTGTTTATGAGTGTACACTTACTGATTAGATTGGCACGAACGATTAGGACTCTGGGAGTATGGAGCTCTCAATCATTGCTTTCTATTAGGAGAGACTCTCTGTGCACTGAAGGGGAAACACTCCTTGTTATCTCATGTCAACATAATATGCTCATGTTAGCCTGAAAATGACAGCTGCTGTCAATAGGCTGCATAATTACATCGGAGAATGACTTGGATAATTCTCTGCTAATAGTCTTTTAACAGAGTCATCAAGGGGAGATCGGCACAACAGAAAAGGTTACGGAGCACTGATGCGCCCTGGCCCAGCCCTGCGCCGATATCTCGTTCCTTATTCGGGACGATAAAATGACAAATGACTTTTACAGGAAAATTCTTTTGTTTCTGTGAGCTAATGAACTGTGGCGGGTTTGCAGTGGCGTAATTTCATTTTTTGCACATCCTTAATATGCCTTTTGAATAAGAAAGTCGTTTACACTCCACCCCCTCTTTCTCTCTGTCTTTATGAGTGTGTGGGGGGTAATCAGTGGTGTTCAGCTTTTATAGAAAAGAAGCTACATTCCCCCTGTTAGACTCATAGCAATCATCCCCAGGAGCCAGACAGCACATATTTCATAAAGGCTCTGTTTCTTTACAAAACTTCCAATTACTTGGTTCCGAAGGCCCTGATTCCGGTTCAGTTTAATGTTCCCCAGCTGCTATGCTGGATGGATGTGCACACGCAAGAGCAGCTAATTTTGCCACTGGGTTTACACTTGCCTTGGCATTGATGTAATGGCAAACAAGGAAGGACAAGAACCAGGCATGGATTGAGATCTAGCGTAAATATGCAACATGACTGTAGTGTTGAGTCGAGTGCGGACAAAAATGATTTGATTATTTATTTAACCTGTTGTCGTTTCGAACCTAAATGACTTTCTTTCTTCTGTAGAAGGTAAAAGGAGAAGTTTAGCAGAATATTCACACTGCTCTTTATCAGATAATGTAGATCAGATGCTGTCGAGCTGCACAATTGACAAAATGCACAATTTAATTTTCTTAATTTTAGTTTTTCATCTAATATTTATTTTATTTTAACTTTATTTGAATTACCTTTTTTTTTTTATTAACAATAATAACACTGCAGGTTAAAATGCAGTGCAAAATATATGCATATTCAAATGGCATGAATATATGGCATTTTACATGTAAATAAATAATATAAATATGTATTGATAATAATTAATTATTTTATTCATGATAATAATTAAAATAATGACTAAAATTTTCGTCTGTTCTTCACACAAATCTATGATTTCAGAGGATTTGTCTTTGGGATTATTGAAAAGACCAGCATAAACATTCTGTAAAATGAAATTTTTATTAAAAAAAAATAATCATTTAAAAAGTCATTACATTTTGTTTTGACGCTTTTATTCAGTCTACAAATGGTAGTGGACAAACACTTATATATTTAAAATAAATAGTCTTAAGCAAAAACAATTGATGCGCTGTAATAGGTGGTCTCATTTTCTTTTCAAAAACATGGTGCATCTCTATAATTTGAGAATAAAATGTCCCTGTCAATGTTAAAACCAAACCTAAGGCCTTGTACTTCAACATACTGAGGTTATAGAGAAAATGATCCTCATTGAGCTACAAGATAAAATGAAGAAGGACCTCTTGATTTTCTGGAATGAGTGAGGTTAGATGCTGTTTCTGTTTGCATTATTGCACTTGCTATAATTTTTCCTGGCTTCCTTTTACTTCACAAACTCGCCAGACAGTTGAATAGAAGAACATTTCTGGATGTTCTTTTTTTTTCCAATATCAGTTTTTAACATGGTCATGTGAGGCATGTCTACGAAAATTGGCTGTGTTTCAACATGGATGAGCATTCTTTGATCGCCTCAGCTCTTTTCCACGGCTTTGTGGTGTGAGCATTAGAGTATGAACACATCAAAATCTTTTTACATTGAACTTTTATCTCTTGTCATGTGTCTATAGCAAGTAGTTTTCTGCTATACCATCCACGCAGATCTAACACTCCTGTCCTGTCCCGACGTTCAGCAGGCCGTACAGTTTGACGAATGACAGATTCTCAAAATGGGAACCTCCATCAAAGACACGCACATTAAAGATTTAGACCTCTAAATAATTCAGATCACAATGAAAGGACCCTCGCTGCACCACTTTGCGTCTGGATAAAGGTTAAACACAAACAAGGCAGGGCTGATGGAGTGAAGTTTGAAATGGAGGCTGTTGGGGTCTGAATGGCCTTTTCTACAGGTAATCGCCCCCTTTGCTGCCCCACCACTTAAATGTCAGAAGCTTGAGATGTTGTCAATCTCATACGGCACTGCAGAGGAAGCACGTGTGCATATGCAAGTGTTTTGGGTAAACTATTTTGTGAATCCTTTAGATGAGGTATTATGAGCTGAGGATTGGAGTCCTGCCCCAGTATGAGCTCAGTTGTGTAGTTGAGCCGTGATAAAGTCGGCTGATCTGGGCTGAGCCTAGCAGTGCATGGCGGGTTGCTGTGTGCAGTGATGGCTGAGGAAGCTGCTGTAATATCCTCCACCCTGCCGCTCGCTCCTCCCAGAGGAGATTAACCCTGCAGGGCGAGGGATCACCAGCTGAGATACACGCTCTCACCCACTGACACACATCCTCAGCCAAAGCAGGGCTCCACTTCTCACTTTTTTCGTCTGCTACTTTCTTTGCACTTTCATTAGAGCAAAAGTCACATTCACCAAGCACCACATGGAAGAAAAACTAGACTTTTGTGTGTAAAAGAGTTATTTGCCAGTTGTCATGTATATACTAATAATAATAATACTTGTTTGGTGACACTTTATTTTGATGGTCCCTTTTTAACATTCTGTCTACTATAAGTAAGTTTGCAACTACAGTAGGCCTACATGTCAACTAATTCTCATTAGAGTATTAGTAGACTGTGCTTAATATCTGCTAACTCTTTTTTGTGATGCTCCCTAACAGACATAAGTTTAGTGTTGAGATGTTAGGGCTGGGTATCGTAACAAAATGTTCGATACCGATACCGATACCTTGACTTCGATACCGGTTCCTGAACGATACTTTTTTCGATACCAATTTTGTTTAACAATATAACATTACCTAATTTTTATTTTTTTTTGTTCAGTTTGTTGACTTTTTTACACTCATATTTTGAGTATGTAAAAAAGCACCAATGCTGAAGTTTTCTATGTTTCCTAATCATTTAACAACATGTATTCTTTACTTCAATGAGCTCATTGTTTCTTCCTTAACTTAATGCATTGTTTAACAATGAAATTGAATGAAAATTAATAGAAATGCATTACACTGTCACCTCTGATAACAGATCACTCTAAATTGTAATTTAGACACATTCATTTTCTGTAAAGCTGCTTTAAAACGATATGTATTGTGAAAAATGCTATACAAATAAATGTGAATTAAATTAAATATAGGCTACTAGGGGGCGGGATATATGCCTCGCGCTCCGCACACATCAAGCTTGCCGCAAAGCACTGGCAAAAGTAGCCTAATGATTATGGATGTGTCGGGAAACAACAGCAAGGAGATATTTTAATTGTTTATTAATGAACAAGTGTTTACTAATGGTGTGTTCACTGTTCACACCGAACGCGGATTTAATTATTTGCGCTAGTAGATTAGATACAAAGTCAAAGACGGGGATAGACGCATCATTCGCGCCGGGCGTCGCGAATGATGCGAATTGGGCGACGCGTTTTGAACTCGAGCGGAAGATTGAAGCGTCTAACTAGACGCGATAGACGCCTATTTGACGCTCTATTCGCGTTCGGTGCGCTTTGTATGACACACCGCTTTGCCTTATCAGATTTACCGTGTTACCGGTCTTGGCAGCAATTATCTTGTCGAAAATATTGCATCGCGTGCTTCTGGCAAACACACACACACACTGGTCACCGTGATTTTGCCAAGTAAGACATGGTCCTGGATCAACATATTTTGTTGATCCTGGATCAACATTCCTGTCCCAAAATGTAGTCCTTAACCAATCCCTACCCCTAAACCTAACCCTACCCATAACTTTTCCTTAAAATCAGAGGATAATGAAAGGTGAATAGCACTGATGTTTAAGTACTTCACCCTGGTTCTAAGCCTTAACTTGACATAAACTGTAAACTTGTCCCTCAAATCTGATTGGTTGATTAGAAAGTTGATCCAGGATCAACAAAGATGTTGATCCAGGAACATGTGGTACTTGGTGAAATCACGTTCACCCACACACACTACAGCCTCACATGCGACAAGCCAAGTCTCTGGGCAGCCGCGTAAACTAGTGTTTTTCCTCCACAGCCAATCATGCTGCATGCATGTTTCACTGACGTTGACGAGATTAACCACTTAGGTACCGAAATTTGGTACCGAAAAACAAGACATGTTTCGATACTCGGTAGTACCGAGGCAATTCGGTCGGTACCTAAAAAGTACCGAACTCGGTACCCAGCCCTTCAGCCTAGATTCTCTAATCTCTAAAAATTTCCAAATGCTCCACGTGAAACTGCGGTCTTCCGACCTTCAGTTGATTTTGATTAATATGCGCGAAGGAGAGAGAGCGAGACAGCGCTCGTGTTGTTTGAAGACATGAGAGTGCGCGCGCGCGGGCGGGGGGTTCTCTCTCTCTCTCTCTCTCTCTCTCTCTCTCTCTCTCCCTCTCTCTCTCTACTCGTTATGTATGGCGTTATATGTGTGACTCAATCCTGAGCGAGTAATTGTACATTTTGAGCACAGAGAACTATATTTTGCAAGCACATTGCATTATATTTTGAACAGAAATTAACAATCGCAAAAAAAAAAAAATTCGTTTGAACAAAGAAAAAACGATTCCGTGCTCAATAAATGTATTTTCTACTATCCATATTAACGTGCAATAATAACCCATCTCACGCAGTACTCAGGTGCTCTCTCACAAACTTATAGGGGACTATCACGCTTCCGGGTTTCATGGGCGGGATTTGTCAACTTTGTGCATGTCTACTTCCGACGCAGTTCAACAATGGCTGAAACGAAGGCTAGATGTCACTGCTCTGTTCCACTTTGTAAATCTAAACAACAACACTAACCCTACTTAAGTTCTCATGGATTCCCGACTGAATTGAGTATAAGGAAGAAGTGGATTAAAGCGGTTCGCCGGGATTAAGGTCCAAACTTTAAAATAAAACAAGGTAGCACGTTTGTTTGTAGCCGGCACTTTAGTGAATCAGACTAATTTACCAGGGATGCCGTATAAATAAACAGTGTAGTCCGTCATCAGTTCCCCAGAGTGATCGGTGATTCAACGGAAGTGGCAGTGCACAAAGATCACTGAATGCGGAAGTACTACGTATCAGCGTGATAATCCCTTATTCTTGCGCTCTGTCAAGTCTCTCTCTCTCTCTCTCTCTCTCTCAACCTCTTAATTCTGTGCGCGCTCAACTCTTGACACACACGCTCGCTCAACTTGCAACAGCGTTACAAGTGTGCCACAAAATCAACCAATCGGAAAATTAAAGGTAAATTGTGATTGGCTGTTGCTCTCCAATCAAATCGCTAGTAGAACCAAAGCCCGTCTGGTAGAACTTTTAATTTTTAATTTTTATTTTTTATTATTATTAACAAAGCAAATACAAACAAATCAGGTACAATGCAAAATCTTACTACGAACTTACAGTGCACATCCTAGAAAAAAAAAGAAAAAAAAATTAAAAGAACAAAAGAGCATGGAGCATGTTATAAATGGCAAAAATGCCATTTACATATTCAAAAGAAAATAAATCAAAAGGGCAACTATTCAATAAGATTGTTTACAAAAGAAGCCCGTTTCTCAGCATTCTTGTTATTAATCAATAACAAAGAGTTATAAAAACTTTTCAGCTCATTCCTCCAATGAGTAGCCTTATGTTAGGATTTGGCTTGAAAAAACGACATTTATGTATGAAATGTTTACTTAACAAAATTACATTGTTAATGCCAAAATCATTGTGATCATTAATTGTTAGATTCAATTGTTGAAGGTCCAGCCAAAACCTTTGTACAACTTCACACGAACAGAAAAGATGATTCAAATCTTCGGGTTCATTTTCACAGAAGCTACAGTTTCCTACATCCATTTTAAATCTCTGTTTTAAAAAATCTTTAGTTGGATAAATCCTATTTATAATTTTAAATTGCATTTCTTTCATCTTTGGGAATTTTAAGTATTTACATCTAATCTTTTTTATTATCTCCTTTTCAAAGTCTTTGAGAATATAATCTCTTTTGAGAGAGCTTGTTTGGCAGTTAAGTAAACAGTTCCTTATAAACTTGTTGTTACATTTGTAATTCAGAAAATTAATACCATTAATGTAAAGTTGTCTTAAGGTAGGCGTGACTTTTGAATATATTATATCCTGCTTAATCATAGCTACAAGTGATACTGGGAGAGCTTTCACAATCTGTTTAAACTTCTTTTGGGTACATCTAATTTGAAATTTGTCACAGAATTCAACATGTTGTAAAACAATTCCTTCATGAATTGGGCAATTGCCCAGACACCTTTAGAGAACAATTCTGGAATAAAACAGATTTTTTTTTAAAAAGATAAAAATTGTGATAAAATTATAAAAAAAGATTTTCTATTTACCAATATATACCTATTATTCCAAATTGGTGTATTGTGTGGTGTGAAATTATGCTTGAATATTAATTTCCAATACAGAAGAACCTGTTGGTGGAAATCTGAAAGTTTCATAGGAAGTTTCTTAAAATCAAAATCGGATTTTAGAAGGCGTGTAAAAGAGACAGGTGTCTATTTGGGACTCGGCTATTATTTGAAGTTTTACGGTATACCTAAACCTACCCATCTCCGCCCCCTGATCCCTAACCCCACCCCTAATCCTACCCATCTCCACCCCCTGATCCCTAACCCCACCCCTAATCCTACCCATCTCCACCCCCTGATCCCTAACCCCACCCCTAATCCTACCCATCTCCACCCCCTGATCCCTAACCCCACCCCTAATCCTACCCATCTCCACCCCCTGATCCCTAACCCCACCCCTAATCCTACCCATCTCCACCCCTTGATCCCTAACCCCACCCCTAATCCTACCCATCTCCACCCCTTGATCCCTAACCCCACGCCTAATCCTACCCATCTCCACCCCCTGATCCCTAACCCCACCCCTAATCCTACCCATCTCCACCACTTAGATCTGGATCCAACTCTGCCCCCTGGATCTCGTGTACTGCAATGAGGTGCTACTGCACCGGACGCACACTTTCTCAGTTTATGGCCAGCAGTATTCTTATGTTCAAGGACATTATGAAATTAAGATAATGTCTGTACTATGTTATGATTGTACTGTACAATTAAATACGATAGTTGCTGAGTCTGTGATCTGAACACTTTATACCTCAGAGCATCCATTAACTGAATGAATTGAGAATATCACCTGAAATTCCGATAACATCAGCAATTTTCATTCAAGCAGCTGATTCCTGTAAATGAATGTAAAATTAAATTTATATTGCAGCACAGGGTGAAGTCATTTACGATGATTTGAGACAAATATAATGTAAATTTAATATAAAACTATGGATTTTGAACATATGGGCGCCGGGGACAGACGGCGAATGGCACCGCCGGTGTGTGTACACTCATAGAGAAAATGTGTTCGAATTTAAAAGACGTGGCGCTGCGCTTCTCGTCCGGTCTGCGACCCCCATTAAAGTGCTGTTTTCTTTTGAGCCGAAGAACTCCCATACAGGCGAGCTTACTTTTTTCAGGTGTGGACAGAGTGTTTCACTCTCTCGCTCTTGTTTGATAGGTGTCAGCGGGTGCAATACAGCCGCCTTAGAGGTCAACCAGGTACTCGCGCTGGAGTATTTACGTGTCATGTTATCATAACAGTCCTATTCATTTTAAACATTGTGGTTATCGCCAATACCGGTATATTGCCACACTCTAAATTAACACGATGTCGATATTTCATGCTTTGAATATCACGATTATCGTCAACACCGGTATATTGCGACACCCCTAGTTCACATCTATTTGAAGTTAAAGAGGCATTCTTCAGCCAGCCGGTTGTAAATGGCAATGTTACACCAGTATTCGGTTAATATCTTTCAAACCCATCAGGAGCTCTGTACTCTTAAGATGATCAAAGTTTACCATTTGCTGCTTGACCGTAAAGTCTAAATCAAGGCATTTTATGATGCAATCTTAAACGCTGTGTAAGTCATCCTTTGACCTTATTTGTCTGCAAGGTCTTCATGGATGCCCTGTAAGTGCTGTCATGCACTGACAGACCAAATTTCTGTGATAGATGGGAATGTGTTAGTTTTATGTGTCTAGGCATGCCCTGCCTTGACTCATTCATGCACTTCTCTCTCCTTCTGACCCTGCCCGTCGGTGCGGCATTGGACCGAGGCCCTGAATCCCAAATGATCTGGAGCTCGCCACATCCAGATTTTATTTCAGTTCCGCCCTTGCGTTTTATATAGCGTAAGATGAAAGTAGAACCATTTTGAACAGATCTCGGGGTGAGCTTGACTGTGTGAAGGGTGAGTCGGAATAGCTGTAAAGCGAAATTAAACAATTCAAGCTATTCTATGTATAAACGGTGTCGTTGATCATTTAATTGCCTGAATTTTTCTGTTCTGGAAGAAGATAACGCCCTGATGTTTCATTCCATTTGATCCCTAGGTTCACCTTGTCTGGTGTGAAATAAGTCAAAACATTTTCATTAGACAGACGTGCAAGACGAGACAGATCTGATTATAGATGGACACGCTGTCTCTGGGAGAATGGCTAATTAATTTCTGCATAATGAGCTGCCTCTTTTGAGAGGTTGACAGGCTAATGAATCCTGCCCTCTCATCACGGAGTTGCGCCTTGGAGTCATCTAAAAAATGACCTCGACCTGCACAGGAAGAGGAATCGTGTCAGGTCATTTCAAAGCACGCCTTTAAGAATGAACAATGCTGCAGGTGACCGAGGGCATGGAGATTGATAGATGAAAATAGGGCCATTCATGAAATTAGAAAAAGAGAAAAGGAGATTTTGCAGTGAAAAGGCTCCACAATTAAAGCACTCTCCTTCCTCCGCTTCTCTGTGGGAAATTGCTTTAACATTTAAAGAGTCGGTGGGTTGACAGAAAGAGATGGCACCATGCTGGGTCCCATAGAATTGCGCGTTTTCTCAGAAATTGAACGTTAGTCACGAGCTGTAATTCTTTTCTTTCTCAGTTTTATAAGCACCGTTATCCCTTCAACTTTGTGTGACCTGCCATTCTGTACACAGTATGTCACCCGATTAGGGAGTCGTGTCATGTGTCCATGTCTGATTTGAACCTCCACGTCTTGGCACAAACGTTGCCCTTCTCAGTGATAAACGTCTGGATGGATCAGTGTCTTTGACGGCTGCGTTAAAAGACAGGCAAAGTTTCCGTAAAAGAGCTTTGACATTTAGTGGTGTCAGAGCGTTCGGCGGCTGAGGTGTCAGATCAGCTTAAGCAGATGTGCAGCTCAGGCTGTATTTCACCTTTATGCCAGGTTCACCTCTGCCTGAGGCCATCTCATTTCTGCAACATTAATTTTCGTGCTCTCCTGTCGTGTGTGACGGCCAATAATAAAAGGCCAAACCGCCCCTGTGCTCAAGTCTATTGCGGATTTATGACTGAGGAGTTTTTATCTGTATTTGGTCTTGGTTTTTTGTTATAATAAATAATTTTGTACACCCTGCACTTATCAGAGAGTACATAATCAGTATGTTTTAACTTCAAGTCAGCATAACTTGGCCTTTACATCCTTTTACAAACGCATCCTATTGCGTTCTGAGTGAAACAGGATATTTAATGAGCATTTTGCACGTTTTGGGAAATTGTTATATATAAAAACATATGTAATATATTATTTTATTACATAAAAACATATGTAATATATATTATATTATATAATTATAACTTAATTTTATCAGCATCTTGGTGGTTTTAACTGACATTTTTAAGTGATATCCCAAAATTTGCATAAAATGTGTGGAAGGGGTTCCCTTTCAAGGGAACTCGAGCTGCGTCGAACGCTGCGGGAACGCCTCTGCGTTGTGCGTCATGAAGCACGTATGGAATCAGCCCAATGGAGAGATGAAACGTCATAGGCGGGTGACGTCATCGACCAGGAAACTATAAAGCACCCCAAAAACATAAGCGCAGTAGCTTCTGTGCCTTCAGTCGCGCTACATGTGAATCTGTCCCTGTCTGATATTGTTTGTCTTACATACCCTGCACCACACAAACAATTTATCCTATATATATATATATTGAGAGATTATGGCGGACGAACAGCAGTTTAGAAAGTGTGTTCCTCCCTGCTCGCGTTATTTAACGAGCGGGGATACACATGATCTTTGTGTTGTTTGTTTGGGAGTTCAGCATGCCCAGTTTGCTCTCGAGGGAGCAGACTGTGAGCATTGCGAGCGTTTGCCGTTAAGGACGCTCCGCTCCCGCCGGTCGCTCTTTGAGGAGAGCGGTTCGGTGCGCGCTCCCCGCGGTTCGGGTCCCGCTTCTGCCGAGGCAGAGCGGCGGCGCTTATCGTGGGGATCGCAGATGGATCTCTCAGCGGGGGTTGAGACGGGCGCTGCCTTATCTCTCCCTTCACCTGTGAGATCCAGTGCCTCATTCCTGGGTTCGGAAGCACGCGCTGCGGTTTCTTCCGCTCAGGATGAGGCACCCGTACTACAGCTATCCAGTTCTGAGGAGCTGGATGTTGTTAGTGTGGAGGGAGAGACTGAGGATTCGCCACCTCACTCTCCCGAAAGTGATGAGCTTATGGAGGTTTTAACACGAGCTGTTGAAAAACTCAGTATTGAATGGCCAGTGATTAGACAGGAGTCTGTGTCAAAATCGAAACTCGATGAAAGATTTTTGCCCTCACGTGTTCAGCCTCCACGCCGGTGTCTGCCGTTCTTTCACGATCTCCACACTGAGGTGTCGAGATCGTGGAAGAAACCGGTGGAAAAAACCTCGCGAGCTATCTCTCCCCCGAGGCGGCGTCATCTTTTAAAACACCGGTATTACCCACCAAGCCCCTCAGAAATACATCTGCTTTGGTGGGTAAAGCGTATTCGGCTGCAGGTCAGGCTGCGTCATGTCTGCATACAATGTCAATCTTGCAGTCATACCAGGCTGACCTGCTGAGGGACGTGAGTGAGAGTGAGGCAGTCAGTACTGACGTAGTTCGAGAACTGCGTCAGGCTGCTGATTTATCCCTGCGCGCCACCAGAGAATCGGCCAAACTAGTGGGTCGATCTATGGCAGCTCTGGTGGCCGCAGAAAGACATCTCTGGTTAAATCAGACAAATGTGAAAGAGAAAGAAAAAGCTTTTCTTTTAGATGCTCCTCTCTCTCCATCGGGGTTATTTGGCGAAGCTGTTAATTCTGTTATAGACAAATTCCAGGAAGAGAAAAAACAAGCTGCAGCTTTCAAAAAATTTCTCCCGTTAAAAATTCACGTCCCTGGGGCTGCTGGGCGGGAGCAGCCCCGGCCGTCTACAAGCTCATCCCATAGGGCGCGGCAGATGCAGAGTGTCGCGTCTCGTGCTCCCCCTGCTGGACAGTGGGCTCAGGCGCGGCACTCTCAGCCGAAGTCTTCTAGCAATAGACCTGATCTGAGGACAGTGATATTGTCTAAGAAGGCTTCAGCTAAGAAGAAGTCCTGACGCCGAGGCGTTCAGGATGCTGAGGGTGGTCCCCACCGAGGCGGAAAGGAGTTCACCTCTCTTTACGGTGCCCATTCTTCCTCGGTGCCCTCAGGGGGCCGTTCTGCCAACCCCGCCTTCATGCCGGGGCGTAGGCGGTCCCAGCGAGCGTTTTCCCGAGGGACGCTCGCTCCCTCTGAGGAGGGTCTCACAGCAGTCAAACCAGTCGTTCCCTGCCGGTGCGCCGTTACAGGGCGCTGTGTTTGCTGCTCAAGTTACACCAGAGGCCAGTCTCGAGAGACTGGTACCCTTAGTAGATTTTCTGGCAGAGTAGAAAAACCTTCCAAGAATATCTCATTGGGTCCTGCAGACAGTAGAAAAAGGATATGCTATCCAGTTCAGGTGTCGTCCACCAAAATTCAGAGGGGTTCTGCACACAGTGGTGGGCCCCGAGCAGGCTCTGGTAATGGAACAAGAGGTGAAAACGCTCCTCCAAAAGGAGGCTATAGAACGGGTTCCTCCTCCCAGTTTGGAGTCAGGTTATTACAGCCGATATTTCATCGTTCCAAAGAAGGATGGGGGGTTGCGTCCAATTTTAGACCTGCGCCTATTGAATCGCTCGGTAGGGAAGCTAAAATTCAAGATGCTCACTATCAAGCAGATCGTGTCTCAAATCAGATCCGAGGACTGGTTTGTCACGATAGATCTAAAGGACGCATACTTCCACATTTCCATCCTTCCACAACACAGGAAGTTCCTGAGGTTCGCCTTCGGGGGCGAGGCGTACCAGTACAGGGTTCTTCCGTTTGGCCTAGCTTTATCACCCCGCACTTTCACGAAATGCATGGATGCAGCACTAGTGCCTCTGAGGCTTCAGGGCATTCGTATTCTCAATTACATCGACGATTGGTTGATTTTAGCTCAGACGGAGCAGATGGCGGTTCGGCATCGAGATGTCGTCCTCGCTCATATCAGAAAGTTGGGGTTGAGGCTGAACGCAAAGAAAAGTGTACTATATCCTTCTCAGAAGACCACTTTTCTGGGTGTCGTTTGGGATTCGGTCTCGATGCGGGCGCGGCTCTCTCCGACCCGCATCGCTTCGATTCTCTCAGCTGTGAAACAAGTAAAGCTAGGCCAGCTACTCACTGTGAAGCAGTTTCAGAGACTGTTGGGTCTGATGGCAGCAGCATCCAACGTTATACCTTGCGGCCTGTTGTACATGAGACCGTTACAGTGGTGGCTCAGGACCAAGGGATTCTCCCCGAGGGGAAATCCGCTCCGCACGTTCAAAGTCACGCGGCGCTGCCTTCGTGCTCTGGTCATGTGGAGAGAAACTTGGTTCCTATCCAAAGGTCCTGTGCTGGGGGCTCTTTGTCGTCGCATAACGCTAACGACGGATGCTTCCCTCACAGGGTGGGGGGCGGTCATGAGTGGCCGCCCAGCCCAAGGTCTGTGGCAGGACCATCATCTATCGTGGCATATAAATTGTCTAGAGATGTTGGCTGTGTTTCAGGCTCTGAAACACTTCTTAACAGACCTGAGGGGCCATCATGTGTTAGTTCAATCAGACAACACGTCGGTGGTCTCTTATATAAATCATCAGGGGGGCCTGCGGTCTCGCCGGCTTTACAAGTTGGCCCGTCAGATCCTCCTGTGGTCCCAGGGGAAGCTACTATCACTGAGAGCAATGTATCTTCCCGGGTATTTAAATGTGGTAGCGGACTCCCTGTCGAGGCAGGGGCCGAGGCCAGGGGAATGGAGACTCCACCCCGAGGTGGTGGAGCTCCTTTGGTTGAGTTTCGGTCGCGCCGAGGTGGACCTATTCGCTTCCAGGGAGACCGAGCATTGTCATCTGTGGTTCTCCATCAGTCATCCAGCCCCCCTGGGGTTGGACGCTATGGTGCAGCCGTGGCCGAGGTCACGCCTGTACGCCTTTCCCCCGATTGCTCTGCTACCAGGAGTTCTGGAGAGGGTTCGCCGGGACGGGGTCAGCCTACTATTAGTAGCCCCGTTTTGGCCGGCCCGAGTATGGTTTGCGGACCTGATTTCTCTCCTGGACGGCTCTCCCTTGGAGCTCCCGGTCAGGAGGGATCTACTCTCTCAGGCGGGCGGCACGATATGTCACCCCCGCCCAGAATTGTGGAAACTGTGGGCTTGGCCTCTGAGGGGGCCCAGCTCATAGAGTCTGGTCTCTCAACCGAGGTTGTTGAGACCATTCTTCACTCCAGAGCTCCATCCACGAGGAAGCTTTATGCCTTGAAGTGGAAACTTTTCACTTCTTGGTGTGGAGAACACCTGCAGGACCCAGTTAACTGCCCAGTGGGTGCAGTGCTGGAGTTCCTGCAGGAGCGCTTCTCCACAGGGTTATCCCCCTCCACACTAAAGGTGTATGTGGCGGCACTAGCTGCTTACCACGTCCCTTTCAGTGGAGTTTCTCTTGGGAGACACCCGCTTGTAACTCGTTTCCTCCGTGGCACTTTGAGGCTGAGGCCAGCAGTTCGTACGAGGGTGCCGACCTGGGATCTGGCCATTGTATTGGAAGGTCTTTCCCTAGCTCCTTTTGAACCTATCGAAGAAGTTCCTGAGAAGTTTCTCACTTTTAAAACTATCTTTTTACTTGCTATCTCCTCATTAAAAAGAATCGGAGATTTGCAGGCTCTGTCGGTGTCACCCTCGTGCCTGGAATTTTCGCCTGGCATGGTTAAGGCTTTTCTGCATCCTAGACCAGGTTACGTTCCCAAGGTCCCTACTAATGTTGTTAGACCTACGGTTCTGCAGGCTTTCTGTCCTCCTCCATTTATGTCATCGGACCAGGAGAAACTTAATTTACTCTGCCCTGTTAGGGCGTTAGACGCTTATGTCCACAGAGCTGCCCTGTGGAGGAAATCAGAACAACTATTTGTATGTTTCGGGCCATCCAGGAAAGGGTGCCCTGCGTCTAAACAGAGAATGAGCAAGTGGGTGGTCGAGGCTATCTCACTTGCTTATGAGTCGGCTGGTCAGCCTTCACCTTTGGCTGTTCGAGCCCACTCTACTAGGAGTATGGCTGCTTCCAAAGCTCTATTGTCGGGGGTTTCCCTGAGTGACGTTTGTGATGCGGCTGGATGGTCTTCACCGCATACTTTTATTAAGTTCTATGACCTAGACTTAAGTTCTACCCCTGGGGCACAAGTGCTCTCGTCCTCTGTGCGCTAGTTCTCACATGGCGGTCATTTGGTCCTATGGCGACGTGGGTATTCGCGTTCCCGCAGCGTTCGACGCAGCTCGAGTTCCCTTGAAAGGGAACGTCTCGGTTACGTATGTAACCCTAGTTCCCTGATAGGGAACGAGACGCTGCGTCGTTCCGCCATACTCCCGGCACTCCCGTTAGCGCTTCCTTCAGGCCTATCAGAAGCTACTGCGCTTATGTTTTTGGGGTGCTTTATAGTTTCCTGGTCGATGACGTCACCCGCCTATGACGTTTCATCTCTCCATTGGGCTGATTCCATACGTGCTTCATGACGCACAACGCAGAGGCGTTCCCGCAGCGTTCGACGCAGCGTCTCGTTCCCTATCAGGGAACTAGGGTTACATACGTAACCGAGACGTTAGCGTGGCCCTTAAAACTGATTGGTGATGTTAGAGGAAAAAAGTTGATTCAGAGATCATTTCTGATAACATGATTACAATCATTTTTAATACCATTACAAAGACAAACATTGTCAGTGCAATTTCATGCATCGATGAATCATGCTTATTAAGACCAGGAAGGTATATTATGCTGCTAGGAACAATTTTCACATACACGACTTTCTTTGGCTGACATTTTGGAAGCTGATCAATCGAATTACAGTATTAATGGGTCTGACTTCCGCTGACTAACACCCCATCCACTTGATGATGATTGTGATGATAACGGCCTTGCGCAAACCCTTTTTTTGGCAGCTGTTAGCTAAAACATAGCTAATAGCTGTTTCAAAAGGCATGCTATTCAGGCACACCGCGGCGGTAACATTCTGGCTGTTCTCCACTGGTAGTGATGCTAGAGGAGGACAGAGAGAGAAATCTAGTGTGTGTAGGTGTGTAAAAAATGTGTTGACAACTCACTCCTAACTGCCGCACAGATGTTAGCATAGTTCTAGATCTACCATCCATTTATTCATAAGCCGCCCTCCTCAGCTAGGAGGTACAGCTTGTGATGTTCCAGGGAACAGTGCACTTTTAAAAAGGTGGAATCCCACAATGGAGCCAGTCCTGCTTCTGATCCAGCAAATACAGTATCATGAGACTAGGCTCACCACATAGAAGGTAAAATGAAGGTAAATTCACTTGATAAAGGAATTACTGGTGACTGGTATCCATTGCTGCACATGTCAAGTACACGGGTGCTGAGCAATACAAAAAGACAAAAATCCTGTGATCCGGCTACTTAAGCTCAATAGAAATCATCTGACCAGCCTTCAGCTTTTATGTTTGTTTGAAGCACAAATGAGGTCCTCTCTCCAAGGCTGCTCTCTGTTCTCCGGTTCGGTCGCAACCCAGAGTCTGTCAGACATAACATACAAATATGAAACTTTGACTTAAGGCCCCGATATACTCACGGCGAATTTCGTTTTCGTTCTTCGCTTATGGGAAAAAGAAGTTAGAAAAACGTGACCAGCGAAATTCTGTTAGCGAACATCCGATGCCCCCCACTCTGGCGAGAGCAGCATTTAGATGAATATGTAAATATGTGCTGCACACTTTCCTCTCAATAACAAAATAAACACAGCAAAAAAAAAATTTAAACAGCAAGCATTTTTTTTAAGCATATGAAAATCATCTGATCATAGCAAAGTGGATATGTTTGCGCGAGCTCTGCAATTCGACGCTCTAGTAAAGTCACAACACATTTATTTATATAGCACTTTACACAATAGATTGCTTAAATGCAAGCAGCTTTACAGTATTAAACATGAAAAACAGTCAGTGTCTCATTTAATCAGAAGTACAACTTCATTTTCTACTATAAAGCGGCTATCCAGTGTTCATGTTTTTACTCGCGGACGTCTGACCTCGACGGACTGAATAGAAGAAATGAACCGGAAAAGTTTTCCATGTGAAAGAAGGAGAGCCTCAGCGTACACCTACCTATTACGTAATCGCCACGGACCAATGGTAGTACGAAGGTGTTTACTTGCTGGAGCTTTGGCATGCTGTTTCGAACTCTCAGAACTCCAAACAAACTTTTTTTTGGCCTGATTTTGTTCGAAATTGTCACATCAGTTCATTCTTTGATTTCGCTTGAAGTATATCAGGGTCTTTACACAAGCTATCTTGGCTCAGCTCATGAGGATCAGCCGAGCAAAGAAGAAGAATAAAAAGAGTTTGTAATTAGCCCCTTTGGCAGAGTGTGTCCTTGTCTCTGTCCATGACAGCAGCTGATAATAAGGTCGGCATGGCTTTCAGGGTTAGTTAATATCTGAAAAGTAGCTCATTTTAAAAGGCGTTTAAGTTGAAATGACATGCTGACCACATCTGTCCATTCAGTTCAGTGGCCAAAGCTCTCAATATTCATATGTCCTCGAAAGTCAGGGAGCATTCAGGGACTTGTTCTTCATCAATGTTCAATGAGCCTACACAAGAAAACCTGCCATCACATAAGATACCCCTCTACAATCAAATCTGAAGGACTCTCACGCCTGAAGAGTGATCTAATAAAAAGGATCTGAATATAACAAAGCGAGCATGAGAAGTGTGCTACACTCTGTGCTTTATTAGATCGAAATGAGAAACAACACAGGCTGAATCCTCATAGCCAATTAGCAGAGGTGTCGCACACCGCCAACGTCTCAGAGAACAGAACTGCATGGTCATACGCTAAATTATGTGGAGCATTAGATATTGAAATGAAGTGTGTGAAACATTGTTCAAATTTTATCTTCAGTGTCCAGCAGTGGTATGATGCTATATTGGCTTCCTTTCAGTTCATAACTTGGATTTTGGAAATTGGTCATGACCCACAGAAGCAGAATTAGAATGACATGAAAAGGGAATCTACATCCATCCATCCATCCATCCATCCATCCAACATTCCCCCTGTCTTTCTATTGTTCCATCTACACTCTTAGAAGAAAAGAACCTTAAAGGTTTCTATCAGGGCTGTCACTTTTGTGAAAAAATCCTGTTAGATTTTTGATACGTAAGTGTTCATTGAATCGATTGTAAAATCAATTTTCCATGTCTAAAGACGTTTCCATTTTCATCACCAAATACAGGCAAATCCACGGACACCTAACAGGCATTATGACGAGCGTAAAGAGGGCGCTTGAGAAGTCAGCAATATTTCTGATGATTTATTGGCGTGAAGTTTCGTGTACAACGACAAACAGGAGCACAACATTCAGGGATTAAAATGAACACCCTCCGACTCGCCAAATGCGGGTAAAAATTAACTTTGGCGGGTAACGCTGTCAAATCACGAGCCGATCTGGCGTGTTTCTATGTTTACTCACTTGCTGTGGAAGTTCGTTTAAGCAAATCTGCGCGGATTTAGCACAAATACGCAACTCGTGATATATTGAATACAGCGTATAGCGCAGAATCTGAGCATTTCTGGCTTACTTGAACACACACATCACTAAGCAACAAATAACGGCGCGCTTGTTCACTTGCATTGAAGTAGACTAATAGCGAACATTAAAAAGCATTTGGTTAACAGAAAAGACATTGTTATTTTCCAACATCCTACATGTTCTGTGTACTGTATTGATCTGTCCACCTAAAACACATTTAAAAAAAAAAAGAAAAAAAAAAGGGCCGTTAAAATCGATTCCCTATTTTCGTTTTCGATACTTGTGTTGGTTGGTCCGATCGATTGTGCAATCGATTTTCGAACGTAAAGTGACAGCCCTAGTTTCTATCAGACGCTTCATAAATAGAACCTTTTAGGGATGATTTTATGGATTTAGTTTTATTTTATTAATTAGTTTGTTTCAATTAATTTTCAATTTTAATTAAATTAAATTAAGAAGCCCGTAAATATGCTTCAGCACTAGAAAAAAAATTAAATGTTAAACATGCAAGTATTATTTCTTATTTGTATTATTACTTAAACATGCAGGTATTATTACTTCAATGTTAAACATGTAAGTATTATTATTATAATGTCTTAAAATTAAGACATTTCTCCTTATATAAAATCTTTTTTGCATAAGTTTAAGTTTTTTTTTTTTAATAGAGGGTTCTAAATAGAACCCCATTGTAATTTTTTAAAGAGTGTATCTTTCTGTCATTCTTCTATCTATTGCTCTGTCAGTTCATTTAAATTTTAACTTCCTTACATTAAAATTTGATGTGCAATTCAGTATCCTGTTTGCTACCTTAATTCAAATTCAGAATCATCACTATAGTCAAGTATGTTATATTATATATTATAATAGTAGATCAGCTTTATATCTGTTCTGTAGACGTATGTGGCCAAATGTAAATGAAGTGTGCATATCCAATTTGACCACATCTGATCGGTAAAGACAATAAAGCCCTGTAGGTGGGTCCTTTTAGACCAGTAAGCAACCTTTCAGCGTAGCATTTGTTGGTAAGCACCACTAACATTTTACTCAGAAAATCGACTTATATAAAGTATTTTGGTTTTTTATTCATCAGCTGTTTCTTGCTCAAACATACTCACTGCCATAACAGTGACCTATTTTCAATGGTCTTGCTCTCACGTATGTGCCTGTCACTCTATAACATTCTGTAATAAGTGCAGAAAAATAGTAATTGAGAGGCAGATTTGAGAGCAGTGTGGCTCCTGAGGTTGTCTGGGTTACGGCTGCTATTGTTTCCTTCTTCCACTAAAAGCTGTTCCCTCCTACTTCACAACTGTGAATAACAGTAATGATGCAAAACCCCAGTAATTACATTAATGATTGGCTGTGACACAGGGTGCATTTCAGTGCAGATGGCTAAACAATGGAGCGTGATGTCTGGGTGGGAGAAAACATCAAGACTTTTCATGCTTTCTCGTGTGCCGGCGGATGCGAGTATACACACATGCGTTCATGTTTGCTCCTGTCCATCACGTTGTGCATTCTCATGCATTTTTCATTTCAGTCTTCGCTCATTCCTTATATATGCACGCATGGATTTTTAAATACGTTCGTGTTCCAGTTAGAAAGTCTCTGCTCGGCAGATTTCCGGTCGGCTGTGAATGAAGTTTGACATCCAGTTTAATATGTGAATCCTATCTCAATGAGCACATGTACAGCTCTAAAGTTCACTTTTCATTCTGTGTAATTGCCTCCCTGAAACACTTTTGTACGAATTGATCCGCAGCTTGAAATAATCCATTGGATTTCAAATATCACCGTGCGCTGTTATTTACAAAACAATCATACTGCCACAGTTGTTTACTTATTGTATGAAAAGGCTGCCTTTTGTAGTCTATCCTCATCCCAAATACAATGGAGCAGAAAAATTCTGTTCAATTTTGTTGCCTACATACTGAGAGAGATGCATTCACGTCACTCGGTGCGGCGGCCAATGTGTAGATAATCTATCACTGTATTGTGAACAGACAGACAGCGAAAGGGAGGCTGTGTTATTGGAGTCAGGGGGATGTGGTTGCTCTGGGTTTTACTGAAAGCACATGAGTGCTCTGATGGCCTGTCAGTGAGAGAAAGGAATGCTGGGATTCTGTCAAGATGTCTGGGAGTGTCTCCAGGCTCCCTGCCTCACCGTGTGACACATGCGGCCCCCAGAATCCTTCTCAAGTCTCTCAGGACACAGTCCGCGGACTCGTGTCGCAGATTCAACAACACTCTGCAGACATGCTGTCAATGTAGCGCTGTAAGAAAGTACAACTTATAATGAGGAGAGCACTCTCCGTCCGGACAAAATGGCGCTTGTTGCAGGAGACTTCCTCTTCCTTCTGAGAACATATGCTCCCTTTTAAGGCTGTAAAATTGTATTGCGAGCTATTTAGTGAAAGGCTTGTAATTCCTGGTTTGAGAATGTAATAGAATGTGCAAATGCATATTTGCTAAACAGTGTTTATTTTCACACATGTTTTTTTGTTTTAAGTTATGATACAATGCTACTTTGTTGATCCCAGAGGGAATTTGAGGATGTGAGTGTACACTTATGTTCATATTTGCTGCTGTCTGCCGTGTTGTGCATTCTTGTGTATTTTTAATTTCAGTCGTCGCTCAATTCTTATTAACACATGTACACTCACCTAAAGGATTATTAGGAACACCTGTTCAATTTCTCATTAATCTCATTAATCTCATCATCAATTTCTCAACCAATCACATGGCAGATGCTTCAATGCATTTAGGGGTGTGGTTCTGGTCAAGACAAACTCCTGAACTCCAAACTGAATGTCAGAATGGGAAAGAAAGGTGATTTAAGCAATTTTGAGCGTGGCATGGTTGTTGGTGCCAGACGGGCCGGTCTGAGTATTTCATAATCTGCTCAGTTACTGGGATTTTCACGCACAACTATTTCTAGGGTTTACAAAGAATGGTGTGAAAAGGGAAAAACATCAAGTATGCGGCAGTCCTGTGGGCGAAAATGCCTTGTTGATGCTAGAGGTCAGAGGAGAATGGGCCGACTGATTCAAGCTGATAGAAGAGCAACTTTGACAGAAATAACCACTCGTTACAACCGAGGTATGCAGCAAAGCATCTGTGAAGCCACAACACTCACAACCTTGAGGCGGATGGGCTACAACAGCAGAAGACCCCACCGGGTACCACTCATCTCCACTACAAATAGGAAAAAGAGGCTACAATTTGCAAGAGCTCACCAAAATTGGATGGTTGAAGACTGGAAAAATATTGCCTGGTCTGATGAGTCTCGATTTCTGTTGAGACATTCAGATGGTAGAGTCAGAATTTGGCAAACAGAATGAGAATATGGATCCATCATGCCTTGTTACCACTGTGCAGGCTGGTGGTGGTGGTGTAATGGTGTGGGGGATGTTTTCTTGGCACACTTTAGGCCCCTTAGTGCCAATTGGGTATCGTTTATGCCACGGCCTTCCTGAGCATTGTTTCTGACCATGTCCATCCCTTTATGGCCACCATGTACCCATCCTCTGATGGCTACTTCCAGCAGGATAATGCACCATGTCACAAAGCTCGAATCATTTCAAATTGGTTTCTTGAACATGACAATGAGTTCACTGTACTAAAATGGCCCCCACAGTCACCAGATCTCAACCCAATAGAGCATCTTTGGGATGTGGTGGAACGGGAGCTTCGTGCCCTGGATGTGCATCCCACAAATATCCATCAACTGCAAGATGCTATCCTATTAATATGGGCCAACATTTCTAAAGAATGCTTTCAGCACCTTGTTGAATCAATGCCACGTAGAATTAAGGCAGTTCTGAAGGCGAAAGGGGGTCAAACACAGTATTAGTATGGTGTTCCTAATAATCCTTTAGGTGAGTGTATATATAAATACATTCATATCCCAATTAGAAAGTCTCCGTTCAGCAAAATTTAATCATAATTGCTAAACTGGCATCTGCATTTAATTGATAAATTACATTTTAGTTGGCGAAATAAGGCAAATATTAAACTTTTTATATATAATTTTTATATAATAATTTATATTATACTTTTTTGTTGTGTACTCTACTGTTGAAAAGTGTGTGGTTTGTAAGATAGTTTTGGAAGAAATTATTTTATTCAGAAAGCACACATTGATCAAAAGTGGAAGTAAATTAATTTATTCCACAAAAATATTAAGCAAAGTTTCCAACATTAATAATAATAAGAAATGTTTCTTGAGCAGCAAATCAGCATATTAGTATGATTTCTGAAGGATCATGTGACTTTGAAGACTGGAGTTGAAAAATTCAGCTTTACCATCACAGGAATAAATTAGAATTTAAGATACTGTATATTAAAATAGAAAACAGATCTTTTAAATTGTAATAATATTTCACAATATTTCAGTTTTTACCGTATTTTTAATCAAATAAATACATCCTTGGTGAGCATAAGAGACTTCTTTAAAAAATAAACATTAATACATCTTACCAACCCCAACCTTTTGTACAGTAGTGTATATATATGTTTAATGTGTTACATAATTCGTTTTTTGTTGTGATGAGTCAATTAACTGACATTATTGACTGAGAGTTTTCTTCTTCAAAAACATTGTTAATATCTTGCGGTGTTATTTTTTTGCTGATCAATTTTTCATGAACAGTATGTTTTAATTAAAATCGTCTCGGTTACGGATGTAACCCTCGTTCCCTGAGTAGGGAACGGAGACGTTACGTTGGATGACGGAGAATGGGGGTTTCGCCTAGAAGCCAATCCTCTTCGAGTATTGAAAAACGAGCCAATGGCAAGAAAATGCCATGGGTCTGCGGAATTTGCATAACGTATCCCCGCCTCCCCACGTGGGTATAAAGGGAGGATGCGGACGCAAACGCAGCATGTTTTCGCTGAGGAGCCGAGACTGAACTCAGGCGTCTACCCAGCGGTACAGCAGAAGTGGCAGGGAGACGTAACGTCTCCGTTCCCTACTCAGGGAACGAGGGTTACATCCGTAACCGAGACGTTCCCTTTCGTAGTCACTCCGAGTTACGTCGGATGACGGAGAATGGGGGTTCCCGTGAAATCACGCCACCTTCACAGCTGTCTTCCAGTGCCCTGCGAAAGTCTGAACCCCTGTCGTGAACTAATCACGGACGAGGAGTCCTACTAGCACAGGGATACCAAGGTACACTGGGGAGCATATCTCAGAGGAGATATGCCGCAGTATGCCTACCCATAGGGAGGACTTACGAAAACACATATGGCCCCGGGGGGCTACATATGGGGGAACACTGGAGTACCAACCCGTAGGGTGGCTAGAATTTCAACTCCAGGAGTGGCAAGGTGGCTTGCCAAGGGAAAGACACATGCTCAAAAGAGGCTTACAGTGGAAATACTCATGTGGGGGTTACCATGCACACAGAGGCACCTAGCCGACGCACAGGCAATAGACACTGGCGCTAGCATCAACAGTGCTGGAGGAACTCAGGGCTTCAGAGGGGAAGACTGCCTGAGGAAATATCGCACGTATCCAGTCAGTGGAGTGGAATGGCGAGCAAGCGAAGACACCTGAACAGCTCCCATGTTAGCTTGAAAAAGACAGTACATGGGTGGAGACTGGCTCCACTCGGAGATTGTAAAATCTGGCGAATGTGTTAGGTGTCGCCCAGCCTGCAGCTCTGCAGATGTCTGTTAGCGAGGTGCCATGCGCTAGAGCCCAAGAGGACGCCACACTCCGGGTGGAGTGGGCGGTCACACCAAGGGGGCACGGTCGACCTTGCTGCTGGTATGCCAAGGCAATGGCGTCCACTATCCAGTGAGACAACCTTTGCTTGGAGAGAGCCTTTCCCTTCAGCTTCCCACCATAACAGACAAAGAGCTGGTCTGAGGTCCTGAAACACTGCGTCCTGTCTACGTAAGCACGGAGGGCGCGTACTGGACAGAGCAGTGCCAAGGCTGGGTCTGCCTCCTCCCGGGGCAGCGTTTGCAGGTTCACCACCTGGTCCCGGAAGGGAGTGGTAGGAACCTTGGGCACATATCCGAGCCGGGGTCTCAGGATCACGTGAGAGAGAGCCGGCCCGAACTCCAGGCACGCTTCGTCAATGGAGAATGCGTGCAGGTCCCCTACCCTCTTGATGGAGGCCAGTGGGCATGGGCAGCCCATGGGCAGCCGCGCCGTCGAGGGGAGGAAAGGCGGAGAAAGCTGACGAGCGTTCACGGGAGGTCAAAGGAGCCTTCCATGATCTCGACAGCTCCTCATGCAGCTCCGGGAAGAAAGGAATTGGGGTTGGCTGAGGCCGCGAGGCGGCAGCCGCACCCAAAAACCAATCGTCCAGCCGCGAGCGCTCGGGACAGGGCGGAGGGTTCCACTCTAGCCCGATGCTCACGGCTGCCCGGGACAGCATGGCCGTCATCTCGGGATCCGATACGGGCAACGCTGGGACTCCCGAAGGAGGCAACGCAGCCGCATCCTCACTTCCCGAAGACTCTAGCCCACCTTGTGATGCCGCGATCGACATAGCGTCCTCCCCTCTGGAGCGCCGAATGAAACACGCGGGACCTCCGAAGAAGTACCCGCCTGAATCACCGCGGCGCTCGCGGGTTGCAACACAACACGCTCCGAGGACGCATCGTCGGATTGCTCCACACCGTTACCCTCAGATCACCCTGTCCCCCAGCCGAACTACCACCTCTCGTGGAGGAAGCAGGACGGGTGGTGGACGCGGGGACTCTCACTGAAAGATCATTGAGTCTTAATCTAAGTGTTGCGATGGCCATGTTCCCACAGAAGGAACATGAGTCATCCAAGAGCGCTGCTTTAGCGTGCTCAAAGCCCAGACACACAAAGCAGCGCTCGTGCCCATCAGAAGATGACAAATATCGACCGCAACCAGAAGAACACGGGCGAGACATCTTTAAAAAGAAGTGCCACGTGCAGCTTTTTTAGGAGAAGAAACTCTGCAATGCTGAGGCGACCAGGGAGAAAGCACAAAGTCTGGCAGACCACTGCACAGATCGCAGGCAATGTGAAGACTCGCTGGAAACCGCCGTCACACCAACACTGGAGAGCTCGCTCGTCTCGAAGAGGTGAGTCACTTGTAACTCAGGTCTTGTGGCTGTGGAGTGAAGATTTCTCTTGGCTCCGAAGCGAAAGCATGCTGCGTTTGCGTCCGCATCCTCCCTTTATACCCACGTCGGGAGGCGGGGATACGTTATGCAAATTCCGCAGACCCATGGCATTTTCTTGCCATTGGCTCGTTTTTCAATACTCGAAGAGGATTGGCTTCTAGGCGAAACCCCCATTCTCCGTCATCCGACGTAACTCGGAGTGACTACGAAAGGGAACATTTAGTTCATCTTCATCATCTATAGCTACAGACTACACAGCTACACATTTGTATTGTCTTTCCTATTGTTGAAAATAAAAAAAACTTTTTCATCAGTAATATCGAGATTAACACTGTTTTGTCAATTATTGGTATATTTTCATCCCCTTTCAGAGGGATTCTGCACTGTATAGCTCCAGTTATTAAATCCTGTATAATTTGAATGGCTCTCTCTTTAAAGCTAAATTGTACAGAATGGATGTTATTAAACCTTTGGCAACACTTTGGCAGATGAGCCTATTTCATTAAATCTTTTTAATTAAAAAATAATAAAGGGCATTGTCTTTATCACAAAGTTGCAGGAGCCCTATTAAAAAAAAAATCCATTGTCCCAAACTAAATGAATATGTTTCCAGGTTGTTATTGGTAAGGAATTATCAGATAATTATTAAGAGGTAATTGCAGTGGAAGTTTTCTCTGCTTTTAATAATACAGAGCAGACAGCTGCCCGCTCATTTGCATTTAATGGACGTGATATAGCGTAGAATCTAACCGCGGCAAATGGAATTAAATTGCGGTTGTTTTAGGGGCTGGGTGGGGCATGTGCGCTCGTGTAATTGATTGATGGCGCCGACCACCTGCTCATCTGCCCATTAGCTATCAAACAGCGTTCATTAAGAGAACCCTTAGCAATTATGAGAAACGACATTACCCGTGCTGTGAAAAAAATGAAGATCTTAGCATTATGAAGAAAGGAGGTAATTTGCATACACAGTGTCTACCTATCAGAGTTTGATTAACAGTCTGGACATTCAGAGATAAAGGTCTGTTGGGATCACATCTAGACAAATGTCTCTAGTCTGCATTTGTGAGTCGCTTTGGATAAAAGCATAATTCAAAGCAAATAAAAATATGACGCATAGTGTCTGAATGTGTGAAATACAGACTCTCCTCAGAAGACTGCACTCGAGCATATGCGAGAAGGGCAGATTGATTGAGCAAGCACACGGCAGTAAGAGCACCTCAATCAAATCACAGGCTATTATACTCCCCCGCCGCCACTATTTGAAGTCGCTTAATGTTTTGCAGGACCGTTGGATCCTGAACTCTCAAAGTTGTGCTTCAGTTCGGCCTGTTAATGAGTGCTTCCCGCCGAGCCGTTGGGCCGTGCTGTGACACACCATTGTTTTGTCATTTATTGACCGCTCTATATGCCCTCACATCATTAGTAGGGCCGTATGAAAAACATACCAGCGTGAACACGGAGTACACTCTGCCACCGACTGTCTGTTTGCTTTTATGAAATTATATGTGCTGGCACTGAGTTATGGGGGCGTGCTGGAGCAAGACATTTAGTTGACATGAATTATACTTCAACACTTCCATAAAAGAGAAAGTCTGACAGTGAGACGTGCGTTTAATGAAGCAAAGATTCTTACTGTCCCTGTGTTTTGTCACTTGAGGTGTAAATGCAAATAAAATGGGTTTGGGTTGCTTTTATTTCCATGGGAACAAGGCAGATTTTTCTTTGCTGATGAAACCTCTACTTTCTACTTCTGGGCCTCATGTGTTTTTTTATGCTGCCACGTGTGTTCTCGCTGTACCTTTTAAATTGAACAGAAAGTCATGTAGTGGAAAATAAGGAGTGCATAGTGGTGTGGCTCAAAGATGTTTGGGGGGTTTTTTCCCATTGACAACTATTGCTCACCATCCTTAAAACATTATATTTTGGGTTATAAATTTTGATTTCAGTCTGTTGTCGACTGGCAAAAGCCTACTGTATGTGGTGGCCATATAAAAGGTTACTGCATGGGGGCCATAAGAGCGGTCTGCAAAACAATTTGATTTATAATTTTTTATATATATATATATATATATATATATATATATATATATATATATATATATATATATATATATATATATATATATATATAGGCTTTGTACATTTAATGGTATTATAATAGTTTGACAGAAAAAAGTACTTATTTTCTAGGTAATATTGTAATTTATTTTGGCTTTAGTGCAATGATAATGTAAAAGCTAATGACTTAATAATTATAACAATTTGAAAATGTGATGTTTTTATAATATCATGCTTAATATTTTTCTCAGGTTAAATGGGTGTGTATGTGTGTGTGTATATATATATATATATATATATATATACACACAGCTTTTTCTTAACTGTGGCTCTATGCAGAAAATGAAGTGATTACTGGGTTACATTATTTTCATATATATATATATATATATATATATATATATATATATATATATATATATACATATATATATACATTTTCTGCATTAGAGCCACAGTTAAGAAAAAGCTGTTATGCTGCTGCTTTGCTAACACACTGTGTGTGCGTGTACGTGTGTGCGTGTGTGTGCATGTGTCTGTGTGTGCATGCGCACGCGTGTGTAACACGCCGGAGATGTCAGGATACTCCTCTGTTGTTCCCCATATGTGTCTGGGTGATCTATTTCATGATGTCCGTTTGCTTCCACCACATGTCCCAGGTTAATAAGAAATGATGTAGAAGCCACTCTTAAATTGAGGGAGATTTCCCTTGCGTCTGTGTCATCTTGGATTTAGTCACTCACATGCAATCAGCCTCAATAAGACATGATGAGCTTGGAGTCTGTGAATCCCTGCCCATACTTCATAAATAAGTGAAAGAGGATATATTTTTTATTAACTCATGTAATATGCAACAGATTTAATAGCGCATTGACTTTTGTAAGTGTACTATTACCCTGCTGTACTACTCTTACCAGAGACACTGCATGACACAAGAGTGGCATCATTTCAATGTTTTCCCAGGTGACGATATGTACACTCACACACACAGGCATTTCATGCTCAGAATCGGAGATGAAGCTCTGCTTATCAGTGAATTTCTGCGGTTGTGTAGACCGTGAACCTGTACAAGCACTGGAAGAGTAGAAGCCTCTGAACAGCTCCACTAGTTCTTGACATGCTGTCAGAGCAGCCTGACATACAGCTGGTCACTGTGGTCTTATCAAACAGCAGATGTGGTCCTGTCTGAAGAAAACTGTAACGATCACCAGCTGGAGTGCCCTCGAGACCCACCAGAGGGCACTCCACAATAGACAATGATCACTTCCTCACAAACTACATTTCCCATACTCACTGCCTGGACTCATCACTGATCACATTCACCTGTACCTCATTATCACTGATTGTATTCACCTGTGTCTTGTCATCCTGCTAGTCTCAGTCTATTTATACCATGTTCATTCATTCACTCACCGCGAAGTCTTGTTGTACTGTGTGTCTGCATTTCCGAGCGTTTTCCCGTGTTTGTTTTTCTGTTTTTGACTTTGTATTGTTCTTGGACTCTGATTCTTGCTGCCTGCCCTGACCTCTGCCTGTTTCTTGGATTCTCTCTGTGTATTCTCCATTGTCCTGTTTGCTGATTCTTGACCCTGCCTGTACGACTATTCAATATAAAGCTGCATTTGGATCTTCACCCCCAAGTCTCGGAGCAGTTCATAACAAAAACAAATATTCACCCAGCAGGCACCACCTCACCGAGACCTCCTCTGCTAGCATTATCTACAAATGTCTGTAAAAGGTTTGAAATCCATTCAATTGATTTTACACTCTTAAAAATAAAGGTTCCAGTTAGAACCAAAAAGGGTCTTATAGATTGATGTCATAGGAGAACCTGTTGAATTTACTTTAACTTTGATACTTCAAATGAAATACATAATACATCTGTACCATATTAATTATGTTTTTATCTCCATCAGCCAATACTGAATATTTAACTCTACATTTAATTTCCTCTTTTTGCATTTTGAAGACCTTTGTTTTCCAACGCTCACCTAATCCTTTATGGTTAAAGGTAGATATTGTGCTTATACAGTGATGTTCTCTGTTTATGTTGCCATAGGCAACGTTCTCTATATATTTCTAATTGCCATTGAGTGCATTGATCAGGGTTAGAAATAAACCTTCATTCTCCATCCTTTACCATACTTTGGCCTGCCCCAGAATGAATGAGAGTTTTCATGAGCACATTGCATATGCTCAAGGCTTTTATGTGTTTACAGCTGAATGCATTGAGCCAGAGGCGGAGAACATGTTTGTTTGGAAGCCTGAGATGTGCCAAGTCAAGTTCCTGACTCATATTCAGTGCCTTCAGAGAGTTCCAGTGGGCAAATGGCCTGTGTGGATGGAAATCTGTTTGTGATGTTTATACGTGTAAAGAATTCAGAGCAAAGAGATCTATCGGTTTGCACCTTTCAGTGGTTTACAGTGTGATCTGCTTTCACCTATACAGTACAGTAGTCTATAATGTAAATCAAACACAAACGCACAGCGTTTTATAGCTTTCCTAATCAAGTTGGTTGCTGATGTGCAATGTAAGTCCTATAATGCCTAATATATCATATCTGATATGCAAATTTCTTCTAAATTATCAACATGATCAAAGCTTTGCTGAATAACTTGTTCTTGCTCAATGAATCTGTACACAATCTACTACATTCCTTGTGTTGTCTGACTAAGAGTTTATACTTTTTTTTAGAAAGTAAAAAGTCTTTTAGTACTAAACATTCTAAAATTGTCCCCCTTCAGGTTGTGGTACATGTGTATTTTCATACAGTAAATGTAAGGATAACTGAAATATTGTTAGTAATATTTCAAGATGAACACCTACTGGACTGAAGCAACTTAGGTTTGCTTGATTATCCAAACATCATTTTTTAGAAAAACCCTTTTAAATTTTGAGAATCAAATATGATACATCAGGTTTTTGAGGAATGTTTGGTCCCCATTGGCTTTCATTGTATTAACAAAAACAGCCAAATCATAATGAAAGGGTTTTTATTTTTGGATGAACTATCCCTTTAAGTTAAACCAGCCAACTAAACCATGGGGTTCGCCAGTGTGACCGGACATACATCGCCCCATTCTCACCACCTCCACCCATGGGCCTTCCTCCAGGGCACCTAATGAAGCACATTAGCACTGCATCTGTTGCTGTCTAAGCAGTTGCCAGCTAATCTCCACCATGCCAGTTCCCACACAGTCATCTTTAGGCCACATTACAACACTCAGTCTTTATGGCCTATGAAGCCACAAGGCAACTTGCGGGCATGTGATTTAGTGTCGACCGGACGGCTCCACATAAAGCCAGCCTCCAATGCCCCCTCAGTATTAGTCTAATTGAAATGGAAACAGAGGGGTAATAATGCTATAACAACCCGGCAGTGCTGGCTCACGGGCCCCACTGTGCTGAAACAGCGCTAATAAACCATAAATAAAATAGATGGCGGAGGGAGTGAAGGGCCCCCCCATGTGCCGGCTCATTGAGTCGGTGAGAGTGCTCCCCCTCTCCGTGTCGAGATTAGACAGTCATCAAGGGCAGATACCCTCTCCACATGCCCCGCCGCTGCAGGCGCTGAGCTCTTATACATGTGTGCCAGTGTAAGCGGATGGAAGTCATGAGCAGGGCATAATTACTGTGAGTTCAGATACTTTGTTTCAAGGCTATAAGAGAGAGAGGATGCAAAACTGCCTCATCAAATACTAAAATATACACTAAGCACTGGGCTGGAATTAGGGTGTTTTTAAATTGCCTCTACAGCTCAACTTTTGAAACATCACAAGCTAGAAAGCAAAGCTTATTTAGTTCTGATTCATTAAGATTATGATGTGCATTTTGCTTGCATATCAAAGACATTTTCTCTCAGCTAGTGCTGTAAATTATACAGAAAACCTTCTAACTTGGTTGGTCGTGACAAAACTGTGCTGCACTTGTTGCGCTGCATGTTTTAATTTACTAAAAAAACATTTTTAAACAGTCATTTGTTCATGACTTGGACAGTAGGCTACTGGTTGCACTATGTTTTTGATTTTCATTTTGAATCAGACTATAGGCTACTTATTACACTGTATAGTTTTTTTAAATTCTTGAAAAATAACTGGTTTAAAAAAGTATTTTGTTCATGAATCAGACTACACTGCTGAATTAAAATGTTCATTAAATTAAAATTAAATGTTTTTCCCAAAATAACCTCTTGATAAAGTCAAGATGTTGACGAGAGTGATGTAGAAGTATTCACCGTGAAGCTTGGGGTAAAACTCCCCATCAAAATTACTGTAGTTACCATGTTCTAAACATCACATCATTTGTTTTTCCATCAAATTAAATTTAACTAGGTGGTTGAATAAAGAATGTTGGCTTTAAATTGAAAAATTACCTCAAGTTAGCACTAGCTATCTAGTTAGCTAGCCAGTTAGCCTCAGCTAAAATATTTTATAAATAGGTTGATTTTCAGCATGGTTCATTAAAAAATATTCATATTTATCTACTGTTGTTTAGCTTGTCTTTTGAATTTGAAGCTTAAACTGCTTGTACTCTGATATTGGTGTAAATGTATAAAGCAAATTGCTTTGTTAGAGTGGGGCATTTTACCCCACCTGTGGGGCAAAACTTGGTACAATTTTTTGTAAAAAATTGACATGAAATCTCTGGACATTTTTCATACTTAGTTTATAATTATGTCATTGTCACTGAAAACTAGGATAACTATTCTAGACACATTTAACTTTTGTTTCACAGAATAAATTACACAGTCCTTTAGGGGAGCGTTTATTTGCCCTTATATATTGGTATTTATATAAGTTGTATGTAATTCAATATTTTTCAAATGGCATTTAAACTTCCTGACCATTCTACAAACTCAGGAGAAGCGATTAATCTGATCGTTTTTGCTGTTTAGATTAACACTTGCTGCTAGGAACGATTTATTGTTACTGCTATTTTTTATATAGCCACACATCTGTTTAATTCTCTATTTATTTCCCATGTCGTGAGGGGTTACACCTTAAACATGTGGAGCATCAAGATCAATCAAAACTAAAAGCCATTATAGTCAACGAAGCTGTGTAGACTGCTAGTGCTCACCTGTGACACAGTTTGCAGAGTGAACTATAGTTTTCCGATTTTTTTATGCAAGTACCGCAGAATCTCAATATCACGTTGGGCACAAAAAAAAAATGCTCTTCAGGGTTGTGGATGTCAGTTCTGTATAACGCTCGCTTACTGGCTCCTGTATTGTTGCTGAGGTGCACCACCCCATTACGCAGCTCCTCTCTGTTCAGTAAGGGAAAAGAATTGCAGTGATTTATCAAACTGTGGCTTTCTTGGACACAGAATCCAACCTGAGCCAGCAGAGGGGAAAAAAACTTAAACAAAAACATTAATTCTGTTTGACAGGGCCCTCTACTTCTCTAAACCCCACCACAGGATCAGAGACCAGAGAGAGAGTGATTCTCGCTTGAAACACGGCAGTGATTCACTTTTGCTGTTGGTTCAGGATCAGATACGGATAATCTGAGCTATGAAAGCAATACTACAGGGCATTGTACAGAACGGTTTAATTAATGCCTGACACCTGAAAAATTGCTGTAATATTTTAGAGAAGACTGGTTCGTAGAAGCTTCTATTGCCTCTAATGTGAGATAACATTTCTTTTGGGATAGGATAGCATCTCGATCATGTGTAATACAACTTGACATTTTTACTTGTTATTTACAGGGCTTTGGTGTAATTGAAGACCTTGTGCTTGCCGTTAGCTGTCAAGTTATCTCTTAGACTTTGGCTAGAATTCACTTTGCTGTATTGCATTGCAAAATCTGTGTTTATGACTAACCTCCCACAATCCAGTTTAACCAGATGGTATGTGAACTGAAATAGCACTATGCCATAAGTATTTAAATTAAATAAACATTCATTTCTTTGCAAAAGACCAAAAACGATTTGAATGTAAATTAAGCTTATTATATTGTGCTTTATTTAACAGGTAAAATATGCCAGATCTCGGTAGCCTGCTGCATCCTCCGCAACTTCTCACTCAGAAGCAGTTGTGCCATGAAAATGGTTAAAGGTTATAATGTATCGCCTCTTTGCAAATTTTTTGGCCTCAGGCTCAGTCTTGTCATTGGTGACAAAAACAACACCCACACTCCGCTCTGAATTTCAACAGCTAACAATACGGCTGCCGCAGCCACATCGAGACAGGGAGAAATGAGCCCTGAAATTTCTGTCATAAATTGCAAAAACATTCTCAGAGGAGGATTGGGGGGAGGAGACGAAAAAAATTCGTGTTGGGAAAGCAGTTCTTAGCTCGACTGGCACTTGCGGTCTAACCTGGATTTACCGCCTCGCAGGGCCTACTGTGGAGGCAGTGTGAACTTTTGTGATGAAGGAGAAGATGGTCACTTGCTTATCAAAGCATCCTTCATATGCAGACACAGTTCTGTACATTACTTGCAATTAAATTCTCTCTGGCCTTAAATTTTGACCTCTTTCATTTCAAAGAAAAATCTCTGTCTTTTATGTCTTTAGTATCATCAGGGCATGTTGATTTTCATAGGTAGAAGGTAAAATGGAAAAAATGCACTGTTGTTGCTTGCAAATGTTTTCTAAATAGCAGCACTTCGGTCCAAGACCTTCTTCAGGCCTTTTGAAAGGGTGAAAGAAAAGTTTTCTTGTTTGATTAGGTCCCTGGTGTGTCTTGTTAGTCTATTACCCTGTGTATATACAGTAAGCACTTGTGTTCCTGTGTTTGTTGTCTGGTCTTTTTCTTTGGTGAATGTTACGTTGTTGGTCTCAGTCTTGCTCCCTACTTTTCTTGATGTTCTTGAGTTTGATTTCTTTTGGTAAATTTTTGTTTGTTAATATTCTGTTGTGTATATCCTCTGCACTTGAATCATGCCTTCACTCTTCTCTGGAAGCTCGGTGTGACAGAGAACAAGTCCTGACCAAGAAACACTGGGGCTGTGTGGAAGTGCTGAGCTTTTGCAGTTTGCTTGCTGTTTAATAATCATTTGAAACTGGCAGCTCCAGTAGTAATGAAAATATGTATCTTGAATTCTGTCATGGAAACTAGCATGTACAAGCTTCCTTGTTAAAACTATTTAATAATCAATCAAAAAGAAACATATACCTGTCTAATATTACGCTGTACCCACATTGGACCAGCGGTTTGGAAAATGGATGATTCAGCTACAAGCGCCATCTTCTGGCGAGACCTGGGAATTCATTCGGCACACCCTCATAGTGCATTATGGGTATTCTCTAGCCGTTGAGCGTACATCAGTTTTACACTTATTTTGCGGTGCATTGTGGCATTGAATGAGTGCACTTGATAACGTCCACTGTGGTTTAGGACATCACTACAAATGGCTGTCCCCCCAAATAGTGCCCTATTTAAGGGCATTGGGGCAATTCCGGTGTATTTTAAATACACAAGGGTTAACAATACAACAAGACACACCTGGGAACAATCAAGACTAATGAACGGGGAACCAATCAGCAAAGGACTAAAAAACAAGGAAAAGAACAGAAAGAACATAAAAGAACACACAGGACAAAGGGAACACAGGCTGGGATCATGATAACAATGGTCCATAAAGACTAATTTTACAGTCCTATCCAGAAGATTAAAGCTTATGTAAGAAGCCATTTTTAACGAAGTTTTATTTAAACCAGACCAGTAACTAAGATTATTTAAATACAAATAATGTTATTGGGGCATCATCTATTTCAAACCTGCTTCTAAATGGCACATAGAAACAAAATAAAAACCTCATTGAATTGTCATTGGTCATTGTATACCGTATGTCATCAGACATTCAGATGGCCTAAGTGGGCCAGATTAAGCTGCTATGTGGACCAGAGTTTTGCGAGACTCCGTGTGAAAATCAAAATGGAAAGAGTGTCCAGTTAAAAATTATTAAGAATCTGCACTAGTCTCAGCGGTAGAGGGGGTTTTGCTCTATTGCGACTATTAGGCCAAATGTGAGTCTAATCTATCATCTTGGGCAGCTAATGATTGTCTCCATGCATCCCAGCAGGCCCATTCTGGCTGGGGAAACGGACAGTGTTCAGGGTTTGGGTTTATTTGTCATCTTCAACATGTCTCTTTCACACAGAAAAGGTCGACTGCGGTCTGGAGAACATGGAGAGAGGACATGCATTGGGGACAGACCCTCGGAGACCATATTAAACTAAGAGAAAGAAAGACAGATGAAGTTTGTTAAGATAATAAGTCTTCTTGAAATAAGTGGGAGTCGCCGTAATGCAATATTCAAACTCCCCACAGACCTTAGTCTCAGTCTAATGATAGTTTTAGAGCTGCTTCAGACGTTTGTTTTAATAAGTGTGGTCTGACATGCTGCAGTTTTAATCATGTGCCTAATCTTTTATTCTTTTGCTCTCCATTACAGCATTTGTCTTGAGTTGCAACTTCCCTGATAGACCAGCGTATGGAGATGTGTCCGTCACAAGCCTCCATGCGGATGGAGAGGCCTATTTCTACTGCTTCAATGGATATCAACTCCAGGGTCCCTCCACACTGACGTGCCGCAATGCCACCACACCCTACTGGAGTGGCAGAGTGCCACGCTGTCTTGGTGAGTCCCAAACTTAATGATGAATTTAGGGGATGTTCACACTTGTTGTTCGGTTCGCTTGGTTCGTTTGGTCCAGACCCCCACAAAAAAAAATACATTTAACCCTGGTCCGCTTAGCGTTCACATTGGCATTTTAACACTGAACCTAATGATACCAAACCTAAAGATATAGGGATATGTTCACAACCTGATTGGTCGGCTTTTATTACGTATTTTCCGTGACAGAACTTACTGAACATCCAAAACAATGCTGTGTGCTGGGCTAAAGCCCACACGCGCTCGTTGTATGCGTAGCCTCCATATGATGGTATTTTAACCAGCTGAGAACTCGTGAAGAGCTTATAAAATGTGTAAAGGAGTCGAAACAGCACCAGGAATCCCTTTGTCACGCACACAAATGAAGATCTGCTGCGAGGAGACACGGTTCTAATGTCTGTACCGAACTGTGATGGAAAACATTGTGCCTATGATCTTTTCAGTGGTCCGCTTGTTTGGTGCGCACCAGGGTTCAGATGGCCCCATTCAAATTATTCAAATGAACCGCACTAACAGAGTAATTGCACCAGGGTTCATTTTAATCGAACCAAACATGCCAAGAGTGAACACACTTACGTTTTTACCTGACAACCACTGACAACCACTGGGACTGACATTGGTGGCTAGACCAGTCGTTCCACTGAAAAATTACAATTTACACAATAAGTGCTTTGACAAAAAATGTGCCTCACATTTCTACTTTTATACTTTCTGAATAATGATGGCATCATTTACCTCCATTAAGTTCCTTATTCTTACCAAGATTTTTGCTTTTATTTTAACTAAAGGAGTCATTAAAAAAATTCTTTGCTAATTGACATTATGCCCCAAATGCGGTCCGTTGAACATGTATTGGATCTAAGTGATCCCTTTAAAGGGTTATGGATCTAAGCTGCTAATACAATAGATGCAGGTTCCTTCCAGGTGGCTGTAAACTTGAAGTAGAAACTACCTAACATGTCACATGTGCCCTTTAACCAGATAGACTCTTAATTGCAGGTTACTCCAGAGGGATTGTCCCTGTATTGAGTGTGTTGTAACAAAAGCATCAGCTAAATGACAGTTAATTACCAAATCTGCAGTATTTGATCTCTACCCCTGAAAAATTCAATTATGAAGCAGTAGCACTAGGAAGCAGCACTGTTAACGTTACAAGTACAGGAAAATCTATGAAATAGTAGCTTCTGCTTTTAATGAACCTTATTTCATTTTTATATAAATGCAAGTGGTTTTACCTGACAATGATAAACACAGCCTCCTCACACTTGCTGATTTGCATCATTGTGACGGTGCCCTGGACTCACTCACTTGCAATTATCCTTCGTTTTCTTTTCTTCGTTTCACCATAAACATACACCCACAAGTCATTTTGTCATTCAGGCGCAAACAAACCTCATGCCTGTGTAAATATTTAGTCCACACAGGTGTGATTTAACTTGACAGGGGAGAAACTCCCGGTGCGGTTGCTCCCTCCTCCTTTTAAGTTAATTGGGGTTTGATCATTGATTTTGGCTGGAATGGTTGTAACAGAATTGTTTGTGCTACAAGGCAGTGAATATTAACAACCGTACCCCCTCAAGGCAGCCCGGTGTGGCAGCGTGATTGACAGGTCTGCCTCCTCTGCATAAATAAGGACTTTTTGTGCCTCAATCTCTTTGTGGAGCCGAATCCCAGAGCTGGAGAACTCTTCCCTCTTGCATGACAAACAGAACAACATCTTCGATTGCAAACAAGACCGGATTCCCTGAAGGACGGCTGTTTTGATGAAGGATCTCATTTAGTGCTTCGGCGGCACGAGTCGTGAGGTGGTTTAGTTAGCCTGCGGCTGCCAGACGTGGCCTACAGGACCTGAAGTTTCTCACTTTTCGACATTATTTTGGAGTAAAATAGCATAAACGTGCAGTTTTAGAAGCAAGCTGATGCGGAGCCGGGCCAGACTGTCAGAGTCTGATTACTGATCAGCATGGGCCGGCTGCCAGGGAGCACGGCTTTGGGTCCACTTTAATTAGGTTCTGTCCGCCTGACTAATCTTCAGCCGTCAAGCTCTGAAGGAATCCTTCTCCGCCGACAAGCTCTAACTCTTTTTTTGTTGCTTTTAACAAAAACTGTTTACTATTGCTTTAGTAATAGTAATCCTTCTCTGTTTGAGTCGTTGAGGTCTAAAGTTTCTTGAGTCAAGAGGTGGCATAAATTCAATAACTTAAATGCTCTTCTTTTCATTTTCGCCATTTTTCATTTCTGAATTGAAAATAATTGTATTGCTTTGTGGGGGATGAATTTCAGTGTGACACAACTATCCTGATATCACAATGAAAAAATGTTATTCTTAAAATTCTTTTAGTGTTTTTGTTTTATACAAAACTGATTCCCGTATTATTATTATTCGATTTTTTTCCCCCAAATTTGGTATGACCAAATTGCAGAAAAAAAATTATAAAACAGGAAATAATATCATAGAGAGGACCCCTATCAAGTTCAGGAAGTTTCTTAAAAGGACAGGTAATTTAACCTTTTTATGACAATGCAAGATTACTTCAACGTGTAAAAGGTATATTAATTATTTACTATATGTATATTATTATCGTAAAGTACAAATAAAATACTATAAAATGATTTAATTCAAAAATAATTAATAATAATGAAATTGTACACTAGCATTTGTTCACGGAGTCAGGGAATTATGTTAATACTTTATACTTAATAAATGCCATTTTTATAGTCATTACATTTAAACTTTTGTTGAAAATGGTATAAAAGTCTTTCAAAAATATAGAGTATATGAAACCAGCATGAATACAACGAGTACATTTTTAAGATCTCGGCACATGTGTTTTAAACTAGATTTTAAAAAGTCTTTTATAATCCTAAGCACCTGGTGCATCTGAAATCACATAATGTCTGAGTAAGTCCGGCTTTTAATGAAAAAAAAATTTGCGGCCGTTAAAAATATATATTCTATAGGCTACAGAATGAATGTATGTAGTACGAATAAAATCCCACTGTACTACACCGCCATGTTGACATTGTCATGTGACTTGTGATGTCAGTTGCATCGCTTCACTGCCATTCAGAACTGCTCTCCCATGGCCTCATGGGATAGAAAACATCCATCAGATTTGCACTTCAGAATCTCGCCGGAAGTAGTAGGTCATCCGGATTCTTTTCCCCTACTGTTTTATGAATACTATGAATTCAGACATACTCATTTCAGATACAGTTTTTCTCCTACTATATAAGCACACATTTTCATACACTTGGGGGTATCTGAAAGTCTTTGACGTGTACCCTCACTTACTATGTCTTCTTATTGCTACATTATTGTGTTTTAGATAGAGATCTAGTCTCTGTGGTCATGCACTATGAAAGAGTTTAGTTATCCACAGTTCAAAGCTCATTCTGAGGACTTTCCTTGAACTCTAGCGCTCTTATTTTCATCTCAATGCCATCTGTCACCTTCCATTTGTACTTCGAACAGTGGCCTGTGGTGGAATGGTGAAGAACGTGACTCTCGGCCGAATTGTATCGCCTGGTTTCCCTGGCAACTACAGCAACAACCTGACCTGCCACTGGGTGCTGGAGGCCCCTGAGGGTCAAAGACTGCACGTGCACTTCGAGAAGGTGGCCCTCGCCGAAGATGATGACAGGTTCGTCCCAGTCAACTCACTCAGTACTCCGCTATTATACACTAATTAGTCAACTGATGTTCAAAGAGACAGTTGGAGAAGCTCAGAGTGTCTCTTCACAGTGCCGTCACACTCCAAATGTGGCGCTGCTCTTCAGGGCATTATCTGCTACGGCGAGAGCGAGGGATGATAGGAACAGCTGTGAGTGCGCGAGTGAAAGTGGATGAAAGTTTCTGAGATCAGACACTTGCTCTCCTTTAAAATAATTTAGAATAATCAAATCCCCTCGTGCAGGCGCGGAGAGAACGATTACAGCCCACTCCAGGGCCTCAGGAGGGGGATTAAGTTATTTTTATTAGCAGTTTCCGCTTTTTCTGCAGGCTTTGCTAACAAATGGACTTTTAATGAGGTCACTTGCTGCTCAGCTATTCAAAATCATATCAGGCAATTATTATGAAAACTGCCAAAAGACAGTACTAGAAATCGGAGGAATGTTACATCTGCTGCCAAACAGATACTGTAGAGAGATTCACTGTTTTGAACCCAACTAAACAATTCTGTTCTGTTTATGTCTGCAGGTTTCTGATAAAAAATGGCAACCACATCGACTCGCCCATTCTGTATGACTCGTATGAGGTGGAATACCTTCCGAACGAGGGAATCGTTTGTTCCTACAGATATCTCTTTGTGGAGTTCACGACGGATGGTTTCGGGACCAACACGGGGGTGGCCATCAGATATGAAGGTACGGACTAACTAGACAATTCATTGTAAGCTTAAAGGCACAATATGTATTTTTTTTTCTGCTTTAAAAATAGCAAAAATAACTGTATCTATGTTATATATTTCTATGAGATATGTATTTACATTATCCCGACAGTTTCCACCAACTTTCAAAAAATGCAAACACAAAGGGGAACACCGGACTACCGCCAATAAAAGAAAAGAAAACGACGTAGAAAAAAAAGTAGTAGCTAGTATCATTTTGCAACTGCACCAAACTTGAGGGGGGTTTGGCTGCACGCGCAAGATCTCTCGCTCGCTTACCTCTCTGACATCGTGCGCGTGCGCGGTTAGGAGCTCAACATCTGTCTCGCTCTAGATTACAGGATATTTTAACTAATTTGCGTAAAACTAATCGATCACGAGTGGCTCAACAGGTAGATCTATAGATAAACTCATCTTTCTGGCTTTGACCGACCGGGTTGACACTTCAGCGTGAGAAAACGGGGGTGTGGTGTGAGAGCGTGAGAATTGGCTCAATTGCGTGAGTCTCACGCTGAATGCGTGAGAGTTGGCAGCCCTGTAAGTTATGAACCACGATTACGCTTTGCCTGCACGTTCTGCTGCTGGAGCCAGCTCAAAGTGCAGACGTTAGGGTGACCAACAGTCCTGACATGTCCTGTTTTCACGTTCTGTCCTGGCCGTCCTGGCTGTTTTGATAAAGTGATGAAAATGTCCTGGTTTTCAAAAAAACTGCTGGCCGAGTGTTCTGGTTTTTGGTAATCAAAATATGGTCACCCTAGCAAACGTACGGGTGAAAAATATGACCCGAGAAGGGTTTGGGACAGGAGAAGAAGCATGACACGGGTAAACTGTAGGGTTGCATTTAAAAAATGTAGAGAGCTTCGTGACAAGCTAAATATAGGCTACAGAGAGATGCCCATCTCGCTTGAATTCTAATAAACAGGTAAGCACCCATTCAGCTAACTATATCTATCCATATATTTTGTGAAATGATGTCATGTGTAAAACGCAGATGGGCTAGCTCTCATGTAGCTATAATGTAAATTCATATTTGTTCTATATATAGCTGGAGAAAGTAGCTTCATATGCAGTTCACTAACGTTACCTTGTTCGATATCATAGTATAAACGTAATTATATTTTTAATGAAAGGTGACCGTGTTTTTTAAACATCTATTAATACTAGCTAGATGGAATATTGATACTATAGGGGTCTGATAATTCATATATCTCTCTGTTCGAAAAGACGGGATTATCAAAATACATAGTTAGAATGAGTGAGGAATGTGGGGAATGACAGAGCGCGCGTGTTCCAATGAACATCGTATCGCTGGTTCGCGCGCGCTCTCCCTCTCTCTCTCCCTCAGAGGGCTGGTTGTCATTGACAGCGACAACAACTCCCGTGAGCCCACGCTCTTTCCCGACATCATCAAAGTACGTCTTTTGTTATTATTTAGATCGAGTGCCCCCTGGTGGCCAAAAATTACATACTGTACGTTTAAGTAGATCCATTGCCACCAATGGTCTCTACGACCAACTTTTGAGAATCGCAGCCCAGGTCAGTTCGCGAGTGAACCAGTAGGTATGTTTACGTTCACTAATTTCTGTAAATCGAAATGAATACAATCTGATTTCACATTCTGAAAGTTCTGTTTACATGAACTAAAAATGCTGCAATCTGATTCACATATTCGTTTACATGTGCATTACATGTATTCTCAAAACAAATTCAGCGCATATGCAGTACCCAGTTGCCACGTTCAGAACCGAGAAAACTATTGGGAAAATGTCACTGGAGCTATTTTGACTGGAGTGCAATTTTTATCTTGATGACATATCTTAAAAGAAAGCTGACATATATGTTAGAAGAGCTTTTTTAGCAAATATTGAGTAAATATTAAGTCTCCTTCACTGACCAGTACGTGAGACATAAACATAGGCACGTTGATAAGTCATTGAATGTATGTAAACATGATGACCCATTGCGTGTGCACAAGGTTTTTTGAAACTAGTTCGATTCAAGTGTGGATCGATTGATGTTTTCCATTAAGGCTTTTTTATCCGATTGACTGCCATCAATTCGATTATAAGGGTATTATTTGGGTGTAAATGTAGATAATGATTCGGTTCACTAATGTCTTATTCATTATCAGTTAGTCACTCTACAGCATTGGTCACAGGACATCGTAATAATGAGGACTTGATAGCTGCCAACATCTTTTCTTATCCGTCCTCCGCTGCTTAGTCTCTGAACCGGGCCGTACACGGCGAGGGTTACCGAGTTCAAACGTTGTTTGAAGAACACATGTCCTTTACAGAGCCTCAGGGCTGTGGTGGAGACAAAGAGTGTACCTTCCGGCACATTCCCCCTGTTGCTTCGATTCACACCAAAGATCTTTTCTCTTACGTGCCTTGCTAAACACTCCTTAGATTCATGGCTCAAATGAGATTTATTCCGATTAAATCAAATGGAAATCGAATCAAATGCAACCCGGCAAGGTCATTAAAATGAGTTTTAACTGGAAACAGAAATTGCATAAATTACATTCCTATTCCTTCTGACAGGTCAGTCGAATGTGTGCAGTTGCATTTGTTCACAGGGATGTCATGCACACCTCGGGACCTCGCAGTCATTATCTGGCGAGATCAATCTAATCTCATTTACCATGCCACAATCCGATTATGCTATCTACAATATACTAATGTGCCTTCGCGGCAACCTGAAATAATTTGGCTTGTCTTCTCACACTTCTGACACCTCTCTGAATTTCACACCAGTTAGAGTGCTCAGCCTTTAATAGTCTTTCTGATTGAAGTGCTTAAAATCAAAATGGATCTGTTTTTATCAATTTCAATAGACTAGCAAAATAACTGATCTGGATCTCTTTGTATATCGAGAAGCCACACATTGTAATAATAATAATAATAATAATTCATTACATTTATATAACGCTTTTCTCGGCACTCAAAGTGCTTTACATAGAAGGGGGAATCTCCTCAACCACCACCAATGTGCAGCATCCACCTGGATGATGCGACGGCAGCCATATTGCGCCAGAACGCCCACCACACACCAGCTTACTGGTGGAGAGGAGACATAGTGATGAAGCCAATTTGTATATATATATATATATGGGGATGATTAGGAGGCCATTGGGCAAATTTGGCCAGGATGCCGGGGTTACACCCCTACTCTTTCGAAAGACATCCTGGGATTTTTTGTGACCACAGAGAGTCAGGGCCTCGGTTTAACGTCTCATCCGAAGGACGGTGCTCTTTTAAGAGTATAGTGTCCCCATTACTATACTGGGGAGTTAGGACCCACACAGACCACAGGGTGAGCGCCCCCTGCTGGCCTCACTAACCCCTCTTCCAGCAGAAACCTGGTTTTCTCAGGAGGTCTCCCATCCAGGTACTAACCAGGCTCAACCCTGCTAAGCTTCAGTAGGCAACCAGTCTTGGGCTACAGGGTGATATGGCTGCTGGCATACATTGAATACTTGTTCAGTTCTCTGAAGGCCATTTAAACCAGAATCATGTAAATAATAATTGTATTTGAATGGAATATTTGTATTTGCTGAAATAGAGGTATTGTCATACTTTTCAGAGGTAAATTTCTTTATTTTTTGACCTTGTTGTGTATGACCGTCAGCATGTCCCAGAGAACTGTTGTCTTTTTTAAAATGTATTTTTTTCCTGTGATGGAAAAGCTGAATTTACAGCATCATTACTTCAGTCTTCAGTGTCACGTGATTTGATGCTTAAGAAACATTTCTTATTATTATCAAAGTTAAAACAGTTGTGCTGCTTAATATTTTTCAGCATTTATTTGAAATATAATTTTTGTGTAACATTATAAATGTCTTTACTGTCACGTTTGATCAATTTAATGCATCATAACTTTATATTTCATACGTCTGTAGACTTAGTAGATTTTTCTGAGATCTTTCTCCCAAATGCCTAAAAACAAAAATAAATAAGACATTTTCGTGCATACAGTAAAAGTATAAAACTATAAAGTGATTTGGAAAGCATTCCACAATGAAAAGGTAAAATGTAGTAAGTTTGAAAATGTAGTAAATGCTGTACAAATTTTGTCAACATTTATTTAAAGTCGAAAATGGGACTACAACTTAAACTATTATCTGTCTTATTGCAAACATTTTTTTGCTAATTGATTAAAAAAATCAAAGTAAGAAATATATCAAATAAGAAAAAATGATGAAGAAAAATTGGTCAAGTTATTTTACAATTTGGTTTTCAAGGAATTTGATGAGAAATATTGAACTTCATACTGAAATATATAAATATATAAAACTGAAGCAAACAAGTATTTTTGATCACAATTTAATCTAATTGATGAGAAATAACTGAGACATTAAAGAGATCTTATTTATGATTTTTCTTTCCTATGGGGACCTCACTCATGGTAATAACACAAACTGTGCATTGCACATTAAATTATGTGCAAAGCTCATTTCCATATAAATCTGACTTTTATGTTGATGCCATCTTATGTAATGATTGTTTCTGTGGATATAAGAGAGAAAGAATCAACTGATGGTTAAAATGACTCATTTTTACTTCTTTTAGAGAACGGAGCCAGATGAATACAAAGATGAATAATGCAAATGTGTCTGGGTAAGGGGATTAGGGGGAGGGGGAGGGGAACAGTTTGCTGTAATTGGCAGAATGGCCTGTGTTTATTAAACAGAGAGTGAGGCTGAATGTGGGTAGTGTAATCTAGCGCACGCTTGAATGAGGCCGGACCCGGAGGGATATCAAAGCCAGTGTTTACCCATAGTCTGAACATCCTCATCTTAAGTCTCCTCCTCTCGTTCTAATCTCTATTCTACATTCTCAGGCGAGCACAACAACCAATAACGGTTCAGCCAGGCATGTCAGTTTGTTGTTTCCCTGAGTGAGTTTGTTCATTCACGTTGCACATTTATTCACGTTGTCGGGCCGTCTCTCTTCCTTTTACGTCCGTAAATAGCCTTGCAAGTCTGGCTAAGGTTGATTAACTAACAATATCCTTCCAAGGGCAACCCGAAACCTTGGGTTTGCATCCAGGAGGATTTTGATTGGTGGGAATGTAAAACGCTGCACATTGCTTTGCCACATTCAACAGACAAATTATTTTAGACTGCCATCTAAAAATGCTTTTAAATTCAGATTCCGCGCTGTCCTCTGCCATTCCAATGAAATTATTATGTGAAAGGCTGAGCTGAGCGGACTGGTTGTCTGTGTGGTTTAAGCTCTTCTGAAATCAGATGCTTGGTGATAGTGTTTGGACTGTGATGTGCGTCTTGGAGCAGGTGATTTATGGTGTGTCCTCTCAGCTTTTGCAGCAGGGCACTGCTACGAGCCATTCGTCAAGTACGGCAACTTCACCAGCACTGACAGCACCTACGCTGTGGGCACGGTTGTGGAGTTCACCTGCGACTCCGGCTACACCCTGGAGCAGGGCTCCGTCATCATCGAGTGCATGGATCCCAGCAACCCTCAATGGAATGAGACTGAACCCGCCTGCAGAGGTGTGTGTGGGAATGTTTGCATATGCATATGTACCAGGGTTGGGCCAAATTCAGAAGTGAAGAATTAGATCCTTTTCAGTTTATGAGAGTGAATTATGCTTTTAAAGCTTTTAAAACTTTTTTTAACTTTCAAACAAGGCTTTGTCAAGCTAACACTCTTGTCTTTGTTTTGAGTTCAGTTTTTTTATTCTACTTCCTTCGAATTCAAATTGCAATTCTGCATCCTTTTTTTTTACCTCAATTCAAATTCAATTCTAAACGGTGCACAATCCTATATGTACACTGTGGATCAAATTCACTATTCAATAAAAATGTGCATTTTATTCACAAAGCACCTCCAAACTTGTTCATTCAGGCGTTAAATGCACTAGCATATAGCACCACACTTTATTTAATTCGTGATGAAATTGAAGTAGCGACAGATCTTTTCATCCACTTTGTGACGTACATCCAAGTGTAACGGATTATAAAACGGAAACTAAAAAATTATATAGGACGGGGACTTGGTTCTATGCATCAGTTGTTGATTGGATTTTGATTTTAATCTAAATAAAGTTCAAATTTAACCTAATAATATTATTAATACCAGTTATTATTATTATTATTAACTGGCCATCTGTCCAGGGTGTCCCCCACCTATGGCCAGAGATGCAGAGATTGATGGATTATCATCATCATTATTATTATTTGAATTATTATTTGAATATTTATTGAGTGATTTTTTTTTAATTTAATGTATTATTCATCAAAAGCTGATCTAATCAATGTAAAGAGCATTATAAGTTATAACTAGCCATTTATCCAAAAGTGTTTACCTGGATAATTTGCTTCATGAACCTGGTGCTAAAACAACACAGGCAGTGTGTAAATAAAGCTGTCAGGCACAAATGATTCTCTCCTCTACGTTCCCACGTGAGGGTATAGTGTAGGCTTTACATTTATGTGTTTCTGTGTATAATCTGCATTAGTTCGCTGCTGAAGAGCTCTACAGGCAGCATGTGCAAGTACAGTACAAGCGCCTCATCCATTTAGTGCCTTTTCTATGTAATCCACTACATCCTGTGTCACCTGGATGGGTTTCAGACACTCTTAGCCACAGTCACGCGCCTAAAGCAACACTAAAAGCATTAAGCCATGGATGCTAGAACCAGGTGCACAGAGCCGAAGAATGTGAGAGAATGCCTCACTCATAATGCCCCGATTCCACCCACACACACACACACACACACAGTTATCTTATCTGACCCGTTGCTCAAGTACATTTCTTGAGCCTCACAATAGAGTTTGGATTGAAAGGATTTTATCGTACTGGCTCTTGCAGAGGGTCAAGACAACAGCTTTTCCATTTGAAAATGTGCTTACATCCAGCTAAGCCAGTGTAGTGATGTGAATGGGGGGGATGAAAACAGGAAGCAATGAGCCGTTTGTTAATCTGGCCAGAATTTTCCATTTAGACCCTGTTCGGATTAATCTAGAGTTTGAGCTCTGTTCGAGAGCTGGGAGTCAAAATTTGGGATACAAAATGCCATAACTTTTGAATATATAGTGATTTTGTATAACATCAGTCTTGTTATCATTGAAATCATTTTCATTCATTAAAATTAAGATATAAATATCAGATGAAAAGGCATGTTGCCTAAATTCTACAGTTTATATAACAATAAAATAACACTGACAACATTCATTTGATTTATTTATTCTGATATTTATTGCATTGTGCAATAAATAAGATGTAATATAGATTAAATAAAGATTTGGGTACTTTTGCATTTTAGGTACTTTTGTGTGTGTTTGCGTTTCTCTCTGACCTGTTTTCTCTCTCTCTTTGGTTGGATTGCAGCTGTTTGCAGTGGAGAGATCACAGATTCAGCTGGGGTGGTGTTATCTCCAAACTGGCCTGAGGCCTATGATAAGGGTCAGGACTGCATCTGGGGGATCCATGTTGAAGAAGACAAGAGGATCATGCTAGACATCCAAGTGTACGTCCAAGTAAATGACATATATGCATATTATATGACAAAAATCATACATAAACACCATACGCAGTCCTCACAGTTTTGAGAGAGATATGTATCTGCCAGCCAAGTCTTTAAATTAATTTCCACTATACTTAAAATCTTTATCGTATAAACTTGGAAATATCTCATAAATTGCATAACAATTCACTTTTTCTTGCAAATGCATCGATCTTGAAATATGGATTTTTAAATCTTCAGTTAGATACACATATGTGCATATATGTTGACCCAAATAAATTAATATTCTCCCAAATATCTCTGCATTTGGCCTCTCCAGAGTTTTTCGGTGGACATGGCCCAGTTTTTTAATGTATGATCTCCAGTTAAAGTGCCCCTATTATGCTATTTTAAAGGTTCCTATTTTTTTTGTCTCCTACAGTAGGTTTACATGCATCCAAGGTAAAAAAAACACTTTCTTTTTCAGTATACATTGCGTATCACCTAATTTCTCAAAGATTCTGAAAACGAAGATTCAGTCTCTCTAAACCCCTCCTTGTTGCAAGCGTCCTTTGCTCTGATTGGTCAGACGGCCCAGTACAAAGAAATTAAATGCTTGTATACGAACAATAGCGTTGTTTTTACCTTATCAATTCCAGTGCTGAGACTTTGAAGTGCATGCAAAGTGGATTCGCATTGCTGAAAATGGCATCTTCTTGACACGAACAGCACAAACCAGTCTCAGCTACAACTACAGTGTTTGAGGTTGGGTCAGAGTAGACGTCGTTCATGGGTTCAGTGAAGACCAGAGGCTGGCATTATGCAAATTTGTTGTGTAGGTATGCATCAGGAAGGGAGGGTTGAATGGCTGACGACTTGTTGCAGCAGTGCAGAATAAATTTTTTTTTTTAGGAGACAATAAATGTATTTGTTTTGCACTTTGATCTTTAAGACTTTTTACATTCACAAAGAGCTTTATTACACACTGCATAAAGGTTATATATTGGAAAAACATAAGGGGGTGCTTTAATCCAACTGATGCTGCATCCTTTACTCACACTGAGATAAGTGTGGATCAAATCCACTGTGGGTCTCATCAATACCTTTCTGCACACTCCCTGCGCACCTATCAGTCTCTAACTCTAGATGCCTACGGACTCAAACATGTATCACCATGGGGCCGCCTTTCTGCTGGGTTTGTTCCCGATGTGGCTGAGATTGCAGTTACACAGTTACAAATTCTGGTGCTCTGCGTCATCTGCTCCCCACTGACCGGTTCGGCTCTCACAGTCCAAATGAAACACCCGTCATATCGCTCTGGGCATTTTGTGAGATTTCTGTTCAACAACGACTTAGAACTCGAACACCTTGATTGTTTTTTCTGAAGATCTCCCAGAGCATACATCTTTAAAGCACTGACACAACACCACAGCTTTTTTCAAAATATACTACTCTTTCATTTATATTACTCAAAATATAAATTCAAAATATATTACTCTTTCAGAATTAACCCAAAAACGATTTGAATTTCTCTTCGTTGCATCAGTAATTACTGCGATCAGTGTGGCACGGCACTTCGGTGGTTTCTACTGTCTACTGTCAAGTTCTCAAAGACAAGATAGCTGTTGTGTAGCTTTATGTTGAATTTAATTGAGGGGTCATGAGAGAGGTTGAGTATATCTGTACATTGCGGTTAACATCACATCAGGTTTACTCGGTTCACACTCCCTGCTACATTCCGGGCAGTCAAACTGCGCTGAAAGAGAGATCGAAAGATGGCATGCGGGAGAGAGTTATTTTTTCTGCAGTTGCTTTTGGGGAAAAAGATTCAAACTGCTTGGAGATGCAAGCTAGATCAACACGCCCTCCTCACACAGGGAAAAATACTCAGTATGTTCTGTTCCAAAACCTAGTGAGCTACATAGAGGCGGCATTTTAAGGCATCATATTATTTTGCCTCCCAAGACACCTGATTTGAACTAAATTCTAAGGTGGCATCACATGTACAGTTTGCATTTTGCAGAATGCATTTCAAGAATGCTTTGCAACAAGCTCAAAAATTGACCTATGATGGCTGTACTTTATATCGTAAGTAAAAATGTTGTCATTCGATTAAATGCATTAGTCCAGTCTCCAGTCACATGATCCTTCAGAAATCATTCAGATATGCTGATTTGCTACTCAAGAAACATTTCTTATCATTATCAATGTTGAAAAGCGTTGTTGCTTAATATTTTTGTGGGATTTTTTTTCCCCACAATTCTTTGATGAATATGAACTCTTTCCCCACAAGAATTTTTATTTTTTTTTAAGTTGCTAGCCTCCACCAGCGTTTTTGATAATTTTCACAAACATTTTGTGTCCCCAGAATATTTTGTTGTATGAATATCTGAACATATATCAATATATCAAAAGAAAGAACAAAGCCTCTGCTAGTGTTGTCACGGTACCAAAATATCAGTATTCGGTACCAATACCAGTGAAAATCCACGGTTCTCGGTACCAATTTCGGTACCAAAGCTTAATTTAGATTAAATTTACACATATTAAAGTGTATATCACGGTTACAAAGATGGAAACTGTAGTATTAAAAACAATTTACAATAAGATTCTATTTGTTAGATAACATTAGATAAAATTACCTAACAATAAACAACAGTTATATACTGTAGCAATTATTCTCCATGGGGTTAACTTAAAAATGTACTAATATATTTTTAAAATCAAAAGTTTTATCTGTTAACATTATTTAATGCACAATGAATGAAGTGAACAAACATGAACAATCAAGTGTTTGTATTAAATAACATTCACAAACATTAATTAATGTTGTAAAAATATATTGTTCACTCAATGTGTTGATGTTGCATTAAGTAATATTAATGAATGGTGTCTTATTGTAGTGTTACCAAACTATACAGGAGATAAAACATGTTTTATTTGACTTAACTGTACTTTTATTTAATCCAAAAATGTCACTCTTGCCTGTCTTCAAAGCTTGAGAACCCTGTAGCTGATTTCTAATGCAAGGGCTAGAAATCAATTAATTCTGATACTTCCTCGTCATCATGGAGAGCGCATCGCACCGCTTTCTCCTTTCCACAAGCGCTTGCTCTCCCGTGTCTCCGCTATGCAACCATGAACAGCGGCGCGCCTGGAAAGACGAGCTCGCACGTCTCTTCTATTATGAGCGCGCTTGCCGCGCGCCTACATTTGAAATTTGCACGCGCAAAAAAAACGCGCTATATAAACGTGTGAACGGCCCTTTATGGCAACGTGACATTAGCCTAATTCAAAATATTTCCATATGTGGCTCTTTCCTCCTTTCTTGTCAACAAGTGGATTCAGAGCCACCGCATTAGCAGCGCCGGTCGCCGTGTCTCAGAGTGTTTTTATGAAGAGTACGCACCTCTGCATCTTTCAGACAGCGCATCAAGAACCGGATTAACCCGGTACTCGGTACCTAGAAAAGCTGGGACCGTAACCGTTTAATTTTTTTAGTACCGACTTGGTACCGAAGTACCGAGTTTTTTGACAACACTAGCCTCTGCTTTGTCACTTGTTTCTGCTCCTTTTTTTTTGTTGTCTGTTTTGATTAGGAGATTCTCTACTCTTTCAGAAGGTAGTGTAATAGGGCCTCCTACCGTATAACAGTGAAAACAACAAAAGCCGGAAAATTTGGTTAATGGCGGGGAAAGGGTTAAGTGCAATTGAACAGCATTTATTTAATAAACAAATCTTTTGTAGCTTTATAAATGTCTTTACTGTAGTTTTTGATCATTTTGTTTCCCTTCTGATTAAACGTGTTAATGTCTTTCAAAAAATATCTGATTGACCCCAAACGTTTTAACATAGTGTATAAAATATAATTAAGTATATTTTTAAAGAGTTGTGCACTGTTAGCAAACCAACATGCTAACAGTAAGTCAATTCAAACTATTTGTGCTACTGATGTGCTTTAAAAGGCATGACTGATCAGGTTCCATATCAGTTATGCCTGTGTAGGCAGAAGGCAGCTTATTTGGTTTTGGAACAGAGTTGAAAAGTCTTCACTGAATGTGAATGGCAAATATGAAGTTGAAAAAAGAGGGCAGAAGAAGGGGCATGTTGTGCATAAAGAGGATGCAGAAGTGGGATGCACATTGCACAAAGGTTAATAACAAACTCAACAGAACAACAATTACTTTATTGGATGGTTTTATGAATGTGAAATCAATTATGTGAGCAGGGAAACAAGTGTTGAGTGTGATTGTGCCGTCAGGTGAGGTGCGGAACATGAGGCCCTGCTGTGTCAGACCCAGATAGATTATTCATGCATTCAATAATTTGGCTGACTTAATTAAGATTCACTCATTTGCATATGGTTCCTTTCGCATTTGTCATGTTTCTCTCTCTCTCTCTCTCTCTCTCTCTCTCTCTCTCTCTCTCTCTCTTTTATTGCAAGTGTCCCGACTGCAGTGCTACATTGGGACTGTGTAATAAATGACATTCTGGATGTTTTGTTGGAGATGCAGTCAACATAATTAATTTTACATTTATTTTGTGGTGGAGGTGATGGAGGGAGATGGCAAGTTTTTGTTTTTCCTGCTAGTGAGGATGAGGCCACGTGCTTCTACATGTGGTCCAGATGTCTTCAGACAGTTATACTGGTGTGTATATCTGTTTTGGTTTGAAACAAGATAAGACAACTCTAAATACAGGTATAAATGGGGTCATTTACATGCAGAGAATTTCTTCAGTACTTCTTCAGTACTTCAACTTGGACCAACATGACATGGATCATGTGAAGCATTTGCGTTTGAAGTTCATCATACAATACAACTCAATTTGAGAATCGGTTAATATATTGTATAGTTTTCTGCAATTAATTTGACCTAACTGTAATTAACCATATGCTACCGTTCAAAAGTTTGGGGTTAGTATGATTTTTTTATAAGGATGCATTAAATCGATCAGGAGTGACAGTAAAGACTTTTAAAATGTTACAAAAAAATATAAGCATCACAACTGTTTTCAACATTGATAATAAGAAGAAATTTAGAATAAATAGATTTTAAAATAGAAAACAGTACTGTATTTTTGATCAAATAATTGCACCTTGGTGAGCATAAGAGACTTCTTTATGAAACATTAAAAAATCTTACCAACCCCACACTTTTGAACATATTTTGCAACTTATAATCACACACACACACATAGAAAAACATGTGCACACACACACACACACACACACACATATATATATATATATATATATATATATATATATATATATATATATATATACACGTATATATATGTTTTTTTTTGTCAGTTTCTGTGGATAAAATGTGTATAGTTATATTTGAAAGCCACAATTTAGGCCTAAATGAGAGGGCTTTTAAATATATGAACATACACTCACCTAAAGGATTATTAGGAACACCTATTCAATTTCTCATTAATGCAATTATCTAATCAACCAATCACATGGCAGTTTCAATGCATTTAGGGGTGTGGTCCTGGTCAAGACAATCTCCTGAACTCCAAACTGAATGTCAGAATGGGAAAGAAAGGTGATTTAAGCAATTTTGAGCGTGGCATGGTTGTTGGTGCCAAACGGGCCGGTCTGAGTATTTCATAATCTGCTCAGTTACTGGGATTTTCACGCACAACCATTTCTAGGGTTTACAAAGACTGGTGTGAAAAGGGAAAAACATCCAGTATGCGGCAGTCCTGTGGGCGAAAATGCCTTGATGCTAGAGGTCAGAGGAGAATGGGCTTCAAGCTGATAGAAGAGCAATTTTGACTGTGAAATAACCACTCGTTACAACCGAGGTATGCAGCAAAGCATTTGTGAAGCCACAACACGCACAACCGTGAGGCGGATGGGCTACAACAGCAGAAGACCCCACCGGGTACCACTCATCTTCACTACAAATAGGAAAAAGAGGCTACAATTTGCAAGAGCTCACCAAAATTGGACAGTTGAAGACTGGAAAAATGTTGCCTGGTCTGATGAGTCTCGATTTCTGTTGAGACATTCAGATGGTAGAGTCAGAATTTGGCGTAAACAGAATGAGAACATGGATCCATCATGCCTTGTTACCACTGTGCAGGCTGGTGGTGGTGGTGTAATGGTGTGGGGGATGTTTTCTTGGCACACTTTAGGCCCCTTAGTGCCAATTGGGCATCGTTTAAATGCCACGGCCTACCTGAGCATTGTTTCTGACCATGTCCATCCCTTTATGGCCACCATGTACCCATCCTCTGATGGCTACTTCCAGCAGGATCATGCACCATGTCACAAAGCTCGAATCATTTCAAATTGGTTTCTTGAACATGACAATGAGTTCACTGTACTAAAATGGCCCCCACAGTCACCAGATCTCAACCCAATAGAGCATCTTTGGGATGTGGTGGAACGGGAGCTTCGTGCCCTGGATGTGCATCCCACAAATCTCCATCAACTGCAAGATGCTATCCTATCAATATGGGCCAACATTTCTAAAGAATGCTTTCAGCACCTTGTTGAATCAATGCCACATAGAATTAAGGCAGTTCTGAAGGCGAAACGGGGTCAAACGCAGTATTAGTATGGTGTTCCTAATAATCCTTTAGGTGAGTGTATAATGTGAACAGCCTAGCTTCAGAAAATAAAACAACGTCCCTTATAATGGCCAAATGTAATTTAAAAAAATGTTCATGCTTTTTTCTCCCCTTAATTTTGCACTTTATCTTGTGATTTCATAATTCTCTCTACCATCTTAAAACCAGGTGTAAACAGGACCATTGATTGAGCAGCAGAGAAACATTGTTGGATTGGTCTAGGTGTGTCTGGAGTCATTATGGTCCATTGCGAAGCCTACGCATCCCCATCCTTATAATTTTCAAATGACCAAATTTATCAAAGGACCTATGGGACATTATCAGCCAGGCACATCAAGTGAGACATATAGCGAGGGAAAATGAGTCAGGAGGGAGCCAGCCACAGCTGTTCAGCCCAGAGAGACTGAGAGACTAATAACAAATCTACTTTTCCAGATTCCCTATTTCACCCAGTTCTGTACTTATATTCTTGCTTGCATCTTCTTACAAGCGATCATTGGCCCGACACAGGTCCTTATTGCTACATAGGTGTCTTGCAGAGCCTTTTGGCTGCACTTGAATCATGGGTTCTGTAATAGCAGGGCCCGGGCCACTGCTGGAGGCTCATTATGGGGCCATAAGAACATTTTAGCCCAATAATGAATATGCACCCACTCCTCTGTAATCATTCATCAATGTAGCGCGCACTCCCAATTACCCGAGAACGTGGGGCGTAATGAAGGCTGATGAATTCATTTAGCAGGGAGGGTTTCTCATGCTGTATGTGCCGGGCCGCAAATCGGAGGAAGGGGGGAGAGAGGTGCACAGGTGACAGCTGGAACACCTGCACACAGTCTTTCATAGACCTAGCCGCACAGCATGGAATGCTGAATATATCAGAGCCAGTCAAATTCCGGGATTCCCAAGTGCTACAGCCCTCTACTGGAATTGTAGTGCACAGCTGTGCAAGATCGACATGATTTAGCCCAGTAAGATGTTCATGCCTTCATGCCTATATGTACTTTGTATATATAAATAGGACTGTCCCCAACTAAAGATTATTAGTCGTTCATTTAAGAAATTAGTCAATTAATCGCACGTTTATATTAATTTAATTGGGCTGCTCAAGTATACACTGGGTGCATGGAGGAATATAGCCTATTCAGCGCTCAAGCGCACACATAAAGCTTGCCGCAAAGCACCGGCAAATATGATTATAAATGCATCGAAAATAAATAACAGGGAGACTTTTTAATTGTTTATTAATAAACTAGTGTTTTCTGAGTCAGTGTCGACTGCAAAGATGAAGTTTACGATGCTGACTCTTCATCTCAACAGCAGTGTTGTGCTAGTTACTAAGAAATAGTAACTAGTTACTAGTTACTTCATTCAAAAAGTAACTCAATTACTTTGTTGATTACTTACACCAAAAAGTAATGCGTTACTGTTAAAAGTAACTTTTTAGTTACTTTTTTAAAGAAAGTTCTTAAATGTTCCCATTAATGCGTTATGGTCTATACAAACACAAAACTGACTTAAACAGAAAGTAATTTTTAAACACTATTTTATTTAAGTCAGACTAGCACAAACTGAATATATCAAGGATTTCTGAAATAAATAACAAAACAAGCATTTTTAAAGCTAGTGACTTGTTTGCTTTCTCAACATTGATATGTTCATGCAGCTGACAGTATACGTTTTTACCACTGTGGTTTTTACTGCATGAATTAATATTTGAGCAATACAATTGTACCTTGGTCATTCTTGTTAGTTCATAGTAGGCCTACATTAACTAAGGAGATACAAATACATCTAACAATGAATGATACTTCTACAACATGTATTAACCATATTTAATGCTAAAATTGTAATCGTATTGTACAGTGTTACCATTTATATGATTCAAGCTTAAAGAAGATGGCCATATTTAAATATCTGCAAAGGCCAGAGCATTAAAATTACATAAATGTAGACCTATATTACATGTAAAGTCTTTCACTTTATTTGCTTAAATTTTAGAACACTTGATTAGACTTGATGTCGGCTGCATGAACATATCAATGTAAGCAATCAATCACGTCACTAGTTTTAAAAATACAACTTCGCCGGCTAATGAATGCATAAAAGTGACCAGCTGGATATAAACTAATGCAAATAGATGGTAACAATTGCGACATAAAACATGTGGGTCAGGTCTGCGTGTGTTTTTGTCACATTGCTTTAATCGCTTGAGGTAAGTTAGCCGTTACTGTTATTCCTCTCAGACTCGACGACAAGCTTCTGTTCTTTCTCTGCTGATGCAGCATCTAGTCAAAAAAATAATTACTTTATAATGATATGGCAATGTGTACTTAAGTGTTCTGTATTCATACCGTTTCGCTGTCTGTGTTTTAAATGCGCATCAAGTGCTCAGCGCTCTCCGTGCAGCTTGTAATCTCCGTGCTCGCGCTGCCTCACGTGTACGTAAACAACTCAGCCAGTGAGTTTGTTATGTGTCCTCAGGTGTCCTCTCGCTCTGTATAATGCTAGCAGTCTCTTCAGTGCTCTCGTACTGTGTAATGACAGCGCACACTTCTCAGCCGCCCCAGCAACTAATTAATTTAAAAAAGTAACGGACAACGCGCCATATGGTAACGGTAACGGAGTTAATTTATTTAAAAAGTAATGCGTTACAGTATTAGTTACTGTCGAAAGTAACTGCGTTACAGTAACGCGTTACTGCCCAACACTGCTCAACAGTATAGTGCGCCTTTAAAGAGAATGTACTTTTCATAGAGATTATGTAATCAGAGAGTATTTGTTTTTTATTCAAATTGGTTCATTTAAAAGTAGACTTTTCAACAGAAAGCACATCCTGTTTATTATTCTTTATTGTACAAAAGCACAACGTTTTGTTGTTATTGTGAGTTTACACAAATAAAAGTAGACCCTTTCGAATGATGTATTACTCTTATATGTATGACCATAAATGGTCATTTATGTTTTAAGTTGTTTCTGCTGTTATTAGGAAATAAATGCAAGTGATCGCGCCTCCATGTCATGCAGTAAGCGTGCTATACTCTAGCATCCACACAAAAAACACTTGGATGTGTGCCTAATAGTTGTGCACATTTACAGGTTAACGTTAGAGCGAGCAGCCATGTAAAGTTGCTACTACTTACATGTTTTAAATGATAAGCCATATTTGAGGTTGATGAATTATAAGCGACCGTTTGGATTTCCTGCCCGACATACTGTAATTACCAAAAGGACCCACCGTTAACAATCCGTCCCTCATGGACTGCGTGACTTCGCCATTTCCTGAGGAATTTTTGACGTGACGAATAAGCCTCTTCTCTATTGATGGCAGCCCTAATATAAAAGATACAATATTGTCAGTTACTTTGTCAGTTTTTACTAGACCAATGAGAAAAGTTCCAAACACAGCAGCAAAACAGAGCAAAAATGTTTCAAATCTTGTATGTATCATTGTGTTTGAACCAATATGTTGAGTTAATGATTCAGTGACTCACTGATATAGACATTCACTTTTTTATTTTCTGAATAAATCAACATTTTTGAACAACTCACTTGAATGAATGGTTAAATTACTCCATTATAAAGATAGCCACAAAGAGCTGCTGATCACCATGTAAAAATGCTGTAAATTATGGCCCATGGGTAAATTCTGGGAATACCTACCATTGGAGAAATTCAAGCTTAAAGTACTTCCTTTCTGTTTTTATCCGTGTGTGCAAGGCACCAGCTATGCCAAGTTCATGAGTTTGATTCACAGGGAAAGCAAAAGCTGAAAAAACCTTGTACCTTGAATGCAATGTAAGTCACTTAAGATAAAAAATGTAAATGTCTTTTTGTTTCTGGACTAATTTTGGCCATCTTATATTCAGCAGCCTTTTTATGTGTTACATCAGTGTTTGAATCCATTTTTATGGGGTATAGTCCTAAGTGACCATGAGCTGTTGAATTTTTTTTTTATTGTTTCTCTCATTTTCCCCTGCATTTTTGGCATTGGGTTAAAGTTGGCTTGGCTGCAGAGCTCTGTATGGTGGTTGCGTGCACCTCAGACAGTCACAGCCTTTAGCAGGCTGGTAATAAATCAAGGCTGTCTCGTCCCCCAGGCACCGAGCCAGAACCCAGACCAATATTTAACTTTCTAATTAAAGAAGAACTCTGCAAAAACAGAGGAACTAATTTCTCTCCTTTATTTGAGAAAGCATCATCTTCTTAGTCTCTCTGGAAATGTTGACAATCCAAATGAAGTTTTAGTCACTTATATTTGACTGGCTTTTCCAAAAGTCAACATTGTATGGCTATTCATGCAGAAGTAACTGAGGCTTATCCACCTTCATCTCTGTAAAGTCCTGTGTTAATTTGCGTGAGGATTATTTTATTTTATTTTTTTACTGCTCTTGCCGCCCCCTATGTGTCATAAAAAAATGCCGCCCCAGGCAGCTGCCCGGTTCGCCCGTGCCAAAAACCGCTACTACGTGAGTGCGTGCGTGCATGCGTGTGTATATATATATATATATATATATATATTTAAAGAAACTAATAGTCTTATTCAACAAAGATGCATTCAATTGATCAAAAGTGTTGGTTTCCACAAACTTATTAGGCAAACTCTCCCATTTCACCACATCCCAAAGGTGCTCTATTGAGATCTGGTGACTGTGGAGACCATTTGAGTACAGTGAACTCATTGTCATCCTCAAGAGACCAGTTTGAGATGATTTGAGCTTTGTGACATGACACGTTATCCTGCTGAAAGTAGACCTCAGAAGATGGTATAGTGTGGTTATAAAGGAATGGACATGGTCAGCAGCAATACTCGGGCATTTAAACAATGCTCAATTGGTACTAAGAGGCCCAAAGTGTCCCAAGAAAAAATCCCTCACACCACAACCACCACCAGCCTGAAGCATTGATACAATTCAAGATGGATCAATGCTTTCTAGCGATGTAACGATTCACTCACAACCGGTTGAAAATCGATAAAAATGTGTGACGATTCAAGTCGGTTGAAATGTTAAACGAATCGCGATACACGCTTTAAACAGCAGGTTGCGTTTACTGTATAGCCTACTGTGAAGTGAACCTCGCTATAGGCACAATAGCAGCGAGCACACACTGGCGTGAAGCTAGCGAGTGTTTTCACTTCATTCATGGACCTTGATCTTGTGTGAGCCAAGCTCAACTTCCATAGGAATGAACTGAAAACGCTCGGTTTGCTCCGCTCGCGCCGCGCCAGTGTGTGCCATAGACTGGTGTGCACGCGCCGTCAAACATTAGACATGGCGACGGCAAGCGTAGATATTGACGTTGACTCATTCAAATCGGAGGTGTGGCGGGATTTTGACTTTCCGTAGACTAATAATAATCACCACCGTGAGAAGCACCAGTCACCTCCGTTTTCATGTAAAAGTCATTAATACGAGAGCCACGGAGATCACAAGGTGCATCAGTGTTTCCGTGGCAACCAGGTGTTGTATTTATTTTACTATCTCTTTCTCTAAATGTGTTTTTTTTACTCTTACTAGTGTAATGATACAAATTATAACAAAATTAGAATCTTGCCTTTATTACAATGTAAAACCCCTGTCAATCTGGTACTAATTTTACACAGTCTTTTTACATAGTGTGCGAAGGTACCAGTGTCCAGTCTCTTGACCAAACAGACAGAAAGACTGAGTTGAAACAACCTTGAAGGGATTTTTTTTAATGTAGTTTTATTATTTGACTAATATTTTTAAAATTAAAAAGAAATGTGCAGCATTTTGTCTGAGAAATAATAAAAGGGACACTTTTGTCTTAAATCTCATTTGTTTAAAAATCTTGAGAAAATCGTATCGTGAAACCAGTATCGTGAATCGTATCGCATCGTGAGATGAGTGAATTGTCACATCCCTAATGCTTTCATTTTGTTTACGCCAAATTCTGACCCTACCATCTGAATGTTGCAGCAGAAATCGAGACTCATCAGACCAGACAACGTTTTTCCAATTTTCTGTCATCCAATTTTTCTGAGCCTGTGTGAATTGTAGCCTCATTTTCCTGTTCTTAGCTGACAGGAGTGGCACTGGTGTGTCTTCTGCTGCTGTGGCTCAACTGCTTCAAGGTTTGACGTGTTGTGTGTTCAGAGATGCTCTTCTGCAGACCTCGGTTGTAACGAGTGCTTATTTGAGATACTGTTGCCTTTCTATCAGCTCAAACCAGTCTGGCCATTCTCCTCTGTCCTCTGGCATCAACAAGGAATTTTCTCCCACAGAACTGCCTCTTACTGAATCTTTTTCAGACCATTCTCTGTAACCCCTAGAGATGGTTGTCCGTGAAAATCCCAGTAGATCAGTAGTTTCGGAAATACTCTGACCAGCCCATATGGCACCATCAACCACACCACGTTCAACGCTCTCTTCCCCATTCTTGCTCAGTTTTAACTTCAGTAGATCATCTTGACCATGTCTGCATGCCTACATTTTGCTGCCATTTGATTGGCTGATTAGATATTTGTTTATGAGCAGTTGAACAGGTGTACCTATGTGGCCAGTGAGTGTGTATATAGTATTATTATTATTTTGTATTATTATTTTGATTACTGTTTTTACATTTTAATATTTTTTAATACCATTTGAATTAGTAACTCTGTGGCATACCTGTTTAACTGTTTTATTTAGTTCATCCTGCATTTTTACTTTAAATAACTGGTTTCAAAGAGATGCAGGGGCTTGCTGTGCCCTGGGAGCAAAGCTGTTATTGGTATGTCGAGCACAGGCCCATCGTGCCCAGCCCTCGGCACAGGGGATTTGATTGGAAATGGTGTTTTTCCAGCAGGGCAATCATTCAGGTATATGATTCTTCACTAAACAGACATGGGGCAGAGGAGGAAAGACAGGCTTCTGGATGCCGCTGAAGAATTCACTCTCATACAAACAGTTGTGGCCCGTAATCCATGTGAATTACAGATAGGCTGATAGGTTTTGCTTGACATATGATGGATCATTATGTATTAGTATTTCAAAGAAACACCAGAAGCAAAATCCTTCTACAAAATACTCCCATTAATCTCTCTAAAAAAAACAGAATTAAATGCATCTTCACGGCTTTCACCAGCAGAAATGTATTTCAACCATCTCTGAGATGCAGAGAATGTCTTTATTGACATTTCTTTCTTTTTTTTAAAGGTAGTATTTGTCACTTCCCTTTCAATGTGCTGAGCAGAGTACGGTGTGTCTGCGAGCCCCATATGAGAATTTAATGCATTCTGATGGCGGCTGTGTTGTCGGCCAAGTCAAGCTGAGCCTGTTTTTGTGATTAAACAAAATGAAATTACTGCCAGCAAATGGAAAGCATGATTGATTTTCTCGGCAGATACGGTGTGCGGCTACGCAAAGGCTTGTTTAACTTCATCACAACAAATCCAATAAGGGCTGACACAGTTTCACTCTCTACGGTCCTCAGAGCGGGTCAGGGACTCTTCTGGCTTAAATGTGTCTCCCAGTGGAAATAGATACAGAGATTTTCCCGCATACAGTACTAGAGGGCTGTTGACAGTTGAATAATATACATGTAACAGTAAGTGTGTGCACGTGTGTAAGCCATAATTTAAACATCCTGTCTTCATTTTGCTTGAATGCTACCATTGTGCCTCGTGCAGCAGCAGCAGAACGGAGATGATTAATTATTCCCCTCTCCTCAGTAATGACTTCCATTACTGCCCACTTGTGATTAATTAGTGACAAGATAGAGTGTGTATGCCACCTCCCTGCCCAACTGAAGCACACCCCTCCACCACTGACTGGCCAGACTGTCTAGTTCTGGTGGACGTCGCCCACAGTTACAGATCACTCACTTGAACATAGAAATAGACATATGCTGTAATATACCTCAAGATTTTTTTTTTAGTATAGGCAGATTTGTGCAGCAGTGAATTAGATGTCAAGGAAATGGTTTTCCTTGACATTTTTTTAGTAGACGGGGATTTTTGTCACGTTTGTGTAAGGTTTTCGGGCATAACAAAATGTTTTGAAGGTCATATTCTCCAGGCATTCAGCAAAAGGCTTGGATTCCCCTCTGGTTTAAAAAAAATAAAACTTTCTGGTTTGATATTTGATATGATTCAAAACTGAATTATGGACTGGAGAGCCAGTTAAAATTACTATGGAAAATTCCTACCAATAATTCTACTGAATATAATACACTACAATTCCAAAGTTTGGGTTCAGTAAGATTTTTTTTTTAAAGAAATTATACAAGGATGTGTTCAACTGTTTTCAACATTGATAATAATAGGTGTGTAACAGTATGCGTATTTGTATTTGGTAAATATGTGTACATATAATATTTATGACATTAAATATGTTTCTGTCCTGTGTTTACACAGGGTTCCCACGGGTCCTTGAAATACTTGAAAGTTTGTGAATCAGGAAATAAATATTCAAGGCCCTGGAAAGTTTTTGAAAATAAACATACATAGATACAGGTCCTTGAAAGTGCTTGAATTTATTTTGTGAAAGAAGTTTTCTGGAAAAAAAATCCATATTATTCCGGTGACGGTCCGCTAATGTGTTGTTTCGCCAGCACTTCGTGGCCTATGCAAACTAGCTTGCTTGATTTACGTTAGTTCCGCTTATTTACGTGTTACGTTAGGTGTTTCCTGCGCGGGGTACTTCTACGTAGCCTTGAAGTTCACGCCTCGACGAAACTACTATGATGGTACCTGAACGTTTATTGTTGGACACAACAAATATGTCCCCACATTAAGTCCTTAAATTTGAGGGTATTGGACCTGGAAAGTCCTTGAAAGGTCCTTGAATTTGAAGTTACCAAGGTATGGGAACCCTGTTTACAGTTTTTCGTATTTAATTTGATTTGCATTACTATATTTATTTTTGTGAGATGTAAACAAAAAATCTTAATTTAAATTAAAAGTGATACTGTCAAGCACGTGGGTGTTCATAAGTTAAACCCTAGTAAATTCATAAATTGCAATTTAAAATGGTAATAAGAATTTTTAAATGTCTCTAAAATGTTCAAGCAAAACCTATGTCTTTGAATTACACTCTTTAATTCTAATTGTAAAATCTGTAATAGTTCCACAACAAAATTCAAAGCATGTCCGTGATTGAGCTTCTCTTGAATTTGCCACAGGGAAGCTGCCAAATGTTCTCTCTCTGGCTCCTGAAAATCAGGAAACTGATTTTCCAGCTATTTCTAAACATGAGATAGGAGGTGTTGTTTTCCCCTCTGCTGAATCATTTGCTCTTTATAGTCTGAGTGAAATGAATGTGGTTTGTGATTGCATGACTATCGAAACTGTGGCCAAAAAAATGCTTAACAAAAGCAGTGGAGTGGGTAAACATTAAACAGCAGAAAAGATTTCATATGCAGCAAGGACAAGAGAAACACGCTTAGGCTGGACAATAAGGACTAGTGGAAGAGAAGTGAGAAGGGAGGTCAGAAATCTATCAGGGCCCCTGGTATTGCTTTGAGGTGAGACCTGAACATCTGAGATAGAGGATTAGTCTGTGACTGACACGTTGTGTGTTATCTGTTCAGTCTCCACATGGGAAAGAACGACCTGCTGACTTTCTACGACGGAGATGACCTGACTGCAAAGATATTGGGCCAGTACGGCGGTTCCCGTCCTCGCTTTAAACTCTACACCTCCATGGCTGATGTGACCATCCAGTTCCAGTCGGACCCTGCTACCAACATCTATGGCTACAACAACGGCTTTGTGGTGCACTTTTTTGGTAATGGCTTGTTTAACCCTTTCTATGGCACTTTCTCAGCTTCAAACATGTACAGCAAGGACACATTAAATTGATCATAAGTGACAGTATAAATATTTTTGTTGTAACAAAAGTTTTCTATTTCAAATAAATGCTGTTCTTTTGAACTTTCTATTCACCAAAGAATTCTGAAAAAAAAACAGTTGTCAATATTGATAAGCATCATGTGACACTAAAGACTGGAGTGATGGCTACTAAAAAATCAGCTTTGTCATCACAGGAATAAATTACATTTTAAAATATATTCAAATTAAAATGGTTATTATAAATTGTAATAATATTTCACAATTTTACTGTTTTTTCTGTTTAAGCAGAAGAAACTTCTTTCAAAAACATTAAAAACTCGTACAAACCCCAGACTTTTGAATGGATTGAGTATATGTCAGTATCATTAATCTCAAATGTAGTCGGATGAAGCTCGTTAGTTATCTGCTTATGAGATTCATTTGAGATGCCGCAGGGATTGCCAATCTCAATTTGATGGAAAGGTGGTGAGGAGACGAAAGAGGGAGAGAGAGGTTATTGAGCAAGAGCCACAGCTGGTTTAGCCCTCACCTTTCCTGGGGATAAAGTGAAGGTCATTCTATCAGCTTCTCTCGGTGGCCGACTTCTGCGCGACATCAGATAACATATATTAAGTACTATTCTTAGGGTGGAGGAATGCAGATGATTCTTTCTGAGTGGAGTGAAATGGACTGTTTTTCCATTTCCTTCTTGCAGCACATAGGGAAGATTCCTCCGGCAGCTCCTGCAGGTGCAGAGGTTTTGGCCTTGCAGATTCGCTAACAATAACAGTGCATGTTTGTACTCATTAGCCGCATTTGCCGGGTGCCGTGCCCTCCACAGTTTTGCCACTCTAAGAATGGACATCAGCAAAACGCCTGCCAGCTGTGCTGCTCTATTCATATTTTAATCACAACCAAGTTGATTCGTAGCATTTGATTTATCAGTCATAAGGCACGACACCTGTGGTTTTTTCAGGGACATGGTGAGAAACAAAGAAATTGTTTGCAAGCATTGTTGAACATTCTGTTTCTCCCCCTCTCCCTCTTGCTCTGCTAATCAGACTAATTGAGTTTAACTTCATAGTCACGAATGAGAACTCACTGATGTCTCAGTTGTTTCTTAGAGAATGGTGTGAGATTAAAGGGAAAGAAATGGAGACCTTTGATTTAAAGGATAGTTCACTCATAAATAAAAACCCTATAATTTTTTCACCCTCATGTTGTTCCAAACCTGAATTGCTTTATTCTGTGAAACTCAAATTAAGATATATCACTACTGTTAACTGATAACTGTTTTTGTCCATATAATGAAAGTAAATCGGTACCAAAAACAACATTGGTCTCCATTCATGTTCATTGTATAAATAAATTAAAAAAGTTCTTCTTTTATGTTCCATGAAAGAAAAAAGTTTGGAATGACATAATGGTGACTGAATGATGACAAGGGTATTACTTTTTGGGGGAGGGATCCCTGAAAGATTAAATTCTCTCTTAGAAAGCAGTCAGATTAGATGGAGATTAGATTAAATGGATTTATATTAAATGCAGTCAGATTAAATGGAGAGTCTTTCCTTTGGGATGAGACGTTAAACGGAGGTCCTGACTCTCTGTGGTTATTAAAAATTCCAGGATGTCCTTTGAAAAAGAGTAACCCGGCATCCTGGCCAAATTTGCCCATTAGCCTCTGTCCAACATCATGGCCTCCTAATCATCCCCATATATGTATATATACTGATTGGCTTCATCACACTCTCCTCTCCACCAATAAGCTGGTGTGTGATGGGCGTTCTGGTGCAATATGGCTGCCGTTGCATCATCCAGGTCCAGTTGATGAATTCTTTTCCATGTGTAAAACTATTTGAGTCCAGAGAAAAGCGTTATATAAATATAACACATTTTTAATAAAGACATTTGCTCAGTTGCATTTGGTTTGGGAGAATTTGATGAGAAATATTTGAGATCACATGATAATCTCTGACTTTTCATAGCAAACATTGGCATGTTAGCAAATCTAAGAGCATTGATGAGGCCAATTCAGAACATTTTAATCTTCCAAAAATGAAATCTACCAAAATGAAAATTCTGTCCTCATTCATTTATTCACCATCATGTCATTCTAAACCTGTATGACTTTCTTTCTTCTGTGGAATTCACAAATTTGTGTTTGTTCAATATTCTGAACAATGAAAGCATTTTGGTGACCATTGACTTCCATAGTATGGACAAAAAAACACTAAGACATTTCTTCAAAAGTCAGAAATTGTCAAATGATCTCAAATATTTCTCATAAGATTCTCCCAAAACAAGTAATCTGTGTTATGCAAATATTCACTTTACAGCTCTAAACTCTCACAGTATGTAAGCAATTATGTCATATGATTGTAGGAGAAATATCTGAGGAAAAGTTGATGCATCAAATGCTTTTTTTTTCTTTTTGCAGAGGTTCCCCGTAATGACACTTGTCCAGAGCTTCCAGAGATCTCTAACGGCTGGAAGAGCACATCTCACCCTGACCTGGTGCACGGCACGGTGGTGACCTATCAGTGTTACCCGGGCTTCGAGGTGGTGGGCACCGAAATGCTCATGTGTCAATGGGACCTGACCTGGAGCGGAGACTTGCCCAGCTGTGAAAGAGGTGAAAACACACACACACACATTCATGATGATAACCACTCTCTAAAATCCATTTTCACCCCATTTCCAAACCGGCACGCACTGCCTATTGATCAAGAGCAATTCTGTGCTCCAAAACTAGATGAGCTTTTGAATTCCATTTGAGGGGGGAAAGTGCCTGTTTCGCCTCTGCAACTCGGTCCCATTCAAGGACAGGTGAGGAGTGGAGGAGGACTTTGTGGGTAATCACTCACTTTTCTTTCAAGGGCGACTTTACGGATGAAGCAGGGTGCCATTTCACTTCGCAGTCTTGGTGCATCTTCCTCTATGTGCTCACACCTTACGATACCTTTGTGAACATGATTTCTGTGATTTGAATTATTTCATTCTACACCCCCTTGTGAGACCGCATCAAGTGTTTTAACAAATTTCAAAGCGGGGTAGCTCTGTTGTAACCATGGTCGCTCCAGTGATTGAAATTAAATCTTGTCGCATGGCTATTGTGTAGCTTGGACTCACTGTGTATGAGTGTGTAATACTGCAGGCTGCCAGGACGTGCGCAGACATTTGTCTCTTGAAGTATCCGCAGACAGGACACACGTATGACCCTGGGGCCGCTGTCCCTCACAAAAACAGCAGGCCAAAAGCAGCGGGGACCGTTATCCGGTTCAAAGCTTCTCACCCGCCACGCAAACATCATTAATTTTACTCGCCTCTCCCGTCCCCTCTTCCTGCCCCTCTACTGCTGGGGAGAGAATTGGGTTTGCAACTGGGCAGGCTGGAGCGAAGTAATCTTTTTATTATACAGCACTGTGTGTCCGTACACTGCCCTGAGATCAAAGTCACATGCTCTTCTTGCCTCACACTGTCTGGGTGAGATGAGCGGTGGCCCCTGGCACTCTGATTGGATGTGGAACCACATGTATGACTGAGATGTGAAGAACAAAGAAATCAGAAAACATACTGATACAATGTACTTTGAATGGACCATATATAACTTTGGATAAAAGTGTCTGCTAAATGCATAAATGTAATGTAAAAAAAAAAAGCAGCAAAAGATGTGGAAACTGCAAGAATAACTAAATAAAATTAATCATTTATTATAATCCAAAAGCATTGTTTGCTCAACTAATTTTTGAATTTAAGTCATTGGTGCCACCCTCAGGTGAAAGTGAGAACTACTACAATACAAATCAACTAATTTGTTGACTAACTTTGAATGGCTAACATACTGAAAGGGACCCTCTGTTACATATTGTGTAAACTTTAATATTGCATGTTTATAGTGCCATGTTAATGTATTTACATGTTTTATTATGCTAAACCATTAAAATAATATTTTTTCATGTAGACTACTGTCCAGAAGTTTAGGGTCCAGAACAATTTTTAAGTTATTATTTTTATTCAGCAAAGATGCATTAAATCAATCAAAAGTGACAGTAAAGAAATTTCAGAAAATAAGACAAAAAATCTAATAAATGCTGTTCTTCTGAACTTTGTAAGAATCCTAAAAATTCAGCTTTTCCATCACAGGAATAAATTACATTTTGAAATGTATTAAAATACAAAACAGTTATTTTAAATTGTAAAAATATTTCAAAATATTACTGTTTTTACTGCATGTTTTTACTGTAAATAAATGCAGCCTTGGTGAGCATAAGATACCTAGGGCTTTACTACATCAAATGCACAGTAGAGCGTTGTTCAACTGAGACTAATTTAATATTGTTTCAACTCTTTTCTTTACCAGTCCTGTCATGCCCAGACCCAGGCACAGTGGAGCACAGTCGCAGGGTGATGTCAGGCCCGCGTCTCATCGTGGGCTCGACTGTCCAGTACATCTGTAACAAAGGCTACTCACTGTCAGGAAACAGTCTCCTCTCCTGCTACCATCGTGACTCCACCGGCCCCAAATGGAGCGAGAAACTGCCCAAATGCGTTCGTGAGTACCTGATTTTCTGATTTTGCCCTTTCTGTAAAGCTGCTTTGAAACAATATGTATTGTGAAAAGCGCTGCGCTATACAAATAAATTTGAATTTAATTGAATTTTATTCGCAAATAATCTCATATATACACCTAAAGATGCACACACATAGTGGTTGTTAACTGTATAACAATTACAATTTAATCAACTTGCAATGAAGTCTTTACAGTTTACAGTGTAAACTCCAAAACCTTTGAAGAAGAGCCTTTTTTTACAGAAGTAGTAGTATAGAACTAACTTATCCACATTTGTGAATGTGTGTGAACGTGTTTTTGTGTTATATAGCTGAATCGTATGAGCCGTGTAGGAACCCCGGCACTCCCGCCTATACCATTCAGAGCTCCGAGAAGCGTGCGTATCAGGCTGGAGAAACTCTGCGCTTCTCCTGCATGAGTGGGTATGAGCTCCAGGGTGAGCCTGTTCTCCGATGTGTCCCCGGGCACCCTTCCAAATGGAGTCATCCACCCCCGCTGTGCAAAGGTAGTCCGTGTGTTTTGCAATGTTCATGGTGTGTGATCTGCATACTATAATATTCAAGGTCTCTTTCCTGTCTGCAGTGGATGTTTATTTATTGATATGTTGTTTCTCTTCTGGGAAGGGAGTGTTTGTTTTGAATAATTGGTATGACATGCAACATTTTCTTGTTTTGTTAAAAGCTCTCACTTTTCTCCCAGCGGTAACACAGGAGTACATCGATGAACGTAGGCTGGACGGTAAGAACTTTTGCACATGTAGTATTTGTAATCACAGGTATCCATCTCAACTTATTTTATGTATTTGCTATACTTTGTCCCCTACTAGTGGCCAGTGCAGATTTCAGTATAGAGGGAGCCAGTGTGGCTGTTTCCATTTTCATACCAGTGGCTGTAATCATTATTATCATCATGTCGATATATTTCTACTTTTCAAGGTAAGTGGTCCCAAAAACTTTTTGTACACATATTCTACACTTAAACATTTATACATTACCGTTGAAAAGTTGGGTTCAGGACGATTCAATCGATCAAAAGTGACAGTGAATATGTTTATAAAGTTTTTTTTTTTTCCTAATAAATGCTTTTGATTATTTTTAGAAAATGGTTATTTTAAATAGTAATATTATCTCAACATTTGTACTGTATATTTGATCAAATAAATGCAGCCTTGGTGAGCATAAGAAACTTCTTTCAAAAACATTTAAAAAAATCGTATAATTAAAAAAAAAAAAACTCGAGCTGCACGATTCTGGATAAATTGAGAATCACAATTTCTTTGTTTCAAACTGAGCTCACTATTCTCCCACAATTCTAAACAAACAACTAAACAAACCCTAATTTACAGGTTCTGACAAAATGTTAATTGCTGCAGTCTATTTAATGCAATGATTCGCCTGTATATATTAAACATTTGACAAGTACGATCGTTGTGAAACATTCAGATCTGCATTGCAGCTGTCGCTGAGCCAGAGAGAGCAGTTGTCATGTATGGAACAGCTTCACAAACAGTCTTTTCAACCACACAGTATTATTAATTCTGTTACAATAATTAAAATGTTAAATTAATATGAATAATTTTTTTTTTTAAACTTAAAAAATCATGAAGGATTAAATGACTCGCGCACAAATTTGTTTCATTACTGGATGAATCAACATTTTTGAACGAATCTCTTGAATGAATAATTCAATGACAAACACATTTTTTCAAGTCACTTGTTGCCACCTACTGGTGTGTCAATGTAATTGATACAATCTTTACTTGAAGTCATCACTTTTAAGAGGTGATTTACTCTATTTTGAGCACTACTGTCGATATCAGTGTTTCTATCCAAACTATAAACTTTTATCCCAGTACTTCTGTGATCCTTTTAATTATTGTAACAGAAAAAATAATAATGTGTGGTTGGTTGAAAAGACTGTTTGTGACGCTGTTCCATACATGACAACTGCTCTCTCTTGCTCAGCGACAGCGACAATGCAGATCTGAATCAATGTTTCACTACGATCGTACTTGGTGTTTGAATCGAGATCATGATCTTTTAACGATTAATCATGCAGCTCCACCACATGGTTTGACATTTTGTTATGTAATAATGCAATGAAATTTGTTCAAAGTTTGTGACAATGATAGTTTAGTTCAAATCTCTCTCCTCTGGTTCAGGCCAGTGCAAGGCAAATGAGTTGTTGATGTTTGTTTGTTTCAGGGTGCAGGGGAAGTCTCTAAGGCTGTCCATGTCCACATCACCACAATATGATCACATCAGAGGAGAGTCAGCTTTTGAAAACCCCATTTATGAAACTGCAGTAAGTAAAGCATGTGCTCACCAAAAGGCTACATTCATCAGCAACCTCCTCATCACTTGTAATAGAAGCCTATTACCCATCGCATCCATTTGTAGTGATATTTCAATGTAGAATGTGGGGTACTCATGTGTTCAGTCTTACAGGTGCACATCTGCACTTTGAACACCATCTGCGTTGCCATATTGTGGGTTCATTTCTGTAATCTAATTAGCTGTAAAGTGGCATTCTGGAGTTGAAATGAAGTGGCACACAAAGCCACGCCCTCATCATCTCATCATCAACGATCACACGGATTTACAAAATTGTCAGTGGGGCAGAACACCAAAAAGGAAGTAACACGTTTAACCTCATTATTGCAGAGTCTATTGGCCTATCACAGCCACCTCTGCTTCACCTGCTCTCATTGTTCAATATTCACATTCAGCTCAAAGAGATAGTTCACCTACAAATTAAAATTCTGTCATCATTTTCTCCCTTTCATGTCGCTACAAACCTTCTTTCTTCTATGGAGCACAAAAGGGATACATTTTGCACAATGCCGCAAGTGGATGGGGACAAATGCTTGTTGTGCTCCAAAAGTGATTGTAAAAGTATCATATGGTCAAATGGCATCATAAAACTAGTCCACATAACTCTGTAGTTAATAGCTTTAAGTGACAAACAAACCAAAATTAATTTTGTTAGTCAGTGAAAGTCTTATTTGTGTTCATGTATACTACCGTTCAAAAGTTTGGGGTTAGTAAGATTTTTTTTTAAAGAAATTAATACTTTTATTTAGCAAGAATACGTTAAATTGACCAAAAGTGACAGTAAAGTGCCATTTGTTACAAAAGATTTTTATTTCAAATAAATGCTGTTTAGTTAGTTTAGTAAAGACTCTTTATTCATCAAAGAATCCTGAAAAAAAAGATCCAGTTTCCACAACAATATAAAGCAGCACAACTGTTTTCAACATTGATAATAATAAGTGTTTCTTGAGCAGCAAATCAGCATATTAGAATGATTTCTGAAGTATCATGTGACAATGAAGAATGGATAATTCAGCTTTGCCATCACAGGAATATTTTTTTAAATAGTTAAATAAATTAAATAGTTATTAAAAATTATAATAATATTTTACAATAATACCGTTTTACTGTACTTTTGATCAAATAAATGCAGCCTTGGTGAACAAGAGACTTTTTTTATACCTTTGCACAGCGGGGGTGGATGACTCCATTTGGAAGGGTGCCCGGGGACACATCGGAGAACAGGCTTACCCTGGAGCTCATACCCACTCATGCAGGAGAAGCGCAGAGTTAGTGTACTATAAAGTTACCTGATTTTCCCAGTAATTTGATGACTGGAGATGATTTTTTTTAAGTACTTTTATAAAGATCACACACACTAGAGTAATTTTCCGTTGTGTTGGCTCATTTCTGTTGTGTTGTACATTTTCCATTGTGTTGTGGCTTCATTTCATTGTGTTGTGAACTTGTGTTTGCTTTTTAAATTTCATTGTGTTGTACACTACTGGGCCATATATTTCTATAGCCAAAGATATACTTCATAACTGAGCATCAATTAAAAATACATTGAAAATTATATCCAGTCATCAAATTACTGGAAAAATCACTGGAAAAAACAAATGCGATGTGCGCATTTGTGAGCATTAAAGACATTTTTAAATCATTGTAAAATATTATCAACCCCAAACTTTTAAACCATACAAACATGTGCTTGTATGTGAAGACATGTTGCACCAGGTTTCACAATATCATGCCAGATCTGATTGTTGGGTTTTTTTTTTTTTTTTCGCGTGTTGCACCACTTTTAGTTGTGAAAATCAACAACCAGTGAGATTTGGCAGTTTGAGTATGCAGATGTCCATATAAGTATGGGAAAAAAAGCTTCTGGGAAAGGGAAAAAAGAAAGTCACACAGGTTTAGAATGACATGAAAGTGAGTAAATTATGACAGAATCATTATTTTTGGGGGGTGAACTATCACTTTCATGCAGAGAAAAATAAATCAGCAGCTTTTTGACCTACATAAACTTTCTCAATCACTTACATTTGCACTTTCTCTTCTCTCTCTGCATCTGCATCCCTGAAGAACAATGAGGTGAGAATTTGACTGTCAATACTTTTACACTGATATATGGACCTTTTCCCCAGCCTGCTGCGTGTAGCATGTGCTACAGACTGCAGGTTATTCACACCTCTTATTATGCTGTGCAACTGTCCCTCCAGATCTCTCTCTGTATGCTGTAGCACTCATAACACAGTCCCAGCAGCACTGCCTGCATATACTAAACCGCTCAATAACAGTTTCAGGCCCCCAGGGCCACGTCTGCGTTTGACTGTATGTAAGTGTTGTGGCTGGGTGGATAAGTGTGTGTGTGTGTGTGTGTGTGTGTGTGTGTGTGTGTGTGTGTGTGTGTGTGTGTGTGTGTGTGTGTGTGTGTGTGTGTGTGTGTGTGTGTGTGTGTGTGTGTGTGTGTGAAGTCGTGTTCTCGTATTATGCATGTCAGAAAGTAAAGATGATGCAAACGGGATCACAAGCACCTCCTATGAAGAGACATGACTGTCTAATGATAAGTCTGGGTTTACTTAAAGGATTAGTTCACCTCAAAATGAAAATTTCCTGAAATTTACTCACCCCAATGCCATCCAAGATGTTCATGTCTTTCTTTCTTCAGTGGAAAAGAAATTAAAGAGCAACGTGCAGGTTGAATTTATAATTGAATTAATACTTTATATTGTCTGAAGAGGTCTTTTAAAAACACATATGTAGAAATTACTAATGAAATCTCATTTGATGCAGAAATTTTTATGAAAATGTGCTAGGCTCTGGAATATGCATTTCCCGCTATAGCAACGCGTCATATGACGTAGGGCGAGGCAAATAAGAGCTCGCGTTCAGCTCTCTCATTGTGGATGTAGATATAGTGAAAGCAGTAGTGAGAGACAGAGAAAATTTTAGATTGGGTTTTAGAGAAGCCATAATGGTAAATTATTGTGTTTGTGCTGGTTGCACGAATTCCAGCCTGTCAGGACATCGTGTCCATCATTTTCCTTCTAGGAAAAAACAGGCTTTTCGTTCTTAGGTGCGTTTTGTGCAGGTGAAGAGAACAGACTTCACTACCGTGTCTGTCACCACACACTCGGTCGTTTGTGGCGCACATTTCACTCCGGAGAATTATCGACCTGGAGATTTTTTTAAATAACATTTTTAATAAAAATGGACAGGTTGTCATAATTGTCTGCCTTCTGACATGAATTTAGCAGTTTGCACAATGCTATAGCTATTGGCAGGCAGCTAGTCCCAACTCTCCCGTTTCCCGAGTAGCATCTGCCTGCAAAAACGGAGGCTGCATTTTCAGGACCCCACTTCTAGGACCGCATTTCTAGGACCCTACGTTTTAGTGACAACGCCACCTACCGAATTAGAGGACCAGCGAAGATGGATGACATTCAGAGTGTGAGTATCAAATGCGAATCAATTTTTATTCGTTTAACTTTAAAAACAATTGTGATGCATTTCATTGGGAAGTTAACGTTGCCAACGTGCTGGTGATTTGCTAAACAGTCTTGAATGCATAGCCATCATATATTAGCCTAATGCTCGAAAATGAATTGTTAGCACGTTCATTTAACGGAACTGTTGCATGATAAGCCTGTGTTGACTTATTTACAGCACAATAAACTGTAGCATGTTCGTTCTGAAAGCTTGTTAATTACTCATTGTTTTTCCATTTTAATTCAGTTAAAATAATCGTAATGTTTTCACTGTCACATGCTCACAGTCAACCTGTTTAACGTTATCCACAATGCATGTTAGGTGTACGTCTCTTCATTTTGACATGGTTTTATAAAGTTGGTTGAGACATATGACATTTTAATAGTCAGACATATCAGAGAGGCCATTATAATAATTGACTGTTAAAATCCAACGTGTTAGATTGTGTCATTTACTGTATACTGTACTCTATATGAAGTGTTATCAAGGACACAGCTCAGGGTAGGCAATAATATGACAAAAGATAAATAAATAAATTGGTTAAGTACTATGCTTAGGCCTAATTTATGTCTATTTATTTATATGAAATTAACTTATGTTAATGTTATGTTGAAAAAATGTTTTTCAACAAACACATAACAATCCAAACAATTGTGAAAAGAGGGGCGAGCATCCAGGTGGTAGGTAGTGCTGCTGCATACATCACAATGTGTGCTTTAAATCTGATATATATATGGTCAGGAAAAGTCGTGTCAATAATGTTATTTCTATTCAGATTTCTTGCATCTCTCTCTATTATTTTTTTTCTCAGTTCAGACGGGCTTTATTGACATGAGTGTTTCTAGAACCTTTTTTTCCCACAACATCAAAATAATTTTTTTTTTCAAATCTTTGAACAGTGTGCAATAATTGTATTATGAACATTAATTGGTATGAAGATTGATATCATTATTTTTATCATTATCATTACTCTGTGGTAACTAAGATCTTTTAAATATGAATTTTAAAATTGGAGAGTAGAACATGTTCAACTAAATGTTCCTTATTTAATTCACTTCTCTTTCTCTCTCTTAGGAGTCAGTGATGATGTTGTCCTTGTGTTTGTCCATTCATCGAAGTTCTGTCTATGTGGTTCACGTCATGATCAAATTTGTTTTTGTGTGTTCAAGTTCAGTTGTTATATATTATTTTGTAAAATATTTTGTGTGTTCAAGTTCAGTTGTTATATATTATTTTGTAAAATATTTTGTGTGTTCAAGTTCAGTTGTTATATATTATTTTGTAAAATATTTTGTGTGTTGAATTTCAGTTGTTATATACTATTTTGTAAAATATTTTGTGTGTTCAAGTTCAGGTGTTATATATTATTTTGTAAAATACACAATCTTAAATCTACCCCCAGAGTCATCCTTGTCTTCCCTATGTACTTGAAAATGTGGTCCATCTAGTGACTGAAAAGACTATAACATGATTCCTTGTTTATTTTACTTGAGTTATTATAGTATGCTACTTAGACCCAATAATTTCTCAACATTCCTAGGAACCTGGTTTAATTGCAATAAAGAAAGTAGTATTTGGGTGTAATAAAACTTGAAAAAAAAAAACAACAACTTCTAATGTAGTTAAAACTGGGTGGAAATACTGCCTTGGTGGCACTTTTTTCGGTCCTCCAAAACTAGGGTCCTGGAAATGCGTTCCTGGGACTGCGGTTCTCCGGCTCGGTAGGTGGCGCTGTCACAAAAAAATAGGGTCCTAGAAATGCGGTCCTAGAAGTCGGGTCCTGAAAATGCAGCCTCCGGGACTGCACACAGATAATATTGCGTTTCCCCCGCATTTCAATTCAAACTGTTCTCCCGTCTGATTTTGTATCCCCGTAGGCTAACGTTGTACTCTCCAGTAAATTACAAGGTGTATTACAAATATGTAGAAATCAAATGTATTACTCAATATGTAGAAATCCCCTAGATTGTTTTGACATGATCGTCAACATCGGAGAACTCGGTTTCTTCATTCACATCCATTGTAACCTGAGCTTGAACTTGACCAGACTCCCTCGCCCATCGTCACTTCCGGTTAATGCTTTATAGACGCAGAAGTTATTTTATCACAATTTATCTCAAAATATCGTTAATGGCATAGTTATATATTACTCCAGTTCTGAAAATGTAGTTGTTTTATCATCAACATATATACTATGCTATATAGGGGTGTCCAACCTGCACGTTGCTCTTTAAGTTTTTTTTAGGAAAACATTTCAGGATTTTGCTCCACACAATGGACTTCAACGGTAACCAAATTGTCGAAGTCCAAATCAATGCAGTTTCAAAAGGCTTTGAAGAGCTTCAAAGGGCTCTGCACGATCCCAGCTGAGGAATAGGGTCTTATCTAGCGAAACGATCAGTCAATTTATACAAAATAAATAAAAATGTATATACTTTTTAACCACAATTGTTCATCTTGTGCTGGTCTGCGACACGCCAGGCATTACGTAATCACGTTGGAAAGGTCACGCTGGACGTAGACTGAACTACCGCCCCATTGTTTACAAGCGTGGAGAAGGAGGATCATTCACATTTTATTGTATGTTGAATGACATATTTATGTCTTTGTGTCAGTTTATTGTTTAAAATGGTCCTTTCGTGTGCTTATCCTGGATGTTTAAAACAATGGGGCGGTACTTCCGCCTACGTCCAGCGTGACCTTTCCAACGTGATTACGTAATGCCTGGCGCGTCAAAGACCAGCACAAGATTGTGGTTAAAAAGTATATAAATTGAATAGAGCGCCAACGCTCTACTGTTTGAGCTACAGGAAAACTGGATGGCATTAGGGTAAATTATCAGGAAATTTTCATTTTGAGGTGAACTAATCCTAAAGGTTGTATCAGCGATTTCAGGCCCAAAAAAGGCCCAAACATAAATGATCACATTCATCTAATCTTTCCTAATGGTCCGCTAGCTTCCCGCCTAATAAGCAGGCCGTCAAAAAAACGCGTCTCTGTAGGCTCTGATATCTGCACACAAAAACAATTGGTTTCACCAACCACTCAAAACCAAAATAAATAGTGTTCCAACCAATCACCGACTTTTTAAAAGTCATTTTAATTCTCATTTTAAAAGTCATTTTAAAAGGCTTTTTAATACTCATTGATAATCGACTATTTTGTTTTCATTTGTTAGACAACATCTTCCTAAATCACACATTGCCCAATAGTTTTTCCTCCAACTTCCATCATGCTTCCATTACTGATTATTATTTTTAAGTCCTTTTCATGCTTAAGTTGCATGGTATTTTTGATTTGTACAGAGACCTATGATTCAAAGCAGCCACCAGAGGTACTCTCTAGGATTCTGTTGTAAAGAAAGAGCCTGTAAGGAGAGTTGATCAAGGGAATAGCATCACATGGACGAGGCTGAGAAGGTTTGAACCACTGGTGTAGGGCGTCTCCATCTTTAGCATGTTGTGTTTGCAGCCAGCATTTGGTTTACATATTCCCACCCCTCACAAAATGAAATGATATATATATATATATATATATATATATATATATATATATATATATATATATATATACACAGTATATACATGAATGTTTATATTATATTTGATGTGTTTGTTTGTTTGGTCCACAGGACACGAGAGAATACGAAGTCTCAATTTAAATAAAACAAAGCTTGTTTTAGCATGGAGGACCACAAGCCTTTCTCTGCCTTGTGGAAGATCTTCTCAGTTCCTCTCACATCTTGTGTAGCCAACTCTGCGCTTATGCTCACCTGGACCTACCTTCTCATCATTTCTCATCTGCTGTAAATATCACCATGCTTCTGGGGACTTCCACAAGCGAAGAGTGTGGACAACATGATATTATTTTTGTAGAGCTTCAATAGCATTGTCCTGGCAGAATTGCTTGTACAGTTTTTACCCGTAATTGAGCCAAATGAATTAATGAATTCAAAAGAATGACTGACAATAGGGGAAACCATGTTATTTAGGTGACTGATGTCTCTCTAAAAAGATTTATTTATTTAAGTTTTTTTAATTGTCGCACTTTTGCACTTACAACCCCCCACACCCCCCGAAAACAAAAATTTTTTGTAATACATATTATGTATAATGTAAAGTCACATTGCGAGATTAAAGAAAATCACAAGTACGAGAAATAGTTGCAGTTGTGAAATATAGTAAATAATGATAGAAATTCACATTGAAATATAAAGTAATTGCACGATATACAGTCGCAATTATGAAAAAAGACACAATTGCCTTTTCATTTTCAGTCATATATAAGCTTCCATAGTTCAATAGTTTGGGGTCGGTACGATTTATTGCGGTTTTGAAAGAAATGTCTTATGCTCACCAAGGCTGAATTTATTTGATGAAATGTATAGTATAAACTAATAATGTGAAATATTAGTACAATTTTAATTTATTTCATTGTATTTAAAAATATATAATTTATTCCTATGATGGCAAATCTGAATTTTCAGCATCATTACTCCAGTGTTCAGTGTCACATAATCCAGAAATCATTGTAATATGCTGATTTGCTGTTCAAGAAACATTTCTTATTATTATCAATGTTGAAAATAGTTGTGCTGCTTCATATTTTTGTGGAACCCATCGTACATATTTTTTTCAGGATTCTTTAATGAATAGAGAGTTCAAAGGAACAATGTAAAAGTCTTTACTGATACTTTTTAAATCAATCAAATTAATCCTTACAGAATAAAAGTATTTATTTATTCTTCTTTTAGAAAAAAATCTTACTGACTCCAAACTTTTGAATGGTAGTAGTATGGTGGGGGGATGGTGGTATGGTGGTAACACTATTGTGTAACACACGGCAATTATTGAACAATTAAACCTATGCATGGTTTACAGTTAAATCTTTTTTTTAAATAATTTTTTTTTTTTTTTCCACTACCTTCAAATAACATCTGGCAGTTTTATAAAGTGTAGTGTAGTTGCATGGAAACTGGTACATCTGTATCCAGTGATGTGAAGTGGGTTTCATTGGGGTGGTCTTAAGCATTGACGCTAACCTTAATTATGACTCGCCTGTGTGTACAGTGTCAAACAAAAGCCTGCTGTTGAAGTGCTCTCTGCGCTAAATTTCAGCTTTGGTTGAGTAAGCCAAAAGTAAAAATCTATGTACAGGACAGTCTTGTAAATCATCCCTCCTTTACTGATCAATTGGCTCTGATTTTTTGATTTCCGTTTATTTTTGTATGTTTTTATACATATGGAACAAAATAACAATTAACTGTACTCTTTCAGCAGGCACACTTAATATATAAATATCTAAGAATGTACATACAATTTGTATTAGATATGGCTTAAATGTGTGTATATATGAGGTTTATCTATTATAGAATAGATCTTTGTTCATCATTTCACACTGTCTGTTAATATCAATTATATCTAAAAGAGTTATGTACTTGGTCTCCATTTGAATGTTGTCCGTATTGATTGAAATATTGTCATTTCACTGTAATTAGCAAAAGCTGCCAATAACATCACAACTGGTCACATGACAGACTTGCATTGTGTGTGTACATTTCAGTGTTTCACTGACTCCAATTGAACAACAGTGTTTTGGGAACATAAGAAACAACAATTAATGGAATTCAAGGAACTCAAGTGCATTTTTCAATATGACAATATGACATGCATTACATTCATATTTATTTAATTATCCAAAGCAACTTGTGAGTGAGGAAGAACATGAGCAGTTCAGTAATATGAGAAGTGCTGTACAAGATAGTCCAGAGAACTGAAAAAAAAAAACAGTGGAAGTATAATTTGTTTTTAATGTTTTTATTTTGTGCATTGCAGGAATTTAGTCACGCACTCATGGAAGAAATCTTAAGATGCTTCTTGATAGCCGCAAGAAACTTGTCTGTTTGAGATTATCTTGATTCAAAATATATTTTTTACTTTATTGTACTGTACTGTAATTATTTACCACAACATTGTCGGAGCATATCATCAATTAAAAAATGATATTCCATTGGATTGAGCTGTTTTATTTGTTCTTCGCTAACTATTTTTTACCCATTCATTGGGAATATTTCCTTTTGTTTATGATATTTCCTCCGTGCTTGAGAGAAAACATGGCCTGCAGGCTGAGAGTGTTATTCTGCCAGGCTAACGCTAGGAGGAGCCCTTCCTCTCTTCGTCTCAGTACGCATGCGCAGACTTCATTTCAACCCCGCTTGAGTCGAGTCAGAGGAGGGCAGCGCCAGCCAGTTAGCAAATAGCTACTAGCAATGGCTTTTCATAACAACACCTCTGCTCTTCACTGCTGTCATCTGAACACCATCCACGAGTGTTTCTGCACATAAGGACCTATCCACCGACAATCAATCCAGCAGATTTGCTTTGCGAAAGAGAGCGCTTTTCTAGTCAGTATGCGATGGGGACGGACAGCTGTGGATTTCTACACGCATCTTTGCAGGCGGCTGCTGCTGAAGCAGAGGATGCTGCTAGGCTAGCGAGCTAGGCCTTTACATCCCACATGAAATCTTCAATACTGCACCAGACAGCAACATTTCATTCAAAATATGAACTATATTTGCTCTTAAATGAGAGTTTGAGCTATTCATCAGCTCTCGTTTAGCATCAGACCTCCGGCGACCTGTGTGCTTTTGTTTGTTGATAGCTGCTAGCTAGCCGAACATCGGAGCAGCCAATCCGCTATCTTGTTAGATTATCGACCAGTGACCAGTTTAATTTCACCAGGACGCCTTTAGGACAGCAGATAAACCCGACTAGATTTGGAGAAAGCGAGAACTGTTGTCGAGTTGTGTGTTCATGCTACATCTCAGCAGTGTGAATGTGGGACAAAATGGAGACCCCGAAGATTCTGTACGATTTGGACACGTCTGGGGGCCTAATGGAGGTAAGCCTGTCTGCCCTTCAGCTGTGCCACAAATCACTGCCTTATGCGAGTTATAATACAGGCATATGGATTAAATGAATCCGAATGACAGTAAGTTACAGAATGGACGTGAGTCGCTTTGGTGAGTTTATGTAGAGCTGGGCCTGTTGCAGAAACGTGAACAAAACTTGGCTTTACAGCAACCGAACAGTTTTCATTAGTGAGCTCACGTGACCAGATCTGATTTGACATGGAAAAAAGTTTAATGACCTACTCGTAGTTGAACGCAGTGGCCCAGGACTGCACACTCTGGATGTTTCAATAAAAACTAACACCTGATTTTACTCCAAAATCTGCAATCAGATTCGGATGATATCCAAAACCTTTCACTGGTAAGGTTGGAAACACCCGTTTAATGTGTGAACAGACTTTCTCTCCACTGACGTCTGTCACTTAAAACATTTCAGGAGATCTTTGTGTAACACTACATGCATGCTTCAATTATATTTGCCAATCTGTTCCAGCAAATTCAACAGCTGCTCGCACCTCCACGCTCCGAGGATGGAGAGAAGAGACGCAAACCAGAGAGGGAGACCAGAAGAGGAGGCCGAGCCACAAACCATGACACCTGTGACAGCTGCCGTGAGGGAGGAGATCTGCTCTGCTGCGATCACTGTCCGGCTGCCTTTCACCTGCAGTGCTGGTATGTTCGCAATGCGATTTCATATAGCGTCAGGGCTAAACGATAAGAATGTGTTTATGTACATGTCTGTTTACACTGCTGATTTTTAAATTTCACTAAGTTATTTGTCTGGTTGGCTGATTTGGATTTAAGAGGGTGACTTGTGGTTGTATTGGAAGCACTAGTTAGAGTGTTAAGGGATGGTTTGCACTAGCCATATATATACACCATATTTTTCTAGTAAAAGACAGTGTTTATGAATTTATAGTTGTCAACATAACATTAAATGAAAAAAAAAACATGCCCGTTCTAAAGTTTGAGGATTTTTATAAAAACAGCAATATTGTGAAATGTTAATTTCTACTAACTTCCTAAATATTTGAAGGTGTAATTTATTCCTGTGATTGCAAAGCATCATTACTCTAGTCTTCAGTGTCACATGATCCTGAATTGGTGATCAAGAAAGATTTCATATTGTTAATGTTGTGCTGCTTAGTGCTTAATATGTTTGTGGAAACAAATGTCTGCTGTCACTTTTGATCAATTTAATGTGTCCTTGCTGAATTAAAGCAATAATTTCTCTTATACAGTAGTCAACATTTGAAGTGGATCAAAACCGTTCATCAAAGTTATACATGAATTTTTAACAATACCCGTTCTTGTCTTAGGACAAGTTTGATTAACTTTTTTCATCCACTTCAATGGTTGACTACTGTATTTGTTGTAGTGGTTGCACGCACCTCTCTTTTTTATATTAATTTCTTTGAAAAAACTATCAGTATCAGAAACTACAGTCAGTTTGGCAGTTCAGCATATGTTCAGCCTGCTGAAGCTTATCTCTGTAGCATAATCTTTACATATTGTTTTATGCACATTCATTCATATTTATTATTTCATTCTTTGGAAAAGAAATGAAAAGGAGCAAAAAGAAGATAAACTTATAATATCTGCCCCTTATCAACACAAATCAAATTACAATTCCAAGGAGGTACACTTACAACACACATCTGCTTTGCAGCACCTATGCAAAGTCATACATCAATTATCACATTTTCCTACTAAATAGATGCATTATATTTTTCTATTAGTAATGCTTTTACACTCTTCTTAAAAACAAAAAATGATATTGAAGTTTTAATTTCACTATTTAGATTGTTCCACAGACTGACACCCTGTATTGACACATCTTTCTTTTAATTTTGTTCTAAACTCAGGTTTCTGAAAGACTTCAGTTCCTCTTAAATTAAATTTACTAACTCTCTTGATGAATCTATTTTGCAATTTTTCAGGTAATGTTTTCAAATGAGCTTTATACATTATTTTTAGAAGACTATATTCTAATAAGTCATTACATTTGAAAGTTTTTAACTTTATAAATATTGAATTTGTGTGGGCCCTATATTCGCTTCCATTTACAACGCGAATGACACGTTTTTGTAATTTAAAGACAGGTTCTATATAAGTTTTGTTTGCACTTCCCCATGCCTCAATGCAATAGGTCAGATGTGGAACAATCAATGAATTATATAACAAAATTAAGGCACATTTATTAACAGATTCTTTTACTTTATGCAACACAGCTATAATTTGGGATACCCTAGATTTAACATAGTCAATATGGAATTTCCATGTCAACTGTTCATTGATATCAACACCTAAAAACTTAAATTCATGCGTCCTTGCAATCTGTACTCCTTGTACTGTCAATGCTGCATTTAAATCCACGTTTGTACAACCGAAAATCATAAATTTTGTCTTACTGATATTTAAAGACAGTCTATTAGCATTAAACCATCGTATAATTTTCCCAAATTCATACTTTACAACTTGTAATACATCATTTATATTTTTTCCAGCATAAAAAAAAGTAGTATCATCCGCAAACAAAATACATTTTAGTAACTTAGAAACATTTACTATATCATTCACATAAAGAAGAAGAAAAAGTACTGGACCTAGTACCGATCCCTGGGGTACACCACAATTTTTTGGACAATTTCTTGATTTTGTGCCATTGATTTCAACAAACTTCCCTCTATCTTTTAAATAACTTTTGATCCACTGATGAGCTATACCTCTTATACCGTATTTATATAATTTAAATAATAATATTTCGTGGTCTAAAGTGTCGAACGCTTTTTGCAAGTCCACGAAAATACTTACAGTAACATATTTCTTATCCATAGCATTGGTTATTTCTTCTACAAGTTCCAAAATTGCTGTTGCTGTTGAATGATTTGAACGAAATCCATATTGACTATTTGTTAACAATTCGTTTTTATCCAAAACATTTTTTAGTCTATTCACAAATAATTTTTCTAAGATTTTAGATAACTGTGGTTACAGAGATATGGGTCTATAATTCGAAACATCATTTTTATTTCCTTTTTTAAAAAGTGGAACCACTTTAGCTATCTTCATACTTTCTGGAAATTTCCCTGTAGTGAATGAAAAGTTACAAATATAAGTAAAAGGCCCAACAATAACGTCTATAATTTGCTTAATCAATGACATATTCATATCTATATAATCATTTGACTTTTTATTTGCTAATCCATACACAATTTCCAAAATTTCACTCGCTTGTACCCTCTCAAGAAAAATGCTGTTTACACTATGTGAAATTATACTACCATCAATATTTTCATCTGGGATGTATTGTACTAAATTTGAGCCAATATTTGCAAAATAATTATTAAATTCGTTTACAATTTCTTCTGTCGCATATTTATCTGAGTTATTCTTGGTTATAAAATCAGGAGTAATAATTTTAGGCCATCACCACTTCCTCTTCCAAAAAAGGGCATTTAGAAGTCTTTTGTTCACTGACAGCCTGAGCTTGAGCTAAAGTATTAATGCACATTTACCCCAAGAACGAGAAAGTTATTGATGCCTACAGGTTTAGTTGTCCTCATCTACATCTCATGTGTAAGATTACAATTCTCTCATTCTGAAGCCACAGCTGTGTCTTAATTTCTTATGTAAGTTTTGTTTGAAGGGAAGTCACCCCTGCCTCATTTTATTTGATAGCCGTTTAATAATTGTATTTCTTCCATGTCCTATTAAGCAAACGCTTAGTTTTTACTGCTATTGTCCTGTGCTTATTAGGGTTGGGCGGTATTACGGTAATATCGTATACCGCGGGGTCTTAAAATAGCAACGGTATCAGTTTCAATACCGTCATTACCGGCACTTATATATAAATATAATTTATTCAATGCCTAAAAATGCTTATGTAGTTGTCATCAAGTGACAGTGTGGAGGAGAAAGAGAGAGAGAGGGGAGAGGCGGTAAATACTGACGAGGCAATTTGTAAATGTTGCAATAAAAAAGTGACTGCGAGAGATGGAAACACCTCTAACCTAATGTCGATTCTCCGAAACAACCACCCACTCACTGCTGCGAGGATGCATTTTGCCCCGAGTTCATTAAATAAGCGCGTTTGTTTATATTTGTTAAAATATTATAATGTTGTTGTTTTTTTACGTTGATAATGAAAAGTGAACAGCACGAGTAAGATGGGATACATCGGGAGTCAGACATTGACCACTTAATTAAGTTTCATTTTGTAAAAGACCTTTCTTTAAAGTGAATTTCGTTTTGTATAAATTGTATCTTAATTTTAATATTTTTTTTATCGACCAATTGCCAATTGCCAATTACCAATTGATTTAATCAATAAGAATCAAATATAGCAGACAACATAATCATGACATGATCGTGCGCTGGCGCGCCGCGGTCACTTGCATTGAAATCTCATCATAAATTAACCGAAACTCAGTGTATGCCTCACAGACATGACAGATAGGCCTATATCTAAATAAAGCTTGAAATTTCATTAAACGAAACAATTCAAAACGAAAAGAAATAGCCCACTCGCTGATTATTTAATCCATGATGTGCATTTCTCTCTATGCGCGTTCATACGGAGATGGCGATCATCAAATTCATTAAACGAAACGAAATAGGCTAGCCTACTCTCTGACTATGTAATCCATGATGTGCATTTCTCTCTATCGTTCACTATGGATATGGCGATTCGTCAATTTCTTTAAACGAAACAATTCAAAAGGAAAAGAAATATAGGCAGCATACTGTGATTAATCCATGATGTGCATTTGTCTCTATAGGCGCGTTCACTACGGAGATACCAATCGTCAATTTCTTTAAACGAAACAATTCAAAACGAAAAGAAAAAGTCTAGCATATACCTTCTGATTATGTAATCCATGATTTGCATTTCTCTCTATATATGCGCGTTCACTAGGAGATGGCGATCGTCAACTTAATCTTTGCAGCAGACACGGACAGAAAAGTTGTATTAATAAAAATCAATGGACGCGTGTCACCGGATTTTACAAATGCACGTGTTGCTTGTTAATTTAATTTAATTTAAATGAATTACTAAAATGAATACTTTAATTGTCATAATTAAAATAATGAAATATTATTAAGTGTCCCATTTTTGCTTTTGATATAAATAGTATTTATATCTACCACCCCCTCAGCACCTGGGTTAAAAAAATTATTTGGCGCCACCAGATTATAACGGCCCACGTATTAAAAATAATCGAGTCTAAATAGGGTTCCGGCTCATAATTACATTTAATGCCGTCAGCCGGGATCAGACACAACGTGCACGGGTTGGCCTTGATTATTTTTAATTTTAATTTTAATTTTAATTTTTTTTGTTGCCCGATCAGTTTCTGAACGCTGTAGGCACAAGCCAACAGTTTGGTGATGCTGTCTGAGCCTTATGTCATAATTTTTAATTAGTCACGATAATAGCGTAAACCCCGGTAAAATAGGGAGGAGGTTTGATGGTATCAAGATTTGGATACCGCCCAAGCCTAGTGCTTATCACTGAGGGGAAGTAAATGTATTATTCAACAACTCCGTCCTGATTTATGTGGTTGTTTCACATTCATTCGATCCAGTCTTTCTTTTAGCTGATGTAACCTAGACCTAGTCTACTCTGTATGTCAAAGAGAGGAGAAAAAATAATTGTATTGACATAGTTGTGGCATGTCAGTAATTTGTGAAACCAAAAGTTTCAGTGTGATTTCAGCGATGTGGTTTTCTTTGCATCTAGCACAGTGAATAAAATCTGTGAACTGTCACTATATTTTTCATTCAAAAAATCAGCTTTTTTTTTATTACGCAAAGAGTTTACAGAAATTTTTTAATCTCTTAAAAGCAGTATTGTGTTTTTGAATAAATCAAGATTTGTGAAAGAAATGTCATTCTTTACAGTAATCCGCCTTTGAGCAGAGAGATGCTGCCCCCTGGTGACTGGATGTGTCATCGCTGTAGTGTGCGCAAGAAGGTTGGTGCAGTCATATTTGCCCTTGCTTTGTCTATGAACATTTCCTGGGTCAAAAATGGTCTTCGGTGGTGGCGGGCGAACAGGGGCATCTACACACCGTACAAAGTACCTTAGACACGTGAATTGTGAGCCCGGTACTGACAATAAATCCAAAATTGATGCCAAGGAGCAGTTTGTAATAACTTATCCTATTTATTCATGACATAAAAAATAATCACTATCAGGACAGATCATAAAACAAAGTGCTTAGAACTATTATATATTTAAAAAGTCTGCATTTACATGTAAAAAGTCACTGAGTGATCCATTTAAAAAAAGTAAGTAATAAAATTAACAACAAAGTAACGCATTACGTAGAAGAAATGGCAGGTCTGATTTTTGCATTTACACCTCAAGATCATATGGCATGCAGTACCAGATATTGTTCCGTCCATTGCCGAGGTTATCACTGTCAATCGAATCCAATCGCACATTTAAATACGGTTGTCAATTCAGAAACTTGTGGAGTTAGAGATCTTTGGTGGAACAAAGATTAATATTGGCAGCTGGCAAAATATTTTCATTGCAGGAAAAAACCTGAACATATAATAATTTATTGAGGATGACACAAAATGCATGCCGCCTTCACAAAGGATAAAGTCCCAGAATGTAATGCTTTGAGCAAAATAAAAATCAGATGGCAGACAAGGCTAGATAAATGTTAATCATAAGAACTTGCATTTCATTCAATGCTTATGAGTCTCCTTAACAGCATGTTAACTGTTGCCTTAGCAACCTTGCTTACTAGTTTTAGGACAGAGCAATACAGTATAATTTTGCGCTTCTCTAGAAGCGTGAGCAGAAGGCAGAGCAGGTGAACGGGGCGCTAGAGCGGCAGCTGTCCAAGCGGTCGTCCTCCCCTGCGGCGGAGCTGGAGCTGGGAACGCTGCGTCTGGACGGACTGCCCTCTGCTGCGTCAGGAGGCCTGAGACTCGCTGTCGCACAGGTCCGTCTTCTCGAGCGACGCACGAGTAGCCGTCCTGGAACGCCCACTTCCAATGCGTCCACTGACACGCCCACACCATCGGAACAGAATGACGTGGACGAGGACCTGATGGATGTTGAAGAGGAAGTGCACTGCTCTGAGTCCGAGAGCACCACACTTCGCCTGAAGAAACCTTTTCAGCTGCTGATCGCTGCGGCCATGGAGAGAAACCCCACGCAGTTCCAGCTGCCCACTGAGCTTACATGCACTACTTCACTGCCAGGTGAGACTCACCCACACTTTTGTGCGATGTGTTGTTAAAGTGTGCATTGAATAACCCTTAGTGTATGTGTGTATCTACAGGCAGCAGTAAGCGCAGAAGGAAAGAGGAGGCAATAGGCAAGAATGTAAAAAGGCCACAACATGAGCTGGATCCCAGTGGGCTGGTCCCTCTGCCAGTGAAAGTGTGCTTCACCTGTGGCAAGTAAGAGCCCAGAAACATTAAAGACACTGTTATGTTTATATATATATATATATTTTTTTTTTTTTTTTTACTGTATGTATATTATATATATATTAGGGGTTTAACGATACACGTATTTGTATTGAACCGTTCGGTTTTCGGTATGCATTTTTAAACCGAACGGTTCGTTGGACTATTTTTCCCGTCGACCAAAACTTTATTTCAAATGTAGGTGTGTCGCGCGTGGCAAGCGTGCTGATAATGTAAGAGACGCTGGCGTGACCGACCAACATCAAATGGCAAATGTAATGTAAGCGGAACGAAACTGAGCTACTCGTTATTGTGTGGTTGACGGACCGTTTATCAGTTTGGACCAATGCAGCGCGAGCCGATCTTAATCAAGCAGCACTGTTACTACACAGCGAAATCCAGTAAATAAAAAAATTTAATTCGCCACTGAAGTAATAACATCGCTGCGATATCTAGTGAGAAACATTCACATTTCTCCGTTATTAACAGATCAAACAGTGCTGATGTGGAAACCAGGAAGAAAAATTGTGCCATGAATGAACTATTCAGTGTCCACAGATCAGCAACATTCACCATGGATTTACTGTAGTTACACTAGGCTACTAACTGTAACCATGGAAGTTTGGCAGGAATAGTAGGCTATAATGCTTTCAAGTAACATTACGTCGGTTTTATTTTGACATTATGAATACAACTGCTGCCCTCAAATGTTAACTGGAACTAAAATAAACCTTTAACTACTACAATATTACATTTCATTTTGTCCAAGGAGCTGTTTTGTTTTATATGCTCCTAAGAAAAGCCACGTATAGCTCCATCATTGCTCAAAGTAAAAAAATGTCATACTTTATGATGTTAGTTTTAATAAAAATGTAATTAAAAAAATTAAATCAAGGAAATTTGGCATTTCTTTCTTTTTGCTGTATCGAAAACGTACCGTACCGTGACACAAGTGTATCGTATCGAACCGTACCGTGAATTTTGTGAACCGTTACACCCCTAAATATATGTTAAGGCTGGGCATTGACTTTAATTTTATGGTTTGGTTTCAGTTCAATTTAATATTGATTAATTGGGTCCTATCATGTACAGTACATGGCAAATTTCTTCAGGGAAAAAATATCTCTCAACTTATGCTGTAAACTATACAGGAAACCCCAGTTGGTACATCACTATAATATTAAAGGTTAAATTTTAAAATATAAGTAGCCTATACAAATCAGTTAATTACACATAAGGATTTTTTTTTATAATACATTTTTAATGACATAATTGTTATTTTTTAAATATAGACATTTAAATGGTGGCTGTCATAAAATCATGACTGATTTATTCCAACATACATTAAATATCAAAGAACCGGTTAAATAAAAATATAATGGATATGCAATAGTGTAGATAATTAGCATAATGCTCCTCTGTAGAGTTAATTTTTCTAGCTGACTAACGAGTCATGAATGGCTTTTATTAGGTAAATGTAACATTACGTGAAATATTGTTCTCAATCTGTTTTATTGACGTCTTTCCCCGTTTGAAAAGCTGATTGAGCGATTACGAGACATGATACAGATTTCGATAAGTTGTACTGTATCTTTCAACATTCCTCTGATGTTCGTTCATGTTTATTTCATGCTGTAACTAGTAGTAAAGAGGAAGAGATGATCGGTTCACGTGCCGCTTGAACTGAGGCGCTACAGCAAACTGTCATGCCATATTAAAGAGCGACAAAACGGTATTTGTTTAAATCTCCTAATAAGATTGGCAGAATTTGTAAGCTGAAACTTTTTCACATCATAACCATAAGTAATAAAGCTTATGGCGATTTATTGGATGGGAGGCGCGATACAATTACTACGTTCACATGTGCATCAATAATGCGACTATTTCCAATAATCAGTGTAAGGACTTAATCGCAGTAAGATGTTTACATGGCATGAACAAAGTTCTTCATTTATGTTTACATGCAATTTTTATTCTGATTATTCACTAAGAAGTGTGGTTATTTTTTACCACCATGATGAATGTTACAGTATGCATGTTACTGGCCACTGTTTTAAACTACTTGCAAAGCTAATGCAATACACGTTTGACGTATTTGTGCATTTTGGTCAGTGTGGTAATAATGCGATTAAGGTGTTTACATGCCTGTTTATTGTGATTTAAAATCATCATACATCACATAGTTTATTGCGATTATGGTTACTACAATTATGAGCTTAATCGAATAAGTTTGATTGAAGTGTTTTGTTTACATGAGGTAAAGTTTAATTGCAATTTTGCCTAAATCCCTTTATGATTGCATTATGAGGGTGCATGTAAACGCACTCAATGTTCTGTTCATTCATCAACACAAAACAGCATAGACTAAAAGATTGATTCTTCAAAATGAGAATTGATTAAAATTGAGAAATTTATATTTATTTTCAGAATGGTGTTGTTAACATAAAAATCATTTTTGTTAATTGAAACATTTATTAGAGGAAAAACTGTATTATTAAGTGAAAAACTTAATGTTGAAGTACTAAAATGACTAAAAGTAAAACGGGTATTTTTTTTAAAGCTACACTGTAGTATTTTAAGTTGATTTTTTAGCAAAAAACACTTCTTTAAAAATATGTTCTCATTAATGTGTAATCACTTCAACCAACTAATTAAGTATTCTCGTAAGTGTATAATCTGCCATTCAAAATACATACGAGCGAGTCGCTCGAATGGCGGAAGCCATGTTGCGCATCCATCTTGAAAATACATTAGACAAAGAGGGACATACCTGGAAATTCAAGCTTCGCCTTTCGCGTTTTTGTATACTAAAATTAAAATGAAGCCTGAAAATATAGCAATTAATGAAATATTTGCAAATACTGTATTATATAAATAATATTAAAATAACAATGACCCAGAATTTGAATACCCATGAAACCCAAATGGAATCACATTGTCATCAGTATTGTTGCACATTGCATCAGGTTCTCTCTCTCCTCTTCCTCCATAGGAGCTGCAGGGTGGCTCCTCTGATCCAGTGTGATTACTGTGCACTCCTGTTCCATATGGACTGCCTGGACCCGCCTCTCACTGCCATGCCCGCTGGGAGATGGATGTGTCCCAACCACGTAGAGCACATGGTGGTGAGTGGCTCGTCTTTGATCGTTTTTTCGAACCAATCACAACAGATTACAGTATTTTTTCTCTTTTAAGTTTTTGCAATATGTCACATTTTAGTAGTAATATTTCAACTAGCTCATTCATTTTTTTTCTTATCTTTACTTTTAGTTGATTGTGATTTCATTACTCTCTCCTGAAATTAAGTTGTTTATTTCCATTCTAGCTAAACCAAAAGAATGTGACCCTCAGCACACGTTGCCAGCTTTTCGATCAGTTCCAGGACCGATTGTCCCAACACGCAGTCAAAGTGGACTTTCTGCGGTGGGTTCACCGCCAACACCATCCCAATCGGAGAGGTGTCCGCCACATCAAGAAAAAGACATTGAAGGTGGAGCAACGTAACATGTTTTTTTAGGGTTCCTGCAGTCCTTCAAAAACTGGTTCACAAGCGTGTTTACCAGGCCTTTTATGTAGGATGAAAATAATAATATTAATAAAATATGTATTGACAGTAGAAGCTTATATGGCTTGTTTACTTAAATTGAGTTGCCCTGTTAAATGGCTTAAATTCACTGATAAATGGCCTTTATTTATTTATTTATTTATTTATTTATTTATTTATTTATTTATTTCCATACTATTTAAAATGTTACGGTCAGTTTTTAAATTAATAGAATTTCACCAAGGATGCATTTAATTGATCAAAAGGGGCAGTAAATACATTTGTTACAAAATATTTCTTTTTAACTTTCTATTCATCAAAGAATCCTGGGAAAAAAAAGTATAATGGTTTCCACAAAAATATTAAGCAGCACAACTGTTTTCAACATTGATAATAATAATAAAAAATCAGCATGTTAGAATGATTTCTGAAGGATCATGTGACACTGAAGACTGGAGAAATGATGCTGGAAATTCAGCTTTGCATCACAGGAATAAATTACATTTTAAAATCGAGAACAGTTTAGATCACTGTAATTCTATTTAACAATATTACTGTTTTTTTTATGTATTTTTGATCAAATAAATTTAGCCTTGGTGAGCATAAGCAATTTCTTTCAAAAACATTTTAAAGAACTTACTGACCCTAAACCTTGTTTGATTCATGCTCAGTTCCAATTTATTTGGCTTGAAATTACTCTTGATAGTGTGATCTCTATAACATGATTTAAGAAGATTCCTTATCCAGTAATCAAATAAAAAATTGTGTCATTTCAGCAAAGGTACCTCTACATAGACAGTAGTTTTAGTTTATGACTTTGATGTGTTCGTAGGTCCCCAATGCCATTAAAAGTCACTACCGAAACCCCCCTGTGCTGATGGATCAAATGGGCCTTCGCAATGGAGAGTTGGTCACAAATGGTTTTATGGAACAAGAATGTTCTTCGTCTGCCCAACATTTAACCAGCAAAGAAGAACAAGAGGAGGTAAATGAACTGTATAAAGTGTTTGATTAACAAACTTAACTGCTGTTGTATAAATATGACTTCAAAAAGAATCTGTACCATTCAGTTTATTTTCTCCTTTCCACAGTGGCTTCGTCACGTCATTGCACTTCAGTGCAGTATTATGAAACATTTATCTGCTAAGCAGATGTCATCTTCCCTCCGGGCTTTGGAGCTTACTGATATGTCAGGCGTGAAGACGCAGGAGTGTATGGAGATGCAGGAGATAAGCGGTACACCAGTTGGCCCCCAGGGGGCTACTCTGCTGCCCTCTCTGGCACCCAAACAGCCCGAAAGCTGCCGAGAAAGATCTTGTCAGGGAGATTCTGACAGTCCAGCGGAGAAGGGCACAGGAGTGAATGGCCCCTTGGTGTGTGAGGGTAAATCTTGTATGACAGCTGAAACCCCACACAGACTACAAACTCCACTCTCAGAACCAGCCCTGCCCAACCATGTAGACATAAAGACTGAGAGCAGCAGTCCCCTCAGCTCCTGTGTGCAGAGAGATACTCCTTCATCTACCAGCCTTGCTTCAGACGCGTCGGCCCATCATCACAGCTCAGCCTCCTCGGGGCCGAACAGCAGCTTCTCATCTCAAACTAAAGGTTTTTGAACCTACATACTCATTTACATCACTCTATACAACATCATACATAATTTCCCTCGGCTATGCTCTAGAATTAACAATCCCCTTCTGAGTATCAGATTCATTGTATCCTGCAATTAAAAAGTACAAGTGTTTTTTTAAGACAAAGGGGAAATAACCTTCTTATATTGCACAAGAATTGTCACAAAATTCACTATCATTCAAAAACTGTTTGATCAAAATTAGTTTGATATGAAAGCATTCTAATATGCTGATTTGGTGCTGAAACACAGCTTGCAGCTTAATGTTTCCACCAACATCTTTTCAGGATTATTTCAATAGAACAGCATTTATTTGGAACATAAATATTTTGTAACATTTAAAAAAAAAAAAGTACTAAAATTCCAAATGTTGTGTCTCAACTAAATTACTAAAAGAGTTGTTTACTAACTTGTAGTTCCAAAACCTAATATCTGTTGTCCAAATTGAGACTGAATTAGAGTTTTAAGATTAGAGATTTTTCAGTCCACATAAAAATTCCTATTTATGCCTTGTTTTTTTTTTCAGAGAACAAGGTGAGCCCTGATGCAATGTCTGTTGGGAAAGGCTCGACGCTCCCCTCCTCTATAGGCAGCTTATACAGCTACATCAAGAATGTGGTTCAAGGTGACGCAGGTAAGAGTTCAACTTCATCCGGAAATAACTGTTTATTATGCATCTGCTTTGCAAGTACAAGAACCCATTCTTTCCCAGTAAAAAAAGATAACTTTGCACTGGTTCTGAGGTATGAAATCGTTTTCTGTGTGTTGCAGAAGTGGACATGAATAAGCTGGATGAGGAGTTGATCAGACTTCTGGCCTGGCAGAGGATCCAGCAGCTGTTGTCTCCCAAATCACTTCAACCCTCGAGTAAATGTGGGATTTCTCCAGCCGTCGCTGCCTCTCTGCCCAAACCCTCCCCACACACTGAAGGTAACAAAACTCTTTCATCACATGATGTTGAGGCTGTGCTAATGACCCTTCCTTTCATAATATGGCAAATCTTTCCTCTGTTCCAGTACAAAAAAGGGAAGTGCAAGCTCGAGCAGTACTGTGTCCTTTAACAGGAAAAGGGTCCGCTATCAACATGTGCTATAGGACTCTCTACATAGGAACAGGTACGGTTTGCAAAAAGCAACATAAACAAGATTGCATTATTTTGAGGTTGAATCATTGATGGTTTTCCTTTTTTTTTAGGTGCTGAAATGGACGTGTGCCTTACAAACTACGGTCATTGCAATTATGTTTCTGGGAAACATGCCTGCATCTTTTATGATGAAGTGAGTGAATTCAGTAATTATGCCTCATTAAAGGCTCTTGGGAAGCTCATTTTAATCTAATTGTCCAGATTTAACAGATCAAGGGAGAGGAATGTTTATAAATGTTTTTTAATCTCTCGTAGAACACAAAGCATTATGAGCTTCTGAACTACAGTGAGCACGGGACGACTGTAGATAACGTGCTTTACTCATGTGACTTCTCCGACAAACCAAACATCACTTCACCTAGTGGGCTTGCGTCCAAAGTGCAAAACAGCATCAGTGAGTAACGCCCACTTGTTGTTTTTGTAATGCGTGATATGATTGTCATAATGCATTGTATCTCATATGGTAAATCCGCAGGAGGCAACAGGTCAAGGAAGCTGCTGGGGGAGGTGTGTGCGGAGGCGGTGCTGATGCCCGCAGGTGCTATGATGAGCAGCCAGGCTCAAGGAGGACCCAAGTCTCCCTGTAACTGTAAAGCCAGCAGCTCCAGCCTGATAGGGGGCAGCGGAGCCGGCTGGGAGGGCACCGCATTGCTTCACCACAGCAGCTGCATCAAAGTGGGCTGCATGCAGTTCCTATTCAGCATCACAGAGTTTACTAGCAACCAACCCAAAAAAGAGGAGACATCCACCACTGTTAGCCAAGAAGAGACTGAAGTGGTCGACGCACAGACTCCCAAACTCCACCAAATGCCAGTGCTACAGTCCAAGTCTGTATCATAGCACATCCTCTCCTTAAAAAATACGATGGACCGTAAATGCAGTTTGGATAGAGGAACTTTGATAATGCGGTTAATTCATTCATTTGTACTGTGGGTGCTGGGTGTTACGGACAAAGTGTTTGCACATTACATTTCTATCATTTTTTTTTTTATTTTTTTTTTATGCAAAACCTTTTGACTGAGGAGCAGATGTTCGATTTTCCCCTAAACCTCTCTTGTCGACACTACACCCTGTATACTTTGTGTCAGTATAAGAGGTTTTTATGTACTCTTTTGAACAATATATTTACTCCAAAATATTTTATTTTGTTATAAAAATGTATTGTTCTTTTTTCTGCAGTTTTTTGCACACTAGGTAATTATATGCAGAAGTGCATACATGTGCAAATACCTTTGTAGGATTTATTAGCAGAATCATTGATCGTTCTAGTTTTCTTCTGGAACTGTCCATTTCTCTGTAGTGTTAGAGCCTCGACACAGCCTTGGTTGTGAAGTTCATTTGTGTATAAAGCTTGTTGTTCAACTAAAGTCGTCTTTTGGTCATGTACATGTGACTGAAGTGTCATTTTGTCACCAAGAAAATTCTGACATGTATGTCATTACATTGTAAATATATAAAGATTTTTAAATAACAGACCATTTTATGATTTTTGTGTATAATAAAAGATATTCTGTCATTTACTTAACTTTATTTTGTTTCAAGTCTATATGAATTTCTTCTGTGGAACGCAAAAGAATATATCTTGAAGAATGTTGTATAACTAAACAGTTTTAGTGTCCACTGACTCAGATTATCTTTTTATATTCCACATAAGAAAGTCAGTTATACAGTTTAGAAACAATATGAATAGAAACATTACCACGTTATGGAATTCAGCGCGTGCAGCACAGCAAAAAATAGACAGTGAGGAAACAGTCACTGCACTGCTGCATCGATCCTGCAACACACTCTCGTCGTGATGTGTTGAATTCTGCGACCCTCTGAGTTATGTGACCATAGTAGGCACTGTATTGAGCTAATCCTAACCTTACCATCATTAGGGCCTGGTTTCACAGACAGGGTTTAAGCCAGGCCTTTGTGCAATTGGGACATTTAAGTAGCTTTTATAAATGTTACTTGGAAGAAAAAAAAAACATTACTGTGAGCAACTTGAGACAAACCAATGGCACTGACTTATTTTAAGAAATGTCAGTGCAAGTTGCTTTCAGTTAAAACAGCAATAACATGCATTTTATTCTGGGACTAGAAGCCTTGTATGTGTATGGTTACATAATTCAGTATAACACCGGCCTTCATCCATATGCAGTGTGCAGTAGTGGCCTTTGCTGGGTTTTACTTGAAACGGGCCTCGAAACAGAAGGGCCCTCCGCTTGCGCTCAAAAAAGAGCCCACCTGCCATCATGGCTCACACACTCCAGGGTTTGAAGTAATTGGGGCTTGGGGCAAAAATGTCTCAGAAATTAATTTTTAAAAAATCCCAAATTCAAAATACTGTATATAGGGCTTTAAAAACTTCATATTTACAAATATACAGCATATAGCATATTGTTTTAGGTCCCATGTAAACGGTCCTGCCCTGACCCTGAATTAAAAGAATGTCCACTATTACATAAATACAATTTATCGAGTGCCTAAGTAAAACAAAACAAAAACAAAAACGTTTATTATACAACAAATCAACTACCCAACTCATCCGGTTAGTCAGTGCAACGGGTTTTACAGGCTACGTCAACCCCATAGCTGTATGGATATTGTGGATTGTTACTTGAACTTCCGTATATGTTGCAGGCTATTTCTCGCTGAAAATGTCCGAGATATTGCTGATTGTGGGTGTTGTGATTGGGGTGCTGATTATATTTCGTACATATGTAAATGGAGCGCGATGCAAAAGCAAGGAAAAACTGCACGGCAAGACGGTCATCGTTACAGGTAAAACGCGTAATTTTATTTTATTATTATTATTTCCTTTTTAAGAATGTGTCAAGTCAATCTTTTCGTCAGTCGTTTAAAGCACTTCATGGGAACTCAACTTTGTGACGGTGTGTGCAGGTAGTAACACGGGCATCGGTAGAGTCACCGCGGTGGATTTAGCGCGGAGAGGCGCGAGAGTCATTCTGGCCTGTCGGAACCAAACACGCGGCCAAGCTGCTGCTGCTGTTGTGCAAAGAGTGAGAACATTGTCTTAAGTTACTAAATGTATGATATTATAGTTATATATAACGTATACACTGTTTTTGTTTCAACACAGGAGAGTGGGAGTAAAAATGTGGTGTACATGCAGCTGGATTTGGCCAGTTTGAAATCAGTGCGCTCCTTTACAGAAACTTTTCTCAAGACCGAGAGAAGGCTGGATATTCTTATCAACAATGCAGGTTGAGTTTTGTTTAATTCGCAAACATATCATAAACTATAAAATATTAATTCAATAGGCTATTTTAATCATTAAATACACTAGCATTCAAGCGTTTGGTTAGGTTTTAATGCTTTTGAAATTGTCTCTTAATCTCACCTTGGATTGATTTGATATAGAAAAATACAGCATAAACAGTAATATGCTGAAATATTATTACAATTTAAAATAGCTGGTTTCTATATTTAAGTTTTAATTCCTACCCTTCCGTAATCTTACTATCCCCAAACCTTTATAGGTAGAAAGTATTAATACGTATTCAATACATTAATAAGAAAAAAAAAACAGAATATTCAGTGTGGATTCAGTTTATTCCATCTGATTCCACCGGTGCTGGTTTTGTAAGGAATATTTAATCAAAATCATACGTAAGTCTATACGTAATGCATGATATCTATATTTTTAGGAGTTTATATGCAGGGTATTACTGAAGATGGTTTTGGTCTTATGTTTGGCGTCAATCACCTTGGTCACTTCCTCCTGACTAACCTGCTGCTGGACAGATTGAAAGAGTGCGCGCCAAGCCGCATTGTCACCGTATCTTCATATTTACATAATCATGGTAACCTTGACTTTGACACTCTTCGCACCCACAAGGAGTTTGGAGTAGGTGAGTCTTTCTGGAATGTCTTCAGGATATATTCCCACAGCAAACTGTGCAATGTGCTCTTCACACATGAGCTCGCCAAGAGGCTGCAAGGAACCCACGTGACCTGTTACAGCCTCCACCCAGGTCTGTCTCTCTCCAACATCATACTGGTATTTTAGCTCTATCAAGAATTTCATATGTAGGCACAATTGATATTAGTTTACTCTACACTACTAATTTCAAGAATCTAAGCAGAAACCTTGAGATTCAAAAGGTTTTTTGCATCACAAGCAACATTTTAGTCAAGTTGTGAACATACTTTTGACTTGCAGTGTTTTACATTATGGAATGGCTAACCATTTATACCAACACATCTTTTTCTCCAGGTGCTATAAACTCAGATTTGGCCCGCAATTTGAATAAAATGTCTAGGAGGCTTTTGAAAGGCATCGCAGCTCTGTTCTTTAAGGATGTAGAGGCAGGTGCCCAGACAACTCTACACTGTGCCGTGCAGGAGGGCATTGAAGCCCTGAGTGGCAGGTATTTCTCCAACTGTGCTGTGCAGAAAGTGAAAGCCAAGGCTCAAGATGATGCTGTGGCCAAAAAACTATGGGAAGTGAGTGAGACATTAAGTGGTCTGTCCTGAAACCCTATGTTGTGCTCACTACACATGAGTGTAATTATAATTTTTAGCTACTATAATCCCCTGTTTTGCAGATTTATGAAAAGACCATGAGACTTGTAGTTCCTGACTTTGACTTTATAAAGATGATCCTCATGGGTTTACATTGTTGAAATTTTCACTTGGAATAAAACATTTTATTTGGGACAGATTGCCTTGTTTTATTATTGTAGTTAATGCGATGCTTGTTACTCCAGAGAACCATTATCATTAGACATGTGCCTGTATTCTGTAATACGACAGGGCAGGCCTATATCACGATAATGAACATGTACAATATTGTTATCGCGGCCACTTCAAAATACTGTGAATAATTATTTATTAGGAATTATTCCGATTTTTAGAGTGCATTTTAAGAATACTTTACCCACTAAGCTTAAAACCAGCACAAACCAGTGTAGCAGAAATCCTGCCCTACAGCCAATTAAAATGAAAAAAATAAAACTTCCACCCCTGTTTTTATAGACAAGGATTAAGCTTAGTCCCAGAATAAAATGCATGTTTAAGATGTTTTAGCTAAAAGCAACTTATATCTTAACATATGACAGTGCCATTGTTTTGTCTCAAGATGCACACCAGTAATGTATTTTCTAAGTTATGTTTATAAAAAAGCTACTTAAATGCCCTAATTGAACTAAAACCTAATCCTGGCTTAATCTAAGGCTAAGCCCTGTCTGTGAAACTAGGCCAATGTGTACAGTTCATAAATATCATGTATGCAACTTCTCACAGCATTTATTAATCTAGTTTAATGTTCATCTCTACATACTAATGCATTTTTAAAAAGCTGTATAATTTAATATTAATGTATTTTGAACTAACATAAATTAACAGTAGTATATTACAAATTAGCGTTAACCTACATTAATAAATGCTATAAGAATTGTACATTATTAGTTCATAGTTCATTAGGTATTAATGCATTAGCTTATGTGAGCAAACAACCTTATTGCAAAGGGTTAGCAAATGTATAATTGAAAAGAAGTGTTGAACACAACAAATGCTACGCACAATTATTTATTTAACTTTCTTTTGTGACAAACCAACAAGAACAAAAATTTAACTTGTGGTATAGCAGTCATATTGCATTGAGTTCCTGATGTGATCTCATAACTGAGCTATCTTCTGGTGCAGAACAGCCTTCATATCTGCACACTGCAAATTGTTTGCGATTGTAGTGAAGAAGTGACGCGTGTCGCGTCCCTGCAGGGCAGTGCAGCTGCCGGGATATGCTGAGAGAACAGCCTCATAGTGGGTCAGAATCTCCAGTGCACACAGGAACAGCACCTCTGGCTGGCCAGGTATCATCACCTGCACATGGAGCACATGACAGTAGAGCTGAGTCATCACAAACAGAACTTCCTGACTGCAAGCTCCGGAGGATTTGGGGGATGCAGCGGTGGACTGCAGGGGAATCTTCTCTGTGACTGAGCTGATAATGCCCCTCATTGCATTGGCGTAAAGCCGTCCTGTATGCACCCAGCCTTGAGGTGGCAGCCAATCAGAACAGCTGGAACTGCAAAGCAACTGGAAGACACGCAGAAGAAACACCGATAGCCGCATCTCTCTGGCAAACGAACGTAGGTCAAGTAACGGAAGAAAATCAACGTATTCTAAAGAGTATGGCACATAAAGTTTGCTTGACTGTAAAAGTTCTTGTAACACTTTCAGAAGTCTTTCCCATTCTCCAGATGTGCACCACGGGACCAACTGACATGCAGCTACTAACAGGCCCTTACTGAACATGTTAAGGTCATCTGGTTTCAGCAGGTTTAGGGAGAGAGATTCCAGCATTGTCTCATGAACACAGTCTGAAAGAGCGCAGCATTCTAAAAATGCTACAAGTCCAGTACCTTGTCCATACTGAGGCAAGTCCAGACCGGACCACTCCTGCTCAGGAAGATCACAAACTGACAACAGAGAACTTGGAACTTCATACTTGAAATGTTTTCCCCACACATCCTTCAGGTAAAACCGCATGGTCCAGTCCAGTTCCTCCACTTTGCTGTAGAGCCAAGAGAGAGCTCTGGACCAAACATCAGGTGCATCGGCCACTTCCTTCCCAACAATTATCCCCAGTGTGTGCAGTACAGACAATAGCAGGTCTTTGGACTCCATGGAGATTGGCGTCTCACCTTCTACCGGCTGGTCCCAGCACCTATTGCACTCATTCAAGAGCTGAGCTAGACAATATAAAAGCGGGAATGGAGAGCAGCTCATTATCCAATGTGGTGAATCACTCAAGGTCTCCTGGCTCAGTGCGCACTGAAGAAGTCGGAGACAAAACTCTAATTTGCTTGAGCTGGGAGATACTGGGAGAAGGTACGGCTGGACAAACACATGCAAGGCTTTTTCCGGAGGAAGGAAACTCCGCATTTCTCCCATGCATCCAGTTATGTTGCACTTCATCATCTCAGTCAAGAATTGTAGAAACTGGTTCTCTTCTTGAAGTGAGGACAGCTTGCTCCACACTGTGTCCTGCAGGCATCTACACAACAGGTTGTAGTTGTGAACTCCTGGTGAAGACACGAGACCTGAGAGCTGCAGGAGAATCTCGGCTATCAGAGTGTGAGCTCCCAGGTTGACAACAGCCATGTGGCAGCATCGCCGCAAAGTGGCTTCAGGGTTCTGGAAAGCCACTCGGGCGACTGCAGAGACTGCTGCATCAAGGTTGCTATTTGCACCACTCTGAATGATGCTGTTGAAGGCCATATTGAGCTCCTCAGAGAAGCCTATAGTTACCGAACTGGGAAGAAATCCATGAAGACCTTTTCTGGAGATGGAGAGCAATTCTGAAAGTATAGCATTTTTGTCAGGTAAGGACAAGTGTGAAAATATGTCTACAATAATATCCTTGAGCTTTCTGCATGGCTGAACATCAGCGTCACTTTGACATTTAGCTGTAAGGGTGGAGATCAATGTCATCAAAAGATCTTTGGTTTGAAACACAGATGCATTTCTCTCTAGGCACTGAATCCACTCCACCTCACTGACATTTTGACTTAGTTTGGAGGCAAACAGTCCAGGAAGGCCTTCAAACCCCTCAAGATGATGGTCCAAGATGGTCATAGAAATATTTGCTACTTCTGCTGCAGAACATTCAGGAACAGTGAATGATAAAGATTCCAGTAAGCCTTTCAAAGTTACTCTCAAATTATTCAAAGTCTGCCCATTTCCAACCAGATCTTTAGCAAGTGATGTCTGCTCCAAAGACGGCAGAACTCTGCCCAGGCTATCTTTCAGACGGATCGCTGTGACACTTGGGTCATTGCTGGGCATCTTCAGAAGCCCCATAACCTCCCAGGAGCATATACTCTCAAGTGTGACCTGCATGGCCTGGATGAATGTCATTCCACACGGCTTGGTCTCAGCAGGAGTGAGAGCGGCAGCGAGGTCTCTGCGAGCCTCACGTATGACCTCAATCAAGTCAAAATCATCATTCACTTCATCTCTCTTTTTAAGGCCCACTATGCGAGAGATGTCCTGGAGTTGAACTTCAATGGAGAGATCAGCAGCACTGCTTAAAAGGTAGTTGGTATACAGTGCGTCCATGCAATTTGAGAGGGCAAAATTACACAACTCAGAGGAAGTCAAATGCTCTTTTATTTTCCTCAGTCCCTCAAATAGTATGTACACCATACATGAAGATGTGGATTCTGGATCAGGTTTGAATCTTTTTGATGCAAGTGGTGATGGCTCGGTCGTGGACGTCATTGAGCGTGAACACTGAGCCGTAAAAAGACGGTCTAAGGCATCAAGACATCCTCTCTTGCCCTTCAGTAGTTCCCACCACACCTCCAACAGTAGCTTCACATCTGCCTCTGTGCTGCTGCTTGTCACATGATCAACCAACAGCTTGAGCTCTTTGGACCGTTCAGCTGGTTGAAAGCACAACAGCAGCTCCACATAAATGGTAGGAAAGCTCATCGACTTTACCAGCTCAAACAGCACAATGTGATTAATGTCAGGAAGGCTGTTCTGTACTGCAAACAATGGGTCTTCCTTCCATCTGATATCCTCTTTGTTATTCACCTCTAGGATCTTGCTCCATACAATACAGAGAATCTTCTTTTTCCAATGGAGTCCGTCTTTGGAGTCTCTGAGCGAATGTTCGCATATCTCTTTGACAGCTTTAACAATCGGAGATCCAATCCGATCCCAGTCCTCTTTCCTCAGAGACGACAGTGGCTCAGGTTGGCATATTTGATTGGCCAATAAGAATCCTCCCTGTAGCACAGCTGTCTTCTCACAGCTCAGCCATGACTCTGAAAAAGAGGAGGTGTATATCAGGTAATGCTTCTATCAGGCATGATAAATGATCTGATCTGAATTGTCTGATATTGTTCATGTAAAATATTTATGTTTACTTTCATCCCATTTATTTTATAATTAAAATGAGTTTTGTCTCTTGCACTAAGTGGATGTCATACAATCAATGCGCTGATACGATGCATGAATAGGATGCTTTCAGAATTCTTCTGTCATTTTGTTTTGTGTGAATATAGATCAGATGGGACAATTTCTGATTATTTGGCGTTTCAATGGTGCCGTTTAAAAAAAGTCCACGACCAAAATATGATACAAATTGCTACATCATGTCATCCTGTACTAGTGTAGGTCAGGTGAACGTCATGCTAATTTATAAGAATAGAAGAATGCAAACTTAATAAGTGCAGATAACGTCGAGCATGAATTAAATGATGGCATTTCGTAACCGTATAATCTCAACATAAAACTAAAGGCGGGAAAGAAAAAGGGAACGCGCATTATTCTAATAACTTTTTAAGTTAATAGATTAACTTATTTATTACCTTGCTCCATAACTGCAAGGCTTTCAAAGAAACGTCGCCAAATTAAGTAACAGTTAACTCATATCCACTGAATCCCCACGCTGAGAAAATGATCACGGCAGTTTTTTAGATGTTTATCTCTGGAAATCTGAGATAACATTAGTTTTGAATCATCTGCTCAACACGTTTGAATTCTTAGTAGTTTTTAAATGAGCAGTGTGCTTCCGCGTCAACGTAGACGGATGGAGAGAGAAAGAGGGGAGCACCAGCTCGTGTTCCGCTTGCTGCGTTTCTCTAGCGCTCTCACGCGGACAATGAGGTAACAACAGTTTGATTCGAATCTTTTGAATTAGTTCAGCAAAAAGATTTGTTCACTTACTTATTCAGTGACACTCTCTGCATGTTGTTATCATTCATCATGAGTGACCGACACAAATTTTTATTATGCTTACTGAAATGTGTCATTTTTACACAATTTGTCAAAGTTCATTCAGTTCGCTACAAATATCAACTAAAATATAAGTCAGTGAGTGGAAGTGAACGAACGAATTGTTCAGTTAAGACTGAACAAAACACAACCAGTCGAATCATTTTGAAACGAAACGAAAGAGAAAGTACGTGTTTGCATGGCGGTTTTAGGAAACACGGATGGTTGTTCTGAGGACGAGGATTGACATTATGTTTTGGACTTTTGGTCTTACTCTAACGTTAGCTCTTTTATGCTTAGGTAGGCCTAATTATAAATGTATTTACAAGTAAATAAGGATTATATTGCTGTAGAGTCACCGACATATTTTCCTTTGCTCGTTATATTATGTCAAAAGTTGTATTATAAATATAAAATGATCGAATTAAACAGAAGTATTATGTACTATATCCATAATATTTTGAAGGAAATAACTATTAGAGGAGTTTAAAGTCACTTTTATTTAGCAGGGTTGTTTATATTGGGAACTGTGCTTTACTTGTTAGGGCCTATTATTATTCTCATTTTTCTTTTGCCTCACATTTCATTTACAATTAAGTTGATCCTGTTATTATTCTCTGTATTTACTGATTTGTTTGTTTTGACAGGTGTAAATGGGACAAAGTCGGTTCATGATTTTCCATGGCTTCCTTGTCAGTTTGTGGACGAGGAAGTTCATATAAATGAAGAGGGCCACACAGAAACCAAGTATATCCACAGAGAGGCTGTGGTTCAGTTTGGTAATGTCGGTGACAGCCCTTTACATCCTACTATTACCTTCCTCATCACTGGTAAGCGAAAGTCATTAGAAGTTGTAACCTATTTATGTCCTTTGCTCTTTAAATAATATACTGTGTTCATTTGTTGTGTCTCATGAAGGCTCAAAAGTGGATATGAGGCGTTATTTGGAGGGAGATGAGGATACACTACACTGTGAGATTCGTAGATACAGCACTGGAGGGATTGTAATGCGCTGGCCTATTACAGGAGCGCAAGATCGTGACGTCTGGTTCACCTGTACGATACGCCATACACAAGGCTTGTTCGTCATCACCACCTTCCTCAGACACACACCTACGGCTTCTGCAGGTGGACAGGTGGACTATCTACAATGGATAACAGTTAATGATAGGGATCTCCTGACAACCTCAGGTACCAATCAAACAAGGAGGCAAGAGATCTAGAGGCAGTGCCTCCTAAAAAATTAGATGAGAAAGTAATCCACAGTACAAAAATACAACAATGCCAATATTCAACTTGTTATCAATGCTTTGTCATATCATATCACATTCAAACGAATTCAAACGATGATCTGTGAGGATTTTTAGTGAGCAATCAGTTTGGTGAAAGTAAAGGTACTCTGTGTCTGTGATCATTATGACACCTGGAGTGTTTACAGAGTTTTGATGACTGATGATCCGAATGCAAGTTGACGATTAAAAAGAACAGATGAACATTAGACAAGAAATAAAATAACATGAACATTTTTTAAAAACTACTTTATAGTTATTTTTTGGAATAAAGTTAAAAATGCTTAAATAAAAAATGCTCGATTTACATCGTTAATGTAAAAATACATAATTGGTTGTTGTTTTCTTGATAGTGTAAGTTATCTTTATTTAGCCTGAAAAATGTGTTAAGTGTAACTGAACATGATTTTACTTTACTTTTTAAAATCATAAAAAACAGTGAGGACTTTGCCTCCTCATTTCAAAACACCACTGCATGCCACTGCAATCAATCAAGGGATTCTTCTTTTACTTTTTCCTCTACCACATTTTAATGTTTCATCCTCTCTTCCATATGTGTTTTCCAGCTGCGATGGTTGTCTTGACCCGGACTCCCTCCGTGGAGGTGGGATTCTTGAAGGAGCCAAACCTGCACTGTCAGTTTGCAGTGGATCATAAACTGCCTAATGCAACAGTGGAGTGGAGACTGCAGCGACACGGGGAGCGTAGCAAACTCTTTAGCTATTCCAGCCGCACAGGGAAGAGTGAAGGTAGTGGAGTGGTTGTCAAAGCCATTGCCGCTGGAAATGCCTCCTTCAAACTTCTACCCACTAAAAAATTAAGCGAGGGCACATATATCTGCTCTGTGATGGTTCCTCCTCTCTATGGCAGCCATGATATTCCCCTTAGCCTAAGTGGTGAGATTAAATTGAATTTACATTTATTTGTATAGAGCTTTTTACAATACATTTTGTCTCAAAGCAGCTTTACGGAAAATGCATGTTTCAATTATTACAAGTGTTTCAAATATTTAAGCATTGGAATCACACAAGGTATTCATGATACAATCATAATACAAATACAAGGTATAGCTCCATACAGTGAAAGTCAATGGACCACATTGATTTTCATTGCATGAACAAAAACAGTTAAAACCTTCTTCAAAATGTCTTCTTTTGAGTTCCACAGAAGAAAGTTAAACAGGTTTGGAACGACATAAGGGGGAATAGAATTTTTTTAAGGAGAACTATCACTTTAATGTTTATTTTTTCCCTTTCAAACTCCACAGAACAACCCCGTGTGTCTCTGAATGTGGGCTCCACCTTGTCTATAACACTTGGTACGGACCAGAAGCTAATATGCGATGCAGAGGGGTACTATCCTTTGGACGTAAACATTGAGTGGTACCGTGAAACGTTCAGGGGCAGCCCTACGCCTTTGTTCCTGAAGAATGTTCTATACTCCAGTCATCGACTTCATCAAGATGGCACATACTCGCTCTCAGCCTTCTTCCTTCTCCTGCCTAGCATGGAGGACTCTGGATATAAGTACACATGCAGAGTTTCCCATAAGTCCTTGCTCACTCCCATCCACAAGAGCTTTAACCTCATAGTTACAGGTGAATCAGATGCAACACAAACACAGAATTATTCAGACAATTGGAAAGTACCTAAATATCCTTTAAATATTACCAATAACCACTAGGTGGCAGGCATAATATACCATTATGGTTGATTTTCTGAACTCTTCAATTTACTTTCTTTCTCTTTTTTTTTTTTTATCACAGAACCTGACTCTACCATGTGGTATATCAAAGTCATTGGATTCATAATTTTCATGGTAGTAATTCTTTGGTATGTGCTTCAGTCTGTTACAAGTAAGTCATTTGTTGTTCATAAATCCCTTTGAATTATATTGTGCTTCCCACATTTTAAATGTTTGTTGCAAAATTTAACTGCAAACTGCAACTTATGTTCCTATTTGAACAATATGGTCACATTTGGATTTAACATAAAAAATCTTATTTTATATCAATAACATATAATTGAAAATATTTATTTATTATACTTAGTATTGGGTAAGTTACTCTAAATAGTAATTACTAGCTACTAATTCCATCTTCAACAAAGTAATTCGATTACTGTTTTAATTACTCTCACTAAAAAGTAATGCATTACTTATTACTACTAGAACAATACAAGGGCATGAACCTGCTCTTTAAATTCGATCAAATAAATAATTTAAAACTGCATAAACTAATCTTGAACTAAGTATGTGAAGGGAGAAGGTTACATTAAAAACATACATTTTAGACGTTGAATTTTGATGTTAAATCCACTTTATATTTATATATATATATATATATATATATATATATATATATATATATATATATATATATATGTATATATATAGACTTGTTCTATAGTCTATACAGTGTTTAATTCAATTATGTCACATTCAAACTTGAAATGACTTGAAAGTGTGAAGGGTTTTTAGTGAGCAATTGATATTAATGCAGTAACCGTGATTAAATAACAGAACATTTTTGAGTAATCCCATACTTTACCCTTTCAAGGGAAGAGTAATTAAATTGCAGTAATTAATTACTTGGTTGGTAATGCATTACGCCCAACACTGATTATACGTAAAAGTTTTGAACTCAGGATCCCACATCCCATCTCCTAAACCCAATTATTTGTCAGTGTGTCAATTATTTACAGTGTGACTGATAAGTAAAGAATTAATCAAAGAAATCTGTCGATCAAAAGTTAAATGTTATCTTGAACAAAAACATTTTCACCTTTTAGTTTTTTATTTACTTGTTCCAAGTCTAATGTTCTTAATACTTTCTCTTGTTTTAGGACAAAATGCAGCAAAAAAGGTGAGGGATAGCTTTAAAGAAAAGAAGAGTAACAACAATAGTATATTTTGTGCAAATTGACACAGACTCCAGCTGTATATGACTGAATATGAATGAGATGAATAGGTTATCTGTACTGTTTGTGTATGTGTGTGTGTTGTGTGCTGTGTGTTTTACACTTCTTTGTGTACATGTATATGTAATTACTGGCATATGTGGAAGTGTGACGTAATTGTGTGTGTATATTTGCTATATGTCCAGTCTCACACGCTGAATGTTTACCTTCTGTCTCTTAACTGCAGAGGTTTTGAGAGCTCATGCCTGAGGTTTTAAAGTACGCCGTCATGGAAACAGACAACACATCCCTCCCTCCGTCTGTCTCTCTCTTCCCTCATCCCCGCCATCTCCTGCTGCTGCATTCGTCTGCAGATCAGGTGCTCTTCATGGGAAAATGAGTGTGTTGTGAGATGTAATTCCAGATATCATGGTTTACGTCCTTGTTTACTATGGCTGATAAGGCACTGTGGCTCTCCAAAATCTGAAGAAGAATTTACTCATTGCTTTCTGGGTTGTATCATTTTTGCACGTCTGTAAATAATGTCAATTTGGCAAGGAATTCATGATTGCAAAGTGCACTGTTGATTTTGATCATTTGAGTTATAAATTAAAATATATATATATATAAGTGGGGGGAGAGGTTTTAAAAAATAGCTCTTAAGTTGCAAAAAGACATTTAAATAAAATTTGCCTCTGATGCTTCAAATAATGTACTTGGATTTTTAATGTGTAAAAATGTTAGGATATAAATAAAATCTGTGTTGAATTTTACATGTTCTGATTGCGTCAAACTGGAATATATCCATGTTCAGAGAACTTTGTGTGATGTTTGCGATGGTTTTTTCTGCTTGCGGTGAAAGCCAATACCAGTGGCTCTCTGAGGCCTGTGGGATTTTGAAGTATTCTTGGCTAAATACTCATCTCTGGACCACACGAAGCCCCCCTGCGAGGCATCTCCCTGACTCCCAGTTATCTAAACTATAAACACTTTACTCCGGAATGGCAGCTGTTCCTAAATGGCACTTGGTACATTCCCCTTCTCACAGTACCCTCCTCATCTCTCTTTCACTCTCTCTCATCGCAGCTCTCTTCAAATGCACAATGGGGCCATTATAAGGAATCTTGAATGTGAATTCAGAATCTTTAGACTCATGTGCATGCGATGACGGAAAAAAACTAGCTTTTGTTTTTATCTCAAGGTTTATCCTGTGGTGATGCTCTTTGGGCTCATTGGGAACTAGCGTGCCTGGTGGGTCAGTAGCTAGAGGAAGGTCAGTGCTCAGCCAAGCTTTGCAGTTCTACAGAAACAGCTGCCCTGGGACCGTATGAGGCTTATGCCTTGAGAAATCAAGAGTCTCTATTACACCAACTGCATAAATGATGGGCTGCCTGCCCTTGACCCATGATCCGTTATTAGCCCTGTCAGTTTCCATTCGACCTGTTGGCATTTTAAACAGCATTCGGCAGTGACTTGTTTTTATTTTGGCTAATGGGTTGTGGAAGTTAGATCATTTTTCTACCACTAATTAATCAATCAAGCTGAGCTAAAGAACGATTGGAGTTGATTAACCCTCTCCGAACCTCCATGTGCTGCAATTGGCGACCATGTGGCCCTGGTTTCACCACAGAAGGGATTTAAAAACAAACAGGCCTGGTCACTCTGGGAGTTGTAATCCAAAGAGAACTGAGGGAACGGCTTGTTTTGTTTCCAAAGCCCAGAAATACAGAGCCATGTGATTGCTTGTGGTGGTCAGTGCTCTGGGGAAATCAATAATGGCTGAATTGGTTATTCATAGTTGGTGAATAAATATTTATCTAATGGACTTTCAGGCACAATGACAGGATTTTCAATTAAGCTGCTCTTAAAGAGACAATTCACCCAAAAAAGAAACGGTCGATATTTACTCTATTACAACATTATTTTATTGTTATTTATATGCTATTACTCTATATCTATTGTAAAAAAAAAAAGGTTTTATTTTTATATTTTCAGTTTTCATTTTAGTTTCAGGTTTAGTAATTTTGTTATGTGTTTTTGTCATTTGTATTTAATTATTGTTATTTTTTAAATATATTTATTTTTAGCTTTATTTTTTTAATAAAAAAATAAAATAATTTTTTTGTCATTTTTAATACTTCAACTTAATTTTATTTCAGTTAGTTGCCAAGGCAATATTTCTATTCTATTTCAGCTGCTGTATTTCATCATACAGGTTTGGAATCAATTGAGGGTGAGTAAATGATGAGAAATGTAACTTTTTTAGTGAACTATTTCTTTAAGTACATATTTTATTACCTCTAGTCTGCTGTCTCAGACATCAGGGAGTATGATGCTTAATTTCGCCTCATTCCAGTCACCGGTAGTTTAAGTTGTGGTTAAGTGTTTGTTTGCAGAGCAAATTTGTACTCCTGACTGTACCAGATGGTCTACTACTTTAGAGAGTATCTGCTCAGCATTTGTCTTAGCAGACCTAATTTGTGTCAAATAAACTTGCTAGACATTTGTCTCCCATAAAATGCCAGCTTTCCAGTAAACGTTTCAACAGACACTTTTCGCTGTTTCCCCTAATTCTTCACCTTATCATCAGGATTATTTGACTGTTTGTGTTTTTATCCTGTCTTATTTTCCTCTCCAAATGTCCCGCTCCCCCTTCCTGTCCTGTGTCTCTGACTGTGTGTGTTTATTTTTCCTGTGATGTCCTGGCCTGTGTGGCCTGTGTTTGAAGTCTGGTGGCGTGAAGATCCAAAAGAGAGACTTTCCCTTGGATTCTTTGGTTCTCTGGCTTCGTGCTCCGACCACTCACATTTAATCGGTGAAATAGAATAGCATGGAAAGACTTCTGTGCTCGCAGCACGCATCAGGTTTCTGCCTTTTAAATTTGAACCTCTCTCACTCATTTCTCCACCCTCCTTACATCTACGCTCGGGCTTCTCCCTTTAGACAACACTGCCAAGAGCTGACATTATGACTTGTATTATTTTTAGAGTGTGAGATAGTTGGTCGAGACACTGTGTCTTCTGACAGCACCTAATGACACCTATGAAGAACCGATATGTGTAGTAAAGATCAGGATAGAGATGTGCTAGACCTCAGCGTCATGGTTATTTAATAGTTTTGGGATGTCCAGCTCTAAATAGAGGTTTAACTAAATCCATGCCTGGCCTTTAAGGTTCTTCACAGGGTGCTTCATCATTACAGATGTTGGGGTTGAGTGGGCCTGGGGAGCTGGTCTGGCAATAAAATACTTGGTTTAAATACTACCAATATATAAACAAGTTTATGGCTGTGTAATTTAGCATGTTCGCAGACGTAAACAATTTAACATGTGGAATATGATTTATACCATTTTGATAACTGCGAGACAAATCGAGTTATGAGATCATAGAAAACTGAGAGTTTTCTATTCACCAAAGAATCCTGAAAAAAAATGCATACAACTGTTTTCAACACTGATGATAAAAATTGTTTTTTTTTTTCTTGTTAAGTTTCTTGATCAGCGAATTATGATTTCTGAAGGATCATGTGACACTGAAGACTGGAGTAATAATACTGAAAATTCAGCTTTGCATCACATGAATAAATGACATTTTATAATATATTCAAATAGTTAAAAAAATATTTTTACAATATTACTGTTTTTTTAATCAAATAAATGCAGCCATGGTGAACATAAGAGACTTCTTTTAAAAACATTAAAAATCTTACCAATCCCAAACTTTTGAACAGCAGTGTATATATTCCTAGATTATGTTTCATCCGATTATTTTGATAGATTTAAAAAAAATACTACAAAGAAATATCACCTTAAAAAAAATCACCTTAATGAACTGTAATGACCCCAAGGCATCCTTAAAAAATGTATTCAAAGGGACGGTGAATTTATATACAATATGACATTTACTATCATATGCATTTAATTATACAGTGAGTCTGTGGGAGACGGCTTTCTAATAATATCAGTCCAAGATAAACTTAGTCTGAAGATATGTTTAAATGGTTTGGGAGTTTGTCTAAAGGGGATCTAACACATCAACACATGGAATCATGAGAATGACATGAATGAAAAGGGCTATGGCATATAAAGGTGTCAGTGGGCTCAAAGCTTGATGATAATAGTTTACTGTCTCTCAGCAACCATTGCTTTGATGTAGTGTTTATCGGTTAAGTAGGTAAGCATGCAACATATACCTCAACTCATATGGCCTGAGGCCGTTGTTGTTGATTTTTCTGTAAAGCGCAGCACGGACAGAGAACAGAAGGGGTAATTGTTCCACGCCGTCTGTGGAACAAGCCTGTGGATCCATGTTTAATGAATGCCAACTAAGAAAACAAAGCCTGATGAAAGTGCTTAGCTGAAACAAAAACACACCTTTGAAAAATTTAAAGGGTTGAAGATAAGAGAAACGGCCATGTAGCCTACCGCTACGTCCACACACACACACACACACACACACACACACACACACACACCCTCCCTGCTGCCTTATTATAAAATTGGCCTGTGTATCACACATGTTTGTGTAGTGCACACTCGGTCATGATGTCATAGCAATCGTTCAAAGCTGTAGACCATATATGATTATGTTCTCCGAGACCTGCCAGTAAATATCGCCAGGCTTTTCCTTCAGTCATTTGGCTCTCCAGATGCAGAGGTGATTAAAGATGAAGCTGTCAGCTGAAAGTGAGCTTCAGAAAAAATTTGACGCCACAAACCGAGTGATGACTCTGACATCCGCACAGGTCGCCTCTATATTGCAGCACTATACTGTAATTTAAAGCCGGCCATCTTTATGTCATCTGTTATTTTATAGGAGTCTGCAGTAGGGAGGATTTTAGGATCCCAAAGACGTTCCCCTGCTGAACTCCTATAAATCTGTGACCGTCCTTGAATGTAGCAGATTCAAAGAGTGGTTTGTTGGTAAAACACGTCATACTCTGCTCTTGATGTTTTTCCTGCTTGTAATCTGATTCCTATGATGTGGTGTGATTTGCGCAGAACTGACTGAGGAAAGAGAAGAGAAGACCAGCTGAGGGGTCAAAGGTGGGGATCAGACACCCTCCCCAGCAGCGCTACACGAGAAGGGTCAGCAGGGCAGATTCCCAGCCATTAAAACGGGTAGGGATAGAAAAGCCTTGAAGGCCACTGCCCTCCCCTGACCCCTGTCTGCTCGTACGCCTTGTGGACCTAGTGCCGAGAAATGAAGTCATCCACACCTTTTTATCAGGTCTGCTGGGGGCCTGTCATTTTCTCTATCTCTTTACCTTGTCTGTCTTTTCTAACATTGTTTATCTTTCTTCCATTCGTCATTTAGTGTTTGTGTGCCCCGTCAGCTCAATCAAGTGTGTTTGCAATGTAGACAGTCATCAATAGCTCTGGCGCCCGTTGCAGGCCTCTGTGTTTGGTCTTTTCATTTAATATGGAGAAGTTTATTGCTCAGCTCTCGGAAATACTTCATTTTGATTGGTCAGTCGCAACATTCCATGATCAAATATTTTTGCATAATGACCTCTAAACTGTATTTGATCATTGTTCCTGGCAGACAGTCACCTACATTGTGCTAGTATCTTGTAGTCTCTTTCTTCTATACAATTTTTATATATAAAAAAAAAATATTTAAACTCAAATCAATGTTTCATGCCCATTATTCATTAAATAAGTTTCCTTTGAGGCAAAAAAGAGGCTTGTTGCAGCCACTTTAATGTCTGTACTGGACTATGGTGATGTTATATATATGCATGGAATAATTTGCAAAGTACATCGAAGCTTAGGGAGCTGGTTTCATTGGACATTTTCAAAGTAGTTTTAAACGATTTAGAGAAAGAAACATCAGGCTGTAAATCTTTTAACTAGTTATGTATTGCTATTGAAATTTGATTTGGTTTGCTTGTGTGTGTATATGTGGATATATTGATGGATGTTATCTGTTAAACTCACACGAGCTGTGTCTGTCAGTCTTGGCCAGGACGCTCTTGTAAAAGAGATTCTTAATCTCAGTGTGCTTCTTTTCCTGGGAAAATAAAAGTTATAATAAAAGTAATAAATACAGGCAGGGGCATTGATTTTTCTTAAAATTGTGATGTTAGTTGATGCAGCAACATATCTTTTCTTTCACTTTTTGATGGACATCCAAGTGAAATGGATTATTGAAAAAGAAAATAATGTAGGGCGGCACTTCTATCCTGTTGTCGATTGAATGAAGTCAAACTGTACAAAAGGAGTGGGGTTTATGGGGACGAAATGTTTGGAGAAGTTCGGCTGTCACATATTTTAATAAAAAATCTAAACATATACCTGGATTATTCATCACAATAAGATCAATAACTTTTACTGATTTCAATTTTTTGTACTGAGCCCCAGACATAAATATATGAAAATCCATCATTGATGACATATTCAATTCAATTCAAATTTATTTGTATAGCGCTTTTCACAATACATATTGTTTCAAAGCAGCTTTACAGAAAGTGCATTTCAGAAATGTACATAGAAAAATACAGTTAGTTAATCATGTATTAATTTAGGGCATAACATATCGCCGGCGTTGAGTCGTCTCTCACAGGCGTTTAGTCATCTCATCGCAGTTGTTGGGGCATCTGAAGTCTGAATTTACTTAAGCTGGACAATAACACTATTTTCTTCTAGAGCTGCTGTACAGCCAAATCAAACTATGTTGCATTATTCTAATGTTATCACTGTAAAGCTGCTTTAAAAAGCACTATATAAATAAAGGGGACATGACTGGATTTCAACATTTATTGTGAGATAAATTTTTTTCCCCAAATTGTGACTTTTTAATTATGAACTTTTCCCTCAGCGATGTTCTTTTCTGTTCTAGTTAGAGAAACATGTTTACATGTGTAAAGAAAAGTGTGACATTTCCAATTAATTTGTCAAATTATGCACACACACACAAAATAAAAAATATATTTAATTTGTATTAAGGGCACAAAAAATGCTAGTAATGAAATAGCTTATACAAAACAAAGAAGCCATTATTTTCCAAAAAATGTAGTTTTCATTACTATAATTTACACTACATAACGAATGGTGATTTCAGTGATGGAAACGGCATTTGTTCATGGCAACAAAAATGGCAGAATTGTCCTGTGATACATGTATATCTATGACTTTGAAAAGTGTGTTTATTTAATTTTTACAGGTCCACAGGTCCAAAAGTTCCATAGCTAGAGAAACACACAGAAGGATAAGTCTGGGGACCAGAGGCAAGTCAAGTTATTACCTCTAAATCTCCCATTCCTCATCGTGTGTTTTGAATGTAGCAATGACTCACTTTATTGAGCCTCCCACTGCGTCCACCATGGTGTCAGAGGTAAAGCATGTCCAGCACAGTCGCCCCGCAGTCAATGGTGTGGAGACGTAGGGAATGGACTCAGAAATAATTGTCCAGGACAGAATGTCTCGGAGCGGTGTGTGGGAGAGCTCTGCTGATACTCATCCTACTGCTCATCATTCATTTTCATTCATACAGGGATTATTTCTAGAGGGAAAGGAAAGACATCATCTTTCAACACCACTTCTCTGTTCAAGTCTGGATTCGACTGATCCGGGATCAGAAACACCAACAGCTGAATTTATCTCTGACCAGTGTAAGAAGCCAACTTCTACCGACACACTTTCTTGTCTCTGTTCGGCTCTCTGTATTATGTCTAATCTCCTGTACCTCTGCAGTCCGCCAGACCCATCCACCAGGCTTATCATGAACAGTGACAGACGCCCAGCAGTCGCCACATCCCTCCAGCACAAGCCCTGACCTCTCCGACCTGTCATTCCAAACAGTAGACCGGTTCACCACCACACATGGTTTTTGTCATTATAATGAAAGTCAGTGGGGTCAAAACAAAAATGGACATTCTTCAAAATATGTTGTTTTGTGTTTCACAGAAGAAGGAAAGTCATACAGGTTTAGAATTACATTTTTGGGAGAACTGTCTCTTTAAATTCTGCTTGCCCCTCACTGAAAATGATTTGTGTCCTAGCAGATTACCTTTTCCAGGCCCATCCTGCTTCTGCTGCTATCTGTCCATGGGTCTCTCCTCACCTGCTAAGCTAGACATTAAAGGTGATGAATGTTCTATATTAATAGCACCATACATACAACTAAAGCTAATCAAGTCAAGTAAACGCACAGAATAAGCACAATCTAATGCAGCCTGCTACATATTGTCATGTGAAGTCATCCAGGATGAAATAGACCTCATTAATTATTCTCGACTGTACATAGACTATTGTTTAAAAGTAACAAAAATATTTTTTGTATTATTTTAAATTAATACTTTTATTCAGCAAGAATGCATTAAATTAATCATAGGTGACAGTAAAGATATTTCATTTTGTGCTAAAGGAGAGGAAGAATTGTCTACATTTGTTAAATCATCAAAATCAACATGTTAATATAATATATAATATAATATATAATAAAGCTCTAAACTAAATATATGTTAGACCCTATACCGACTAAGTCTTCCAGAAGTCATCGATCCTCTTCTTAATATCATTAATTCATCTTTGTCATTAGGATATGTACCTATAAAACCTATAAGCTGGTGGTAATTAAAACAGACCAATCTCGAGTCTCCCTTTTCTGTCAAGAATACTAGAAAAGGAAGTATATTCACAACTGTGTTCCTTTTTAGAAAGAAATAGTATCTGCAAGGATTTCCAGTCAGGATTTAGACCGTATCATAGTACTGAGACTGCTCTCATTAGAGTTACAAAGGATTTGCTCTTATCATCCGATTGTGATTGTATCTCTCTATTAGTGTTACTGGATCTTAGTGCAGCATTTGATACTATCGACCACAACATTCTTTTAAATAGACTCGAAAAATATGTTGGCATTAGTCGAATTGCATGGTTCAAATTGCATGGTTCAAATCATACGTATCTATCCGTTATCAGTTTGTAGGAGTAAATGAAGAGATGTCATATCGATTCAGTTGGAGTTCAGTATGGAGTACCGCAAGGCTCAGTACTAGGACCGTTGCTTTTCACCCTGTACTTGCTACTCTTGGGAGATTTCATTAGGAAGCATTGTGTTAGTTTCCACTGTTAAGCTGAATCTTTTCATGCCCTGACAAAACATACCAATTCACAAAATTAACCAAATGTATAGTTGATATGAAAAAAATTGGATGACTAGTAATTTCCTACAACTTAATAAAAAAAAAAAAGAGGCTTTAATTTGGACCAATAAACCTCCACGTAATAACCTAGAATACTGTCTCGATAGCTGCTCTGTCAAGTCTTGTTCGTCAGTTAGGAACCTGGGTGTGCTCTTTGATACTAAACTTTCATTTAAAAGCCATATTTCTAGCATCTGTAAAACTGCATTTATCCATCTTTAACAACATATTTACAACATATGCCCTCAGGGACAAATGCAGAAAAGTTAGTTCATAAGTTCAAGGCTAGATTATTGTAATGCTCTACTGTGGTTGCCCTGGATGCTTAATAAACTCCAGCTGGTCCAAAATGCAGCAGAGTGTACTAGAACCAGGACGTATGACCATATGAGCTTGGTTCTGTCAACACTGCATTATCTCCCTCTATTAAACATGGCATACTTTAAGAGGTGGACAGTAACAAAGTGCATTTACTTGAGTACTGTTACACTTTTTGAGTATACTTTACTTGAGTATTATTTTTTTTCTGGAAACTTTTTATTTTAACTGCACTACATTTAAAAGACAAATATTGTACTTTTTACTCCACTACATAGATGTGTACTTCTTTTGTTGGGGTGGTAGGGGTGTTAAATAAATAAAAAGAAGATGGCTGTCCTTTTTTTTGTCAGTTCAGTTGTTTAATTTCTATAGGTTTTATAACATTCTAAAAGCTCTTAAAGGGTTGGTTCACCCAAAAATGAAAATTAAGTCATTAATTACTCACCCCCATGCTGTACCAACCCCGTAAGACCGTCGTTCGTCTTCGGAACACAAATGAAGATATTTATGATTAAATCTGAGAGGTTTATGACTGCTACATAGGCTCCCTAAGGGAACGAAACCTGACGGCCCAGAGAGTCATTAAAGAAAATGTTTAAATATTCCATGTCACAACAGTGGCTCAACTATAAGTTTATCAAGCGACGAGAATACTTTTTGTGCGGAAATAAAACAAAAATAACGACTTTATTCGACTATTCCTTTTCTTCCTTGTAGGCCTGAAACGAGACTTCAAGAGATTTCCACGACGCATGCGCGAGATCTCCTTCAACTACTTCAGTTAAGTTCTTCAGTAAATTTCTTGAAGTCTCGTTTCAGGCCTACAAGGAAGAAAAGGAATAGTCGAATAAAGTCGTTATTTTTGTTTGTTTTTTCGCTCAAAAAGTATTCTCGTCGCTTGATAAACTTATAGTTGAGCCACTGTTGCGACATGGAATATTTAAACATTTTCTTTAATGACTTTCTGGGCCGTCAAGTTTCATTCCCTTAGGGAGCCTATGTAGCAGTCATAAACCTCTCAGATTTAATCATAAATATCTTCATTTGTGTTCCGAAGACGAACGAAGGTCTTACGGGGTTGGTACAGCATGGGGGTGAGTAATTAATGACTTAATTTTCATTTTTGGGTGAACTAACCCTTTAATTCCACAGATACTACTTTATTCACTAGGTTGCTTCAGAGGCAAGGTACTGTAAGTATTACATACAACAATGCAACAATAATAAAAACAACTTTCACGTCTATTGCAATCTAAAAATTATGGTCAGTTGATAATATCAAAAATATTAAAATATTCTAGTACCTAGAATATCAAAATCAATTGCAACTTCCTTTTTTAGCACCCAAACTCTGGAACAGTCTTTCTATCCGTTCAGGAAGCAGACACACTGTCGGTTTAAATCTAGACTAAAAACACATCTCTTTAACCTGGCATTCAGGTTTCTTGAGCACCAAACCAGCACATTAGAATGATTTATGAAGGATCTTGTGACATTGAAGTCTAAAGTAATGGCTGCTGAAAATTTTTATTTGCCATCACAGGAATAATATTTTCAAATCTTCATATGCAGTTTACATGAAAGGCTCCCAAGTGGTCAATAGTTCTTAGATACATTTTTTTAGCAGAATATAAATTACAGCTAATATACAATATTTAAATATACAGCGTTTTCAGTAAAAATGTAATTAGTTGTCAGCTCCAATTGCACCAATATGAATATCAATTGAGTCTTATAATATTTCACTGTATTTTTACCAGGGTAATGAGCTACAAAGCACTGACTCTTGCTGGAGGCTGATACTATAACTGCAGTGGCAGGTGTATGAGTGATTACATACATTTGGCTCTGATCCTTCACAGGTGAGCACATGCACGTATGCCACGTCAAAGCCTGTTGTTGCTCAAATCAGTAACACTTTCCCTCTGAGCTCACAGGCCCGCTGTGATGTGTTTGTGTTATTCATGCTAATAATATGTTGAAGCTCGCTCTCAAAGTTCATTCCAAAGTCTCTTTGTGCTCAAACAATTAGGAATGTTACACATACTCAAGCACACACACAGACACCTAGTTTAATTCACCTGGAGAGGCCTCTGTGCTTCAGCCTGTAAAGGGCCTCTCAACCGTCATGGTGAATAGCTCACACCAAATGAAAGATTTTACAGGGGCTTGCATTCTCTCTCTCTCTCACAAGCCTTTGTTTGGTTGACTGTTTATCCAGCACTGCTTGGAAATAAGCAGTATTGGAAACTGGCGACTAAACGAATAAGAGCAAAAAAAAAAAATAGCTGAATTTTTTAGCTTTTTCACTTTAGCTGTGGTTGAAGTTTATATTACATTATATTATATTACATTATTATATTATATTAAATTACAAGTTTTCAAATGAACTTTGATTACAAACCATTATAAGGGGGTCTTATTGTATTCTTTTATATGCAGTTATACAATGCATTATGGAACCAGTTAAGTGTGAGCCATATGACATATTGAGTAAATCTATACATCAGTAACACACCGTCCAAGTGTTTTCATTGTATTTTTTGATAAACTCTTTTCCCCCCTTCTATTTCAAACCGCTATTGTACATGCTGACATCAACCACTAATAGAAAAAATATGTTTTTCTTCCCTCAAGTGAGAAACCAAAATGAACATTCTCAGCACAGCTCATGAAACTCTCATCAGGAACACGGTCAAATAAGCTGATCATTATGCTGTCCAAACCACTCCAGAGGAGTGCACATATCCCAGCTCATCACTTTCAGCATAGTGACTCTAATAATGATGATTTTCCAAGTGCACTGCTGTGTATTTTTGCGTCTGTGTGTGCTTGCATTAAAGAGTAAGTGGCCTCACCTTCCAACGGTTAAAGAGAGGATGATGTCATGCAATAGAAGGCTGCTGTAGGGCAAAGGAGCCTGGGAGATTTTAGCTAAGTTTCGGTACAGCAGAGCTGATTGGAGAAACAATAGATAGATATGACAGAAAATGTGTTTTGGCTTGTGTTGCCTCGATTACATCACTCTTACTTGCTTCCTAGAAAATCTATCATTGCTAAAGTATTATTCTTGGCATGGGCTACAGACTGATAGTTCCTGCTTCTCAGGAAGGGGCTTCCGCTTTGCAGACAACAGCTTGACTTTATTGTGTGTGCATTTATCCTCTTTTAATACACTCATATACACTACTGTTCAAATATTTGGGGTCTCAATTTTTTTTATGTTTTCGACAGTCTCCATATGCTCAAACAAGGCTGCATTTATTTGACCAAAAATACAGTCAAAACTAATGAAATATTATCACCATTTAAAATATCTGTTTTTATTGAAATGTAATTAATTGTGGTGGCGAAGCTGAATTTTCAGCATCATTACTCCGATCTTCAGTGCCACATGATCCTTCAGGAAATCATTCTAATCTGCTGATTTATGCTTAAGAAACATTTCAATATCTTGTGTAAAACCTGAGATGATCCAAAGAGCAATGGACATTTTTCTGTCTCTACAAAAGAGTCACATTTACTTGTTAGAAATACTACCGAATCTTTAATATTTCTTATTTATTTTACATTGGCATCCCATGTCTTTCTTTTTATTTCCCCGTTTAAATTAAATAAATCCCATGTTTCAATGTTCCAGCAAGCTTTCATTGAACACTATCATTCCCCATTGTTCTGTTTAAATGTTAGGCAATGTGTAGCCTAATTTACACCAGAATGACAAACAGACTCTTTAATTTGGAAGGAAATTGTGGTTTTAAGACTTTAAGGAAATGAATCCATCCAAACGCAATATTAAGTCATTGCGTGGCGGTTATGATTACTCTGCACTTGTTGTCGCAATAGTTTCTGTTTACTTATTCATTTAAAGACAAAGCCCACTTAAGACATGGCTCATTTCATGGATGAGATGGAGTTGGGATCACTTTCTCCACTGCAAAGACATCCCAGCAGACCACTAGACCACGTTTCTACAGTAGAATAAGTACAGTGTTGATCGAAGGGTTTAACTGAATCAGGGGGTAATTGTGTTGCGGTGAGTTCTGATGTGGTGTGGATGTAATCTCAGGCATGCTTATGTGTGTATGCATTTGTACGTGTGTGTGCGTGGTTCGATTGATAAAAGAGAGTCAGCCCATCCTGGCCGTTCCAAGCAAAAGGGGCTGTAATTATCCGGAGCCAGTCATCTCAGGAGGTCGGCTGGGGTTTGGGGAATGTGTCCCCCTCCTCCACACCTCTGTTCTTTTCACCCTTCAACCCTCTTTCCATCTCTCTCTTCTCCAGCAAAAGAGCATTTCCTCAGCTGGAGCACTCACACTACCGCACCAGAGTGGACAAGACAGGTCGCTCAGTGTCCATCTCAGTGATGTGTTTAAGTATGTGAATGGTTTGTGAGAGCATGAAATCAATCTCCTCTGGTTCAGATATGAAATATAATCACATTTCAACTATAACTCTCATCCCAGCTCAGCCTGCCAGAAACTATCTTTGCTCATGCTTCTGAGACAATGCCAAGAATATCACAAAAATAACTTTAAATCAGTTGTATTGTTCTCTCGTCTCCTTCTTGCAATCTCTCTTTCTCTCTCTCTCTCTCTCTCTCTCTCTCTCTCTCTCTCTCTCTCTCTCTCTCTCTCTCTCTCTCTCTCTCTCTCTCTCTCACACACTCACTTGGCACCATGTGTGCTTAATTAAATTGACTTTGAAGCGACCATGACATCATCAATTTGGCTGTTATTCTTTTGGACTTGTTTGGACTTCAGGGTTCCCATGGAAACTCTGATGTAATGGCCACGCAGACTTGTTTTCAGGAAAACCACAGCTGACACGTGGTGAAATAGATGGGCTTTTTTTTTTTTTGGAAGTATCTGTGGTTTGTCAACTGCTATATTGCAGATGAAAGCCAGACAGGGTTCACGTATGAGGATGATCATGAAACTTCTTCCTTTAGGCTGATGGTTTGACATTTTCTCAATGTGAACAGGAAAAGTTCCAATCTATCTATGTCATCATGGCCATGTGCTTCACAGGCTTAGTGGTTCAACCGGTGTGTGTTAAAGTTTTGTGACGTAGAATTGATCATTTGTGGTTAACTCGACTGCCCTAGTTTATGTTTACCACATGTTTCCCACCGTGCTTTTAGGATGGCACCACTGATCCATTCATAAAAAGATCAAAATAGTTAGTATTGCTGGTAATATTTTTACACATTGCAAAAATGCTTCTTTACTGCAGAAAAACAAGCCTAAACATCCTTAGCTAGTATTTTACAGTAGTCTATTTTAGAGGTGTTTTAGACACGTGTGCTAGTTAGGCTGCAGACCAGCTAAAACTAGTTAAGAACAGCAAACCAGCACCTAATGTGAAAATGGGGCATGACTCATGACTCAAACTCAGCCAATCAGAACTCAGTTTCAAGCTACATTCAAATGTGGTTTGAAATCCTATTCAAATCGCATTTCTGGCCTACTGCGTTTTATGAGGCAGCCGCAGAACCAGAGGCTGGTGTGCACGGCTTTTTTCCGCACTGTCGTCTCCGTCGGTTTCAAAATATGTCTCCATTATATTGTCATTTTCTGCTTGTCCGGCACTTTGCAACACAGCATTATTTCGGCAGCGACTTTCAGCATGTTTCCTACACTGTAAACCCTAACGCTCAAAATACTTAATTGGTTTGAGTAGGAAAAACTTAAATTAAACTAATTAGTTCAGTCAAATTAACTTTTATGAGTATTTAGCACTTTCTTTTTCTTTCAAGTTCACAGAATGGATATATTTTAAGTAAACTGAACTGTTTCATTGTTTTGAGTTTTATGAAATTATTTCTTTTAATTTAGACGAACTTAAGTTTAACTGAAACGGCTGGGATGTATATTTCCCAGCATGCTTTGCCGATGGCACTCGAAAGGGAGAGTAAATGCTAAAATTAAGTGTAATACAATGTTTTTTTTGTGCAAGATTAATGTTAAGCGGGTGATTTAGTAATGATTAATGTTTCGTTATGCTAATTTAGAAGAATTTCTGTTAATGCTGGTTTTAGGATAGTTACCATCATGGTGACAAGTGGTGCATGAGCTTGATTTGAGAGCAAATAAAACCTCTGTATTGCTGCAAGTGTTACTGTATAGCATACTATTGTTAAGATGTTAACAAAATAGTATGTTAGCAAACTAGCTTGTTAAAGCTAGCTAAGTTTATACTAATAAAAGTGTTCACATTGAGATTACATGAAATTTTAAGTTAAATGTATGAATTAGTGTACTGAAACATTTCAAGTTAAGAACAATTCAAATGTACAAATACAAAATAAAAATATGTCAGTTCTGCTTACTTAAACTTTGAATTTCTTAACTTAAAAAATTTGAGGCAACTGATTGCCTTAAATTTTTTGAGTTGTGCCAACTTATTCGGGTTTACAGTGTATAACAACGTCTGACGTTTACAATTTAATGTTTCAAATATTTTTATAGTGGAAGAAGGGCTCGGAGGTGGAAAAGGAGGGCATAGTGGCACTTCAGGCTGACATTAAAACCCGGTTGGCATCCCTCCGTAGAGCAGAGAACCTACGGAAACGCAGAAGGAAGAAAGAGCAAACTAGAACTCGATTCTATAAAGATCCCTTCAAGTTCCTTAAAAGTCTCTTCACGAAGGAAAAAAGTGGAGCTCTAAAAACAACAAAGAAAGACCTAGAGGAGCACCTGAGAATAACAAACTTTGACTCAAAGCGACACGGACATCTGGCTATCCCATCAGATACCCCACCCATTGAACCTCCGGAACATCATATTGAGACCAGCCCTCCGACATGGAAAGAGGTGGAAAACATAGTTCGACGGGCAAGATCAGCATCAGCCCCGGGGCCAAATGGAGTCCCGTACAAAGTGTATAAGAACGCACCAGACGTCCTGAGGTTCCTCTGGAGGCTTATGAGTACGGCTTGGCAAAAGAAGATAATACCCAAAGTGTGGCGTAGGGCAGGTGGGGTCCTAATCCCTAAGGAGAAGAATGCAGTCAACATCAGGCAATTCCGCCCAATTTCCTTACTGAATGCCGAGGGTAAAATCTTCTTTAGGGTCATTGCCCAGAGGATGGCCGTGTTCCTGCAAAGGAATGCGTACGTCGATACATCTGTACGGAAGTCAGGAATATCAGGGTTCTCTGGCTGCTTGGAACATTCCAGCATGATCTGGCACCAGATCCAAATGGCCAAAGTGGAGAAAAGGGACCTCCATGTAGTTTTCCTCGACCTCGCCAATGCATTTGGTTCTGTGCCCCATGAACTCCTGTGGTCTGCCTTTAGATTTTTCCACATACCGGACACCATCACAACCCTGGTGAAGGCGTACTTCCAGGATCTGCAGTTCTGTTTCACCACCTCAGAGTTTACCACCTCACGGTAATGCCTGAATGTAGGTATAATGGCGGGATGTACAATTTCTCCGTTAGCATTTATAATGGCAATGGAGGTTATCATCAGATCCTCAAAATGGGTTGCTGGTGGACAGCAAGTCGACTCTGGCTTCCGTCTCCCTCCACTTAGAGCCTACATGGATGACATTACAACATTGACCACCACTGTTCCATGCACCAGGAGACTGCTCAGAAAACTCGAGGAGAACATCAGCTGGGCCCGTATGAAGATTAAACCATCTAAATCAAGCAGCATCTCGATTGTGAAGGGAGTACTGTCTGACCTGAAATTCTTCATCGGAGATGAGACGTCACAACCAAGTCCTAAAAAACCTTGCGTCCGCCCTGGAGGACAAGCGAGCTGCCACCAACTTCCTACCACCCCCAGCAACATCACACCCCTTATGGACGACTTTTGTCCGTGAAGGGGCAAAACCACCGAAGAGCAGCTCTACACCATCAGAGCGAGACCAGCTGCGCTTGGCCCGCGACTGGAAAATGCTAGCTGACATTGGCCGGCAACTTGTGTTTCCTCCGAGATCGTAACCACCACCCTAAGACCTGACATGGTGCTCTGGTCCAGTTCCTTTAAGAAGGTCTTCATTATTGAGCTCACAGTACGGAGGACTCAGTAGGTGAGGCTTATGAGCGAAAACATCTGCGCTATGGCGATCTAGCTACCGAAGCACGGCAGCATGGTTGGAACACAGAAGTCCGACCAGTGGAGGTGGGCTGCAGAGGTTTTGTGGCAACATCTACGACCAGACTGCTAAAAGACCTGGGAATTAAGGGCCAGAGCCAGCGTTCGGCAATCAGAGCTGTATCGGAGGCGGCAGAAGGTAGCAGTCAGTGGCTCTGGATGAAGAGGAAAGAACCCAGCTGGGCCCCGAAGTGAGAGGGCCAGGAGGTATGCGGTCAACAATGCTTGACTCAGGGAGGAGGACGCCCCTGCCATGCATAGTCCCACAGGATGTTGGCTATCAACAACAAGGCAACTCCTATGACTAATTGGGAATGGGACGCAAGCGTAGGATTGATCACCCTGTCGCTGGCCACCTGTGGGGAGGGTGTATAGTGTGAAAGGCCGAAACACCCTAGGAACCAAAGGTACACTACTGACGATGCACTCCCTAAATTTCACGATGCGCTCCCCAAATTTTATCAGGCTCACTGTTCATGAACTCTTGGAAGTGCTTGCACAAAGGATAGTAACATCTCATCCTGTGTTCTTGGAATGTATATTAGAGCACATATTCATATCGTTATATTATCTATATCATACACAGGAGTATAATGTATAACCACAAACAGTCCTCTTTTTGTTTTTAGAACATACAATAATGTCAAAAACAAACAAAAGAAGAACAGAATCAACAGATAAACAGAGTACAGAAAAAAAAGAAAAAAAGAAAAACCTAAATAATCCCTCTTTCCCACCCTACCCAGCCTTATCCTTCCGTCTAAATCAGTGGTTCTCAACCTCTCCTGCAGGGACCCCCTGACACACCATGTTTCTGTTTTAACCCTGAAATGGCACACCTGATTCAATTAATTGAGGGCTTAATGAGTAGTTGACTAATTGATTAATTAACTAATTACTACTTCCTACTCTAATAATGACTCATTAAGCCTTTAATTAATTGAATCAGGTGTGCCATTTCAGGGTTAAAACAGAAACATGGTGTGTCAGGGGGTCCCTGCAGGAGAGGTTGAGAACCACTGGTCTAAATATTACTTTATTATAGTTAGAGGGAAACATTAATTTCCACTGCCAGGAGAGAGATAGTGAATGAGAGGTGACCACACTTTTTCAAAGTGTTGGAGTTTATCCAAAAGAATATATTTTATTCTCTCTAAGTAGAGTGTTAGTAAGGTCACTGAGCCATAACTTTGCGGTGGGTGTTTCTTTATTTTTCCAATGCATGAGAAGTAGCTTCTTTGCGGTGATGAGACTTTAGGACAGGAGGCATTGTTGGTAGTTGTTTAACCTTTTAATATCCTCTGAAATTCCTAAAATAATAATAAGAGGATTAGGCTCCAATTGTATTTTAAGTATCCTAGAAATTAAACTGAAGATATTAAACCAAAAGATCTTAACCTTGGGACACAGGACGAAGCTGTGAAGCAATGTGTCCTCTGCAACAAGGCATCTATAGAGGGGATATCTCAGGGTATATTTTGTGTAATCTCTCCTTAGAAAAGTGAAGACGATGTAGAATCTTTTTTTATTTATTTATTTTTTTTTTTTATTGAAAGGAGTAAAGCAATATACAGTGAAACCATGAAAGTTAAATTTTCCTTCCTTCTAATTTTAACTATAATAACCCCCCCTCACCCCCAAAACATCCCTGGGCAGCTTAAATACAACAGAATAACATAGCGTCTGGTTGCAAAGTCAAAATATAACCATTATGTCACTACACCTTTTCAAGGCATGTACCCATGCATACCAACCAAAACAAAAGTAATGATGATAAAAGTATCACTATTACAGTATAAATGCATGCATAAAAGAGAGAGAAGAAAGAATGATAATAATAATTTTGCCATTCTGTGAGACAAACTACACTGAGGTCAAAGCAGCAAATACAACGACACAACAAGATGTAAAGAGAGAGATACATGGAAAATAGGTTAACTGGGTAATTCTTCCAGGGTTTTAAAATATGATAAAATAGGTTCCCATTTCAAATAAAATCTGTCCTCAGATCCCTTTAATGTAAATTTTATCTTTTCTAATTTTAAAAAGAACATCACATCTTCTAGCCAGGCTGTTGCAGATGGAGGGGTAGGGCATTTCCAACTTAACAAGATTCTTCTGCGGGCCAATAAAGAAGTATATGCAATGATGTCCCTCTGGGTTGCAGTTAAGGTAATTGTTATAGTGTCACTGGGAGATCCAAAAATAGCTATTGAGGAACAAGGCCGCAGTGTGACCCCAAGAGCCTCACTGATAGTTTTAAAAACCAATTCCCAGTAATTATTTAGAGAGGAGCAAGACCAGAATGTATGTGTCAGACTGGCTGGAGAGAAAGAGCATCTGTCACAGGCTGCATCTAACCCGGGATATATTCTCGCTAACCATTCCTTGCTCAAGTGAACCCTGTGAAGCACTTTAAATTGTATGAGCCCTAACCTAAGACAGGATGATGATGAGTTGACCATTTTACATGCCTCCCTCCAAAAAGCCTCAGACAACATTATCCCCAGTTCACCTTCCCATTTGGATTTAATTTTATCCAGATTGTACCCTTTCAAAGACATGAGCTGGGAATATAATATGAAAATCAATCCTTTATTATTAAAATTGAGAGTAAGACCATCTAAGGGCGAGGTAGGAGGACAATCAGGGAAAGGTGGAAATTTGGTCTTAACAAAATTACGAATCTGAAGGTATCTAAAAAAATGGCTTTGTGGGATGTCAAACAGTCTACAGAGGTTCTCGAAACTGTTAAATAAACCCTCAGTATATAAATCTTTGATGCATATTAGACCGGAAGTTGCCCACTGTCTAAATGACGAGTCTGTTGTAGAGGGAGGGAATAAATGATTTTTGTAAATAGGACCCAATACTGACGCTGATGTAAATTTATAGTGACAGCGAAACTGATTAAAGATCCTAAGAGTAGAAAGTACTACAGGGTTGGATGTGAATCGAGAAGCTTTCAAAGGTAGGGAAGAATACACTAAAGCAGGGAGAGAGGAAGCGTGACATGTTTGTGCTTCAATTAAACACCAATTTGTTTCTGGGCAATGAAGCCAGAATAATATTTTCTGAATATTTGATGCCCAATAATAATGAGTGAAACTTGGGAGGCCTAAACCACCTGCATCACGGGTCCCCTGAAGAATATGTTTGTTAACTCTGGGGATCTTATTTTCCCAAATGAAAGAGGATATAGTTTGATTAATTGAACGGAAAAAGGATTTGGGCAAAAAAAACGGTAGGGACTGAAACAAATAAAGGAACTTGGGAAGAATTGTCATTTTCACTGAATTTATTCTTCCAGCTAAAGTAAGGGGAAGACTGCACTACCTTTCTAACTCAGCCTTTACTTCTTTGAACAGAGCTTTATAATTGGCTTCAAACAAAGAAGAAAAGGAGCGCGTCATGTGAATTCCAAGATATTTAAAGCCATTTGGAGAAAAACGAAAGGGTAATGATTCTTGTTGAATTTGTAATGCCAAATCATTAATGGGAAAACATTCACTTTTTTGGAAATTTTATTTGTATCCCGAAAAGGTACCAAACCGACCTAATAATGATAGAATTAAAGGACAACTAGATATGGGGTCACTAATGTAAAGCAAAAGGTCATCGGCGTATAAAGACACACGATGTTCAATACCCCCCCTCCTAACCCCCTGGAACGCTGTGGCTGTTTTCAAAGCTATTGAAAGAGGTTCAATCACAATGTCAAAAAGAAGTGGGGACAGTGGGCATCCCTGACGGGTCCCTCGTGTTAAAGGGAAAAAGTCTGATCGAGAATAATTCGTCCGAATTGATGCCGAAGGGGAATGATTTACGAAATGCCAATACTTTAGCTAAAATTTTAATGTCGGTGTTTAAAAGAGATATAGGACGATACGATTCACACTGGGTAGAGTCTTTATCTTTTTTAAGGAGGAGTGTAATAGATGCTTGAGAAAAAGTTGGAGGTAGGGAGCCTGCCTCCAAAGATTCTTTAAAAACTTCAAAAAGAATTGGTGCAAGTTTCTCCTTAAATTTTTTATAAAAATCAATAGGATACCCATCAAGGCCTGGGGACTTACCACTCTTCATTGCCATATTGGCCTTACTAATTTCTTCAATCTCGAGGTCACGTTCTAAATCTACTGCCCTATCTTATTGCAAAGTAGGAATATCCAGATTGTTTAAGAAATTTTCCATATCCGTTGTATCTGAAGGGAATTCAGAAGTATATAATGAGGAGTAAAAGTTTTTGAAAATTGCATTAATTTCTTTTGGGTTGCTAACTAAAGTTTGAGTTGAGTGTTTTATCTGAGAAATAAGTCGAGAGGCAGTTTGACGTTTCAGCTGGTGAGCCAAGAGCCGACTTGATTTGTCTCCATATTCATAGTAAAGACCACGCGTCCTCATTATTAATTGTTCTGCATGAGAAGTGGATAAAAAATTTAACTTTGTCTGCAAGTCAACTCTTTTTTATGTAATTTAGCTGTGGGAGATTCAGAATACTGTCTGTCTAAATCTAATATGGATTGTGAAAGTGTTTGCAGTTCCTTCTTACGTTCTTTGTTAGCATACGATGTATAAGAAATTATTTCACCCCTCAAGTAAGCCTTTAAAGTCTCCCAAAGTAATGAGTAAGACACTGTATCTATTTTATTGTATTCCAGAAAATAATCTATACTAGTTGAGAAAAAGTTACAGAATTTATCATTGGATAGCAATAATGGATTAAATGCCCAGATTGGTCGTTCTCTGATGTTCAAAGGGAAGTGCAGGTCCAGCACCACAGGTGCATGATCGGATACAACTATAGCTGAGTAGTCAACTTTCTTGACCATTGATATAAACAAGTTGTCAACAAAAAAATTATCTAGTCTAGAAAAGGAATGATGGACATGGGAATAAAAGGAGAATTGTCTAGTCAACGGGTTTAAGAATCTCCAAGGATCTACACAGCCATTCTGTTGCATAAATAAAGAAAAGGCCATTGCCATATCAGAAACATTACTACAACTGCTGGATCTATCCAGCTGAGGATCAAAAACACAATTTAAATCCCCAGCAAATAACAAATGGTGCGTATCAAGCTTGGGAATTATCGATAGGAGACTATTTGCAAACTGAACATCGTCCCAATTGGGAGCGTAAACATTAGCTAAAACCACTGGGACTTGAAAAAGAGACCCAGATACAATAATGTAACGACCATTAGGGTCACAGATTGTGTCAGAAGGTATAAACTGTACTCTCTTATTAATTAAAATTGCCACACCTCTTGATCTGCTATTAAATTTGGAATGAAAAATTTGACTAACCCATATCTTACGAATTCTATTGTGGTCACTGAGTCTTAAATGTGTTTCTTGTAAAAACAATATATCTGGTTTGAAAGATTTAAGATGGGAGAAAACCTTAGCCCTTTTAACAGGACCATTTAAACCCCTGATATTCCATGTCATAAGTCTCACAGGGTGACCTCTATCCTCATCACCTATATTAACTGTATGATACATAAATTAAAAGCATGCATGGGTTTTAATCTAAAGCAAATTGTAGCCATGAATTGTAAATGACAAAAATTAGATACAAGAAACCAGAAGTAAACAATCCTGCCAACCACCCCTCGCTCCTAACCAAAAAAATATTATTCCTAGATCTAATTCCCCAGCTGCGGATGATCGCAGATAAAACATAACGAAAAACTTCCAAAGAATGCGAACCAGCAAGTTAAGTCATGTACAATGTAAGTGCAGCCCCCTTATAAAACTAGGATTCCAAACGGTGTCAAATTATGTGCTATCCTGCCGAGAAAAATAATAATAATAAAAAATAATAATAATAAAAAAAATAAAAAAAAAAAAATAAAAAAAAAACAACAACAACAACAAAGCAAAATAAAATAAAATAAATAAAAAAGAGAGAGAAAGAAAAATAAAAGGGGAGAAAAGGAATGTACGATTTTATAACCATAAGTCCAGCGCAACCTCGGGTTGGAACATAGTTACAGTATGAGTCTGGAGCCTATGGAGCCGTATGAAAAAAAAAAAAAAAAAAAACTTTTTTTTTTTCTAACTCCTCCTCACCCCTTACCCGAGGCAAAAGGAATGTCTTTGCACATTATTCTTCACCCCAATTAGAACGGTAGAACTCGTTGGCTTCTTCTGGCGTGCTGAACAAGTGTGTTTTCCCTTCGTGAGTAACCCGGAGCCTTGCAGGGTACAAGAGACCAAATCTGACTCCCTTTTCGTAGAGCCGAGACTTCACGTCTTTGAACGCCGCTCGCTTCTTCCCCAGCTCCGCGCTGAAATCCTCGTGGAAAAACACCCGGCGTCCGCGAAAGAGCAACTCTCGCTGTTGCTTACTGAATCTGAGGATGCGATGCTTGTCCTGGAAGTAGTGAAAAAGAACCAGAAACACTCTGGGTTTGGTCTGATTGACCCTTGCATCGTTGGTTGGGTTGGGCCCGACTCGATGGGCACGAGAAAGAACAAGAGGACTTGTGAAGAATTCTTTCCCCAGTACTTCCTCAAAAAAATCAGTCGTAAATTTAATCGGGTCTTGTCCTTCCAACTTCTCGGGGATGCCCACAACTCTCATATTAGATCTCTGTGAGCGATTTTCGAGGTCGTCCAGCTTTTCCTTCAGTGATACGTTCTCTTTTAGTAGCGCATCCATTGAAGCCTCGACATTTACTAGCCTATCACTGTAGTCATTTAGGCCATCTTCAACCTCGCGAAGTCGTTCGTCATGAGCTTCGTAATATGATTTAACTTGTTCCAATGTCGCGTTCACAGGCGACAGTGCACCAGCCAGTTCTGTTTTTAAAAGAGAGTGAACTACTTGCGTCATATCAGAAAGAAGCACTGACCGAAGCCTTTCGAGATCTTCGGGTAAAGCCGTTAAGCCCTCAGGGGATGGAGCCATATCGTCGGTCTTGCTCGAAGCCTCAGCGTCTTTGTCGCCAGTTTTATTCCAAAGTTGCTTTCTACTTGTCATTTTGCTCCACCGTTATTTCAAGTAATATCAGGTGCCAGATAGTCGATTGTAGTGAATAAATATCGAAAAAAAAATGACTAAATGAACGAAAGAGGTCGGGAGCTACACTTACGTGCGTCTACTCACGCCATGCTTAAACCGGAAGTCACGATGTAGAATCTTAAAGTGAATTAGACAGTGCCTAGCATTATTGGAACATCGATGAGTATGTTCCAAACTCTTTTCCCATAGAGGGTCTGGGATCACAATGCCCATTTCTTCCTCCCATTTTGTTTTTATTGAAGTAGAGATCACTGGACTGCAAAGTGTCATAAATATAAGATATTGATTTTTCTGAACATGACATGGGTCGGAGGCATCGATCAAGACAAGAGCCTGAGAAGATCTCAAAATTTTGCAAGTATTTTCTTACATAGTTTCTAATTTGCAAGTATCCGTTTACATTTTATATGGCGTGAGAAAGTCACATTAACCACACAAAATCGGATCAGAGATCAGACTGAAATGGATTTCCAGAAATGCCGGCCACACTTGCTAAATCTGATCGAATTTCAATCGGATATGCACAAAAAAACGGATTTGGAGTGACCAAGGGCGTAATCCAGCACCCGGAAAAGCGTACCTTCCAAGGGGGCCGCCATTGCAAGCCTTCACCTGCTGTTAGCATTCCATTGACTCCCATTAATTTTGACGTCACTTTGACAGTGAATAACTTTACATCTGAAGCGTTTAAAGACTCCATTTGTCCATTATTTATTTCTAAAGAAACACGACAATGTATAAAAGGCTCCATTACCTTGTATCTTACGTTGTGGCCCCGTAGAAGCCGTTTTTGTAAAAATAGGCTAACGATTGTGTCATAACCACGCGACTCTCTGTCGCACAGTAGAGAAATTACCGTATAGACAGGATGAGAAGCTTGCGGACAATCGGGGGGACGTGGAGGCATGAAGTCAAGGGAGAAGCCCATAGAGAGTCAAAGTTGATCCTGCTGCGAGCTCATGGACAGCTCCTACTCACGCTTTCCGTCTCTGCAAGATTCGGAAGGGAATGATTCAGATTCCTCTTGGCACAGATACTAGAACACTTACAACTGTCAGACAGGTTGCTGACGTCACATCTACGTCGTCAAGCTCAGTTTGAGCCTGCGCAGTGCGCTTGGCAATCAGGAAGTGAGTGCTTCTAATTGACTTCACTTTTCTCCGTTGAAGTCTATGAGGTCTCTTGTGTCCATTTCTTTTACTGTCTATGGGAGTGACAGTCTGAACCATGTGTGCGCCACAGAAGTCCTGAAAAGTGAAGCCAAAACGTTTCGATCGCCCCCAGGTGGCTGGATAGAGTATAGGTCATAAACCCCGCCCTCTCCATGTAATCTAATGAGACTCGCTGTAGCCTGTAGCGACATACTTGATTAATAAAATACGTAGTTGAGTGAGTTGAAGTTCGACGCGCATGCGTGGAAAAGGATGTTTTTAACATGTATGTATTAATCTCGTATTTAATGTAATTTAAACTGTAATGCCGAGTTAAAGATATAAATAGATACAAATGGTTGTTTCATTAGACACTACTAGCTAAACTAGCTATAGAGTATTTACATTTTATTTAAGCAACGAGGGTGTTTTGAATAGCCTATAACCTTATTATTATTATATTTTTAATTTGTTTAATTTGGTCCTTTATGAATACAAATAGACTGAAAATATCTATAACTATTGTCTTTATTTTTTCCATTCACAGTCTGTCTTATATAGTCTTCTGTGTTATGTGTTTCATATTTCTGTAATGTAGCATTTATTCATTCATAAATTAATCAAATATATTATTTCTCTCTCTCACTCGCTGTGCTATAGCCTAACATGACAGATTATAAGAGTTATACTAAAATATGTGGGACATCTTTTTTATACCATAAGAGATTTCATAAATAAAGATGACAAGAAGAAAAAGAAGAAAAAGGATCTTGTGTCTGGTATCCGATCTGTTAAAACATCCCAATGTCCAACAAACTGTTGGCGACAATGCAGGTGATAATATTAATACAAGGAAATTGTATTTATTTATTCATTCTTTCTAATGAATAAAGACAGTTTATTGATAGTGTTGAATGCTCTACAAATAATTATTAAAAGTTAATAACAAACGATAATATATATTAATTAGCCTTCTTTGGATGGAAATTAGCGCTATGCCATTGTCAAGAGAGCGCTTATCTCTATCTAGGCAGACTTTTTCCTTCTAAATATTTTGAAATTGATTGTATAGCCTACAGTTAAACTTATGATCTCCGATGTTGTTTTGAGTGTTTTAGACAATTATGTAAAGCAACTATAATGAATAAACATTTATTTGACTTGACTGAGGCGTTATTAGTCGTGTGCCGTCTTTTCTTTCATTTTAATTGTCCTTTTTATTGATGATAGGCAAATGTTTATCTTAGCTATTAGATTTATATACACGATGTACACAAAATGGAATGGGATTACGTCAATGGGAAATTACGTGAAGGATAAAAACAGACAAAAGAGAGAAGTTTTTAAACTCAGCTAACTTTGTCAGAGTGATGTAACAGTCCTAATCCTAATAGTTAGGCTATTGCAGCTTCTGCATATTTCATGTTACAGTGCTTCGTGTAAACTTATGGATTACAATAACACCCTACTATAATAGATGATGATAGCACTAATTTGGGCAGTGTCATTATAGATAAAATAGCTACAAAATGCAAATCCAGTAGGCTATTGCAAATCTTTGACTGCCAGTAGGGAGAAAAACATGTTATGGGCCATAATGTAAAAGCTTTAATGTTAAAGTCATCCTCTATAGCCATTTTGCCATAGGCTATGTCATACAGATTTTTATAAAAAATAATATAATTTGTGAATAATGTAGCCTAATAGCAGGTAATTGTGCCCCTGCATGTTTAAACTTTCATGACGTAATCGAAACTTATTGCAGAGCATGCGTGTTAAAACGTCAACTACGAATTTGATATCAATAACGTCATACAGGCTGTTGCGAGGACTTCTTGGATTTAATGATTTGTGAGACAAATTCAACAATCAAATTACACTTCAAATAATTTTTTTCCAAAGATGGTTTCTGTCATTAGTTTTTTATCAGGCTGATGTAAGTTCAAGTGTAAATAGTAAATGAGTTTGGTTTTAGTTAGTAATTTCATTTGATGCTATTACAAACGGGATGTGACATTCATGATTGACAGCTGAGATTGACAGCTTATCTGAGTGAAGTAGCCAAGCCATGAGGCACAATGGAGACTTATTCCCGGATCTTTAGGGGGGAGATTGGAGCATTAACTTTAATTTCTACATTCCATAACTGTTTATTTCACACTGGCATAATGAGTGTGGGCGGGGCCACGGCTCCACTTCACACTCACTACTGCGCAGACTTGGGCTCAGAGTGTGCGTAATGAGCACAAGATGTCAGCGCCAGATTGGGACATGGCAGATTCACTTTTCTACAATGGAAGAGAGTAAAGGTGCGTTGCTTTAGAAAATGTGACTTAAAAATGTGAGCTTAGTGGAAGCAGCATCCACAGAAGTATCCACAGAATCTGGGCTCATGTGAGATGATGAAAAACACAAACAGTGAGATGAAATTAATTATGCTGTCATATAGAAAAGGGATGGGCATTTTTCAAAAATATTGTATTTGAATATTTGGGCTAATAAAAATCGAATATTCGAATATTCGTTTATTTAAATGACGTTTAACGAGAAAGACGTTATTTTTTAAGTTTAAGTTTTTTTATTTATTTAGTTTTTGTCACCATATCTGAACAAGCTTACGATTAGGCAATATACACACCAAGCTTACTATATATCTTAAGGTTTTCTTTTAGTTGAAAACATTAAACAATATGTGTAAACAAAAAATATAAAGAACAAAAGCATTCAAGCAGCGCAAACTGAAAAACGCTGACTGCGCAGTTATCGTACAGAAGGTATATGTTCCTGAGTCAGCATATGGTTATCGTGTTTATATTGTTTTACGTTCACGTTTATGTTGAGAAAAACAATAATATCCACATGTTTGAGTGAGAAAAAGTGCTGCGCTGACAGACGTTGCAGAGACACAAAGTTAACGGTTTGCTAGGCGAAGTTTCTAAAAGCGCTTTGCGTTTTCTGTTCTTAAACCTGTCTCCCTCAACGAAACTTAAAGGGACACTCCACCCATTTGCATTAAGCTTTCCATTGTTATAAACCTAGTCATACTATTGAATGGTCGGGCAACACTCTCTCATTTTCCCCTGAGACGAGAGAAATCCGCTATTTACCTTTTTCACTTCCTCCTACAATGACGCAAAAATCGTCATTTTACGTCATTGTAGGAGGAAGTGTAAGAGGGGGGGATTTATGTAAAGACTACAAGCACTAGATCCCACCCTTTCAAACCCGCCCATAGGTTGAACCTAATGCGCTAACAGAGCTATCACAGATCAGTGGGTGGGACTTCACTTGTAGATACTGAAATCAATATCAGCCATCTTGTTTATAAGCTACGCTAACAAGCGCTGTGGAGATAGGAAGTTATGACAATGACGGAAGAAACTGAACACGATATGGGAGAAACCAGAGCCCGTCTAACAGAGAGCCTTGGCACTTACTATTAGCCCCATTGTGTATCATCTTGGTTGCAGTTCCATTAGAATTCCACTGGAGGTGATCGTGGGCGAGTGCAGAATGAATGGGAGTCTATGTGCTAAACGGCTAAATGTATCTCTTTCTCCTGCTTGTCGTTGAATCAACATAGATTTTATTGTTGATTCCGCAAGTTCAATATAGATTATAGGCCAAAAGTCGAATGAACGAGTACTTATGTCCTTTCGATTTCTTACAGGTTAGGCCGTTGTTGGCCGGAACACGCTAGCATTCTGCTATTATGTGACGTCATCACATTTTTGAACGAATTTTTAGAACAGATAAGTGAACTTAAAAATGCAATTTTCAGCTGAGTGTATTATCTTAGCCCTCTCTTTTGAATGCAACTTTCAAATTACTTGACAAAAAATTACATCCTGAGAAAAGTGGATTTCTTGGGGTGAAACCCCATAGACTCCCATTCATTCTGCACTCGCCTGCGAGCGCCCCCGCATGGACAGAGACGTGTTACTGCAGCCAGTCCAGAAACCGGAAGTAACCAGAAAGTGCCAATTCTCTTCAATTAGACATTCTCTGGAGAAACTAAACATGATATGGAAGTAGAGGATTTTGAAATTCTGCTGCCGCTGTTCGTGGCTATCTTTACGAGCCGCAATATAGTGAAGAGCAGCTGAGGCTGCTGGAGGAACAGGAGGCGGCTGCCTGTCGCGGACGAGGAGCCCGGACTGGTTCGAGCTGGGCGCACTGCTGGTGCCTGTGCTCTCGCTGTGCGCTACGGACACAGATAGAGTCCGTCTGCTGCAGAGAATTTCAACAATAGCAATTTCTCCTGGACGAAATCTCTGAATCAGACGAGTACACGGACGTTTGTGTTGTGATGTGAACCATCCTAGTGTCGCACCGCATATGTTCTGACTGAACATCCAGGTATATCATGCAATAATTCACCATATAGAAAGAAATAAAAACGAGGAATAATTCGCTAATGAGTTTGCCAATGTAACGGGGTTCGTTGTTGTGTGAAGAAGGAGGCGGGAACCGGCGAACATTTAAACATTTTAATAGTAAAATAAACAAATACAAAACAAAAGTATAAGCCAGCTGGCCACACACAACAGAAACAAGATATGAGACCGCTGCGTCTCACAGACACCTAGGTGTCATTCATTATCACTCGCGCCGTCCTCTCACGTCCCTCGTCCTGCTCGCCACAGCCGACTAACTAGACATTTTGTGTGAAATGAATTTCAAACTCTTTTGGCAGCTAGCCTTGTAGACGGAAGAGTGATTTCTCTGATGTTTGCGCGCTGTTCTGGATTAGTGGGAGTGGCTTGCGGAGCTGTGCAATGTGGTGCATTGTGGGAGTTGTTGTCTTACATAAATGCGCCCTAAAGTTATTTTCTGTGTTTTCTCGGTCAAGAGGGCACCAAATTCAAAATTTCTTTTACATTTCGACTACATATATAACCCACTTTCAATAAAGATTAATGTTGAAATGGGTGGAGTGACCCTTTAAAGGATGACGGACGTTTTATGTCTCAAACTCATTTTGCTATCAAAACATATATTTGATCACTCGCGCTACAGCTGCGCTTACCTGCAGTCGTTATGCAGTGATGAACAGCTCTTTCGACTGTTTGGATTTCATGCGATTTCTCATTGTTGTGGTGATATTGTTTATGATAACTCAGTTTCATTAATTAATTTGATTAAAAGTACTTCCATTTTGTAATATTATTTTCATCTAAGTAATTCCAAACTTCGCGAGGCAGACGACGACATTACGTGATCAAATACAATCAACACGCTCCACGCCACCCAGTGCATTTAATTATAGCTGCGAGTTAGTGCTTGGGGATTTATCATGGATTCACAGCATTAACGGCCAGCAAAGCGATTTAGTAATTTTTTTTTATTTTTCGAGTAATAAGTACAGATCGATTATTCGGGCACATCCCTAAAAACAATTAAAAAGCTGTGCTGTAAAAACAAAAAACAAACTGTTATATAGTTGTTTGTAAACTGTGGATAAAGTTCAACATGATTGTTGGAAGTGTTGAAAGTATTATGTGTCTTTCATGAGTAGACACTATTGTTTATCTGACTTGTTAGTCTTGTAAGAATTTGTCAAAATGACTATATACATGAGTATGTTTAAATCAGACATAATCTTACACTGTAATTTGGTGAGTCATATCAGGATCATATAGCAGCTGCCATTTCCCAACACCCAGAGATCCCTAGGGCTCAACAACTCCTTGGGAAGAAGTTATAGTTTTGTCCTAGATTTGTCTCAGTCACATCCTTCTCTCATGTCAGTGTTGCAATACCTGTGCAGGTTATCTCTATCACCGATCCCTCCTCTGATAAGAGGTCTTGCATGAGCATGTGAGGTCTTGCACTGGTCCTTCTCAGCACTACTGATCCAAAAAGCATGTCTGATTCATTCGACGTGACTTCTCAGAATCACCACTGTGTATCTTAGATCAGATAAGAGCGAAAGGAGAGAAATGCTGGCTGCGTAAGATACAATAACAAACTGCCAGGGTGAAGCAAGACATTGTGCCATTCCTCTATGCGCCTGTTGCTGATCCTGAGAGACATTTACAGCCCGTGCCTGACGTGAAAGTCTGACATCATTGCAAGATGGAAATCATATTTGGAAGGCTAACGGGGAGATGAAAAAAAACCAGCTGCTTCAGAGTCAGAAACTTGCAGAGAATTTCCAGCAAACTTTGAGTCATATGTTGAAGATGTGTTGCAAGATTAACTCTTGAAGAATCTCTGCTTTTCCTATAGCAGCACATTTTTTAGATCTGTCTAGATCAAGATGTCTTGTGGAAAAACGAATCAATAACCTATTCCTTAGCATGGCATCTTCCTCTTGACTCATGCGTGTAGCATTCACTCACAGTTCTGTTATGTAAAGTTGATGAGCACATGCCCTGTGTGTACAGCTATAAATCACCTCCGCTCTCCCGCGGCTTCCAGTGTTTACAGTAAACAGTGTGCTGGAATGTAAAGTTATTTCAGTCCGTAGGCCAGGACTCATTGTAGTGGTTGTGCCACAGGCCGTTAGGCCTGCCCAGAGCCCCCCTGTACCTCATTATCTGATCAGGCCTGTTTGCTTTGCCTGGGTTCTGTTGCAGCTCTTCCCTCCACCCACAAAAGACAAACACAGACACAAACACAACAAGCTCACTTCCTCCAGATCCATTATGTCCCTCTTTTCACCCTTAACAGCAAACTCTTGAAATCCAATCAGCCCCCATTTTGTTTATAGACTGAATGATCATGACAGGACGCAAGGTCAATTTGGAAAGGACAAGACATTGAACTCTTATGAAGCCCAGGGGGGAATTCTCAAGGGAATGACCTCCTTGTTTACTATGTCGAATTGAGTTTAGCCATTGTATTTAAATGAGAAGGGAGGATTCCAAAATGTTTTGTCAGGCAGCCTAATTTGATTTTTTTTTTGTATTCAGCAAGAATGCATTAAATTGATCAAAAGTGACAGTAAAGACAAATAATCTTACCAAAATGTTTTTAAATAAATACTGTAATTTTGAACTTTATATACATTGAAGAATCCTGAAAAAAAATGTATCATGGCTTCCAAAAAACATTATTATTTTCAACATTGATAACAATAATAAATGTTTCTTGAGCACCAAATCAACATATTTGAATGATTCTGAAGGATCATGTGACACTGAAGACTGGAGGAATGATGCTGAAATTTCAGCGTTGCCATCACAGGTATAAATTCCATTTTAAAATATATTAAAAAAGTGAACAGTTATATTAAACTGCAATAATATTTTACAATTAACAATAAACTATTTTTGATCAAATAAATGCAGCCTTGGTAATCATAAGAAACTTCTTTCAAAAAATCTTACCGACCCCAACCTTTTGAATGTGTAATTCCATTTTAAAATATATTAAAAAAGTGAACAGTTATATTAAACTGCAATAATATTTTACAATTAACAATAAACTATTTTTGATCAAATAAATGCAGCCTTGGTAATTATAAGAAACTTCTTTCAAAAAATCTTACCGACCCCAACCTTTTGAATGTGTATATTAAAGATACCAAATGTAAATATTTTATAAAATATATTTATTAGTGTATAATATACATTTTATATTTCAGTATATTTATTAAATAATTTAAAAAGTAAATTATAGCATTTAATAACATTGAATCAGCCTGATTACATTATGTTACACCAACGAAAGTAATTTTTGTTTCCTAACCAACATTCCAGCAACAAGATATTTGTCTGTCCCAACTGAACTCAAAAACGCTGCATGATGCAATAACTTGGTTTCTGTTTCAGCAACAATGCATTAGGTAACCCAAAATCTCACTTCTCATAACTGTACATTAAACATCAAATAATATGTTCAGATTGGATGTGATTGTGTGACATCATCATGCAGCAGTTTCACATTCAGTGCGGACAGACAAATTGCTTGATGCTGGAAACTGTTAGGATAGTTTAAACCGCATATTGTAACTCTTTGCAGTGCAAACAGGTACTTTAAAACCTTAAGAGTGCAGTCTTTATACTGACCTCAACCGCCACATTCTGAACCCAGTGAAAGTGAGACAGAAAAAAAACAAAAGGCGTGTCTGTTCTTCTCTGATATAGCACTGCTGAGACAGTGGGACATGGTTGAGCTGGAGTAATGTGAGCGGTGGCCTTTATCTGTCAGGAGAAAAAAAAAGAGTGAGGAAGAGTGAGTGAGAGAGAGCAGAGACAGAGCACTGTGTTGTGAAAGTGGAGATTAATACAAATACAGTGGAAAGAAGGAGGGGGAGCCACGATAAAGTGGAGCTCTATCTCTCCTCCTCTTTTCTCTTGCTACCTCCCTCTCTCCTCCCTCCCCTGGACTCTAGGAGTAGTAGGAGATTAACGTGACTGTGAGAGCTGTACTTTAAAACAGCACGGCGGGCAGAACACACTCACACACTCAGACACACTTACAGCAGGAGAATCATACTGAAACACAAGGTCTGTAAACACTCAAACAGTCACGATTTAAAAAAAAATTTGACTGTATTTTGTTTATGCCGAGTGAGCTTTAAAGATGTTTTCATTCATTCAATAAGGAAATTAAGTTTGTTTCTGACTGAGTTTTGGTTCCACAGGTCACTGTTGTCATTTCCTCTGGATTTCTATATGGATTTGGGACTTTAAACAATTTCAAAAGGGAAATATCAGAGACAGATCTCAATTTATTGTTGGACTGTGAAGGAAGATACCTGGACTCACAGAAGAGATGGACGCAGGGCCGTTGGCATCAGTGGCCGAGGGCTCTCCGGAAGGGGAGACGGTTTGTGCAGCTTTGGCCCGCTATGAAACCACTTTGCGAGATGCCGTGCGTGAGATCCACGTGGACGTCAGCGCTTTCAAGATAGGCATCGAACGGAGACTGGAAGAGGCCATTCATGTGAGCGGACCTCTAGGCCGAGCCGTGGCGCAGCTGCAGCAGGAGAACCGGCAGCTCAGGGGTCAGTTAGAGGCCTTGACCCGACAGGTAGAGATGCTGACTGGGTCGGTGTGTGACAGAAGCGCACTTCTCACAGGAGGATCGGCGCCACCACAGACCAACAGCAGCACCGCAGGGCATCAGTCTCCACCGTCTGCGGCCCCCAGCATAGCGGCTCTGACCGGCTCCGCCAGCGGCTCTGCCTCCAGCCCCACCACCACACGTTTCTCCAGCAGAGCCACCTTCTCTGTCACCAGCAAAACAAACGTGAGTAGACATCTGCTAGAATGAGTGGAAGCGTGACCTCGAGTGAGGTCATTTTTTGGAACTGGAAAAAATGAAGTGATGTGAGAAACCTTATGTTCGAAAACTAAATATTTAGACATATAGAGAAGCCCGAAGCTAGAAAACGTATACAAACGAACTGAATGTTTGTAAAGGCAGACCTTTGGCGCAGTCTCTGACAAATGTTGGATGAGGTTTAGATCAACTCACAGTTGTTTACTGCTACCATTTCGACCTAGTATTATGATGAAGTTAAGCCACATATGGCCATGCATTATGGTTATTGTACCACAGTTAAGGGTGTCTTTATAGGCACAAAGCGAATAAACAATTTGACTACCAAGTAATATTTTTTGGATGTTTACAGTTGACAAGCTACTAATCAACTTGCCGCATTAATATCAAATTTACTTAGCCAATGAGCTCACTGCACAACCTTCAAATATTTGGTCAGTATTGCTGTAGCAGTTGCAGTTCTTTCAGAAATACTCCACCTCCCCCAGCTCCACCTGTATAGATCTGCTATTGGTAATTCATGTACACTATATTGTACAGCAGCAGCATGTCTTACTTGCTCACAGCAGTGTGTCATGAATGTGTTGGCAGTAGCAGGCCCTGCACTTACTCTGCAGCAGCAATAACCAACAGCAGCAGCGTAGCAGATCTATTCCGCCAATACCAAATCAACATTGTCATATACCCATTACCATGCCGAACACTCCGAGAGTTGACATGACAGAACTAAATTAATAATATGAGCTTGTAATAAATATGGAATTATGGAAATAAAGTAAGGTGGCTCTGATGCTGCATTTCATTTACACAGAAACAAAGCAGCATATTTTAGTAAATCTTTTATGCAACGCTGTGCGTTTACGCATTATTTGGAGCAGGAACAGAGCCACTTTCACTCGGAGCAACCTTCACCTGCCTGTCTAAATTTTTTGTGATTTTTGTGAAATGACACATTTTGAATAAAAACAATCACTTTGAAATGCTCAAACAACCCAGATGTTTTGACCATGAGCCCATTTTAGCACATGTCATTCATTCAAAGCATGTTTTATTTGATAGATACATTTCATAGTTTGCATATTTATACTGTATACCCCCAAAGTTGAGGGTACATATTCAGAGATGGAGTTTTTGACATGATAGATAATGACTCTATTCAGGATTTAGAGAATTGAGCTCTATTTTTAGGAGATTTTCTATTGAGTTGAACCTGTCACCAAAGCCTTTGCAGCCTTTACAGCTGCTGCCTGTGACATGAAAACGTCACTCATTAATCTAGAGCTCTGTGCCTTGGAGTATAAAAATACTATCATTTGCATAGCATTCAAATTACATTGGCTTATTTTATAAGGTCTTGTTTTATATTTCAGGTTTGTAAAAGGTATTTCTAAATCATAATTTCAGTAGCTGGGAGTGCAGTTGATTTTGGCTGTGAGTGAGAGTCAGTAGAGACAAGGAAGGCTGTTATCTTCCCTGCCACATCCACACCTGCCAACCACATAATGAGAGAGCTGCATTCTGGGCTTGTAAAATACTCAGAGACTGTTGTGGCAGGTCCGCGGAGCACTCCCTTTCAGTCCCAGCCTGCAGGAAAAAGTGAGTGAGAAAGACTGGAAAAAGACAGCGAGACTCCACGTGAGGATGTGTGCTGGCCTGCCTCCACATGGCTGTGTTGTGAGCACCTGCTGATATCATGAGAATCACGCTTTATCTCACGCTCTTTCTCCTAACTCTGTCTGTCTATGATTCTTACAGAGCCCTCTTGTGCTTTCTGTTCTTGGGAAATAACAGTTTATCCTGGGCTCAATCTCAGACTGCCGCCACTGTATCTGTGGCATTTCTTGTTCTCCCAACTATCATTTTGTCTCACACAAAACACTCCAGTCTCCAGTCCACTTCATATCTGTATCACTTTCTCTCCCTCTCCGTCTTTTTTGCTCTCGTTCTATGATTGGCCTCATTGCAGTTCATAGTCCTCTGGAAGCTTTTATAGTTCAAATTTAGTTCTGATTTTAAATTAAGGTAGCAAACAAGATGTACAATTCAAATTCAAACTTTAATGTAGTAATAGCAATTCAAAGAAATTCATATCAGTAACTAAAAAAGATGGATGGACGGATGAATGGATGGATAGATAGACAGACAGACAGACAGATGGGCGAGCAGACAGTCAGATAGATAGATAGATAGATAGATAGACAGACTGACTGACAGACAGACAGATAGACAGACAGACAGACAGGCGAGCAGACAGTCAGATAGATAAATAGACAAACAGACAGAAACACAGACAGACAGATGGGCGAGCAGACAGTCAGACAGATAGACAGACTGACAGACAGATAGATAGACAGACGGGCGAGCAGACAGTCAGATAGATAAATAGACAGACAAACAGACAGACAGACAGATGGGCGAGCAGACAGTCAGATAGATAAATAGACAGACAAACAGACAGACAGACAGATGGGCGAGCAGACAGTCAGATAGATAGATGATTTGATGGATGGATGGATGCATGGATGCATGGATGCATGGATGGATTGATTGATCGATTGGTTGATTGATTGATTGATTGATGACAAAAAGATACCAGCTTCACTATGTATGTTTATGCTGCGTTGAATTTTCCGTCAAAACTTTAAATGCTCACGAACCGGATCGTGCTGTGTTCCTCTCTCCTTTCAGAGTTCATGCAGCCAGCGAAATGCTTTTGCTCTGTCCTCACTCTGTGCTGGCTCCACGGAGAAGTCCTGCACTGCTGTTGCCAATTACTGCAGCATTTCTGTGGTTTCTATGGCACATTGTGTCGACATTCTGCCTCATTTGAAGTACGTTGTGTGAATCAGGATTTGAAGAACACCCAGGACACCTTCCTCCTTTCTTTCTTCACCAAAAAGGTGGTGTAGATGTAGCCCTGCCGGCTTCTCTGGAGTCTCTCTTGCTCGGAGGACAGGTGCTTGGCTGGGAAGGGAACCACACCTGTGGAGCGTGGTCTCACCGCACGATCACACTTGGCCCCGAGCACAAAGACTCTGTCCTTCATTACTGCCGATGTGAATAAATTGTTTAGGGGTCAGTGGGTTATCTTTGATTCTACTGTGCCTCAATATAGTCACTGCATTGTAAATGTCAGATACTTTGACTCCCGCTGGAGAATCTGTGTGTGTTCGGCTGTGCTTCTCCAGGGCAAGTGAGGGAGACAGTGGAGATTGGGGTGGGAGGAAAATAAGATTTGCACGGCTGTTTTCTGTGGAAACTTTGTTAAGTCACATTTAAAATCTCGGTGAAATGATATAAACACACACAGATGCTTGCTCTTGTCTAAGAGTTTTTAGTTTTTTTTAGGTGCTCTGCATTGTGCTCCAAGTTAGCACTGCATCAGACTGGACGTTAGCAACTGTCTTCTAGCATCTTGGTTCGGTTGCTAACCTGGTTGACTTGCTAACATGGTTGACAGTGGGTTTCAGATATCTGTCAACTAACAATTTTGTGTTGTAGTTCTCTAGACAGTTCATTCACAGTTCATTTTTACACAGTTTTAGTCATTTTGTCTGTTGACGAACATATCCATCAGTATTTTGTCATTTTGATTGATTTTAGTCAGTTTTACTCGAATAAAATAGCAACTAATTTCAATTAACATTTTAGTTTGCTAGAAGGTACAAAATATATTCAAACATTTTATGTTTTTTTCTAGTTATATTTTCATCAACATTGTTTTTAATTATTGCCATGACACTTTTTTTATCATCTTTTTGTTGACGAAAAAAAAAAACTTTATTGACGAACATTTTCTTGAACCAAACTAGCCCTAAGAATTAAGATGTATTTTGTTTTTACTGAGGAGCTCAAGAATGTGTATCCTTCTTTCCTGTGGCCATACTTTTCAAGAACTTTCAAACTGGCAAAGAACCACTAACATTCATAATTTAGACATACACCGTTTACCATGCTATGACATAAGCATAAACATTTATATCTTTCCTGTCATGTTTATACACACCACACATCTGTAGCAAAGACCTTTTCTTCTCTACAAACACACACACCTCATGTTGCCAAGCATTACCAAATTACCATAATAGTACTTTAAATCCCACGTTTGGCTCTGGCAGTGTGAGAAACACCCACCTCACACTGGCTTACCTCACCCCAGAGTGCCAGTACATCTAGTTTTCAGTCGACACAGCCATCTAATATTGCCAGAGATGAGCTGTTTTTAAAACATGAAGCCCAGAAAGGAATGTCGTTTGATCTGAGCTTTGCTTTAAATTCAGTTTTGATGTTGGAAATTTTCTAGATTTGGATAGCCTACCAGGTAGCCAAGCAGGCCTCAGAAGGCTTAAAGGCTGAGCATTTGTTTGCAAAGATTCACTTAAGCGTCCAAATTTGCAAGGCCACTGGACTCATGACTTTTATTTATGAGACGAAAGTGTATGAAAATGTACCTGTGTAGTTTCACACCTTAGCAGGAGGGTTTAAGGAGCTTACTCGAACATAGTGTGTGTTTGTTTGCATGTGTTTGCCTGAGATATGCTTAATGTTTCCAGCTCGGACTGGCCCAAAGCCAAAGCTCTCACAATGGAACAGAACGTTTAATCTCCTCCCGTTGCCCTGCCTGCATCTCCATGTCCAGCACAGATTCCTGGCAGAGAAGAAGTTGCAGAACAAAAAACCTTTGCACAGCTATTAATACAGTAGAGTGCAAGAGAGAGAAAGAGAGGGTGAGAAAGAGGGAATGTGAGAGGGAGGGTGGAAAAGAGAGAATAGATTGTGGATGGGAGGCTAGAGAAAGGCATCCAGCCGCTCCCATGCTGCCCTTAGCTCTCCTAATTACTTCCAGACAATGCCATGTATTTTCATCTCCATGGTTACAGGTTAATAATTCGTTGTTTAGGGGATGACCTCACTGCCCTTTAGGAACCATTGTCCCACCTTGTAGGAATGCATATGTGCAGAGAATTTAAGTGAGGAAACTCTAGTGAAGACCTTGCTTATCCACCGTGCATGGGGTCACATTACCACCCATGTGTGTGTCAATGGAGCAGAGTACAAGGCTTCTGGTATCTCAGCTGGTGCTAGGAAGTCTAAACCAAGCTAAGCTCTTAGATATTTTGTGCAAACTGCTGTGTATTCCTGGAATGGTTTCTTTTCTCTCTCTGGCCTGAGGCGGTGTGTTTGACCACTGCCCAGGTCTGTGTTCTCCATCTGCAGGTGGGGCTTTAGATGTAGTGCGTACCTTTAGGCTACAGCCCATCAATCGCTCTGAAGTGAATCATATTGAAGTGGAATCACTACATGGCCACGTATTGTTAATCTGATTAGGTTTCTCAAGAGCCCAGGAGCTCCTACGTCAATGCGTCAGGACACACATGATTGTTTACTGATGAGTAATGGACAGTTTAGTTTTGAGTGGGCTACATGCGCACTTCCCACTATAAGGTTGTTTGGTAAGCCAAAGAGGTGTACACACAGTAAAAATGTTTTGTTAGGCAACCTAAAATGTTCTTGTGTGTTAGCATCTAAAAAACCATGTGGACACTAACCAGTGGTGGACGAAGTACTCAAATCAAGTACTTGAGTAAAACAACAGATACCCTAATAAAATAATACTCCAACGAAGTACCAACCGACCACTGACAGAAGCAATTTATTTTTACTCCTTCATTGTAGTTAGGTAGATTTTTAAATATCTCTACTCTAAAGTTTCACTACTTCAGTACATTCTAAGGCATAGCCTACTATATGACCTTTTACTTCACTAAATTTTTAGAAAAACATGTTCCTGAATTCTGATTTGTGAACAAATTCTTTCAAGGCAATTTTCATTCTTTTGAGAAAGTTCCTTTCAATTAATCATTTGAACTAGTTCACAAATAACATTGAATGATTCATTTGCAAATTCAACTGATCTGATTGCAGCAAATAACTCAATGACGATTAAATGATCTGAAAAAGACCTGATAACGATGTCCGATTTGTAAACAAATCATTCTTTTCGATGAATCGGTTGAACCAGATCACATATAGCTCAGAATGATTTAACTGTGATTTCAATCTGATTATATTATGCAGTGATTCAATTAGATTATGCCGTCGTTCAATGATCTAGTGAAGACCTGATGTCCTATTTGTATCATTCTGAATGTATCATTCTTTTGAACCAACTCTTTTCAATGAATCACTTGAACCGCTCACAAATGTCATTAATTAATCCATTTGTGAATTTGAGTGATTTATTTGATCAGTTAACAACTCAGTTTCAGTTCTGATTCAATTATCCGGTCAAGACCTGCTCCTAGACTTGATGGCAATGTCTGATTTAGTTTGTTAGTTAGTTAGTTAGGCTAGTTCGTTTGAAATGCTTCGATTCACATCACAAATATCATTGTTAAACTTACTGATTCAGTAATTTAGTTGAAGTGACTCTCAAGCTAACAAAACAAACTGATGAATTGAATTTGAATATGTTGACTCATAATTATTTATAATAATGTCATATGACCAAATCCACCTGACTACATTAAATTACACCAATGAAATTAAATCAGAAGGTCAGATTCAGGGCTTGAATTTCTGGCCGGAAGGACCATTTTTATAAGGCTTTTTACAATGTAATTTGTGAGTATGTGGGAGTAAAAAAATAAAGCACACCCATAACTCCCTGAAATATTCTTGTAGTTCACATACAGCTGAGTGTTCAAATGTCTCTCTCTGCTTCTCTGCGCAGGTTTTCTTTCCATTCCTGCTTCTGCTAGAGGAGAGAAATTGCAGGCTTTGTGGTGCTTTAAAAGCAGGTGTTTGTGCTTCTTTCTGCATGAACACTTGAGTTTGTGGAGGAAATTACAGAGCAAAGACCCTCACAAACCAGGCATCCCGTCCCCATTTGTCTCAACTTTATAGACTCTACATCTCTCTGATTTTCTAACAGCAGGAAAAACGACCCTAAAATTACTGTCGGCCAAATTGGGGGCAAACATTTCTCCCAATTTACAAATTATACATTTGCTTTTCACACTGTTGATTTATGCCTTAAACAGTATCCACTCTACGTTTTCTGATCATGACCCTCACTTCCAAAATGAGCCCAGCTATTTGTACATTGGAAAAATATATGAATTATCGGCATGGCTTATTAATACCAGAGAAGGCCTTGTAAGAGCTGGCTATCTGTAGGATTTGAGAGACTGGGGCTGGAATGAGTCCACTGAACCCTCCAGAGTTCTCCCACAAACATGCCCTCTATTGTTGTTTATGTTCCATTCCATTCCCCCGCCACCACAATGTTCCAAGAATCTCAAATGTCACAGAGGCGCAAGAATATCCCCTCAGATACGTTTTAAAATCAGACACCAACACACACAGAGCTTCATCAAAACTGGCATTCATCTCTCTGATCATACACAGAGCAGCTCTCTATTTTCTCTTGCAGTCACAATGCTCAAGCCGCTACACTCCCATCAAATCACTCAGAGATTATATACAATACAACCTTGTGATTATACACAGGAAAAAAATCTTCTTTCATGCACCTCAGCATTGCACAGGCAGGCTGCCAACACGCTGGGGAAATTCTTATTTTGGCGTAGAGGGACATTTAGACGACTCACATTAAAGGTTTTCTGTAAGGGGAGTGCATTGTCTGAACGGATTGTACATAGTAACCACATTTAGAGGCATTCGGTTTATGTAGGCCTATGGTAGGACAGCACAAATAGACCGAAGACTCCTCAAGGCCTTTTCTTGTCTCCTCACCTGAAGGAGTGATTACTGTGTCTCTGAAGGGGCTGCATTTAGTCTTCTGATGGTCTGTTTTGTATAGTCTGGGAGGCGACGCTGCTCTCCACACCACCCTCATTGTCTTTGAGTGTCCTCACTTATGGAGGAACAGAACGTACAGGAGACGAGTGACCCTCCCTGAGGACAAAAGTATGGACTGACCCGTTTTTTTCCCTTCTTTTGTGTGGCTAGAGGACTCGAGCTGAAGTTGAGCTGAACAACTAAACGTTTATATGTTGATGATAATTGATATTGAAAATAGTCATTTAAGTGAATCAGTTGAACAAGGTTACAGCAGTAGCAGTGAATGATTCAATTGTGAATTCTGACTGCAGAAGTTAACAACTCAATGGTTCGGATTCGAGGCCCAGTGGCTATGTCCGATTAATGAATGAATAATTCCTTGAGCCGATTCTTTTCAATTAATCAGTTGAATCAGTTAAAAAATTACATTAACTGATTCATTCGTGAATTCAACTTATCCAATTGCAGTATTGTTACAGTATAATTTTTTTCATTGATTAGTTGAAGCAGTTCACAAATAGCATTAAAATGATTAAATATTGAATTCAAATGATCTGATTGCATTAGTTATCAAGTCAGTGATCTGTTCGAGACCTGTTTTGAGACCCAGATTTGTGATTGAATCATTCTTTTCAGACTGATATTAAAAATAGTCAAATTTAATTAGCAATTAGTCTTATCTTCATCACTTTTTTTGGTATTTAAAAATCTATTTTTAATTAGGTCAAATGAATAATAGTGATAAAATGCTGTTCTTTAAATACTTGAATGTACAACTTACACTTACATGTACGTATATGCCTGTCAATCTAATGGAACATTTTAGATGTGTCATTTTAATCAAAACAACATTTTTTGGACGTTCATTTAAAAAATATTCAAATTAATTAAAAATTAACTCTAATTAATTCAAATCTTTTAATATGAATAGTAACTTTAATAAAATTGAAAAATAAAAGCAAAATAAAAAATCATAGCAACAATACAAAACTATGTTCATACTGATTAATTAATCAGTTAATTAAAGAAGTAATGGGCAGATTAATCGGTTATCAAAATAGTTGTTGCAGCCTTATACTAAAGTGCTTTTCCACATGTTCTGTCTCACCTCCCTATTTCCTGCACTTGTTTTATTGCTTCTCTCTATTAATGCGATGACGCCTTCTCTGGGATTGGGAATGTTTTGTTCCTGGAAAAAAAAAGAGCAACTGGGGTGAGTGCATGCGGTTCAGTGAACATGTGAGATGGGTGTGGTAAGATTCCCCCCTACACCTCTTAATTTAGCCCAGGGACTGAGCAGCAGGTGACCTCTGTGCCAGAATAGTGCCTGAACCAAGACATTTGGAAGGAATTTCAGATACAAACCTTAATGGCTGCAGGCAATGTTTTTTTTTTATTTTTTTTTTATTCAGGCTGCCCAAAATCACTGTAATACAGGTCACGTGTCTGCTGATATGCCCTAGAGAAACTGACATCTGACACAGTCCAACAACAGACGTTCGCAGTGCAGCAACTCCAGCACTGGATTGGGCCGAGAATCTGCGTGTTCAGCCAGCAAATCAGAGTTGGATACGTTTCATGGCTGGGGTGAATTTTGTCTCCCCCTATCTCCTTCTCTCAATGGGACAGGCAGCTGCTCCCCCTCGACCGCACGCCCCTCCAGCATTCTTTAGATGTGATGTCACCTGGCCTCCTTCTCGCCAGTTCACTTTCTCCTTGAGTCTCACTAAGAAGTTATTTCTCTTTTAAAATGCAATGCTTTCCTGATTGCATGCCTGGTTTTTAATCCCTGTGTGTTTTGCATTTGCATTCATAAACAAACACTTCCTTATAGCCTGTGCACATTTGTTAGCATATTAGCATGTGTTTGCATGTACTAGTGAGGTTCAGGCCACACACAAAAGAGCTTTTTAAAGTCCATTGATAAGCTGCCAGGTAATTAATGACAGCGCCAGAGATAACTAAATGTGCACAGTCATTCTTTTGCTTTACTTCCAGGCCCTAAAAAACTAGTCCGCCACCCCCTTAGGAGACAATCTGCTTTAATAATGGTTAGCTCATTGCAGCCGATGCCAAACATCTGTATCTGTATAACTATTTGATGGTTGAGGTCTAAAGGAAATGAAGCAAGGCGGCGAGCTTCATGTGTCAGTGTGTAACTTTAAGGGACTAATATCAACATTATCAAAAATGGATATTCATTCTGAGATTTGATAAAGATTACATTGAAGTGTTACCAAATTAATAGTCTTCTTAAAGATTAAACGTAAATACTGCTTGTCTCTCTAACAGAGCATTGAGCGAGATGAGCCCATTGAAGTGGATCCAGCACCAATTCCCCAAGGCTTGGAGAATGGACACTTATCCTCAACAGGTATTGCCTATAATTCCTTCTGGAAAGCCTATTCTATGTTCCCTTAACAAAAGATAGATAGATAGATAGATAGATAGATAGATAGATAGATAGATAGATAGACAGACAGACAGACAGACAGACAGACAGACAGACATTATACTGCTTCAGTTGTAACATATTTACATCCTCTATCCAATCAGAAAACTCTGCTATGCCTTTGAGGAGAAACTCACCACCCAACGATGTGTCACAGGAGCACTCGGCCCCCGTTCCCATGGCGATGCCACACCTGCCAATCACAGCAACCACCAAAGTGGCTGACTCTGCAGTTATGAAGAGTCCTGAGTCACCTGGTAGCCCGATGCAAGCAATACCTTCAACCATAACAGATTCACTGACAAACAGTCAGGCGGTCAGCAGCGATAACCAGCCACAACTAGAGTCTCCAGTTAATGCAGGTATGACTCCATCACAGCTTCACAGAGTGAGGCTACAGATGACTCTTTCTGCTGTCAGCACCTAAAGGTGTGTGTTGGTCTTGTGGTTACAGTGCCGTCTGTGAAAACATGGGCTCCAACTCCAGCCAGGACTATGGGTTCTCCACGGCTTAGTGGTAGGACAAATTTTCTTTGACTCATATTCACAGCATGTGATTTTATCATACAGTCTGTCTCATTGTTTGTGTCAATCCATGTTTTGTCTTACAGAGAAAGCATCTTCAGCTCCGGCCAAGTCAGTGACTTACTCTGGGCTTTTCTCACACAATACAGACAGGTGGGTAGAGTATGAATATACGTAAATGCAAATAGAATTAGCAATATTCTCTCACTTAGCAAGACAGTCTCACAAAAATGGTAACACTTTACAATAAGGTTCAATTTGTTAGCATTAGTTAGTTCATTAGTTGTCATTAACTAACAACAATCAATAGTAATACTAATACTTAAAGGGTTAGTTCACAAAAAAAAAAAAAAAATTGTCATCATTTATTCACCCTCATGTCGTTCCAAAGATTTTCATTCATCTTCGGAACATACAGTAAATGAAGTGTGAAGTGTTACCAAACAATTATAATATTTCACAGAACTTAAATGTTCCTCAGCCATCTCTCTCTTTGCATCAGGAATGTGGATATGCCAGGAGATTTATCTTTCGGCAGAGGTATTGAGCGCAGACGGGAGCTTGTGAGGTCCCAGACTTTACCTCGAAACATTGGAGCCCAGGCACGCAGGTCCATTTTTGAGAGGCTGGACTCTGAAAACAACAGGTAATGGAATTGTCCTGTTTGTCTATGCAACCACATGCTTTTTTAATGCTCTGCAAAGTCAATCCAAGTAAAAACCTCTTGCTTTGATCTTTCCCAACTCAGTCGACCCAAACCAGTGGATTCCAAACCAAAGCTAAAACGCTCTCAGAGCTTTGGAGTATCAAGTGCCAGCAGTATCAAGCAGATTCTTCTGGAGTGGTGTCGATCCAAGACTATTGGGTACCAGGTAAGATATTCCATAGATGTCATGTCATTATCTCAAATCAGAAGGAAAAAAAGGGAGCTTTTCCCACATATCAACAAGGCCAGTGTATTAAAACTAAGAAAGGTTTAACAACACTTCAGCTTGATAAGATGCAGATTATTCTGCCTTATAGGGCTTCCTATACTGTTATTTTAAGATTGAGCTCATTGTAAAGTGTTATTCTGTTTATTAGCTTTAGCATATCAACTTTATTAACATCAGTAAGATTGTGAATGGACATTATGTGTGTGGTATTAGAGGTATCCTCTGCATATATATTCTTACTGACTCTAGTGCAGCTTTGTAAACCAGCCCATGTGGCTCTAGTTAGAGATAGAAAATTAACGGTCAAGCCTAATTTAGTATCAAGAGAGAGCAGTATGTAAACATGAGAACCAGAGCAGACAGCTGGCAAACACACATGAAGATTTCCCTCAGTGACAGAGACGGTCTTTGCCTGTCAGATTTGCCAGCTATATACGGATGAGTAAATATAAATATTACTATAAAATACTATAAATTTCAGCATTTGAAGATAAGAGTCAGACAACAATAAAACATCTGCTCTGACAACCACAAGCAGTTCTGCAGAATCTCAAAGGACGTTATTGTTTTTCTAGTCCTTTCGCTTACTCACTGATCAAGAGGGAACAAATGCTAGCTAGAAGAATAAAACCTTCTTTTTGTAATATATTGTTATTCATTATTCTTTTCCTTTTTAGTTTTAGATTCATAAATGCTTAATTGATTTTAATTCCTGCACACTACTCAATTTTGCATCATCACAAATATACATTTTTATTTGTTTTTTTTTTTATTTCAGTTTTAGTTTAAGTTAAACTAAATGAATAAGTAAGTTAAACTAAATGAAGATGAGAAATATTGACTTGTCATCTAGCTGAAATAAAATAAGTTTAAGTTGTATTATATGTTACTTTATTTTAAGGTGTATATATATATATATGAAGAGTTCAGATGCAAAAGCCTCTAAGTGCCATCTGAAATTTTCTTCTAGAATGACCATTTTTATCAAGCTAGTATATTTAAGTTCAGTAATTTCACTTAAATGACAATTAATAGGTCATTTTCATTGTCATTTAAGTGAAATTACTGAACTTAAATATACGAGCTTGATAAAAATGGTCATTCTAGAAGAAAATTTCAGATGGCACTTAGAGGCTTTTGCATCTGAACTCTTCATACACACACACACACACACACACACATACACACACACACACACATATATATATATATTAGTGCTGGGCAACGATAAAAAAATGTAATCGCGATTAATCGCATGATTTTCTTGCGATTAATCGCATTGTTACGCGCAAAATTGAATAATGAATTCTAAAGTACTGTATTGCGCACTTTTGATTTAAATGTACTGCTACAAAAGTGCAATAACATGTGGTTTGCAAAAACTTTAAACAAATAAGGTGCTTTTATACCAGCAGTATTCCCTTTACACAGTATCAATAAAATATTTCTTATAAATCTCAACTTAAACATTAATGTAATCAAATCAAATATTTAAACAAAGCTATTTGCCACTGCCAGGGCATTACTTTTTAGCTAGCTTGTTAAAACGAGTCCAGTTTTCTTTTTTTTTTCTGAACAGGTATCTTGTATCAGGGAGCAGCAGACACAGTCTAAAAGGGTCATGATCACTAGATATAAGTCGACCAACGTTACTTCTCTGATAGCAGTTTGGTCATGGCATGCCATGCCATGGTTTCCCACGTAAGATTACATTAAACAGAGGTAAAGCCCAATTTATACTTCTGGCGTCGAACTCACGCCGTAGCTGTGTAGCGCGCGTACCCGTCCATCTCTCCAAAAATGTAACGTCAATTCTACGCGTACCGCAAGCGCTGTGATTGCTTGAACCGCTCCCCGGGTTCCACACTCCCTCTGCATGTGTAATTGCGCGTCAACGACGCAGATATATAATGAAAACCAACGCGTAGTCTATAGCGTAGAGGCTCCGGCGTAGGTCCGACACAGAATTATAAATCAGCCTAGAGTGAGGTGAAGTGGTCGAGCACAGGTGCAGCGACAAGCGGGTGCGTTCCTGTGAAACTGTTGCGGTCATGCTCGCCTCACGCACGCGCCCGCGCCCGCGCGTTGCCGAAGTTGAATTGTCTAACTTTTTGTACACGACGCGCAGCACAAATCATTGGAAGAGAGACTGATCCTCGGCTCGCTGTTTGTGAGTTTCCAGAATCTAAATAGTTATCAGGACATCAACAGGAGGGAATTCACATGGCAGAGGATCCCCGCTAAACTAAACGCAGGCCTATCAGGTAAAGTTATGTATAATTTTAAGTTAAGAAGACTACAGCTGCGTAGCGCACAGAAGCCGTTGCCATGGTTACTATCCATAGAGCGCCTGTAATTCACTCGCGGAGCGCTGTCTCCCTTTCTGTTCACCTGAGAGAACCTGCCAAAGCCCCTCTACTGCTTGTTTGGGTGTGTTATTTGCTGGCTGACCAACATCCCACCCCTCCTGTGATCATGGTTTGACTGTAGGCCTATGTGTATTCAGAGCCAGTGAGCAACGGACTTTCAAAATAATAATAATAATAAAAAACTGCGTTAACGCGCGATAAAAAAATTGTCGGCATTCATTAATAAATGCGTTAACGCGATAATAACGCGTTAACTTGCCCAGCACTAATATATATATATATATATATATATATATATACATATATATGCACAATGAAATCAGGCACATTTATCATGAGTAGAGTCAGTATATAAAGCCAATTTTGACTTTGTGTTGATGGGTACGGGGGCAAAACCCCAGTGTCCTCTGTCCTGTGACATATAATAGCTTCACTCTCTCCCGATAATCTGCAGAACATCGACATTCAAAACTTCTCATCCAGCTGGAGTGACGGCATGGCATTCTGCGCCCTAGTCCACTCTTTCTTCCCTACAGAGTTTGATTACAACGTCCTGTCCCCTGCCGAGCGCAAACATAACTTCGAGCTGGCATTCAGCACTGCAGAGTAAGTCACTGGAATGGAGGCGACTCTGTTCACCCTTTTGACAATGGCATTGAGATGTCGACACTTCATCTCTTTTATCTCTTGAAGTTGAGTATTTTGTCTGGTAATACTTTATTTGAATGTGTCCTTGTTACACATGTTACATGTATTTACTGTAGTAATAACTATAAATTAGGCATAATTACATGCAACTAGCCCTAAACATTCTAGAATGTAAAAAAAAGCTGCATATAAGTAGTAAAAACATAATCCATATAGATCATGCGCTATATTCAGTCTTAGTCACTATGAAAAGAGCTCTGTGAAGATCCTTTCAAAATCTCCTCTTATGTTCAATGATAAAATAACACAAGTTTGGAACATATTCATTTTCATTTAATAGCGCCAATAAAGTATTAAAAGTCTTTAAATAGGAATGGATCAGACAGATGAGATGTGAACTTGATGTGACCCGACCTAACAACCTGAACAGAACGATTCCAAAATGCAAGTTGACAAATCATCTGCAGTTGTGCTACACATCACCTCACAGTACGGCACAAAAGATAGTGTTACTTAGTTTCCGATGCGTCTGAGTCTAGGGTGTCCGTAACTGGCACTTTAAACCAGTAAAGCAATGGATGCCAACAAATCCCAGTTGAGCTCAGAGGAACCTCCCCTTTCTTGACAGCCCTGCTGCAGCATGACATCATTCTCCCAGAGTCCCAATTCCCACATCTTGAAATATTCACAGACCTAAAACTGCACTATTAACGTCATCTGAACATATGTATTACAGTTATCATATAAACTTAAATAGTCAACAGACAAGAAGAATGAATAGAAGCAGTCATACACATCCACCCCTGTTAAATCTGTGTCTCTCTATTTCCAGGAAGAAAGCTGGCTGCGATAGGCTTATTGAAGTGGAGGACATGATGGTGATGGGCAGAAAGCCAGACCCCATGTGTGTCTTTACTTACGTCCAGTCACTATATAACCACTTGCGCAAGTTTGAGTGAGATCTTGGCCCCTTCAGCCCCAGTTGAACACTCTGCACTGCCCTCTGCTGGACAAAACTGAACTCTGGTATAGATACTATGGTTTGGGGTTGCAAAATGTCCATGGGAACCCACACCATTTCAAGCATGACGCTTCTACGGTTGCATTTTTAGTCAAGAAAAGGTCATCGACTATTTATACAGACCCTTGAGACATGGCTTTTGTGTATGGCAGGCTTTTTCGAAATTGTGGCCTCTGATTTATTACAAAACAGCTTGGTTATGCTAACTGCATTATGGAGCCATTTTATAGACTGCAAAGATAAAGACATAGAAATGTATTAGTGGATTTCATATTTACTAATGAAAGATATAGAATGTACAGGAAATAAGGTACAATATATGTTCTCAGATAGATCAGCACATTTGTTTTTATAAGTTTTGTCTTTTTTTTCTAATTTTCAGATAGCTACCCATTTCTGGTTGTCTTTTATACTGTGTCTGTAGCTCAAATACACAGGTGCATGTGCAGCACGTACAGTACACAACATACAGTAAGCACTGGATCTACGTTATAACAAGACATGCCGTAAACCTGGTTAAACAGTGAGCATCACCAGGGAGTGTGATATATTAAAGTTATTTTTTTTTTTAACGCTTTTGACTCAACTTTAGCTTTTTGGAAGTTTTTTATTGTTATTTTCTTGTAAAAAAAAAAAAAAAAAAAAAAAAAAAAGACATTTTCCCACACTATGTGAGTCAATAACAATTACAATAAACATCAAAGCACAAATCATTAACAACCATGTCTCTTAGTTATGATTGAAACAAGAAATGACACTCCTGTACAAAACAGTCCAATAAATACTAAGATGATAGATGTGGAAATCAAGACAACAATATGGTCATAATATACCTTGCGGTGTCGAAGTGGTTTACAAAAAAAACTGATTGATTCCAATCTTGTACATTTTAATTTAAAGGATTCTTTTGCAAAATCCTTTTACTTTGTTAGATCAAGACTAATTTGTTAAACACTGTTAGACATCTCACTGTTTGGATTTTGAGGAAGAATAAAAAACAAACAAATGTAAGCTGTACAGAAAGAATGACACAAAACATATGGAAATATTGGATGATGTTAGTTGATATTAGGGCTCTCCAAGGTCTCCCTCCATAGTCCGGACGAGAACATAAAGCTCAGCGAGACCGACAACAGATGCTGCAATCACTGCAGCTAATACTCTCTAAAATAAAAAACACACACATATAACCATTAATAAATGTTAGTTCCAAAACATGTTTTGATTGGTGAGAATGCCGTGTGCACTTACTGCTGTCGTCTCTGTGAAGATATACTGGCTGCCCAGATATGAACAAGCAAATGCTGCAACTACAGTTACCAGGAAGTTGAATACAGTAACGACAACTGCCTTCACAGAACGTACTGCAGAAGACAAAATGACAAGATGAAAATCATAACAGGGAGACATTAAAAATGAGAAGAGAAAGGGGAACATCCTTACCTTCTCTTCCAAAGTCTGCTAAGTTTCCATGATTATTCATTTCCTTTTGAGTAAAACAGTATATTAATAAATATGACAGTATTTTCAAAATCTATAGCTTTAGCACGTGTTTGTTAGAAAGACTGTCAAAGAGAGTTCACCTGTGGATTTACATTCCGTGTTATTCTCTTATATTCTTCATTGGCAAGCTTTGCTTTTATTTTTTCTAGGCGGGCCACCAGCTGGGGGTTCTGTTGGGTTGAACTAAATCGTTATTTTTTGGATGATCATGCTTCAAACACAACTTGAAACAAAAGTCATTTTCCAATATTAATCTAATCCGAGATAGTAATGCAGTGAATCTCACTTACCCTTGCAGGTTTGATGACTTCTGCCAGATGAAGTGCGCTGTCCTCAAACAGCTCATGAAGATACACTGGATGTCCTACAAAAACACCAAACTCAACTTCTAATGTGCAATAAGAAGCTTCACAAAATGTTCCATAACATGTGTACGTTTCTTACCATTTTCTTGAAGAAGCTTGTGTAGTTTTCTCACAGTCTTGAATGGAATGATGGAATGATCTTTCAGAGCATTCAACTCTTCCTTCAGCTCTTCTGATATGGCAGATTCTCTCTCCAGTAAATCTCTCGCCTTCTCCCGAAATCTCTCTCCGATTTTAAACGAAGAAGCCATGATAGCAAAAATGTCTCCTAAAATTCAGTTCACGTTCACTTACTTTTAGTAGTTTATATCAGTAATAAATCTGGGTTGTGAGGACAGTAAATAAGTAGCGTAAAGCAAACAGATAACTTCCTTATTTACCCTATCAAAAGGCTCAAAACTAAAACTACAATCAATTCAACGTCACAAAATATATAAAGTAACAAAACTAAACTATGTTACACCCATATAATAGTTATATTTTATCTTAAATTGAGCATGTTTTCTATTCTTATCCCTGCGTATCAGGGTATCAGCTGATTTCTTCTTCTTCAGCGTGTTTATTGGCTGGTTGCAAACCAACTAAATAATTGTACACCGCCACCTACTGGCCTTTTGGGTTGAGGCGCATGACTGATAAAACAATGGAAACAGGGGTTTAAGATTTAATAATGGAGATATATTTTGTTAAAATCTTTTATTCATAAATACAGTTACAAAATCATGCTTTAGGAATAAAGTTCCCAAGTCAGTTATTTGTATTACCTGGGTTTATAGTCCCTCATCACCTTTTATTTTATGTTGTTTTTATTTAATTTGTCTATGCACGTTATATTAATCAACAACAACAAAAAACGTAAAGGGAGACGCATCTTTTTTAAAATGAGTTATTAAGTGAATTGCTAATTTATTTATGTTGTTGAATATTTGTATTGAATTTGTATTTCGTTGTATTTGACAAAGGACAGAACAAATTCAACATTCACTCATAACTACAGTAATATAAATAAAAGAAAACACGTTGAAAAGAAATACGTTGAAAGATTCGCATATATAGAGTCTTAATGGCTTTCTTGTTAGCTGAATGAAGAATACCGGTACATTGTTCAAAAACAACGGTTTGGTTGTTATATTTAAATGTAGGTATATGAAATTTGGCGAAAATCAAACGTAAATGTATTATATAATATAATAATATTCTTGTTTTACTAGAGCCAAATAAAACCAAATAAAAAAATCTAAACAATAAGAAAAAGTGGGGTCAATAAATCTAGTCAAATCTGTCCGAAATTTCCTTACATGAGTTCAATGCCAAAATAATAAATAAAATAATCTTTCGACAAAAAAAATAAATAAAATAATATATATATATCTGCATATATATATATATATATATATATATGGAACCGAAAAGACGTGTGACCTTTATGTAGTATCGACATCTTCCGGTCGCAATGCCTTATGGGAAATGGTGTGATACTTTGTACTGCACAATATTGCAATAAAAGGGTAAAAACTTAATTAAATGTTATTTAACTTGTGCTTCTCAATATTCCCGAATTTCACGCGCTTAAAATGTGAGTTTTGGTTTTAACGTGAAAGATATAACCTGTGCCCGTGTGTTCATGTGCAGATAGCTAAAGGAAGATGGCAGCGTGTGCAATACGTCGGGGCTTATTGTCCACCGCTAGTAAATATAACCAGCACAAATGCACTCACAGAATATTGAGTGCACTAGACTTCAGCAGCGGATTAGATCCGAAAAAAACCCGGCCGCTGTGTTCAGCTTGCGGGTTGTCCAGTTTTCAACAGAAGAGGTTCATGTCATCACGGTAAGAGCTAACTTAGTTAAGCGAACGAACGTCCTACCATGTCCTCCTTTTACATAACTGCGCAGAGTTGTAGTTTCAGCAAACTATTGTGACAGCAAATGCCTTTAAAATGTATCTGTGAAAAGTATTCATGTTCATTAAGAATGTAATATCAGCTGTCACGTGTTACTGTACAGTTGTTACTGTAGTTTGAATGATTCACATGCTTTCATACCTGTAACACCACTTACATATTGGTTCAGTGCTCAACTGTGCAGTTATGCAGTGCACTTTATTTTTTACCGAGTGTGTGGACAACCGAATTCTGGAAGCGAATGTGTTGATTACAGTACTTTTGAGTTGATCTTAAAATGCCATTGGAAAAGGACAGATACCAATACACTCAATTGAGGCCTAAAAGAATGACATACCTCAGCCTTGCTTTCAAGCCCCCCAAAGCCATTCCTGGTTACATAAGTGATAGTCTGGGCCTGAGCCAGCAGACAGTAAACAAGTCCTATTTCTGGTTATGTCCATCTGTTTAGTGTCCATAAAACTTTCAGATTCAGTCTAGTCTAGTCTGTGTCCAAATATTTCTCCATTTTTAATATGTTGCATAATATTCAACCTTGCTGGCTGGGATGTTGAATTCAATGACGTCATTCATCCTAGCTATGCAATATTACAGTTTACATTCTTTAATGATTGTTTCTTTGGTAGAAACAGGCCTGAGGGTAAAATACTGGAACCTGTTGGAATATTTGAAGCTCTGAAGCAGCATGGCAAATATGAAACGGGCCAGGTCAGTGATAATTTTTTTTGCGAAATCCCTTGATTCTGATTCCTCAGATGCAGTAATTTCAATTCTCAACATTCACAGCTTTTCCTGCACAGTGTATTTGGGTATAGAGGAATCGTGTTATTCCCCTGGCACGCTCGTCTTTACGATAGAGATGTAAGTCCTGCTGTGGCTGACAGGTATGTAGTTGAGGATTTATTGGATTTATACCTGATTATATTCTTAAGTTTGTATTTCTGCTCAATGATCCTCCTGTTTGTCCTTTGCTTTTTCAGCAAGCCAGACTCTGTGGGCCATGGTTCTAAAGAGGTGAAGGGCAAAATGCATACGTACTACCAGGTCCTCATAGACACCAGAGACTGCCCTCACATAGTAAGTGGCATCAAAATACATATGTAAATAGTAAGTTGGCCCCAATAAATTTTTGGACACTTTAAACCACACTTTAAAATCATATAATGTATTTTTTAGAACTTTGTTCTTTGCTGCATCTACTATTGTTTAAAAAAAAGGTTTGAAGTTAAAGGCACACTGTGGAACTTTTCAACCTTTATAATATATTACCAAAACCCATTGAGATGGTACATCGACTTACAATAGGTTGAATGACACGTCTGCCGAAGCCTGAAGGTGTCTGTATCGTTTTTACTAGCACTATGTAACTTCGGGTTTCGGGTAGGAACCCGAGCACAAAAAGAACTACAAAATTCGACCGCTTTACGGCATACGTCACTTCCCCCACCACCCCAACTTCCTCAAATTCTAACGTGAGAGCTCAACTCGCATTTGATTGCCGGCGTCTGTATGTTGTCGTCATGGCTGAATCAACAGCTACTTGGAAGAAAGCTAAGATTTTGTCAGAGGAGACCAAAAAAAGAAAAAGGGAGAGTGATAAACTAACAGCAAGGACGAGGATAAACATTGGTTAAGCGTTCCCTCGCTGGCGTGCGATAAAGGAGGATGAGGGATTCCCGACCGATGCTGACCTGGCCGTCATGCTTTTGGACTAGTAAGTAAAATATATTGCTTGCACAATATCTCTATTTTTTCAAATTTGTTCTCTGCCTGGCCATGTTACTGATTCTATGTTGTCCTCCATTTAACTTATTGTAACAAGGAATGCTAGTAGAGTAAGTTAGCAAATTATCAATCTGGTAGCTAAATGTTAGTACAAATATAAATTTTATAAATATTGGGAAAGGTTTGCATTCAGCAGACACTTTATCCTCTGATTTTGAAACGAAACTGTGTAGTGTCCATTAGTGCTGCCACTAACGACTAATTTTCTAACGACTAATTTTTCGATTAGTCGACTAATCTAAACGACTAATTAAAAAAAAATCAAGTGTTTATTTCGTTGTGTCCATTTTATTTTGAACTCAACTGAAGGGCCAAAACATAAAATGTCACCTGTTCAAAAACATTATGTATTAACAATCTAAGCATTAAGTATCTGCATTTCCATTAGGCTATACCATATTAGTCAGAGTCCTAATCTAATCCTCTAATAACAAACATGTATGTATTACTTAAATTAGCTCTTTGTTCTGCCTTAAAAAATGTACAGTAAGCTAATAATGCTTAATTTATGTACATTTCTGAAAAGCATAACTGATAACATCACTCTGAATAGTAAAGTAGATGCAATGCATTTTCTGTGAAAAGCGCTATACGAATAAATTGGAATTGAATTGAAAGAGTCTGGACTAGCCCACTATGAGTCGCGCTGAAAGCAGCCAGGCACGCAGTTATGTAGCTCGCGTTTACACTTGCGTGCATGGCGGGCCCGTGCCGCGGTTCGCGTGAATGTGAAAGCAACACGGACTAGGGAGCGCTTGTTCAGGAAGTTAAGTAACCTGCCCATGCGTTTTAGCTGATTATGATGCATTTAGTTAAATAAAACACATGTAAGGGATGATAGTGTTGATGATTTACCTTGGATACCCGAGAGTTGAGTCTGCAGTGTATTCGCGCATTGCGCGTGCAATCAGGGCAACACATTTGGAAATCCACTGTCTCCTCAAAAGAGTCCGTTTGAAAAACACAATATATTGACCCGCGTTCTGTTTTCTATCATGCGCCGTGCACGTTTGCGATGGCATAAGATGCACGCAAACTCAACAGGGTTCGAAAGAATTGAGTGTGAAACCAGACCAACGCTGCGGAGGGCGCCGGGAACAATCGCGCTCGCGCTCGCGCTCGGACTCGGACCGCAGCAAACGAGCCCACTGTGAAAGCTCCGTCACCTGCCTCCGCAATTTTTCATATCAAAGCAGTGAAGGTGGGCGGGAACGTGAAGGAAAATGATAGCAGATAAACCAGCAGGGCGCGCACGGCACACAGACTGGTGTGTGGGGGTGAATTACAGTGAGCTGTTTGTGACGGGAGACCAAAAATAAATAGCGGTCAATAGTAAAACGACACGTCGACTAAAAAAATTGCCGTCGACTAATTTGCATGGTCGACTAAGTCGACTAATCGCGGCAGCACTAGTGTCCATTAGCGTCTGGATACTTGTCCCTAATGCGCCACACAACACAGCTTGCTATGACCGCTCTATTGCCCTCCCCTAAACGCCCATGTTGCCACAGCACGAAATATCTATAAGCTGCATGTCTGTAAGAGCGCTGCTCTTCGCCTGGTTCCTGGACGTCATCGACTGCAAAAATGTCAGAAACTGCAAAAACTGATCAGACATTGTTTTCTGCGTATGCTACTTTTATTCAATTTGTTTTCTTTATAGAATTTATATTATTAATCTTATATTTATATTATTATTTTGGTCAGTAGTGAATTGATTAACTTTCTCCAACATACAAATCAAATGCCGTCTGCACACACATAAAGACACGGGAGGTTGACCGGTTGACTGTTTGTTGACTTTTGCGACAATGCTGCGGCGCTTGTGGCCTCTAGGGTCACTAGACGTGAAAATTACCGGTCGAGCGCACCCTAGTGGCCAAAAAATTCACAGTGTGCCTTTAAAATTAAAATTAAATAAAACCAAGGCTGCATTTATTTGATAAAAAATAGAATAATATTGTGAAATATTATTACAATTTAAAATAACTGATTTCTATTTATTAGATTTTAAAATGTAATTTATTCCTTTGATAGGAAAGCTGAATTCTCAGCATCATTACTCCAGTCTTCAGTGTCACATGATCATTCTTAAATGCTGATTCGGTGCTCAAGACACACTTATTTATCAATGTTGAAAATGTTTTTATTTTCACTTTTAATACATTTTATTGCATGCATGTTGAATAAAAGCATTATTGACTCCAAACTTTTGAACAGTAGTATACGTTGAAGCATTTTATTATTAAATAAGCAATGCATTCATGTTTGTCTTTGATGAATGATATTAGTGCAATAATGAGGTTATTGTCAACTTTTGCTACTTTGTTTTTGTCACTATTAGTCTCAGCGGTCTCAGACTGAAGCAGTCACATTTCTGGCAAATCATGATGATAGTAGAGCCCTGTATGCAATTCCAGGTAAACTTAAATATTCAACTATCCTTAAAAGTTAAGTTGGCCGATTTTCAACTAGCTTTGTATTGTTACAATGTCGATAGTAAGTGTAAATGAACAGTGTTTGTACTCTTTCTCCATGTCACCTACACGGTTTATTTGTCAGCTAAAGCCTTTTGAAAATTCTAGGGCATTTGTGAAAATGACAGGTCACAAGCTGTGTTCACGGCACGCCATGTCATAATTACCGTAACAATTCTGAACTGTAAAAAGGCCTTACGTGCTTGTAAATTTTGTAATTGCAATGTGTAAACTCGTAATTTTCTGAGAGTTACGACTTGTACCATGTGGCCGCTGTGCCACCTGACCACTGCATATTTAAGGTGTGCAGACTGATCGGTGTATTACATCAAAGTACCGCAAGAGCGATTCAAAAGCATACAGAGCTTTATTTACGTAATCATGACATGGGCATCATATAATGGCGTGAATGCCTCAGTACTTTGCCATTTTTGGCAAAAGCGGTGCTCGTAAGATTTACATAATTGTAAAAAATAATAATAATAAAGTTCTTCTGCCGCATAAACAAAGTTTTATTGAAAGCCCATTTTGTCAGTGGTAAATCACCCCTTTAAATTTAGGGGGCAGCATTTTTATAAATTTTCCATTATCTGCCTGTTATTTGTCTCATTCTTTTCATTTGTTCTGTGTCTGCTAATGTCTTTCAGGTCTGGATTATGTGAGTCATGAAGACATCCTGCCTTACAACTCCACTGAGCAAGTCCCCATCCAGCATGAGCTGTTTGAACGCTTCCTCATGTTTAACCCCTCCAGAAGTAACTGGTCCTCTTTCAACAGTATTCAACTAATACTAGTTCTGATAAAAAAGTTTCTGATGGATTGTGTTCATATTGTTTATTTAGATCCTCCATTCAATGCGAGAGACACCCTACGGGCATGGCAGGAGAAGAACCATCCATGGCTGGAGCTCTCAGATGTGCACCGGGAAACCACAGAGAACATCCGTGTGACTGTTATCCCCTTCTACATGGGCATGAGGGTAAGAATGAAGGGTTACAATTCTCATTACAATTTCTCATTGCAGGTTGTAGGTTACATTTTATTAAATGTATAGATTGATTAAGATATATTATACACTACCGTTCCAAAGTTTGGGGTTGGTAAGATGTTTTAATGCCTTTGAAAGAAGCCTCTAATTCTCACCAAGTCTGCATTTATTAGTAAAAACAGTAATATGTGAAATAGTCATCTCTTCCACTTTAAGACAAGTTACAGCATGATAAAACATGCATTACCTGAAAAGAATCATGTCTCATGTAATATCTCAATCACTGTTTCAACCGCGGAAAGGAATTATCCAACGTTTGCATTTCGTTAGCTATATATAAAAAAAAAACAATAGAGAAGAGCTTTTTTATTTACTATTAATATAACATCGGTGCATCTCTAGTGTGTATGTTTGTATATATACAGTATATATATATATATATATAAAGAGTGTATTTGTGTGTGTTTGTGCATTTTTATTTATGCTAGTGAAATGATTTTTCTTTGTGGCCTTGATTTAGATTTGTTTTTCTATGTCCACAGGATGCTCAAAACTCTCATGTGTATTGGGTAGGCCAAATGACCTAATTATGCTTTTTGTAATATCTCAATAAAAGGGTTATTTATGGAATGGCCATTGGTGACCTGTTAGAGATAATATGTTGATGTTTTCCCCAGTGGCGGTATTGTATCCGTCTGGAGAACCTAGGGAATGAGGTGGTTCAACTAAGGGAAAGACACTGGAGGATCTTCAGTCTCTCGGGGACTCTGGAAACAGTCCGTGGAAGAGGAGTGGTTGGCAAGGTGAGTTATTAGTCAGCAAAAGCACAAACCAGAATTAGATTATGGGAATATGATATGTTTTCTAAATGCAATCTGTCATTCATCTCACCAGGAGCCTGTTTTGTCTAGAGAACAGCCAGCGTTTCAGTACAGCAGTCATGTTTCACTTCAAGCACCCAGTGGACATATGTGGTGAGATTATCAACATTCTGTTACAACCTCTACCAATGCACGCTTTACATTTTCTAAAATCATCTGTTAGATTGGATGGCTGAATGCTTGAATTTCAAGGCTTTCACATACTTTTGATCAGAAAGATGTGATGTATGACTTTCACAGTTATTTTGCCTTGCAGTAATAAAGTGTGAATATCATGTTTTATTTCCTTGTTTAGGGGGACGTTCTGTTTTGAAAGGACAGATGGTTCACACTTTGACGTGCGCATTCCACCCTTTTCACTAGAAAGTAATAAGTATGACAAAGCTCCCCCTACTGGCTATCCCTTGTAATAAACCTGCACCTATAAGACTACCATCACGGCTCGGCTTAGCATCCCTACAGGCTGTTCCCTTATCAGTGCTCCTTAAATATATAATGGTTTTAGCAAAGCATCCTTCAGTCTCTGACTGCAGCACTGGAAATGTGTAGCAACCACATATCTTAAAAGAAAAAAGACATAGCAAGATGAAATGAGGAGTTGATCTTATTAAATGGTATGATGCAAGTGCACCTCGAAAGGCCGTATTGAGAGAATTTGATTGTGATTTATTTTTTCTTCTATTTATTTGGAATGGCTGTGTTCATCAATTGAATAAGCTTATTAGCGTTAACCCAGCGTATTTTCAATTTATATCTTGAGTTCAAACCCCTCCTATACTTAATTCCTTACTTATATTCTGGCGAAGACCGTCAGTGTACATTGAATGCTTTCTCCAAATGCAAATAGTCTAATCAATGACTTGATGCAAAGATTATTCTTTGGTCATGCCAAAGTCAGCCAGTGAAATGTGGTTTGACTAAGAAAGCCTAGTGGGATAAAACTGTATTCGAGATCATCATCTTAAAACCAACCTTTGATCATATATTTGGTTTAGACTACTGGATGATGAACTGTTTTACTGGTTACTGTAAATATGTTTGTAAAAGCATAAATAAAATGACATTTCCAATTTCCAGTTTTTTATTCAAATGTATGTGGTTCCACAATAGCAGCTTACATTCTCTACAGAGAAGATGCTTAAAGGGATAGTGCACCCAAAAATGAAATAACTGTCATCATTTACTCACCCCTATGTTGTTCCAAATCTGTATGCGTTTCTTTGTTCTGTTGAACACAAAATATATTTTGAAGAATGTAGGTAACCAAAAAGTTGACGGTAGCCATTGACTTCCACAGTATTTTTTTTTTAAATACTATAGTAAATGACAGTATTTTCATTTTTGAGTGAACTGTCTCTTTAAAAGAGGATCAATGAGGTGATGTCATCTCAATTACTTATCTATAATAATCTATATTTGTCTTAAAGTTATATGTGTAATATTTAGCTTAGATATTATTCCATGCTTCTTTTGTAAGTGTTAGTTTTATTGTCAATACCGAATTTTCCTCCTAAGAACAAAAAAGTGCACCAGATGATATGGCATGTGTTAAACACCAGATGTCAGCAAAGAAAGGCCAACTATGACCGCAGTGAACAAGTCAATGATATAAAATAACTTGAGGAGAATCTATGCCTACGCATATACGGGGATTTGGGATTGCCCGAATTTGGGAATGGTTCTTTTAATATCCTTTAAAGTGCTGAAATGCGTCAAGTGCAGACATGGAGCAGTCCCAGTTGCGACCATATTCTCCACTTGGTTAACTGTACCATGGCAGTGGTACATTCTCGACTGCAGATTGAAAAACAAGTGGAGGATGTTGCAGACCGCTTCACCCCTCCCGCACAGCCTGTGTCGAGACCTAGCGCCTCTCCGCTCCATCTGAGGGATGAGAGACCGTTCAGTCGCTCTCCTCTGAACACACCCAGCCCTCAGACGGGACACACCTGGGGAGGGGAGGTCATATGAAAGCGAGAAATTATTCGACACGGCACATTTAAGCAGTGAACAGTGACATTTCCGCGGGCTGCGTGGAAGGAAATACTGGGATGACCTGTGCGAGAGGAAAACAGTGACGGACGACGTAAATATTTACATGCCCTTGTTCACAGCACTTCTGCTCGCCGTCGACTAAACTCACACTGAAACCTACATCGTGTGCGTATGAGAGAATGCGGAGGAACTGCGATGTCAACACGCTCAAATAGTGATTGAAACAAAAACACGAATCATCCTTCCGTAAAATCATGTTATAATTCTGTGGAGCCGGACTGAGAGAGTTTCTGGAGGTTTATGGGACTACTCTTCTTTAATCTGCGGTCATGCTGAAGGCGTCATCAGATCTGTTCCCTACCTGAGGGAATCGAGGATTATTGGAGTTTTTGACCGAAGAGATCAATTATTAAGCTTTGACCTAATTGGACTGAATTACGAGTAGTTTGACATGAAACGCGCAGTATTTTATGTTTTGTCATCTTATAAAATTCCAAATAATTTTGCGCGTGCGGATTTCTAACGTACCAACTGACGTTGCACGAGTCAGCTGTGATGAATGATGTAAAAGTTGGACTTAATGCGCAGTAAACTACAGCACCCTACCTAAAACGCAGTTTTGATTGGAAATTGGATGGGAAGTGTGCGAATTATTCAATGACTTTCAGTGAGGTCAACTTTTAAAGTAATTTTCGAAGCGCAATCGTTTGTCTTGCGCAAATGGTCTTTTTGCGACCCTATAGCGCAGTTAACCTTCTTCAAGACGTTTTGAACTAAACAAAAGTATTTTGTGTTATATTTGTGATGTGTACGTCTATGATAATGTCATAAATAACGACAGTACAGTGTTTTTTTATGCACATCCCGTTACAAACATCGATCGAGCAGCTGTTGCTATGGTTACATATGCAGAGGCGATTCTGTTAGCGAGAGTAAGTTATACATTTAATGTAACTTTTGCGGTTACGGAAACGATGTTTGAATGCTGTTGAAACGTATATATGCTGCTATGTAAAAGGAATACGTATTTTTAAGACCCCTAATTTTCTTTGTGGGGGTCCATGCCTTAATTAGGGGGAGGGGGGGGGGGGGGGGTCGTACATCCCCCAAACACCTTCATAATTTGCACCCTATGAACGAGCACTTTGTGAAAAGATTTGACTGAAATCCCATTCGATGCAAGTTTTTATAATTTTATTACCATACATTCTTATTGATCTTAATGTAAGTATTTTTTCTTTGTCAGGTGAGAGATGACCAGTGTGAGGTGAACAGAAAGACTTTTAAAACACTCTTCTCCAATAAACTTAAATAGGAACGCTAAGGCTTATTTCTTATCTTCACTTGTTTCTCAAGAAATCTCACGTGCAATGTAAAGGACTTTAAATAGTTTAATGTGAATGCATTTTGAAATTATGCCCAGTCTGGAGGCCCTTCTCCAGGTTGAGACTCTATAACCAAACATGGGAGCGAAGCAAACGAAGGCTGCGGGACAGGAGGCAGGAGCGAGCCCTCAGAGCACAGGATGGAAACGGACCCCCACAAAAGACAGAGGTGACATCCTTACCTCTTTAATGTTGAGGTCAGGAGACAAACTGAGAAGCAGCGGGACTCCTCCTCCCTACCAGCGGCGCATCGGGATGATTCAAGAGATGATGCTGATGGCAAAGCAGGGGAAACACGATGAGGCGACAGAGATGCTGAAGACTCTCCGGCAGGTACAAATATCAGTCCATGTTTCTTGTAGGTTAGGTTAAACTTAAACAGAGTGATGAAAGTTGTCAGACTTCTCTCACTGATGAGTTCTTGTCAACTCTCATTTGAAGTTCATGAGTTCATGAAGTTGAAGAGTTCCTGAAGTCAGTGTGGTGCATATATTACAGTAGTACAAAAGCAATATTGCACTCCATCTAAAGCGTTTGGTCCTATAAGGCTCTAACGCACTAGTGTTTTTAAGCCCCCTGTGGTCGCAATGGTAATGTCCAAATGACTAGAAATCAGATCACAAATATAAGAGAGGAAGTAACAAAATTGTAATTACACACTGTAAGTATGTTCAGTCTTGTATCTATATACATTTTACTTCTGCAGCTTTTTGTTTCCATATGCTGGACCAACGTGGGCCTCTCAGCTGGTAAACATAGGCCCCAAAGCATTTGCCACACTGGCCGGATCTGTAATCTGTCCTTGCACCCATGCAGAAACCACACTTTGCTTTACAGCAGAGAGCAATTGGGCCAAAATGTCAGTTCCATAATGGGATGGTGTTATTTTGTAAGTTGTTGAAAGATAAAACTATGGAAGTTTGTTTCCGACACGGAATAAAACAATTTAAAAGATAATTGCGACTTTTAATTTCACAATTCAGACTATTTTTCTTACAATTGCGAGTTCACATCTCGCAATTTGGATTTTTTTCTTATAATTGGATTTTATAACTCGCAATTGCGACTTTATATCACACAATTCTGACTTTATATCTCGCAATTCTGACTTTGATATCAAGTAATTCTAAGAAAAAACGTCTAAATTGCGAGATGTAAATTTGCAATTGCGAGAAAATTCGTCAGCATTGTGAGATGAAAAAGCTCACAATTACCTTTTTTATTTTTTATTCTGTGGCGGAAACGAGCTTCCATACAAAACACACCATTGCTGTCACATTTGATAGAAATATGGAAATATCTTGAGATTCCCAACTCTTTAGATTTTGCATCTCGTAGAATTCAGTGCTATTGAGACAGATGCCCATTTCACAGTCCTGTGAACCTGTGAGAACAGGCACAGCAAAAGCTGGCCAGAGAGTTACACTGCACTGCATAAATACCAACTGTTTGCTTTGGGTAGTGATTATGGTCTGCTTTATATCGAATGGCTGTCTCAGACAGATAGGAACTTTCTTTGTTTCAGTATACCAGTAAGATCAGGCCAGTGTAGATATGTGCTGCCAGAACTCTTGCCCCATTACTATTTTTTGATCCAGCATTCCTCAAGAGTAAGGATCATTTTATGGACTAGAAGTTAATCTATGTGCAGCAGGGATCAAAGACCGAGCTAGTGGGGTTTTCTAATCCTCTATACTAGGTAGCATTACATGAACTGCTGGGCAGTGACAAAACAACAGGTGGCTTTGGAATACACTGTATTTTTTCAAAAGGTGTGGAAAAGAAGTACACTTTAGCATACTTTGACAATATATAATTTCATATATATTATTTCAAAGTATATTATTTAGTATTAAGTTAAAACTGAACATAATGTTTTCAGGCATTTAATTGCATGTTATTTACAATGAAATGAAAATGTATTATAGTTTAAATTTATATCAAATTACATGGTTTTAGGACTTGAAGTTGCAATTTACTACATATAAAATATATTAACTTATATTAACTTAAAATAATCATAATCAAGTACTTTACTTTAGCATGTGAAACATATAAAACATTTTTTAAATATATTTTTAGTAAACATTCAATACTATTTAGCACACTTCTTTTTCACAAGGGGAAGCTTTTTATCACATATAAATGTGGTAGTTTTACTGGAATGTATTTGCTGTGTATCCTGCAATGGGGGCTAAAGCACATTATGAGCAAGAAATAGAGTCAAAGGACAGCGTCTCTTGTCCAGTGGTTACCAAGTGCACCTTGTTGCCCGGAAACCATGAAAACGGATGGGCCTTTGATTAAATGGAAATCAATCAATCAAGATTCATCCCTCCATAGAGGGATGATGATGATAAACCAAGGCTTTTGCTCAGCATGCACAGTCTAGGTCCAGGTTTTTATTGACAGAGGTGGTCTAGTGTTAGAGAAATTCATTATTAAAGGGTTAGTTCACCCAAAAATGAAAATTAAGTCATTAATTACTCACCCCCATGCTGTACCAACCCCGTAAGACCTTCGTTCGTCTTCGGAACACAAATGAAGATATTTTTGATTAAATGTGAGAGCTGGATCACTCCTACATAGGCTCCCTAAGGGAATGAATCCTGACGGCACAGAAAGTCAATGAAGAAAATGTTTAAATATTCCATGTCACGACAGTGGCTCAACTATAAGTTTATCAAGCGACGAGAATACTTTTTGTGCGAAAAAACAAACAAAAATAACGACTTTATTCGACTATTCCTTTTCTTCCTTGTAGGCCTGAAACGAGACTTCAAGAGATTTCCACGACGCTTGCGCGAGAACTTAACTGAAGTAGTTGAAGGAGATCGCAATTCTCGCGCATGCGTCGTGGAAATCTCTCGAAGTCTCGTTTCAGGCCTACAAGGAAGAAAAGGAATAGTCGAATAAAGTCGTTATTTTTGTTTGTTTTTTCGCACAAAAAGTATTCTCGTCGCTTGATAAACTTATAGTTGAGCCACTGTCGTGACATGGAATATTTAAACATTTTCTTCATTGACTTTCTGGGCCGTCAGTATTCATTCCCTTAGGGAGCCTATGGAGGAGTGATCCAGCTGTCACATTTAATCATAAATATCTTCATTTGTGTTCCGAAGACGAACGAAGGTCTTACGGGGTTGGTACAGCATGGGGGTGAGTAATTAATGACTTAATTTTCATTTTTGGGTGAACTAACCCTTTAAGTTTATGTTATATGTAGTAACATTGAAATTATTCAGCCTTTTCTTTTAACAAAAACTAACCTTTCCTGAACTCATTCACTTTGTCATACTAATGATTATTTTCTTTCTGTCACGCCCACTCGTTTTCCGTTGTTTATTTAGTTCTGACTGTAGAGCCCTCACCCCCACACACATTCGCAATTTTTAAAATTGCTGACCCCCCCTGTCTGCCCTGTTGCTTTACAGATTGCAAATGTTCAATTATGTAGATTAACTTTTCCTTCAGTTTGCCTTGTTTTGCAGAGTTAAAGGATTTTGCAGACTACAAAGTCTGTTTGCTTTCTAGGTCCACATTGATATAGGGCAACATCAATTAATGATTTCAGGTATGTGAACAGGCAAACATGAACAAATTGACTCAGCTATTGTTTGTGTTTACAAAGCACAAATTTTGTATAGGTACATGGCCTTGAGGTGTATATAAATGTGACATGCACCGTTACATAGAATCCTTGAATCCACATGTGACAAATACTGTAAACAAAAAGCTTCTTAGATGACATATTAGAGAATCAGAATTCAAAAATAAGCAGTCAGTCAGAGAATGTAATTCCCATTCTCTTGACCTCCCTGTATTGTGGGTTTTTTTTTTTTCAGGATCTGGGAATGGAGTCAACCTCTCTGGACGATGTTCTCTACCGCTATGCCAGTTTCCGCAACCTGGTGGATCCCATTACCCATGACCTCATTATTAGCCTGGCCAAATACATTCACTGCCCAAAGGTATTGCTCAGATTCTGTGATTTTCTGTGACATTTTAAACCTAATCCCATTCACCTTAACATAAACACACGGGCTTTACTAATTCTGCATCCTCTATTTCTGTTCATTTCTTGTATGTTGTGTTACATTAATAGTTAATGAACATTTTAGAACTCTGCCTGGAAGGCACAGCAGATAGACGTGAAAAATGAAACGTACCATTCCAGTGCAGTGAGCATTAGGATAAAACCCAGTTGCTTAAGCATGTGTGAGTCTGTGTGTGTGAGGGAGAAGCAGAGATGAAGAGAGCGGAGAGGGTAGAGGCAGAGGGAGGTATACTTGCAGATGAGTCACACACAAAGACCAGTCTGCCCTCTTCCAAGACTACTGCTGCTGCTGCACGTAATGAAGCAAGTCAGGCACTATATCACACCACTAACACCCTGCTCAGCTCCTATAGAGAGCTGCACAAACACCTGACCACCACCAAAACAACACTGAGTGAGGATGCTGCCGATTGTTTTCTTTTCACTGAGCTCATCCTCCCTTCTCTAACCAGATGTAGTTGTGTGAGACTCATGAAATCTGTCAATAACATGTTCTGGTTTTATTTCACCCCAAAGCCAAAAGAAAGGACTATGAAATATTATTTTATATAATGAAGAAAATGAAGCCTATTTTTAGGCTCATTAAGATTTTTTGCTTTATTTTGACGTCATTTATATATTTGTATATATATATATATATATATATATATATACTCCCTCCTTCAGTGTTAATGATCATAATACAAAAAAAAAAAAATCACAATACCACAATAAGAAACCAAATGTATCTATATATATATATATATATATATATATATATATATATATATATATATACACACAGTATATAGGTCTCAATTAAACTTGATACTTATATACACACAGTATATAGGTCTCAATTAAACTTGATACTTGTATTCAGCAAGGATGCATTCAATTGATCAAAAGTGACAATAAAGGCATTTATAATGTTACAAAATATTTATATTTCAAATAAATGCTGTTCTTTTAATATATTTATCAAAGAATAATGGGAAAAAGTATCAGGATTCCACAAAAAATATTACGCAGTACAACGTTTTCAGCATTGATAATAATAAAAAATGTTTCTTGAGCAACAAATCAGCATATTAGAATGATTTCTTCATCATGTGATGCATTCAGCGTTGTACACAACGAATAAATCACAGGAATAAATTGCCTTTTTAAATATATTAAAATTATTTTAAATTGTAATAATATTTCACAATGTTACTGTTTTTCTAGTATTGATCTAATAAATTAAGCATAAGAGACTTTGCCGACCCCAAACATATATGTATATATTTATGTACAAATATGTAAAAAAAATTATAATAATAATTTTATGCTTTTATGGTGAAATATGAACTAGACATCTATGGATCAATCCATTCTCCAAACTGGGAGGGCTGGAGACTATCCCAGCATCTCAGGTCCCATGCGGTGGAAAAAACCCTGGACAGATGGCTAGTCCATGACCCTGGACATTATTGCTAAAAAATGGTATCCAGCCTCAGAAACATGCATATGCAATAACATTTTAACCAAGCAGACATAATGAAATGTTAACTAACAGTGGGAAGAGTGAGAGTTCACGCAAGTATGTAAGGTGACATTGCTCTAAGTGATGTTATTGTAAGTAATGGAGGGAGACAAAGTAGAGACGAGCTCAGTGATGTGACGAAAGGAAAGCTGGGCTGTCTGTTACACTCTCAGAGCTGTCAGAGCAAGCTGGGTGTATGATTACACTGCCTGGGGACCCAGTGTCTGTCTGCAGGAGGATGCGCTCCAGTGCTGACCAGCCATGTGGCACTGTTAATCTCACCGTCAGCAGCAACTAGGCTTTACCAACAAATAGGGTGCGTTTTCCACAGGCATAGTTCTATCTCTGATCCACTGCAGAGGTCAAGACCTGGTGCAGCGGAGAGACATGATGGCGGGATTGAGTTACATATTGATGTTTCCAGTATGGATACAGACACCTGAGCACAGCCAATGTGCCCTTGATGAAATACTATGTTACTGTTATCTTGGATTCAGGGCAAAAACAAATCTAATTTGGCCCAGGGTATAAGACCTATAGCAATTTTGTCCCGGCCCTCTGAGTTTTCGCAACCACTCTACATGTAGAGATATTTTTTAGGTTAGGTTCCTATTGGAGCCTAGAGTTTATACTTGAAAATATAGATAATTGGTAATCTAGTCAGGTATGAGCAGTGCCCTCTCATTCCCTGCAGTGCACTGAACCTGATTTATTACCTGAAGCAAATCAATGTTATTACAGTGATACACCTCTGTACATTTCAGCTGTGATTAACATGATTAAATTACTGTTAGAATGGACATTGAAAAAATAAAGACTCATATCCAAGGTTTCATCTTTGCAGTTCCTCATAATATGAAATGTGTTCCAATATCATAGCCAATGTTATTTTAGTATTATTTATATATTATTTAAGTATATTTTGATTTAGCTTCTTTTTTAAAATATTTTCAGTTTTAGTCATTTTTTACATTTCTATTTAGCATTAATTTATTTTGTTTTAGTCATTTTAATGGTTCAACTTTTCAACATTTTATTTTAGTTAGTTTCTCATCTATATTTTATTTATTTCGGCTATATTTCAATTTACAAAATCATTTGTAATAGATTCAACAATAACAACACTGATCACAGCATAATGGTTCAGATTTAATTATGGAAGCATCATATATCGGTTCCATATTTTTTACTTAATTTTTAAAAAATGAATTCATTGCTGTATCAGTTGTTATTGGATATTTAATTGTGTATTTCACTTTTTGCATATAAATGAACTTTTACTGTCATCTAAAGCTCACTTAAACTTAAATTTAAACGATAAATGTATCTAATTAATTTGGTAAATTTCAAAATGAATATCCATTTTTCATACTCTACATTATAAAGTTGTGAGGCCTATTTTCATTTGTAGCATTTTAAGCAAGGGATTTTAATTTGTAATATTTATCAGCTACCTATTGGTTATCATCCAGAACAATTAAATAATTCAGTTTAATTATTGACAACCCTGCAAGAGTATGCAGTGCTTTTCTTTTTCGCTTTATTGCTTTTGGCAGTGATGAATGTGAGTAAAAATAATAAAGCTTTCCAGTGTTGGCTGTACAATACATCAATATGCCACTAATATATTACTTGCTAATGCATTTTACCATGGACACCAAATCCCACACATACACATTCACAGAACCTCAGATGACCTAATGATATAGTCAGAATGAGTTTGTGATATATCGGTCAGTCCATTTGCTTTGCTCCTGCACAAATGTCAAAGAAATTAGTATTTTACCTTGAGGGCTCAGAGACCCTGATCTTCTGCCAGTCCCCATTAACCTGTTGTGTGTTACAGCTTGATTGATGCGATCTCTCTCTTTCCATCTTTGTCAGGAGAGAGATGCTTTGGGTTCCATGGAGAAGGTGTGTCGTCAGCTGACCTACCACCTGAGCCCACACTCCCAGTGGAGACGGCAGGGGCTGCTGAAGAGGAAGCCACAGTCCTGGTAAGAAAGCAGAACTGACAAGCTGAGAGGGGGTCTCAGATTTAGGCTGTGAGGGTAAATGCTGCCTTACGTTTTTTTTTAAACCTCATTTTACAGCGCTTCTATTCTTGTTTCATCTTGACTTGTTTCTTTTATCAGGGTTCCCATGATTAATGTATTTGGTGGTAATATTAAAAGTGTATATGTCTATAGTCAATGCACATTTTCTAGTTATTACATACACTACTACTGTTCTTTAAAAATGCAGTAATATTATGAAATACTTTTACAATTAAAAAAAAAAAAAAAATATATATATATATATATATATATATATATATATATATATATATATATATTCCTGTGATAGCAAAGTTGCAGCCATTATTCTAGTCTTTACTTTTTCCCATGGTCCTTCAAGTCATCAAGTCATTCTAATATGCTGATTTGCTGATCATGAAACATTTATTATTATTATAAATGTTGAAAACAGTTGTGTTGCTTAATATCAAGAAACAGCATAAAAGAACAGCATTTATTTGAAATCGAATCATAAATCACAAATAATAATAATATTTTATATAATAACTTCTATTTTGAATATACATTTTTCTAGGAATCAAATATTTGTTCAATATATGTTCTCAAATATTTGATATGCTATATTGCCCTTGTGAATAAATCAATCAATCAAATTCTATTTATATAGCAAATTTTCCTAATAAATCGATGCCAAAGTAATTTACAATTTCAGATTGAATCATTCTTTTAAGTTCAATCTTTTCAATGAGTCAATCATTCACAATTCACAAATGATTCAGTGATTCGTTAGCTAGTCGATATTTATCAAAATGATTTTTAGGAATGGACATTTATTTACTGCGGGAACACTTTTCTTTTTGTTGTCTTCTCTCTCTTTTTCCTCTTTTGTTTCTTTTATTTTCTTATTTTCTTTCTGCCGTCTAGCTCTCTATTGTGACAAACGTACTTTATTTCACATGAAAACATTACATTCTACGCTACATTATAAATTGTATTGATGCTCATATTCTTCAGCCCACATGCAGTAGCCTAGTGGCTCGCAAGTGCCTCGCTTTGTTCATTAATTAAAGTAATTTGGTTTTAAAATAAAAGGCTTTCTGACTTTGCATAGTAGGCAGTCAAAATGAATCATCGCTTTGCCAGTTGTTTCTCCCTGTACTGATTCGTCAGCACTTAGGGATTAATTACGCTTTAAAAACCGCATGGCTAATGGAGCATCTCATTTGAGGTTTGGGTTGGGTCCTACAGTCCTGATATCCTCAAATAGTTTTAATACACAATATCTTATATCTCCAGAACAGCTGTGTATACCACCCAAATCTCATCACCTGTGAATTGGCTCCTCAACTGGGCTTTTAGTGGTTTCGCCTCCGTCCATTGATGAAAAGAGCTGTTGAATTTGCAGATTGAGTCAGTGAATGAAAGAGCAGCCTCCCACTGTGTGCTGTGTTTTTTTTTTTTTTTGCTAACACATGGTTCTGTGGTGTAGACTCATACTTATGTGGCTCCTTTCCAGCTGCCGTTAATATAGTCAAAATACATACTGTGTAATGTGTAAATGTGAAAATACTAGGCTTTATTTATTTCCTGTGTTGATGGATACACTTTTACACAGCTTAAAGGGATACTCCACTTTTTTTGGAAATAGGCTCAATTTTCAACTCCCCCAGAGTTAAACAGTTGTGTTTTACCGTTTTCAAATCCATTCAGCCGATTTTCTGATATTTAGAAGAATATCAGTAACCAGACAGTTTCTGGTCTCATTGACTTCCATAGTAGGAAAAAATATACTATGGAAGTCAATGAGACCAAAAACTGTCTGGTTACTGATATTCTTCTAAATATCAGAAAATCGGCTGAATGGATTTGAAAATGGTAAAACACAAATGTTTAAAGTCCCTGTAAAGTCAAAATTAAGTATGTGTTCTGAGTTTGTCACACTAAAGAAAAATGTGTTATTAGCCACCCAGCCAAATTTGAATGATTAAAAAGCCGGCAAGTACATCAAATAAGCTATCAAAATCTCAAACGCTGGGGGTGTGTCCTCTGGCTGCGCTGAAACCACCCCCACTCGCGGAAAAGCTGTCGATGGTAATATTAGGTGAGACTGCTTTTGGGACGGGGAGATGAAGGCCGAGGCGGGAGATAGTCGGTTCGGCCCTATTCACCAGTAACAGCGGATTATCAGTGAATCCCAGTTGTCTCAGACGACAGTTTATAAAACTATCCTGTGTAAAATGATCACTACAGAGGCGGGTGTTGGCAGTGATCCTCAGTTCTCCATCAAGAATGGCTCTTCGCAAAATAAATCCACCTCTTCTTAATGTGATCGTTTTTAGGAAATTTAAATAGACACCGATCTGTTTTGTACATGATCGCATCCAGATAGTAGCCTACGCATTTCCGTGTCGAAGGCATAGCTAGCTAGCAAACTGTAGGCTGTAGTAACTAATAGTACTGACAGTAACTCGAGCGGCGAACTGATGCGAATGTGCGCTATTGTTAGGGGAGGGGCCAGCCTCAGTGGCCTCAGTGCGTCATCAAGTAGGGGCGTGTCCACGAGCTCGGGGGCTCCAGTGCGTCATCGAGCCCCGTTTTAGCCCCGCCCAAAAAATCCGGAAAATAGCGATGGTGAAAAACTGTTTAACTGTCTAACTCCACAATTCAGTAATTCACAGTTCACAGTCTGTGTAATATGTTTTAGCAATACATTTCTAACATTTATAATGGGTTTAGAATTTTTTTTTAGAATTGCCTTTACAGGGACTTTAACTCTGGGGGAGTTGTAAATTGAGCCTATTTCCAAAAAAAGTGGAGTATCCCTTTAAGCCTTTATTCTGTGCTTAACTCACTCTAGTGGTGTGCTTAAACTTATGTATGCAAGGATAAATCAGCTGATCTCCCCTACCGCAGTTCATTCTCTGCATTGGCTGCTGTGGTAAAGCTGGAATGTGAAGGTATGTGTTTATGTGTAGACCGGATTCAATAGCTTCTCCTTTTTATCCACTCCTGTTGTGTTGTCTAATCTTCACTGGGTGCACCGTTGTTTGTCTGAGTCACACCGCACATGGCACTCCATTTGTTACCACTTGTGATGTTTATGGTGGTGTGGGTTATTGTCGCAGATGTGAATGCAGCTGTTGGGGTTTAAAAAGAGAAGTGTTTCTCAGTTGCCCGTGTTTTGATGCTGGTGTGCCTCTGAGGCTCTCCTTATTCTCTGTTTGAACTTCCCTAAGCACTTTTGTTTGTTCTACCTGAACTCTGAGTTTACTGATGTGATTTCATCAGATCATTAATAATGAGGCTGTCCAGGAGAAATAGGAGTTCTAATAATTTCACAGTCTGAATGTGCAAACAGGAAAGAAAAACAAGGGAATAGATTAACTAAAATGAAAATTCAGTCACTATTTTCTCAATATCAGGAAACCACATAAATTTCTTTCTTCCATGGATTACATGGATTACACTCTAAAAAAGTGTCTCCTAAAAAGGGGTGGTATAATGTCCCTTTTTTTACAATATGTAAAATATGTTGTCCCCAGAGTGTGTATGTGAGTAAGTTTTAGCTCAAAATACCCCACAGATTATTTTTTACAGCATGTTAAAATTGTCCCTTTTTGAGGGTCAGTAAAAAAGTGTCGTTTCGTGTGTGTCCCTTTAAGTGCAAATTAAGTGCTGCTCCCGGCACAGAGGACGGAGCTCCAAGTGTGTGTGTGTGTGTGTGTTAGCAGCTCCGATTACCTCACGCAGACAAGCGTTCTGCATGTATGTTTAAACTGGAGTCGGACAATGATGGAGAGACTAAAGAAGAAGTGACAACATGTAGAATGCAACAGGACGTTTCTGAATGGTTAGTGGATGAAGATAGTTGACTCCACATCAGCAACATAAATTCAAGTCTTTGATTAGCATATTCTGTCATGATAATCTATAAAATCGCTCGTGTGGGAACTGTTGTGACATGCTATTGCATTTGTGTTACGTACTGTTACGGCCAGCTCGTTTTGACCGTACATAAAGGGATACAAGTACACTTAACAAAATGACTTGCAAGAGTTTTTATTAGCTTACAACAAAAGTGAAAACAACTTAGTATAACAAAGTCTAGGGTTCAAAATTATAAGGGGACAAAATCATAATCCAGATGGGGAATAAGAAAAGGTTGGTATGGACTGTAAACAAATATAAACGTCGCAAAACAAGTGACTCCTCCAGAGGCTGCCAATCCCCTGGACGAAGTGGCGTGAAGAGGGTAGGATCCAAGGTTTTATCCTCTCCATAATGAAATCGAGAGCAGGTAACAGGGGTGTGCAATCTCCCACGCCCTCCTGAAGAACACCGCCCCCAGCAGGCGAGCAAGGGGAATGCAGGGTCGTAACACCTCCCTACAAAAAAAAAAAGATTCAGCAATGAATCTAAGACACAAAACAAAGACAAAAAACAGTTAAGCACTACCCAGAAGAAAACAATAAAAGTTCTGGTAATCTAGAGGTGCGTTGTCTCCTCTTCACTCTTCAACAGCTCTGGGCCCTAGAGATGCAAAGGAAAGAACGGACAATACAAAGATTACGTTACACTCTAGACAGTGCGTCAGCTATAACGTTGTCTTTTCCTCGAATATGTTTGATCTCGAGATGGAAAGGTTGTAAGATAAGACTCCATCGCATGAGTCGCTGATTTCTATTTCTCATCCTATTCAAAAAGACCAAAGGATTATGATCCGTATAGATAACAATCGGTGCAGCAATTGATCCTAGATATATTTCAAAATGTTGAACAGCCAACACTAGAGCTAGAGCTTCTTTCTCAATGGTAGAATATACCTGTTGATGTCGGTTAAGTTTCTTAGAAAAGTAACTTACAGGATGTTGAACCTGGTTCGAGTCCTCCTGCAGGAGAACAGCACCCGTACCACAAGCACTTGCATCGATTTCAAGAATAAAAGGCTTGGCAAAGTTTGGAGCTGTTAAAACAGGGGCACACGCCAACAAAGCCTTGCAATTTTCGAAAGCTTGCTGGCAAGGTTCAGTCCACTGGAAAGACAACTTCGGACTCAATAAATCAGTAAGAGGTGAGACTACGCTGGAAAAATTTTCGCAAAAACTCAGATAATATCCCACCATTCCAAGGAACCGTCGCAGTTCACGACGAGTGGTGGGAGCGGGAAAATTACAGATAGCTTCGACCTTAGTCTCAATGGGTCTTACACAACCATTTCCCACTATCTTACCTAAATAGGTAACGGTTGCCTTCGCGAATTCGGACTTAGCAAGATTAACCGTAAGATTAGCTTTGGCTAAACGAGAAAACAGTTCTTTAATCTGGTCAAGATGTTCAGACCAAGATGAACTATACAATACAATGTCGTCAAGATATGCCTCACATCCTGACATTCCATACAGTATACGGTTTACGAGTCGCTGAAAAGTCGCAGGTGCATTTCGAACCCCAAAAGGCATAACCGTATACTGCAGGAAAGCATCAGGCGTAACGAAAGCAGATAATTCCTTCGCCCGACTAGTCAAAGGCACCTGCCAATACCCCTTCAAGAGGTCGAATTTGCTGACATAACAGGCAGAGCCGACATGATCGACGCAATCATCAATTCGAGGTAACGGGAAACAGTCCGGCTTTGTCACAGAGTTAAGTTTTCGATAATCTGTGCAGAAGCGATATGAGCCATCAGGTTTATTTACTAAAACACAAGGAGAACTCCACGAACTGAAACTAGATTCAGCCAGATTATGAGCAAGCAGATAATTCACCTCTTGTTTCAGCAAATCTCTTTTAATAGGATTGACTCGATAGGCATTCTGTTTAACAGGACATGAGGTTCCTACGTCTATATCATGGCCTATGATAGAGGTGTGACCAGGAACATCAAGGAAAAGAGAGGGAAATGACATCACCAACTCAGTGACATCACTCCTCTCCTTTTCTGTCAGATAAGAAAGATGAGAGGACAGGTTAAAAATAATCTCAGAGTTTTTAAGTCGCCCGTCAACTTTTTCTCGAGAAAGAAGACCCTTGTCCTCATCAGCATTCTCCAAAGAATCCCCACTCGTGTTGTAAGAGAGAGGAGATGATTCTGAAAGAGAGTCACAAAGGTTTACCACATTAACAGTAACAGAACGAACAGGAGCTGTATACAATTTCAACAGGTTACTGTGACAAACTTGTACCTTTTTCCTCCGGTCAGGAGTATTCAACAGATAATTGTTATCAGAAAGACGTTTAACTACACTGTAGGGGCCTGTAAATTTAGCTTGAAACGGATTAGCAGGTAGGGACAGCAAAGCAAGTACTTGATCACCCACCTGAAATTCTCTTAACTTAGCTTTCCTGTCAAAACGTTGTCGCATCTTTAGTTGAGTCTTACTCAACTTCTTTTTAGCGAGAGCTCTTGCCTCATATAATCTACGCCGGAATCCGCTCACATAATCCGAAATGTTTTCAGACAGTTTAGGCAAACGCCACTCAGCTAACACAGCCGTAGGTCCTCTCACTACATGTCCGAACACTAATTCATTCGGGCTAAACCCAAGACTTTCTTTGATCACCTCACGTATCGCTAATAACATCCACGGCAGACCTTCCTCCCAATCCGCATCGAGTTCCACACAATATGACCTTAAAAGGGACTTCAGGGTTTGATGAAACCTCTCAAGGACTCCTTGACTCTGCGGATGATAAGCGCTAGAAATATTGTGGTTTACTCGAAGTTGACGCAGGGCTTTTGAGAACTGTTTCGACATGAAGTTCGAACCCTGATCGGACTGAATGACTTTAGGAATTCCAAAGGTCGACATGAAATTAGTGAGAGCCTTCAAGACAGATTTAGTAGTAATGGACCTTAACGGATAAGCAGCCGGATAACGAGTAGTCTGCCTCGGTCCAAGACTGGTCACCAATACCTTTTAACCGTTATGTGTCAAAGGACCAACACAGTCAACTACCAAATGTTCAAAAGGAGTGGACACGACTGAAATAGGTTGCAACGGAGCAACAGGAACTTTTTGGTTTGGCTTACCGGTGATCTGGCATGTATGACAAGATCGAATATGTTTAGCCACATCTCGTTTCACCTTAGGCCAGTAGAACTGCCGCAAGACTCGATCGTACGTTTTACGAACTCCTGTATGACCAGCAAGTCCTTGATGAGCCAAATGCAACACAGAATCCCTCATTATAAAAGGAACCACAATCTGATTTTTAGGTTCTTGAGAAACATCTTTATGCAGGACAACTGTCCGACAAAGTAACCCATCTTCAAGAAAGTACGAAGGGGAGAGAGAATCAAAACTCTTCTTAGACCCTACTGCAGAAAATAAAGGTCTAAGACTGTCATCATTTTGTTGAGCTCGAATTAAATCCTCTCGAGAAATCTGCAACAAAGTAGTCAAAGAACAGTCATCACCATCAGAGAGATCAACATTTGTTTTCTCAGGAGTGGACAGAACCTGAGATGTATCCGCAGAATCATTTTGCAGCACTGTCAAATCTTTCTGGTCAGAAGACAACGAAGAGCAGGACTTCAGGTCTCTTTTCCTAAGACATTTAGACACATCAGATCCTGGATCACCTGTATTAACAGTATAAAAGAAGGTGTCATGCAGTAGAACTTCAACTTGACTTTCAGATAATGGTTTAGCCATTGATCGCGTAACTGCACATGCTGGAAACAAATCAGGAAATTCTTTTCCATTTCCAACATCAGATTTCCTAGGTGTAGATGCTATTATGGGTGGAGCTGCCACATCACTCTGTCCCCAAACATTCCCACCAGCTAAATCATTTCCCAGAATAAATGTAATCCCAGGCACTGGCAGTGCAGCACGAACACCAACTACTACTTCACCAGATACAACGGCAGAGGAAAGATGGATGCGATGCAAAGGCACTTCAACAAACCTCATCTCAAAACCTCGCACTAGTACATGAGTTCCAGTAGCGGTTTCAGAAGTTAAGGGTAAAATTCCCTCTAACAGAAACGACTGCGCAGCCCCTGTATCTCGAAGAAGACGCACGGGCACCGTTTCATTTGAACCAGGCAATGACACATTTCCCTCAGTGATAAAGGGTGTATAATCAACAGAAGTTATACCCTGATTAGCAGATTTATCACTAGAACCAGATAAATGACAATCTTTCTCATCACAAATGTCAACAATAACTGGTAAGGTAGCAACCAAAGCAACAGATTTCGACAATCTCTCTTTCTTCTTGAGTATCAGACAGTCAGATATTTTATGACCAGGCTTTTTACAATAAAAGCAAACCATGTCTCGTGAGAGTACAGGCTTACTAAAATGTTCAGCACCTGTAGGCTCAATATTCCTATTTATCACAGTAGACTTTGTCTTAGGTTGAAAACAAGACTTAGACTTACTCATATTGTGAATTTTAATACCAACTGAACTAAATGACCCATGATGGGTTAACACAAATTCATCAGCCATGATAGCGGCTTCAGAAAGTGTATTCACCTTATGTTCAGTGAGATGTGTAGCTACAACATGAGGAACACAATGTTTGAACTCCTCTAAGAGCATCAATTCCCTTAACTGCTCTTTAGTTGTGACTTTCATTGAAGTGCACCAACGATCAAATAAGTTCTCGTTTTCTCTTGCAAATTCAACATAAGTACATTCATCAGCTTTACTCAACTTCCTAAATTTTTGGCACGAGTTCATATGCATGTAACACAGCAGATTTCACAACATCATACTCACCACTGAGAGTGCTGAATAAACTTCCTGAGCTTTACCTGTGAACACACACTGCAGCAATAAAGTCCAAAAGCTTTTCGGCCATTTCATAGATAAAGCAACACGCTCAAAGTGATAGAAATATTTATCCACTTCCTTTTCAGAAAATGGCGGCACTAACCTCATATTTCTGTGAACGTCAAACACAGGTTCACCTGCATTCGCATGCTGTTGTGGAACAGGAGGCACATTCGCTTGTGAAACTTCAGCTGTCTTTGCTGCTAATTCTAACTCCAACTTTTTTTATCTGAAACGCTCTATCGTCACGTTCCCTCTCTAATTGAAGTGTTCTCTCCTCTAAATCAAGCTCCATTCTTCGCATAGCTAACTGGTGATTTAATTTTCTCTCTTCAAATTCTCTTTCTACCGCTCGCTCTTTAATAGCGCGATCATCACGTTCAGCACGAATTTTCGCGGCATCTAAACACATTTGCTTCTGAGACAATTCTGGAAATTTTGTCTCACTTTCACCATAAACCTCAGCAGGAGTAGACACAAACGATTCACTGGGAGTAATTAACTCAGTGCTTACCTCTATAACTCCTCTATCAACAAGTGACCGCTTCAAAGTACTCACCATAGTCTCCCTCAGCCTCTTTTCTTGAGAAGTAAAATCGACACTGAAGCGTTCGGCGATTTGCACCAACTGCTCCTTTGTACAACTCTCAAGCAAAGCTTCTGATGGACACGCAAAGAAATCCTCGACCACCGAAGACATTTTGTTCGTATATGTATACGCACAATCACAAAACGAGACCACTAACTACCACACGTAAAACGCTGTTTACCCGAAATACAACTCCCATAAGCCACTACTTCAAAACACTACGTCACTGTATTACGCAACCTATGCTCATTCACAAAACTTCTAAAGACTTCCCACAAGTCAAAACACAGTGTACGCGCAAAAATAAACTGCACTATACACACAAAAGCGACAATTTATCCTCATTTATTTTTGCAAAATGGATTTACCGTTTATAATATGAGAAAACTCCAGCTCCTATCTCAGAAAACACTAACTAAATCCTACCTAGTCTTCAGAGATGTACCGGGCTCGAGGCGACATTAAACGCTGAACTCCGCAACTATCAGTCAAACTGAAAGTCCGGAAGCGTACCCCCTACAGAGACTTAATCTCCACCCAGGATAACCTCCAAAAACAAGAAAGGCAAAATAACAAAACAAAACAACAAACAGTGCTCCGTCGGAAGGATTGTATTCACCATCCAGCTGGAAACACTCTAACTTACCAGAGTTCTAATTTATAAAGGTAACCATTCACAAAAAACATACACACATACAACCCATACTTACCAACGTTTCCTACCCCCATAGGATCGCGGACGAGCCTCCCAATTTATGTTACGGCCAGCTCGTTTTGACCGTACATAAAGGAATACAAGTACACTTAACAAAATGACTTGCACGAGTTTTTATTAGCTTACAACAAAAGTGCAAACAACTTAGTATAACAAAGTCTAGGGTTCAAAATTATAAGGGGACAAAATCATAATCCAGATGGGGAATAAGAAAAGGTTGGTATGGACTGTAAACAAATATAAACGTCGCAAAACAAGTGACTCCTCCAGAGGCTGCCAATCCCCTGGACGAAGTGGCGTGAAGAGGGTAGGATCCAAGGTTTTATCCTCTCCATAATCAAATCGAGAGCAGGTAACAGGGGTGTGCAATCTCGCACGCCCTCCTGAAGAACACCGCCCCCAGCAGGCGAGCAAGGGGAATGCAGGGTCGTAACAGTACTGTATTACATGTGAAAAGGAGGATGCGACAGCTTGAGTCACTGAGCTCACAAATATGCTCTACAACAACTCTTCCACTTCTCAACATGGACTGCGTGTTCCCGGGGGTGGGGTTTATGTAAATTTTTGGATTAGTGATATCACTAACCCGGGAGGAATGTCGCGTAGTCCCTACCAGCCGTTTGTTGTAGTCCTTAAAGACCGACTAAAGTTAGAAAAGTGAAATCATAATCAACCACCCCTTTAACATCTACTTCAGTTGTAGCCCTGGAACCAATTAATTGTATCTAGTTTATTTATTGCTAAATGTAACTTATTTACCATGTAAATTTAATTAACAAGTAAGATATTACTTGTCACTGGCATTAGCGCAGTCATTGTTTATGCATGGCCCATCAAAATATTCATCCAAACATATACCTCTATGTAAACTAAATCAATAATACATTGTAAAATTGTTCAGCATTCTACAACAAATATGTTTTGAATTTTCTCGACTTTTTCAAGCTTTAAAGTGAGTGGGGATATATTAAAATGTAGCGCATGGCTTCGGCATGCATATATTATGATACTAAGCAAGCAGGGCAGAGGGTGGCTGAGTCCTCCCCAGCTCTACAGCGCCCCATGGTTTCTAGTGTACATCTATTTTTTTTTACAGTCTATGGTGTAAATCTGTGGTGGAAAATGGAACTGTAGCAGGCTTTAATTTAGAGCCGTTGGGGCAGATTTCAGACTACCCCATTTAACTTCACATTACCTTACGCAAACCTCTGTCTGTTTTTCCTATGTGGATTAGCGTATCAAATTAAGTAATAAGTAAGTATAAATCCTTTTGTTTAAACATGCTCACATGAACAACTTTTATATAGTTCTATTGTGTTTGTTTTATGTTTGTTCTGAGAATAGACATGACTTTCAATTCCTCACCGGAATTCCTCCACGACTTGTAACATTCTAAAACAACATTCGGAGGCAATAAATACTACATTAAAGCTGCATTCCGTAACTTTTGGGGTTAAAAAATTATCCAAAATAAATGTTTGAGCAAGTACATAACCAGCCAGTGTTCAAAACTCTCTGATTGACTTAGCTCAATTCAAACGGTAAGCTTGCAATAATGTTTTTAATTCCAGTGGTACTGGTGGATTTCCGCGGGAAATTCGAGCATGTCTTTGCGTCATTACGTCACATCTGTACACATGAAGAAGGAGTCTCGGCTAGTAGGCTATAATGTGTGTGAGGATGTTGGAGGTTGAGATTTATAGCCTTTTCTCACAGCACTTGATATAATTAAACTTATCAATTTGATGCTGGATTCAGAAAGGTTCAAACGACAATCACCAGTGACAACTAGAGATTCATCCGTTGTAAAATCCAAAGACTTCGGAGTGGCTACAGAAAAAAAGAGACTGCAACCGGCCCATGCGAAAACAAGGATAAATATCTGAAGGACATTACATGTAGTCACGCAATGCTGATGTTGTTAACATTAACAATTTGAGAACAAAGTATAAATATGCACCGTTTGACGTGATATGATAATCGATCGTTAGATTTAATCAGCGCGATTTACTGCAATGCCTCAGGCCGAATAATGCAATGACATTAGACCTCTGCCAAAAGTGTGCCTGCACATGTTCAGCTATTAGAAAATAAATCTGACTTGGTTTTATTTCAGTTAGCCTAGCTGGTTTGATTTGCATTGAGAGATGATCTTGCCAATCTCTAGGTATGGTGAAGGGTATGTGATGATGTGGGGCTATTTTAATTCCAAAGGCCAAGGGAACTTTATCAGGATGCATAGTATCCTGGATCCATGAAATAACTGGCCTTTAAAAATCTATAAAAATCTAATAAAAATCTGCCTGCCTCTATGGGAATTTAACATAGGGGTGTCCTGACTAATGCCCCCTGTATTTTAAGGAAGAATATTTATTTATTTACGATACATTACAGTGTTTCCTCTAGGATTTTTTCCAGCCGTGGTGGCAGGCCTATTTCCCCAGGGGGCGTGGCCCATGAGTGATATTCCAATTGGCCACGCCCCCTTGCCCCAGGTGTTCAAACCTCCCCAAGTATTATAATATGAAAGTCTTCAATAAGAGTGGTAAAGCGATTATGCGCATCCCGTGCGCAGAATGATGCACTTGAAGCAACGCGAAGTCACAGCGTGCAGCGCTTCGCATTGAAAAGTTCAAAGCACAAAGCGAAGAAATTATATCCATCTATGCTTAATGTATTATATCTATGCAACAGTTTATTGAGCATTTTCTTTTAACAGTTTTAAATTTCAGTTACAGTGTGCATGAAGAACAATTCATAGTGCTCTCTACTCCAGTGCTGTGATCTAGCAGACACCCGGGAGAAAGGAATGATTTAGAAACTCCAGCAAGATAAAGTCATTTTATGCAAAGTGCAAACCATAGACCTTTATCTACAAATAAAGAATAATAATGGTAACATTGATCTTGAAGAGAGTGTCGTCGTGTTACTGTCGTAACCGGACGCGACGCGCTGTTTGATGCTGAATGGAGAATGACTGAGGAAAGATGAGTTTCCATTAACTTTAACTTAAAGACTTAAATATTATTTTTTACCTCACGTTATGCTATTGAATGACTTTAGAAGTTTTGGAATATAGTGCGCAAACTTTATGGTGCTTTACAATGTTTTTTTATGCCTTTAGCCAGGGCCGGATTAACCATTAGGGCAACTGGGCACTTGCCCAGGGGCCCACGACATCTAAGGGGCCCTGGGCACCAGGGGCGGAGTGGCAATCGGGAGAGTCGGGAGTTTCCCCGGTGGGCCGGTAGTGTTTCGAGGCTGCGAGGGCCGGTCTGATAAAATGTATTCATTGCAAGTTCGCCATGCGCACTTGTGGCCCAAGCGAGTGGAAGAAGTGCCTGTGACTTAAGCAGAAAGACGGCCATCACGGAATTGCTATATGGCGTAGGTCGTAGGGCGTGAAGAGCTTGAAAGCTGTTTTTGATGCGCTCGACCCGAGTTCGAATCCGCCTTTTGCCGAACTCTCCCTTTTCCCAACACAACACATGAGATGTAAAATGTATAACCTAACATAAAGGTCTCTAGCGTTATATTTTGCCAACGAACTAAAATCGAAACCATGATATGGCTTTGTCCCTTTATAAAACAGCACAAGACTTTAAGAATAGGCATCCTGTTTGTGCCGGGTGATTTAAAGAGAAGTGTGCACTTTGCTCACGCGATCAGCATGGTTATCTGGTGTTTTCTCCTAAATAAAAGCTCAAGGGTTTATTTCTTGCAAGTGAAGAAATTAGGACAAAAGTGGTTTTTTTTTGTATATATATTATAGTGTAATGTAGGCTAAAATATACTTTTGAAATATTCATTTTCATTTATAGTACATTTATAGGCTATATGGATTTTACGTCATAGGAATAATTATATAAATCATTATTGCATTATTATAATAATTGTTTGGCATCCTAAAACACCATTGATAATGTAATGTAGACTGAGACTCTCATAACTAAAAAGATGTTTGAGCCCTTTATTGTCCTGGTACAAATCAATGCTTTTTCTTTGTTCAAGGAGCAGTTCATGGGTTGAAGCTCTTAATTTTGATCTCTCAAAGAGCACGAGATTGATGCATTTAACCTTAAAATATACAAAATTGTCTTGCGGGGGAGCATGACTCCAAACCCCCCTAGGCACCGAGGTCCACCCAAACTAATTCCTATGGGAAAGAACGACCATTTATGAACTTTACTCCAGCATAGTACAACAAAGTTCCTTTTAAGTCAGTAAAACTGTAAATGCCATATTAAAATGTCCTTGGACAAATTATACATTTGGCCTGCCTACAAGACATTGTGCCCAGGGCCCTCTGAACTCTTAATCCGGCCCTGCCTTTAGCTTTACAATAACACAATAGTAGCCTATGCACAATATCGGAGCTCACTGAGAAGCTGCAGCCGTGGCGGGATGATTTTAGGTGTGGCGGCGCGCCACGGCAGAATGAATGTAGCGGAAACACTGCATTATTCATTCACAAAGAAAATTGGTGTCCTTAAAGGTTGGATTTTTCCCATTTTTTTTAATTAAGGGATTAAGATCAATTTCCAAAAGATTATTTTTTTATTCCTCTTTTTAGTCAACTTTAGCATGGGGGTGTATTCACTTATGCTTTTTATTCTTTTTTTGTGTGTTAGGCAAAACATCTGAGACGAAATAGACACATTAAATGTGAGCTTTAAAACAAAGAGCATCCTATATTTTCCTCTGGTGGAAAATTTTTATTTCAGCAGTTTTATTTTTTATGATGTATACACTATTATAGTATTTATTGATAAATTAGCTTTTATTTTTATATTTTCAGCTTGCATTTTAAAATTTTGTTTGTTTCAATAATTGTATGTGCTTTAGTCATTTTTAATTTTACATTTCATTTATTTTTATTTCAGTTTAAGTTTTAGGAATTTTAGTACATTTCTGGGTTGTTTTAATGAACGAAAACCATTTTAAATAGTCTTAGTTAACAAAAACAGCACTGATCATGATCCAAGTATTCATTATAATTTCATTTTTAACTCATTTTATCATTTTATGTCTCCTTTAGTTACCCCTTCTCTTTCCCTCTCCCTTAATGTTTCCACCCTCTCCGCTCTAGTTGGCTAAGTGCTAACATGACCTTAACCTCCTCCACAGATCAGAGTGAGACAGTCTCTCAGACAGGTGTCTAATTGTCTCTTAGAGAATTCATACGCAACAGATGTTTGTCTGCGGTATGCATGTTTATGTGAGCATTGCATTACTCGTAGTGTGTGTGCAGTTTCATCTATGTGCCTGCATGCAAATATTTACTATGAAACTACATCATTTCTGATTTGCAATTCTACATATACCTGGGGGAAATTATACATCTGCTCCGGATTTGTTAATCTGTTCGCTTAAAGGTTCTCTAAACGATGTCGGGTGACGTCACTTCTTGTTGACGTTTAAAGTATTGTCAATCAAAACGGAGGCTAGCTAGACCCTCCCTCCTCCTCATCCGCGCACTAACCCCCCAAACCCCGCCCCCAAGTCCTTCTTCGGTCGGTGATTGGCTGGAACTGTTTGTCATGTTTCGTGGAGCGGGTTAGCCCAGTTTGTTTTTGTTGCTGTTTGTGGAGCCTGGGCTGTCTACAGAGATCGTGTTTCTTTACAGTGTGTTCACGGGACAGGCGGATAGTGAGATGTTTGCTGTATGTGACAATTTTTTGGCCTAAAAAACGTGTGACATCGCTTAGAGCACCTTTAATGTATACAAATACAATCTGTATTTACACTTAAAGTTTATTTATCAGCACAGCAGTATATACACTGTAAAAAATTATATGATCAATAAGTTATGATACAAATGTTTCAACATTGCTTTAACTCAGAATAAGTTTTACAAGATTCAACTTTTTTTTAAGTCAGTTTAATGTAATTTAAGTTCAAATGACTTAAACATCCAAGTTGATTGTGCTTAGAAATTGAAGGCAGCAACTTTGTTTTGCAGGATATTGCCCAAATGCAATATAAGTTGATTGTCAAATTGTTATATGCAAATTAAACGATATAAACAGGTCTTTACGAACACAAGATATCTGAAAACTGCTGTTGTGTGGACTAAAAATATTGTTAGGTATTTGGATCGCTTCTTCGAAACAAAACCTGTTAAGTGGAATCTGATATGCCTTAGACCTACTACATGAGTTATAGCTGGACTGAAATGTGAAGTGCATTGCACTGGTCTGCATGTGGTGAAGCGTCTGCAGTCCATAACAAGCAGCCCACAACGCAGTCTGAGCCAGTAAAGAATGTCTTCCTCATCTCAACACAGGCAGGCTGGAGCTTTCTAGACCATCATCTCCAGATGTTTTATCTAGCTTTAACATATGATCAGCCTCCATAACACCCACATTAATGGCAAACTCGCTGGTCTGCATGGTATTTGATAGCTAGAATTGTTTAACTGTGAGGGGAGAAGAAAGATAGAGAGCTGTGTTAAACGAAAAAAGGATTTGGGAATATAAAATAGGACTAGAAGAGCGTGTGGAATATGGGCTGTTGTGAAATCATACTGTCATCTCTAAGGCATGTCTGCTGAATTATTTCTGCTTTCTAAATTTTCCCTCCTATTTCTCATCCCTCTATTTTCTCCTGATTTGATTTCTTCAGTCTTTCTAATGCCACCTCTCCCCAACCTCACAGTTCTGCCTTTTGCTAGATTTTCAGTAGCTTAAGCTCTCCATTTTGTGCCTCTTTTTCTCTTGTTGTCTTCTTGTCCTTGTCTGTGCACGCTCTTTACTGCCTGAGTGCAGAAACAGCAGGTTCTGAATGTGGCATGATAATGCAATAGGCTATTGGTATTCATTCCTGTCATGTTCCTTACGGCTGTCTGCATCTCTGGCTTTCTCAATTTCATTCCATGTCTGTCTTTATTCTAGCAGTGACTTTGATGTTTCGTTTTGCACGTGGCCTCCAATTAATGGTGTCTTAACATTGATGCTTTTGCAGTGATTTACATAGCCATCCAGAAAGCTGTCATGTCAGAGTTACTGATGCCTGAGAGGCTGAGTAAAAGAGCTGTTTGACAAAAGACAACGTGAAATAGCTTTAAGTCAGCTTTTAAAATGAACATAAACTTATTACACAAAGATCTTAAACAAACCTTCTGGCACTTTACACAAATTGACTACAAAATTTAGCCTGAACGTCATAAAAATGTTAGTTGTCAATCTCTGGAAGTCAACTGAATATTAAGTTAGCATTTTTTGTTTTATATGAAGTTCTCAATTTTTGCAAGTGTAAAAAGTATTTATAAAAATTGAGAAAATGTTTTGTAATGGGGGAAATCATGCAGTAAAATTATGTGTTCACAAAATAACTACATATTATACAGAAATAACTCAAATTAATTGAATATCAATTCAATAGACTAAATAAAAATAATGACTTTTTGTATTAGTAGGATATACACTCACCTAAAGGATTATTAGGAACACCTGTTCAATTTCTCATTAATGCAATTATCTAATCAACCAATCACATGGCAGTTGCTTCAATGCATTTAGGGGTGTGGTCCTGGTCAAGACAATCTCCTGAACTCCAAACTGAATGTCAGAATGGGAAAGAAAGGTGATTTAAGCAATTTTGAGCGTGGCATGGTTGTTGGTGCCAGACGGGCCTGTCTGAGTATTTCATAATCTTCTCAGTTACTGGGATTTTCACGCACAACCATTAATAGGGTTTACAAAGAATGGTGTGAAAAGGGAAAAACATCCAGTATGCGGCAGTCCTGTGGGCGAAAATGCCTTGTTGATGCTAGAGGTCAGAGGAGAATGGGCCGACTGATTCAAGCTGATAGAAGAGCAACTTTGACTGAAATAACCACTCGTTACAACCGAGGTATGGAGCAAAGAATTTGTGAAGCCACAACACGCACAAACTTGAGGCGGATGGGCTACAACAGCAGAAGACCCCACCGGCTACCACTCATTTCCACTACAAATAGGAAAAAGAGGCTACAATTTGCAAGAGCTCACCAAAATTGGACAGTTGAAGACTGGAAAAATGTTGCCTGGTCTGATGAGTCTCGATTTCTATTCAGACATTCAGATGGTAGAGTCAGAATTTGGCGTAAACAGAATGAGAACATGGATCCATCATGCCTTGTTACCACTGTGCAGGCTGGTGGTGGTGGTGTAATGGTGTGGGGGATGTTTTCTTGGCACTTTAGGCCCCTTAGTGCTAATTGGGCATCGTTTAAATGCCACGGCCTACCTGAGCATTGTTTCTGACCATGTCCATCCCTTTATGGCCACCATGTACCCATCCTCTGATGGCTACTTCCAGCAGGATAATGCACCATGTCACAAAGCTCGAATCATTTCAAATTGGTTTCTTGAACATGACAATAAGTTCACTGTACTAAAATGGCCCCCACAGTCACCAGATCTCAACCCAATAGAGCATCTTTGGGATGTAGTGGAACGGGAGCTTCGTGCCCTGGATGTGCATCACACAAATCTCCATCAACTGCAAGATGCTATCCTATCAATATGGGCCAATATTTCTAAAGAATGCTTTCAGCACCTTGTTGAATCAATGCTACGTAGAATTAAGGCAGTTCTGAAGGGGAAAGGGGTTCAAACACAGTATTAGTATGGTGTTCCTAATAATTCTTTAGGTTAGTGTAGATTCAAAGCAATGGGACAGCAAAGTGTACTGCATTCACGGAAAGTGCTTGCTATTTTAAATGATAGAATATGTTCTACATCATACTAAGCTAAATGTTAACTAATATAAATAGTCCGCACATTCAGTCATCCTTGCATACCCTGCAAAAGGTGGTTTACTTCAGGTATTATTTCAATGATGGTAATCCTTTTTTGCTCGTCACACACCTTTTGACCGTCACACACCTTTCCAGTGTGTTGGAGAATTGAACAGTATAATGATAGAATCTGCACTCAGTCATAATTACCACACTTATTATGGAAGAGTCTTCAACATATTATCTGAGGGTCTAAGGTCATTTTTATTGATCTACATTAAATCTACATTTAGTGTTGGTACATTTGTTTACGTTTTTGAAAAACATATCTTATGCTCACCAGGGCTACATTTATTTGATGAAAATACAGTAAAAACAGTCATATTTTGAAACATTATCTCTGTTTTAAATAACTGTCTTTTATTTGAATATGTTTTAAAATGTAATTTATTCCTGTGATGGCAAATTACTCCAGTCTTCAGCGTCACATGATCCTTTAGAAATCATTCTAATATGCTGATTTGCAGCTCAAGTAACATCTCTTATTATTATCAATGTTGAAAACCGTTGTGCTGCTTAATATTTTTGTGTAAGTGGTGATTTAATGCACTGACCCCAAACTTTGAAGAATACTGGATATAGTGTATCCAGCTATGTAAATGATGGATTTACAGTTATTTTCTTTTACCCATTTTTATTGAAAACATAAAAATTATTTTATGGGTTGGGTGTTTTCCTTTTTCTCTCTTTTTTTTCCATTTTTGACAGCATGTGAATGAATTGTAACAATGCAATTCAGGATGGCGCATCTCTGACACCCTCCCACCCACCTGCTGCTCAGTCTTTACTTTATCTTCAGTAATCGAAAGGGTTCATTTCTGTTTAGCTGAGAAATGAGAAACTTCAACCTTATTATTTTCGGTAATTAAGTCGAACCTTCTTTCCAATCTATCACACCGAAGTAATCACCTGATTTCATTCAGTTTCACAGGAAAGGATTTTTCACAGCACACACCTGCTTTCGGGTCGATAATAGTCTTGTGTAAGAAAATAAATGAGTGCTGGAAGTAAAGACACCATTCTAACCGTAAAAATCAAGACATGGGGCAGACAAAATGTATTGCTTGTCACTATCTGCTTTTTTTAAATTGAAGGGTGATTTAAATTTCAGATGAATTAAAAAGCTGCATTAAATAAATTAAGCATTACGTAGATTGCAAAATCTCTCTGATTATCCTTTGCAGCTTAAATAACTCAGGTGCTTTCTAAGCAGTCAAAAGCTGCTTTGGTGACATATGTTGCATATGAAAATAAAGTACAGGAAAGATTACTTGGGGAAGATTATATGCAACCAATGATTCCTCAGACCGGAGAGTTATTTAACCTGTTAACTTTCACAACCCCCTTTTTGAGCATAGATCTAAACTTAAATGGTTGTAATTTATGAATGCTTCGGAATACAGCCCCAAGGTTGGTCTCTTTTTAAAGAAGACACTCAGCAAATTGCAGAAGTGAAAGAACTCCAAACATTTAAAGTTGTAGAAGTTCACAAATGTGAACTAAACTTTATTTTATACAAAATATATATTACAAAATAATGTCTCTGAAAAAATGACTCTAATTTCTAGAAAATCAAAGCCATATATCTAATCAAAATTGTGCTCCAAATTTGAAGTTGATATCACAAAAATTGAGCCAGCTAAAAGGATTTAAAGTACCTTTTTCCATGGTAACACAATGTCCAATTTTTACAGAACGAATTTAGAATGTTTAAGCTTTGGAATGATACATCATTTATGATGATTACTATAATATGAGATTGGGAAAAAAACAAAAAGGCATTAAAAAAGGTGTGCTAACTGTCCCATTACTGGGACACTGACAGTCAACAGGGCATGCGATTAATGCATTCGAGGGGGTTTTATAAAAATCTGTTTTATAAAGAACAATGGCAAAAATATTAATATAGCTGCAAGCAGCCATTAGTGGGGCCAAGCGCAAGAAGTGGCAACAGATGCCATCATGGGTGGGAGTGGCAGACCAACTGCAGCAAGGAGCAATTAAAAACATTTTAAGAGAATTTTGGGCAAATGGCTAAAAAAATCATATATACAGTAACTTTTAAGATGATTTAATGTATTATCACTTTCGACCAATAGGTGGCGCAGTTACGAAATCGATGTGATGTGGTCAGAGTGAGGTGACAATGACACATACAAAGTTTGGTGTCAAAATGTCAAGGCATTGCAGAGATAAAGACTTAATAGTCATTTTGGCAGCATGCCTCAACTTTGCTGCTGCGGTATACGAAAACTGTTAAGCGAATCATCTTGAATTCCATAACTTTTAGTCGGCATGGTCTGGAGATGATATGATTAAATTTTGGTGAAAATCGGACGAATGGTCTAGGAGAAGTTCGAAAAAGAAGGTTTTGAAAGTAAATAAAGATGGCGGACAGGAAGTTCCTCCAAATGCGTCAAACTTGGTATCTATGTTCTCGGCATGACCCAAGGAATCTATTAAGACCAGTGTCATTACAATAGGCATATTTTTTCAAAAGTTATTAGCATTTTTGGAAATTTAATTGTAACTTTTGACCACTAGGTGGCGCTGTTTCAAAACTTCTCAGGCTCCTTCAGGGCATCGTACTGATGATCCATACCGAGTTTCGTAACAATTCGTTCATGCGTTCAGAAAATACAGCATTTTAGCACATAATTCAAAATGGCCGACAGCCAAAATGGCTGATCTGGGAATATTGAATATCAGTCAACTCGGCATGACTCCCTGAATCTAACGAGACCACATTTATGATTTTTGGACAAACCAATCAGAAGTTATAAGCAAAAATAGCCATTTTTCATATCTCCGGACCAGTAGGTGGCGCTGCGCCGAAACACAGCATGTAGTCTCAGGTCATGCTTGTCATGACATGTACCAAGTTTGGTCTGAATTCGATAAAGCGTTGCGGAGATACAGCCTTACGTTTGTTTTTTCAAGCGCTACGTCAAATTAGTTTGCGCGTTTATCGAAAACGATTTGATGAATCAACTTGAATTCCATAACTTTTTGTCAGCACTACCTAAATGTAAATCGGACAAACCGTCTAGGAGGAGTTCGAAAAAGTAGGTTTTTCGGATAAATCAAAATGTCGGAAAATTTTTCATGACGGAAAATGACATCATAGGGTGCAATCCAGGGCCGGATTAACCATTAGGGCAACTGGGCATTTGCTCAGGGGCCTACGACATCGTAGGGGCCCTGGGCACCAGGGGCGGAGTGGCAATCGGGAGAGTCAGGAGTTTCCCCGGTGGGCCGGTAGTGTTTCGAGGCACTTGGGGCCCAAGCGAGGGGAAGAAATTTTTTTTTTTACATTTTAGATAACGGAGCGTATATTTGCACTAAGTGCCTGTCTTTTCAGCAAAAAGACGCCCGTCACGAAATAGCTACAGTGGTGTAGGTCGTAGAGCGTGAAGTGCGTGAAAGAGCTTTTGATGCGCTTGACCCGAGTTCGAATCGCCTTTTGCCGAATTCTCTTCTCCCTTTTCCCAACACATATGAGATATAAAATGGATAACCCAACATAAAGGTGTCTAGCGTTATATTTTGCCAAAGAACTAAAATCGAAACCATGATATGGCTTTGTGCCTTTATAAAACAGCACAATACTTTAAGAATAGGCATCCTGTTTGTGCTGAGTGATTTAAAGAAATGTGTGCACATTGCTCACGCGATCAGCATGGTGTTTTCTCCTAAATAAAAGCTCAAGGGTTTATTTCTTGCAAGTGAAGAAATTAGGACAAAAGTATTTTAATTTTCCTATATTATAGTGTAATGTAGGCTAAAATATACTTCTGAAATATTAATTTTCATTTATATAGTACATTTATAGGCTATGTGGATTTCACGTCATAGGAATAATTATATAAATCATTATTACATTATTATAATAATTGTTTAGCATCTGAAAACATCATTGATAATGTAATGTAGACTGAGACTCTCATAACTAAAAAGATGTTTGAGCCCTTTATTGTCCTGGTACAAATCAATGCTTTTTCTTTGTTCAACGAGCAGTTCATGGGTTGAAGCTCTTAATTTTGATCTCTCAAAGAGCACGAGATTGATGCATTTAAACTTAAAATATACAAAATTTTCTTGCGGGGGAGCGTGCCCCCAAACCCCCCTAGAGGCACAGAGGTCCACCCAACATAGTTTTACAAATTCCTATGGGAAAGAACGACCATTTATGAACTTTACTCCAGCATAGTACAACAAAGTTCCTTTTAAGTCAGTAAAACTGTAAATGCCATATTAAAATGTCCTTGGAGGGGCCTAAGAGGGGGCCTACAAGACATTGTGCCCAGGGGCCTCTGAACTCTTAATCCGGCCCTGGTGCAATCGAATCGTCATGAGCTCAGGAATCAGAGGAAATATTATTATGGAAAAGTTTTTGAAATGCTTTTGAAATACTTTTGAAATAGTTTTCTAAAGTTATGAAAGTCACATGACAAATATCATTTTGCTAATAGATCGTTTGAATATTTCTGCTTAACGTCACTCCTTTTGGAAATGATCAAATGCTGTGAAGAGAATGTAAGTGGGTCAGATGCACTCCGGGTGAGGTTGCTGAGAGAGGGAAATACTTTTTCTCTTAAAGAGGGTGGGATTCGGGATCCTTACCAGTAATATCAGGAGAGTTGATATCCTGATCAGCTTTAGCCATTTCCTTGACATTGCTGCTGTTTTATTTACTAGGACTATGACAGGATCAGAGCGGGGCTGGAAATAAATCATTCAGAATGAGCATAGCATGTCAAATCAGGATGTTATTATTCCTCTCTCTTCCTCAAATGCCAGTTCAATAAGATATATGCATGTCCTGGTGTGAATTAATGATGGCCACATTATGAATTAATATTCTTGCCGTTTCTGTTCTCGCTTTCACTCTTTCTCTCTTCATTCTCGCACTGGCAAGCTGTGGTGACACACTGAGCTGATTATGAGTTTGCTGCATGTGCAGCGGTTACAGCAATGCATTTGTTCTCTTTTACTTAATTAACCAGCTTCTCTTCCTGCCTTCTTCTTCTGTTCCCCACTATCACTCCATTTATCTATCTCTTAATAAATCTCTTACTTAATAAATCAGCTTCTTTTCCTACCTTCTTCTTCTGTTCCCCACTATCACTCCATTTATCTATCTCTTAATAAATCTCTTACTTAATAAATCAGCTTCTTTTCCTACCTTCTTCTTCTGTTCCCCACTATCACTCCATTTATCCATCTCTTTAGTTTCTTAATCCATACTTGACAAATACAATCCGACATCATGATTTAATTAACTCTTAAATTCTATGCTGTTCGTATTTCCAGGGGCTGTTTTGGATCTGTAATGCATTTACAGAAAATGAATCCTTTCAATCAGATCTCAATTACTCTCAATGATATGAGTCTGATCATCTTTGAGTTAAAAAAAGAGAAAAGTTAACGCTGGTTTGGGTTTCAATAAATTAAACTGCATTGTCTATCTTTTATTATTATAAAATTGAGTTCCTCAACAGTTTCGAAAGCCCCTTTTGCTCTACTCATATACAGTTTAGCTTTCAGTTTGCCCCTCCCTTACACGTCTTCTTTAGGCACTAATGACTGTTTAAATTACTCTAGCAATTGGAGTACTTTAATTTGTTGAAATCTGTTACTAGATCAGAGAGCAGAGATAGTTGTTACAGTCTAATACTGATACATTTTGTACAATATAATGTTGTTGCCACAGGAAATGTCCACACTAAAAGGTTTTACAGCATAGGATTCTGGAAGAGGCCATTTAAATATATGAGAAGTTGTTGCCATAGCTGCCAATGTCAGTAAAAGTAATCGCCATAAATATTTGTTGCCTTAATAATGTCCACAAACTGCATTTTGTGTTATTTTAATTAAATTATTAAAAAATTAATTAAAATGTTGATTGTTTTATTTAATTTAATTGTTTTTATTTCTTTATTTGCAGGATTTCTGCTAAATTGCATCTGTCATAAGTACATGAATAATATATATTGTGATTTCATTCCTCGTATATTCATTTTAGTGGTTTGATGTGATGAATAGCCCACAAATTCTACATGGAGTTTTGGAGAGAGAGAAAAAAATTTAGACATCCTAGATAGTAAAGTCCAGTCAAAGTTTATTTATACAATACATTCAAAAGCAAAAGAAGGTGACCCAAAGTGCGAAACAAATATATATGTTTATAAAATATATAACCTTTCAAATTCAAATTACAAACTTGTCACATAATGTTTCAGTTCCTAAATTACCAGCCAACCAGCAAGTGTGTCCTAGTTTCCTTATTAACTGCTTAAAATTTTAGAATTCTTAATATTTTCTTCCTCCAGTTAATATTTAATATTAGTTCAAATATTCTCTCCTCCGGTTCTGATTTATAAAATTCAATAAAAAGTTAATTCCCCCACATCCACACACATTCTTACTCTCTTTCTGCTTTTTTTCCCTAGTCTGAAATCAGTTCTTTCAAGCACTCCATCCAGTGGGGCATTAGACCTGTCTGGCATCCCTCTTGGAGTGAAAGACATGGAGCGTCTCTGTGCCTACCTTCATCACCACGCGTCCCGCATCGGCAGCATAGAGCTGGGCTTCACCGAGCTCACAGACGATGCATTCCTCCTGCTCCTCCCCACGCTGGCGTCCCTTCCCCGCCTCGAGACTCTGGCCCTCAATGGCAACAGGCTGACCCGTGCAGTGCTCAAAGAGCTCACGGACACGCTGAAGGACCCGGACAGCTTCCCCAGCGTCACCTGGATCGACCTGGGGAACAACGTGGACATCTTCTCCCTCCCACAACCATTTCTGGTGAGCCTGCGCAAGCGCTGCCCCAAAAAAGGCAACCTTCCCACCATCCTGGAGTTCGGCGAGAGCCAGGCCAGCGAGCCGGAGGGCCGAGTGGATGAGGACGACGCCGATGATACGAACAGGACAGAGAGCATGGGAGAGCTCAGATCTGAGGTAGAAGAAGAGATTGACGGTGAAATGGAGATCGAGGACATGATGGAGGAGTTGCTGGACTTTGACAGGGAGGTGCAGGGCAAGGAGGAAGAGGAAGACAGTTTGTGGACCTTGGAGGAGCAGCGGTTGGTAAAAGATCCGGTCGCAAAGTGGAGCAAAGAGAAGAGGCCGCCCAAAGCAGAGGGTGAAGAGTACTTTCAAAGCCAGTCTTCCCATCTGTCTTGCTCCAGTCCGTCACAACACTCCTCTGGAGCCATTGAGCCTTTAAGAGAAGACTCTGTCCCTGACCAGTTAGCATGTCATTCGGACAACCCTACCTGATTAAAGCCACTGTCTAATTTGATTAGAGGCTATAACCTTAGTCCCTTTAAGAAAAAGAGAGTGCAAGGAAGAGTGTGACAGGCTTGTTTTCAGACTGGGTTGTCCAAGAAGTCATGTGATTCTGCAGGTTTTATAGGTTTAACAATCGTAGCGGTTGTCTGTTGTTGCAAAGGAGAAATGAATTACTTGTGATGTACAAAAATATCAAATATACTTTCTCATTCAGGTTTTCCCCTTCACTGTCATAACCATGAACCTCTGTGCCTATGTGCCTGTTCAAAACCATGCTGGTTTTAACATGCTGGATATAAGCAGATTGGCTTGGGTTTAATGAATCAATGTGTCCATCTATGCATCTGATTGTTGCAAGCATCACATTTTCTCCTGCAGTGGAAAACAACCTAAATTCTATTCAGTATCCCCCAGTGAATATGCATGTCCTGGGTGTCAGGTGGATGGGACGCAGATGAGATCATTTTAAGTGCCCCTAATTTATACAGTGGAAAACCAAAATCTCTTGTCACAGTGTTGGCCCAAATGCAACGTGTTTGTATGATACAGAGCAGCGGGACTTAAGCCAAAGAGAAAAGACTCGCTATACAGAACAAAGTGTCGATTGGCTACACAGTAGTATATAATGCTGATAATCTGTTTTTGTTACTTGACATGGATTTTGAAGACAATGGGTGGTTTCTTAGCTCTATGCTTTAGAAGAGAACCTTTAACCACTAAAATTATATTGTTTAATTTTTATTTATCCACTGTTTTTAAAAAATAAAGGTATTTCATTGTATAAACATCTATTTAGTGACTAACTGGAATTTTACATTATTCAAAGTAGTTCTGATATGCCAGTAAATTAAAGTATTGTTTTAATGACAGTGTATATTGAATTGTCATAATGGATTTTTCTTTGTTTTATGTATTTAAAATTCCCTAATTGAGAATTAGGATTTATATTATATCCATTTACTAGTACTTCGTATAATATCATGCTTACCTGCAAAATCATGTTCAGTATTTTTTTAAAGTAGAATTAAGCTCCCACCCCAAATTATGGTTTATAACATAAATTATTAAAGGAAGCTCCTGTAACTAATCTATTTCAGATTATCATGTCATTTTATGATCACCAGGTAGCCTACAATTATTCTGCTGTGTTTCAAAGCCATAACATCTTGACAAGTTGTGCCATTACAGAGTGATAATATAAAAGTGCACTGACGAGCTGTGTTCATTGACTTTGTTAGTATTTCTGTAAAGCAAGGAAAATGCTAGGAACGACAAACAGCAATAGGTGTATAAAATTATTTGTAAACAAAACAAAATGTATTTGACTATTGGCATCAAAACCAATAAACCTTTAACAATTATACACTTCATTTATGCGTTAAACAGTACATACAATGTTGGGCTGTTGGAACTGTGGTAAATTGAACGAGCTCTGGTGGAAAGGACTAGTATAAACTTTTAGTAATCGATGTCGACATCTAGTGGTTGGTAATTCGTTCGTGCATGGACTCGCTTGTTTTATGTAAACGACAGTGTTTGCGTACTTCCGTTTCAATGACCTTTGACTAAATTAGCGAATGAGGCTATAAATAATAAGTACATTTGTTTAAGAAAAAATAAGAATGGACAAGCGAGGCCAGAAATAGGGTTTAGACGGCTGGATAATCATTTTTTTCAACTCTTGTTTTGGAACTAACAAACGAACGATTCTAGCTAATCATTAGCTGACAAGTTAGTAGACCATCTTGGACCAGCAACAAACCAGATGTTTGTTTAGGTTATTAAGGTTTGTTATGGTACTGTAACTGGTCAGCCAGCTATGATCAGCACAAGCTGATGAGCTTGGACTATTTAATGACCAGTTTAGACTATAAGCCAGCTACTGTTCTAAACTGATTTTTTTTTTTTATTGTATTTTATGTTGTGTTTTAGTGAAATTTGGATCATTGATAGAAAGCATTAATCATGTGAATGTAAAGATGTTAAATGATATAATACATAATATACTTCTTGTAAATAAATGTTAATATCCTTAATTAAAACGAAACGAGGTATGATCTTATGGGCAAATTACCACCCACAAATTAAATAATGAAAAATAAATTAAAAAAAGTATTTACAACAGTAGAATAATACGGGCTATGGCCTCATTTTTAACATCGACCGCATCAATATGGCTACTTATAGGCACCACCTGAATTGACTCTTAGTGCATCACTTCCGGGAAATAAGGTCAAAAATTGTTTCCCTTGTCCGCCATTTGAAATATTTGAACTTCCTTGTGACAACTTCCAATGTAGGTTTTGGTTTACACTAAACAATTATCAGGGGATCTGAGCGAATAGTCTTAGTTTTTGCGTCTCATGCACGTTGGAATTCCGGCGTCAGTAGTTTTCTAATCCGATTGGAACAAAAAAGCGTAGAAAAGTGTGCGAATGCTGCGCGTATTCGAAACGTGTTCAACAACGGAACGCGGTAAAGTTTTTGCATGAGTTGAACGCTGCTTGCGGATAAGGAGAGGCGAAGGGAAGGCCTGTGAAGCCTGGGCTTTTTTCTTGCGCTAGTCATGGCCGGAAATTTTGATTCGGAAGACCGAGGGAGCTGGTATTGGGGGAGATTAAGCCGGCAAGAGGCGGTTTCGCTGCTCCAAGGGCAGAGGCATGGAGTGTTCCTGGTGCGGGACTCGATCACTATTCCCGGAGACTACGTGCTGTCTGTGTCGGAGAACTCCAAAGTCTCTCATTACATAATAAACAGCATCAGCAGCAATCGCCAGTCCGGACCAGGTAAGTTAAGCAGTGCATCTAGAAATACTAAAAACGACGAGACGAATAAATACTGCTTTAGCAAAACGCTTAGCAGCCCAATTAGAAACTTGTGTACTTTTGTACTATGAATAGTTGGCACATTCAGTGTAATTTTTCGCGTCAATCTAGTATTACGTAGTAATTTAGTGTGTTCTTTAGGATATTTACACAAACAGAAATCAGTCATTTTTCTTATATAACTGTATTTTTGGTTCAGTCATTCAGATAATTTAGTCGTTTTACTGTACGTACTATTGTGAATCAATGTGTGTGTATTTATATATATATATATATATATATATATATATGAGAAAAAACGCTAACTTTTGTTTGCAGATGCTGAATTAAAAAAAGATTATACAGCTTTTCCGATTTGAGCCAAAAAAAATTTGGTATTTTCGAGAATAGAGAACATCATACAACAATATTAATCATCACTTCCACTGTTTACCAAGACTAGATGTCCATCCATCATATGTGCTCTCTTGTTGTCATCCCGCAGGACTTGCTCCTCCTCGGTTCCGTATTGGAGATCAGGAATTCGATGCCTTACCTGCCCTGTTGGAGTTCTATAAGATTCACTACCTGGATACCACCACTCTCATTGAGCCCATTAGCAAAGCCAAGCACTCGTCCTTTATCAGCGTTAATGCAGGAACGGGAGGAGTTCCTCAGAGGCTTGAAGAGGAGTTCGTCCGAGCTCTCTTCGACTTCCCCGGCAACGATGACGAGGACCTTCCGTTTCGAAAGGGCGATATTCTCCGAGTACTGGAGAAGCCGGAGGAGCAGTGGTGGAACGCTCAGAATTCTGAAAGCCGTGTCGGCATGATCCCTGTGCCCTACGTGGAAAAGTACCGGCCGGCCTCGCCAACATCAGGGCCCTCTGGGGGGTCTGTTGGAGGATCCGCTGCTCACGGGAACTCTGACGGCCACAGTTCTCAGTCTCCACCTCTGCTTGGTGAACCGGGCCAGTATGCCCAGCCCACATCCTTACCCAATCTACAGAATGGTCCGGTTTATGCCAGGGCGATTCAGAAGAGAGTTCCCAATGCCTATGATAAAACTGCTCTTGCTTTGGAGGTAAAAAAATGTAGTTATTTTTAATTTACAACATTGTATTAAACAGACACACAGATTACTTGTTTTGTATGTTAAAAACATCTGCATTTATATTACATTTTGAGAAATATTTTTTTTGTTTTGGCGCCTCCCAGTGGAACTGTAGTTCTCTGTTTAAGTCTGTTTTGTACATTACATTTACAAAGTAATACCTCCACTTCTAACACTTGGTCTTTTGTCTTGTGTTGTTAGGTTGGCGACATGGTGAAGGTGACCAAGATCAATGTAAACGGGCAGTGGGAGGGTGAGTGCAAGGGAAAGCATGGCCATTTTCCCTTTACCCATGTCCGCTTGCTGGACCAGCACAATCCAGAGGATGAACTGAGCTGAGAGCGCAGACTGTCTTCACTAGCAGCCCTTAGATGTACACTCATTCACACACATACACACACTCCGGCTCCTCACACACCCTCACTACTGCCCTTAACCTGTCCGCCTCATCATTACCTTGTGCCATTGTGTCTCATGCCAATGTACACAGTACCTGCAACAATTCCCTTGTTAGATTTTATGCAATAATTGAAGATATTTACCAAGTAAACACTAAATTCCACACACAACACCATACACTACAGAGCGAGGAGCATTAGTGTGTGGCTTCTTGTGAACTGCGAAAAGAGGGAGAGCCTGCTTGGACTTAAAACATGAGCGGTTTGGTGTCTTAACAAGGGACTGTTCCTTTGCTTCTTTGAATGCGGTAGCATACACTACTTAGTGTCCTAGAACACAACAGCTTTTTACACTACAAATCATCTACTACATGAAAATATTCAGAAATGCAGATCGAACGTGCTTTGAATAGTCTTTTTGATTGGTTTGTCAGTCACTACTGGCTCAGCGCCAGTCAGACGGATGGGGCGGCAGCGGCACACTATATAAAAGATGGAGTAGCCCGAACCCTCACCGCATTTCGTTTTATTTATGCACAACATTTCTAATGTATACAAAATGGGCCATGTATCATTATCCACTACCGCTAAATAACTGTTTTACTACATTTTCATTATATATTATCAGGAAACGCTACTTGCTCCTTTGACCATTATTGCTGTACTTGGAAGTATTACACTAAATGCGGTTTTGTTGAATGTGTAACCGTAATTTCTAATGCTAGACTCAATACGTCAATATAAGATAGACTAAATAGACTTTTGTTGTTGGTTTTAAATAAAAATCCAACATTGTGACTTTTCCACTCAAATTAACTAGTGTTTTTGCCAAAACTTCCCTTGCCAAGGTTGAAAATACAATGAGTGGTTCTTGTAGTGCCTCTCTTATATGTTGTGGCCCAAAACTGCTTTAATATTAGATCTAGATATTTCTAAAACAACCCAGTTATCTTTACAATAACCTAGTAGGATTTTATGAAGTGTCACATTAATGTGCAAAGCCTAACATGATGCCTCAAATGTGTTTTGCTCAATTGATTTTGCACATACGAGCAGTTTTTATCTACTATCGGTTCATCTGGCTATTGACCTTTTTTAACCATCAGCCTCCATCATGCCTGTATTATCTATTTCAATGCAGAAACTGTGTATTTTGTTGTTTAATGCCCAAGAAAGACATTGTTTTGCTAATTGCCTGCCTTAATTGCAGTTGTTGTTAATGACCAAATCAGCATCGTCTTTAGCCTAAATTTTTGAATGCATAATGTGGGGAGTATGTTTTGTTCAACCTTGTAGAAATGTTTCTTTTAACCTGCTTCCATTACTATTGACTGTATGAGAGAATAGAAATCGAATATCTGTGGACAAATGTATAAATTATAACACTAATAGACAGGCTACCAGAACAACACTATCAAATGTTAATATTTTTACCCTTTACCTTTATTTGTTGTTACTTTTAAAAAGAAAAGTTGACTAACTTTGTTTGGTAACAATGACAATCACCTGGAAACTATTCAGTTATGTCACATTTAATGTTAGACAGCTTTGTTGTGCGTGTAGGTTAGCTGTATGTTGTCATGATGTGACAGCAAGCCAGCCATGTTATGTAATTGTCGCTTAAGTCGTAATTATGAAGGACTTTGATGTTCATGATCTGTCTTATTAACTGTCTGTTTCAGTCACAAATTACCTTGATGAAATTAATCACTAAAATCAACCACAAAGCAAAGCTGGAGTCTTGTAAGTCTGAACTCTCACCTGTGTCCTGTGAGAATGATTTCACCTTTAAAAAAAGCATCAGTTTCCTCTATGACTGAGTTGAATGAGTAATCGCAACATTCGTGTCTGTACATTTTAATTGTACCCAAAGTATTATGTTTTAGAACCTAAATATCAACACAGTAATTTTGTGCAATTAATCTTGTGTTATCCTTTATGTGCATCCAAGTCTGTCAGAACAGTGTTTTAAGTCACAAAAGAATCCAACGTTTTTGTTACAGTTTTATTCATGTACATGAAATAAAGTTGACCCCTATAGTAATGCTATTAAACCTTTTACCTGGCCTCTGTCTGTAATATCATGCCTTGATAGTATTGTATTACTCTGTTATTAGGATCAACGTGATGGAGAAGTGCTTGTTTCATTATCCTACCATAGTATAAGTCACTGTTTTATTTTATGACCAACTATTATTAATTTTGACAAGCCAACCTGGTTGAAAATTGTAAAGTTGTATCAGATAGTAATAGCATGGTACTTTGAAATATAGTGTGATAGATGATTACCATATTTATCATGTACAATGGTATTTCAAAGGCACATTTGTATTGTTAGTGATCTACACTGATATGGCACACAATTTAATTTCTATGGTGTAATTGATAGAAATATACTTGTAAAGCAAGTTTAGGCCCACATGCAATACCATCTAAAATTATATGAATTTATGAATGTATTATTTTATTTATAATATGTTAAATTGAAATGATAAAACACTTACCTCGTGCTGTTCCAAACCTGTATGACTGACTTTTTTCTACGGAACATAAAAGAAGATATTTAGAAGAGTTTTGGTAACCAAACGATATTGGTTACCATTGATTTCTATGTTATGGGCTAACCAAACACAGATTTTCTTAAAATATCTTATTGTATGCTGACAGTAAATTAAAATAATTTAGCTTTTTTTTAGTGAACTGTTCCTTTAAGTTTTCATTTCAATTTTAAGGTGTTATTTTAAACTAATATATTTCTAACAATTACACACCATAGAACGACATGAGGGTGAGTAAATGAAGACAATTCATTTTTGGGGTGAACTCTTCCTTTAAATTCAAGAGTTACTTTCTTTTGACATTTTTATAGAATAACGTTGGCCCTAAATGTGCCACTTTAATACACAATGTTTGGTAACAAAAATAACAGAAAGGCACAATTATAGAATTAATTGTCTAAGAGGGTTAAAATCCAGCATTCGTGAGGGGAGAGAGGGAGTGTGTGGAGCTGCTAAAGTTCCCGGATGAAGGTGTAACGCCATCTTTACTCCACCATTCAATCCGCAGCTGTTGCTCGCACAGGGGCCTGCCGGTGAACTCACACTCCTCCTTTACTCCCAATCTCTCACAAAACACGCTCGCCGCGCGCTGTCCACCATGGGTGACCGGGAGGATTTGGTGTACCAAGCCAAGCTCGCCGAGCAGGCGGAGAGATATGATGGTAAGAGACTTTGAGAAGTAACGGGAACGTTGTTTTTACAAAGCGAGTGCTCAGACAGACTAACTGACGGTCGGGTTAGCTGGCTTAATTCGCGTACACACAAAGCGAACACCCTGCAAATGGCAACCCGATCTCCGTTTACGCTTTTAAAACGTTTATTCTTTTATTTGTACTGTCCGTTAATTCTGTTGATGTGATATTGGGGTAACTACAGAATGGCATTTGAAGATGGAGACGTTTATTGAGGAGACAAAATGGCGGAGAGTTAGTGGGTGAGGCAAGCTGTTGCTAGCCATGGCGGAGGGGGTGGCTGCAGTCTTCAAGGCTCATGTGGGCGAAGAACGGTTCAAATATTAGTTAACAGCTGTCTTAATCGACCCAATTAATCACGTTAAGGAGTTATTTCGGTACCAGGGCCACCCTTTTCTGCGTTTACCCCCGCAGCACATTACGAGAGACCGTGGCTGTGTCTCAAAACCTTTTGAGCTGCCTACTTTTTGCGTATTATGGGCGCGTTGGGCTATGATACCCAAAAATGCTGTCTAGGCAGGTACCTCAGTAGATTTAGAGACGCAGCCGTTGTACAGTAAAACAAAGCAATTAATGCTTTGTAAGCTCAGATACAGTAGTTTTGCAGTGAGATTTCATTTCATACTGTAGAGAAGAGGCTCTCTGGTTTGTGGTGTTCGTGATTTTAACGATATACTAAACCAACAGCTATAACTGTGCCTTGTTGGTAATTTATTGTCTAGTTTAGTCATCCATTAACCTATTTTTGGTTTCTAGGGTTTTCACTCAGCACTTAAAAGTATGCTTGCTGATAGTATGTAGAATGTTGGTTTGTTAACAAAGGGTATGCAGTGTTTTATGATTGAATACTGACTACACAAGGAGAATGATTGCAAATGTACATGTAAATGTTTATCTCTTATTCGAGCAAATGTGCTACACGATTCTGGATAAATTGAGAATCACTATAAATATATATACATTTTTATATATATTATATTTTTTATATATATATATATATATGCACACACATTTTTGTTGTGCAAAGTTGAGATCACGGTTCTTCTATGATTCTGAATATACAACTAAACAAAATATGTAATTTACTAAAGGTTCTAGCAAGATGTTATTTGCTGCAGTCTATTTAAAAATATATATTTAATTGTCTAATTGTTATTTATTATTATTTTAAAAAAGCAGTGAGTGAATGAATGATTCAATAACTTTCTCATTAATATTTCACCTGTTTCATTACTGGATAAATCAGTGTTTTTGAACGAATCTCTTGAATGAATGGTTCAATAAAAAATATATTTTAAGTCGCTTGTTGCCAATGCACACTTGTTGGTTTAGCGATATAATTGAAACAATCTTTATTTGATGCGTCAAATTACTTTCAAAAGGTGATTTACTTTATTTTGAGCGCTATTGTAGACATCAGTGCTTATATCTGAACTATACACTTTTATGGACAGTTCTTCTGTGATTATTTGAATATTTATAACTTAGAAATAATGATACTGTTTGGTTGAAAAAAACTGTTTGTGAAGCTGTTACATACCTAAAGATGACAACTGCTCTCTCTGGGTCAGCGGCAGTGCCAATGCAGATTTGAATGTTCCTCTGCGATCGTACTTGTATAAGGTTTAATAGATACAGGCGAATCGTTGTCATTTAGGAATAAGATCGCGTGGGTGTTTGATTTGAGATTGATATTAACGATTAATCGTGCAGCTCTACCACATGGAGTGTAACAGTGGCTACCCACGTTGTCGTGTTTTATTAATTCCCCTATGGGGAAAATGAATGGGGTTATTTTTTTTAAATCCCAGAACCCGTTGGACTCTTTGCTATGTAACTGGCTTATAAAATGTGTTCTTATTTTTGCCATAGTTGTGGCTCGTCTTCTGCTTTCTGGCTGTGATTAAATCCAGTAAGCAAAATGTCCATCACATTTATTTTTCTAATTTTCCAGAAATGGTCGACTCCATGAAGAAAGTGGCTGGGATGGATGTTGAGCTAACAGTTGAAGAGAGAAACCTGCTCTCTGTGGCCTATAAGAACGTTATTGGGGCAAGAAGAGCATCCTGGAGGATAATCAGTAGTATCGAGCAGAAAGAGGAGAATAAGGGTGGGGAGGACAAATTGAAAATGATTCGGGAATATAGGCAAACGGTAAGATGTGCGTTAATTAGCATTCGTTAACATCACTGGAATATGATGCATTTTATGCTTTTAACCTTTACATTTTCATGTCCAGGTTGAAAATGAGTTAAAATCAATCTGCAATGACATCCTCGATGTATTGGACAAGCACCTAATCCCAGCTGCAAATTCAGGAGAGTCCAAGGTCTTCTACTACAAAATGTATGAGAGCCATTAGTTTTTCCTAAGTGAATCTAAGTTTGAATCGTATGTGACATAATGAGGTCACGGCTTTATTTATACATGTTTTAAACAGACCTTTTCTTCCTTTGATGCTTCAGGAAGGGTGATTACCACAGGTATCTTGCTGAGTTTGCCACAGGAAATGACAGGAAGGAGGCTGCAGAAAACAGTTTGGTTGCTTACAAAGCTGCTAGTGATATTGCAATGACAGACCTTCAGCCTACACACCCTATTCGTTTGGGTCTGGCTCTTAACTTCTCCGTATTCTACTATGAAATCCTCAACTCTCCCGACCGTGCATGCAGGTTTGTTTTCTTTGTGTTTTGTTGTTTTTCAGTGTCAATTTCCAATCTTTTTGCTTGAAGTACAGCAGAGAATAAAAGTTTTGCAAATGTGTATCAATCTTATTTAATTTGTATGAATATGGTGCCATCTAGAGCTTTTAGATTGTGTTTGGCTACTCATCTGATCAAGATGGTATTATTTATTGCAATGTATTCCTGTTCATTTGTATGTTGAAACTTAATAATAGTTTGTGTGTGGATCTTAGGTTGGCAAAGGCGGCCTTTGATGATGCTATTGCTGAACTGGACACATTGAGTGAAGAAAGCTACAAGGACTCAACACTCATCATGCAGTTGTTACGTGATAACCTGACACTATGGACTTCAGATATGCAGGGAGATGGTAAGACGCATCATCTTTCTTGCAGTTTCAGATGCTAAGCTTGACGAACATGTCTTTGAAACCCATTGGTACATGAAGGTGACATCCTCAAAAGCTCCTCCACAAACCAAATCTATTTTTAGAGCGATTGTTTCAGAGTGTCCCGATTTAGGACTTGTGAGGCATCTCTAATATCTACCTGTAAAAGAAGAGTGAAAATGAAGGGGTCTGGCTACTTTGAAAATAAAATTGTTCAAGCAAACATGCCTAGGTATGATTAAAAAAAAAACATTTTATTTAAATTCATCCACCAGAATTTATTTTTCTCAGTATAGTGTAGGGGTTTTTAATGTTATTGCATAAACCTTTTATATTTGTAATGTAGTGCATCCAAGATATACATTCCTACCTCAGAAATAAGACAGAAAGCTGTATTTTTGGAATAGCTTTTAAACCTTTTTGATGTTCCTCTATTGTTTTCAAAAGTATATACTGACCTAGTGCGCATCACTGCATTTCTTTGCAAAACCAGCAGTCTAATCTTTCTCTACTACATTTCATGTCATCTTGTAATGTGTCCAACCTCATGCCGTCCAACTTAACCCATCTTGCCTTTTTTCATCCCCACTATTTAGATTCCTAAAGGAAAATGTTAAATGCCCACAAACTTTATTTGTAAGTGAGGCCACTTTTTCCAGCACTTGCCTTTTTGTCCACAAATTGCATCATCACTCACCCGTTTGTAAGCTTTGTGTTGCTATCTTTGTAGCCACCAGAGTGCTATATGTGCAGCATGTCTGAAACAAACCGTTTCTGCATGATCACTGCCAGATCCTCTGTCCAATTGGAATGGCTGTGTTGTACCAATGTATTCGAATTTGAGAGATTCTGGTATGTTTTCCTAAGAAATGTACAGTACAGGTCTCTAAAGGTCTTATCCTTTGGTTTGGGAACTGAATTACGTGTGACAATTAAATGACCGTATGAGATAACACTGCATTCAAATTAGACTTAAGCAATTTTTTTTTGAAAATGACCAATTCTATTTTTGTAACACTATAGATAAATTTTATTTTTCTCACAGCATGTATTTAGTCCTTCACTATTGATTTTTATTTTTTGCATTTTATTTGGCAAACTCCTAATGCACAGTATCTTGCAAGGGTTGCAAACTTGATGTGTGAAAATGCACAACGCATCACACGTGGATTTCTTTAAGGGACACACAATTGTAGTGCAATGCAATAACAATGGCTTTGTTTTTTGTTTCTCTGTGCACAGGTGAGGAACAGAATAAAGAGGCGCTGCAGGATGTGGAGGATGAAAACCAATGAGACAACACAGCCAATATGAGACTCCACCCCACTCCCCCTCCCCCTCCCCAGACCCCACTCACAAAGGGAGCAACCGAGCCCAACCTTATGAGTGGCACTCAACAGCTTGATGCCTCCAGTTTTCTCTCCCTTTGTTTGATTTTTAATATTATTCTGTTTTATTAGCCCTTAAATTGAAATAAAATATACCACTCATGAAACAAACTTCAATTATGATTTTTGAATGGTCAGAACCTTTTTTTTTTGTCCTGGTACAACATTTTTCCTTTTTTTTTTTTTTTGTTCATTTGCTTTATTTCTCAACATTTTTATCAGTTGCTGGATATATTTTGAGTTTTTCTTAATGTAATTACAGAAATTAACTTTTATTACTATTACTGATATGTCTACTATTAGTGGTTTGAGCTGTAATATTTCTGTGTTAGTGCAATTATACGATGCAGTTAAAGAAAACAATTAAACCTTTAAAAGGGCAAGTCTAAACAAAGTGCTCTTTTTGTTAATTTAGTTTTTCAGAGAAAGTCGAAGCAAATTTCTTGATATCCATGTGGAGCAAAATGCTTAACATCACCAAGTAGTAGTTATGTAGTAACATTTACCAGTGGTCTGGACTGTAATTTGTGCTAAAATACTGTATTGCTCACATAGGCTGATGATGATGATGATGGTGGGTGGATGGATGGCTGCAGCTCTATTAAAACTGAAGGAGCCTGGTTGCTTTTAGAACTAAGACAAATGCAGGTCTCTATTTGGCTGTCTCAAAAAGAAAAAGAAAAGAAGCACTAATAAAGTTGATTTTAAGCCTGCATGAGTACATGAAATAGTCTATTTTTCTCCCCCCCCCCCCCCCCCCCCCCCCGAATCTGCATAATGCATATGATTTCTTCTGTACTTTGTTAACTTGAAAGTAGTTTGTACTACTGGATATCTGACTGGAACCACAGACTTAGAATCTGTATTACAACGAAACAGCATGGAATTATAACAATTAACTTAAATAAAACTGCCTCAAGTAAAATATTTAACCACCTCTTTTGCACTCAAAATGTTTTCCTTTCTCATTTATTTCTACATTTTGTGTGTTTTTCCTTCAACATGAAGCAAAATCCTATCTTTGGTTGGTAGTGAAACATTTACCCTGCAAAGTTGGAGAAATGTATGTTTTATGAAGTGAATTTTTCTGCTTTGGTATTTCAGGAGGAAGAAATTTATTTGAATTTGGAAAAAGGAGTTGGACTGTGTATATGCATTGTATATGATGTGTATTCATTCAGATTCTGCACATATCTAACATTCAAAGAAATTATTTAGTGCACCAAGATTGTAACCTTCCATTTTCGTGCAGGTTCACAGGAATGTTGTTCAGGGTCCTGTGATGAGATGGCCCTCTATCGCAATGGTTCTCAAACAGGGTCTTAAAATGATTTAAAATAATCAAGATATTTAATTTACCCCTTCAACAACTGATTTTCCTTTTCTTTTGAAGAACCAGAGTTCCCACAGTTTTGGAAAACCTGGCTATATGAAGTATTGCCTAATTTTAAAAGTCTGATTTCTAGACCTGGAAAAGTCTTAAAGCGGCATGGGAATTTGTTTAACGGATATATTTTTGTTGTTGTTATGCCAGGCATTACTGGGTAGAAACTAAGAAAAAATATTATTCTTAATCTTTATCCAGTAATCTACAAATGACTGGAAAAGTCGTGTAAATTCATTATTTAAAGGGGTGGTAATGCCCTTTCACAACATGTAAAATAAGTATCTGATGTCCCCAGTGTGTATGTGAAGGTTTAGCTCAAAATATCCCACAGATATTTTTGTATAGCATGTTAAAATGGTCACTTTTTGAGGGTGAGCAAAAGCGCACAGTTTTTGTGTCTGTCCCTTTAAATGCAAATGAGCTGCTGCTGCTCCCAGCACAGGGGCCTGAGCGACAACCGTTTATGTCCTTTTACCTCACACAGGCATGCACTTAAAATTTCAATGTTTATGAAGTCAGACAATAATGGAGAGACTCAAAAAGAAGTGAAATATTGTAGAATGCAACAGGACATTTCTGAATGGTTAGTTGATTAATTTAGGTAGCTTATGTGTAGTTATCTTCTTGTCATTGATTGATTAGCATATTCTGTCATGATAATCTATAAATCGCATTCCCGGGGAGAGGTTTATGTAAATTTTAGGGTTGGTGATGTCACTAACCCGGGAGGAATGTCCTTAAAAAACGATTTCTTTAAAAGCAAATATCTTCCTGTGCTTTGAACTTTGAGCTTCGTAACTTTGCAGATGTTGTTTATGCTCAAACGGCAACATTACACACTAACTAAAAGTAAAAAAGTGAAATCATAATCAACCACCCCTTTAAAAAGTGTAGGGTGCCTGAGTACAGCTCTTAAAACTTCGGGAAGAGGGTGTTGAGCTACATGACAACTAGGCCTATGTATTAAAAATGGAAAAGTGATTTATAAATATTTTAGCTACTTGTTTTAATCTATACTCGTAGTATTAAAAACAAAGGTTTGGGAACCTCAGTTGTATATCTATTTCCATCTACTGCCATAAGCATGACAAAGCTGCTTTCAATCTTTTTATTATTATTATTTATTAAAAAAAAAGAATTGATTTTGATAATCCACAAATCTGTACTTCAATAAAAACGAGTTGTTAAGAGAAGAAATTAAAGTAAGATTAATTATATCAGTATAAATGTCAGTTTAATTTAAGTTAAATTTATGTTACCTTTTCAGAACTGCTACATATTTTAACCCAAATCAGGCCTAAAGCCTTGTTGTCTCAGTCTGGAAGAATTTTAAAAGGTTTTTCACTGATCCAAAAAGGATCCACTGATCATCTCTGTCTTTTTGAAAGAGAACAGTCACAGTTGTTGCCGTTAAAACATAAATAACTCCACAATTATCTATTTTACATAAACATAACAAACTAGTCCATGCTGATCATTGGTTGGTCCACTTGATAGACCATCAATAAAACCAACGACTATTCTGTAATTGAAAGTTAAATACAGACATCGGCATGTTCTCATTTACAGCCGAACGGCAGAAATCTGTTAGAAATCTGTAACGTTAGTCGTGACTTTTATTTTGAAACTACCCCGGCTGTCATGGAAACTCCGCCCTTTGTTAAAGCATTAGCAGGAAGTTCCTACCAAAAATACCCCGACGTCAGGCTAAAGAAAGAACCTGACTCCGGGCGGACAAATTTATAGGATTTCATGTATACGTCAAGGTGCCTTCGGAAACATGTCGGAACAGAGGGTAAACAACTTGTCTTCATCGCATAAACTCCCGCTGTTGGTTTTATCTCTGCTTGTTGTTTATATCAGCTCCATCAACTCAGCTCCTCTCGGCGAGCAGGAGGCAGAGACTTACAACAAATACTATAATTACACCGAACTTACTGACCTTCTTAAAAGTCTCGCCCAGAGATACGCAAACATCGCAAATCTGACTAGCATCGGCAAATCAGTGGAGAACAGGGAGCTTTGGGTAATGAGAATCACCAAGGACCCCACTCTTGATGTAACGTTACCAGGAAAACCCAAATTCAAGTACGTGGGCAACATGCACGGAGACGAGACCGTGTCCCGGCAGGTCCTGATCTACTTACTGGAATATCTGCTGGAGAAGTACGGAGAAGATCAGCGGGTCACAGAGCTGCTCAACACCACCGATATTTATATCATGCCGAGCATGAACCCTGATGGATTTGAGAAGTCTATTGAGGGGGATTGTACGGGCACAGATGAGGGTCGGTATAATGCTAAAAACATCGACCTCAATAGAAGTTTCCCAGACCAGTTTGAAGAGGTACACGTGAAAGCAGAAGACATCCCTGAAGGCGCTGCTGTCATGAAGTGGATCCTGGAGAACAAGTAAGACCATTCACAAACCGAACCCAACTTTCTGACAGAAGAACTGCTGGAAAATCCATCTTAAAGACCATCTTAAACCAATTAAAAAAAAACTTCTGCCCTTTTCCAAAACACAGCTACCATGCCATTTTTCCCAACAGGTGTTGCAGGAATCTGAATATTTTGCCTGCAAAATCTAGCAAATTATTCAAATCTAAATAAATGTACGTTTTTCCAATTCAGCTCAGCTCTACAATATTTAAATTTTCTGATTCATAGTAATGATTTTACTTACAATACATTTACTAAAAATGAGTATTACACATGTTACAGTATTTAATAATATTTCTTAATGTTTTTAATAAAAAGACAAATGTCCATTATTAGTTCATGTTAGCTCGAGTCCATTAAATAATATTATCAGAAACGACTTTTGATTTTAATAATGTTTAAATGTTGAAATTAACATTAACTAAGACTAAGTGTTTTTTCATTGTCAATTTGTGTTAATGTAGTTATCCAATGTTAACAAATTAAACCTTATTGTAAATTATTACCATAAAAATAACAATTATTATTCAGAAAAAAATGAAATATTATAGAGCTGAATTAGATCAAATCTATATAGATGATTTTTCCAGTTGTTTGTGATTACTGGATTAAGACTTTATAGAGATTGCACGTACAATAATAATGACTATCTTTATGTAGTCCAGCAATCATAAACAACTTATTCATGTATTACTATTTTTTGTTACGTTTTTTACGTGTAATCTCTAGAAATATACTTCTAATTCAGCTGTGTGTTTTTTTTTTTACTTTTTAAATAATTATTGAATAATTATTTGTATTATTATTATTACTATTATTATTCATCTTTGTATGTCTGTTATGTCTTAATCCAGTGTATGTGAAATAGATGTTAATTATAACTCATCTGATATTCTCTGATTGTATTTTCTAGATTTGTGCTCTCTGGCAATCTGCATGGTGGGACAGTGGTGGCAAGTTATCCTTATGATGACTCTGCTGGCCATGAGACAGAGGGCACCTATAGCAGATCGCCCGATGATACTCTCTTCAGTTACTTGGCCCGGGTTTACGCAGAGAATAACCCTGTTATGAAAACTGGGGAGCCGAAGTGTGAAGAGAACTTAAGTGAGACCTTCAAGGATGGCATCACAAATGGAGCAAAGTGGTATGATGTGGCAGGTATGTTAGCAACACTTATTCCCTTATCCATGCTTTAATTCTCCCCCTTTCCTTTGTTTTCTTTATCTGAATTCCACCCGCTGAGTTATAGCTTCATGAGTAATTAACTTCACTTCAGTGGTCTTGAAAAATTACTGGTTTGAATGATTTCTTTTCTGTTTCTTGCTCCTCAGAAAACATAAGTAGGGGGGTGGGGGGTAATTTCTCGTAGTCTGTGTTAAATTCAGTGGAACAGTCTTTATTTGGCTCCACCCACATCCTTCTTTACTCAAAACATTCCGTTGCATATTTCCTATTGGGAAGTATGATAATGAATTAGTAAACAAACGCCATTTGGTCACATATTTCAAATATTGACATAGTAATGGTAGCTGCATTATTGTTTAAGTAAGTGGGGTGGGGGGTGGGGGGTAAGTAACTAGTAAGTAACACAATAGTCTAGCAAGTAATCCAAAACCTGGACTGTAAGTGTACTGTTCTGATTACTTTCCTTACAAGTCTGTAACCTCAGTCTCTGCAGTCCATATTCTCAACCATCACTGTCAAACAGAAGAAATCTGATCCACAATGTTCCTTGAAGCTTGCAGATCAGATCCATGATGTACCTTAAGACTTGCTCAACCAGTCTAATGGTGATTAAATCACACTTCTTGCATTTGGATGTTATTCCCTCAGCTTTTATAAAGCAGTGGCATTTTGTTTGGTGCTGTTTACGAAGGGAGTACCTCCTGTGTGAGCCCCTAATCTCTCCCGAATGTCTGGACCGAAAGTCATCATGTGAGGTGGTGACAGAAATTGCCGACCATTAAAACAACCTGAAATTACAACATAATAGATCCCAAAATTAAATTTGACACCCTTTTTGGCATTACATTTCATACATCGCATAATTCCTTTGCAAATGTCACCTGTAAGATGTGTGTTGTTGACCTTATAACATTTTACTGGTGCATTTGACAGGGAGGTTAAGACATAAGGTGATCATAAGACAACGTTTTTTTAGTATTATGTGTAGTATTTATTCATATTTCGAATTAGGTTTTTTTTTTTTTAAGTTTTAGTAATTTTATGTGCTTTTGTCATTTTTCTAATTTTAAATATTTCTATTTAGCTTTCTATTATTTCTATTTTGTTTTCAATATAATTTTTTAAAATAAATAAAAAAGCTTTTTCACGTTTAAGTTTTTCCATCTAATATTTATATTTTATTTTATTTCAATAAAAGAAAACTTTTTTTAATCGTATTACTTAATAACAACACTGCATAAGTTATGTGAGTGTAGAATGCCTCAAATTGGTTTTCCTCGTTAAGTTTTTTTTATTTGTCTGTATGTTATTTATTTATTTTTGTCTTTTTGTTTTCTCTTTGCTTAGAAACTGGTATTCTACCATAGAAACCAGTCTCAAAGTCTGTTCAATGACCTGAATCCTGTTTCTGAGATTGTACCCAACACATTTTGAAGATCTACAGACAACCGGCTGCGTTTTTAAAGTTAATGTTCAATCATTTTATGACAAACTCCAGCTTTATCTAGGCAGTCATTCCTACTGAATGTTCTTCTCAGGGTCCTATGTTCCTCAGATCTAAATTGTAATTAATGAACACATGACAAATGGTCTTATGTTCCCAGGGTTAGGGCAACATAAACATAAGGTTCGCCCTAGGAACATAAGATGCTTTGAACATAGGACCCTGCCAACAATAATATGCTGTCTACGCTCTGTTTTGGCAGCCCAGAGTGAAGTATAGTTTAATAAGAAAGTTTAACCTATTCTTTTCTTGGTTGTATTAACAAATAATCATGTGCTAAAACAGGATTTCTCTTCTGGGACTAATCAGGATGCCCTCACATATGTTTGTTTTCTGTCTAATTGTTGAAGTCAGAATAACTGTTAATAAGGATATATGTTGACAAACAGAGGAACTGGGCTTCTGACACCTTAAAAACATGCTAGACTGGTAGCATACAGTGTCACATATTATAGAAAGACAGAAAACATGGGGCAGAGACATTTGACCTCGCATACCTATTACTGCAAGAGTCATTTGACTTGTTAGGTAATGTTAGACTTGCTCTAGACTGCAGGAATTAGCCGGACTAACTTGTTTCAGTTGTTGTTATCTTCGTGAAAGATTAGCGTTGCGCGCAATTGTGGAATTTTTGGTCTGTCCTCTGAATTTGCAAGACTGGAAATAGCTGCCCAGGGCATTGCCATGATTGGCAAGTGGACTGTCTTTTTACTTTGAAATTACATTGCATGAACTCAGCTTTATCTCTTACTATTGCATTTGTATTGACAGTCTGAGAAAGTCAATTCTGCAAAGAGCAGAAGTACGTCTTTCACAATCAAGACCTTTTTAGCTGCTAAAAACACATGCAGAAATATCTGCGTAGTGCTTATTGCCATCTCGAGTTGCCATTAGTTTGTCCTGTTTCAGCTGATTTTGTTGAATTTTGATGGTTTGATCTGCTCCTTTAGTGAGAGATTACAGATGATGTGCTTCCTCTGATCCTCATTTCCTCGCGCTCTGTGTGATTCATAGAAACGAGTCTTCATATATAGGCTGCTCTTACATTTCTGCATTTAGCAGATGCTTTTATTCACAGCGACAGTGCTTTAATGTTGTATGTTTTATCCCTGGGAATTGAACCCATAACCTTGGTGTTGCCAGTGCCATGGTACCATTTAAAGTACATGAATCTGCCACATTAAATTGATCAAAAGTGACAGTAACGACATTCATAATGTTACAAAATAATTATATTTTAAATTTATGCTTTCCTTTTTTAACTTTTTATTAATCAAAGAATCCTGAAATAAGTATCACGGTTTCCACCAAAATATTAAGCAGCCCGACTGTTTTCAACATTGATATTTGTAGGAATTTTTCTCTTGAGCAAATCAGCACATTAGAATGATTTCTGAAGAATCAAGTAACACTGAAGAATGAATAACGATGCTTAAAATTTAGCTTTGCCATCACAGGGATAAATTACACTTTAAAATGTGTTCAAATAGAAAACAGACTTTCAAAAACATCTGCATTGGTTTGGTATCTGAAGGAGTCGTCAAACGTTAGATGACAGCGTGATCTACCTTAGACCAATATAACCTATGTGTTCTAACCCATATCTGTCAGCTCTTTATTCTCTGAAATCAATCTTAAAATGGGTTGGAGCTTGTTGTTTTTTTAAAGGATATAAAAGTAGGTTGGCTTACATGAATGATTTCCTACCCCCTACATTTATTACATGCTCCTAACATTAGCAACTGGCCAAACATTCTTGACATTGCACCTTTTGAAAGACTCTTTGTATTGAAATGTTCCTCGTGTTTGCAGAAGTTTACAGTTTAAGCAGTGACAATCCCACTATGTCAATTAATCCCATGCCTTTGGTACACAATTTGCCCTTACTTTTCATTAGGGGGTATGCAGGATTACAATTACCTGAAGGGGAACTGTTTGGAAATCACTATGGAGCTCAGCTGCTGCAAGTACCCACCCTCATCTCAACTCAGAACAGAATGGGACAACAATCGGGAGGCCCTGCTGGCCTACATGGAGAAGGTAGGAGAATTTGATGTGCTAACAACGACATGCATGGCGAGTTTTTAATGATCCCTACAATACTGTCAGTGTGGCTTCTTTTTCAGAGTTTCTGCCTTGTTGTGTATGTGTTCAGATTCATATTGGAGTGCGTGGCTTTGTGAGAGCAGCCAGGAATGAAGCCCCTCTCGCAGATGCTGTGATAATGGTTGCAGGCATCAACCACAATGTGAGCACTGCACGCTTTGGTGACTACTATCGCCTGCTGCTGCCCGGCACCTACACCATCACAGCTGTAGCCCCGGGGTAAGTATGGAAGATGATGGAGTGCATATTTATGAGGAAAACTGTACATAATACGCATTCAATATTCTGAGGAAAATCCCTAGGGCTGGGTAAAATTATAGAATTTTTGTTCTATTCTAGCATCTACACATCCCAATATTGATATCTTAAAAAAATATATTTTACTCTGTGCCATTGTTCAGTTGCTGTGTGAAAATGTACCGCGTTGCCGGTCCTGCAGATATCACTACTTTCTGCTGAACTGCAGAGTTTGGGCCCTGTTGTTAATTTTATTAAATTTATATAAAAAAATAATAGTTGCAGTCAACCAGTTTAGTCTAATTAAAAAAATGACTTGTATGTATGAACCAGTTCTTGAAAAACATACAACATGACCAATGTAGTCAGATTCGCACGCAAGTGACTCTTATGAGCTCATTCTTTTTAGTGAATCAAAAAGAATCGGTGTAGTCCGATTCTCGAACAAATGATCTTAAGAACCAGATTTTTTTTCTAGTGAACCAAAGCACGATCAATAGACCTTAGTCAGGTTAGATAGCTAATTGAATTTAACACGAATGAAAACAAGGCTGTATGGGATAAATTTACAGTCACGCACAGTATAAAGCCCTAGATCATGCAACTTTCAAAACTGTTTTATGGAGTTTTTGTTTACTGAAAGTTTTTTCAGAAAGATGTTTCATCAGCTGGACAATTGGTTTGTTAAACAACAGTACAATTCTTTGAACGCACTGTAATTCTGTCTCTCACAGCCTCGTTTTCATTCCTGTCCAAAATTAAATATGCTGCTGCCCTGACTAAGGTCTATGTAGTAAAATTCACAGACAAATGACTCTTATGAGCTGGTTCTTTTTTTTAGCAAATCAGAAACATTCATTGCAACCTGTGAAGCCAAAACAAATGTCCCTAGAAAGTCAGTACTTTTAATGAAACATTGCCTTGTATAATTTACAGTATTAGCAGAAAGAGAATTTCTTTCACACGTAAACAAAATGGACATTATAACGTACATGAAATATACCCTAATCAATTGAGATAGAATTGAATCAGAATCAAATGGGAAAATCTGTATCAATACCCAGTCCTACTAATGGCTTTTATTTGTTATTTATTTCAACTAACAATATGCTCTGAGACTCCTTCGGGTTTAAAGCAACACCAAGGAACTTTTCGTCTGCAGACTACTGTCGCACGCGCGCGCTCGTTGTTTATCCAGCACTTGTCTGGCGACAGACAATTTGAGGAAGTGGTGGGGGAAGTGACGTATGCTGTAAAGCAGTCGAATTTTGTAGTTCTTAAAGGGGTCATGACATGTTTTTTTTGTTTTGTTTTATTATGTTCCCTTATGTGCAATTATAGTATTACTATAGTTTTTTGTACAAAAAAAAAAAAAAATGTAGTGATTTATGACCTTTTCCCACCCTGTTTCTCCCCCTCTGATTCAAACAGTCTGTTTTGGAGGGGTTTCCCCTTTAAGAGTTCAGTGTTAACGCCCATTGTTATGATTGGCTAACGTCAGTGCTGCTTATTCATAAATTATTAACGTTAATCATTTTGTAGCACATGTAGGCTACACAATTCTCCGCCACGTGAAACTTCGGTCTTCCGATCTTTTACCATCGTGTCAATTCTCAATTGATTTTGATTCATATGCGTGAGAGAGAGAGAGAGAGAGAGAGAGAGAGAGGGAGAGCAAGACAGTTTGAAGGCGCGCGCACGGCCGGGGCTCTCTCTCTCTCTCTCTCTCTCGCTCTTGTCATTCTTTCAGTAACATGCGCCCTGTCACACTCATCTGCATCACTCACCGAACAAATAAGGCTTTGGCGCGCTGCATATGCTGCAAATAAACTACATCCAACTGCTTTCCCTGACGTCTGGATCGTTCGGCAGCATTCAAACATGTTGTTTGTCCACAGCCAGGAACAGCACATCTGCGTGGCATCGCAGTCATCTTGTAATCAGACCCACTCGCTGCACGTCAACGCATGCGATGATGTCAAATGAGGCGTAGTTGTCTTGCGCTGGAGGCGGTCATATGCAAACGACTGGTACGTCACTTCGTACCGTGACGTCACTAAGTTCAAAGGATCTAGAACGAGCTGTATTTAGAGCTTGATTAAATAAATGGTTTGTTTATAATGGGGAGGACGTCTTAAGCTATGAAACTTGCAGGAGGTTTTAATGGTACAAAGACCTCTTAAAGGGTTAGTTCACCCAAAAATGAAAATTAAGTCATTAATTACTCACCCCCATGCTGTACCAACCCCGTAAGACCTTCGTTCGTCTTCGGAACACAAATGAAGATATTTATGATTAAATGTGACAGCTGGATCACTCCTCCATAGGCTCCCTAAGGGAATTAAATCTTTTGAAGTCTCGTTTCAGGCCTACAAGGAAGAAAAGGAATAGTCGAATAAAGTCGTTATTTTTGTTTGTTTTTTCGCTCAAAAAGTATTCTCGTCGCTTGATAAACTTATAGTTGAGCCACTGTTGTGACATGGAATATTTAAACATTTTCTTCATTGACTTTCTGGGCCGTCAGGTTTCAATCCCTTAGGCAGCCTATGTGGTAGTGATCCAGCTGTCACATTTAATCAAAAATATCTTCATTTGTGTTCCGAAGACGAACGAAGGTCTTACGGGGTTGGTACAGCATGGGGGTGAGTAATTAATGACTTAATTTTCATTTTTGGGTGAACTAACCCTTTAAATACCAAAAGATCAAGGCAAATTTGGTTTCTCATGTTATGACCCCTTTAACCTATTGTAAGTCGATGTACCATCACAAAGGTTTTGGAAATATATTATGAAGGTTGAAAAACTACATAGTGTTACTTTAAGTGTTCTTTCTATGTGTTTTATGTCGATCTTTGTGTTTATGTAGCTACATTCCCATGTCTGTGGCTGGGGTGGAGGTGAATGAGGGAAAAGCAACTGAGCTGAACATCACCCTCGTGGCTGAGACTGATGTGAATCTGACCACCCCCTCAATCCCAGAGTCCCCCACTGACACCTCTTCAGACGACAGCAGCACCAGCAAAGCAGCAGCAGATGAAAAGCAGGGCTCCAGGGTTACGGTCCAGCCCCAGGACTTCCGCCATCATTACTACAACGACATGGAGCTGTTCCTGCAGAAATTCAGCTCTGAGTACAGCTCCATCACACGGCTGTATTACATCGGTAAATCTGTGCAGGGCCGTCTCCTGTGGGTCATGGAGATCTCCAACAATCCTGGTGTCCATGAGTTAGGTACTTCCCACCCATTTTTATGTCATTTTAATTAACACACATCTTTAGAAGTCAACCTGCTTCTGAAGTGAACTGACCCCCGTCTTTCCTTACTAGGTGAACCGGAGTTTAAGTATATTGGTAACATGCACGGCAATGAGGTGGTTGGTCGTGAATTGCTCCTCAACCTCATCGAGTACCTGTGTCGCAACTATGGCACTGACCCTGAGGTCACCCAGCTCGTCGACTCCACGCGTATTCACATCATGCCTTCAATGAACCCAGATGGATACGAAACGTCCCAAGAGGGTAAGGTCTTGTCAACTCTGGAAAAACCCCTATTGACGGAAATTGTCGCTATCCGTGTTTTCACTCTTATACGGTAGGGAGCGCTATGACAAATCTTCTGAAAGAGTACAGAAACTTTGAATCAAAACAGGCAAAAAAGAAGCAGAAACAAGCGATCTCATATTTAAGCAGATGCATAATAACGCGATCATCAACATTAAACGGCATATAAATTAAAACTGCCTAATGTTACTGAGTGAAATTTCGACCTATAGGACTATGAAGCATTAGGGGTGTTGATGGACTTGATCTTCTCCATCTATGTTTTTATCATCTTTCTGAATCCAATCTGGATGTAGTTTTTGACAAAAATGCGATTTTCTCAGCTTTTTGCTCAAAATGTTGTTTTTTTTATTAAACTCAACCACATTCAAGTGATGATAAAAAATAATGCATTAAGCTAGAATAAAATGGTTTTTAAAAAAAAAAAAAAAAAGCAGAGGCTCTGTTCTTTCTTTTGATATACGGCATGTTCAGATATTCATATAAAAAAATATTCTGGGGACCATGAAAAGTTTGTGAAAATGATCGAAAATGCTGGCAGTGGCTGGCCACTTAAAAAAAAAAAAAACACACATTGGCGAGGACAGAGTTAAATGCATCTGTCTTTTTTCATCATTCTATTTGTACCAATATTATAATATAAAGAAATGGTTAGCCTCAAACTGTTTGAATAATAATAAAGAATAATAATAAATATATTATTAATTTTACTATTTATGTAATGTTTCTCCCAAACAGAAAAGACTGAAAATAATAGTGTTGTTGTTATTATTATTATTTGTTTCTGTCTGTGTGAAAGCAACATAATAACGATGAGAACAGAATAGCAACATGTTTTTAATAATAATAATATTATTATTAATAAGAATTACATTTTATTTATTTATTTATTTATGTAATGTAATGTTTGTAAAAAAAATCTGTCTGTGGGAGCAACATCATAACTACGGGAGCATAATGGCAACATGTTTCAATGATAATAATGATAATAAATAAATTAATATTATTATTATTATTAATTCTATTTTAATTATTATTATTTTTATTTTCTCTCTGTGTTGGAGCAGCATAATAACTGCAGGAAGATGGAACCGTAACGAAAACATTCTCTTTTGTGCAGGAGATATCGATGGCATCCAGGGACGTAACAACTCTAACAACTATGACCTGAACCGTAACTTTCCTGACCGGTTCAACCTCATCACAGATCCCAGACAGCCAGAGACCATTGCTGTTATGAACTGGGCAAAGAGCTACCCGTTTGTGTTGTCTGCCAACCTTCATGGAGGTAGGTCCTAATTTATAATGGTTCTGTTTGATTGGAAGCATGCTAAACACAGACGGATAACCTCTAGATAAATCTCTATCAGGCTCTCTGGTGGTGAACTATCCATTTGACGATAATCTAGAAGATGTTGTCGGATACAGCAAGTCCTCAGATGATGCCGTGTTCAGGATGTTGGCTCTCGCTTACTCTCAGGTGAATATCTGGCTTTCTTTTTCCTGTGAAATCAAATTACGTCGTTAAGAATATTTAATCATTCAAAGTTAAATCAATGGCCAGTAAAATATTCTCTCTTTTTTTTCAGGAAAACGCTCAAATGCATGACGGTCTGCCCTGTAAAGAGCTGCATCCGTACGAAGAATTCTTTCAAGATGGCATCACCAATGGCGCTGCATGGTACAATGTCCACGGTGAGCACTAGATTCCGGGAATTTGTAACTAGAAAAGGAAAATCCAAGACAAAAGTTTAAATGTTTACATACTGACAGACGCTTGACAAATGGACAGATGGCCTTTTGTTGAAATTGACATCCTAAAATAATATCCAGAAAAAAGTTGTATAAAATGAAAAAGTGCTTTAATAAGAAGTAAATATAAACTATAAATGTGCATTATGTGCTTTTCCCTCAGGAGGGATGCAGGATTGGAACTACGTCAACACTAACTGCTTTGAGGTGACCATTGAACTTGGTTGTTACAAATACCCACCAGCGACAGACCTGCCAAAGTACTGGGAACAAAACCGCAAATCACTTCTCCAGTTCATCCATCAGGTCAAACAGTCTGGCTGTTTCTTTATCATTTTTTTTTTTTCATCTCTATTCTGCCACACACCTTATAAAATTATTTGTTGGATGTTCAGGTCCACCGTGGGATTAAAGGAATGGTAATCGACAGCAAAGATGAATCTGGCATCCCCAATGCGACCATCACTGTGTTCCCGATCAATCACTCCATCACATCCAACATCGCAGGAGATTACTGGCGCTTACTCGTCCCAGGAAAATACCTTCTGAATGTCTCTGCCCAAGGGTACTTTCATGAATTTTCTGCACCAACTGTAGCACCAAACTAAAAGATCGCAATTTTTTCCAAACATATGGAAGCTTACAGAGGCCGTTAAATATGTTGTGATCTGCTTTTGTTTAGTGATAAACATATAAACAACAAAAATATTTGTATTTTGTAACTATAATACGTTAACTATATATTGACTTATTAAGCCACTTTTTGTAATGTATATTAAAAGTTTTACTTATCTGCAACAATAAAGTAATAGCTTTGAATTATTTTATTATATGGAGACTTTCTCAGCAAATGTTGCTATGCAATTTTTTACAAATATTTTAGATAAATAATCATTGTATTTATGTATGTTTTCACTTTTTTATTTATTTAATTTATTTAAATTGCTCTTTAACAGCCCTAAAGAGTTTTTTAGCATCATGGGTATTTATTTAATATTTTTCTTTTTGCATAAAGGCCGATCCACAGCGCAGAGACAAACTCCAACAAACACCAACAAACATTATGTAAAATAACTGTCATGTTCACACTGCCCCAAAAGACACTGACAAACTCTGATTGAACATGTTCAGTCAGGTGAAAAATACCCCAGACAGACGCCAACAGGGGTAACACACTGATCCGCCAAAACCCAACAAACGTGTTTGTTGCTGTTTGTCTGTGCGTTGTGAATTGGCCTTAAGACTGTAAATTACTGACATTCTCTCTCTCCATCTTTTTAGCTACTCCTCAGTTAGCACCTATGTCAACGTGCCTAAGGAAGGAGTGGAGATTGTTAATTTCACATTGACCCGGATTCACAGTTACACAACTGGACAGATGACAGAAGGCTCAACCCCAATTCTGGATCCCAGTGTGAAGGAGTTCCAAAACCTCATCAAGCTGCTGTCAGGAGAATCCGGTCTAGACAAGCTGATCAAGGACACTCCCACCCAGAGCAGTTTCCGTTATCGACGGTACAGCGAAGTTTCCGAGTTCCTGCGCGGCCTCACCCTGAACTTCCCGGAGATTACCTCACTCCACAGGTACAGCTCTCTTATGCATATCACAGACACGTTGGATTCAGTGTTTACAAACTCCAAGATCCTTAAACACTGAGGGACCTTAAACACAGAAGTTCTCTAGAGATCTTTTATTTACACGTGTGCCATGCCTTTCCCTCAGAGAACACCTGTTAAATTGAACAAAAGCATGAGTCAGTGAGTTTATCTGATCTCTGCACACATGCCTGAACCGAATCCTGTGTGTTTCTTTGACCATAAACCCCGAAGGGTGATTCTTTGGGAATGAGATAGATTAATGTCTCTGCATTCAGTACACAGTGAAGTTACTGTGTGAACTATAGCTTAGTCCCAGAAGTCATTTTTGAAAATTATATTTTGTGGTGAACCAAGTTTAAGGTTACAAAGTTTAAATAACTGACCAGAGAAGAGGTAAGTACAATACCATTGAACGTTTTTGGGTCAGTAATTTTTATTTCTATTTTTGTTTTTGTGAAAGAGATTAAAACTTTTATTAAGCAAGGATGCATTTAATAGATAAAAAGTGACAGTAAAAACTTTCAAATAATTTGAAATAAATTCTGTTCTTTTGAACTTTTATCTAAAAATCTATATTTCATGGTTTTCACAACAATAGTAAGCAGCACAACTGTTTTCAAAATTAATAATAAGAAATGTTTCTTACGCACCAAATCAGCATATTAGAATGATTTCTGAAGGATCATGTGACAATGAAGACTGGAGTAATTATGCTGAAAATTCAGCTGTGTCACAAGAATAAAAAATAGAAAAAAAGTTATTTAAAATTTTATATCTTGTTTTATTTCACAATATTACTGTTTTTACTGTATTTTCAATCAAATAAATGCAGCCTTGATGAGTATTAGAAACTTCTTTCAAAAGCATTATAAAAGCTTACCAACCCCATACTTTTGAATGGTACTGTAGGTCCAATGGTAATTTCAGCATTTGGTTTGTAACAGTCAGTTTATAATAGTTTATAATGGATTAAAATATGTAACTGATGTAAAACATTTTTGTTAAGTCAAACAATTGCAGTGATGTGATAAATATTTTTCCCCCATGAAGTCTTGGTCAGAGTGTGGAGTTCAGAACTATCTGGGCTCTGGAGATCTCCAACAACCCTAAAGTCCAAGAACCATCAGAGCCCAAGATCCGGTTTGTGGCAGGTATCCATGGTAACGCCCCAGTGGGCACAGAGCTGCTTCTGGAGTTTGCTGCCAGTCTCTGTATTAACTACGGCAAGAACGCAGCCATTACCAAGGTGAGTTGCTTTTCTTGTGCAAAAGGGATGCCCTTGATGGTCACAGTATGATCCTCCTAACCAGGGGTGTGTTTCCCAAAACCAACTATAGTCGCAAGTTCCATCACTACCAACGCGATTCAACGGAACTTGCTTACATAGTTGGTTAACGATACTTTTGGGAAATGTACCCCAGGATGAAGGAAGCAGTTTAGGGTTCTCATGTTTTATCAAAAGCTTGGAGTGAGATCACATGTTGTTAGGGTAGTGAGATCACTCTCTGCTTTAATACATGTAGCCTTAATGTAACTAGAAAGACTATTAATACAGTATAATATATAATTTAATATAAAATGAAAAAATACATCTTCATTCCTTCCCAAACCCAATAACATTTCACTTAGTTTCAGATAACGTAAGCTAGCCAAACTGAGCCAAAGCTTCTGGCCTGGTTCCAAAGTAGTTGTAGAGTTTTTGACTGCATCAATAATAATGTATACGATGGGCTATATATTAAATGTTCTAGCCTAAAAATGAGTTATTTTTTAGGCTAGTTATTATTTTTTTTAAATGAGCTTTCTTCCAACTTACCTTCTCCATCATGACGTGTGTTCGTGCGATGTTGTTGGTTACCTAGTAATGAACGTACGGTGGCTGAGAATGTTCCGTCAACTTCCGTGTGTTCCCGCATCTATGTTGCCTAGTAACGAACGCAATCTGGCCGAGATACGTGCTGGCGGCAGGAAACTACACTTTGTGTGCCTGTGCCTCGTAAATGGTAAATGGACTGCATTTATATAGCGCTTTCACAGACCCAATGGCCACCAAAGCGCTTTACATATTGCCTCACATTCACCCATTCATACACTGACGGCGGTGTCAGCCTGCATGGCGCCATCTAGCTCGTCAGGAGCGGCTGGGGTAAGGTGTCTTGCTCAACCGGGGATTGAACCACCAACCTTCCGGTTTGTAGACAACCTACATGAACCACTGAGCCACTGCCGCCAACTTGGTTGGCATTGCCTTTTCAGCGTAAGAAATACACGATGTGGCGTGTGACCGTGTCCGTGTGAACCTTACAGTCTATGGTGTGAACTGGTTGAATTGCGTGTGTCTCACGGCCAATGCGTGAGACTTGAGAACCCTGCGTTTAAAAGATCGCCTCAGTTCCACTGAGCATAAAACGGCACTATTTAAGAACAGTTTAAGCAATAAGAAATGCTTTGGATTAACTATCAAAGTTAAACTATCTAAAAAAATGTACCCTATACAGCCTGCTGTATCATGTTTGATAAGCAAATCTCTAAGGCCTCTAAATTATCAATATGATCAAAACTCTGCTGAAAAACCTGTTGTACACGATCTGCTACATGCCTTCTATCATCTGATTGGTTCTTCATACTTTTTAGCAAGTAAAAGGCTTTTTAGTATAATTCTAAAAGCATCCTGTAAAGTGTAAGAATATCTTGTATTTCATTTCATTATATGTTCTGACACCCACAATGAAAAACTTCAGAGCTCTGATCATAAAACTAAGCATTTAAAAATCATCTTACTAAGACATTATTGGGAGGTATAGAGTTACAAGTTTACTGTTATAAAGATCTCATTCATTTACATCACAAGCTATCAGAATTTCATCTTACTTTTTGGAAATATAAACTATATTTTTACTGAATAAAATTGAGCTGTTTTCCCCCTTCTTGAGTATGATCTCCATATTCTGTTATATCATACTATATGAGCCATAAAAGCCTGATGTATCACAAATGATAACAAAAAAAAACACATATACCATGCTTATCATATAGACTTCTATTGTAAGTCTCATTTTAAGTAGATTTCACTCCAAGTACCAGTCAAATTTATTTTCTGTGCTTATTGACAGCATTAGTGTTATTGATTACCACAGAAAATGACTGTAAAAGCTTACCTTATTTGTCAATTAAATAATTTCAAGCCAAGTCAATTTTATTGAAACCAAACAGAATAATCATTTTAATATAAGTACATGAAGGTTAATCTGTACCTCTGTCTTTAGCTCATAAATGAGACCAGAATTGTTATCCTGCCCAGCATCAACCCAGATGGACGTGAGCTGGCGAACGAGAAAGACTGCACCTCCACTGTTGGCATGACCAATGTTCACGGCAAGGACCTTGACAGTGACTTCTTCGGTGGGATGGCATTCAAATTATACCTTACATTTCAATAATGTGTGTGTCAATGACAACGGTCCACTGCTTAGTCTACAAGGCGGCTGACTGTTTGTGTCCTTCTGTAGGGAATGCTTCTCAGCGTGCTGCAGAGCCTCAGCCAGAGACGCGCGCTGTGATGGATCTGATTCAGGAAAGGGGCTTCTCTCTCTCTGTGGCTCTGGATGGAGGCTCTGTTTTGGTCACCTACCCATATGACAAACCAGTGCAATCTGGTATGTTTTGACTCATCCTCTGCTTTATGAAATTACACATTTATTGCATCGGTGTTCTGATTCATTTATTTCTTTGTTTTTTTTTTCCCCCTTCTTCCTTAATTACAGTTGAAAATGATGATACGCTGAGATATTTGGCTACTGTGTATGCAAAAAACCACCCTACAATGCACTTGGGCAATACTGGATGTCCAAACAGCAGCCAACGTATGCTGATTTTCTTTCATACTTTCAAGTTTTTTAAAACAACGGTTTATCTCTTTAGTAACAAGAAAATGCTCAGTGAGCAATTTCAGAGCCTCTGCTCTGTTATATTTATAGGTAGATGAACCATTTTTAGGTTGATGTTATAAATTATTTCTGTCTTTCTCCCTGTCTCCCCCAGTGAGCAACATTCCTGATGGTGTCCTTCGAGCAGCAGAGTGGCACAGTCACATGGGAAGCATGAAGGTAGTTTACAAACTGAACTCTTAACAGGGAAGAACAGATCACTGAAACACGCATTAATACCGCTTATCAACTGGTTTTGCTTCAGAACCTAGCAATGTACTAAAACTGTTGATTATAAGAAATAAAAACTTCCTTTAAAATATTAAAAGGTTTACATTAAAATGTATTTATATTATTATGAACACTTTTAACAATATGCAATTATTAACAATTATTAATATGAAATGTCAGCAGCCAATAATTCACCACATAAAACCTGTGGTCTTCACAAACCATAGTTGTCCTAGTTGCAAATTAATCTGTTTATTGTATTCTGGATTTTCTCTTACTTTGCGTAGACTACCATTAAAAACATTGGGGTTGGTAAGATATTTTTTTTTAATGTTTTTAAAAGTAGTATTGATCAAAATACAGTAAAAACTGTAATATAGTGAAATATTATTGCCATTCTAAATAAATGTTTTCTATTTCAAAATATTTTGATATGTAATTTAGTTCTGTGTTGGCAAATCAGTCATTACTCCAGTCTTCAGTGTTACATGATCCTTCAGAAATCATTCTAATATGCTAATTTGGTGCTCAAGAAACATTATTTATTATGCAGTTGTGCAGTTACATTTTTGTGTGGAAATCATGACAGTTTTTTTTTTAGGATTCTTTGATGAATATAAAGTTCAAAAGAACAGCATTTATTTGAACATTTTAATCTTTTGTTACATTATAAATGTACTTACTGTATTTTGCAAAAATGCATTTTATTCAATAAAATCTTACTGACCCCACGCTTTTGAATGGTAGACGGGTTAAATTCTAAACAAAACTAAACTGTGTTAGTATCCGTCTAATACAGTATCCGACACACAGATTTGGATGTCAAGAACAAAAGATACGGGAAGCGTTTTGCTATTCTAAATGAATGTTTTGCATTTAGCATTGCTTTTTTCACTGCTTTCTGCGATCCAATCAGAACAGACCAGAACCCCATTTTTGGGTCATTACTAACTAGTTGACAGTAATTTTTAAAATAATTAATTACTTTCTTTCCATGTTGTAGGACTTCAGTGTGGACTTTGGTCACTGTCCTGAGATGACTGTCTACACCAGCTGCTGCCTGTTCCCACTGGCTGAAATGCTGCCCACGCTTTGGGCCGAGAACAGGAAGTCTCTTCTGAGCATGCTGGTTGAGGTCAGTCTGTTGTTGTCCTCTCTGCCTCGGTTCATCGCCCTCCACTGAATCTCAGCTAGTCCTTGCTGAAGCTGGTTCTTCTGTTCTAGGTACACAAAGGGGTTCGTGGAGTTGTCAAGGATAAGAGCGGTAAGCCCATCGTGGGTGCTATAATAGTATTGAATGGTGGTGTTCGAGTCTTCACCGGTGAGGGAGGATATTTCCACGCCCTTCTGGCCCCTGGTTTACACAATATTGAAGCGGTGGCTGACGGCTACCAGCAGCAATCCCAGAAGGTGAGTGTTTGTTTTTGCTGTTTTGGTTTGTTTTTTTGTTTTCGTTTTGTTTGTTTTTTGTGTGTGTTGGTTGTGTATTTTTTTGTTTTGTTTTGTCTTCTTTCTTTTTTTTCTATTTTATATATATTTGTATAATATACATTTTAAATGAGAAACGCTATCTATGCATAAATTTTTTCACTGTACCTGTGGTCTTTTCAGGTGTCTGTGTCCCCTTTTGAAGCTGCAAGTTCCATTATTATTGAATTTGACATGGAGAACGATATATTTGGCCTGCCAAGAGAATTAGTCGTGGCAAGTGCAGGTAGGCAGATCAAATCGCTCACGGCAAGAGGCCAATTAAAAAAAAAATACTTTGTTAATATACAAATTTTCAATGGCTGTCTTTTTCTTTACCCAATCCCACAGCTGCCGCAATGACCGCCCTGGTCGTGACAGGCTGCATCATCTGGTGCGTCTGCTCAGCAAAGTCGAACAGACAAAAGGACGGATTCCATCGGCTACGGCAGCACCGGGACGACTATGATGATGAGATCCGCCTCATGTCTATGGGCTCCAAAAAGTCTCTCCTGAACCACGAATTTCAAGATGAGAGCGAAAGTGACGAGGATACGCTATACACCAACAAACTTTAAGACCTTCTCATCCTCTAAGTCTGTCCACTGCCTGCAGGGCCAGTAGAGGGCGCTCAAGGCCAGCACCATTATTGTCCAAACCATCTAAATCCCGAGAACCACTGCGGGATGCACTTTAATGCCCAGATGAAATCGGGCAAGCGTTTCTCACTGTAGTGTATGCAACTGACCACTGCTCTCAACCAGCCTGCTTAGTTTTCTGGGTCTGTGTAATACTGGTCCTCTACCCTTTATAAAGGAAATCGAACAGCTAGAACCCATCTCAACAGGATTATGAAACACTGTGCCTTGCTAGAATTGAGATTGCATGGACGCTGCAGTTGTGAGGATGACAATTTATAGTGTAAATGGAATTTTGTTCCCCTTTTTTCTGTGGACCCGTGTCAAAGTCCGGAATCGTTTGGTTTGAGAATCTGGTTTGCTCATTGGCTTCATTATAAATTTGTAATGATTAAACGACTGCTGTCATACAGCAAGTGAAATGGCCCAAATATTTTACATTATGCCGTTATTCATCCAATTAGTACAGTATTTCATGCAAGTATGTGTAACCGATTTAAACAGTAGCATTGAACATCTCAGACTGTGAGGTTTTTGAACATACTAGTCTAAATGTAGATATTTACATTTAAGCTATTTCTCACCACCATTGCACATTTGTCATAAAGGTGACTCATTTCATACATAGCAGACAAACTCATGCTCATGCTCATTTACTGCCTTCCCATTTCTCTTGTTTGATATTCTGAGGATATGAAACGTTTAATAATAACTCCACTCGGACATGATAGTGTTTAGTCAGTGTTTTTGTTCTTTTGTCTTAATGTGCACTCTTGAAAATGTTGTCCCTATTTTGTTCTTTTTTTTTTTTTAAAGAAGAAAAAAATTATTTATTTTTGTTTTAAGATCCATCCAATGAAAATATTTATTTTGTTCACCCACTCTCAGGCATCCCAGAAAGATCAGAATAAGCGGTGCGGTCATTACTTCCAATCATGTAGTTGACATATTTAAATGTTAGTTACAATTCAGGAAATGAATGAAAAAGAATGAGGAGTGGTATGGTTTGCTCATGCTTTTAAAAGAAAAAAGCAACAAACACCCTATTAAAATTCAATGGAAGATTCATGTTTTTATGTATAATTCATATCATTCTGTGCCAGATTGATCATTCACACAGGGCAAATAAGTGGGAAAATTGTTTCTATGATTTAATTAGTTGCTGATCCCATTAAGAAACAAAATCTTAATTAAATGTGGCTTGATGTTGATTGTCATGCTTGAATGTAAATGTCTGGGTGTGTTTGACTTTGAACAAATATGTCTAACTTTTCTATGTTTGTGCTGATGTTTATTTTTCTTTCTTTTTTATACAACAATGATTGTACATATCGAATTGTTGCCAACTATATGTAAATTACACAAGTGCAATTCCTTTCGAGAGTGAAAGAACTGCACAAATAAACCTGTTTATGCCCAGCAAACAGTATGTTGCTACGACGTCGTCAGTGTTTTGAATGGTGAATGGTGTGTAATTAAATGATATGTAAATAAAGATGAAACTTTGTTCTGAATATTTCATGTGCTTTTATTTAATATGATCAGGTTTTAATGCAGATATGCAGTATTTTTATGGTACTGTAGCTATGCAGTTTCCAACCATAAGAGGAACATGGAATCTCATATTTAATAGGCTATTATCCTAAGATTATTTTGTCATCCAATGTCAAAAGGAATTTGCTGTAGTTTCCAGGAGCTTATATATGGATACATTACACAAGAGAATAGACAGGAAATATAAGTAAGTAGGATTAAGAATGAAAAACAATATTCATCTAGATGTAGTAAGCAGAATATGATGATATATTTTATATATTATAAGAGAAACGGTATATATTTAAACTTGTTTAATTGCGCTTGTATTTTGAACTATATTTTCAAAAGAGAAACGGGCAAAGCGCGTGGTGGCGCTGTGACGACGGAGCGCAGCGCAGAGTATGTTGAAATGCTCTTTCTCTAGTCTCCGCCTCTGCCAGCACCACCGCGGATGACGTTCAACAACAAAAATGGCAGGAGGAAACAGCAACTATTGGGAAGGTGAGGTGGCAAAGCGTTACAAATGCCCCTTGACCAAAAGCTTTATTGGGCTTTGTGACAGCTCACGCGAATTCATAGTTCTGAAGAGTCTTTGGTAACGTTTTCATGGAAACGCAGCCAGGTTACCACACTATCTATCGCCGTTAGCATTAGCTCGCTAGAACGCAGAAACGTCAGTGCTTTTGATTAGCCTGGAAACCTGAGAAATATAGCGAGAGATCTTTCTCATTCCTTTAAATGTAAACATTTGTCTGATGTCTTTGAGTTTATACAGACTTTCTGTACTTAATGTAGCACGAACTTATGTAATCTGTCAGAAAAGTTACAGAACTGTTTGTATATGAAACTGAAACAAGCTTTTACACTAAAACTAAATAAACTGATAGGCTGTGTTTCAAAATCTAGTAAGCTGCCTTCCCAGACAGCACTGTTGGGCTTCATATTCTCGTTTTGAATGTTTGCCTGTGATACCTAAAACACATTACAGCAGTCAGACACTGTAGACAGTTAACAGACAATAAATGTAAAAAAGGACCAGGTAGACTGATATGAATCTTTTGTCATCTGTTAATATAAGTAACTACCAAATTATGTTCTCAGGGAAATGTTGTGTGCAATTCTATTGCATTTTCTAATATTATTTAGTAATCTAATGTAAACGTAAGCTACCACTAACTATGAAAGTAATGCAAGTGCATACTGATTGATGTGTGTTGTCTATTTATAGTCTTACATTTTATGAATATGAATGTATATTACCACTGACATCTGGCACTGAATGTCTTAATCTTTACATTTTTGCACATTGACAGACCTGCGGAAGCAGGCGAGGCAGCTGGAGAACGAACTGGACCTGAAGCTGGTGTCTTTCAGCAAGCTGTGCACTAGTTACAGCAGCTCTCGGGACGGTCGTAGAGGAGACAGGTGGGACGTTGCTGTAGTAGCTCATTCAAAGAATTGTGATGTTTTCTAGATATCATCATTATTATGAGGATGATGGTGGTGGTAATAACATGGTTCTCTTCTCTGTTTCCAGTAGTTCGGATACAACACCTCTGCTCTGTAACTCCACTCAGGACAGAATGTTTGAGACCATGTCAGTGGAGATTGAGCAGCTACTTGCGAAAGTAAGAACTATGTAATACCACGTGCTAGTGTCTAGTACTATACACATTGCAATTTACAGTCTCCCTTACTGATCCTCATGTACATTAAACTGCTGATTGACGACAAGATTTTTTCGGTTGATACTGACATCAAGAGAGCAGGGCGCCAATATATATATATATATATATACACACAATTACGCTTAATGATAACATATAGCTATTCGTATTGTTTCCTGCGTTTAAAGCTGACAGGTGTGAATGACAAGATGGCTGAGTATACGAGCACACCGGGAGTAACGTCTCTGAACGCTGCTCTAATGCACACTCTCCAGAGGCACAGAGACATCCTACAGGTAGGTTTCTCATCGTTTATAATCTCTCATTTTATGAAATAATCTCAGCGATTTATCAGTGACATTATTGTCCACAAACAGCTGCCTGCCCAACTATTATAATACACTACCAATGAAAAGTTTGGGGTCAGTAAGTTTTTTTTTTTGTTTTAAAAAAAAGAAGAAATTTAAAGAAATTAATTATTTTATTCAGCAAGGATGCATTAAATTGATCAAAAGTGGCAGTAAATATGTATAATGTTACAAAAGATTTTCATTTCAAATAAATGCTGTTCTTTTGAAGTTTCTATTCATCAAGGAATCCTGAAAAAAGTATCTAGCAGCACAACTGATTTCAACGTTGATAATATTAAGAAATGTTTCTTAAGCACAAAATCGGCATATTAGATTGATTTCTGAAGGATGATGTGACACTGAAGACTACAGTAATGATGCTGAAAATTCAGTTTTGCTGTCAAAAAAATAAGTTACATAAAAATATGTCTGTTATTACCGAATTTTGTATCAAATAAATGCAGCCCTGATGAGCAATCAGCACAAGAGACTTTAAAAAACGTTAAAAAAAGCTTACTGACCCTAAGCTTTTGAATGGTAGTGGATTTATTATGAAGTCTGTATTGTCAAGATAAAAGAGCAGTTCCTGTATTTAACATCAATATAGCTGATCCAGGTTGTTATTTATAACCTCTTCAACTCTGTTTTCCTTCTCTAGGACTACACACATGAATTTCATAAAACCAAATCAAACTTCATGGCAATCAGGGAGAGAGAGGATCTTTTGGGATCTGTGAGAAAAGACATTGAGTGAGTTTTCTTTGAAATTCCCTTATAAAGCCAAAAAGGTTTTGAAGACCAACCCCATCTAATGTGTAATTAATCTGTATTATAAAACCTTATGTATGAAATGAAATGAAATTCTCCATAAACATAGTTTCTGACTGATCTTTATAGTTAAAAACGAGTTGAATTTATGCCCTCATGATATCTATGGATTTTTTTTCTCATTTTCTGTTGCGATTTTGTAGGAAAATTATTATAAGATTGTAAATGGAATTCCACTGAATGGGTTTTAAAATGTTGAACTGATATGGGAATATTACACTTTCATTTAAACCCCACACGAACACAGTAACATAATGAGGTTCCCTACATGCAAAACGAAGCATTGAGAACTTTGTAAGTGTACAGACCGTTTAATAAGAAGATATTTTATAAAGACAGTCCACTTCGTGTATACGGACAGGAGCTTTGGAAAACAGTCTCGACTAGTCAAACCACGAACGACGTGCTAAGTGAGCTGAACTGTATGAAGTTCAGTGAACTTCTGAACTGTATGAATGGCGTTCGTGGTTTGACTAGTCGAGACTGTTTTCCAAAGATGGCTCCTGTCTGTATACACGAAGTGGACTGTCTTTATAAAATATCTTCTTATTAAACGGTCTGTACACTTACAAAGTTCTCAATGCTTCGTTTTGCATGTAGGGACCCTCATTATGTTACTGTGTTCGTGTGGGGCTTTTTTGAGCCTTGTTAGTGGTATTAACTAGCGATTTCTTTTTACTTATTAAATGCCCCCATTACTAGCGTTATACGCTAAACAGTTTTTAGAGATAAAACTCTTTACATTCGATTATCATGAAAACAAATCTCAGAGAACGGTTGACTAGGTACCAATGTTTTATTAGACCAAAGGTTCATTTTGCGCCGGAGTTCTCCTTTAAGTAGACAATGCAAGCTTTCTGTAGGGTTCTACAGGAACAGATTTGACGTAGTTCTGGTTGTAACCATGAGATCATGACTGCAGGGCTGGATAATGACTTATTGATCTGAGCTGCAATTCTCTGGCACCTCTATGGGCTGCTTATTTCATTTGTGTGCCTTGAAGTAGTTGTTCTGTACCTTATATGATGAGAACAACTCTTTACTGGTCCTTGCAATTGCTATTGGACTTATTTTTTCAGTCGAAATAAACTGACTGTCACAGTTGGATTTGAGCTCAATCCATCTCTTGCAGCACTGTATTTTTATACCTGTAGTTACACAAGTGAGGTGTCCACCCCCCTCTGCCTCATGCTCAGTCGCCACCTCCTACTCATCTGACCAGCAATAAACTTGTTTACTCAGTATAGAGTAAGACTGAACCAATTTTCAGATTCCAGATGAAACTGGGCAAAATGTGTCTGGTCGTTAAATTTGCATATAGTGCGGGAATTGAAGATTAGATTTAAATTCTTTTGCAGAGACCCATATGTTGCCAAGTGTAAATTTAAGAGTTTTAACTAAACGGATAGATATCCGATCAGTAAAAATGCATGACCCATTGGAATCTGTTCTTCAAAGTCCATTTTAAACTGAAAACAAACAAACTAAAGGATTTTAAAAAATGTAACACAAATTGTATGAAAAATTGCTCCAAAAATATTTAAGGTTCCACACTATTTCGCCATTATAGTTAGCTATTATAAATATTTAAAATATGTTTATAATATGTGGTTATGACAGCTTATCTGCAGATTTCATTCACATGTTTTGAGCGGGTTGATCAAAGCCTTCATCAAAAGTACAGTAAAAACATTTTTTTTTGAAGTAATATTATAATTTATTCATTTTAATATATTTTAAAATGTAATTTATAATATATATGGCAAAGCTGTATTTTCAGAAGCCATTACTCTTCAATGTCGGACAATCTTTCAGAAATCTTTATAATATTCTGATTTGGTGCTCAAGAAATATTTCTTCTTATTATTATCAATGCTGAAAACGGTTGTGCTGCTTAATATTTTTGGGGAAACTGGGGTTAAATTTTTTTCAAGATTCTTTGATAAATAGAAGGAATAGGCATTTATTTTAAAAGGAAATATTTCTAACCATTATAAATGTCTTTATTGTCACTTCTGATCTGTTTAATGTGCCCGAGTTTAATAAAAATATTAATTTCTTCTTTTTTTTTTATCTCACTGATCCCAACATTTTTAACGTTAGTGTATGTCTTGTTGATAGGTTACATTATCTTAAGTGCACTATTGCTCACTATTTTGCTTATCACACAGGCACAATCCGTGTTAAGAATTTTGTTATTTTGTCTGTATACACAGAATAGTACAAAGTGGTTTTGTACATCATAAGTTGTAATATACGCATTTACCCCCAGAGGGTGATAATGCACTTTTTGAAATGCACTGCTGGATTTGTCAGCCAATGTAGAGCAGTGTTTGCATCCTCGTACCCAGTTACTTTCTGTGGTGCGGGCTGTGAAGGTTTCAGCCGGGCTACTGAAGCCTCACTCCTTGGGTTTGTGTCATGCGTGCTGTGCATGTTGTGCTCCTCCTGGTTCCGAACTCCCCATCGATCAGCAGCACAGCGCTGCAGAAATGTCAGCTGGCAGAAATGACAAAGCCTCCTGTGTGATGTAGTGCACTGCTCTTTAAAGCTTTGTTGGAATGATTAAGTTGGCTGTCAGCACCCTGTCACTTTGATTGGTGTGGACTGACAGTTGATTTGACCAGCGGGCAGGTGTAATCCCATAGAAACTAGATAAATATCCTTTCTACATCAGTCTGTTTACAATAGGTGCAGAGAAAAGCCCACCAGAAGTTGGAGTTTAGTTCATGTGAGGTCGTCGTTGAGGCTGCCATTTCCTACAACCCTTCCCCACCCTCATAAACTCTTGCATCTGAGATGATTTGTTTTAATTTGTGCTATCATCATTGTGTGTCTTTTAAAATAGCCTAGCTGGTGTTGCACAAGCAGAGGGGGTGTTTTTGTCTTTGATTTTCTTTGGTGAACTCTTGGGAAAGGGCTGTTCTTCCCAGCACAGTGTTCATTCATTATTAACACTAAATACTCTCTGTAAGAGAGCGCTTGAGCATGGCCCTCAACCCTCAATATTAACCCAACCCCCACGTCATCAGAAGTGCCAGGCTTTCTATAAGATAATGTTCATACAATGAGCCATCCTGAGTAATTGCATGTTTCTGGTTGATTGCTAATTAAGGTTCTTTTCTCTTTTCAGGACATATAAGAGTGGCTCGGGGGTGAATAACAGGCGGACGGAGCTCTTCTTGAAAGAACACGAGCACCTGAGAAAGTAAGAGCCTTCTTCCTCTGTTACCTACTTGAATTCACTAAATGGTTGCACTGTTTTGTGTGAAGAAAAAAAAATTATGATTACATTTGGCCATTTTTCTTGAATGAGAATTTATTTATTTTTTGTATACCTGATTTTTCTGATAGAAAGTAATTTAAGTTTTGGCGATACGCATGGTACTAGGCCTGCATGATTTGGGAGCAAAAATCTAATTATTCTTTTTTGATAGAAATTGATATTTAAAATTCATTTTTTTTAGGTTTTGTTGTGCTTATTGTGCGATTTATATATCAATAGGATTATATAATAATAATACAAATGTAATTATTAAAATTTCTAAATAAAAAGATAAACAAGAAATATTGCTACTGTAAAAATAATATTGTATAAAATCAAATAATATTAACAACTGATAATTGTATTTTATAATACATTTGTAAAATTACAGTACTAATATTTATGGCTGGCTGTTTTTATTTTCAAACGTTAAACCATCAAGCTTTTTGGCAGAAAACTGCAGGGAGCCCTTAAATCTTCTATTTTCGATTAAATGTTGAGCCTTAAAGGCCTTTCACACTGATCGCGATTAAATGGCGCAAATGTACGACGCAATGTCGCTCTTGAATCGAAACAATAGATCCCTATGGAGATATTCACACTGATCAATCGCAGCACAACAGAGCAAAATTGTTTTCCAATTTTTCCCCGTTGCCGAGCCGTCCAATTAGATTTGAGCTTACCTGAGCCACTGCTGTTGCACAAAAGTGTGAGAGTGGTGGTGCTGTTTTGTAAACACTGAAGAAAAGTATTCTGGAAGAGAGAAGAGATTGAGTTCTTGTAATCATTGGTGTCTGAGAACAGATTTATCTGTGTGTTCCTTATACAGATTATCATTTCCATTAATTTTCCACTGAATTATGCGATCTGAAGAGTTTGAAACGGCGTACACAGATCTGTTTTCTTCCGTGCTTGTCTGTTATGAGTCAAAGAGCTCATTCGCTCTAGAGCTGTCAAACATATTATATGATCATAACTCCTGCCTGAGTTTAGCACGGTTCTGCACACGGTTCGTCACGCTTAATGTGAAAGGGCCTTTACATGGTATTACAACTTCATCTCCACCCTGTCTGATCAACCTAACCACTGATAGGTCAGTAAAGATAGTGGAGCAATTCTAGTCCTTCCAGAGATTGTCAATGGTTGAAGAGAGGAAGTACACTGACTCGGGTGAAAGGGAGAGAATAAGAAACTCGAAGCGTAGCACTTCATCACCTTCTGTGTCACAGCCTCTTTGCCTGAAGATATGAATGAAGGTTACCTTTAACCTCTTAACCGTTGCCAGAGCGCCGGCGCACTGAAGCGTTTTTTTTTTTAAGTTACTAACATATTGAAGAAGATACTATCATATTTAATGTTATTACCTTGACAAACTATACATCATTAAAAAGATATAATATTCAAGTTTCAGTATTTGACCACTATTGTATTCTGAGAAACTTGTATTGACAGTTATGTCTTAATTTGTGCCAGGAGTTATGTAATTAAAAAATGAGTCGATACCTTTAATATGAATTATGAGCGTCAGCCGCTTCCATTCAGAAAAAAATCTCCTGTGTCGTCGTCATGACAGCGCTTGACAAAACAACGTCCCTCAGGGCTTTTAGCTCAACAATGTGCAGATGTGGAGAAATATTGATAGATTCTCATAGGTTTACATCATATTTCTATAGACAGGAATAATGTTTATTGAATTTATACCCAAATGCGTCAATGTAAACATTATGAGCGCTGGATACTCTGATGTACTGTGTTTTCAATCCATACTGGCAGCCTGAGGGCGCCGGCGCCCAATGCACAGTAATAGTCCATATATGGAACACACGAAGAAGTGGCATAATCATGTGACATTCCAGGAAGTCCCTGACACAAACAAAGCTTCCAGAGATCGCTGTAACATGCAGATTAAGATGTTTTGAAGACAATAAACATGATTGCAATGATATTTGATTTACCTGTGTTCTTCGAGCCATGTCAGGTATTTTCATAATAATAGATTATATTTATAATGTAATGCTATTCGATATAGACTTTATCATTGTGCAGAATACTATAAAATAATATATTTTCTGTCTTATTTTTTCATCTGAAGCCAAATCAAATCACAGAAGGTTATTTAAAACACTCGACTTGCGTTATAAAGTAAGTTTGGAGCACAAACATGGTTTTAATCTCATAAATTGTCGTGTATTGATGGTGTGCTAAGCTAACATGCTAGCTAACTCTAGGTGCACCTGCCAGCACATTAGCTGTTATTTTTATGAATTTTCTAAATAGGAATGCTTACTGAAATGTTTCTTTTTTCAAAAAGGGCATTTGATACAGTTTCAAATGTGAAGTGAGAACTTTGATAAAAGAAAAAAGGGATTGAAACAGTGTGAATAGCCAGTCGTTAGTGATTGTAATGCAGACAAAAGAAAAGCATATTTAGAGCCATAACCAGGCCGGAGAGGTGTGAATGTGTGCAGGGGAGACTGACACTGAATGGGGCTCGTCTGCACCACAAAACAATAGAGACAATTAGTGGTCGACCGATATGGGTTTTTTGATGGCCGATGCCGATATCTTAGAGAGCAGGGTGGCCGATGGCCTATATATATATATATATATATACACACACACACACACACTTTATATTTATATAAATCAATATTTAATAAATTAGATACATTTGATAAATATTTAAAAATCTTTAAAATAAACATGCTTAGGCCCTATACTTTAGATGGCAACTTCTTGAATCTGCAATCCTATTACAGTATTTTTCACAAATAAAGTAGTTGTTTAAAAATGTATGAATATGTGAATAAAAGGAAGTAAACACTGAGGGCACTGGTAATCTGGTAATTTCATGCGCACTGATAATCATATTTTTTCAAATAAAGACTTTTTTTACTTTGACTTTTGACAAAGTAACGCTAATTTTACATACAGCACACAGTGAAAACGACATGAATATGACACAGCATATTTAAAATGAAGGATTTAAAGTTTTTCGATCGAGTCTCCTGTGAAGCTGATCTTCTGTTTGCATTCACTCACTTCACACGGACCGTCACTTGCAGGAACACGTTTATGTAGGCTACACATGCACATTTCACAAGATATCACAGCTGGATTCGAATAAATCTACAAGGTTTGTGAAATTAAATGTTTATTAGATATTCAGAGATTTTTTTTAATTATCTAGATGCGCATTTGCTGAATGTTGATGGTAAATGAAGCCCGATTGTTTGCATTTTCGGTTATAAATAATATAAAAGCAAACGCATTACTTTTTCGCATACCATTTACTTTCTTTGATTACTAGTTCTGTAGCCTCCGGTTCTGTCTAACAAAGTATTAGATAACTGACAGAGATCGTAAACTAATGATGACGGAGAATGTGAGTGACTGTGAGCGCTGTGTGATCAGGCGCTGCATTCTCTGAGGTGCTGGTGTTCTCAGCGCCGCCCGTCAAAATAACAGTCCGCGGCGCCGTCAAAATAAAAGTCCTGCTTCCAACACATCGGCCAATCAGAAAAACTTATCGGCCGATGCCGATATTTAAAAAAAGCCAAATATCGGCCGATATATCGGCCATGGCGATATATCGGTCGACCACTAGAGACAATAGACTGAATAGATGCTAGAAGATGACAATAAACGCCAGTTTGCATTTTAGAGTCTAATCAAAATGAATTCATATGACATGATCTTGAAAAACATTTAACTAAATGCAGAGTTTTAGACTTATCTTATTTAAATGTTAAATATAACATGGTCAGACATGTGGCTTTAGTTACAGTGCATTTCTAGATTGATACAATGCCAACTTCAATTTTATGGCGCTTTTCCATTACCAGTACCAGCTCGACTCGACTCGACTCGCCTTGGCTCGCCTCGACTCGGCTCGCTTTTCGCTCCGTTTTCCATTGCAGAAAGTACCGCCACAAATAGTACCCGGTCGTCATAGCGACGCCTTTCGTTCCTCGTTGCCCCATCAAGCTCTCGCTGGATCCTCTCTTCGGCAACCAAACAAAGGAATGTCTGCACCTCCTCGTTTGACCACGGCGTATTCTTCCGAGTTGCCATAATAATAGTAGTAAGTTTAGTAACTCTGGCCAAACTATTTAAAAATGGCGGGGTTATTTATTCTGGATACTCCATCTGGCGCGTGCAATGATGACGCAGATTCTCTGTGACCAATCAGCAGTCGGCATTGTTTTCACGTCACATTTTAGTATCGCCTTAGCTCGCTTAGAACCTCGCCTGAGGTGGTACGAAAAAAAGTACCCGAAAGCAGGTACAGGTACAACTTTTACACAGTGGAAAAGCAAACAAAGGCGAGTCGAGTCGAGTCGAGCCGAGCCGAGGCGAGCTGGTACTGTGTAGTGGAAAAGCGCCATTATTTTCATGAAGATGTTTCATAAAAATACATTTCTAATAACTTTACAAAACTTTGAAGACATTTTTAATAATTTTTTTTTCATTATGACTAATTAATTCCACATTTACAATAAACTGCCAGGTGTCGGCTTTCAAATTAGATCTTACTTGTGCTTTTAGTACAAAGGGTTCATGAACTGCATCTGTTTCAGTTTGGGTATGCCATTTCTGGGGATTTTTCAAAAGTGGGGTTGAAGCTTAACAGGTTAATAGGCACACTTTCATTCTCACGCTCTCAGTAACTCAGCTAAGCCGGTTGTCTCTCTCTCTTGCACCGTTCTGTGTCAAATTGATTACTTAAATTTGTAGAGTCATCGTAAGCGACTGCCCTGACTGCTCATGTAGACATGGGGTAATTTAGTATAACAAAGGATGGGTGTAAAATTTGCACTGGTTTTAAAACATTAAAATTAATCAATGGGCTGCAGACCGGTAAAAAATTTGACAGAGCATTTGCTCTGGGTCATTCGTTTCATAGCAAAGCTTCAGTGCATCAGTTTGCTAGAGATAAGTAAAAGAGACCAGTGACAGAGACGAATATTACACTCATGCTTAAAGACTCATGTGGATTGATTATTGCCTTAGGAAAGCTTGAATAAACTAGCTCAAATGGAAGCCTTCTGGGTTCAACTTATGGGATTAAACGCACTTTCTTATAAAGGACTATTCCCAATTTAATGTTCTTTTAAAGTGAATACAAATTGATGTTTCTGGACAAGGTCTGATTTGAACAGTTGAAAATTGCTTGAATCATGAAAAAAAAGTGTTATGAACCAGGATAGAGTAAAAATCCCATTCATTTTCTCCAAAGAGAAATAAGACTGACATGAGCTCTGACGTTTTTGATCTGATGCTTCATTTTTAAAAGATATTTCAATGATAAATTCCTTGTAAAGCACAACACCCCATAATTATACAGAGAAAGATGCAATCACAAAATCCAAGCAAACAAATCAGGTCGAAACTCGAAAGCTGTTCAGCGACGCCCACTACCATGAAGCTTTGTGAATGATGGGTGATCGACTCAACTCTCAATCTTCACTAAAATGTATCACAGTTTCCACAAAAATATTTAGGAGCATGGCTGTTTTCAACATTGAAAATAAGAAATGTTTCTTGAGCAGTAAATCAGCATATTAGAATGATTTCTGAAGAATCATGTGACACTGAAGAAGACGGGAGTAATGAGGCTGAAAATTTTGCTTTGCCATCACAGGAATAAATTACATTTTGAAATATTTAAAATTGTAATTATATTTCACAATATTACTCTTTTTTTTTATGCCTTGGCAAACATAAGAGACTCAATAAAAAAAAATTAATAACTTAAATATAACTTAAAAAAAAAAATAACTTAAACTTTTGAACAGTAGTTAATTAAGTAGTAATATTATGTAGAATTATATAGAATATGTATATTTTACATTATATTTTACATGATATAGAAATGTAAAATATATAGATTTTATACAATTATTGTTCATTTACCAGTGAATATAAAATTTTAACATTATGATAACATTATCACAAAGTGATAACATTATTCACAAACCTTAATGGGATTTTAGGTTTTCCATCATGAAATGTGTTTACAGATTTGTGCACATTTTTTCCTGATTTTCATATAATAATTTTTTTTTTTTACTCTGTATTTAAATCTGTATTGCTGTGATTCATGACTTAGAACTATTTATTGAAGAATTTTGTTAAAATCTTGTATAGAAAAGAAATAATATTTCTGGAACCAAAGCAGCTAAAAAAGTGGGCGGTTACTGTTTACTGTTGTGCAGAGTGGTAATTGGCAGAGTTGAGACTGTAAGCTGGCTGAATGCTGAGTGTGTATGTGTGCCTCCTCTCCCTGCAGTCCTGGCCACATGCCCTTTTTGTTTCTCAGCATCAGTGTGCCCTTCCTTCTCTCAGCTCAGTGCCTCACACCAGAGTCTTCTGGGGGCAAACACAGGGCATAGAGAATTAATTTAGTCTTCTAGCATTTGGACTGCTTTGTTTTCCCTTTCTTTTTCTTTTATAGGACTTCTGTCGACAATGTTTAACGTTTATCTATGATCCAGAGTATCGGACCATTAGTATTGTTGATGTATTGTACATCCATAAGCTGTAAAATGGGTAACAAAGAGCTGTGTATATGACTTGGGCCGTGGCTGTCTCCTCATCTTCCTTTGACATGCTTCTCGGCTCTCAGAGAGGAAGTCATCTCTGGTGTTATTGCTTGAGCCCATTCCAGTGTAAAGACCATTTAAAGACATTAACAGCTATGACAGTCTGACTCATAGATTACATTGGGCACTCAGAGAAAACAGAGAGGGAGACTGGAAACACATTCCAGACAATTACTCAGTCAAATAAGGAAAGAAAAATTGAGCAATAAAAGAATGATAATAGGAACTTGTTACTGGAACTGAGTCTGTTCTAAAGAGCTTTTTTGCATTCAGTGAAATGTTTTTTTTTTCACTCCTTTATTGGACTTCATAAAATCATTTAGTACCCGGTGTCATAGTGTCAATCTGCTTATTTGAAGTATGCCTGGAGATTAAAAAATATAGGACCTTATGACCTGAAGATGAAAGCTGGTTCTTACTAGTGTTATCAAAATAATCGATATTTCAATATGTATCAATACTGAAATATCTGAAACTGTTCCAAAACTCTTTTTCTGCAGTATCGATAGACGGATAACAGCTGCGCATTCTCGCTCTCTCTTGTCTCCCACGGCGAAACACACCCACCCTCCCCTCACTCACTCGTCTCATTCGCTCCGGTTAAATAGTGTTGGTGCTGGCCTGAATTTTGTGGGGTTGCATTTTGGTTTTGTTCTGATATTCCAGATGATCCAGAATCGTTGGAGAGAGCATTGATGCATCGATTTTTAATGTTTAAAAAAAAAATGTTTTTATAATTCTTCAAATGTAGTTTATCTTCATGCAAAAATCAGCTTTTGTATCAAGTTATGTTGAAACACTAAATGTAGTGGTTGAAAATGAAAACAGTGGCATTAAAAAGGGAGATCTACCCAAGTGTTGAGAAGTCGGGTGGTCAACATGTCATGAACATTGCCATTAACTCACATGGCAAATGTGTAACAAGCTCTCTGCAGATGCAAACTGGAAAATGAAAATTCTGTCATTAATTACTCACCCTCATGTCGTTCCAACCTGTAAGACTTTCGTTCATCTTCGTAGCACAAATGGAAGATATTTGAATGCATTCTAAATCTGTTCATTATATAAAACGATCCAGTCTGTTCAGAAAATTTGGACTAAACTGTCGATTCATATGGATTCGTTTTACAATCTCTTTATGAACTTTTTTTATGAAGCACCAAAGTGGTAGTTGCATGGACTGTCAATGGAGGGACAGAAATCTCTCAGATTTCATTTAAAATATATTAATTTGTGTTTCGAAGATCAGCGAAAGTCTTATGGGTTTGGAATGTCCATGAGGGTGAGTAAATTGAGGGTGAGTTGGCAACACTTGATCCATTAATACTAACAGTTTATTTTCTATTCTATATCTATTATCTGTATTAAAAAAAAACTGCGTTAGATTAAACTGGGAAGGGTCATAGCATTTGCATATTGTTGTCCTATTGTTAGTTTATTGTTCACATTTGTAAGTTGCTTTGGATAAAAGCGTCTGCTAAATGAATAAATGTAAATGATGACATTTTTATTTTTTATTTTTGTGTAAATTAACCTTTTAACATTGGCTACGTCACATTATTTTTTACTTATCTTGGGTGCGTTTCCCGAATAACAATGTAACTCGGTGCTTAACTACCGTAGTACGATGCATTGTTGAAGAAATCAACTAGCTAGTCCCAACTGTTTCCCGAAACCGTATTGTCGCAAATTTTTTGGCGACCATAGTTGGCTAACTGCTTTCGGGAAACGCACCCTAGAGCTGTTGGAACTGGACGTTTAAACCAGTGGCGGCGCCAGGGGGGAGCTAGGTGGTGCTGTAGCTCCCCCTATAATAGCCATAGCACCCGCCCAGCACCCCCAAGAAATGTCTGTAATTTTTATAGTAACAATTTTAAAATATATATTTGGTCTAAAATAACATGAGGCCCAAACAGGCGATCTTCTTTGGCCAATGGACGCAGCGCCCGGCGAACGTTTGCAGACCTCCGAAGTCTCCCTTCTATTGATGCTCGGCTCCCTGATGGCCGCAAATTAGTTCAAATCTCCCGGAATCTAGAGCTCGCGAGCTCCAAACCGTGTAGCGCGCAAGACAGAGAGAGCGAGAGACACCCAACCACCACACACACACACACACACACACACACTGGACTCTGGATAGGATACTGAATAACTTGTCATAACAACAGCTTTTTACTATAGTTAAAGGAATTTGCCAAAAAGGAGGCTCATATGTGTCCGACAGTTCTATAAAGCTTGGCAGACAAAATGGCGGATAGCAACGAGGCTTCTCAGCTCAGAAGGTTGATTGGCTGTTTGGGCTGTCATTCATTTATCTGTTGTAAGGTCAATTATAAGGTTTTATCAAAGGATACATTTTTATCAAATTATGTTAAGAATATTCCTACAGGAGGCATGTCAGTACTTTTGTTCTAATATGGTGTGGGTGGCGAGAACACTGCCTGAAATGCATCTGATGATGAAGAGCAAGCAGCTCTGATGCATTAGAATTTTACTGGAAATGTCTGAATGTATTAGGGCTGTTTATGTCCAAAACAAACTTAAAGTAATTACACAGGTCAGCTCCTCTTTCACAGCTGGCTTGAAAATACACGATCTTGGATCAACTTGGACAGGCTTCAATAAAGTCTATCTTAACAGTCATCTTTTTATTTCATAAAGAAAGGAGATTGGTATGTGTTCTAACCAGTTTTTATGTTCTATACAGTATGTAAATTTATGCAATTAGTGTGCATTAGAACATCTTACAGATGTAAAAAAAAAATATATATATTATTATTATTATTATAATTTTTTTTCTTTTTTACTTAATAGAAATGAAATATGTGCTCTTATGCGTAGCCTACTGGTTCTGGGATTTCCATAGCTGTAACTTCTTAATATTTGAAGTTTTTCAAGTCACTCTTGCTCCCCCTGCATAGCACTAAATCTGAAGCACTGCGCACATTTATTTCTTGGGAACACAGGGCAATCAGGGAGGCTTGATTTGCACTCACAGCTCTTTTGTGTGTGTGTGTGTGTGGTGTGTGTGTAGTGTGTGTGGAGACAGAAGGACTCTGCAGTCATGCCTGTGTGAGTTTTGGCCCATCTCCACTCATATCAGATGCAGCCAGCAGGTTAACGAGTCTTTGAAAGTCATATTTAGAATTTAATTTGCATGTGGCTTTGCTAACTTTTTACATGAAGTGACATTTTTATTTTATATTATTAATCACTAATTTCCATTTGTAAGTATTATACTATAATTAATACTATTAAAACAGTACATACTGTTAGAACAATTAATACTATTAAAATATGTGTAATAGGGCTGGATGTTTACTCAACTTCACAATTCAATTCTATTTCAATTCACAAGCTTGCGATTGGATTTGATTCAATATCGATTAACTGGGGCCTATCAGGCACAGTACATGGCACATTTCCTCAGGGAAAATCTCTCAACTAAAGCTGTAAACTATAAGGGAAACCCCATTTGGTACATGAATATAATATTAAAGTTTAAAATTAACTGATTTGTATAGGCAATTTTTATTGTATATTGCATTTAAATTACACATAAATAGGTTTTTATAATAATTGCATTTTAATGACATAAATATGTTTCTACTTTTAAATATAAACATTTAAATGGTGGCTGGCATGAAAACATGATGGATTTATTGAAACATACATTAAACTTTTTCTAGCTAACTAATTAGTTGAATTAGTATTAAATTAGAGACATGAATGGCTTTTCTGAGGTAAATGTGATGTTACGTGACCTATTTTTTACAAGCTGTTTTATTTACATCTTTCCACGGTTGAAACACTGATTACATGAGACATGATACAGATTTCGGTAAGTCGTTCTGTATCTTTCAACACAACTTCTGTGATCATTCATCTTTATTTCATGCTGTAACTAAAAAAAAGAGATGATCCAGTCACGTCACGTGCCGCTTAAACTGAGGCACTACAGCAATCTATGATGCCACATTAAAGAGCACCAAAACAGTATTTATTATTTTCATTTCGTAATTAAATTGACAGAATTCGAAAACTGAGGCTTTGTTTCAAATCAGGTAGCATAGCACAAAGCCTATTTCAAATTTATTGGATGGGAGTCGTGATACAATGTTCTGTTCATTCATCAACTGAAAAACAGGATAGACTAAAAGATTGATTCTTGGGATTTAAGAATCGTTATCAGTTCATAAAAATGAGAATCAATTAAAATCGAGAAATCAGTTTTTAACCGAGCCCTAAAATATATATATATATATATATATATATATATATATATATATATATATATATATACACTCACCTAAAGGATTATTAGGAACACCATACTAATACTGTGTTTGACCCCCTTTCGCCTTCAGAACTGCCTTAATTCTACGTGGCATTGATTCAACAAGGTGCTGAAAGCATTCTTTAGAAATGTTGGCCCATATTAATAGGATAGCATCTTGCAGTTGATGGAGATTTGTGTGATGCACATCCAGGGCACGAAGCTCCCGTTCCACCACATCCCAAAGATGCTCTATTGGGTTGAGATCTGGTGACTGTGGGGGCCATTTTAGTACAGTGAACTCATTGTCATGTTCAAGAAACCAATTTGAAATGATTCAAGCTTTGTGACATGGTGCATTATCCTGCTGGAAGTAGCCATCAGAGGATGGGTACATGGTGGCCATAAAGGGATGGACATGGTCAGAAACAATGCTCAGGTAGGCCGTGGCATTTAAACGATGCCCAATTAGCACTAAGGGGCCTAAAGTGTGCCAAGAAAACATCCCACACACCATTACACCACCACCACCAGCCTGCACAGTGGTAACAAGGCATGATGGATCCATATTCTCATTCTGTTTACGGCAAATTCTGACTCTACCATCTGAATGTCTCAACAGAAATCGAGACTCATCAGACCAGGCAAACTTTTTTCCAGTCTTCAACTGTCCAATTTTGGTGAGCTCTTGCAAATTGTTCAACTGTCCAATTTTGGTGAGCTCTTGCAAATTGTAGCCTCTTTTCCCTATTTGTAGTGGAGATGAGTGGTACCCGGTGGGGTCTTCTGCTGTTGTAGCCCATCCGCCTCAAGGTTGTGCGTGTTGTGGCTTCACAAATGCTTTGCTGCATACCTCAGTTGTAAGAGTGGTTATTTCAGTCAAAGTTGCTCTTCTATCAGCTTGAATCAGTCGACCCATTCTCCTCTGACCTCTAGCATCAACAAGGCATTTTCGCCCACAGGACTGCCGCATACTGGATGTTTTTCCCTTTTCACACCATTCTTTGTAAACCCTATTAATGGTTGTGTGTGAAAATCCCAGTAACTGAGCAAATCGTGAAATACTCAGACCGGCCCGTTTGGCACCAACAACCATGCCACGCTCAAAATTGCTTAAATAACCTTTCTTTCCCATTCTGACATTCAGTTTGGAGTTCATGAGATTGTCTTGACCAGGACCACACCCCTAAATGCATTAAAGCAACTGGCATGTGATTGGTTGATTAGATAATTGCATTGAGAAATTGAACAGGTGTTCCTAATAATCCTTTAGGTGAGTGTATGCATATATATATATATGCATACATTCTATTATTTTCAAAGGGTTGTTTTGAGAGCAAAAAGCAGATTGGTTGACTAATAAAAAGTGGTTGACTTTATATAAAAAAAAATGTTTTAACTCACATTTGGCACATGGTACGTGTTCATTTGGAACCCTGACATTTCTAAGATAAACAGCTTAATAAAAGTTGGTAGGCCCGATACTGTGCTCTTAAAATGCTCCAATACCAAAAACTGATACCACGCAGCATGTACAGTGTTTGTGTGCAGACAAACAAACACCGACTGGTAATGCAGATATCAGAGAAGGATGTCTATGAAGGAAATCTATCTAGTTATTAGAATACGAAACAAATTAAATATTCATGCAGCACGCCTATAGCTGCTGAGTGCGAGTTGATAAGCGAAACATGCGGAGTTCATTGAGCGTGCAGTGCCACAGACGCACAAGCTTGTCGAGCACATCCCTTTTTACATACATTGCTGGAAAGTTTTGTTGTTCGGTCAGATATCTCAATAGCGAGGAACATATTACAAACGTTAACTGCTCTTGATTGCTGATTTCTCACTCAAATCACTCAAAATGCCCTTATCGACGAGTATCATTGTGAAACATTTGAGTCTATGTCTTCAGTGAACATATACAGTTGAAAAAGAAAACGCTGTGTAACAGGATATTGGACACGTGCAGCTCTTGAAGTAACAGCAGCATAATAAATCCACTGTTGTCTTTGTCCTTAATCTAATTACAAAAGACTGAGAAAATCACCCACTGCTTTTGACTGAATCATGAACTTTTGTAAATTTAATATGGATTAATCTATATTTAATTTATACTGTGAAGACTATGCAGTGTTGTTTTACATTTGATTACTTCTTTTCAATTTCTGAAGGCTACCTGAAAGTAGTGATGTTTCACTGTTATCTAAAAATTTTAACCACTGCCCCAACCGTCCACTAGAAAAGTCCTTAGAATTGAGCCCAGGTGGAGCAGCTCTAAATATCAGTATTGGACTCGTTCTGGAAAAAGTGGGATTGGTGTGTCCTTAGTACATGTTGTTAATAAATATCACTCAGTATGTGTAATTACACTGAAACAAGGGCACCTTAAACTGAAGTGAAATCTAAAATACTTATCATAATATTCCTCTCTCTCTTTGTTTTGGCTTGTGTGCAAGCATTTACCCTCCTGTACGGTCCATTGGTTGCTGATCCGTTCTCTGCTGACTTCTTAAGATTTTTAAATACAATTACATTATCCCTTCGAATCCCTTGATTCCATTTTTAAAGCTGTTATCATATTGTATGAAATTGTTATTGTACTTGAGGTGGACACTTGGGATCTGAGCATTGTAGGTTTTCCAAGATGTCCATTTATTTATTGCATTGGAAATGCATTTGAGTTGTGCATGTACAGCTATAGTCCATTAGCTCATCTAGAGAAGAGATTCTTTCTCTCTCACTCTCTCAATATGATGGCTCTGACGGCATGTAAGAAATACTTTTCCTTTTCAGGAAAAGTATCGAAAAAGTATCGAAATCGCAATTCTTGACTTGGTATCGGTATCGAAACAATAATTTTGGTATCGTGACAACACTATTGAGCACACAGCGTTTATTTACTAGTTCTCTGTGGTGCTGGAAAACTCAAATGTCATGCTGAAATCATTGGATATGTACAACCAAACCCGACATGCTAACACAAATTGTTTGGCAAAAATGTTACTGAATGATGTGCTCTCTCATTTAGCTCATCATATTAACACATTATCTATCAAAGTAACCTCTCCACCTGTATTTCCATGAGTGAAGGATCCAGCAGATGGAGCTCACCAGCTTGGGGCTCAGACGTCTTTCTCACTTTCCTCTTGTCATCTCTATGGAGCTGGGGTATAAATCTTTCCTTGCATAGGTCGGCCAATAACAATGAGGCAGTTTTTCTGATGAGCCAGCAAGATTACCCTGTCTGCTAGTTTCAGGGAAAAAGAGAGAGGTTGGCTTCTTGACTGATTACTAGGACTCATTTAAGTACAGTTCCCAATTTTAAAGCCATGTTAAATGTCCAGTGCCTAGCTCCAGGTTTTAAGAGCAGGTCTTTAGAGGGCGGGACTTCCCACCTCTTTCCATGCCATAAAATGGATTCAATGGCAACAGCTGTCAGCTTCAAGTAGTGGGCCATGGGGTATACGTCCTGGAGCCAGGAGTTCATCACCCTACCGTCTGCCCTGTAATCACAAGCTGTGCATTCAATGGTAGTACACTACCATTGGGCGGCAGTGGCTTAGTGGTTCATGTAGGTTGTCTACAAACCGGAAGGTTGGTGGTTCAATCTGGCCAAGTGTCGAGGTGTCCATGAGCAAGACACCTAACCCCAGCTGCTCCCGACGAGCTGGATGGCGCCTTGCATGGCTAACACCGCCATCGGTGTATGAATGAGTGAGTGAATGGGTGAATGTGAGGCAACATGTAAAGCGCTTTGGTGGGCCATTGGGTCTGTGAAAGCGTTCCAATTTTTCACTATTGATTTTTTTTTTCTGCATTGTGGCCGATTTGTAGAGAATTTGTGTTTGTCAATTTCCCATTTATTTCCTATGGTCGGTCAATTCATTGGTGTGTATGTGTATAAAAAGTGTGGGTGTGTGTGTGTGGGTGAGTGTGTCTGTTTTGCACTCTTGGATGTTTTAGAGTGTCACCCCTTCAATGCTGAGCACTTTTTTCTGCATCCTGGCCGATTTGTAGATTGTACACACAAAAATTCTTAAAATTTTTGTCAATTTCCCATTCATTTCCTATGGTTGGTCATTTTTGACCGAAGAGCACAAGTGTGACTATTTTTTTTACGACCACTTAGCCTGCTCGGATCATGACCTCAATTTTTTTGTGTGTTCACATACCCAATGCCATAAAAGTCACCAAGTTTCGTAACATTCCGATGAAGCTGTGATTTTTTAAAATTTAAAACAGAAAAATTTTCGGTCAGAAATGACCGAAGAGCACCTGAGGGTTAAGATGTAGCCTGGATGCCAGTCGGACTTAGCCCCGCCCACAACATTTTTTTGGTCGGGAAGTTCGGTCTGGACTTGATCCGTTGTGGAGCAACTATGCTCGAACCAGAGCTGTTCGGACCAATCATATTGTCAATCATATTGTCAGGCAGGCCGGGCTTTATACGATGATGGACAGATGATCAGCAGTAATGTAATCATCAAAGAGGTCTTGGGTTGAATTCGTTTACAACAAAGGTGGCTGCCGCTGGAGAATTGAGATGTGTAGATTCCGCTATCACGTCTGTTATAGAAGCTATCGACAGCGCATATTGATTTTAAAAGAGGAACAGAGAACCGCGATCAAGTCATTTGTCGATCGGAAAGCTGTTTTTGCCGTCCTTCCTTCGGGATTCAACAAACGTCACTTACTCCGTTGCTCTGATTAGTTGTAGGTCTATCCAATTAAGTGCAGAGGCATTTTCTTTCCTGGTTCGGTTTAAATACGCCCCATAATCACAGCCCAATGGAGCAGTATCAGACTCACATTCTGACTAGAATCTGAGTATGATGACGTCAGGCTAATTAAGACGTGTTTTGATTGATCACAAGTGGACGACGCTAAATACAGGTGTGAACGGGGTCTAAAACATTTGTTGCGGCTGTCAGAGCAGGGAAAAAAAGCTGATGCTCTCCGCACGTTTTTCCGTCGTCTCCGAACACGTACATATGCAAATTTCGCAAGCTTTTTTTGTCCATTAGCTTTTCTGTCTCCTACATTGCACCAGACCCTGACATCTTTCCTATCTGCTTCTGAGTCGATAAAGAACTACAGTAAATCCTTCAGCTTGAGCTTTTCCCGGCCTTTAAAAACACAGCGAGAATTGGACCTTGACACCCCTCCCCAAGATGCAGCAATGCGCATTTTATAGCACAAGCCCGGTGACAGAAGGGTAAAACCAACACAGTCATCCCATGAACTCTGTCAGCTATCCACGGCTCCATACATGTGTGCTTGCATGAGTGTTTTTTGATAGAGACATCTTCTAGCCTCTGTTTATAAATGAGTAAAAAGCTTATTTTAGAGTTGGAGATTAATAACATGCATGAAGTCAATCAGGGAATCAGTTTGAACTTAAATGGATAGTTCATGGGTTTGGAACAACTTGAGTGTAAATGAAGACAGAATTTTCATTTTTTAACATATTTTACTATTATTTTTTAATAAATGTGTCGAGTTCCTTGACTATTTATTTTTATTTTTATTATTTTTGACTAGTGATGACACAAATGGATCATAAACCAAAATGTTGAATCCATTAATTCAAGAAAATAACAGTTTAAACTGCTTCACAGAAACGAAAAGTCTAAAAGTTAACTTAACAACATTTTTGCTTCTGAGGTTTAAATAAGACTATTTTTCACATTCACATTTATGCTAGACAAGGCAGCCTCATGAATTTTGTCTTGACATGTTAATGGCCAAAATAAAAAGCTTTTACAATTATTGCGATTATGCAAAATATTCTGTAAGTTCTATATTTGATATTTTTCCTTATTTATCAATATTATTTGTTATATTATTTCCTTTATTGGTTCTTTTTTATCGTAGGTCATAACTGTAGTTGGTGTTAAAGCTTAGGCTGTGTTATTTATGCACATTTCCAACACTAATTTAAATACATCAATATGATGCCTGAACCCATTAAGCAGCTCAGAAAATGGCTTGCCCTGATAGGCCTTGTGTCAGTACACAAGTGGTGTGCTGCATGTGTTTGCATATATTAATGTTGAATAGATTCAAAGATTAATTTACAGTTACTTTTAATTTTAGGTTAAATGTTTGCATTGTTCCAGGACAATATGCTTATCGATTCCCAGTTTCTATTCAAACAAGGTAAAAAAAAATTAAAAAAATGAAGTTAAACCTTTAGATGTCAAACATATTTATTTTTGCAAAACACTATCCCTTACAAAATCAGCAGCCCTTTTAGAACACTTACACAACCAACTTTCGCCGGTTTTAACAAACATAGACTAACTAATATAAATTTCAAACACTATTAAAGACAAGTAAACAGTCAGTAATAAAATAAGAACAAATTGGCAATAGCACAAATAAATACAACTGAAATTTAAGGTACATAAATTGAAATCAAATGTAAAATAACAGTGCATAGTTTTCTTTTTTAAAAATAAAATATAGATTAATCCTTATTAATGTTACAGAAGTTATTCAGTCATGATCAGTGAGTGATTTTATTTTTATTTTGTTGTTTGATTAACATTAATGACACAGACGGCAGCAGGTGTATTAGGCTGATGTCACGTTTTAAGGCCTAATGCATGAATCCAATATACTGAACAATACACAAGTAAATGTAAACAGTTGAGAAAGAAAACGTAAGTCATCATAACCAGGGCTTGACATTAATTTTTTTACTTACCATCCACTGTAGCTAGTGGTTTTCCAAAATTACTAGCATTTTCATACAGTATTTTCACTGGCCACAATTTTGACATCGATACCATAGAGAAAAACTGCCATATAGATATTTTTAATATCTCATAATTTGGCAGCATGTATATTAGGCTGCTGTCACTTTATTTTTATCGAAAACAAATTCAAGATGGCTTTATGTGCATAATTTTTGGGTGTGAGGCTGTGAGCACAAAATCTGCAGGAATGAGGAAAATTATGCACAATACGTGCAATACCATGGCGAAATTCAGACCCTGTAACACCAACAATATTCTTCCTGAGCAAATGAAACGAGTGAGTGAAGGGAGGCGGGTATGTTTGTCAACTCGCTGTCGGAGAGATGAGAGAGCAATAAAGCGCAGCTGGTATTGTGTATTCTGTGGGTAATTAGTATTGGAAGTGTTTCAAATATTTCAGTATCAATGTGTATCGAAAAATCTATATTTTTGACTACACTATATTGCAATTAGTTAGACTACAATTGAAAAATGTATAATTGTATATAAAATTCCTGAAAAGTGAAGGCAAAGCGTCTCGATTGCCCCCAGGTGGTTGGTCCCAGTATAGGTCATAAACCTCATGAAGTCTAATGGGACGCGATGGAAACTAAACAATCAAATTACACTTCAAATACATTTTTTCCAAAGATGTTTTCTGTCATTCTTAGTTAGTTATTTGATACTATAAAAATATAGTTATTTGATGCTATGTGACGCTGTGATTGACAGCTTCTCTAAACGAAGTAGTCATTGAGGCACCAACAGATTTTTTGGGGGATTTTCGGGAGGAGATTGGAGCTTCAGCTTTAATTTCTACATGTCCATAACTGTTTATTTCACATGGACACAATAGTCCAGTCATTTTATGAAAAAAGGTTGAACAATTGCAACAGAAGCAAACTCAACTGATTTTGTATCCTCAATATGTCCTGAGTAAGGAAAAAAAGTACCGAAGAATCCCATTAGGGGAACGTTTAGAAAAATACCCAAATATAGCCTATTCATACGCCTATTCATTCTTTTTCTCACGTTAATAGGGTAAAATTTTGAACTTTTAGATATCATCATGAAAATTACATGAAGAGTTGATTACTTGCATCAAGAAAAACAAAAAATGTATTTCAAGTTTTTTTTTATTGTTTGTTAACACGGACAAACGGTGCATAATCTAATTACTTATGTGCTAATTTTCAGAAATGCCTCAACAGATCAAAACATTGGGTATAACCAGGTGAAAATGTCTTGTTGACATATAACCGTAAAATACTGGAACCCATTTAGGCTACCCATGAGCATTAATACATAGAGGCAGGAAGAAGTACTTTAGAAACCAGCCTTTATTAATTATTATTGCAGAGATGGGGTTTGGGGCTAGGTCCTTGGGACTGTTTCTGGGGGATGAGTCTGAGGGAAGAACAGAAGAACTGCATTCTCCTGTTCTTACTAGTTCTACTTCAACCTAGTTCTAGAAGAACTAGGTTGACCTAGCCTGGGTTTCTCCATGCTGCCTTGCCACAGCGTGATTTTATTCACCCTCCTAGGCAGTCTGGATTCCATTATCCAGATTTTCGCCTCATCTAGGACAGTAGTTCCCAAATTGGGGGTCGCGCCCCCCCCCCCCCCCCCCCCCCCCGGGGTCTACCCCTCATCTACCCCCCCCCCCCCATAGCTAGATGCACATTTGGTGTTTTGCTAAACAGCGATCGGTCTATTTTGAGATCTAAACTTGATAAATTAAACGGTGGTTATTATCATCAAAAGAGAATGAGAAGGGAGCAGAGATGCCTGCTGACGAGAGAGCGGGATCAGCAGAAAATACAGAGGGCAGAGAAGAGCAGTCTAATATTGGGGGTCGCAGTCTGAAAAGTTTGGGAACCCCTGATCTAGGGAACCAATCACAGAATGGGGAGGGAGCAGCAAGACTATGATGACGTCTGTGCGACACACCGAAGCAGTTTGTTTATACCTATGGATCCAACATGGCAGCAGACGTGAAGTTACCTTTCGATGCAGCCTTACGGCCGTTTCACACCGCAGGCGTGAGCGGCACTTGAGCAGCGCGTCAGCTTAACTACATCGTCACTGCTGCTGTAGACGCGCGAGAGTATTCACAGTGGAAGCGTTTGTACGGTGTCACAGCAGCGACTCCAAAGCTACATAAGCGAGCAATTCTTTACAAAGACAACTATACATTTGTTTTTAGAAGTTAATTATTTGTTATAACATTGATAGTCTTGAAAGTTTGTTATGGGGCGGTGTACAACATTCGCATAAATGTTAAACAATAAAACAACCCAGTAAATGGCTCCAATCTAGTAGTTTTAGTCATACTTTCGATATGTTTACAAGACTTCAAACTCCGCGGATAAAAAACAAAACACACAAAGAAACCACACACTCGGGTTTGATTTGGGTTGTGCTAGCCTATGTAGCTGTCTGTGTGTTACATAAACTAAAAGAACGTTTAATTATAATATTTTCTGGCTAGTTTACTGTATTTTTTTTAATATATATAATACACAACTTTCCCCCAAACTGAGTAATTTAAAAACAAGTTTTTACCGGGTAGCCTAAATGTTCTATAAATATTTTTGAGTCTTGATTTTCTTTTATTTGCCTATTCTCAAGTTCTTTTTAAAACTCACTAGACATGCTTATTCTGTGCATTTTGGGCACTTTTTGTGTGAAATCATATTTATTTTTGTCCATCAAAAGTGTGCTTTCACTTTAATTTAGCGTGAGCAGTGCTGCAAAAACATCTTTCGACGCCGAAACCCCCACTTCACTGCTGCTCACGCGCTGCTCCTGGTGTGAATGCACTCATTGATAAACATGCACGGCGAAAAAAATACGCGCTGCTCGCGCATACGGTGTGAAACGGCCGCTAGATACACGCCATCGTGTCCACAAATCTCTGACCCATCGTCTTCTTCCTTGTCTAATTTCTGTCGCTCTACATACGTCATCTGGTATAATTGAAACGATTGGCTCTGAGCTACGTACAGGCGCATTTGATAGACATTCGTAGCACCGGCTCTGGGCATTTGTAAACCATGCCTCAAATACGAGAAAATTGACATGTGGTTCCCCAGACCCAAGTCTCAATGAGACTTGGGTCTGACGTTAGCCAGGCTAAGGTTGACCCCCATTTTGGCTTAAAATGACTGGACTACAATGAGTTGCTCAGCAGTAAACTTTGTAGTAACCTTTTCTGTGGCAGTGAGGGCAGGACCTTGATATCATGGCTCCACTTAAAGGGATACTTCAGCATTTAGCATTAAGCTTTGTATTAGTAGAAAACCTGTAGTATTTTCAAATTACCGTGCTTTCCACCCTCATATCCCCCTGAGATGAGAGATTTATGTATTTTTTGTGTGGAAATAATCCTCCGTAGGATTTTTTGGCCAGAGGCTAAAGACTACAGCCAGTAGAAGGACCTGTTCCGCATGTTCTCAACCCGCCCATAGAGGGTGGGATCTCACACAGAATGTACACATGGTGTCAGACATCTTTTTTGGAAGCTAAGCTAGCAGGCTCTTGTTCTGTGGAGAAAGCTGAGTAACTTAGTAGGAGAAAGCCGAGTAGTAGGGGTTACCATACATCCTCTTTTTCCCGGACATGTCCGACCGTCAAGATCGTACAAAATGTCTGGATTCAGCTTTTGCTTTCTGCAGTCGCCATTCATTGTTTACATGCACACCTTTTGTTTCAATCTAACTGAATTCATTCCGATTGGTGAATCTGAATGTCGTGTTTACATGAACGCTAAACAAGTGATCGGTTGCATTGCTAAGAAAATTTCCGGTCCTCCGTGAGAGATACGAGACTGGTGCGTCTCACAGGTTTCGCTCATCGGTAATCACGCCACCGGCCTCGCGCCATCTCCCGCGGCCCTCAGTCTCGTCCTGCTCGCCACAGTAAACATAATGAATGACGACTGTAGAACGCTAATGCCGAATCCCGGGCATTTTGGGTGATCTCGAAATCCCGGGCAGACTCATCACGGAAACTCACCAGTAGCCTAGACTTGTTGTTTAATTACTGCGCTCTGTTACCGGTAGGCGTGGCCTCCTAGGGCAGCGAAGCAAGTGCATTCTGGGAGTTGTTGTCTTTCATCCACATAAGCCAAAAATACATTTTCTGGCTTTTCTCAGTCTAGAAAGCTCCAAATTCAAAAATAATTCCACATTTCTTTTACATAAATGACCCATTTTAAATACTCATTCATCTTTCCAGAGGTGAAGTATCCCTTTAACGCTCACTACTGCGCAGACTCGGGTCCCGCATTCACTACTGCACAGAATCAGTATTTGGTGGGTGTTAACCCTCTGAGGTCGGCTATCGCGCCGGGGCGATAGTCTCGCTTTTTTCTTATCAGTGCAAAAGAAACTCAAAATACTCTGTTGATTTTGATCTTACATATTAAGTGTTGTACATCATTAGATCCTGATAAGTGTCTTTTTTTGTGGATACTCACAATAAAAACAAAGTGTTTTCTTTTCGCCAAATAAAGAAAAACAAACATGATGCGCGTTCTGCCTTCTCTCTGTCAGTGAAGTCCATTCTGAAACGCGTCCTAAGATTAACTTTAATTCCGCGAATACTTGTCATACAGGCACGAGTGTTTTTCCATAATGAAGCTTGAACTCTCCTCTTTTAAATGAATTAATTTATATAAAAAAACAAATATTCTCAGCTTATGTAATCTGTATGAAAAGAGAGAGATGTCAGTATTTTTCTTTCCAGCTCATTATACCTAATTACGCGTTAATGTGCCACGCCCACGGAGAGCGCGCGCTATTCAAACGCAAATGATCCAAGACAAGCCGTTCAAACATGCCAACGCCCACCAGCTGGATTATAAAACACATCGTTTAGTAAGTATCTTGTACAGCTGTGTACACAGCGTATCCTTTCGCTGTGAGGAATAATACTATCTAACCCTGGAAAATGTACCAGAAGTGCTGGTAGTTTCATTTCGAGGAGCAACGGATCCAGCTGATGTAGTAAGTCATTTATTCTAGTGCTTTGTTCTAATCGTGATATTGAAGTGTCGGACTGTAAACCGCAAAAAGACTGTTTAAATATGAATTGCGTGTCTGTGTGTCGGCTAAATGATGAGTGAACGGCATAGGCACGCGCGCTTTGTTTACTACAGTTATACAGCACGTGTCTGTGCCTTGTTCATTCACTCTCGCACCTACATTAGTAAACGTTATGTTTACATGAACACATACAAACTATATTGCTATAGCCTACTAAGATGAGTAAAAATAGACTGAAATATGTTGAAATAAAATGTCTGTATAAGCAACAAGCTGCAAATTCACATGTATATACTAATATATCATACACAGTATATTACAGACTAAATATGAATGTTTAGACACGATTTTGTGATTAGTTTTGGATAGATTATAAAGTTTTGACTGTAAAAAAAAACTACTGTCACATTAAATAGGTACGCTTTTGTTCACCAATTTCTGCTCATAGTTAAATATACTATAGTATGATGTTTTGTCAAAAATAAAGTAGGTATATTGAATTATCAACTAAGATGTTATTATAGTGATTGTTCCAATATTCAAACTAATGAATCCTTACCTTTTTTAATACGTATGATAAACTGTATACTTTTTACAAAGAAATACACTTGAAATATTGTTAAAATTGTAATTGTTGTTGTAATTGTAACCTATTTGTAATTGGTTACAATTTCTAATTGTAAAATATGTATAGGCTATATAGATAATTTCTTTTGTCCTTGCATTCTTTGGGATCCTGTGACACACCTGTGTGAAAGGGCTAATTAATATGCAGCTCATTATGCGGCACATTATCCGGCCTTTGTCTTCTCAGGTGTGAACACGCCTCCACGCATATTGCCTTTCCAAACAAAAGGTCTCTAATAAAATTCAAATCAGTGTATGTGTTTGTGTAAATGATTAGGCAGGATGATTTTCAGATCATTTTGAAGCAAAAATTCTAGGCAACAACACTCATTAGTCAAAAGTCTTGTGGACACATATTTAGTATGTGTTTTGTGGCCTTATTTCAGACACTTTAAGTTTTAGTTTTTTCAATAACCATGCATAAGCAATATTCTCTCAAAAATACAAACATGTTTCATAATTGTTGCTCAGAAATTACGGTAGCCCAGTTTGTGCTATATTGAGTGAATTTACTAGAGATGCACCGATTGATTGGCTGGTGACCGGAATCGGACAGTTTTCACGTCATCGCGTGAGCAACAGTGAAGCGCGGGTTTCGGCGCCAAATCTATTTTTGCTGCGCTCAATTTAAGTGAAAGCACACTTTTGATGGACAAAATAAATATGATTTCATCCAAAAAGTGCCCAAAATGCAAAGAATTTGCATGTCTGGTGTGTTTTAACAAGAACTGAAGTAGGCTAGGCTATGTCAGAAAGAAAATGAAGACTCAAAAATATTTATAGAAAATTTACCCATTTAAACTTGTTTTTATTATTATTTAATTGTTTCCCTGCACATGCTCCACTTGTCCTGTTTAGCCTGGCTGGGCATGTGTCAGATGAGAGAAGAACTGCTTGAGAAATATAACTTTATAAAATATAAATTGATATACAAGTGATTGCAATAGGCCTGTGTGTGTGTGTGAGAGAGAGAGAGATAAATATCTTTATACTGCAAGGCTATATTTATTGAATTTTTATTTGTTATTTATATATTATTTTATTGCCATTACCTGTTTTCATACAGAAGTTTAGTTTGCTAAATATATCAATTATTTTTTATTGGATATTGGATGGGAAAAGGAAATGGTTCTTCCATAACACTGCACTTTTAGATGTGTGAGAATTTTTCACACTAGGAGTCATTTATATAGTTCTATTTTATAGCGATTATCTGTTAAAAAAATGTTCTATGCAAAATGTTCTATTAAAGAGAAGATAGAAAATAAATATTTGTGTGTGCTGTAAAGTGGTTTGAAAAAATAAAATCGGAATCGGCTAATATCGGTATCGGCAGGTCAAACTCAAGGAAAAATCGGAATCGGGATCGGCCTAGAAAATTGTAATCGGTGCATCTCTAGAATTTACACCTTTGCCATTAACATGTTTATAAATAACTGAAAAAAAGCATAAATGTCAGAGCATGTCAGAACACCTCAAGGACCCCAAAAACCCTTAGACCTCAGAGCCCTGAACATAACAAACTTTGTTTACAAGGATATTTCGACAATTGTGTGTGTATTTGCCCATTCAAGTTCAAAAAGACACGAAAGAGAACTCAATTCAGTATCCGCGCACTATATGAGAGGCAGCTTTATGTGCGAGTGCTTTGGATGTGTGCACAGTAGGGCTGGGGTAAACGATTATTAATTAAACGATTAGTCGGGCGATTATTTTATCGATTAGTCGACTAATCTAACGACTAATTGGGCGATTAATAGGGGTGTGACGAGATCTCGTGCCACGAGATCTCGCGAGACTAAACTGTAACGAGATTTCCCGTCGAGTGAAAAGCTGTCTCGCGATATCGCCATGACAGAGCGTGAGGGTGAGATTACCATAGAATATTCCACCGCTACACTCATATTCGCCTAAACTATCGTTTTGCTGTTTTTATGAAAAAAAAAAAAAAAAAACTAATGTAAAAGTCTGCTCTGCTCATCCAGCACGAGTCGCCGTTGGAATCAGTGCAGCACGAATCACAGTTCACTGTTCGCGTGACGATGGCAGAGGATTCGTTGCGCAACATAGACTAACGTCTGATAAATGTCTTATCTTGTAGAAAACGCGCTCAGCACAGCTGATCCCTATACACAGAGTACGCGCGATCACGAAAGTGAAAGTAAAACACAAAAGTTTGCACTTAAGACTTCAAGGAGTTCAGTTAGGAGGTTACACACAGCCTCAATCAAAGGTCTGAAAGCGCGTAATGTAGGCTATACAGTAAGGTCTGAAGAGACTAATGTGAAATCATACAGGAGAAAAGACAGTCAATGAAAAACTTTTACAGTGCTTGTATATTGTTTTCTTTTAATGCATTTGATCATTCATACAAAGTAGACCTGAAATGACATGCATTAGAAGATTATTAGTTAAACATTGCAAAATGCACCTGCATACTATTTTTCCAGTCATGAATTTTGTCATTGAGGATTTCTGATAAATTGTGCAAAAATCTCGTCTCGTTCTCGTGAACCTAATCTCGTGTCTCGTCTCGTCTCGTGAGATAAGCGCCTCGTCACACCCCTAGCGATTAATATAACGATTATATTTCTGCTGCTCGATTAATAAAACAACATAATGTATCTAAAATAAATAGCCTACGAACTAGCGTACTGAATCATGATACTAAGCTGGATAACGTCTAATGTTATGTATTTGAACACCGTCATTAGAAGTCTATAACCGCCAAAACCGTGTTATTAAAATATTTACAAACATTTTTTATCATAATGTGTAAATACTAATATCAGCTTACAAGGGAAACGGAGGCGGAGTTAGTGGTGCTTCAGAGGCTGCTACTGCTGGAGATGATTCGGGAGAGGTCTGTGCCCCTTTACCGATCAGAGCGCGCGCTGACACGGAGTAAAGCCTTGTTTATACTCGACGCGTCCGCACGAGCGCAAAGGTGCGCGCGGCAAAAATGACGCGTTGGGTGCGCAAGACCCCATTTCGCTTAGCTGTGTGCACGGTTTTTTTTTGTAACAGCGCGATCGCCGCCGTGTCCGAGGATGAACGACTTTAAGCCGAATCTGCCCGAGCACGTACAGTGAGGAAAATAAGTATTTGAACACCCTGCTATTTTGCAAGTTCTCCCACTTAGGCCCCGTCCACACTACTACGTTTTCGTTTTAAAAACGGAGAATTAAAACGAATACAATCTCCGTCCACACCAGCGTTTTATCTGCGTATTAAAATTGATCTCCGTCCACATTAAAACGACTGAAAACGTGGATCACGTGACCATTCACCAACACTGGGCATGCACGTGCCGGTGTAAACGGTGGCTGACGAATCAGGGAAGGAGACGTCATGACTGATGACACCCAATCATAGAGCCGAGCGTGAGCCTCTCGTCAGCGTTTCGAAAGTCCTCCGTTTTGTCCCGTCTTCACTAAAACGCCCTCCGGAGATTCAAAACGCAAAACGGAGCTGCAACGTTTCTAAACTCTCCGTTTTAGGTCTTCGTTTTTTCCGTTTTAGTCTGGACGGGAGGTGCAAAGGTAGCAAAAGGTCTCAGTTTTTAAACGAAAACGCAGTAGTGTGGACGGGGCCTTAGAAATCATGGAGGGGTCTGATATTGTCATCGTAGGTGCATGTCCACTGTGAGAGACAGAAAAAAAATCCAGAAATCACAATGTATGATTTTTTTTAAACTATTTATTTGTATGATACAGCTGCAAATAAGTATTTGAACACCTGAGAAAATCAATGTTAATTTTTGGTACAGTAGCCTTTGTTTGCAATTACAGAGGTCAAACGTTTCCTGTAGTTTTTCACCAGGTTTGCACACACTGCAGGAGGGATTTTGGCCCACTCCTCCACACAGATCTTCTCTAGATCAGTCAGGTTTCTGGGCTGTCGCTGCAAAGTTTCTCTATTGGGTTTAGGTCTGGAGACTGGCTAGGCCACGCCAGAACCTTGATATGCTTCTTACAGAGCCACTCCTTGGTTATCCTGGCTGTGTGCTTCGGGTCATTGTCATGTTGGAAGACCCAGCCTTGCTCTAACTGAGGGAAGGAGGTTGTTCCCCAAAATCTCGCAATACATGGCCCCGGTCATCCTCTCCTTAATACAGTGCAGTCGCCCTGTCCCATGTGTAGAAAAACACCCCCAAAGCATGATGCTAACACCCCCATGTTCACAGTAGGGATGGTGTTCTTGGGATGGTACTCATCATTCTTCTTCCTCCAAACACGGCGAGTGGAATTATGACCAATAGTTCTATTTTGGTCTCATCTGACCACATGACTTTCTCCCATGACTCCTCTGGATCATCCAAATGGTCATTGGCAAACTTAAGACGGGACTTGACATGTGCTGGTTTAAGCAGGGGAACCCTCCGTGCCATGCATGATTTCAAACCATGACTTCTTAGTGTATTACCAACAGTAACCTTGGAAACGGTGGTCCCAGCTCTTTTCAGGTCATTGACCAGCTCCTCCCGTGTAGTTCTGGGCTGATTCCTCACCTTTCTTAGGATCATTGAGACCCCACGAGGTGAGATCTTGCATGGAGCCCCAGTCCGAGGGAGATTGACAGTCATGTTTAGCTTCTTCCATTTTCTAATGATTCCTCCAACAGTGGACCTTTTTTCACCAAGCTGCTTGGCAGTTTCCCCGTAGCCCTTTCCAGCCTTGTGGAGGTGTACAATTTTGTCTCTAGTGTCTTTGGACAGCTCTTTGGTCTTGGCCATGTTACTAGTTGGATTCTTACTGATTGTATGGGGTGGACAGGTGTCTTTATGCAGCTAATGACCTCAAACAGGTGCATCTAATTTAGGATAATAAATGGAGTGGAGGTGGACATTTTAAAGCCAGACTAACACAGTGGTTCTCAACTCCAGTCCTCGGGACCCACTGCTCTCCATATTGTGTATGTCTCCCTTATTTAACACACCTGATTCCGATCCTCAGCTCGTTAGGATAGACTCTATGAACTGAACTGAGTGTGTCAGATAAGAGAGACATACAAAATGTGCAGAGCAGCAGGTCCCGAGGACTGGAGTTGAGAACCACTGGACTAACAGGTCTTTGAGGGTCAGAATTCTAGCTGATAGACAGGTGTTCAAATACTTATTTGCAGCTGTATCAGATAAATAAATAGTTAAAAAATCATATATTGTGATTTCTGGATTTTTTTTTTTTGATTATGTCTCTCACAGTGGACATGCACCTACGATGACAATTTCAGACCCCTCCATGATTTCTAAGTGGGAGAACTTGCAAAATAGTAGGGTGTTCAAATACTGATTTTCCTCACTGTACGTTTCCTTACTGTATGTGATTCATTTAATGGAAAGCACATTAACTTCTAGTTGTCTTCGTCCTCCATTCTGCAATGTTTCGGTCTCCCACGTGTGTGTGGTGAGCTGTACCGCCGGGAACGGTGCAAAAAATAAATAAAGAAGTCTTGACTCAAAAATATGACGTTGACGTAATTTTGACGTCGAAGCGTCGACGTCATCGTCGCGCCGCTACAGCATTAGTGCACAGCACAGAAAACAGCATGCGAGTGCCGAACTGAGTTCTCTGTCGCATCTTCTTGCATTTGTCGCATCTTCTCGCATCTCTGTCGCATCTTCTTGGGGTGGTGATGGCGCAGTGGATAAGACACATGCCTTTAGTGTGAGAGACCCGGGTTCGAATCCCCTGTGAGACATCAATGTGTCCCTGAGCAAGACACTTAACCCCTAGTTGCTCCAGAGGCGTGCGACCTCTGACATATATAGCAATTGTAAGTCGCTTTGGATAAAAAGCGTCAGCTAAATGAATAAATGTAAAATGTAAATGCATTTGAATGGTTTAAAATCACATTAAAATGCACACACAGGAATGGAATTGCAAATATCTTATCGAATACATAGCTCTTCGAAATTTGGAACTGGTTCTCGTTACCCAACCCTATTGGTAACAACATCTGATTTCATTTAATTATTTATTTATTTATTACCTTTTCAGCGATGTTCTGGTCAAATTATGTTGTGCAATCTAACGCACTCACATTTAATTTTATTGTAAACAGGTTCTTTTCCCAAGGATAGTCATATCTGGTCAGATTTGTTCATATTTGAATTCATAATTTCACCATGGAGACAATGATTTAGTGACTTAGAATGTTTCCGAGAAAAGAAGAACAAATTAGCTAAGTATCAATCTTAATTGGCGAATAAAATGCTGAGTACATGGTTTGCAATGAGCACTTCTTGAAACACAAGCCTCAAGGGGGGTGTGCGGTATGGCGTGTGTGTGTGTCTGTAGGGGTTTGTTATTAGGCGCTGTGGAATAGGTCTACACACCAAGCCTTTTACACATCTCTTGTGTATTTCTCTGTTGAAAGGGGGTGGGTGGGGGGGGGGCTGTTGTGGGTAATAATAATAATAATAATATGTTTATTTTCTATAGCGCCTTTCAAGAACCCAAGGTCGCTTCACAATGTAATACAGAAAACAAATAGCAAACAAACAACAAGCGAACAAATACAAAGGCCATCTGCTTACGAGAGACAAAACAGATGAAAACAAGCATACACTTGTTTACATGAAAAGGAGATATTGCATTATTTATCAAAATATGCTATTATGATAAAGTAATAGAGTTGGAAAAGTGTTGAACAGAGAAAACAGTGATAAGGAAGATGATTTATTGGGCGAGCTTGAAGAAATGAGTTTTCAGATGTTTTTTGAAGGACCGGATGTTGTCGTTCGCACGAAGATTCGGGGGCAGCTTATTCCAGAGCGTAGGGCCAGCAACATTAAAAGCCCTTCCGTCCACCGTGGAGAGTCTGACCCGGGGTACCACGAGAAGGTTTTCCGTGCTAGATCTGAGGGCCCGAGTTGGAACATATGGCTGTACCAAGTCGATAAGGTATTTGGGTGCCGGGCCATGTAGGGCTTTAAATATTAGAATTAACGGTGTATGACAGGAAGCCAGTGCAGTTGGTGAAGGATAGGAGTGATGTGAGCAGATTTTTTATTATACGTGAGGGTGCGTGCAGCAGAGTTTTGAACCATTTGGAGGCGGTGTATTGCTTTGGTGGGTAGTCCGCTATATAATGAATTACAGAAGTCCAATCTGGAAGTGATAAAAGCATGAATAACAGTTTCCGCATCTGTAAGGGTAAGAGAGGGGCGGATACGAGCAATATTCCGCAGGTGGAAGAAGCATGATTTGACGGTCTGACTAATGTGAGAGTGAAAGCAGAGCGTGGGGTCGAACAAAACTCTCAGATTCCGTACAGTTTTTGAAGGCCTAATCTCAATACCATCGATGTCGATAAAAATGTCATGTCTGGGTGAGTTTTGTGATCTACGGTTAATCAGCAGAATTTCTGTTTTACCAGCATTAAGCTGCAAAAAGTTAGAGGACATCCATGTTTTAAGGTCATGAAGGCAAGAGATAACTGAAGGGGGTGGAAAAGATGAGTTCGGGTCAATCGTGAAGTAGATTTGAATATCATCAGCGTAGCTATGAAAATTGAGCCCATGCTGTCTGATGATCTGGCCTAATGGTAGTAAGTATATTAGAAATAGAAGCGGGCCAAGTACAGAGCCTTGGGGCACACCATGGGAAACACAAACTGACCGTGAGCGATTGTTGCCTATCTTAACAAATTGTTGTCTATCGCATAGATATGAGGTCAGCCACTGAAGTGCCGCACCCGTAATGCCTATTTCAGACAGTCTTGAGATAAGTGTAGAGTGGCACACAGTGTCAAATGCTGCACTGAGTTCAAGGAGAACCAGGATACTATGTGCACCCGAATCAGAAGCCAGAAGGAGATCGTTTAATACCTTTAGGAGCGCTGTCTCTGTACTGTGATGTGTACGGAAACCGGATTGAAGGGGTTCAAAGAGATTATGTCTCTCTAAGTGTGATTGCAGCTGCGCCACAACTACCTTCTCAAGTAGCTTGCCAACGAAAGCGAGATTTGATATTGGTCTATAATTACTGTGAGTGGCGTTGTCGAGACCAGGCTTCTTAAGGATTGGGGTAATGGCTGCTACTTTCAGATTAAGTGGAACAGTGGCAGTGGCAAGAGACCTGTTAATAAGGTGGGTAATAGGTTGAATGAGTAAGGGGGAATGAGTTTTTAACAGGTATGTTGGAATAGGATCAAGTGTACAGGAAGTTGAGTTTGATTTGTTAATCATATTTGCAACCACAGATGTATTTGTGAGTGAAAAAGTGTCTAGCGGACAACCAATCAAATATGGAGTTGAAGGGGTAGTGGCAGTAGAGGAAAATGACTGATAGATGTTGTCAATTTTTTGTAGGAAGAAAGACTGAAAATCTTCACAAAGATCAGCAGAACCAGTAAGAGCTACGGTGGATGGTTTGACCAGTTTATTTATTTCTGTAAAAAGAGTTTTGGGTTTGCATTTAGCTTTGTTAATAACAGTAGAGAGATAGTTGGAGCGTGCGATGTTAAGCGCTTCTTTGTATTTCACTACCGATTCGGAAAAGGCTATGGCATGAACGAGAAGGGAAGTTTTGTTGTGGAGTCTTTCAAGACGCCTACATTGAGTTTTCAGAACTCTGAGCTCAGGGGTGAACCAAGGAGAGGAGTGAGTAGATGGAACAGCTCTAGTTATTAAAGGAGCAAGCTCATCCAATACATCACCAAGCGATTTGTCGTAGGTAGAAACTATCTCATCAGGACACAGCAGATTGAGTGAGTAAGGAAGAGCAGAAACCGCAATGGCAGTGGAGAAATTTTCGACAGTTATGGTTTTCAGATTTCGGTAGGATATAATAGTGTTAGTTATAGGTTTTACAATGGGTAGTGAGAAGTCAAAAAGTATTAGTTTGTGATCAGAGATACCCAGATTGTGACCCTGGGCATGCACATTGTCAATACCAACTGTACAGAGCAGATCGAGAGTATGAGAGTGGGAATGTGTTGGGAAATCGATATGCTGAGATACTTCAAAATAATCCAGAACAGACAAAAAGTCTTTTGCAGCAGTACAATCAGAATCAACATGTATGTTAAAATCACCAAGCATCATTATTCTATCATGCCGGGCAAAAGCGAGAGTGAGAAGTTCACTCAGATCAGAACAGAAGTTTGGGTTGTTTCTAGGGGGTCTGTAAATCAGTAGAATCAGAAGCGGAGCGGGTCCAGCAAGTTGAAGTGAAAGACATTCAAAACTTGCAACATCGAGAATGTCATATTTAGTCACTTTGTAGTTGTTCTTAAAGATCACTGCCAGACCACCACCTCTACCACTAAGTCGAGGTTTTGTGAAATAACTATATCCAGCAGGGGTTAAAAGGTTCAGTTCAATGAAATCATCAGGTGTTTGCCAGGTTTCAGTCAGAAAGAGTAAATCCAGGTCTCTCTCAGATGTAACTTCATTCAGCAATGTACCCTTGCCAGTCAGAGAACGAGTGTTAAAAAGTGCACAGTTGTATCGATGGGGAACATGCGACGAGTAGGTCACATCTTTGGTTAGGGGTATGAGAGTCCTAGCACGGTGGAGAGTCACATCGTTACCATGGTAACGCCCCAATCTCGGTGAGAGTATCACAGGTATTGAGAGAGAGGGGTCATAGTTGTAAAGCCATCTACGTTTAGCAGACCGATGGATATAACGTGTACCACGTGCAATTCCGAGAGTAGTACATAAGTCAAACGTGGAGGATTCCAGACGGGTTAGACTATTGAGGTTGTGCAGTTGCAATGAAGTATAGTTTAACTCCATTCCGTGAATGAAAAGCAGAACAAGGCCAGCAAAGCCCAGGGCCAGCAGTCTCAGTGCCGGAGTTTTATAAATGGCAAAGTACATCTCTTTGCAATTTAAGACAGCACTCACAGAAAACCAAATGGCCACCCACGTTACTACAACACTACGTTAGCCAAAACCCGACTGATATTGAGTGAATCCACAAAACTAAACCAAGCAGCTCGCCAAACAAGTTAAAACTTGCCTACCTGCTGCATTAGATGTTATGGGACTCACAGATGCAGCGGCAGAGGGCTCGCAGGGAGAGTGATGCGAGGCCAGCACGTTAGCCAGACCAAAGAGGGCAGAACCACAATAAAACACTACGCAATGAATAAGGGGAAACTTACCCACCAAGAGTGCAGAATGGTAAAGCCGAAACAGTGGACAGAGGGCTCGCGGGGATTTCATAAAGTGAGACGCTGAGCAGAGATTAGCAGAGATTGTCCAAATTGTCCAAAGAGTGTCAGGGACTTCGGAAAATGTAAGCACATCCAAAGCCAACAGCAGGATTTATCCCAGGTATATCCCTAGTAAATATCCAAGTTTCGTGACCCGGGAAAAGAAAAAATCCAGAGTCTCCGTTCAGCAGTGTCGCCCAGAAGCAGACAACATGAAGTTGAGGATGAAACGAGGCAAACAAGTCCAGATTCTCCGTTCCCGTGTCCGCTTGTCAGTGTCACCCATAGGCAAGCAATATGATGTTAATAGAAAAAACGTGACAAACAAAGATTTACAATTTACAAAAGATTAAAAATAACAAAACAAAACAACGGTTTGCGATGAGAAGCGGCAGCCATTTCGCGCACAGCGTACTCTGTCACATGACATCCAGACATCCCGACATTCAATCAACCATATCCGACCCTCTTTTACAAAGAAATCTTCATTGCCAAACAACTCTGTTCAGTATATGATTTCTGAGCTAAATAGTAAAACATTTTAACTTTATTTTTGGAATAGTACACACTACTGTTCAAAAGTTTGGGCTCAGTATTATATATATTTTTTAAATGGCTAATATTTTTATTCAGCAAGGATTAAATTGAAAGGTCACTGTAAAGGCATTTATAGTGTTACAAGATTGTTATAAATGCTGTTCTTTTGAACTTTCTATTTCTCATCCTGAAAAAGGATCCTGAAAAATGTATTACAATTTACATTAAAAAAACAAAATTAAGTTGCGCACTATAGCATTATGAATTAAGCTTAAAATATTAAGCAGTTTTCAACATTGATAAAAATAACAACTTTTTCTTTCTTTATTACATTTGAACATAATGAAATAGAAAAAAAAATGTCAATAAACCGTTTTCACTGTATTTTTGATTAAATAACTGCAGCCATGGTAAGCGTAAGAGACTAAATATTACGGCTGTCAATGATTATTTTGGTAATTGAGTAATTGGTCAATTTTTTTTTAACAATTAATTGAGTAATCAGGTCTATTTTTATTACCACAAAAAATATCATAGCAAACAATAGCGTTTTATTGAACAAAACTGTTAAAATACATAATATAATATACATAATATAAACAATTAACTTATCAACATTTACGTATTATAACAAATGCCTGCAGAGGCCACCAATGACCTGGTGTTGTTACACTTTACAGCAGAGCAAATCCTTGTTTAATATTGGCCATTCAAATGTTTACTTAATCTTTATTATTTGGCCACTTCTTAAAGCTGCAGTCCGTAGCTTTTTTTGGGTTAAAAATTATCCAAAATACATATTTGAGAAAATACATAACCAGCCAGTGTTCAAAACTGTCTGCTTGCCTTAGCTCGATTCAAAGCGGTAAGCTTGTAATAATGTTTTTAATTCCAGTGGTACTGGTGGATTTCCGCGGAAGATTCGAGCATGTCTTTGCGTCATTACGTCACATCTGTACACATGAAGAAGGAGTCTCGGCTAGTAGGCTATAATGTGTGTGAGGATGTTGGAGGTGGAGATTTATAGCCTTTTCTCACAGCACTTGATATAATTAAACTTATCAATTTGATGCTGGATTCAGAAAGGTTCAAACGACAATCACCAGTGACAACAGATTCACCCGTTGTAAAATGCAAAAGACTTTGTTCGGACTTCGGAGTGGCTACAAAAAAGAGACTCCAACCGACCGGACCCATGCGAAAACAAGGATACATATCGTAAGGACATTACATGTAGTCACGCAATGCTTGCTTACGTTGTTAACATTAACAATTTGAGAACAAAGTATAATTTGCACGGTTTTGCGTGATATGATAACTTATAAGCGATTGTTAGATTTAATCAGCGCGATTTACTGCAATGTCAGAACCAGAACAAAGGTGGATGTTTCTTACTTGTTGATATTTTCTGGTGAAAATTCTTATGTTGGTCATTCTTCCAAAAAGAATAATCTGTGATTCTGAATGACAGTATCGACATCGGTGTGGTGACTGACAGCCTCACAGTCTCCTCAAACATTGTTCATCCGCACTGTGGCGTGTCGAGGGTGTTGAAGGACAACTTACGTTAAGTTGATAATTCCATGAATGACTGCAATTGCAGATTTCGAACAGAGATGGCGACAAAGAGGAAGAACGCCGGACTGCAGCTTTAATGATAAAAATGCTACAGCCACTGGAATTTCTTGAACAGGAATATGTGAACATCAAACCATGCAGCAAAACTTAGAGCGAGGGTTTAAACTTTTTAGTTTGAAATCACGATGAACAGTTTGCATATTTAGAAACTCATGTGTTGTCCTGTGTTAGTATAGGTTAGTAAATGATTTACATTGCAAATCTGATGAAGTGGTGCACATTGCATTCCCAGATGAACGTTATAAGCAACCCAAACTCAAGCATATGCAGAGATGGAGTTTGAGACGTGCACCATGCATGTAAATGATAACATTTCGTGTGGAGCAGCATTTACTGTGAACGGAGCTGCTCTGAGACACATGTAACTTACACGCATGTAAATAATTAAAGCACATATACAGTATATTGAACACACAGGGCATATATTTATATAATTGAATCGCAGCCTTTGTGAATTCACAAAACCCCTTTGCTATATGTTTTTTTTTAGGGTTTTAATACATAGTGCAGTCTTAGAAAACGGTCTAATAATGTGGTTCATTGTTTCTCGTCCGTGGAATGCGCCACTTCAGGTATTTTGCCGGTTACTCAACACGGGTCAATTGCAATCGAGGATTTTTTTTAAAATCGAGTACTCGAATTTAATCAAGGAATCGTGACAGCCATACTAAATATTAAAATATCTTACTGACCACAAAATTTTTAATGGTAGTAGCGTAGCATACTGTACATCTTCTAAACTTTCATCTTTTAGACAATTGGAATTTCATGTGCATAATAAAATACTTCCCAGAGTCTAGATGCGTGTGCCAGCAAACCAGGTCTAGATGTGCTTTTCTGAAAACTTTACAGAACTAAATTTTATCACTGTAATTTTCAGACTGGCAGCCATGTGTGATACTAGCTAATGTAATTGAACTAATAGCCCTGCTGTTGAGTTCAGAATGGATGAGGCTTAATGGGGAGACAAGACTACATTTGCTAGAAGTTTTTGTTGAGAATTTCAGACTCTGCATTGTCCTCTCACTAACTTTAATCTTCAGTGTCAACTGATTTATTTCCTTTAAATATAATTTTCTTTTTAAGCAACCAAGTGGATACTGATGCAGATGATGAAGATTAATGAGTCTTAAGGAGGCCTTATTAATTATTTATCAGGATGAAATGCAGATCATGAATAAAGGAACCTGTTTGGTCAAATCCCACAGGATGCTTAATATTTGCCCTGCTAATTGTAATCTAAACTGTGCAAAATCAGCATCATTAGCACCCACTGGGACAATTCATACTGATTAGTCTTGCCGGGAACTCACATACTTTATCTTTTCCGATGCAGGTTTGGCTTTTTGTTCAAAGGCAAATTCATTAGCTCTTAAGTCGACAGCCGTTTGACAGAATGGAGCTTCTCACATCAGTTTTGCTGCACCTTTCCTTTCTTCAAAGCATTTTACAAGATTCCAAGATACATGTTCACGTGTCTGTGAAGACAGAGCCCTGTTTTGCAGTAGTGGGGCTGAACAGCATATGGGCCATTAGACTCTATTCTCCTAGCTGCTGTTTGTTTATGCCAGATTTCTCAAACCATACAGACAAAGAGAGAGAGAGTTCACAGGCTTCAAAGCAAGAATTTGCAATCTCATTTTTGCTCGTGTAATCAAAATTGGAGCTCTCTGTCACCGAAAACCATTTGTCTGGGAATTGAGGACTTTCTTTCCCCTGAGGTCTCACTGGCCCTCAGACTTTGTCATCTAAATTGACGGAGGATGTGATTTTGAGCAAGCATAGAATTTCATTCCCACCCTGTAGGCCTGCAGCTCCTTTTCTGGGAGAAAAATGGCTGTGGTGGGGGTATGAGACTTTCCAGTATAGATAGTAATGCAAGATTGAAGAATTGTTCCTGAAAGATAATTTCATTCACACACGACATGCTTGTCTTTTCCGAGCAGTAACTGCAATGACAATATATAAATCTGTTTTACCATTTGGAATCAATATCTTGAATATGGTATGAATTTCTAAAGCAGAATTGTAGCTAGTTTTATATATGCTGTATTTATTACATGGAAAAATAAGTATGTGGTGATTTAATATTAACTGGTTTAGCTATTTTAACTATGCCCATAATAACAAATTCATAAAATTCTATACATGGCCATGGTTTCGAAAACTAAATGTTCAAAGACATATGGTTGTGGCCTTTAGTGGTCCTCATATTTGTAGCCTTGTAGTGTTTGTATGTAGACAATTGACAATACTGATTGTAGTTTTTTATTGTAATGCGTGTTAAATCCTTTATCGCTGTATTTGTTAAAGAAAATACTTCTAGTGTTCATGTGAAGTACTGATCAGCATTCACTGCATGTTTGCCATTGATTGATTCTTCCACCCTGATTCTCAAAGATGAACGAGGGCTCCAGTTATTCACCTAATTTCTTTTTGTCTCCTTGCAGCTCAGATCGACTTATTGATGACACTATAAGGTAAGTCTAACTTTATAAAAACAATTCAGACACTTCAGTTTCCATTTTTATTTGTTTTACTAAAATATGTGGTCTCTTCTGAAAGAATAGCCTGCCAAGGGTCATTAACTCGAGGAAGATCTCATTCGATGAAGGGATACAAACTACTGACCCATTTGCTTTTGCAGTTGATACCACTATATCAGAACTGAAAGGGGATTCAGACTCTTTCATTTCAGATAGTCGCCCAGGCAACATTTCTCATTTTCATTTAGTTTTAGATTTTCATCTAATATTTCTATTTGATTTCATTTCAGCTTTATTTCAGTTATCAAAACCCATTTTTTATAGTTTTAGTTAATAAAAACAACTCTGGGCTAAAACAACACTGGACCCCATTGACTTCCATTATTTGAACAAAAAATATCTTTTGTGTCCTGCAGAAGAAAGCCAGTCATACAGGTTTGGAACAATATGAGAGTGGGTAATTGATGACAGAATCGTTTTTAGGTTTACTATCCTTTTAAGGGAAACTAACAGAAAATCTCCCAGCTGTGCCTTGTTCTTGAGGTGCGCTAGTTGTGAATATTGTGCACTACCATCTTTCCCTCACTGCAGATCTGTGCTGGGCATGAGAGTAGCCTACACTTTGACTGTGCATTTTTGGGAACCCCACAGCTGGCAGCCGTCACTGGTGCTTAATTAAGTCGGCTCTTGGTCCATGCAGCTCTTTTTATCCCCACCCCAGTTTTGTTCAAGCAAAAAAAATATGCTATATCAGATCCTTGTAATCATTATCTTACCTATGTAGCACCCACAGCCTGGAGCCACCAAAATGAGAGCTCATTGTTTGTTTCATCATAGCCCTGATCTCTGAAGAGTGTGGGCACTCATGTTTCTCTTTAAATGATTTAAAACAAGGCAAATCAAGAATTAAACTATCACAAGCTAGATTTTATGAGATACACCCTTGCAGGTAACCTATTTAAACAAATGCACAATTTAGAATACACACACACATACAGATATAAAGATCAGGAGATGGATTAAGCTCATGTGTTCATCATCTCATGGTGTGCAGATACTCAGGAATGTAGGTTTAGAACAGAACTGACAGATGGTAAGGGGCCTGTCTAGAGGTGTCACAGCAAAACTCTGGCTATAACAAAATAACTGCTTGTTCGTGACTGAGGGCACCTGGGAGTACAAAAGACCAGAGACCTTGTGGCCTTCAGAGTCTTGTTAAATGTGATCAATGACTTGTTCGTGTGAGTGGGGTTTGGCTACTGGCAACTAATCGTCACTGAGCGGCACACTGCTTAAAAATTATGGTGTCGACCTAATTTTCAAATACATTCTAGATGACACCTGTTTTAAGTCGGTATGATAGATAAGATCTCTTGTTCATTATGATCAAGGTGTAGGGTCTGCTTGAGCGCTTGTGGTGGACTATATCTGATGGTTTTTGTTCTGCAGAGTAGAACAGACAGGAGTTTAATGGATGGCAGACTTTAGTTTGCACTCACAAATCTGCTGAGCTGGAGGCGGAGTTAGCTGTATTGTCACATAGCAATTTAATCTTCCCCACTAGGAATAAGAAGGTAAGACTCAGCTGAAGAAAACAAAGTAGTGGGACTGGACCTGCCCAAAAGTCTTATTATAGCATGCAACAGTGCATAGTTAGATGAGCATTAGATGAGTGGTTCTCAAACTTATTAACTTCAAGAGGGAAAAAATTATGGAATCACTCAATGTTGAGGGGAAAATGATTGAATCATCATCAAAAAAAAAAACATAATTAGTAATTTGGTGGTGCTCCTCCTCTGGCTTTTATGACAGCCTGAATTTTTTTGGAGGTATGGACTTCCCTAATAAAAACAATATTTATTAATGTCTTTTAATAAACATTTATCTATCACAAAATTTTCTGTTGGATTGAGATCCGGACTGGTTGCTGGCCATGTCATTGAGTTGATATGTCTTTCCTGAAGAAAAGCTTTAACACTCTTTACTCTGTGGCAAGATGCATTATCATCCTGAAAAATGACTTCATCACCACCAAACCTCTTCTATCGATGGAACGAGAAATGTGTCCAAAATGTCAATGTATCTGTGAATGTATTAGAGGTCGACCGATTCATCGGTTTTGCCGATTAATCGGCACCGATAGTTGATTGGTGGAACTATCGTTATCGGCACAAATCCACACCGATAGTTTTTCCGGGTTGTGTCCGTTGCTGGAGCGGCTGAGAAGTGCGCGCTGTCATTACACAGCACGAGAGTGCTGGGAAGAGACTGCTGGCATTATACAGAGCGAGAGCGGCCTCTAGAGGACAAATAACAAACTATCACTGGCTGAGTTGTTTACTTAACACGTGAGGCAGCGCGCAGCACGGAGAGAACACGCAGCACAGAGAGCGCTGACACTTCAGACGCACATTTAAAACACCGACAGCGAAACGGTATGAATACAGAACACTAAAGTACATATTGCCATATCATTATAAAGTAATTCATTTGTTGACTAGATGCTGCATCAGCAGAGAAAGAACAGTAGTTTGCCGTCGAGGCTGTGAGGACTGTAACATTATACCTCAAGCGGTTTAAACAATTGTGACAAAAACACACGCAGACCTGACCCAAATGTTTTATGGCGCGATTGTTACCATCTATTGCATTATTTTATATCCGGCTGGTCACTTTTATGCATTCATTAGCCGACGAAATTGCATTTTTAAAATTAGTGACGTGATTGCTTTCTCAACATTGATATGTTCATGCAGCCGACAGAAACACACAAATCAGAAACGCGTTCGATTTAAGATCTTTTTAATCACTACAATACATCTTGTTATTTTGATTAGATAATCATCAAGTGTTCTAAAATAGAAGCAAATAAAGTGAGAGGCTATATTACGTATATGTAATACAGGTCTTTATTACATTTTAATGGCCATCTTTAAGAACGACTATTTGTAATTATATGAAATGGTAACACTTTACAATAAGATTCCTTTTTAGCATGAACTTATATTGCATAATGCATATAGTTCATGAAAGCTAGCTAATACATCCTTGTTTACAAATGATACTTGCAAAGTGTTACCTATGAAATGTATGTATGTTTCTAGGTTATAGTAAACGAAACCTGTAATATTTTAGTGTTTAAATTATTTTCTGTATAGAGTTTTAATATATTCATATTTATATATTTATTTAATTTAGCACATTTCAGTTCAGCACTGTTTTATTGTGAGTGTTATGTTTGTTTTTAATCCAGTATCCATTAAAAAAAATATCGGTTGAATTATCGGTTATCGGCATGTACGGTCAAACCTAAATATCGGTATCGGTAAAATCCACTATCGGTCGACCTCTAGTATGTATGACTATTGACATATGAACTTTTATCTCCCCCGGTCCTTTACCTGACATGCAACCCCATATCATTAATGATTTGGGAAATTTAATTGTTTTCTTCAGGCAGTCATCTTAACATGTTTCATTAGAACGGCACCAGACAAAAGTTCCAGCATCACTGATTCATCACTGAATATCACTTTCATTAAATCATCCACACTCCATGGTTGCTTTTCTTTAGCCCACTGTAACATTGTTTTCTTCTGTTAAAGTGTTAGTGCTGGTTTTCATTTTGCTTTTCTATATGTAAATGCCATTTCATTCTGCCAGGAGTCACAAACATTGACTCCTGTTTTCACCAATTTGTTTTTTATTTGTTTTGTTGGGCATTTTCTATTTTCAGTTGTTGTTGTTTTTTCAATCCTGACGCTATGACGTCTTTCTTGGTCTGCTCATATGTTTTCCTTTTATAACCTTCTCACTAAGTTTCTATTTTCACCAAATTTTAGAGACAGCTGACTGGGAACAAGTTTAGACTTGTCTCTGTATTTGTTTTAGAAATGGAAATTCTACATTTTTCGAAATTCTTTTTTCCTCTACTTTAACTGGAAAAAGACATGCCATTAATAAAAAATAAACTTTGTTTGAGGTATGTTTGGGAAAAAAAAATGTATTCTATTTTTTTAACATAAGTGTGAGTAAATGATGGCAGAATTTTCATTTTTAGATGAACTATGCCTTTAAGCTAGGACAAATGATGGCTGTTGCAGGAAAACCTCTGATCTGTCCAAAATATGAGGTGTTCACTTTTTGCAGTGTCAAGGGAAATAGATATGTAATGGTTGGTCACTTTTCTGCATACTTTTGGTTTCTAGCTGTGTGTGGCTAATGTCTCTGGAGCTTTAGATCAATGCAGCTCCTGCCATCCTGTCTGAAATCAAACCTTGTGAAAGAGACGTTTGCTATCTTTTAGGGACTTTCTCCTGTGTCCGCAGTCCTAACAGCTGCTGCGCCCTTGACTCACTGATCAAGTAGGGCTGGGATAAACGATTATTTTTTAAACGATTAATCTAGCGATTATTTTTTCGATGCATCGATTAATCTAACGATTCAATTTTCCTGCCCGATTCGATTTTGATTCTTTTATCGATTATCTCCCCATTAATTGACTAATACCAATTTATACATGTTGATTTATATATCTGAATGAAAAAAAACATGAATTCCTTAACATTGCAATACATGTTTATTGCTCTTAAAATTCCAAAAAAAAAAATATACAAGTGCAAAGTAATGCATTCTTAGTCAGAGGTAGCATTCAATAAAACTTTGAAGCCTTGAAAACACATAGGCCTAGCTTACTAAAAAATAGTGCATCTTGTAATTCTTCTTTCAGATGAAAATAACAACTTGATGTCTAGCATTCAATAAAAAAAAAATTCATAAATATTTTGAGTCTTCATTTTCTTTTCTGACATAGCCTACTCCAGTTCTTGTTAAAACACACCAGACATGCAAATCCTGTGCATTTTGGGCATTTTTTGAGTGAAATCATATTTATTTTGTCCATCAAACGTGTGCTTTCACTTTAATTGAGAGCAGTGCTGCAAAAAAAAATACTGTGCGCCGAAACCCGCGCTTCACTGCTGCTCACGCGCTGCTCCTGCTCCCGGTGTGAATGCACTCATTGATTAACATGCACGCCGGAAAAAAAAACCCCGCACTGCTCATGCTTGCGGTGTGAAACGGCCGTAATTCACGAGGTTCCCTACATGTGCGCGTTCCGTGTGCACGTGTGATGCTAATGTGGCGCGATGTTAATCATGCGGCGTCCGAGTGCATTTGACCGGCATAAAATCGAAATGTGTCAGACTGACAGGCAGGTCATGGCCGATCACGTGAAATCGGCCAATTCCGGTCACCAGCTGATCAATCGGTGCATCTCTACTTTAGAGGAACGAGTGCACTTTGCACCTTGCACTTTGAAAGTCTGAGGAGCCACTCGTGTTGCTACTACTCTCCGGCGCCGCCGTCTTTGTTTTGGGTCTGACGAATCGACGCGCATATTTTGCGTCAACGTATTTTTTGCGTCGACTTAATCGATGACGTCGACGCGTTATCCCAGCCCTATGATCAAGTGAATTCACCTTTATTTATATAGCGCTTTTTACAATAAAGATCGTTTCAAAGCAGCTTTACAGTGATAACGGGAAAATAATGCAACAAAGTTTGTTTTGGCTGTACAGCAGCTCTAGAAGAAAATAGTCGTCCAGAGACAAGTTCATTGTTGACTCATTTCCATGTAAAAATCATTAGTTATTAATTTGATCAGAGCAACTTTTGACCACTTTCATTGCATATGTGCTGTAATGAGCCAATAAAGCGCACTCTTTTTTTATTTTTTTGTCCACAGCATTGCCATGGCAACCAAGGAGAACATGACCTCCCAGAGAGGGTGGTTGAAGTCTATACAGAGCCGTGTCAACACCCTGGCCAGTATCCTTGATTTAAAAAAAGAGTGCTTGTGTGCATGTATGCATTAGGGTTGCATGATTTATCCGCAAAAAAAAATAAAATATATATATTATATATATGTGTGTGTGTGTGTGCGTATGCATGTATGTATTAGGCATGCACCAATGTATCAGCCAATAATCGGTATCTGCTGATAAAAGCACTATCAGCCACTAAAAGCACTGTTATTTTCGCTATCGGCTAAATGTTTAAAAACAGTCGATGATCAGGGCCCATTATATCCTGTCAATCAAAAGGGGGTGTAAAAATGTGTCAGACTGCAACTCGTATTGTGTGAAGATGATCTATCTTGTGTTGAATTTAGAGCTGTAGAAGTTAATGTGACTAATGCATTAACAGTTAAAAGAAATTGAAATGTTAAAGCAAACTATATATTGAACCTTTGAAAACTCCGTAGTTCAAGCCAGGGTTACCCGGTCTGCGGATTTTCCCTACACCAAACCTTATTTGTATTGCGCTTCCGGTCTAGTGATCACAAAGAGCTTTGTGCTTTATTACTTGTGATAAGAAAAAAGTCTTGATGGCTGTAGCGCCTCGGAGCGGCGTGGAGTGCAAGTCTTTTCTTACACTTTAATAGTTATAGCGGGAAAAAAACATGCATGGACATTAAAGGGTTAGTTCACCCAAAAATGAAAATTAAGTCATTAATTACTCACCCCCATGCTGTACCAACCCCGTAAGGCCTTCGTTCGTCTTCGGAACACAAATGAAGATATTTATGATTAAATGTGACAGCTGGATCACTCCTCCATAGGCTCCCTAAGGGAATGAATCCTGACGGCCCAGAAAGTCAATGAAGAAAATGATTAAATATTCCATGTCACAACAGTGGCTCAACTATAAGTTTATCAAGCGACGAGAATACTTTTTGTGCGGAAATAAAACAAAAATAACGACTTTATTCGACTATTCCTTTTCTTCCTTGTAGGCCTGAAACGAGACTTCAAGAGTTTTCCACGACGCATGCGCGAGAATTGCGATCTCCTTCAACTACTTCAGTTAAGTTCTCGCGCATGCGTCGTGGAAATTTCTTGAAGTCTCGTTTCAGGCCTACAAGGAAGAAAAGGAATAGTCGAATAAAGTCGTTATTTTTGTTTGTTTTTTCGCACAAAAAGTATTCTCGTCGCTTGATAAACTTATAGTTGAGTGTTAATGGTTAGTGTTTATGAAAACAACCTTATCTGCTGAAACTGAGTTGTATACAAACATTTTAGTTTTTATTTTAGTGTAATTAAATTTTTTCACAAACCAACTTTTTTGTTGTTGTTGATTTTAGTAGTTAGATTTTGGTTAGTGTTTTATTTTAGACAAAATAGGGCATCATTTTAATATTGAGCTTTTATTTTTTAATTATCGGCTTATTGGTATCGTTAATCAGAATTGCATTATCTATACATCCCTAGTATGCAGGACCTATACAGTAGGTTTCCTATAAAAGTGTAGATTTCCACAAAATTTCATTTGAAGAGCTCACCTCTACCTATATAGGTCATATTTATATAGGACAAGCCCATAGGTTATCTTACAAAAATGTGAAAAATTGCAACTTAAAAATACTTGCTGTCAGTTTTTGAGGAAAGGCAATCTACTGTATCCCTGCATTTTCTTAACCTACCCCTACTTTAGATCGTTTCCCTGCCATCAATAACCTAATACAGCGGATCAACTTGAGGAAGAGGCGGGACTCATTAATTCTGGGAGGAGTCATTGGCATCTGCACCATCCTTCTGCTGCTATATGCATTTCACTGACAAACAGGGGAGCTAACCGACTACTTTTAGGGGGTGTTCTGCAAAGAGGTGGCAAAGCCTTGAGAAAGGGCTCAATGAGATGTGGACTATTGGGGCCCACAAAGCTGAAGCCCACATGGCCTAGTCTGGAAACAGGATTGATTGTGGCCAGCATGGACATTATTTGTAATTAGCATCAGAAGGGTTTTAGCTCTAAGAGCCTTTTTTTTGTTTCTGTACTACAAACAATGCGCTGTTCAGATGTGAACTGGGACTGGAGACCAAATTACTAACAGGAATAGATTTCAAAGAGCATATAATAACACATTGGCTTTGAGAAAAGAGCGATTCTGTGAAGCATCAACATGGAGTTGTGGTGTTCCTGTATATTATTAAACGGAAGAGGGTTTTAATTTGATGATCCTTTTAGTAAGAGGGTTTCTCATCATGCTGTGTACTTTGTGTATTAATAAATTATTCATATACAGAATATTAAAAATGTGTGTGAAACATTAGAGGTCCGTACTCTAAAGCTTCTATTTTTTAGATATTTCTAAACTCTCTTAAAAATGACATATTGCCCTGCACGGAGTGTTGGAAAATAAGAGCCCAACAATAAAATGGTTGCATTGCAGCTCATGTGATGTCTAACCCTTCTCTTTCAAGATGCTAATTCTTTATGACTTTACTGGTGTGTTTCAAAGTTTAGATCAGGTTCCAGTTAGGAATACCTGGATAAACCAACAAGCCTGCAATGGAACTGGAGCGTGAGAGACAGAATCAGACCAGAACTTTAATGTGATGAATATACAAGCTATAAAGCATCGATCCCTGGAAAATGAAAAAATAGCACAGTGATTGCATGTAGAGGTAAGACCAGCACACTATGCAGCATGGTTGTAGAAAAAAGGATTTTGAGCCTTATCACAAGCCCGTTTCTCTTTCCCTCTTATGTTGGCAAATGATGTCCCATCCATAAAAGTGAGGTTTTTCTGATGAGCATCTCTTCTGTACTGATCCTTTTTTGATGTGTCTGCCACATTTGGAGCAGTCAGACTGCCTATAGTTTTTGTTAGACTGATGGAATCTGTTTGCCTGAGGTTTTTCCATAGGTGCATTTTACACAAACTCGATACAATCATTCAATGGAGACATTGGCTGCCCAAAACAATAAGCTAAAAAGAGCTCTTTGAAACTAAGAAATCTTTCCTCCTTTTTTCCTATATTCTCTGTGGGTCCATTATCTAAAGGTCACATCAGTCTCCTATGTTCCAGTCAATACATTGACCTAGTGTCCTGAAATACAGTACAAATGTTGAGGGACTGAGGGTCTTTTACAGATGAAATGGGCCTCATTGACCAAAGGATGATCACAAAACATCACAGTATGGGTTTCTCACCATATTTTCTGATAGTTTCTTTGTATTGTAGATGAAGATGTTTTAAAGTCACAAAGGAGGTACGTTGTTGTTTCCTCTGCCTAAATGTGTCTGTAGTAGAGGTACTTCAGCAGTCGTTTGGAAGGTTGGCCACCCACAGAACTCCACAGGAAGCTGTCATCACCCTCCTCACCTCCTCTGCTGACTGAAACGTGTTCTCTTTACACCAGCCCAGAGAATAAATGAATAAATCTTTGTCATCTCCACATTGTTTTATTTTGTTCTACATGTTGGCTTATTTTGTTCTTTCCTAGTGATCTTATAATCATGGGACTTCTATCTGATCTGAGGTGAGAACGGAGACATGACACATTTTACCTACTCTACTATTCAATAATTTTGAGGTATGGCAGCACTTGAATATTTTAGAGTCTTTATTTCTTGGCTCTGTTAAGGTTAAAGTAGACTGTTCTCTGAACTTAACACTATAAAATGAAGCCCTCTCTGCTTGATTTTTAATCAATATTTGCAGCCGTGTAGTAATTCATGAGTTGAGTGTGAATAGGAAGAGGGGGGTCATATAATACTTGGTTTCCTGGGCTGCTTTCCAAGAAGTTACAGATGCTGAGTAGTCAGTGTGAGTCTGAAACTGGAGACTTGCAGAGATCACAATCTTGCTCTGTCACCATCGTGCCCTTGAGTGAGACACGTAACCTGAAGTTACTCCTGAGTGACTGTAGTGAAAATCAGCTTACATCAGGGGTGTCTAATCCTGCTCCTGGAGGGCCAATGTCCTGCAGAATTTAGCTCCAGAGTCCAACCTGCCCAAACACACTTGCCTGGAAGTATCTTGGGTGCGTCTCAATCAGCTCTCTATAGTTTCTGAGGTTGTGAATCAGTATATTGTGTACACGAATTCGGTCATTAGGAATGACTTGCTCACTGCACATTGGGACACTGATGGCGCTGTTTCCAGGGTCCTCATTGTGCAACATCACTACTGGTATTTATGAACAACAGCAGAACTGATATCTTTCTGACATATTTTAATGTTTTTAAAGTACATTATTATAAATACTTGTTACATATATGTCCAACATTTGTTTCACAAGTTTCGCACTTCGGAACTTCTGTTAAGGGAACATGGTGAGCATCAATTTTCCCTGGTTTTCACACTGCATTGTAGGACATTTTAGGGAACAAAGAACGAAGGTTTCGGTGCACTGGAAGGATTTTGCAATTGATGCAGCTCTTAAAATGGCCGACTCCCTGATCAGTGCCCTGACTACTGAACTAGGGATCTGATTCTGGACCATGATTATCTGGTTCAGGTGATTTTGATTATGTTTGGAGTTGAACTCTGCAGAATAATGACCTTCCACAAGCAGGATTGGACACCCCTGGCCTACATTATACTGCAAGTTCAGTAAATACTCAAATGCAACTTTGCATCTTTGTGGGGACCATCCCTTGTCTCTCGTTTGTATGTCTTCACGTTTTTGATTTTGGGAAGAGTTTGATCTTGAGACCTATTCATTCGCTTGAAAGTGCAACACAATTTATCAAAAGTAGAATGTAATCCTGGATTAACACATTTTAAACCAAGTGTAGTCCTTACACTAACCCTTAGAGTTAAACCATCTCCTGAATGGTCTCCTGTGCCCTAACCCTACTCCTAAACTGAGAGGACATTGATTTGTAGGTACATTACTGAACCAACAAAGGATGTTGATCCAGAAACATGCCCTTCTTGTGTAAATATTGTTAACCACATTTGAAGCCAGTCGAGAGGAGTATGGAAATTTAACCCTGTGTATGCAAAGCCGAACTAGATAGTTGAGGCTGGTGCATTTCCATTAAATCTTGTCAACAATATTCAAAGGACTTCTCCATGTTGTTTGTGATTTACTGGATAAGGATTAAAAGATATTTTCTACACAATTTCTTCCTGATGAAATATTTTATTTGTGTCATGCATATTCATAAAAATATGAATACTGATTCACATACATTATAAAAATGCCCCTGGAGATTTTAATTTACATGACTCTTCCAGGTCTAGAAATCACTTTTAAAATTAGGCTACCTCTTCTTTTTTTTTTTTAAAGGACCATGTGAACCCTGGTTCTTCAAAGGAACGAGAACTTGTGCGAATGAATTAAAATAAAAAGTAGCTTATTTTAATACCCGTTTTATCTCGTTTTTTTTTTTAATTAGCCCCCAATGAGCTTTGTTAAAGTCTACTTTAACATTGAGAATCTCTGTTTTAAATCAGAAATATCCATGTCAGGGTTTCCCGAACAGGAATAGAGGCCACATTTGTGATATTCTGAAAAGCCAGTGCTGAATTACATTAAAATTTATAAGTGAAAAAATTGACATCCAAAGATGTTTTAAAATTCATTATATTTTAAAAGATTTACATTCTTTGACATCTCACATCAAATAAATAATTTAGGTCCTTGGTGTTCAGCTGACAAAAAGCTCTATGGTTTTATCAAGGTTTCTTCTAAGCAAATAAAACCATTTCCGATTGTGATCCTAGATGACTAATGATGGCACTTCAGTCCATTTAAGCTGGTGGCTAGATTTGTGTGTACTTAAACACTTTGTGTCACTGTGAGTGAGAGAGCACTGTTAGTGCTGAGTGCTGGAGTGAGGCTGGGCAGAGGGCCATACTTAGAGATCAGAGAACCAGGGAAGTGCAAAATCAGCCAGTAGATCTTGTGCCATTTCCTTAGCCATGCATTATTTACAGTAGCGATAGTCGGGAGCATGAAAAATGAGGCTTGTGAATATGTGCAGGGGGCAGGGAGGCTTTGAAAGTTGTTGTCTTCTTTTGTTCCTTTGTGTGGTATGCTTTTTTTGCTAATGCAGTAATTTCCTTGCTTATGTTTCTCCACCACTGCTGTACAGGATCAATAGCTGCAAGCAAGTTGTGGACCATGCATGTTAATGTTTATTTCACACTTGCAAAGGTACATAGAAAAACATATTTTGTACACAAATCACAGTTTTAATAGACACAGCAGCATTTTTGCATCTCATTCATATTGGCCTAATGGTTATTATGAACTACACAGTTAACATAATTGTTTAAAGTGAACAAAAGAGTTATGCGTAAGATCAATTTCCAGAAAAAAGGAGCATTAGATCACATGAATTCACAAAACAGTAAATTATACAGTACAATGGTTATACCGTAAATTAAGTCTTAGGTGTTGAGTTGCTAACAGTCTAGATTCAGGAGATTACACATGAAGGTCATACAAAAGTATTGTCAGGACATGAGAATAATGATGAAAAATAAGTGATAAAGTGCTTAGAAATCTAGGAAAGGGCAGTAAAATACTTAATTCAGTATTAATGAAACAGATCAATAGACTGTGCTATGGAATGTGTCCATCCTAACCGTCCCTCAGTCTAAATAACCAGATAAGTGCTGTTATGTATCTGTACCTCCATTTTTACAATCTCATATTTAATTTGTGTAATTTTGTCTTAATAAGCAGTCACAGAGATGCAATCAACACTGTGAGACGTGTCAAAGAAAAGTCCCTTAAACAAGCTCATTCTTGGTGAAGATAAAAAAGTGTTTTGTCCACCCACAGCATGCCTAAATATTTCTATAAATATGCTGATATATATCTCATATTTATAAGGGTTAAGTAGGGCAATTTATGACGGGGAGACTGGCATTCTGTCCTGGAAAGAACCCTGGAAAAGATGAATAGTCCTGTGATTTGCTTAGTATACTGATATAAAGGTCTTGGCACAGAATGGTGCTGGCCGTTGCATGCCTCTAGGTGAATGTCCATGCTCCAGCAGTTTTTGTCAGGAGAGAGAGGCCTGGCATGCGTAACATAACAGTCTTACCTCTCTGAAGGAAACTATACTAGTACAGGACGTGTAGTGGAGCCCCATGGCTAGGACAGAGCCATTGAGAGAATATAGCACTGGACAATGATGTACATTCCCATCTGTAGATACCCACTACTCTCACAGATAAATAAATAAAAAAGATAGTAATGAAAAATGCTGACAGTTATTCACATACAAGATCAGGCATGCAGGTGGTCATTTTTATAATCAAAACCTACAAAATAAATAAACAAAAATGAAAACTCCAACCCCAATGACCATTACTGTTAAGTCTGACAAGGCTTCTAACAGTCTTGTCATCCCTAGTTTGTTCCCATAGCTTAAACTCCACATATAAATCTTTTTATAAAACATACATCAGTAGTTATATTGCAAATATTTCTGTGCATAATTTATGAATGCAAGATCAACCAGGAGTAATATAAGGTTAAAATGCAGCTTGCCAGTCGTAGCCATGTTTTCAAAGACCATCTTTGAAAAACGTCCCCTCGTCCTCTGTGTCTTTCTCAGGCGATTTCTTGCCGAAACATCAATGTTTCTCATTTACATAATGCAAGCCATCACCATTCTTTTTAACATATGGGATTTAACTTTTTTTTTTTTTCACTGAGCATGCTAACCTACTGCATGCATTTTTGATATTTAATCAGATCTTATTTAGATGCTACAGTCCTCGTTTTTTTCTACTTCTGTGGCATTATTGTTAAGAGGGAGATCTTATTTTAATTACGTTGTGTGTGAGTTTTTCAGTAGTGCTGTAGATGGGTTTCTCGTCTTACTTAATCCCCTTTCCAGTGACTGAGGATAGAGCAGAAAAAAGAGCATATGAATCATAACAGCAACATTGAGTGCGGAAATATAATCAACCTATCAAACAATAGTATGTGACCTGCTGCATCATTTTGAGTCATTTCGGCCTAGAAACTAATTTCGAGTCTGAATGAATTTCTGTTATATAATTATGTCTACTCCAAACCGTTGTAGATAAACAGTATAATCATGTAAATGGTGGCTGTCATAACTTGTTTTTAAGAAAATCTCCTCAAAACTATTTTCAGATATTTCTGTCAGAATTATGTAACTTATTCAAACATATCAAATAATTATGTTAAGTAAAGATTTTATTAATAAGTTGATCATTTTTATTCAACAAGGACACATTAAATTGATCAAAAATGACAGTAAAAACATTGTTACAAAATAGTTCTATTTCAAGTAGCTGTTCTTTTGAACTTTCTATTCTCAGAGAATCCTGAAAAAAGTATCAGTTTCCACTAAAATATTAAGCATTAAGCATTGATAATAATACGAAATGGTTCTTGAGCACCAAATCAGCGTATTAGAATGCAGCATCAAAACGAAATGTATTTTATTTTCTTGATAAAGTTAGCATCATCTGAAAGCCAAGACTTTTATTTTATCAAAAACAACACAAAACAGTCCAAATTCAAGTTTTTTGCTTATCACATTTCTCCACAAATGGAGATGGCTCATTGTGATTTCCGACTCAAAATAATAGAGCGTGTCACATCTATCTAGATAACGCAATCAAAGCTTGCAATAAGACGTACCTGCAACCACCACATAGATTATGATGCTAAGGAGGCCCACGATGATAGCCACACAGCTAAGCAGGCGAGCCAAGCGTCCCAGGCGTCTCGCCCCATCCATATCCCCCTGCTGTAGACTGTTTCTGGACTGTAGCGAGACAAAAAAGAGAGAATGTCACAAAAGTCTTAACAAAAAAGTATGCACAATATAATCTGTTTCAATACTTTTTTCCAGTTAAATCATTGGCTGAATTCTGGCAAGGAAGCAAAATGTCAGAGGTGACTCTGAATTGTTCAAGTGATTTGAATACAGGATAAGATAAACGTGTTTCCGTATTAGTGCAGGCCTAAGCCACAGCCACCCATTAGATGGTCAGTGTTCCCTAGAGAGAGCCTCTCCAGTAGACTGCATTAAAGGAATCAATACTGAGCAATAGATTGTGCAGGAAAAAGCCTCTGACACAGTGCCCAACCAATCTCCCCACGCTCAAATGCAAATTCTATTCTCCATCACGTAGGTGTCTTTTTTGATCTTGCGATGTGACGCAATCTCACGTTATCATAATAGAAACTCAGGAGTCTCGGGAGTGACGTTGCTGTCCAGGGTGCTGAATGGACTTTCTGAAGCTTCCCGAAGCACTTTTCATAGCAAGCAAGTTGAACTTAAAATGTACGGCTTGATTCCCAAAAGCATTGTTATCTACGCAAGTAGGGCGTAGAAGAGCCTTGTAGCTTGTGCAACTTCATATTTCTCTTTTTCCCCAGTTTACCAGAGACAAAGGGACACAAATTATATTAATTACAGTGTTATTAAGTATTATTGAGATACTATTATAGTTTTTGTTCAAATTAGTTTTTATTTTTATGTTTTTCGGATGTGACCCTGTAACAGTTTTCACACACTTGTGTATTTTCAAACTACTTTTTGGTTTCAGCCTTAGTTCAGTACCTTCGGACTTGACAGCTCCCATAATAATGTACTATTACAAACTAGTTTGGGGAAACACTTGTTACTCTATATTAATATGACGTATGACAAGTTATCGTTCACTCAAAAATGAAAAATTCTGTTCTTCCAAACCTGTGTGACTTTTATTCTTCTGTGAAACATAAGAAATGGCCAAACAATGGGAGTCAGTAGGCTCAAATGGTGTTTATAGGCTCAAAAATAAAAAATTGCATGCAGGTTTGGAACGACAAGAGGGTGAGTCAATTATGAACTATCCTTTTAAGATGATCATGGTCAAGTTGAGAAAAGAAAAATTCAAATGTTGAAAATGAGTTATAAATATTGGCTATGGAAAAAAAGCAAAACACAATATGGCTCAGAAATCCTTAATGTTGCATAATGTTGCAGACAGTTTACAAACAGTAGGAAGCCACCTTCACATTCATCCCTAGTGAATGTACAACCAAAGACTTGAAGGACGTCTGTGGAACCATTATCCTCTTAATCATGTCTTCAGCGTTCACTTAGAGCAGACGGTAGGACAATAGCAGATAGGATTACAGCTCTATCAAACTGGTTTTGTTGGAGAAACTGAAGAGCTTCCCCCATCACATACACACAATCTTCCCTCACCCACAGGGAGGCTCTGCTTCCACAAAGTCAAGCTTCAGTTTACCTGTTGCTTTTGGAGCCACAGTATTGAATTCTCCTCATGCCATTTACAGAATCTGAATGCGTGTCTTTATCAAAGATTGTCAAATATATATGTGCAGTACCATTCAGAAGTTTAGGGTTGGGTCAATAAGAATATTTTTTTTTTTAATTGAAAGAAATCTCTTATGCTCACCAAGACTGCATTTATTTGGTAAAAAAAATGCAGTAAAAACAGTAGCAGTATTACGATTATAATTAAAATGCAATTAAAATAACTGTTTTCTATTTGAAATATTTCAAAATGTAATTTATTTATGTGATGGCAAAGCTGAATTTTTGCTGTTTTGGTATGAATCATTTTCTTATTATCAATATTGAAAACAAATATTTTTGTGGAAACCGTGATGCATTTTTACAGGATTCAAGTTCAAAAGAACAGTAATTATTTGAAATGGAAATCTATTGTAACATTATAAATATTCTTTAAAAATAAATCGTAACCCCAAACCTTTGAACGGTAGTGTATACGTGCACACACGCGCAAACAAATCATTGTGTTTCCTCCTAGACCATCAAGTTTGTCAATTTGAGCAAGTTCTCAACCATGTGACTCGATGTTGATGTCCAGATTTGGCTCAACTGGGGGACTTATGCGACTAACGTTATACTACTATAACAAAAGCCTGCAAACAGCAGCATCTGAACAGCATCATTTGTGTAGCTTCAGTTATTTTGTCTTGTGGAATATATTCAAATAACTGTTTTGCAGATGTAGATCAACTCCTATGGCGCTTTAGATCCGGAGCCGTACCCTTCCGTCTCTGCTAACCAACCCATCGTCTCTCAGTTCAAATAGCCTACTGCAGACTGGCTCGGACATCCTAGCAGGGGTATAATATGTGACTGGAGCAGCACAACGTTATTGATCCCCAAGACTAATCACTGGGAAAAGCTGTGTCAGCACTTTTAATCAGTGGGAGTCTTTTTGAAAATACTGTGTAGTAAAATGCCATCTGCCATTCTTGCGTTTCAATCTCACGGCCGTTCTCACCTGCTTTCATTTAGCAGGATGACAGTGCAGTATGCCGTCGTGATGCAGGAATGCAGCTTCCGGCTCTTTGTGTTTTAAGGTGCATTTTGCCTGACTGCGGTTTAGAGAATGCTTAGAAACGCCAGTGGATTCTAATGGGCTGTGTGCGGCTTTTCCGAGCAGAGGAGGGGTGTGGTCCAGTGACACGGCAAATGGATAACGCTGATTCCCCAGGAGCTTTGGCTTGTAATATATTTCTCATGAACTGGAAAGTATTTGCCAATTCTTCTGGGCTGATTTGATGACCCCCTTTTTCTCCTCACTTTCACACAGAGGAAAGCTCCCCTCCCCCTCTCAACTTCTCCTGCTGCAGCTTGGGAGTGAGCAGTAGCTCTTAGCGATCCCTCACAAGCCTGAGCCATTAATTATAAACAGCCATGCCAGAGTGACTGAAGAAAACCTGCACAATGGAGGCAAAGTCCCCTCTCTTTGTTTTTCTTTTTTTAGCCCAAAATAAATTCATTTTCAACAACAAACCAATACTATATTTTTGTATTAATTCGATTAAATTGACAGTAATAATTAAAGCCACATTCAAGAATATTTCGGGTTTTAACTAACTGTTCTTCTGCAATTATTATTATTAGTAGCCACCTTCTTTTCGTGCCATAATCATGACTCTAGGTGGCAACATTAAAGGAAGTGGAGCTTTAAATTTATTGAGTGAAGGGGTCGATAAAAATTGCCTTACAGATCATTATTTAAATATTTTACTCTTCTTCTTTTTTTTTTTTTACACACTTTGGATATACAATATATCAGTTGATATTGTATATTTATTGTGCATGTTAATTGCCACTATTTTTATATTTAGATTAGCTTTTTTTTGGCATCATCTCACTTAAAGTTAATATTTAAAAACACTAATAATCTATATAATCTAAATAATAATTAGGAAATTAAAAAATTTGAAAATGAATACATTTTCATACTGTGCAGTATGTTGTGATGATGCCTAAATTTGCTTGTAACATTTAAAATGTTTTTGGTTTTATTTTTCATTCTTTTAACCAAAAATTTGTATCGATAGTGGAGTATTTTCAAATCTCAAAACATTTGTCGGTTATCTGAAATAACATTAAAACAATTATGGACATATGGCATGTCGTCCCCTCCCTGAACTTCATCTGCTGACATTGCTATTGGACAGTGTACATTACTATTTTTTATTATTATTGTTTTAAATTGATTTATTTACTCTATTTCTTTATTTTTCATCTCCAGTCTCTCTATTTTGCACATGGAAACAAGCTTCTGTTGTCAGTGCATGAGCAGGTGCACTAGAAACATGATCTCACTGGCTGTTTGCTTTCATAATGTAATGTTTCACTCAGCATTGTGAGAACATGATGATACCATATTACAATATAGGGCTTGTTTGAGAGACGAGCAACAAGCTGCTTAACGCATCAATATTTCCCAAAGCTATTTCATATGAGGTATTGAAAAGCTGGAAAAGCAGATATTGGCAGCCCATTGTAGTCTCAAATTCCTGTTATAATATCATGTACACAGATATGGACACAGAAACAAAGCCATTCAGCAGCTCTGCTTACCATATTTTACCAGCAGAAGCTGCAGTGTGTGCAGTTACCGGTCCTCCCATTGCACTGAGAGTGTCCAATTAAATTCACTTCAACTCCCCATGCTAAGCAAATGATTCCTTTCTGCTTCCATGAGCTTCAGCTTACCATAACATCTTATTTGCCGCTGTATTGCCCTATAAGATCATTGATTTCGGTGTTCCTGATGCATACCTACAATGCATACCTGCACATTGCAATGTTGCCAGTTACAATTGTTTCTAGGTCTCAGCTGAAAGGAACTGTTTAGATGTCTGTGGCTATGAGCCCATGAGTCTGGAATCATCCAAAAAGGAATTTTCTTATAGGATTCCAACACAAAATAAAACCAAATATGTGTGTAGCATCACACTTTTTGTAGACTTCCTATAGCAACCAGTGAAAGCCTCACAATTTCATTGTCTATTATTCTTATTTCTTCTTTGTGCTCTTATTTTGGAAGTGTTTTAGTCCTGTTTTGGTCTATAAATCTGTCCTTGTCCTGAGGGTTGTGCCAAAGTTGGACACCTTATTCAGAAAGGCACAAATATTGACTTGGGAATTATAGGGGAAAAAATGATAGAATGATTAGCCTGTGACACCGATATGACTAAAGTGTGAAGTTCTTAAATGAAATGTGCATAGTGTGATTTAAAGTTTAAATCAGATTTGTGTTGCGTCTCTCTCTTTTTATTGTGATCGTCTCAGAAATCTGAACTTGTCCAAAGTAACATTAATATAAAATACTGTAATGATAAATACTTTTATATATTAGATTATAATTATTTTACATTTTTATGTCTCTTTTAATGTTTTAAACTTACCAAACAAGATATGCAATATCATGACTCTGTCTCTCACTCTTCTAGCTGCCTTTTTGTTGTTTTGTTTTGAGCAGTTTTAGTTTGTAATAAACACTAAATAATTTTCCAGTTTAAACCTCACCCACATATCCAACACATATCCATTCTACATTATCCAAATTGTAGAAATCCTGTACACGTTCTGTTTTGTATTTATTTTATTTGTATAAAATTTTTTTTTAAAGCAAAACGGTTCTGTTATGTTATTTTAAAGGTTCCTTCAGTTCCTGTTTTGGAGATCTGTTACAATAGGTTTACATGCATCCAAGGTCAAAAAACACTTTAATTTTCTCATAATATACATTTGCAGCATCAACTATTTTTCTCAGTGTCAGAAGCAGTTCGATAAAGGATTCGTTTTCTCTAAACCCTTCCTCTCCCGGAGCTTCCTCTGCTCTGATTGGTCAGACAGTCCATTCTGTTGTGATTGGTCTACCACTTACAGTGCTGTTGGAAACTAAATGCAGATTAACCCTTACACACATACCTCAGGTCTTTAGTGACCTGGGACGTCATTCACTACCCTCCTCCTCATTCATTTTTTTTAAAGTTAGACATCAATCTTCTTAGTATTCCTCAATCAATTCATTATAAACAATATAAAATATAAAAAACAACTCGAGGTGTGTAAGATTTTTTTTTCTGCACAACAATAATTGAATCTTTGATGACTGAATAAGTGCAAATCATATATTCCAAAATGTGGCAATGTCTGATACACAATAAGGAAGTGACATCTCACTCATAGTTACTGCAGGCAGGAAACAGAAGAATAGGAAATATCATCAGCAAAACTTGAAATGGCTCAGCAATTTACTACAGAGCAAGTAACAAACGCAATCAAATATTAGTGTCACTGTCACTTGATGGTGGATCTGGTGAAGAAGCTGTCAGCGATCAAAATATTGATCTTGAAGATGTTGAAAATGATAGTTTTGAGAATGTTTGAGATATGAGCCAGATGCTGAATGTGGGAAATGAGCTCTGACGAGGACAGTAATGAATGATGGTATAAAACATCTGCTCAATCTAAACTTTTCGAAGCTCCAATAGGGAACAAAATATGCTTTATTTTATTCTTCTGTAATTGTTACTCTAGTATCAGGAGAGTTTTATATTATCCCAACAGGTAGAGATCCATCTGTGATAGATATAGATCTGGGTTGGTAAAGGCCTGACTATGTAATAATGATTGGCAAAACATTCATGCACTTAAGGGTTAAAATATCTTAATTTCAGCTTGAATTTTGCTTTCTTAGCACTTGTATACACAGTGATACGAACAGTAAAGATTGCGTCGTTGTTCATAGGCAGCCAATAAAGACCATACACAAATTTGTTACAAACCTAAGTAGGTTTGTGCCGGAAACGTAATGTGAAACGTAATATCCGAAAAAAGCATAATAGAGGATCTTTAAGAATCAAAATCAGACAGAGGGGTCGTTATAGCAGGGCAGCAGGCTAAATTGATCTGTCTTGCCCTCTGTTGAATTGTCAGCAATGCTCTGGTTTCCCCTGTCACTCTGTTGGCATGAAAGAAAGGCTTATTTGGAGGCTTATACCAGGCTGGGAGATGCTATTTGCATGAGCGTTGTCATGCATGAGGTGTTTGCAGAATATTGGTTTCGATGCATTCTGCATTATGTAAAGGATTTAGATTTTTTACAAGAAAATGAAGCACATTTGTATGGCGCCTTTACACTCAATGAGAATGTAATGCTCTAATTTGTGTTTCTCCAATAGTGCTTGTCCCACTGAAACACTTTGAAAGTTGTAATGAAAACAGCACACAATGGTTTAAAATTCACTTAAGTCTTATTACATTTATTGAAATGATATATTTAAAAGCTGCTCTTGTGTGACTATGCTGGAAAGTATCATTTGTATGATCCTGCTGAGGTTATACTGTACGCTGCTTATTCACTGTTCTTTCAGAGAGAGGGGATGAAACAGTGAACACAGAAGCACTCATCTTTGATCAGAAAAAGCAGGGCACATTGTTATCCGCTAACAAGAGTATTTTTTTTCCAGAGGGACAGTCATGTCATGGATGCAATCTCTTGTAGGCTAGGTCTTTATTAAACAGATAAATGGTACACCCTACATGTGCACGCTTACAGTGCGGTCCTCCAAGTTACTTGGATGGAAAAATTATACTTTTTAGATCATATTTGGCTTCTTCTTTTTTAATTATTATATTTGTATGCTTTGAAAAAATGTTTTGCCTCAACGGTATGAACCTAAAGCTTGTTCTACAATGTTTTTAATCAAAATTAGGCTTTCTTTAATTTTCTGGCTTTAAAAGAACATTCACACCCCATTTATGCTTCCTAAATGACTGTTTTGCTCCACAGTCCCCAGAGTTTCTGCTGTGTAGGAGCTTTATGTGTGGTGGATGTAGTCTGCACCAATTTTCTGGCGAATAGCTCCCAAGCACACAGTCAGGTCCGTTTACTGCGAGCATATGCAGGGCTGTAAATCACACCTGTCAGTGGATTTGTGCTCTGCTCTCTCATTGCAGCTCCTGCGCTTTTGCATATGATTTGCAAGAGTATGGCAAGTCACTTTAGCAATTATAATCAATAGTATCAATTTAAAACTAATCTAATTCTATTTAAACTTAACTAGTTTCTAACTATTTTAGTATGTCGTTTTAATTGCTAAAAAGTAATCCAACTATTAGTGATCATTTTCACTTTCTCTGTACTTATTATTACATAGTAGCCGTATGCCTACTAGTCAGAATCTCAACAGTAGCAAGTAACGTTTCCATTCTATAATGAATTCAATGATGGTCAGATATTATTTATTAACTTTTTTACAGTGTTGTTTAATTATGAATAGTCACTACAGACTTTCAAGTAGGCTAATTTAAACCTATGTTAGTATACTAGTACCAGTAGCTTTAAGGAATGAATGTAAAACGGCTTGCCATACAACAGACAGACACTGTTTATTGAAGTAAAAGAGATTTTTGTTTTGTACTTTTATCACAATTTAGTGTCCGTAATATATAAAATGGGGAAATTTTGGTCTGAATTACGAAATAAAACCCACCTTGAATTGTTTCAATTGTAACTTATTTATCACTGTTTACTCACCATAATTGAATAGACCAACGCAACGATGCTTAGTGGCCACACGGGACAAAAGCAGGAAAAAATGACCAGTATGAGGTAGTCTTTGGGTTTCTGCTGCTCTTGGGCGGCATTACCGGTGGATGATGTGTGGCTCAGGCTCACTCTGGACGGGGAGAGAGGAGCTGATCCGAGCTGCCCCTCTGATCCGGATCTCAGCGGCAGGCTGTGGCCGTTCTGATCCCCGTCGAGATCCTTGTCACCCCCGACATTGACCGTGAAGGAGCTGGAGGTCTTCACCCCGGTGGGCTCGGTGGTCACGAGTAGTTTCTCGGTCTCGGCTGGTTGGGTGCCGCCGCTCTCCCCCAGATTCGATTTGGCAAACTCCGTATCGGTGTTTATTGCCATTGTGGAAATCCAAAGTTAATATTTCTGAAAGAAAAAAAACTCCTTTTGGCAGATGTGAAATATTATAAAAGTAGTCAGACGGCGCTAAATTCCCATTATTTACGAATTCTTCAACTTCAAATCACGCGTTTGATTGTAGGCTATTCGGTTAATTTGACTTGAAACGTCGAATAAAGATGTCCAGATTATTATTATTTTGCTTTGCAATTTATTTCCAAACTAATTAAAACAAGTCAAAGAGCCGCTGTGGCATTATCCTCCCATGTCGATATGGTCATCCTCTCTTTGTGATCAAGGTTTAATGGATTCAGTTCAATCCAGATCGGAAGACGATCTCCTCTGCCCACACACTCAACTAAACCACAGAGACGCGACTCATCTGGACTTCAGCATCTCCACCGCAGCATTACCCAAACGTCTTAAAAGGCGCAGAGAAAGCTGTTTTCACGAGTAAATAAATGAAAAAGCGGGTGCTTTGCGCTCTTTTGTGATGCTGCAGCAGGTTAAAGTAGTTGCGCAGCAGTGAGTGGGATGTTCCTCTCTCACCTCCTCTGCATCAATGATGGAGGTGCGCTGGTCCTGCAGGACTCCCCATGCAACACTCACAATCTTCTTCCCTGGGGATGCTGCAATACCTCCCTGTGTCTTTTGTGAGCCTTTTAATATATATATATATATATATATATATATATATATATATATATATATATATATATATATATATATATATATATATATATATATATGTCACAAACAAAAATCACTTGAGCTCTTGTTTATTATTTGGTTAGTTAGCTAATTAGTCAAAGATGCAAGAGGTTGAAAGGAGGATACAGTAAGAAAAAAGGAACCCATATTTTTTTCTCTCAGTGAAAGCAGGCTATTTGGAAAAATGCATGAGGCTTCTGCAATTTTTTATTTTTTATTATCAACCCAAAACCTCGATATTTCATTAATCAAATTAGTGGATGATGCTTGAATGATTTATGTATAATGAGCGGTTCCTCATTTAATCATAATTAAATCATTAGTCTGCAATGTTCTTGGTTGTCCCGACCCAAGCATGCATGAGGAGCATGTGGATGTGCTGGAAAAAATGTGGATGGAGTCAAGGGAATCCCCTTAAAACAATATCATATGATGTATTGGTATTTATCCAGTTTGTCCTTTAACAGATATCATTGCAAGTTGTTTCATAAATCTCAGTGCAGACAATCTGTACATACACACGTATACACTATAGTGCAGGGTTTCCCAAATTGGGGTTGCTAGTTGATAAAAAAAAGCTAATGAATTAAATCATAAAAATTAACATTTTAAATGAATCATTATAAAAGAAAAACAATCAAAATAATATGATAATAGAACATTTAACATGCAAATGTGTTGTTAGATTTTACATTATTAACTTAAAATTAACTTCTGGTAAATATTTTAGGTCAAAGAACGATGAAAAAAAGGGGGGAATCCTTTGAGTATATTCAGCATAGGGAACATTTCACTTTTCAATCTGTGGATCAAGGTCAGTAAGATTTTGACCTATGAAAGGCAGTGTAAGAGGTTTCTGCAGCATAAGGCAGAATTTTTCACTGTTCACTTGAAATGGCAATAGAAATCTGACTAATGTTTAAGAATAGTTTTAATTTATTCAAACATTATTAATTATTACATTTGATATTATTTAATTCTTTACAATATTGTTTGCCGATGCGTAAAGACTGGTGCACATGTGAAGGAATTATCATCAAGTTTATGAATATCATTCACTATGATAAAGTCTTACATTATGTAAAATACAAAGCATTACTAAGTAAAACAGGTCAAAAGGATTCAGCTTGACCCCACACCATCATTGTTGCTCTTCTCATGAAAAAGTTGTGATGCTTAAGTTTCATTTGCAGGTGTTGAGTATTCTGGTGTCATTTGAGCAGGAGTCGTTTGTTCTGAATCTGAAGACACTGGGTCCTGGTCTGCTTGTTTTGGACATGTTGGCTCAGGAGTTGCATGCTCTGGAGATGTTGTCTCGGAAGTTGATTGCTCCAGAAGTATTTGCACTGCGTTCAATTGTTCTGGAGTAGCAGCTTCTCTGGTAGTTTGTTCTGGAGTTGATGAGTAGTTGTTGTGTTCTGGGATCACATGATCAGAGCTTAATAGCTCAGAAGGTGTTTGTTCTGGACCTGATTGTGCTAAAGTTATTTGCTCTAGAGATGTTTGCATTGAGTTTGTTTGTTCTTCAGCAGTTTCTTCTAGTAGTGCTTCCTCTGGACTCTCTTGTGCTGGTGATGTTTGCTCTGGAATCTCCAGCTCTAGAGATTCTTCCTCTCTTGCTATTTTTGCGAACATGCCCTTGTACTTCAGTCTGTCCTCCTCGTTTTTTACTTCCATTCTCATTTTGAGAACTGCAAGCTCTTTCTTGACTGTCTTTTTCATGCCAGGGTCCAGATCCAGCACTCGCATGAAATCATCTTTGGCCTCGGCTTCATTCCACACCTCCATGTGCGCTTTGCCACGCAGATAGAAGGCTTTCATCGCCCCTATGACATACAGAGAATGCTTACAGCTTGTGCGTTTGACTGGAAAACACATCAGGTATTATCTTCTCATCATAAATGCTGGGAGAACTAACAATTCACACTCACCGGGGTGCTGGTTGATGATGTCAGATGTGTGTTCGATGACCTCATAGTACTCCTCCATGCACAATAGACACTGACAGTAGTTTAAAGTGAGCATGTTGGCCATCTTCTCCAGTTTTAGCCAAGGAGCTTCCCATGCCTTTTCCTGAGGAAACATGCACATTTCAGTTCATTGAGATGTGCCATGCCCTGTTAATATTACATTAGTGGCATTTTTATTCTATAATTTTTTTCCCAGAATATAGTCATTTTTAAGCTACTGAATGTATTAAAAACCAGCTGCAGAGGTGTATTCTTACCTTTGTCTGCACATTCTTGATACACATAATGGCTTCTTTATATTTCAGTGTGGCGTCCTCATATCGGCCCTGTTTGAAGAGCTTGTTCCCTTGACCGTGGAGCACAGGTACCGCTTTCACCCTCTCCTCATCATTCAGAGCCCAGGACTCTCTGTCATACTCACTGGGCTGCTGTACCTGAATCCATTATCGGTTATTTTAGTTTCTTACATATAACTAATTTCCATTTAATATCATGGGTATCTTGAAAGAAGAGAATAAATAGGTTTGAAAATAATGCCCTGACTCCCTCTAGTGGTCATTTTATGTACTGCTTGTGCACAGATCTACTTCAGGCCGTAAGTTGAATAAGCCAAAATCATATTGCAGATACACAAATACAAAGCAATGAAAGATTAATGCTGGTGCACATATGGCAATTATCTTAATAAAGACCAGGTCCTGCACACTGCTGCAGCCTGCAAAGAATAATTCAAATATTTATTAGCGCTGCAACGTTTCAGTCTAAAAATCTTCCCAAATGCCTGAGGAAAGTCTATAGACTAAAAGCTTGCAGAAAAGCCTTCTTTATATGCTAATGCAGTGTTTGGGACCTCTTCTTCACATAGCCTACTGTAAGTGAAATCCATATTAAATAAAGTTCAAAGGATGCCCGCAGCCCGACTTTATCAAATATCTGCTCATTTAAAAATGAATGCAAATATTTTTCTCAATGAGCCTAAAAGTAGAATTGAATTCAGACCTTGAGAAGTTCCATCACAAAGTTAAGAGGCTGTGGTTCTTTCTGAAGCTCGTCCAGGTCGTCATAGCCTAGGCTGTGGTAGGCAAACATATTGGCCATCCCGCAGGTGTGAATGTGCCAATCCACCGGATCTTTCCCCACTGCGATACGCCGCAGACTCTTAGCCACTATTGGATACAATCCGGTGTGCTTCTCGGTCACAGAAAGAAAACATTAAACACTGAAAACATAATGACTGCTAAGCTCTAAAATAAGTCATTTTTCAGAGTAAAAGTTACATTTATTTGGAATAACTGAACATATTTCAAATTTCATCAACTATTTTAAAAGGCATGGCACTTTTATAAAGCTTGAAAGTGTGTGTTAATGTTTCAGATGTGTCCATAACTGTGTTTGTATTAACAATCTTGGCATTCCCATAGTGCTCGAGGAGGCTGATACAGCCACAGTAATCTACCTCATGTGCTGGAGCTGGGATGGCAGCTGTAAATGATGATTATACCATGTGGAACAGACTCAGATTAATCCTATTTTGTACAGATTTAAGCTTTCCGTCAGGCTAACGCATGACATGCTCCAGTCTGGAACTCACTGTGATACTCCACAGCCATAAAATTACGTGACTGAAACGTCACCATGTCTCATCCAAAAGCATTTACCGTGTAAAGGTTTAATTACAGAAACTGTTCTGACATTAATTTCATAATGAGTGTCCTGTTAAATGGTATTTAATGGTATAATGGATTTTTTGACCCTCATTCAAACTTGAGGTGTAGGCCTAAGTTCAGTCTAATTATTACTGTACAAAAACATGAGGTCAGTGTTTTTTTTAAGAAATCAAGTATTTTATTCAGCAAGGATGTGTGATGTGTCAGTAAAGACTTTTACATTGTTACAAAAAATTGTATTTAAAATTCTGTTCATTGAAGAATCCTGAAAATAGTATTACAGTTTTCATAAAAAATATTAAGCAGCAACACTGTTTTTAACATAAGAGAATGATTTATGAAGGATCATGTGACACTGAAGACTGAAGTAATGATGCTGAAAATTCAGCATTGCATTACAGGAATACATGTTAAAATAGCCATCACAGGTTAAAATAGAAAACAGTTGTTTTAAATTGCAATAATATTCCACAATATTACTGGTTTTACTGTACAGCCTTGGTGAGCATGAGAGTTTTTCAAAAACATAAAAAATCTTACCAACCCTAAAACTCGAACGGCAGTGTATATTTATATAATCTTATTGATTACTTCAATTCGCTACATTGAGAATTTGAGGGAGGATGTACAATATTAAAAAAAAAAAATCTCAACTTAAGTGTGTTCGTGCTGAGTTTAGTCAACTCAAATAACCAAGTTGTCATTTCACATTTCAGATTGACTAAATTTCAAGTTTTAAAGCAGCATGAACACTTTTTTAAGTTGGACATTTTTTTTTTTTTTTTTTAACAGTGTAGAATTGAAGTTACAATTTGAATTTGATGAAGTATAAAATGGATTAAAATTCAAATAAATTCATATAATTGCATTTGTATAACAATATAACAAGGACAATACATTTTATACTTAATAATAATTCATATTCATTAAATTCGTTTCAATTCAATTTAATCACAAAGTTGTATTTCACCTGAGTAGTTTGTTCCCCTATGGACCACATGGAGGATCACAATATACTTACAATGACATCACACCAGAACTCAGCCACCTCCCCTATATGCATGGACATGAGCAGAGTCTCCCAGACATCCAGTTTAAACATGTTCCCGATCACCATTTCCATGGGCATACCTGCCTTCTTACTATCATCTATCACGGTGCGATCATCATTGCAGAGCTGTGTGCGGAAATGGAACGTCACCTGTAAGCAACATGGAAGAGTTAGAAAGATTGCTTTTAGGTTTGGTTAAATTTGCTGTTATTTCCACACAAAAATCAAAGCCATTCCTAAAATCCCTTATAAGCCAATATACTGTACTATATGCTTATTTGAAATCAGACATTCCCAACAAGTGCAAAGATAAACTTATTATGAAATTAAAGAGTCAGGAAATCGACTGTGTCTACTCTGGATTCTATAATCCTATGAAGACAACCTGTTACATGTGTAATGAAAGAAAGACATGATCCCTAGATTAAATTAGTCAAACAATTAACTCACTCACATCCTGGAACCGGTTCTATATATTGGACTGTGAGGCTGTACCTTAGTTCCTGTGATAAATTTGGGCTTCTCTCTGGTCCCTCCATGCAAGATGGTCTTCTTGATCCCTTCAACACCTAGCATAACGCTGTCCTCCATGATGTCTGCGATGTATTTGTATTGGAAGTGTGTTTGTATTTGTATTGTGCGACTGAAGAGGTGTAAAGACTGACTGGAGCTGGATTAAGAAGGCCGGGATAACAGGATTAGGCCCAACAGCCCCACCCTCTCATCCACAGAAGGGCTTTCCTCAGCATTTTCACACTACACCCATCTCCAACTAAGAGCCTAGAACCTTCTGGACAAAGCCAAGGTTCTTCAGTCACCTTCTGTTCATCCCAACATTGTGGTCCGCAGCCATGCTGAAAGAAAGGATATGATGTAGAGCTGAGTATGGACTCAATGACCCCATCATCACACACATGTGGCCGACAGCTGGATCGCAACTGGTATGTTAAAGGACTGCCGGTGCCGAGCCCCTGCCGAGACAAACGTTTGGAACAACCCATCTGCTTATTGCCATTTTGTAAGACTGTCCTGGATTATGGAAGAGAAACGCTCAATTACACCCAATTATGGTTTTTACAAGCCATATCGGAACATTGTGTACTGGCCAATCATCACATATCGTACACCCTATTCTGCAGTATTAATAAGCAGGGGGTTCACATCAGGGACCCAGCAGTCATACTGCACATTCAAATGTGTAAAAACACATTTTGTGATCGTCACAGGACGGTTATATCCGCTCCTAATAACGGCTGTGTTCAAAATGTAGCACATTCATGTGGTGCGTTCAATTCAACCAGTAACTCACTTATTTATGAGTTGAGCGCACAATGTCGAAACATGTGACGATAAAGTTTGCAGTGGCTTCATAAATTAATTAAAAACATAAAAAACCTAAGCACACCTGATACACATTTCTTTGTTCTTCATTTTCTAGAACTAGAGTTTAAGAAACTTTTTGTGTAATTAATTAAGAGAAAGAACACCGCCATCTTACTCCGACGAAAGTGACTTGAACGCACATGCCGTCATAAACACGACTTCCCACCTCTTAAAGGGTTAGTTCACCCAAAAATGAAAATTAAGTCATTAATTACTCACCCCCATGCTGTACCAACCCCGTAAGACCTTCGTTCGTCTTCGGAACACAAATGAAGATATTTTTGATTAAATCCGAGAGGTTGATCACTCCTACATAGGCTGCCTAAGGAAATGAAACCTGACGGCCCAGAAAGTCATTAAAGAAAATGTTTAAATATTCCATGTCGCAACAGTGGCTCAACTATAAGTTTATCAAGCGACGAGAATACTTTTTGTGCGAAAAAACAAACAAAAACGAGACTTCAAGAGATTTCCACGACGCATGCGCGAGAATTGCGATCTCCTTCAACTACTTCAGTTAAGTTCTCGCGCGTGCGCGTCGTGGAAATCTCTTGAAGTCTCGTTTTTGTTTGTTTTCTCGTGTCTCGTATCTTCATTTGTGTTCCGAAGACGAACGAAGGCCTTACGGGGTTGGTACAGCATGGGGGTGAGTAATTAATGACTTAATTTTCATTTTTGGGTGAACTAACCCTTTAAGTATGAACTTCCCAGGAGGACTTGAACGCACCAATAGCCATGATGATCACTGTCTTCTTAAGGGTGCTTTAATGCGTGTTAAGAGAGTGTTGTAGATTTCCTGTAACAATTACAGAATTCCTGAAATCATGTGGTCAATGCTAAATACTGCACAGCATTTTTTTCCAAATAGAATTGGATTGCCGCCGTGCCGCGCCATCTATGTCTATTTAGAGTTTTTTTTATATTCGCTTTGATACTATTTTCTCAAGTAAGGTCTAGGCTACATACTCAAAGATGTGTTTTTTTTAAACGTTCTAGCATATTTTCAATTGTGTTGGTACAATACACAAAGTATCCTTTTCAAAACTCAAAATAAGTGTTTCATCTAGATAAATGTTTCATTCACAACTGTAAGTCTTTCATAATGCTATTACTATCAAACTTTTGATTTGCATCTCTTCTCGTTCAGTTTAATACATTTGTCTAATATTTAACCGAACTGAACTGAATATGAATCATTTGGTACACCTATAGATCTCTAGATATTGATTCTATCTACAGTTGACAGTTTTCATAGAGAGAGAGAGAGAGAGACAGATACATTTGCCATTTGTGAACATAGATCAGGATAGAATACAAGGTAGAGGAGGAAGTCAATGACTGTAACATCAGATTGATCAAATGCATCAGAAGGAAGACAAATGGCATCAAATTCAGCATTTTACATTCCAGTATGTATGCCATGTTATACTGTAAACCGATTACTATGGTAGAGACTGCCACATTACTATAACTAACCCTTATAAAGGTCAACTATACAGTATAGATTGACTCATATGGCACAATGAGAACATGTACTGTATTGCCAGCAAACTCTGTTCTACACAAACCCTCATGTCAGTTTCATAACTTCACCACACCTTTTGATAACACACTGAATAGACACCTTCCCGTTATGGATTTTATGTAAGTTAGGTAATATAAGTCTATTTTCTAATGTGGCATCTGTAGCCTGTGTTACTGTAATTATTTCAGCAACAAGGGTGATTTGAAACATGCATCTTGCATTGTTCGCTATTAAATTAACTTATTGTTAAAGTACTAAACTGAAAGAAGATCATAGTGTTGTGTTCAGGTGATTAAACCAAATGTTCTCATTACATATTACAATAATCTTGTGTTTGAAACAATGATTTGTGGACTGAAAAATGTGTAGTATAACTGTAATGAAAGCATGGGATCAGGTTTTAAAAAAGAATGACTAGCTGTGTTACAAGTGTGATCAGTTTAGATTTTTGTACTAAGAGTTTTGAGGATGTACATGTACCTTACTTGTGAAAATAGTACCAAAGCTAATTAAAATAAATGTAAATCATGTATCGCCCTCTGCTGGCCACAAGCCACAAATATTGAGATCTTACTATAAATTAGAACTTTTTGTCTTTCATCTGTCCATGTCTTGCTTTATATCAAAAATGAAGAGGAAAGGAGTAAATTTAAGTACAGAAAAGGACATTTAAGTACATTCTTAATCATTGTAGTATTATGTTTAGTTAAAAAGCACTAATATCATATAGGCCTAATATTCAATAAGGCTCTGTACAGTAGTCAGATGTAAAACTAGCTTATCTTATATCAAATTACAGAAGTAATACTGAAGGTTTCCTCATCAAAATCTTTCTGTGGGCTTCTAGAAGTACTAGATCACCACCGTTCAAAACTTAGGGGGTCTGTGAGATCTTTTTCTTTTTTATACTCAAGGCTGCATTTATTTGATCAAAAAACTTAAAGTAAATATTTAGAACAGTGATATTGTGGAATGTTATTAATATTGAAAATAACTTTTTATTTTAATTTTACTTCACTTTAAGTAATTTATTCCTGTGATGCAAAGCTGAATATTCAGCATCATTACTCCAGTCTTCAGTGTCACATGATTCTTCCGAAATCATAATAATACTGATTTGATGCTCAAGAAACATTTCTTATTATTATCAATGTTGAAAACAGTTTTTGTCATGCTTTTGAAACCGTGATAAATTTTGAAAAGTATTCTTAGATCTATATAGACAGTTCAAAAGAACAGAATTAATTTCAAATAGAAATCTTCTGTTACATTATAATTGCCTTTCATTTTAAGCCATTTATGGCATCCTTACTGAAAAATATATATATTACTGACCGGACCGCCAACTTTTGAACAGTGGTGTACGTCTGGTACTAGACATGTCTGAGGCTTAAAAAGCTCAAAGCTAAATTATCAGCATGTTCCCATGGGACAGGCCTGAATCTAGCTAAAAAGCATTATGAAGTTGTTGGTTACCTGAAAGGGGTGCCATGTTCAATTTTAAAATAACCTTGTAAGTAAAACAAAATTAATTAAAAATGTTAATGACATAGAGCGTATTATACACTTTTCACTGTTATGAAAAGGTTAACCCATTCAGACTTAACTTTTCTATGGCGTTTTTATGATTTATGACCTTTGATGTTACTCTAATTACAAAAAGAAAAAAGGATTTGATTCTGCTAAATTGATCTTTGGGTGATCTTTTACCCTGCTTTTTGACTTCAAGCCTGTGGCAGAGCTGAAAATATGGTATAATTTGGCAACCTAAGCATATCGTCCATCTTGATCTTTATTAAAGAGATATCATTTATTTAAAATTTAATTTAAAATCTTTAAAATTCTTGCTAGGGTCAGTTGATTTCTCAAGATTTCCATGGCTGTTTGCGGATCTCAGCAGCTCTGTGATTGCTCACCTGCCACAGACGCAGAAGGACATTCATGATGCTGTAAGTGAGGTTTTCTGTCAGAGTGAGTCATGGAGACTGCATCAGTTCACCCACGCATGCGTCGTGCGGCCACGTGGAGAACGACATGTGCCCCGCTGAGATGATGCTTCTGTACGATGAAAACCTGAATATTGAAAATGTATCAGTGATCCTCTCATGTAATGTGACACTAACTGTTGGGCTCAGAATTAAGCTTTGATCCTGTATTCATAAAGAGATGAGGAGCGCAGAGGAACAGACTGTGACTGCATATGTGTGTGTGTGTGTCATTCTCATCCAGCCTTGTCATAATGTGACACGCTGTGCTGACCAGGGACGTGCACAGGAATTTTGTGGGGCAGTTGCTCTGACCTGAAAAAGGGGCAGCTCCCCCGCCAAAAAAAAAAAAAAAAACTCACGGGCTATATGAAGGAATATATTCAGTTGAATTTTGCCCATACAAATTGCCTTATCTGATCGGGTTTATGTCCAAACGCAATGCCACATATTATGGTCTTATTATTATTTATAAAGATTGCAAAACGTCAGAGATGACAGGTTTATGATATACAACTTTGTAAACAGTATACAAAATGTATTAACAATATGTTAAATCTCACCAAAATACACATGAGAAAAAGAGTTCCTCATATTATTATTTATTGTTTTTTTTATTATCATTTTTATTTTTTATTTTATTTTTTTTATTTGAAAATAAATAATCTGGATTGAATTGACAGATGGGGAAAAACTCGCTTCTAATAATCAAAAAAAAAAAAAAACGCTTAGATTTCGGGAAAAAATACAATCCTTTTTTAACCTTTTGGCTTCCCGTACATTCAATTGTGCTTTTTGCTCGTATTCAGTTCTGATGGTACGTATGGTAACTGGGCAACTACGCATGATTTGTAGTATGATTGCGTAAAGGGAACAGGAATTCCGGTAGGGAACAGAATCGACTGCTAAACCCAGTGCCGATCCTTACCTCCCCTGGGGCCCTAAGCAAAATTCTGCTAAGGGCCCTCTACCTGACCTGTGACGCCGTGAGCTATGTAAACCATTTGCCATTGCCACACAGTCACACCTGACACTTCAGTGCTCCCAATACAATCCTCCCTCCTTTAAACAAAACAGTCAAACAATAAGTACAACAATATAGAACAGAATCAAACAAACAATATTTATTGAATAGAGTATTTTCTATAGAATGTTAAGATAACAAGTGAATATTATTAAATAAGTGAATATTAACGTAAACATAAATAAGAAGAAAATAATAAATTATTGTAATGTTCAGTTTGCAACATTAGTATGATGTTTACGACAGTGACGTATTGTGGTACGTCTGCCGTCATACGTGGTTTTTAGAAGGTTTTGCATGAGCCCGGAAGGGAGTTAGAGAGCTATCGTCAAACAGCTGTATGTGTGATACCTGTTGGAACATATCGTCACAGTAAAGTATACTAAATACCCAACCTACGTCTGGACATTTTCTAAACACAAAAACTAGAACATCACAATTATTATAACCCTGAGCTTTGGCTTTTGAGATTAACTTCGGTTCTCTCTACAGCCTGGGCATTTTCGACATCAGTATGATTTTTTTTTTTTTTTTTTTTTTATTATGCATGTTGAGGCAATTCTTGATTTATGGTTATTATTTACTGAGGGATGTGCATCCATATTGACCAGTATGTCCAGCTAATCAACATTTTAAATTCAATATAGCCTATAAATCAATGTCAAATTGTCAGTACATTGCTTTCTATCTTGCATAATTAGTGCAGTTGTTTAGAGTTTTTAACTACACTGAGACTAGATAATCAGTGTCTTGTTTTATAATGTGTACTTTGATTGGTAGTGCCATCATTCACGTGCATGTATTGTACAGTATGTCTGGTCTCCACATATTTCTGCTTGAAAAATGCGCGTTTCATTTCGTGCACGCGCATATGAACACATGATAACACACGCGACGCGGTTATGTTTTCCGAGCTGCAGTAAACAAACACTGTTGCACTTTGTCGTTTATCAAAAACAAACGTTATAACTAATTGTATTTTACTCTCACTTTTGTCAGGCACAAAGTGATGCAAGAGATGCACTGCCTGCCCAGCTAGGTTAGCAAGACCGAAAGACATCAAACTTTGCTGACATCAAACTTAGAGAGGAGAGAACACAAGTTTACCTGATTGTTGTTCCCGCAATTCACTCTCATGGTTTTTTTCTTCTTCCTCTTTTCGTGACCAGAAGGATAGTTTCGCTTCATTTTGTCATGGATGTTGTACACATTACTTGACGCGCTATGACACGAGATGGAGGCGGGGCCTTAAGTAATAGGCTTTATGCACAGCTTCACTACTTCCTGAACTTCAGCCAGCCCTTTGTTTCCTGTCTGCCATTATTGGACAAACTGATTAATCCAGGTGTGCCTGATTATTGTTACTGAGGCCACTAGGCACACCTGGATTAATCAGTTTGTCCAATAATGGCAGACAGGAAACAAAGGGCTGGCTGAAGTTCAGGAAGTAGTGAAGCTGTGCATAAACCCAATTTGCGGGGTCGCGTGCAGTCTATGGACGCGTGCAGCGTGCAGGTGTCCGAATGGAAGTGAATGAGGCTTTGCGATTTTTTTTTTTTTATCTAAGCCTACGTGAAATTCTGCATCCATTGTACTATTTTCTTTTTCTTTTTTTTTCTTAGAAGGGCAACCTGAGTCGAGAAGGGCATATGGGCAGTTGCCCGGGCAACCTGAGCAACCCCCCTGTGCACGTCCCTGGTGCTGACCTTACTCAGGGCCGGATTAACCATTAGGGCAACTGGGCACTTGCCCAGGGGCCCACGACATCGTAGGGGCCCTGGGCACCAGGGGCGGAGTGGCAATCGGCAGAGTCGGGAGTTTCCCCGGTGGGCCGGTAGTGTTTCGAGGCACTTGGGGCCCAAGCGAGGGGAAGAAAAAATATTTTTTTTACATTTTAGTAAGTGCCTGTCTTTTCAGCAAAAAGACGCCCGTCACGAAATAGCTACAGTGGTGTAGGTCGTAGAGCGTGAAGTGCGTGAAAGAGCTTTTGATGCGCTTGACCCGAGTTCGAATCGCCTTTTGCCGAATTCTCTTCTCCCTTTTCCCAACACATATGAGATATAAAATGTATAACCTAACATAAAGGTCTCTAGCGTTATATTTTGCCAAAGAACTAAAATCGAAACCATGATATGGCTTTGTGCCTTTATAAAACAGCACAAGACTTTAAGAATAGGCATCCTGTTTGTGCCGGGTGATTTAAAGAAATGTGTGCACATTGCTCACGCGATCAGCATGGTGTTTTCTCCTAAATAAAAGCTCAAGGGTTTATTTCTTGCAAGTGAAGAAATTAGGACAAAAGTATTTTAATTTTCCTATATTATAGTGTAATGTAGGCTAAAATATACTTCTGAAATATTAATTTTCATTTATATAGTACATTTATAGGCTATGTGGATTTTACGTCATAGGAATAATTATATAAATCATTATTACATTATTATAATAATTGTTTGGCATCCTAAAACACCATTGATAATGTAATGTAGACTGAGACTCTCATAACTAAAAAGATGTTTGAGCCCTCTTTAATGTCCTGGTACAAATCAATGCTTTTTCTTTGTTCAACGAGCAGTTCATGGGTTGAAGCTCTTAATTTTGATCTCTCAAAGAGCACGAGATTGATGCATTTAAACTTAAAATATACAAAATTTTCTTGCGGGGGAGCGTGCCCCCAAACCTCCCTAGAGGCACAGAGGTCCACCCAACATAGTTTTACAAATTCCTATGGGAAAGAACGACCATTTATGAACTTTACTCCAGCATAGTACAACAAAGTTCCTTTTAAGTCAGTAAAACTGTAAATGCCATATTAAAATGTCCTTGGACAAAATATACATTTGGCCTGCCTAAGAGGGGGCCTACAAGACATTGTGCCCAGGGCCCTCTGAACTCTTAATCCGGCCCTGACCTTACTACATGAAAATTGTAGGAAACATCCCGTATTAGGAGAAGAACTGGTATCTGAGATCCCATTCCCCTTCAGGGAGCCCATTTTCTGTGCCATTTTCACACATCCTGTGCTCTTCTTTCAGACTCTTCAGTCACCCATGGTTTACTGTGCCTCCCATCACTGTTCCTTTACAACAGATATACAACAGATACAACTGGTGCTGGTTGAGGACCCTGATATGATTGCAAAGCTCTTTGGGTGTACAGTAGTACATATGAAAGCGCTATATAAATGCCTCATTCATTCAGATATGACAGGTTCTGGAGCCCTGGACATCACTGTATGACAACCTTCCACACACTGGCGTTGGTGTGTTCGTTCGTGTGTGCATGTCCTCGTACCAGAACATCTACTGGATGGAGGGATGGATGGATGGATGGATGGATGGATGGATAGCAGTGAGGTGAGTGGATGTAATACCTGTAAGCTCCAGCAGGAGGGGGTCTGTTTGTTCCACTTTGTTCCGAATTGATCAGAGCTGCCTGGGCCTGCAAAACAGACACACCTGTAAAACCAAACACTGTTCTGTTCTACAATTTTTCAAATTGTCTAAACCTGTAGCAAACTTAAACAAGTCATGGTAAAGTCATTGTTATTGCTGTAATGGATATACATTTTCCTAGTTATTTTTCTAGAAACATTTCATTGGCTAGGAATTGTTCTTATGTTTATCTGTAATGAACAACTGGAAAAGCCATGGATCATGTAGGGTGGTAGCCTTAAAACACCAAGGTTGCCAGTTTATTCTCTTAGGTGACAGGAGTTGGGATCACAAACCCAATCTGTGACTATTGCGCCCTTGAGCAACTCACTTTAACCCAGAATGCTTCTGTAATCAGTACTCTGTCTGTCACTTTAAAAGTTAGATTTATGTATTCATACATACAAGAAAACTTGGTATGACACTATTCTGAGTTCCATGATATAATACTGTATGATACAAACTCCTGACAGGATAATGAATTCAAAGTTGACAGTGTCATGTTGGCCTTTGGGAACTAGAGCAACGAGTGGCCCGAAAATCTCCCCGCTGGAGCCTCGTGTACCTCCCCTCGACCTTTAGATACATACCACCGTGCATAGCAGGCAGTACAAAGGGCACATGAGCGCACACTCACACACTGAGTGCCTGCTGACACAGCCACCTTTCCCACCATCATGTGGGACAAGCTATTCTATAAGCTCCGTCACCCAGGGAGACCAGCTGACTGGGATATTCTGGGATGGCTCTAGAACCAGATGGTTTAGTTCTCAACCTGAAATGCTCTTTAACCTCTTCGCACTTTAGAGACCTGCAGTGTCCAACAGCAGACCTGTGGCAGACAACACGGACACTCTACGGGCCAAAGCCTTATCACTAAAGAGTCTGATCATAATACTCTCTAAGCACGGCATTACTTAACACACAAACAGGTCACCCTCCTCTGCACTGCCAAAACACCCGTAGTGATCTATGCACAGGTGTCATTTTGCACTGAGGGCAAAATTAGGTGTTTATCATTTACCATGACTTTGTAAATTAGCTGTTATTCTATGCTAAATCTCAATCAAAAAGATGCATTCAAAGTTTTGGTCAAAAGAGTGCAATCGGTCAAAAGACACACAAAAGCCATTGGAATTTGACTTCATGGACATTGAACCTGTTGTAACGCTTCTTTAAGCGTTTAAATATCAGATTTGAGTGTCATAGAATATTAGTGAATAACGACTAATTCTTGAATTCTGGCACGTTTATTCTTAAACGAGCATTAGCTGGACATTAGCTGGAGGTTTTTGCATGATTTTAACTTAAAGGTCGTTTTGCTCCCCCTTCAAAGTATGCTTCACTGACTATGAGCTTGAATGGATGCATTCAGCATGTCCACACTAGTGTAGGCTAGATCAGTTTTTACAATTGTAAGTTATTTGTTTTTACCTTAAAATTTAAGTTTCAAAATCATTCTGAAGGTAGCCTACACTGTGACTGACTTTTAATAAGGCTAATGGCCTTTCTTTCTCATGCTCCCCCTAAAATGTCTTTTCTGGGAGTAAGAGATTGGTGATCGGGTACGAAATTCCGCTAAAAGGGCTGACTGCTACACACAACATAGCTTTAGCGAAGGAGTATTATCAGTACAACCAAAGAGGAATAGAGAACAATAGACAGTGGTCGTGCAAGGGGCTGGACAAGAGTCAATCTTGGTGTGGCATTTATTCGTTGGCGAGAGCTTTGTGAAATTAAAGGATGCAAAACAGATGCCGAGCTGGTCTTCGTGCTGCTGCACTAGTAAGTAATAGTAGCAGAATTGCTATGTATTCTGCTTTTGCATTTAAGGTTTGGCTTTGTTAAAAAAGTTGTATATCCGCTAGTTGTAGTTGTCAGCAACGTAGGCTATTACCTTATCGGTGTTTTCCCAGACTCACAGAGTTTTGTAGTTTGTCTGGGATGTCAAAAGTCATAACAGTTCAATTTCAGGATAGCTTGCAAATAAATGCTTCTCATTTCAGGTCAGATGTGAAACTTTGCAACCTTGCAAACGTATATCTGCTAGCTTCTAATATGTCAAATGTATATTATGTGCAATGTGGCCAATTGTGTCTCCAACATTTGATTACAAACATGCACAATCAAACGCTTTGCAAAAATTAACCAAAAAAAAAAAATGTTTCTGTCATTCTTATGTTATTCTTTTGTTATGGTTGTAATATTGCTCACCTTATCAGTCGACATGGTTCTTTTTGCCTTTTGAAATCATTTAGCATGTCAAAAAAATGCATGTGCATAGCTAGCAACTGTAATTACGACAGTGTGGACTCCAAAGTTGTAAATATACACAAAAATACTTACAGGACCCACTCAAAACACTTGAGATGGCACATAGGCCATCAGAGGACTGTGCTAATGACAAAAATGATACCACACGGACTGCCTGCGAGCCACAGCAGAATGTGGACAAGTGAATTATACTTTGGGCTTATTGACACATTTCATTTCTGACTTAGATTTTGGTGTTTACCTGACAGATTTGCATATCACATCGTTTTCCTGCTATTATTTTAATTGAAACCAAAACCAAAGCTTATTCTTACTCTGTTGTACTGTTCTAGTGTAATGCCAAACTTTTGCAATGTGTGCTTCAGGTTAGTCCTACTGTAGCATCTTCAAAGCCCGCTTAAGATGCTGGATTCAAGAGAGCAGGCCAGCAAATCCTCTTCATATAAATCTCATTTAATGTGTCCAGCCTCAAAACCTGAACACTCTGTAACCTCACAGACATTCCATCATAAACCCCACCTCACCCACACACAACGCTCATCCAGGCCTTTGACATTTGGTCGCATGAGCGAAGTGTTCAGTCACGCAGATGTCGTTGAACGTGCTGCTAGTGTGACGCTGCAGAGGAGATCTCTCGAGGGAGTGCGCAGTGTGTGGTGTTCTTAGGTCCCGCAGGTCTCTGGGGGGGCCAGCGCGGAGTGGAGTCAGAGCCAGACACGTGTTGGGAAGCCAGAGACCGAGGCGGCCAGCCGCAGGGCTAAGCCAAAGCTGGGATGCATTATTACATTCCTCCATGCAGAGAGCCAGAGCAAAAGGTCCACTAAACAGTCCGCTCGCAAGAATGCAGGCAGCAGGGAAGTTGTGGAATAACACAACATCTTCTGTGTTTATGTAGCAATGTGACAGGAATGTGGCTCATGTGATTCTGGAGTCACCGCAACAAATGAACTCCACCTTTAGAGCCCCTGAATGAAAAACAAATAGGTGGAAACCTCAGTTTAATGATGATGTAATATCAAAACGAACCTCTTTGTTTTTAATCTCAAAGGAGTGGCAGAAATCCATGTTCTTAAGAATAATCTGAGGTCCGGACTAGAATGAGTGCAGTTTCTCAAAAGAGTAGCGCCTCACACTTTACGTTCCTGTGTCCCAGTGGCTTCGTAGTTTCAGGTAAATATTCACAGGTGAACAAGAGCATGTACTATACTTGTCATGGTTCACAGGAAAAGTTATAAATAAACATAAATACACAGATCACGAGGGCGACAGTGTGGATGCCAGAGAATGGCTCAGGTGAGGGTCTCAGAGAGCTTACGCCAACATCTTAGACCACAGACCCACCCCAACGCACTCACTGACCTTCCCTGAATCAAACGCAAACCTCTCCCCTGGAAAAATGGGTCAATTAGCCACAAGAAAGTGAAAGAGCGTGAGAGAGTTTGAGGGAGCGTGCATGTGGGAATGCCAGAGAAAAAGCGTTCTTGCAATCTATTCTGAATTTAAAAAGCTGCTCTGGCAACAGAGAAGGCTAACGTGTGTTTGCAAACAACTATCAACAATTTCTTTAAATATGCAAGTGAAGGCTCATGTTGGCATTTAAAGCTTGGATGTATGATGGTATTGGCAATGAATAGCAAACACTCACACCCCCTTTATACAACAGTTAGTTTCAACCTCTAATTTGATTGGTCGAGCATTCTCTGTTTGAGCGTTCCAGACAGATTGTCAGTGCATGCATTATGGTGGGAATTTTAATTGATTCTTTCTGAAAGTTACATAGTTACAGCCGTAGGTTGTGACAAGTGGCTGGCTTTATGAGTGAGTCATTGAATCATTTAATTAACCGATTTAAGAAAGCAAAAACCGTCTTTAAATTAATAATTTGTTCAACCAATCCGTTCAAACATAAGGATTCTCTTAGGAACTGGCTGGCTGCATCCGAACTCACACACTTCTCTACTGTAGGTAAAAAACAGTATGTCAAAAGAGTAGTATGTCAGAATTCACAGTATTCATAAAACAGTAGACGAAAAGTTCCCTGGTGACTTACTACTTTCAGTGTGATTCTGATGTGCTCATCTAATGGACACTTTACTATCCCATGGGCCATGGGAGAGGATTTGTAAATGGCATTGAAACAAGGAAACTGATCCTCATAGGTCAAATAACAATGACAACATGGCAAATGTGGTACGTCCGGATTAAATTCAGGTTACACCTTATTTCGATGGCCCACTTTAAACATTCTACCAACTATAAGAAAGTTGCCAACTACATGTCTATTAACTCTTAGAGGATTGGTAGGCTGTTAGTAGACTGTTTGGTTAGGGATAGAGTAAGTAGAATAATTTGCAAAGTTACTTATAGTCAGAAGAATGTCTGTTAGGGAGCATCAAAATAAAGAGTTAGCAGATATGAAGCAGACAGTCTACTAATACTCTATTAGAGTTTGTTGACATGTAGTTGTAAAGTTACTTATAATTAGTAGAATGTCTAAAGTGGACCATTGAAATAATGTGTTACCAAAATTCATACATGCCCTATATAGAGCACAACTATTTTAATGGTTGCAAATCACTTACTCAAAAGAAGTACCTACTCAGAGATGATGATGTTCATACACTGTTTCATTTAGGAATGCAAAAAGTGATTCTTTATGAATGAGTCATTCACTCATACATTCAACCGTTTCATTCGAAAAACCGAATCATTTAGGAATGCAAAAAGGGAGTGTCTTTCTTAATGAGTCATTGAATAATTTACTCAACCGATTCATTCATAAACACTGATTCATTCAGCAACAAAGGCCCTGTTTACACCTGGTATTAAGATGCATTTTGGTAGATCGGATCACAAGTAGACGAGGGAGACACATTCCCGTTTACACATGGCGTTTTATTCCATCTCCCTTCTTCGAGGGAAGTGTCTATGAGAGGGTAAACGTATGAGTTTTTATACATTTGTGCAAAATAATGGGCAAAATTAGCTCATTTGAATGCGACCGGTGACAACGGAAAAAACATATGGAGAGCATCAGCTTTCGTTTCTAGTTCGTGATAGAAATATGGAATGGTGAGAGAACATTGTGCTTGGTACATTTTTTATCTTCAAACTAAACTTGAGTCTTCAAGTTTTAAATCCTGTTTGGTTAGCGCACTTCCCATAATGTTTATGCATTACGTCAGTAGGTGGAGAGCAGGCGGTCTTTTGTGGCAGTTCGAACACATTCGACTACATGAGCTTTTACACTACTTTAGCAGTCCGGTTTAATGTGTTCTCAACTATAACTCTGGAAGTGGTCGAAAGTGGACAAGCTCAAAACGTCTTAGACCCTTTTTACACATGTATTTAGCGTCGTCCACTTGTGATCCGATCAACCAAAATGCATCTTAATACCAGGTGTAAACAGGGCCAAAAACTGCCTGTTTTGTGTGTTGCTTAGAGACGTATAAATTCTGCTGTCACTTTGTTTGGAACTATTTTCATTCGCAGAACACAAATAGACGAAGACCTGGCAATATTGTTTGTCAAATATAAGTTACTCAATATTAATTTCTTGTTTATTGATGTGTTGTACAAAAGCAATAACACGCAATCTGCTTTTGTACTATCAGCAATGTTGTGTACAACAGCCTCATGCCTGTGACCAGATCCCAGCCGTGCAATTCAGTATAGCATTCTCCCTCATGTTATTGCTTAAATAGCACTACTTACCTAAACACAGGGTTTGACAGGCCTCAGCCCGTTGAGACAGATCAGCTGAGAGCAATAATGAGCCAGTGTGGGAAACATCACTGTTCCTTTTTTATTAAACAATAGCGCTAGGCACCATGCCATGCTGCTGTTGCTTGTCATGTCACCTTGTTCACATGGACCCACACATGGTTCACAAGGAAAAAGGAACTACATTCATTCCTCTAACCGCACAGTAGCAGAACAGCTTTATATTGTCTGTCTGTACGTGTAAATGACGTTGTGGAATTTACACTGTCCCACAAGCTCCTTGAAAGAGAATTATACATAGCCAATTGTATTTTAAACTCATCTCTTCCGGGAGCACTTAACATAAAAAAAAAAAAATATATATATTAAAAAAAAAATCCTTTCCTTTAAAATCCTCGCTTGCCTGGCTTATGCTACTCCGAGCAATGTCTGAACTTTGTATTTTGAGCACTTCTTGCGTTGTTTTTGCCTCTTCACGATGACTCGCTTGGTTTAGTCCTCAATTGTAAGTCGCTTTGGATAAAAGCGTCTGCTAAATGACTAAATGTAAATGTAAATGTAAATGAACTCTGAGAAAACGATAACATTAAGCGTTTCAAAAAGAATCGCTACTTTTTTCAAAAAGAATAATGTAACAAAATAAGAATGAATAATGTTGTATAATAATACTGTAATAAATGTACCATTACATTGTAATAACTGTATAATAACTAGGGATGGACATTTTTCCCAAATATTGCATTCGAATATTCGGGCTCATAAAAATCGAATATTCGAATATTCGTTTATTTAAATGACGTTTAACGAAAAAGACGTTATTTTTTAAGTTTTTTTATTACGTTTTTGTCACCATTTCTGAACAAGCTTACAATTAGGCAATATACACAGAAAGCTTACAATATATATTAAAGTTTTATTTTAGTTGAAAACATTAAACAGTAGGCCAATGTGTAAACAAAAAAATATAAAAAACAAAAGCATTAATAAAAGAATGCTCAAGCAGCGCGAACGAAAAAAAAAACGCCTAATAAAGCGATTGCGCCAGATATCGTACAGAACGTACAAACACACAGCATATGATTATCGTGTTTATATTGTTTCACGGTTATATTGAGAAAAACAATAATATCCACATGCAGGGGCGCCGCCAGCAATTTATGCTCGAGTGAGAAAAGGCGCTTTGCTGACAGACGTTTACGAGACACAAAGAGAACGGTGTTCTAAGTTTCTAACAGCACTTTGCGTTTTCTGTTCTTAAATCTGTCTCCCTCAACGAAACTCAAAGGAAGTATATGTCTCATTTTGCTATAAGATAAGTTATCATTTCGGATCACGCAGGGTCCAGCTGCGCTTACCTGCAGTCGTGATGATGGACAGCTGTTTTTCCTCAGTCGACTGTTTGGATTTCATGTGATTTCTCATTGTGGTGATGATATTATAACTCAGATTAATTAATTAATTTGATCAAAAGTAATTCCATTTAGTAAGATCATTTTCAAGTAGCCTAATTCCAAACTACGCGAGGCAGACGACAACATTATGTGATCAAATACACACAAATTGTTAACACACTCCACAGCGCCACCCAGTGCATTTAATTATAATTGCGAGACTGAGTTAGTGCTTGGGAATGGAATTTATCATGGATTGGATTCACTGCATTTACGAGATATATCCAGCTGCAGACCCGCAGCACCACCAGTTTCAGAACCCCAGCGCCAGAACCGGAAGTGAGGGAGGGGCGGAATGGTATTGACAATGACACAAGCATGGTTATTTTTCCAAGTATTTAAAATATTAAAAATTGTTGCATCTTTTAAATAATATTTAGAGTATGTTTTTATTACACAGACTAGTGAGTCTATAGGAATACCAGACTTACATTTCACTGCTCGTTGTATGAACTATAACTGGTATGTGACAAATAAAGAACAAGACAGCGCTCGTGTTGTTTGAAGACGTGAGAGTGCGCGCGCGCGGCCGGGGCTCTCTCTCTCTGGCTGTGTCCGAAATCTCCCATTACTCACTATATAGTGGACTATATAGTGAGCTCGCCATTTTGTAGTGCTGTCCGAATGTATAGTGATGATTATTATACCCTATATAGTCCACTCAATGTATCCCAGAATGCATTTTGAAAAGTAGTGTACAACCGACGGTCACTAACCCAAGCCCTACATACCATCATGCATTGCGCTGATCGTAAAAAAGGCGGATGGACGTCAAGGAGAGCAGCGCGACAACAATACGAATTTGTCATACAAATGTAAGTTATGTTCGTTTTCTGTCTAGAAATCCTGTTTCTTTTGCTAATCCGCGAAATCTTCTGAATCACGAGAACAAACAAACAAAAAAGATAAATATTGAGTGGCATCTCCACAGAGTCTAAAAGCTGTTTTATTAAGAGTATTATGAGCAAGATATTTGATAACGTATATCTGTTTTTTTTCTAATGTCGACAGGCAAGTGAAAACGGTGTGGCGCGAAAATGAAAATATATGAAATATGTGTATTAATTTTATGTATGTTTATAAGTTATAATCATGTGTGGAGTAACGCATTATAACAGAAACGGCCAGAAATTACTTTTAATTTTACAATTTTGGAGAAATAAGCTCAATATGATGTAATGTATTTATAAAAAAAAAATCTATTTAGCCCAGAGCGGGCTCGGCACCAGCTGACAGATGATGGCGCGTTTAAATAGTGCGACAGTAATGCCGTAATCAACGGCGCCGAGAGACGATCGAGTAGTGTCCGAAAGTGGTTTCCCTTTCGAGATGTCTCTCCTATTGCGTAAGTAGCTTACGCTATGGGAAAACTCCTTTTCTCGAGAATATTGAAGTCTTTATGTAAAACGCATTGCAGCTGCACAGCAGACAGCAATGAGCGAGGCAACTCGGTCATTGGCTGTGCTGCGGCAACTTGCTCGAACCAATGGCGGGGCGACTCTAAATGCGCGACCAATGAGCGCGCTTCGCGCCCGCCAGAGCCCGCCAAGATGGGCGTGGCCAAGGGCTTTATATTGGGCGCCCCGTCTTGAGAGTTCTTTAGATTTAATCTCCTTCAGCGAACACCTTCTTCGCTGGATCCTCCGGATTATTGAAAGCCTTCGCCGCCGTAAAAAGCACACCAGCGGGATTGCTACGAGGACGCCGGCGCCTCCAGCCGCCTTCGAACATCATCCTACTGAGCCATCCGGCGCGCTAGACACGCAAGTATCTTTTCAATCGGTTGCCCGGCGACGTTGTAAAAGAGCAAATTTCAAAGAGGCGTTGTTTCAAATGCCTTCCTGCGCGTCGTGCAGAGACCTTCTCCCGGACGGGGATCGTCACATCATCTGCGTTCGCTGCCTGGGCCGGGACCATGCAGAAGCCGCCTTAACCAAGGGCGGATGCCCTGAGTGTGACGACCTGGGTCTCTCCACACTACGAGCTCGCCTCGCCGCCTTCGCCGTGAGCAAGCCCAGCGCCACCCCTCTGTTTGAGCCGCGTATTAAAAAGCGCCGCTCACAGAGGCTTCCTGAACCCGAGCTCAGTGATGTGACGCCGAGCCAGTCTCCGCGTGCTTCACCGCCGCTCTTGACTTCCCCACCGCCGGTTCAGTTCACCCAGCCGGACCCACACCCCTCCAGCGGAGCGGCGGGCGTTGTGACTTTCGGCGCGTCCGAGGACGACGGGGAAGTAGATGACAGTTTATCCATCGACGCTGCATCTGGGCGGGGGTGAAATATCATCCCGCTGGCCTGACTGAGGAGGTCTGGCCTCAGTGGGATCGGCCGTGGTGCCGATTGCATCTGCATTAATTCTGGAAACCAAGTTTGGTTCTTCCAGAGTGGGGCTATTAGAAGCACTGCGTCTTTCTCCTCTCTGACCCGACTGGCCGGGCTCCTTCGACCCCGCTCCGTCGACGCTAGCGAGCACGAGTGGGGGCTCCACTATGGACGCGGAGATTGTTCGCATCCTCTCCAAGGCCGTGAAGGACCTCGGGCTCGACTGGTCTTCTCCCGAGGAACCAACCCAAGCCGGCTGGACGAATGGTTTCTGCAGGGGCGCCAGCAGGCCCCTCGGCAAAGGCCTTCTCCCTTCTTCCCGGAAGTTCATGAGGAACTCACGAAGTCATGGAAAGCCCCTCACTCTGCACGATTGAAGCCTTCTTTTTCTTCGTCGCTCTCCTCTGTGGACGGCGCGAAGGAAAGAGGCTACGAGGGAACGCCGCCCCTCGAGGAGGCCGTGGCCAATCATCTCTGCCCGCCCTCCACCACCGGATGGAAAGCCAAGGCTTCCCACCCCTCGAAGCCCTGCCGCACTACTTCTGCTCTCGCCGGTCGCGCCTACGCTGGCCAAGCTGCATCAGCGCTTCACTCGAGGGCGGTACTTCAAGTGTTCCAAGCCAAACTTCTCCGTTCCCTGAATGAGTCTGGCTCCGGACCCGAAGCCTTCAAGGACTTACGCAGCGCAACTGACATAGCCCTGCGAGTCACAAAAGCCACCGCCCAGTCTATCGGCCGTGTCATGGCTAATTTGACTGTTCTCGAGCGACATCTGTGGCTGACTCTAACTGAGATGAAGGACGCGGATAAGGCCCCGTTTCTCGATGCGCCGATATCCACCAGCGGGCTGTTTGGACCAGCAGTTAAAGCCTTCGCCGAACGCTTCACTGAGGCCCAAAATGCTTCACAAGCTATGCGTCATTTTCTGCCCAAGCGCTCCAGCTCATCACAGAGCAGGCAGAGACCGCCTCAGCCGCAGCGGGCTAGAACCGCCCCCACCGCCTCTCAGCCCGCACCTCAGACTGACGCTCGACGCCGCTCGCGCTCTCACAACCGCAAGCCGCCTCCTGAGCGACGGGGTCCTCGGCCCAAGATAGCGCTGAACCCTGAGCCTCGTAAGCCCTTCCTAGCCACTGGAATGAAAAGAGAGAGTGCGTGTCTCGCAAAAGCCGGACCACTCTCTCTGCAAAATCCCGAACATTACCCAGTCCCCTCACAGGCGGCTGGAAATGTCTATACAGCAGTCAATGGGCCAGTCACAGAGCTCGCCTACCTGCAAACAAACGCCGTTTTTACGGCGACACACAGAAAACACAAAAAGAGCCTTTTTCTGCCTGTGTCACTAAGGGTTCACATGCCCACAAAGTGTGCATCCCCAGATACTGTCAAAACAGTGCCCCACTCATTCCCAGCTCAGGCTGGACGTCCCATAAATGTAGATCACGTGCCTACGGCCATGTATGCACCACTACACACAAGCACTGTTCACACAGTTACAAATTCATCCCCAGTAAAAGCGGGAAACATTATAAAGGTGACGCGTGTGCCTACCACTGTTTATGCACCCCCACTTATAAACACTGTCCCTGCAGTGTCAAATCTTGGATTATCAGCCATCTAGAATGCCTTGGTCTAAGAATCAATTTTGCAATGAGCACGCTATCCCCCAGCCAGAGGATTTCTTTCCTGGGAATAGTTTTAGACTCGATGCGAATGACAGCGCGCCTCTCATCGGAGCGCGCGCTCACCATCCGGCGCCTTGCAACATCATTCAGAGCGGGCGCGCGCGCCCCCGTCAAGCGGTTTCAGAGGATGCTCGGCCTAATGGCCTCAGCATCGGCCGTACTCCAGCTAGGATTGTTGCATATGCGCCCTCTCCAACGCTGGCTCAAGAGCCGCGTCCCTACTCACGCGTGGCGTTCGGGCCATTTTTTAATCAGAGCAAACCACGGCTGTGTAAAAGCCCTGACGCGCTGGAAAGCCGCCGACTGGTACCAGTCGGGCGTGAGTCTGGGTGTGAACACAAGGAGAAAAATGATCACGACAGATGCCTCCAAAATAGGATGGGGGGCCCTTTACGAGGGCAGGCCTGTCTCCGGCTTTTGGTCAAACCCGGAAAAGCGCCTACACATAAACTGTCTGGAGATGAAAGCGGTCGCTTTGGGTCTCAGAGCCCTGCTTCCACATCTAAAGAACGAACACGTCCTGGTCCGAACGGACAACATGACGGTGGTGTCGTACATAAATCGCCAGGGTGGACGCAGGTCGAGCTCCTTGCATACAATGGCCAGGAGACTCATTTTATGGTCCCAGCACAACTTGCGCTCGCTGAGAGCAGCGCATGTGCCAGGCGTTCTGAACCAGGGGGCGGACATGCTATCCAGAGACAAAATTCTCCCAGGAGAATGGGTTCTCAACCCTCTGACGATTCAGTGGTTATGGAAAATCTTTGGCAAAGCGGAGGTCGACCTCTTCGCTTCCAAGGAGAACGCGCGCTGCCCTCTCTTCTTCACGAAAAGCACGGATGCGCTCGCCCGAAGCTGGCCGAGCCGCCCCTTATATGCTTTTCCCCCGATCGCGATGTTACCACAGGTCATCAGTCGGGTCAGAGAGGAGAAAGACGCAGTGCTTCTAATAGCCCCACTCTGGAAGAACCAAACTTGGTTTCCAGAATTAATGCAGATGCAATCGGCACCACGGCCGATCCCACTGAGGCCAGACCTCCTCAGTCAGGCCAGCGGGATGATATTTCACCCCCGCCCCGATCTGTGGGCCCTTCATGCATGGCCCCTCAACGGGTTCCCGGGAACCTCACGGGCGGAGCACTAAAAACCATCGCTGAGGCGCGGGCGCCCTCCACGAGACGCTTGTATGCCCAGAAATGGAAGGTGTTCAGTGATTGGTGTAACACCAAGGGCCTGAACCCGAGATCACGAACGTACTCGTTTTTCTACAAGAGCTTCTGGAGGCGGGTCGCACCCCCTCCACGCTCAAAGTATATGTGGCGGCCATCACAGCGTCACACGTCCCTGTAATGGAACGTCCATTAGGAAGAAACGACCTAATTATTTGTTTCCTAAGGGGCGCTAGGAGGATGAACCCGTCACGCCCCCCCTCAGTGCCGATCTGGGACCTGGCTACTGTCCTTACTGTCTTAAAGGGGCCCCGTTCGAACCACTCCGAACCGTGCAGCTCTCGCTCAAAACTGCGCTCTTGCTGGCACTCGCCTCGGTCAAGAGAGTGGGCGACCTGCACGCGCTCTTGACGAGCGCTGCCTGCCTAGAATTCGGACCTAACGACTGCAGAGTTGTCCTTAGTATAATTGTATAATTACATTGTAAAAAATTTATAATAACACTGTATTAAATGTATAACTACATTGTATTAAACGTATTATTACATTGTAATGAATGTATAACAACACTGTACACAATGTATAATTACATTGTAATTAGGGATGTCCCGATCAGGTTTTTTTGCCCTCGAGTCCGAGTCCGAGTCATTTGATTTTGAGTATCTACCGATACCGAGTCCCGATCCGATACTTATATAATACATCAAAAAAGAATAAAGAAGAGAGAAAAAACAGATTTTTTATTTAATTAACCTTATTTTAACATTCAACAACTCTGTTAACAAACAGAGCACTTCTGTGAGGTAGCTTGAACAATCAAGTAATAAATAACATAAAATCTTCACTTTTAGACTTTAGTGCAACAGAAAATATAGAAAAAGTCTAATATAAAAAACAAATAGCATCTCAACTTAAAATACCCGGCAGGCTTGTAAACAAAAAATAAAAATGTTTTAAAAGTGTATAAAAAAATTATGAGAATATATATATATATATATATATATATATATATATATACACACACACATACATTAGGGGTGTACGGTGTAACGGTTCACAAAATTTGCGGTTCGGTTCGATACGATACAGCAAAAAGAAAGAAATGCCAGAGAAATTTCCTATTTATTGAAAGAAAAACAATTTTTCAATAAGTTTGAGTTTTCCTACATCTTGAAACTTTCAGGTTTATAAATGGGGCAGGTAATCTTTGAAGGATGAACACATAATGTTTTGGTAATCACATTAAAAATAACATTTAAATATATATTTATATAATATTTGAGTTTTGAAGTGCAACATTAAATCCATGTTCATTCACGGCACAATGTTTCTACTGGTTTCCACGTCAGCGCTGTTTGATCTGTGGCGAATTCAAATGTTTTCTTCTTCACTGGATTTCTTAGCACAGTGTCGCTTGATCTCGCGCTCCACAGATGTTGCTGGTCCGAACTGATAAATGGTCCGTTAAGCACAATATAATGAGTAGCGCAGTTTCGTTCCGCTTTCATTACGTTTGCCATTTGATGTTGCGCAAGGTTGTGGTGGTCGCGCCAGCGCGGATTTTGTCTGCAGGAAAAATGGTCCTAGAAATCGTTCGGTTTGTATGCGTACGAACCGGAATAATTACGAATACATGTACCGTTACACCCCTAATTTACATATATCCGAGTCCTGATCGGGAGGTAACGTCCGATTCCGATCGAGTCTGAAACCACATGATCGGGCCCAATTTCCGATCGCGTGATCGGATCGGGACATCCCTAATTGTATTAAACGTATAATTACATTGTAATAAATGAATAATAACAACCTTGAAAAGAATCGCTACATTTCCCGAAAAGAATCGCTACTTTTTTTACTTCAGAAGTACTGTAGCTGGCTTAATGTTTATTTTTAAACCACAATTTTTAAACCACAATCCTCTCTAATGTCAGAATGTTTATTTTTAAACCACAACTTCAATGGGTGCTTCTTTTACAGATATATTTAACGATATCTTTTGCATTTCTAATCCAAACAATGCCAAACTCGGCACTGCACTTACTCGTGCCCGTAGCAAGACACCTGTCAAGTTTGAAATCCATCGGACTAACGGTTCGAGAGATATTCGATTAACAGACAGAAAGACAGACAGACACACAGACAGACCTTCCTGTAATTTATAGATAGAGATTTTACATTTATTTAAAAATATATTTTAAATCATTTTTACATATTAAAAATATAAAATTGTATTTTTTTTTTAATATACCATTTATATATATTCTTTATATATTTACATAAAACAATTTGAACTTTGGTGCCCTTTGAAGCTAAACAAAATCTAAACACGCATAATTTGTCATATAGACTTAAGTCTAAAAAGAGGATTAACATTGTCAGGTTGTCCCATTCACCCCGAAACAATCCAATGTTTTGTCACCTTGCAGACAGTTGATCTCTCTCAGACCATTAGACTAGAAAGGGCCTGACAGACCAGATGGTACCACACCAAATCATATTATGAGGTCTGAGAATTAGAGGAGGTTGCTGTATGTATGAGGGAGTGTTGAGGGAAACGTACGCAGAGCCATCATGTCCCTTTAATGAGATTGTCTAGCTCGTGTAGTTCCCCTGGTCAGACTTTCCATAGAATTACATAACCAGCCTTTAAACAGAGAAGGGAATCGTCTGGTGGACAGGTCCTGTAATGACGTCGCTGCAAGGATTAAGCATGAAGATACAAAGATGACAGATTAATGTTTTAAAATTAATTTCAATTTTCCCCACTCATATTCTTCATCCTCTCCATCCATTCATGCCTGCTCAGAAATGTACTCCTTTAATCCATTTTTCACCTTTTCACATCTTCCAAACAGGGTTTCTCCGCTGGCTATTTCTGGATCTGCTGGCTGCGTGCTTCTATTTGTATCACACTGCTTTATTTAACCAGGAGGCCAGTAACTTACTCATACATTGGTGGTTGTACATATGCTCTGAGTCATCCAGCCCTCAGACACCCTGCATATGGGATTTTCCAGCAGCATCTAATGAATTCACTAGACTGTGGGAGCGGCTATAATCCCAGGGCCTGAGCATGAACCTGGGTTGAAGCCCCTAAAACGTCCCCATTTACAAGAAGTAAGGCAAAGTTTGAGAGCAAGTACGCATATTTGTGATAAATTATGATCACATAACCTATAGATGTGTGTTAATCACAAATTAGCGCAACATTACAGTATAGAACATATTATCTAACTCACATGACATATATAAATACCCATGCTAGTGAGTCAGGGTGAGTTGGTGGATAGTTAGTTAGCTGGTGGATTCTTAAGATGGTGGATTAAGTTGCAATGAAAGAGAAGTTTCGATAGATTTTTTTTTTTCTACAGTTTTGAGACTAGGCCTACATCCAAGTAAAACATCATTATCATTATAGTGGAGACTGTTCTATATGCATCAATTCTGGATTGGATGGAGACCGATCTGAATGCGAGCTTGCAGTAAGAAAGGGGCGGAGTTTAAGTTGACCAAATGATTGGAGAAATCTGACACGTCACCGGAGTATGTAGTTTCACAAGAAGATCGAGTTATGATATTCTAATTAGACAATACAAGGTCAAAAAATAACGTCAAAAAATGAAACATGGATGAATCATTCAGAAATGCAATTTCAAAATATACAGGGTGAATTTTCATGTCAAGCTATGCTACAGGTTCGTATGTCTTTAGAAGACTTGCTTGTAAAAAAAAAAAAAAACCTGTCCATTTTCACGCTACAATCTATCCTCTTCTGTGCTCCATGGAAAAAATAAATTGTCATACAGGTTTGAAACTAGATGAGGCTGAGTAAATGATTTTCATTTTTGCATGAACTCTCCCTTTAAAGCACACTGTCAAAACGTAAAAGGAGTGATCATTTACGTCAGCACTGAGTTAAACAAATGAGGAACATTTAAACGCTGGAAATCTGGGCCATAGGCCATTCCCTCAGTGAGTGTCAATGACATGAGCAGCAAAGATCAGCTGGGATGCAGATATATAAATATGGATCCCTGTAGTGTAGCCTACATGCTATAAATGACACCGACAGCCTTATATTCCATGTGACATTTTTTTTCTTCCTGGCTATAAGACCGAACAGTCACCATGAATCACCCTTAGTCTCTCGAGGCCATTGTACAGTACTGAATTACACATTGTGCCGCTTGCCAGTCAGACAGGTTACATGACACCCGCTGTGCAACAGGCAGACTGCAGTACATTGACCCGGTAATAGGAAAAAGGCACCGGCGGGCCACAAGCTTAAGGGCAAAGGCCAGGCAGGATTGTGGGATCCTGGAACAGTGTTGCGACACGGATGTTTCGTCAGGTGAATGATCTCCTGCTTGCCTGGAACTCAAGGTAATCTGGTTAAGCAGCTTTAACCCTGCGGGAATTTAGACTAGTTGTAAAACCCCTTTGAACCAAATGTGGATCAGTTCTCCTGGCTCTGTGTCCAAGTCCATGTGGAGATAAATGTTTCATCAGTCCACACAAACAGGCTTCTGTTTTGCGAACAGATTTGGTGTGAATAAGTGTGGAACATGGCGTGTAAAACATGGTGTACCAATGAATCTCAAAAATTCCTGTTCATTCCAATTTAAATTGAATTAAAATCATCCCAACAAGTTGTTCCAGATGCAACTGCTTACCCTCTACAAAAATAAACTAACCATAAGACAAAACAATTAATAAACACTAAAAGTAAGGAACAAACCAGGATTTATTGAGACAGAAACGGGTGTGAAAACGTTCTTATCAACTGAAGAGCATGTGTGATCAAACTTTTTGCCTCTCATTTACCAGAAATTCAATTATAAAAAACATTAAGATAACTAGGCAATCACATTATGCATTGATATAATTATATGTGCAAATGAGCAACATTTTAATGGCTTTGTGATAATAACATCCCTGATTTTAAAATGACCAGCAATTTAAAAAAAGGGATGCATTTAGGATTTTTTTTTTTTGTGCAAATAGACATTATATAATCATTCAACATTCTGGAAACCAGTCGTACATTCACATTTGGGATCATTATATGCAAGTTTTTATAAATGAATCCCTATATAGTCCCATGTGCTATTTGGCTTTATGAACCTATTCGGTTTGATCATTATCTGAAGTGAGGAAAGTTCATTGACGATCCCTGAAGGGTGATCCGAGCACCCTTCACCCTGGTGCAAAGTAACTGTGAGGTATCTGACCTTTGGCATTTGGGATTATTTTGCACTTGTGGGGACCTTTCAAGCTAATTCAACAAAAAAGGGCCCTGTGACCCATCTCACATTCAAGGAATGTTCCAGTTCAACACAAGCACTCTACAAAAAATATTTCTACTTGTCCCTCATATGAGAGCCAGCAACCAAACAAAACAAAAAAACAAAGCATATCTAGTAACACCATCTACTTACAAGTCTACAGTGAATAGTAGTATGCCACAGATGTTGCCAACAGCCCTGTTCCTTTAAAGAACGCTTTGAGAGACACTCAATGGTAAATAATAAACAGTAAAATTATATTTAGATTTAAGAGTGGTTTGTTTCACAATTAGCAGTTAAATCAATTAGTACCACTGTATTAAGTGGTGGGACAAAGACTCGAATGTGACCTTTTTGAAGACAAGGGCATCAGTCTTGCTGTAAAACGGCTCCAACATAAGAAGATTATCCCTAAACTACCACACTAAATTAAATCTTGGCCTTGCCCAGTTCTCAAATACAACTCAAGAAAAGCTAGGATGTATAAATCGTGTTCACAGTCATAGAGAATTTAGAACCACAACAAAATATAAAATCACATATTTCATTGCAAGTGAAGATAAACAAGGCATGTTTACCCAAAAGCCATTTTATTTCTTTACTTGAGCACCACATCATTGAAATCACATTTTGTTCATATTGAAAGCCTGTTCATTTGATATTCATAGTAATCTAATCTAAATGTAGCTGATAACTTCATCTGATTTTAAAGAGGGTTAGTGCAGGAGGTTCTGCCACAAGCGCACCTGCAACACAGACTGAAAGAAGCTTCTTATGTGTGTGCCGAGCAAATGAGACGACGACCCTCAACAATCAATGCACTTGTGGGGAGATTGACATTAGACTACAGCAGATAATGTAGGCAATCTTCGTCCATGACCTGAAGAAGCCCTTGGGAGGGGGAGGTCAGAACTATAGGTACGGTTACATGTGCAAAACAGTGTGACATAAGAGCTTGATGAGAGAGTGACATGTTCTTGTACACTTCGGAGGGAGAAAAACAGAGCACTTTTCTGTGTGGCATCTGGCACTGCTAAATGCCGAGAATTTTCTCAGTTTTCATCTGGCTGGGAGGATTTAGAGGGACGAATTTTCATATCCTGTTTTCTATACTGAAGAAGCTGGCCTTGAGGAGTTCAGTGGACGTGACAAGGGTGTGTATATATGTCGACCTGTGCTTGTAACTAAGGTCAGATTCGTACATAGTGTGCACAAGCACAACCACACAAAAAAAAAAAAAAAAAAATCATATTTAAGCCATAGAATGACCTCGGAAAGAATGCCTGGGCACGTCTCCAGAATACACGAAAACATCTATAAGAACTCTGGAACTTGTCTTTCAGTGTTGCTCAAGCTTGCCACCACCATTTGCTACAGCAGAAGAGCAAGATGGCCACCTCTGTCAGCTCTGTTGAGAGTACAGAATGCCACTCCCTGCCTGCTCCACACCCAAATAAGGGCAAGGGGACCTCACCGGCCCAGGAATGTGGCTGAGTCATCATGGACCCCATACAGTAGCTTTTGTTTATGCCTGAGAAGTACGAATAGCCAAGCACAGGCAGTTCACGTGAGCAGGCTGCTGGAGGGACAAAAATGGGATCCGTCTGGAGCAAGATTGGTTGAGACGGCCTCATCAACTGTCTAGAAGAACTAAAGGCCTGAACCTTGACGCTGTTACCTCCACATCGGCATCTCTCTGTGCTGACGTGCCAGGAAAGAGCCAACCACAACAGTTCTTCAGCTGGCAGCTTTAGTTGGTACACAAGGACATAAAGCTTGCCAGTGAAGAACTGCTGCAGGTCAGCCAGTGGGCTTCCCGGAATCTGTTCCCGATTCTCCTCAGAAAATATGGGAACAGGGCGTGGCAGGACCTGTAGGGATGAAGAAAGAAAGGCATGTTTGAGATGAATCAAGATGGGCAATAAGACTTAAGTTTAATGTTAGTTAGTTATTATAATAGCAAAAAAATGTCACAGTATAACATTTCTGTTCATTAAAAGGTTGATAAGGTAAAATTCTGTCATCAATGCCAATACCAGTAATACTTCATGAGTCTGTGGGGGGGGGTTATAGTTTAAACAATGGATTTCTTCCATTTTCACTTCCACAGCCATGCAAGAAAGAGAAAGAGAAAGAGAGAAAACGCAAGAGGTCTAGTCATGTGCTCTTTGCCTCAGAGGTATTACAGGCCTGCTACTGCTTCAGCATTCATTTACTCAGATCAACTCCTGCCTTTAATTGAGTACAGATAGATCCGCTGCCTGTGTGTTTGATCATGCTCAAACTGTTCTGCAGGGAGAACATCAACCACTCACACCGCATTAAAATTTTCTCTTTATCCAATTGACTTTGGTTAAATGAAGCAGACGTGTTTGGAAATGAAACTAAACCTAAGAATCTCCTGTATGCAGCCAAAAATCAGGCCATTCATTCTTCTCTCAGGGAAGCTCATGAAGTATGGTTTCATTTCCTGATTAAGTTTTTTCTCTCACAGACAGACTGTCTCTGGGCCTCACTCTCCCATTGATCTGCACAGCATTAAAAGTGGCTGTAAAGCTCTGCGCTTTTGCTGCAGTTCAAGGACGAGCGCTGGAAGGGCATGGCCTCTATGAACCCATTGACCTCGCTGAACCACGGGAAAAGGTCCAGTTTGCAGAGCAACGACTGGCCCTGGACTGGCACTCCCACACACATTCAGTCTCTCTCTCTCTCTCTCTCTCTCTCTCTCTGAAATGCCAGCTCCTGCCAAATAGCACAGATGATCTGCCCATACTCATTGAGCTGCCCAGTGGAGAAACAAACACAGTGGAGTGACAAAGACAGAGTTCAAACTGCACACAAATATTTTGAGACATTTCGTGTGCATTTTATTCATTTCATGTGTCCAAATCAGCTGTCTTGTTCACTCTTTCACTATATACTGTAGAGAATGTGACAGTTCACTATATGAGGAAAGAGTGAGTCAAATTTTGTGTATTCAGACAAAAGCAGTTGTGTCTGAATACAACAAAAAGACAACATTTGAAAAACTAACAATCGCATTCATAATAAATAAAATAACTATAAAATAATTTGTCATATAATAATATAATACAATGCATACATTACATACAATATGAATATAATCATAATAACTAGGGCTGTCAATTGCTGTTTTCATTTTTCATTGCGATTAATCGCATACTTATCAAAAATAGGCATAGGCTACACCATTTATCTCATCATACACCATCCCCATTTATGAACACATGTTTTTTCCCCATTTGCTATATCCAGCAAAGTAAACAATCAGATTGAACAATATCAGTCATTTCCTTCGATTTCCAAAACTAAGACGCAACACAACTTATTCTGAAGTGTAAGGTCAGCTTACTTTTCTAGTAAACATTTAACCCGCTGCTAAGGCATGCAAGTTTGTTAACATTTTCAGGTGACAGAGCACCCCTCTTCTTGCACACACTGTGTCCAGCGAGTGAGAATATTCTCTCACACGTCACAGTTGAAGCAGGAGCTAATTCTGTGCTAGAGATGACAAGGTATGAAAATTTCATATTACGATTATAGTGACCAAAATGCCATCGAAACTTCTGAAGACAGTCAGCTCCCTTCAGAGATACATTCATATAACTTATAAATTCATTCATACATTTATTCATATAATTCCCCTCAGCACTTGATTGTAAAGGTTGTAAAACCTCTCGCTGCTTTTCGCCATGTTTCCAACTGTTGCCAGCTTTGTTTAATGCTGGACAGTATTTAGCTTTTCAAATGTAAAAGTAGAGGAAATAAAATATCCAATATCAACTGATACAACACTAATAATATTTTTTTTAAATCAGATAAACAAAAAGCTATAGATATATTGAGCATCAACAGATGCAAGAAAAAACATTGTCTGAACAAAGCCAGAGAAGAAATGGATGCTCACTGCATCTTTGCTGTTTTCAGTGAAGGAAAATCACATTTGGTTGTAGCTTCCCCCTTCTGCGGAGTCTTTAGCCTCTTGTTATCAGACACCAGGGCGGTTGAATCGTCCTTTGTCTAAAGGCGGAGATAAGATCCTTCTATGTCCAGGACACTGCAGGCAGGGAGGGCTGACAGCTTCGGTTACAAGACTTAAAAACAATCACACACACACCACTGTCCAGTATCACACTATAATGTGCTCTCTAAAGTTGTAACACCCATGGATTTACCCACTGAATGGGTGGCACAGACAAAACGGAGCTGAATAACATGCGCTTATGGAAAAGCCAGAGACTTCTCTTCAACCCACTCTCAAAAGAAAAGAAAAAATTCACTAGTCCGTAGCATGGTGTTTGATGCCTCCACCCAGTCAAGACGCTCAGAGAGCCACAGGCTAACAAGTGGTCAGCACCGGACACAATGGAGAATGTTTAAACTCTTGCTGTCTCTCAGACACACACACTCTGACTCAACGACATATACAAACACACAATGCCTACGAATCCTGTCGCATAGAACACAGTGTTCCCAAGGAGTGATTTATTGTAAAGTCGTGGAAGCTTCCCAAACAATTACAGTCAGGCTGCTCCCCAAGGCAAAGGGAAATGGTATAGTATGTGTCTGCTCACATTTTCCTCCCTAAAGCTCTTCCTACCTCCAAGAAACCATTTCAAATGAACCATCAATCAATAGCCCAAAGATGGCTCAAGATGGGAGTCTGGGTGGTGTCAAAAACACTTTTTTACCTCCATTTCTATTGCTCCTAAACTGTCGCATCAGCTGTCTAGTGACACTGTCCAAGAGTGACAGCTTGCTCACATCACCAGGAGACACCGAACAGCTTGAGCGGCAGGTGAAAGACAAAGGTGCGCTTCAGTCCAACTGGCAAAGAGGGTGGTTTTAGGTTTAACAGGCTTGCCCAACATCTGGAAGACAGTGGGAAGAGGTCACAAGTCAGATTTTCAAAGCAAGCACTGTTACACCCTCTGTCTAAACAGATATGTTCACCTACTTGACTTAGCCGACATTCGTTACATAATTCAAAGCCCCGCATTAATTGTGAGTTACGGATCAATGCATTAGTTATTCCCTTCAACTTTCAGATTAATAATCGGGAAGTAACCAAATGGGGTGGGTGAAAGGGGGATTTTTAATTAAAGTGAAATTTTGTGAATCTGAACAAAAGAGCATGGCTATTCCTGAGCCGAGATAAAGATTAAAGGGGTCATATAATGCCATTTTTGTACAAGTTAATATGAATCTTTAGGGTCTAAATGAAAACTTTGTAATATACTTTTATTAAAAATTCTTATTAGTATTTTAAGAAAACACTTATTTTACCTGCTCAAAAACAGCTCTGTTTTCAGCACGCTGTTTCAGTGCATATGACTTTAAATGATGAGCTTTGCTCACCCCGCCCCTCTGTTCTGCGGGGCGTTTTTGATACTACGCATGTGGAGTGTTGCCTTGACAACAGTTGATGGTGTATTTTGGCGAAAGAATGCCAGCTGGAGTCTCTGAGGGCACATCTGTGCAACCATATCAATTTGAACCGGAGTCGGACCCGGAAACAAGATGACGGCCCCGAAGAAGTTCGACAATTAAGGCTCGAACAGGACGTTTCTGAATGGTTGGTTAACAATGTCACTTTGATCTATTTTTGTATGTACTGGCAGGGTAACGTTAGAGTTGTGAGATACAAACGCTATGTGTTTAACGTTACTAATGTAAGTTATAGGTTAGTTCGTTCGTTGACAGATTTATGTTGAAAAACTTTTTTTTTTTGTAAATGTAGGCTTGTCAGTGATGCGTGACGTTATCTCAGTGTTAGGTACAACTATCGTGACTGAAACTGACATGAGGTCATGCCATTAATGATTCTAGCAGTAGTTGAAGGATACCTAATCATTTGTTGTATGTTTATGTTTAGTGCAGTACGAAATTTAAGAAAACTTTTAAGTACATCTATAGTATTGTAACTGCATTGATATAGTCTTGAATCACATGCATTTGCAAGATGTAAACAGTATTTTGCTGGCCTGTGTTACCATTCATCTTAATGCAGTTATAACTGTTTTTTTTTTTACATTACTTTATTAATCAGTAACATACAAGTAAACCAGGTGTAACGTAGTGTTAGCATGTTAACTGTAACACCTGCGTACACAGTTTTTAATAACACAATAACTATAATGCGTTTTTCATTATAAACGTGGGATTATGAATTATATTGAGAACGTCGTAATGTTACATAGAAAACATGCCGTAATGTACCCTGAGTGTAAACATTAGCCACATTCATCGTGAAGCGTGCATGGGATTTGCAAAGATTAATATAAACGTTACACTCACTTCTTCTGGAGCAGGTCCAGCAGGAACACGAATAGTTGATACTGATTCCTTTTTCAGTAGCAACCTCTTAGCAAAACCTGATTTATATTGTCCCTCGTTTAAAAAGCAGTCTGGTGAGAAATAATTTGCGCAAACATGAGCGCATTCACGTTGCTCGTCGGGAATATTCCCTTCATAAACAAAACTCAGCCACTGCGTCTTCAGCGGTTCGGATTTGGGAACTTTAAAATTACTGCTGTGTTCGTTATTACACCCAAGAACCGAACACCACAATCGCTCAGACTCCTTTCTGCTCCAGTGTATCAACAATGACGAACTATGATTGACATCTCACTTACGAGCGAGGGCGGGTCTGTGTTGAAACCCTGCTGTCAATCAACAATCGTGGGAGGGGCGTGCGAGCTTGTGACGTCACAGGCTCGAACGGCTCAATTTGAGGCAGGGGAAAACATATAAGGAGATTAAAACAAAACCACTGGATGGATTTTTATCATTATATGATGGTTGTGTACAGACACTGTCAACACACATTTCAGTACAATCAACTTGTAAAAGTGCATGTACCATTATATGACCCCTTTAAGGAAAATCGTTTTTAAAAGGTGCAAGCACACCCCTCAGAGACATGGCCAACAGTAGAGATGTTACATTCCGGTCATGCTTGTCCCATCAAGCAGGGGCTTTCAGAGGGAGTACAGTACAGAAAATGAGAAATGAGAGCGCGAGAGAGAACCACACCCAGAGGTTGAAAGTCTCTTGTCTTTCTGCTACTGTGGAAAAATGCGAGGTTGGAGCCATGAACTGGCAGAATGCAGTAAGAATCTCTGGAAGGAAACCACTAAATCCCTGAGGGATATGAGAATCCATTTTGGTTATGAAATGCCACATGACAGCATGCAAGCAGATCATCTGTATGTTGGGGTGGGGGGGGGGGGGGGGGGGGGGGGTGGGCTAGGGAACGGCCGTTTCATTACAACCGGAAGCCGGTGGTTACAGAACTTTTGAAACAAATGCCTCATTTTACAGATGCCAGTTTGCCACATTAAGCCACTTTTTGAGATACTCTGAAAGAGAAAATCCAGAGTGTCCAAAGATATTTTTTTATGTGACTTTAGGGCAGATGCCTGAGTCGGAGCTTGTCCCTTCCGCTCCATTACCCATTCTCCTCCGTGTTGCGCAGGTCTTGTGCATTATTCACCATCCTTTACATATGCACAGAGTGGCATGTACACTTGCATCTAGACTTCGTCCTTAATCAAGCATCGTTGTGCCTGCATCGGGCCCTCTAAAGAGGCCAGGCAATCACCGTTCCTACAGCTATGCTTCAAATGCTGAGGCGGCTCCAGTAATTCTGCCATGAATCACAGCATGAGTCAACCGGCGGGCAGGCAACAGTGAGAAAGTGAGAAATGGATGCCATTCACAAATGCACAGATGAAAAGAATAAAAAAAACAGCAGATGCCAGGAAGGGGAAGAGATCGTAACAAACCATTAGAGAAAAACGCACCTGTACCCAAAGAGCTTTTTGATGACGTTCATTTGTTTGTAAAGACGACGAGGTAAACAGGAAGACTTACCAAGGGTTCGTCCGGGACACAGACGTCACGCATACATCCTGCTCCTCCTTTTGGCTCCCAGACTTTGTCTTGGTTCAGGCGTGCTCGCCCTGCTGACCAAAAATTTATGAATTGAGGACGGTAGTGCATGTGCCGTACAGGGCAAGACACATGAATGTCTATATAAAGCTCAGATGAACCCAAATCCAAACATGTCACAGCCAAGTCATGGCCACAGAAAGTTTAACAAGGTCAAGGAAAGTAATCTTAGCCTTAATCTGAAATGTCTAGCCAAATCCTGAGCTTAGCAGGAGGACCAAGAGATTTTTTCTGAGGAACCGAGAAGGAAAAGAAAAGGGGTGTGGCGTATTAGCATCCCAGCACCCCATCACTGCTTCCCCAGAACTAAGATGAGAGTTGCGAAAGGTCTCTTAAACTAACGAGAGCCACCACTTATTTGTCTTAACCGCTATTCTACTTCCTCCAGCCACTTGACAAACAGAAAAACATGCAGGCAAAACAGTTTGATATAAAAGAGGAAATTCCAGCTGGGTTATACAATGGAAATGACTGTGGGGCAACGTGGAAGAAGCGATGTCATTTCAGGAATTTATGTAATCTCCTGCTAATATCAGGGCTGAGATTCTATAAATCTCAAACAAGAGCTCCAGGGACGCACACATATCCAGAGGAAGCGGTTGGGCCTTTAAGAGTGTGATGAGCATACCACACATTTACACTGCTGTTTGGGGGTTGGCGGGGGAATGAGCCCACTTATACAGCGCAAAAATCATAGACGCATGCATACGTGAACTGCAATGAATGCTGCAGGGTACTGCCTTGAGGAAAAATAGGTAAGTACTTGGAGGTAATTTTGCGTTCTTGAGCTCGTTCTTCTGAAATGCAGTTAGCAGCACCAAAGAATGCAGAACATCTGGCCAAGATTAAAAACAAGGCTTCAGCTTCTTCTCGTTATTTTTTTTAAAACACAGCTTGTGGCAAAGCCAAAGACCCATTTAAACCCTGTACTGTGAACCTGACAAATCAGGCATATTTCTGGTATATCATTGCTTTAAGGAGTACTACAGCCATGCTGCTAGTATACGTGTGTGCACTGTGCATGAGTATATAGCTTTAGCAAGTCCATACCTCCTCCCTGCTCTTCTCCAATGCAGTTACACTGAACTACATTTTGTATTAGCAGCAAATGCAAAAGGAAGCTGATGCAGCTGGAAAACCATGAATAAGCAAGTAACTCAAATTAAACTTCTTTCATAATGTTGGTTGTTATAATGACAAAGCATGGTCTGTTCTCCCCCTCCCCACCCGTCAAACTCTGAATCATTGCTCACAATGTTAGCAGCGATCAGAGTGGCAGCTGCCTCTCCCAGCACAGCAAAGGAAGCAAAAGCTTTGATTTGACTCAATCATGCTTTTAATACTGTGCCATGGGCAAATCAGACTGAATAGGAATCTCTCGGTTCAATTAAATTCAATTTCATTAAAATAATGAAATCTCTGCAGTGCAATTATTATGACACAGCAAACGACTCAACCAAAATTACTTACTTATTGACTGAGTGCAACTGATTTGGCAAGACTATGTAGCATTGCAGCTGAAAATATTTTATATATATTTTATTAAAAATGTAATTTATTCCTGTGATGTCAAAGCTGAATTTTCAGCATCATTACTCCAGTTTTCAATGTCACACGATCCTTCAGAAATCAATATATATATATATATATATATATATATATATATATAAAATAGTATATAATATAATAGTATATTACTCCTTATATTTATTTATATTATCTTAAATGTTAAAAAGTTCATTTATCATTTATCTTATATTAGGTTTTATTCAACATGCTTGTGCTCATATATTTCATATTTAACCTTACTGTATGTCTAAACCTGTTCAGGTATAAGTGTGAGGTTCCCTCTTTCTGTTTTATAGATGTTATATTTCTGCTAAGAGGAAGTCAATGCACAGATGCTTAAGGCCTGCCTCTGTACTGATACTGTGTCGAAACCACAATAGTTTATTAATAACTTGATCATGCACCTTGACATGTCACCATGACCTAGACATTCACATGTCCCAATAATTGTTAAAATCAATTATACTTTTTACCAGACACCACTCCGTCACACAATCTAGCTAAAGGATTAGTTCACCTCAAAATGAAAACGTCCTTATAATTTACTCACCCCAATGCCATCCAAAATGTTCATGTCTTTCTTTCTTCAGTGGAAAAGAACACAATTTTCTCCACACAATGGACTTCTACGGTAACCAAATTGTTGAAGTCCAAATTAATGCAGTTTCAAAGGACTTTGAAGAGCTTCAAAGGGCTCTGCACGATCCCAGCTGAGGAATAGGGTCTTATCTAGCGAAACGATCAGTCATTTTCTAAAAATAAAAATAAAAACGTATATTCTTTTTAATCACAATTGTTCGTCTTGTGCTGGTCTGCGATGCGCCAGGCATTACGTAATCACGTTGGAAAGGTCACACTGGACGTAGACTAAAGTACCGCCCCGTGTTTTCCTCAAAAATGTTTTCCTCAAAAAACGTAATTTCTTTTCCACTGAAGAAAGAAAGACATGAACATCTTGGATGGCATTGGGGTGAGTAAATTATCAGGAAATGTTCATTTTGAGGTGAACTCATCCTTTAAAGGGATAGTTCGGCCAAAAATGATATTTAACCCATGCATTACTCACCCTCAAGCCGTTCGAGATGCATATGTCAATCTTGTTTCAGACGAACACATTTTCAGTTATTTTAGAAAATGTCTTAGACCCTTCAATGGATATAATGTGAAGCAATGGGGTCCACCTCCTTCAAGTCCCAAAATGTGAATACATCCTTCACAAAAGTAATCCATCCGGCTCCAGGGGGATAAACGAAGGCCTTCTGAGGGTAATCCGTGCGGTTTTGTCGTAAAAATATACATATTTAAAACTTTATAAATGAAAATATCTGACTTCCGGCAACGATCGACGCGCGTGCGTTCACGCGCTTTCTTGTTTTGTTTTGCTCTGCTCTCTGGCTCGTTGATCGTTGCCGGAAGTCAGATATTTTCATTTATAAAGTTTTAAATATGTATATTTTTAGGACAAAACTGCACGGATTACCCTCAGAAGGCCTTCGTTTATCCCCCTGGAGCCGGATGGATTACTTTTGTGAAGGATGTATTCACATTTTGGGACTTGAAGGAGGTGGACCCCATTGCTTCACATTATATCCACTGAAGGGTCTAATACATTTTCTAAAATAACTAAAAATGTGTTCGTCTGAAACAAGATTGACAGATGAATCTCAAACGGCTTGAGGGTGAGTAATGCATGGGTTAAATATCATTTTTGGCCGAACTATCCCTTTAATAAAGCAGGGGTTCTCTACTTTCCAAAGTCCAAACCATAACTACAACGATAACTGCACAGAGAAACAATATTGTTGGGATCACTGTCAGAACCATCCAGCTGATTAATGCTAAAAACATTGACAGCCAATCATAATCCATTCTGCTTTAAGAGACAAGTGTTTAAAGAGGCAGACGACATATCACAAGAACCCGTTTATAATAAACAGAACGATATCGTCCACTGGTGTGAATGCTAATAAAGTTATCGTTATAGATAAGGTTCTTAGTATGAACGGGCCTTAAGGCGCACATTGTCTTCCTTTACATTCAATTTATTCCATTCTTCTTTGAACTTCATCTATTGAGAAAGAAATACTATTAATAGTCTCACATCAGAGTACCTTGGACAAATGTGATCTCGTTTTATTTTAACACTTATTTACTACTACAACTCTCAATACTTTTATTTGATTCTTTTATCATTCTTTATAGATTGTTAGATATTGCAATACAATTATCTTTTACTTATTAATCTTTGTTATTCCTTATAATTCTGTTTGGACATATTTTTCATCTGCATCATGCTACTTAATATTTTTCTGGAAATCGTGATATGTCTTATTTTTTAGGATACTTCCAGACCAGCTTTTATTTGAAATAGAAATCTTTTGTAACCTTATAAAATGTCTTTACTGTCACTTTTGATAAATGTAATGCATCCTGGCTCAAAGTTGTTGTTTTTTTCTTACTGTATATTTCATAGTTAATGTGTTTTTTTATATCACTTTAATTTTACTATACGAAATTTAATCCATCAGCACTGACTTAAAGACTAAATATTTCTTTAGAAAACACTGATGGAATTAAACTCAACAGGTTCATTTCTGCACTCTCTCTCTCGCTCTCTCTTTCTCACCCTTTCCACTGCGTTTTCTACAGTTCTTTCCGTTGGTCAAGTCTCTGTGCCATGCATTCTTGGGATGCCTGGTACATATGGTATAAATTCCATTCGGTCTGCAGAGGCCCTTCATGCTGTCTGAGATACGCTGAGCTGGACTGACTCCACCCTCCCACAGAGCTGGGCCAGCTCACAGTCTGTACTGCTGAGGTGAACTAGCTTGGCTGCCTTAAAAGAGAGAAAGAGACAGAAAAAGTCCATGACTGAAGTCAACAGAATTTAAACAAGCCCATTTTCTTCGTATAGAATGAATGAGCTCATTATTTAGAGTTTGGGGCATCTCTGCGACGTACATGCACTGCCTTGTATGTCGAGGACAGAAATTCAATGAAGAACAATAGCACAAAACCCCAAACTGGGTCACTTACATGGCGGTGTGGAGCACAAAGCCTGCAGCCCATTTAATCAAAGGGAGCTTATACAGGTCCCTCTGGGTAGACCGCAAAGGCAAACTCACTCTAGAAGTCTAAAAGTCACAGACAGTGCCGAATCATCTCCTTACTAAGACAATGAAACGCTATTGCTAGGAAGTTAACTGCGTAATGTTACTGTGGGTGAAAATGTGGACAGAAGCTCCGCAGGCTCACTTCCTGAGACCTCGTGGCACAAACCGCCCGAGCGGCCAGCATTTGGTCCCACAGGACTGCACAGACGGGAAGCTTCACTGTCCTTGAGACAACAGCAGACCTTCTTCTGAGATGCTCCCCTCCCACACTCAAGACAACCACAGCCACCTGCCAAACAGGCAAATCACTGTCACAGCCGAGCTTCATCTGCAAAAAAAAAACCCCACTCACAGTCTGTGCGGCACGATACCGCACCAATTACGGAGGCAATGGAAGAATGTATGCCAAGAAAAACCACTTAAAACTCCACAAATGAGAATGTAAAAAAAAAAAAATCTAAATGTCAAAGAGTCCTCCAGAAACAGAGAAACTGTGTAACGCTAAGGGTGTGGCTCCAAAAGTCTCCATGCTATGACATTTCTCCTCATCTGTCCACGCATGCAGATGTCTGAGCTCCATGCTGTGGTCCATTCGCCGCCCGCACAGATCTACTCACGCAACACAAAGCTTAAAGTAAAATGAAACAAAACAGAAAAAAACTAAACAGAAAAAGTATTTGAACAGCAGAGACCTTGAATAGCAATCAAACATCCTGTGACTTCAACTCCACTGATATATTTTGGTATCTTTCCAGCCACGCATGAGTGAAGAATAAACTAATGTAGTAGCGAACACAACTGCAAGGCCATACAATGAATTCATAAAACAAACATTTCCCTGAAAAAAAAAAAGAAATGAAAACGCCGCCGCCTTTAGATGCTCAGACACTGGAATCAGAAAATAAGAGTCGCTCTTACAACATTCATTGAATTTAAAAGATAGCAAGAAAATTAGACCTTCACGCATAGAGTCAAATGTCCAACTTTCCTACGGGTGGCGATTACCCTGGGCAGGAAAACAGATGTTCCTTTTTTTTTTTTTTTATAAACTGCACTGTGCTGCTTCTTTAATGAGCTACTTCAAATCTGAACTTGCTTATTTAAAGGTGTATACGACTGACATGTAGTACATAATTTTACAGCCCTTACTTAATTTATTCAGGCATACTGACTTTCATTCAGGGTATGGCATTTAATTTTTCACAAATTTACACAGATTTATAAAAAATTACATTTTAAAATTCCAATGCCAAATTCCATTGAAGTTTAGATGTAGTTTAAATAATGTATTAAAAACCAGATGCAGAAATGCAAAGATCATGTTCAGTCATGTGACAATTCCTTGCTTATCAATAAGATCTCAAAAACAACTCTTAGCTCAAAAGTAACAAAAACAAGGAAAAAATATTCTTAACCTAACATTAAAAAGCCAAAGACATTCTTTGACATTTTTCTAAATACTTCTTCATTCAGTTAAGTATTTAGTGTAGATTAAATTTGATTAATAAATGAAAAATGGCTACAACTCGACAACTTTAATTGTTAGCATAATTCTGGTAAGAGTAGTACAGAGATAAAATGGTAGGTCATAGCTTAAAATGTTACATTTTACTTGAAACAATTACTGCAGCAATGAAACCCATTAAAGCAGTTGCGTAAACATGAGTTAAGGATGTTTGGCAACACTTATTTGCTTAATCACATCCACAATTTCAAAAAGTGCAAAAGAAGAATCATCTGGTGATATGATGGAACTGATTTGGAAAATACTTAGCTTGCTTAGTCACTCATTTGATATATAATGGCCTGAATGATTGTGTACATTTTTTTTTTTTTTATCACAACATCTGAATAGTCTGTTAGATTTTATCAATTCATTTATAATAAAATTGTAGAAGCCGAAGAGATGATTTGCTATTATTTGCTATCCGTTCTGACACATCACCCTCACCACTTGTCACCTCTAGAAGTCATATTTCATAACTTACCTTAAACAGGCGGACGTCATTTCAGACGTAAGAAGAAATCCATTTAATGACATAGTGTTGACACTGGTATTAAACTGAGGTCTTCACTCCAAATGTTAGGCTGTGTGTGAAAAGAGAAAAGTGAGAGAAAGCAGACACAAAAAATTAAAACAAGTAGGCCTAACCTAGAAGGAAAGAGGACAAAACTCATATCGCACCGTAAAGGGTGGGGTCTTGAGGAATTTGCCATGCTCTCGCCTCGCAGGAATCAATAGGATAGGCGTTCTTTCATTACCAAATCCATGTTTTATGTACTAACCTACTATCCAACTACACAAACTAAAATTTTGATATTCGCCATTTGTCGTAGGCCTATTGCACAATATCATGTTGCTCCTGTGACCTGCTATTCATCTTTAAAGAGACGTAGACTAAAAACACCGTGCATCAGACTTTATCTTAAAGAGACAGTTCGTTCAAAAATTTAAAATCTGTCCTTTACTTACACTAATGTTTTTCCTTCAGTAAAACAAAAGGAGGCGTTAGGCATAATTTGAGGGGGTCTGACAGCCTCAGTCATTATTTAGGCTACTTTCCATCTTTTTCCATTCAATGAAAGTGAAATCTATTAAATATGTAGCTATATAGCCTATAGACTCATACGGGTTTAAAAAATATGAGTAACAATTAGGTACTAAATATTAATATAGGTTAACTATCCCTTATAAGGCCTATTTAATGTAATTGGCGTAAGTTAAAAAGAAGCATAAATATAATACAACTAAGCAAAATAAAAATAACGAAAGAAATAGGCCTACGAGTTTAAGACATTGTAAGTGAAAGCAGATCAACGCCCACTGTTATATCAGTAGCCTACGTTAGTTCGTCTTAATATTGTGTTAATTTTCAGCGCCTTCTCTGACATATGTAAATTTACTGGAGTTGATAATAAATAGCGTCAAATCGATATCGGTGCAGTATTGAGTTTTTCGACAAACACCTTCTGAACGAAAACTTCTGAATGAGGAATGTTTAACACCTACCTACTTCAACTGGTAGAATTCTCGATCTCTGTCGTCGATCGATGTCGATCGTATGTCAGGCTGGTAAACTGTTCGAGTCCCAGATATAACATATTATTAGATATCAATATTCGCTCAACATCCTTTAATTTCACAATGGTTTCCCCCTAATACGGTCTACTAGCGGACGGCTCACGCCCTGTACGGCTCAACTCTGAACCGAGCGCTCTCGCGATCTCCTCCAATGGAATGTAACAGATTCCACTCGTTCTGAAGTGGTTTCACATACTTCCGAAAAGTTATATAGAGAATGTTGCAACGGCCATTGAACGATTAGACGCCTGTAATCGAATGCTTCCTCGATTTAAATAGCTCACCAGTGACACGCGCATCAAATTCTCGCGAAATCCTTATGATTCAACTCAGCCGAAGCTCTGGGGTACAAAGGTAGCGCACATTCGACATTTAAAAGCGGTTGGTTCACTGGGAGTGGGAACCCAAGTTCGAATCGACCAGGGTCATGTCCTGATCCCAATTCCAGTCTCTCTCGTACACTGTAATGCCTTACTCTAAATGTAAACCAAGGCTAAAAATCCAAGAAATAAATGCAAGTTCTGATACAGTTTAAATAGCCTAATTCGCCCCTTTGCTGAAAGCCACACCTTAATCTCAAATCACTCCTGAATCAAAGAGCTAAAGCGCGACTCAGCTAAAATATCGAATTCTAACCAAATGAGACAGCAAGAGTGCTATTGAAACCTTTAACAATATAATTACTCAACTTCAACACGGCACCATTTGTCTACCGTCCTAAATTTCACAATCTTGCCCACATTTCGCTGCGTCCTGAGCCTCCGCTTCAACTCCCCTCATACCGGCTTCTCCTCCCGATCAGCTGGCAGCGCAGTGACGCCAAGAGCAACAGCTGACCAATCAAACACTAACGTCAAAGACCAGAAGTAACGCCCACTTATGACCGAACATGAATGTCAGGCCTGCACACCAATGCCATGCTCTGAGTCAGAAGGGTGTAAAGCACACTGTCCAATGACGCTATCTCTCCGACAGGCGTTTCACGGTTCTTCTAAAGAGCAAATGACTGAGCACCTCTGTGAGCAGGACTGGATAACTGTTTTCAGACTCCTATTAAATCTTACTTCACTTTGATACATTTCAGACTCCTGCGTAATGTCTTCAACATTTCCACAGACGTTGTTTTATTCTTGTTTTTGGGACTCAAGCTGTGAGCAAATGCCTTATAGGTTCATATTCACGTCCACATTATTTTCTGACTTATTAAAGGTTGCACTCAGTAATCTTTCCTCATTAAAAGGGTTTTACATAAAGAAACAAACAGTACTTGTGCAAAATATATTTAAGATGATGTACACTTACATAAGATGAATAGGCCTACTCTATCCATATCGGCTGTTTTAATTTAATGGAGGGTCCATTCATGGTGACCCCCATGTTGAGGTCACATGACCAGCAAAAACCCACTTTATTTCTGTAATCCTCCTATTATAGGATACTCTCACTTGAAATGAATTGAACATGAATAGATGGCAGGAGTGCATTTCTAATCAGAGTAGATTGAATAGAATGAATCAGAATTAATTCAAGTTATGCAGAACTGGCAACTGGAGTCAGGTGAAAAACTCAGCAAGGAAAAATGCTACATTTCATTTTCTATAAAAAAAATGATTCCTGAGGTTTCAGGTGAAAATTAAAGCTGACTGCCATTTATGCTATTGCTCATTTTGTGGACGGAAACCTGCTGGCTTGCTGATTCTAGAGGGAATTTTGAACAAAAATGCAAATTCCTGCCACTGAAGAAGAGAAAACCATCAAAAAATACAGGCTTTTATTCTACAATCAGAATTTTAGACCTTGCCATTCTTTGTTTTTGGCTCCAAAAATGGCCAAATAGAGAAGAACATTGTGTTGAATGGAATTCAGGAGGAGGATATTAATCTTATTATTTAGTGTTATTGTAGATGTGAGTTTAAGAAACTCAAAAAGAATAACTTCACTGTATCCTCAGTAAATTATCACAGCAAGTGAACTTAGACGATTGCTTGTGTGTAGCCAAAAAATTTGTTTCTTCATGTGCAAATGTCATTCCATCCATATTTCTTCATGTTCTGCACAGTCAGGTCAATAAATGCTAATAAGTGCATGTTTTTAATCAAATTGATATACTCCATAACTGAAGGCTGCAAGAGAGCGTCTTTTGGTCTTTTCCTGCATGGCTACAGTCCAACTGCCTGGTCATAGTTGTAAGGACAGCATTTCCTTCAACTTCATTCTACATTCCCACGCCACTAACTCTGGAACTGTCAAGTCCAGCAACAACATTTTATATCACATAAATTTAAAGGCATTAATATATATGATCGAAAATGATTAACTGAACACAGGGAGCTATAAATAGAGGATACCAGTTGTAGTGAAGTTAATGCTTTCAGATTTAATTGGAGACTCCCTGGTTGGATGCTAAGTTGGAGGTGGCGAAGCAGTTGACGAAGCAGTTTTCTGTCCTGTTCCCACGTGGATAACATTTCCTTAAAATCTAGGCTATTGGTTATTTATATAAACAAAGTGTTACCAGCTTTGGGAACAAAGGTCATTACAACCCAGTCACTACATTCCAAATTTAAATGTCATAGAAATTTGCTTCATCTCCACGAGTGGTATCTGTGAGACATTCTACATCCTGTTACTTAAAGGTGCTCTAAGCGATGTTACGCGTTTTTTAGGCCAAAACATTTTTTGTCACATACAGCAAACATCTCCTCACTATCCGCTAGCTGCCTGTCCCCTGAACACACTGTAAAAAAAATGCGGTCTCTGTAGACAGCCCAGGCTCCACAAACAGCAACAAAAACAAACTGCAGCAACCCGCTCCACGAAACAAAACAAACAGTGTTCCAGCCTGGGGGTGGGGTTAGTGAGCGTACATGGGGGTGTGGAGGAGAGAAGCATGAAGAGGGAAGTTATCATTTTAACTCTTTAAGTTTGATATGGCCGACACATGACCAAAGAGACGACGTCCTGATGAAAAGAAGAGGGAAAAGGAGAAGGAACGCATGCCCGAATTTACATTGGAAAAGCCTTTGAAAGGTGGTGAGAACTCCGCCAGCAGAAAGGCTTCCAATCCGACATTCAGGGAACGTTAGCTCTGTTTCTGCTGGACAGGGTAAATCCAGTTTGGTTTTTCTAAATGGACTTTCATGTTCGCCTAACAAACACAAGGATATAATTAGCTAGAACAAAGCAGTCAGCGCTAACTTTGGTGAATACAACATATAGGTTTCTAGCAGCTAGCTATCGATCTCTATTGTAAATAATCAAGCAAACTCACAGTAGGGCGACAGTTTGTGTGAATGATTGTTTTCACCAACTATTTATTATGAAATTGAATGTTCATTCATAGCCTATTGACAACTTTGACTAAATTTGAAGCTAACGTTATCTTGCTATTATTGCATCCTGGTATGGGAGCTAAAGTTATAACCTCGGGTGGCGAAACGTTTTATCGTGTTTTTCTGGTAATGTTTCTATTTTTTTGCATTATATGAAAGCATTTATCTAACTTGGCGACATTACACCTTGAAAGAAGTATCAGTAAAACTACAGGGGGAGGGGACGGGATGAGGAGGAGGAGGGAAGGTCTAGCTAGCCTCCGTTTTGTTTGACAATACTTTGAACGTCAACAAGAAGTGACGTCACCCAGCATCGCTTAGAGCACCTTTAAAGCAGCACTCAGTAGGAATTCCGTTTTTGTCAAACAGCGACCCCTAGAGTCGCTAAGGAGTACTTGTACTGTCGTGAATAGCACTCACGCAGAGTTGGCTCGCACTCACGGCCGGATCCCCTCCCCCTGTACACCGGTACCTGTTCAGTAGGATTGACGCTGTAACGAGTGGAAATAAGGTGTGGCCCCTTTAAGAGCTGCGCGCGCCCAACATCACATGTATACGGTGCCGGGTTATTTCTGTTTGATGCTCATTTTATCATAATTTTATCAGATCTGTTTTTTGCCGTAAAGCAATTCGTTACCTCGCGAGACCTGATATCACACGATACTTCCTAACACTGAGGCCGGCGGCCCGCCGGCCCAAAGTTGCAAGGGTGGTTTTGCGGCTCACAGGCACCAGGGGGGTGCGAGACGACCACCATTCAACACGAAATCAGTAATATAAACATTACAATGACTCCAAAGCTGTTCAGTTAAGGTAAAAAAGTTACTTAGTTCACCTTTAAGAGACTGAAGACATTAAAAATATCTGGTGTAAGTCCTGGAGGGCACTTTCTCTGTCTGATCCTGATTAAGTCAAATACACTAATGCAAGGTCCGGCCCACTGTCTGGGCATGTTCTTAGACACATCACATTGTTAAGAGACTTAAAACAAACCTCTTCAATTTAGTTATTAAATGTCACTCAGTTTGTCGCCATGAGAACACAAACAGTTTGAGAACATGTTCTGGTTCTGGTTAATGTTGTGTTAATATACCTGGTGCACAGAACAGGTCCCTCCTAGGACATTAATCCAGCGCTTAAATGGATTCCAGGAATCTATCGGCCCACTCCCAGGCAAGTGCCTTCCTGCATGAGTACAGCAATACACGTCCATGATAGAACATTTTATGTAAATTATCTCCTCTTAAAGAGGATTTTATTTCTCTGAGGCATCCTTTTTTAATATATAATATCAGTTTGTCAAATGCAATCTAATAATAGGAAGGAATGTGGCAGTACTTTTCCTATGAAAATGTTTTAATTGTGCATTGATCATGAGACCATTTTAACAATAATTCAGACTTTACATGTAGCTTTAATATTATTCTCTGTACTGTTGTAATAGTATAAAATTAACCCTGTAGTGTACCCATTAATTGGCTTCCCATTGGTGTGATTGACTTGTAAAATGCTATGATCAAACCGTTCCCACTAACACATCAAACTTGCATTTCTCCATCCATAATACTCGTATAATCAACTGCAATCCAAAATTTGCTGTATTTTTTGTTTATATCAAACAAAATTAACAAAACAAACAAAACAAAAATATATTTTTTGTCTTTTTTAATTATTTGCCAGTGCCATGTTTTACTGTAACTTTTGACTAACCCCACCCTGTCTTCTGTGAAACAGCATCCAGAAGAATCAGAGTGAAGCCACTGTAACTTTAAGAGCTGCCTTTTGCAAAAGAGAACTGATTAGTGGTCCTGGCAGCCAACCACACAAGCGGCTGAGTGAAGACTCAAGCCAATGAGAAGTCCTGCTGGGCGGAGGTTACAAAACCAGCCTGAACCCAATGACTCAGCACAGGCAAGTGCGTGCGAGATGACACTTAACAGCAATTTAAAGAGCCAGTGCTCACCATGCAAAAGTAGGTAAGGGTAAAATACGCACTCTTGAATCTCAGCAGCTGTTCCCCTCCCTGCGAGGAGGACTGTGAATGTTGTTCAAAGTGACACGGCTGAGCACAACTTTCAGTTTTTGGCCATTTTCTCAAAGGACCACACCTACACACTCATGGTAGACGCAGCATGACTCAGCATTGGCCATCATGTCCCATAACCGCACATGACTGACAATGATGAACGCTGGCTAAACAAAAATAATGGTTTGTGATAGAGCCGGACAAAGATGACAGTTATGCGTCACTTAGCAGAACATAAATCCTATGTTTGTTTTACATCAACATAAATATTCAAACAATCACAGGATATGCATAAGAAATTGCTCTGTAATTTCAGATGAGTGAATATGTGGAGATCTGAGCCACATCCTGGATGTTGTTCTAAAATGGATAGCTGCAACAAGCCAGAAAGGCAATACCTCAGTGACAAGGCACTAGCTATATATACATCATGTGCTGTTAACTTCAGAGTAGTTCTCAAGCTGACGGCAGGGGTTCTAGAACAGTCTCTTTTTTTAATGTAGGTAGAGCTGGACTTTACATGTTCCTGAAATCACAATGTGATGAAAAGACATTAAGCGCTATTCAAGTTAGTTATTTGTATGACACACACACATTGCACCATCTATTATGAAGAGATTCAACAAGCTCATATTAGTTTACAGTGTGAAATATGTATGCTATTCATTTAACATCCAAGCATGAAAAGCAGGACCAATTGTTAATAAGATCATCATGTAGAACAAAATGCAAATTTGCGTTATCATGTTTTTCCATCCTTTTACACAGTAAAATTATGTTTACAGAAAACCTCTTTAACAACAGGGAACTGTAAGAATGAAAATGCTTCGGAATGGGAGGTGTGATGAATCATGAACACATTTTACAATGGTAGTTTTGGTATGTGAGCTTATGATTGAGCCACAGCTAAAGAAATGAACAGTGTGACCTGATTAAGTTTAAACTGAATTATTAAGCATTCTGTCAGTCGCCCTTACCATGAAACACAGCAAGACCTATAGCGCAGCGCATGGTCAGAACTACACGGGAGAGAACATATCAAGAGGAATGTTGACCCACAACATTCAAAGGGCAAACTGTATTAGTCTCTAGGGTTTGCAGAGAACTGAAATCATCATAAAAATTATTTATTAATCAAAAGGATTATGTAAGCAGAGATAATTCCATTACACATATTCATACAACTGCTTGCTAAAAATGATTAAATATGAAATAATTTTACAAAAATTCTAAAAGCATTTTTAAAATTAAAAGTAGTTTCATTATACACATACCTTTTTTAAAAGGTCTAATGTCTCGTGATGTATAAACATATACCAACAAATGGGTCAATGACATATAAGAGTGTACACATTTAAAAAAAACTTAAAGATTGGACCACATTAAAAAATAATGGGTAATTATATATATATATATATATATATATATATATATATATATATATATATATATATATATATATATATATATATATATATATATATATATATATATATATATATATATATATACGTGTGTGTGTGTGTGTGTGTGTTACTAGCAGTTTTTTAGGTTAGTGTAGTGTTTTACCCTCATTTGACTCATGTTGTATGTGTCTCTGATATTATCAAATATTATCGTATTTGTCCCACTTATGTTCCATTGACCATGCCTTGTGGACTCTGGTCTTGTGCATGTTAACAGGCCTGTCTGGCAGTGAAAGTTTAAGAGGAATTTATCTCCCTTTCCACATGCAAGGCCAAGGCTACAGATATGATTAGCCTTGTTCAATGTAACATGCTCTCCTTAACCAGATTCAAAGCAGCCAAACTCCACTTGAAAACAGTTTGAGTTAGCACATGTATATGCTTTCAAACCCTTTGCCTTGATTTCTTTATCAGAGTATGTTCAGGCTTAATGTTAACTAATCAAGACAACCCAGACAACAAAGGAATGTAACCAACACAAAATCTGACAACACGCAGTAGAAACCGGGGTGCAGCCTTGCAAGAGAGGAGTCGAATTTGACGTGTCAAGCCAGGCGAAGTTAAAACACGCCATTGCATCACTAGTCTATTGAGTACAGTGATTAATCTATACTGAATAAAAATATACAGTAATGAATGCTTAGAGATTAGAGTCTGCTGAAACAGCTATGATCATTTTATAACTTGGAGTTGTTGCATCACTGCAGTGCTGGCAATTAGTGAACCAGCGCTGTGTTTTCGAGAGTACCATGGAATCAACAGCAGGTTATGTAATGGCCCTGATGGCTGGAGGTGCGATATGAGCTAGTTAAGCATGTGACAGTGATTTGGGTGTGTGTGACCCACATTCACATCCCAGCAGCCTTTGCCCATTAGGTCACCCTTGTCATGCTGTGCACAGTGTACTGTTTTTCCTTCTGAAATGTCAAAACAATTCTGTCCTTAATAATAATGTGAGCAAAAACTCTAACTTACGACAGACTCTAAGATCCTAGATGACCTTGGAAACACGTCACAAGCGATTGTGTCAACTGACAACACTGTTTTTGTTGTCTCGAGTGAGGTCAGTCTATATTCAAGTAAGGCTTCCCTCCCAGAAGGGTAAAGAGCTCAGCCTGTCCCTATAATACACACAAGCACCTGTCTAAAAAAGCAGCCGTCCTCTCACTACACCTGCCAATCTTACAGTCTGACACAGATCCAGCAGTGCGCCCAGCTGATTTTCCACAAATAGAGCCCGGTGTTCCAACTATAGCACAGCTCTCCGCTTAGCACCGCACATTTACATAACCTGGCAGGCTGGGAGGGAAGGGCCAAATCGCCAAGCGGTGACACTGCACCGCCCCACTGTACCCGGACCGGCTACACCCTCATCCTGAAAACAGCACAGACACCTGAGAATACCCATGTGCCCCGTCGCCCTCTCATTCATTTCCAGGGCAATCCTTTTAATCTTCATAGCAGTAACCTGTAATATCTGCTGCAGTGCCCCTCTGTTGTAAGGGTGGGTGTGATTTACCTCTTCCTGGATGGTGTGGGATTTGTTTCTATTTGAGGAGGAATGAGAATAATTTCTCATTGCTGTCTCATTTGAATTGACATTTGAGTGTCACATCCTGTTCTTTCCATTTTTGTCTTGCATGGCATATTTGCTTAGTCATGTCATGTGAGTTAGTTGAAACACATTATACTGACTGGTTTAATCTGTAACAATGTGGTCAGGATTGGAGAATAGACCTCAAGGAATGTCATTGAGACATATTTAGTTCCAGGCCTTCTCAAAGATGAATGCAGGCTTTAACATGAACACATCTGGCCCAGCTAAGATTCTGTAGGGAATATAGGAATGAAAATCACTCGTGTGTGTAGGAACTAATTTTATGAAAGCAATGGCTCAGTTGTTTCATCGAAAGTGTTTACTTCAAAAGTTTACTTCACTCTCATATGGACATGAATGGAAGTACTGTTTTTATATGTAGATGAAAGGATCCACTAATCAAAGCTTGTGTTTAAGTAGTGTGTGAATTACAGTAGGTCAAAGGTCAATATTCTATTAGTTACGGTGATCCAGGTTATCTGATGAGGTTAATCTCAATCCCCCTTTTTACACCTGTTATTAATGCGTTTTGGTAGATCGGATCACAAGTAGACGAGGGAGACGCATTGCCGTTACATCTGGTGTTTTAATCCGTCTCTTTTGTTCACTTTCAACAACTTTTTTTTTCAAGGGGAGGGTCAATGGGCGGGTAAATGTATGCTTTTTCAGATCATTCGATCTAATGGAGGAAATAAGCTCATGCAATTTACAACAGTGAACACAACATGAGAAAACAGAAAAAGATACCGAGAGCATTAGCTTTTGTTTCTGCTCTGACAGCCGCAAGAACGCTGTGAGTGTGTTTTAGAAATCAGGAACACTTTTACACTACGAAAGCAAGTCAAATGCGTTTTCGACTTCCTCTGGAAGTTGTAGAAAGTGGGCAAGCTCAAAACGTTTTAGACCCCATTCACACTTGAATTTAGCGTCTTCCACTTGTGATCCGATCGACCAAAACGCATCTTAATACCAGGTGTAAACAGGGCCTAGGAATGCCACAATTGAATTGTAAAATCACTAATCAATGTATTAATTAAATAATACAAATGTAAAAAATTACTTTTTAAATAAATAGACACATTGAATTAATTATTTAATGCATCATTTTATTATTAACATTTTAAATAATTTAAATTAATTTTAAATATTTTACATAAATAACTAATCTAATTTAAAATATTAATAAAAAAAGTTTGTAATGTCTATTTATTTGTCAATTTGATACGTGATTTATTAATGTATTTCATTTGTTCCAATAAACGCCATTTTTAAATAAATTTTTTTAATGTGTCTAATTATTTATCTATCAAAAAAGTGATTTATTTATTTATTTGAATGAATGCATAGGTGTAACGATCACCAGCTGGAGTGCCCTCGAGAGCCACCAGAGGGCACTCCACAATAGACTATGATCACTTCCTCACAAACTACATTTCCCATACTCACTGCCTGTACCTCATTATCACTGATTGTATTCACCTGTGTCTTGTCATCCTGCTAGTCTCAGTCTATTTATACCATGTTCATTCATTCACTCACCGCGAAGTCTTGTTGTACTGTGTGTCTGCATTTCCGAGCGTTTTCCCGTGTTTGTTTTTCTGTTTTTGACTTTGTATTGTTCTTGGACTCTGATTCTTGCTGCCTGCCCTGACCTCTGCCTGTTTCTTGGATTCTCTCTGTGTATTCTCCATTGTCCTGTTTGCTGATTCTTGACCCTGCCTGTACGACTATTCAATATAAAGCTGCATTTGGATCTTCACCCCCAAGTCTCGGAGCAGTTCGTGACAGAAGACTTCGCCGATCCAGAGACTGAGCTTCACGTCACTTCTGCCGAGCCAGAGACTGAGCTTCACGTCACTTCTGCCGAGCCAGAGACGCTTCACGCCATTTCTGCCGAGCCAGAGACGCTTCACGTCACTTCTGCCGAGCCAAAGACGCTTCACGTCAATTCTGCCGAGCCGATGGCCGAACCAGAGACTGTTCATATCACTTCCTCCGAGCCAGTGTCTATGGACAAGATGGCCGAACAAGAGACTGTTCACATCACTTCTGCTGATCCAGAAACTATTCACGTCACTTCCTCCGAGCCAGCGTCTACGGACAAGATGGCCGCCTCCGAGCCAGTGTCTACGGACAAGATGGCCGCCTCCGAGCCAGTGTCTACGGACAAGATGGCCGCCTCCGAGCCAGTGTCTACGGACAAGATGGCCGCCTCCGAGCCAGGGTCTACGGACAAGATGGCCGCCTCCGAGCCAGTGTCTACGGACAAGAAGGCCGCCTCCGAGCCAGTGTCTACGGACAAGATGGCCGCCTCCGAGCCAGTGTCTACGGACAAGAAGGCCGCCTCCGAGCCAGTGTCTACGGACAAGATGGCCGCCTCCGAGCCAGGGTCTACGGACAAGATGGCCGCCTCCGAGCCAGTGTCTACGGACAAGAAGGCCGCCTCCGAGCCAGTGTCTACGGACAAGATGGCCGCCTCCGAGCCAGTGTCTACGGACAAGATGGCAGCCTCCGAGCCCGAGTCTGTTCCTGTTCCTGAGCCAGAGTCTGTTCCTGAGCCAGAGTCTGTTCCTGAGCCAGAGTCTGTTCCTGAGCCAGAGTCTGTTCCTGAGCCAGAGTCTGTTCCTGAGCCAGAGTCTGTTCCTGAGCCAGAGTCTGTTCCTGAGCCAGAGTCTGTTCCTGAGCCAGAGTCTGTTCCTGAGCCAGAGTCTGTTCCTGAGCCAGAGTCTGTTCCTGAGCCAGAGTCTGTTCCTGAGCCAGAGTCTGTTCCTGAGCCAGAGTCTGTTCCTGAGCCAGAGTCTGTTCCTGAGCCAGAGTCTGTTCCTGAGCCAGAGTCTGTTCCTGAGCCAGAGTCTGTTCCTGAGCCAGAGTCTGTTCCTGAGCCAGAGTCTGTTCCTGAGCCAGAGTCTGTTCCTGAGCCAGAGTCTGTTCCTGAGCCAGAGTCTGTTCCTGAGCCAGAGTCTGTTCCTGAGCCAGAGTCTGTTCCTGAGCCAGAGTCTGTTCCTGAGCCAGAGTCTGTTCCTGAGCCAGAGTCTGTTCCTGAGCCAGAGTCTGTTCCTGAGCCAGAGTCTGTTCCTGAGCCAGAGTCTGTTCCTGAGCCAGAGTCTGTTCCTGAGCCAGAGTCTGTTCCTGAGCCAGAGTCTGTTCCTGAGCCAGAGTCTGTTCCTGAGCCAGAGTCTGTTCCTGAGCCAGAGTCTGTTCCTGAGCCAGAGTCTGTTCCTGAGCCAGAGTCTGTTCCTGAGCCAGAGTCTGTTCCTGAGCCAGAGTCTGTTCCTGAGCCAGAGTCTGTTCCTGAGCCAGAGTCTGTTCCTGAGCCAGAGTCTGTTCCTGAGCCGGTGTCTGTTCCTGAGCCGTGGCCGCCCGAAGGGTCTTAACCACCGTGGCCGACCGAAGGGTCTTCACCGCCCTGGCTGCCCGATGGACTGTCTGCTCCGCCCTGGCCTTCCGATGGACTGTCTGCTCCGCCCTGGCCGCCCGATGGACTGTCTGCTCCGCCCTGGCCGCCCGATGGACTGTCTGCTCCGCCCTGGCCGCCCGATGGACTGTCTGCTCCGCCCTGGCCGCCCGATGGACTGTCTGCTCCGCCCTGGCCGCCCGATGGACTGTCTGCTCCGCCCTGGCCGCCCGATGGACTGTCTGCTCCGCCCTGGCCGCCCGATGGACTGTCTGCTCCGCCCTGGCCGCCCGATGGACTGTCTGCTCCGCCCTGGCCTTCCGTCCTGTCGCAGTCTCCAGGTCCTCTTCTGCTCCACGGACCTGGCCCTCCATCCCGCCCCCGGATCCGCCTCCATGCCACCACCCACCTGGACAGTTTTGGAGCGTCTGGAAGCCGCTCATTGGGGGGGGGGGGGGGGGGGGGCGGCTATGTAACGATCACCAGCTGGAGTGCCCTCGAGAGCCACCAGAGGGCACTCCACAATAGACTATGATCACTTCCTCACAAACTACATTTCCCATACTCACTGCCTGGACTCATCACTGATCACATTCACCTGTACCTCATTATCACTGATTGTATTCACTTGTGTTTTGTCATCCTGCTAGTCTCAGTCTATTTATACCATGTTCATTCATTCACTCACCGCGAAGTCTTGTTGTACTGTGTGTCTGCATTTCCGAGCATTTTCCCGTGTTTGTTTTTCTGTTTTTGACTTTGGATTGTTCTTGGACTCTGATTCTTGCTGCCTGCCCTGACCTCTGCCTGTTTCTTGGATTCTCTCTGTGTATTCTCCATTGTCCTGTTTGCTGATTCTTGACCCTGCCTGTACGACTATTCAATATAAAGCTGCATTTGGATCTTCACCCCCAAGTCTCGGAGCAGTTCGTGACAATAGGTAACTGATTCCCTAATTTTATTTTTTAAGTGGCACATGTCCTCCATCAGCAACCCAAATTTACCATACTCAAGCTTCAACTTTTTTTTTTGTGATTTACTTAAAGAGATAAATAATAACATATCACCCCCTAACCTTCTGCTTTCACCTCCTAAAGGTTCAGGCGCCTTAAAACATCTCTGTAACACATCATATTTCCCTCTTCTTTCTACATACAGTACAGTATGTGCAGTGATGTAGGCTATGAAATAAAAAATAAATTGCAAGGGCATCTTCTAACCTCTGTGCCAAAATCAGTCTTTTTTTCTGAAGGATTCTTGGCTGCACTTTATTTTACAGTATGTGCACTTACATGTACTTACAAGGCGACTATGGGTTAAGGTTAGGGGTAGGTTCAGGGTTATTACCCAGTTATTGCAATTACTATAATACTAAGTTCAAAGTATGTACGGGGAACAGGACTGTAAAATAAAGTTACAGGATACTCCCTAAGATATGAAAGAGTCAGGATTGGGGCAGTGGGACATTTGGCCAAGGCTATTTCATGTGGAGGTAATGAAATACAACATCCAATAAGCTGGGAGACATGCGCTGTACTTTTCCAGGACCAATGCACCGATGGCCATGTGAGCGAGGGGCCAGGCCCACCCCAGCCCACTTCACCGCTTTGTTATGAGGAAGATAAGCGGAAAGGTGCTGCCCTGCGGACAGAAGACAAAGATGTCTGATGTACCCAGGGTACCGAGCCACCCTCCCCCATATCCTCTACTGCCAGAGGCTGACATCCCAAGGACGGGAGCCAGGAGCTGTGCAGTCCCTGCATGTTTCCAATAAATCAGACAGATTAATTACGGAGCCATTCGAGTGCTTCAGGTCTACATCTAAAAAGAGGACAGCACTATAATTGGCAGTGTGCGTTAACACGGCGCAATACCTTCCATTCAAAAGCATGATTTACATTTACTGACAGATAAAGAAGGGATAATGTACAGGGATAATATTATCCAGTTTATTACAATGCTACTCATCAAACAAATAAATACCGTAGGCTAAATAAACATACAATTTTGATGTTACTATTTAAAATAATAAAATTACTATGTAATTTTTTTTTATTAAAAAAAGTCTTGCGTGCAAAAGAATCCATCATTCAATAATGTCTTTGCTTTATTCATATATCATAAAAGTTATGATAATGACATATTTTAGAGTTGTTGGGATGTATTTTGTGGGGAACTGCATTCATACGCCATGCGTTCAGGCTGTGGGGGTAGTATGAAGATAAATGTTTTTTGAAACATGGAGAAGGAGAAAAAGGAGAAGGAGAAACGAAGTAGAAAAAATTACCATGGATCATTCAAAACACAAAACGTTTTTATTTGTTCATCCGCTGATAAGATGTTCCGTATCCATGCATAGCTACACCAATGCCTAGAATCATATTTATTTTCGGAGCCGAAGCGCAACCAAAACAATGTTCTTCCACAAGACCATTCAGCTTTAAAGGGTTAGTTCCCCCAAAAATGAAAATTAAGTCATTAATTACTCACCCCCATGCTGTACCAACCCCGTAGGCCTGAAACGAGACTTCAAGAGATTTCCACGACGCGCACGCGCGAGAACTTAACTGAAGTAGTTGAAGGAGATCGCAATTCTCGCGCATGCGTCGTGGAAATCTCTTGAAGTCTCGTTTCAGGCCTACAAGGAAGAAAAGGAATAGTCGAATAAAGTCGTTATTTTTGTTTTATTTCCGCACAAAAAGTATTCTCGTCGCTTGATAAACTTATAGTTGAGCCACTGTTGTGACATGGAATATTTAAACATTTTCTTCATTGACTTTCTGGGCCGTCAGGATTCATTCCCTTAGGGAGCCTATGGAGGAGTGATCCAGCTCTCACATTTAATCAAAAATATCTTCATTTGTGTTCCGAAGACGAACGAAGGTCTTACGGGGTTGGTACAGCATGGGGGTGAGTAATTAATGACTTAATTTTCATTTTTGGGTGAACTAACCCTTTAATAACCGCTAGACGGCCAACAAAACAGCTTTAAATTATTTTATAATTTTACTTGTACTGTCTTAAAGCTAAATACTGGCAACTGGGAACCCAGGGTGTCGAAATATTATTGGATAATTTGACAGTGGGCGGGATCACACAGACCAAAACAACAACAGACATTCCGACCTGCACGTACATTTCAAAGTAGAATAACTGGCTGTAACAGCATTGTTTTTCAGAGAAACAAGTATGTGAACTTTGTATGTTTATTAATATCTGCAAACATATTATGGTATTTTTATGCTTTACTACAGTCAAAAAAATAAATACATATAGCACATTTAATACTGAAGTGCTTTAAGCTGTTTTTTTAATGCAATCAATTGAGACACTAGATGGCGTGCGTCTTGTTTGTATGAAATTAGAGTAGTGGCTCTCAACTTTTTTTACTTCAAGGACCTCAATTATAAACAAAAATATTTTAAGTCATCTTGAGGTCCCCTTGGAAATTTGTTGAGGCCCCCTAGTGGCCCCCAGCCCACTGGTTGAGAATCATTGAACTAGAGGGCGAGTTAGGGAATGATCAGTCAGAATCCAGGAAAGCCACGTATACGAAAAAGGGTCGAAATTTTTTGTTTGATTGCCTGATATGCGAAATGCATTAAATAACCATGCGTAATGCGTTTAAATCTGTTGTGTTTTGGTTATTTAATCCCTCCTCACAAGGGCGAAATTGTCAATCACACATTGGGGGGGACAGCTGTGGGACTTTTTGTGTTGGCGCATGCACACATTTTTTTAATCAAAATAAAATAAATGTTTGTAATTGTATAACACAACAAGGAATTTTATTACATCTGATCGTCAAACCAACGTATACTCACCCTGTAATGATTACAGCATCGGCATTAATTACAAGCCTGAATTGACATCAAAGCGGCCAGTGATCTCTCTCTTATATTCTTCTTTAAACATATAGTGGCAATAAACATTTTGATTAAATTACTGTTACAGGATAACAATATTCTAATATCAAGTCTAGAGCAATGATAGTAAAACAGTTATGTACTAATCAGGGAAAATGCTCTTTATTTTTTTTTATAGGGGAAAACCTCTTTTCCACGAGATATTGCATGAAGCCAAAAAATTATCCTTAATTTTGAATTTATGTAAAACGCGTTGCGGCAGCATACAGACATAGGCAAAGGTGGCTTGCGTGCCTATTGGCTGTCCTGCGGCAACTGCAGCAGCCTATCGAGAGAGGCCCTTTGGTGACGGTCCAATGGGGGCGCATATTTTATGTAGAGCTATATCTGTGTTTTGAATGCAGTAGCGTGTATACAGTAACGTTAGCTAGCTGTCGGATAGCTTGTCAATAGTCCCTCCCATTCATACAAGCTGTATAGTATTACAATCGAAATTCACAAATTCTACAATTCGAAATTCTAGTGAAATTCACCTGGTCATTATCTAAGGGATTATGTCAGCCAAATACAGGATATTTACCATTCATAGATATGTGCCAAATGTCTGTCAGATTTCGCGCTCCTAACTCTTCTTCAGTTTGGTTTTTCCTACTCACTGACGGTGCACGAGCTACTAAAGGTATAGGGAAAACATGACATGGATTTCAGGAGAAATAGGTTTTGTTAATGGATTTGGGAAATGGCCCGGCCGGGATTTTATATTTGCGGAGCTGGAAAGAAAGACGTATTTGCAATCACATCGACATTGCCCGCATAATCATACAGTATGATCAAATATTGGGGGGGACAAATTGTCCTTCTTTGAATATTAGGGGGGACGTCCCCCCATAGAATTACGCCTATGCCTCCTCAATGCAACAACCCTTGACTGAAACAGTGGAAACTAATGTCCCTGCTCTTTCGGCCTGTGCCTGGTATATCTGATGGCAGTCAGCAGTTAAGTGCCCACAGATCATGCTACACAGGCGTGAAGTTGCACAATGGAAAAAAAAAAAACCTGATGCAAGTCTCCACCAGAGAGGGCAATACCACTGGTAAACGTGGCCAGCTTCTCCTTCCTTCTCAACCAGCCGTAAAGATTGCAAAGAATGCGATTCAACTGCGGTGAAATCAAAGTTGAAAGAATGCAAGGTACCGTACTGATCTGGCGCTCTTCAGACAAGCCAGGCAACCTGTCACCCCACATTACATCTCCTGCCATCAGTCCTCCTCATGTCTCTGCCCAGGGGACAGGCGTTAACCTGCTCTTCTCCGAGTCACAAGCTATTCAGAGTGATTAAAGCAGATTTAGGTATGGGAAGAGAGAGAGAGAGAGAGAGAGAGAGAGAGAGAGAGAGAGAGAGAGAGAGAGAGAGAGAGAGAGAGAGAGAGAGAGAGAGAGAGAGAGAGAGAGAGAGAGGGAGAGAGGGGGAGAGAGAGGGAGGGAGAGAGAGGGAGGGAGAGGGAGAGGGAGGGAGAGAGAGAATTAGAGCAAGAGAGATACATAATGTCTGTTAGAGCGAGATTTCAACCCACCTAGTACATCTGCGTCATGCACATGCAAAGAACTTGCCAAAGGCTTCAACAAATATTTGCTGCTTGGGTTGGGAAATGGTCACACCTGGGTAGCAGCGCCAAAGGTCAAGTCAAATAACACAGGTGTTGTACATCTGCAGGGTCCAGATTACATCAACAAAACATCAGCTAGAATAATGCAGTCTTTAGTTCAAACTTCAGTTTGAAGCTCATTGGGAAAAAATGTATCCAAAAACATAAGGTATTCAATGCATTTCATTAATGTGGAACATGGTGTGCGGAAATGGCCTTTCTTACATCTGCCAATGACGGATCAATATAGCCCACTGATGACCCACTAATGATGTGCATTCCGACCGCGCTGCTAATTCACCCCTGTAATGCTGTTGGAGAACTTTTCTGAACTATGACTTTCCCAGTTGGTGAAACCCTATCCTTTTATGCACAGCGGGACAAAGGCATTGTATGAAATTCAAAGCGGAATTTATTTAGGCTACATGTGTCTTGTTTCAACTTAAAAATAGGTGCTAAATATAAACTCGCTTTCCGAGCCAAAACGAGAGAGCTCTGCGTCATGGTAACTGTCACTCATGGCTGCGCTGCTTTTCCATAGTCTCAGGCTGTTTGCCATTATACTGCCATCTGCTGCTGGAAAACATTTGTGCATGAGTATGCATATATTAGAACATGAAGATCTACAGAAATCAAGACATTACCATAGGCAAAAAACAAAACAAAACAAAAAAAATTTGTTAGGTTAAGCCTGTAGGATTATAATGCATAGGCCTATTAAAGCAGCACTCAGTAGGAATTCCGTTTTTGTCAAACGGCGACCCCTAGAGTCGCTGTGGAGTACTTGTACTGTCGTGAATAGCACTCACGCAGAGATGCCCTATAGAGGGAATGCATTAACGTCACTTCCCCGCCGGAACACGCCCCCCTCAGCGGGACTGAGTGGCAGAAGAGCTGCTGCGTGACTGGAGTTAATAGGGGAAACTGCGTTAACGCGAGTAAAACAAACTATTATCAGTTTAAACTAAAAGTTGGACTCGATATAGTGTTCCTTACAACTTATCAAAGATCCAGTGATCCATGGATATTGACATGCAGCCAGGAATCGTGTTTCCTGACATTTATATGTGCCTGATTTCGACGCCGGGGAAATAAATGAAGAAAATTTGCCTGTAAACGTTTTATATAAATACAATATAGATAGGTCTAAATCCGAGTGATCACTTACATTGATGTTATACTGTATATCATCATATCGTCCAGCCCTAAAACTTGTATAGTTTTTTGTCAGTGTTTATTTAAAAACATCCAATTATGCAGAATATAGTCTGTTCTGTAGCTTTTTGCAGTCTGTAAAAATATACAGTACCTCAGATTTCTGGTCAAATCTAGTTGTACAGTCAATCGCAAAGCTCTTTCCCGTTTTAGATGTGTTTTGTGTGATTTTCACGGCATTCACGCTGAAAACAAATGCTGCCGCTCAGTCTTTTTGCCACTTGTGGGCGTGACCGCATTCACTCCGGCCGACGGTGACGTCATGCGCATACCCTCTATAGTATCCAGCTGCAGACCCGCAGCACCACCAGTTTCAGAACCCAGCGCCAGAACCGGAAGTAAGAGGCGGAGCTTACGTTCTAACACCAGCGCCAGGACCACAAGTGAGGGGCGGAGCTTACGTTCTAAACCGAGTAACGCCACCTAACGTTTTGGAGCGTAATTTGCTTAGACACGAAACGGCATTATTACACACGAAACGTCATACTTTATACGTATTATAATGATACATTAAGGTATAGTACAATACGCATTTTAAAACATTCATTTTGTGTAATATAATTGTATATAGTTTCATTGTATTATGAGAGTTACTTCCTGATCATGATGGTGAAAAATAATGCTTGAAACTTATGGGCATTTTATATAAAATATATTTTATTTCACAAGAACATGTGCAGCATGCATTTTTCTTTATGTAAAATAATGTCAAAAATCTAAAAAAGAGAGAAAATTCGGCATTGTTTTAAAAGAAACAATAAAAATGTACCGTAAAACTTCAAATAATACCCGAGTCCCAAATAGACGATTGTCTTTTTTACACGCCTGGTGCGGCTGCAGGTTTGGGTAAATAAAGGCCGGTCTCAAATAGAGGTCGGGTCTGTTTTTTAGTTTCAGGTTGTATTTAATCTTATAAAACCCGTCAGATCGTCCGCTTTTTGGCGGCCGCCAAAGCCTATTTTGATCGGTGAGTGATGGAGAATAGAATGACTGCTGCGCATGACAGGAGATGGTTCTCACTGCGGAACGTGAAATCCACGGGGAGGAGTCGGATCCAGATCCAACTCCTCCCACCTTACATACACCTAAACCTAGCCAACTCCGCCCCCTGATCCCTAAACACACCCCTAATCCCTAAACCCAACCCTAATCCTACCCATCTCCACCCCTTGGATCTTGATCCGACTCCTCCCCGTGGATCTCATGTACTGCATTGAGGTGCTACTGCATGACAGGGCGCTTAAAGCCTTGTTTATACTCGACGCGTCCGCAAGAGCGCGAGCTGCGCGCGGCAAAAATGACGTCATTGCGGTGTGGGCGGTCGTGCGCGTTGGGTGCGCAAGACCCCATTTCGCCTGGCGGTGTGCACGGCACTTTTTGTAACATCGCGCGCGGCGCCGCATCCGAAGATGAACGACTTCGAGCCGAATCTGGCCGAACTGGTACGTCTGTACCACCATGTTTATGATCCTTCTATACACAGAGACATTTGCATTGATGGGCGACCATAAAAGCCTCTCATTTTGTGAATAGGAACACACTTGCATTAAGCACCCAGTTTGCACTTGTCTGAACTGCCTATATTTAAAAAAAAATAAGCCTACAATAGCAGAAGTAAGCCCTGCTGATGAAATTAAGGTTTAAACACTCTTCAATAAGGCTTCAGTTGTTTAACTAGTTTACATGCAGTGATCGTACAATAAACCTATTGCATTTATTACTCTTTTTATATGAATCAGCAATTAATAAACTACTAATAAACGGCAAACTACTTCTTCACTGCTGATTCCTGGTGTTTTAGAGGAGAATTACTCGGAGTCGCCCCCTGTCGTTTCACAGAATAGCACAATGGCGAGCGCGTCAAGTATAAACGCCTCGTCCGTTTGGAGAGGTGCGCGCGCAGTCAGCGGAGACTCGCGCTCGTGCGGACGCGTCGAGTATAAACAAGGCTTAACGAGCAGAGAGAGAGAGAGAGAGAGAGCCCCGGGCGCGCGCGCGCACTCTCACGTCTTCAAACAACACGAGCGCTGTCTTGCTCTTTATTTGTCACATCACATACCAGTTATAGTTCATACAACGAGCAGTGAAATGTAAGTCTGGTATTCCTATAGACTTACTGTGTAATAAAAAAATACCCCAAATATTATTTAAAAGATGCAACCATTTTAAATATTTTTAAATACTTGCAAAAATAACCATGCTTGTGTCATTGTCAATACCGTAATTCCGCCCCTCCCTCACTTCCGGTTCTGGCGCTGGGGTTCTGAAACTGGTGGTGCTGCGGGTCTGCAGCTGGATATATCTCGAGATGGCTCGCACTCACGGCCGGATCCCCTCCCCCTGTACACCGGTACCTGTTCAGTAGGATTGACGCTGTAACGAGTGGAAATAAGGTATGGCCCCTTTAAGAGCTGCGCGCGCCCAACACCACATGTATACGGCGCCGGGTTATTTCTGTTTGATGCTCATTTTATCAGAATTTTATCAGATCTGTTTTTTTGCCGTAAAGCAATTCGTTACCTCGCGAGACCTGATATCACACGATACTTCCTAACACTTCCTAACACCAAAGTTGCAAGGGTGGTTTTGCGGCTCACAGGCACCAGGGGGGTGCGAGACAACCACCATTCAACACGAAATCAGTAATATAAACATTACAATGACTCCAAAGCTGTTCGGTTAAGGTAAAAAAGTTACTTAGTTCACCTTTAATAATGGATAAAACTACAAATAGAGATAAATATTCACTCAAATTCACATTTCACTTTTTAGTGGTCGACCGATATATCGCCAATGCCGATATATTAGCCGATATTTGCCATTTTAAGTTTTAAGTTTAAGATAAGTTTTTCTGATTGGCCGATGTGTTGGAAGCGGGACTTTTATTTTGACGGCGCTCCGGACTTTTATTCTGCAGCAGAACGCCAGCGCCTGATCACACAGTGCTCATTCACATTCTCCGTCTTCAATAGTTTACGATCTCTGTCAGTGATATCTAATACTTTGTTAGACAGAACTGGTAAACAAAGAAAGTAAATTTTTATGCGAAAAAGTAAAGCGTTTACTTTTATATTATTTGTAACAGAAAAGGCCTAACTAATTTACTGTGTCAGCATTCAGCAAATGCGCATCTACATAATTTAAACAAATCTCTGAATACGTTATCTAATAAACATTTTAATTTCACAAACCTTGCAGATTTAATCGAATCCAGCTGTGATATCTTGTGAAGTGTGCATTTGTAGCATAAACGTGTTCCTGCGAAGAGAGTGAATGCGAACAGAAGATCAGCTTCACAGGAGACGCGATCGAAAAACTTTAAATCCTTAATTTTAAAATAAGCTGTGCTATATACAGTTGCCCACTGTGTCATATTCATATCGTTTTCACTGTACTGTATGCAGAGGCGCTGCAATAGGGCAGGCAAGGCAGGCAATTGCCTGGGGCCCCGCATTTTGAGGGGGCCCCCGAGGGCCGATCATTTAAACAATCAGAAATGTTGATATTAATATAACACGTAGTGACGCCGCCGCATCCCCCTTAGTGGGCCCCCCTCTCTCGCAAGGCTGCGTATGCTTTTGCTGCTTCTGGCGCCTTTTTCAAACTGTCGCAGCGCTTACTCGCGTTTCTGTCTTTCTTTTACTGTCTGTATCCGAAAATGCATGAATTCGTGTATTAAAAATGAAGAGGACATATCCATCTGGCAGGAAAAGCGGAAAACAAACAAGATGATGGGGAAAAGAGAAAACATGACTGCGGTAAGTGATGGAGAATGAGATGATGATGATTAACTTGATGATGAGATTGACGTTAAGGATGATAAATGGCAAACAAATCGTTTCGTCGTTCAATTCACATTTATTTTTCACAGTATAACTTATCGTTTTAAAGCACCTTTACAGAAAATATATGTAAGTTATCTCGAGTGATCTGTTATCAGAGGTGACTGTTAAATAATGGTAGCTAGCTATTTTAAGAAATGTACAAAACAAATCACAATCACGTTGTTAATTTCAGTTTAGTTTCACTTAAGATTAATTACTAGTAACGTTAATATGTTACTGAAAAACTGTTTAGCTAGGGGGTTGCACTTAGCAACAGCATGTAAAGTGTTAGACGGTATTAATGCAGGCTGAAATAGAATAACGTTACCGTTAAAGGATTAACGTTAGTTCACCTTAAAATGAAACTTTCCTACTAATTCACCCCATTGCCATCCAAGATATCCATGTCTTTTTTTACTCAGTGGAAGATCTTTTTTTTTTTTTTGAGCAAAACATTTCTGGATTTTTCTTCGAATAATGGACTTCAATGACAACCAACGTTTTTAAGTCCAAATCAATGCAGTTTCAAAGGTCTTTGAAGTGCTTCAACGGGCTGTGTACGATCGCATCTGAGGAAGAGGGTGTTATCTAGCGAAACGATAGGCCATTTTCTTAAAAAAATAATATACTTTTTAACTACAACTGTTTGGATTGAGCTGATCTGCAACGCGCCGGGAACTACGTCATCACGTTGAAAGGTCACGCTCGATGTCGCCGGCGCCGCCCCACTGTTTACAAAAGGGACCGTGCGAAGGAGCATAACGTTAGTTCAAATTGTATTGTATGTTGAGGGTTACTCATACCCTTGTATGTGAGGGTCAAGAGCCCAACTAAAGCAAACACTGATCTCCCTAATGGTGACTTCCGAATTCCGGTTTTCTCCTTCAGTGATTCTGCTTGTTAACATCAGGTGTCTTCAATAATGCTCAATCATCACTCAATTATTCACTTAATTATCGCATTAACTTTAACACTGCTTCAGTGTTCATTTAACACTCAGCTCAGAGTTTAATTGGGTCGCTTAAAATGACTTAATTCCATTTGTTTAACGTAACCCAGTTATGTGCAACCTGTTGACATAAAAAAGTTAATTTAAGCCAACATATCAAAACCTGATGACATAAAAAAAGTTAATTAAAACCAACATATCATTTATTTGAGTGTGTTGAAGTTACATGAGCAAATTATGTTTGTTTAACAACCCAGTTATGTGCATCCTGTTGGCTTTACATAGAAAAAAAAGAAAAAATCGGGAACAATATCAAATAAATGCACTAAAAAAACACACTGGACTAAGCTAAACATTAAAATCAATTTTAAAAAGGTGAGTTTTTATCAGTGATTTGAATGTTGAAAGGTCAGTGCAGTCACGGATATATTTACAAAAAAATATTTTAGAAGGGCCTCATTGATTAATTTTGCCTAGGGCCCCCACTCAATGTTGGTTCGCCTCTGACTGTATGTAAAATTAGCGTTACCTTGCAGGGACGTGCACAGGAATTTTGAGGGGCAGTTGCTCTGACCTGAAAAAAGGGCACCCCCAAAATTCTGTTAAGGGCCCTCTACCTGACCTGTGACGCCGTGAGCTATGTAAACCATTTGCCATTGCCACACAGTCACACCTGACACTTCAGTGCTCCCAATACAATCCTCCCTCCTTTAAACAAAACAGTCAAAGAATAAGTACAACAATATAGAACAGAATGAGGTTCAAACAAACAATATTTATTGAATAGAGTATTTTCTATCGAATGTTAAGATAACAAGTGAATATTAACGTAAACATAAATAAGACGACAATAATAAATTATAACCCTGAGCTTTGGCTTTTGAGATTAACTTCGGTTCTCTCTACAGCCTGGGTATTTTCGGCATCAGTATGATTTTTTTATTTTTTATTATGCATGTTGAAGCAATTCTTGATTTATGGTTATTATTTACTGAGGGATGTGCATCCATATTGACCAGTACGTCAGCTAATCAACATTTTAAAATTCAATATAGCCTATAAATCAATAGTCAATCGATGTTAAATTGTCAATATATTGCTTTCTATCTTGCATAATTAGTGCAGTTGTTTAGAGTTTTTAACTACACTGAGACTAGATAATCAGTGTCTTGTTTTATAATGTGTAGTTTGATTGGTAGTGCCATCATTCACGTGCATGTATTGTACAGTATGTCTGGTCTCCACATATTTCTGCTTGAAAAATGCGAGTTTCATTTCGTGCATATGAACGCGGCGACACGGTTATGTTTTCCGAGCTGCAGTAAACAAACACCGTTGCACTTTGTCATTTATCAAAAACAAACGTAATTAATTTTTATTTTAAGTATTTTACTCTCACTTTTGCCAGGCACAAAGTGATGCAAGAGATGCACTGCCTGCCCAGCTTGGTTAGCAAGACCGAAAGACATCAAACTTTGAGAGGAGAGAACACAAGTTTACCTGATTGTTGTTCCCGCAATTCACTCTCATGGTTTTTTGCTTCTTCCTCTTTTCGTGACCAGAAGGATAGTTTATCTTCATTTGGTCATGGATGTTGTAGTCCTACACATTAATTGACGCGCTATGACACGAGATTGAGGCGGGGCCTTAAGTAATTTGCGGGGCCTTAGGCCCTGTCCCAAATGGCACACTCCGGACTTGTGGACTTCCTCAGAGTCCACACTTCGGTGACGTCATGTAGTGCAGACCTATAGGGCCCTTAGCGCGAGTCCGCGAGGGCGCATTGAGAGGTATTTTTGGGACAGACTCGATCGTTGCGCCGGAAACAGGAAGACGGTCTGATTGTTGTTATGGACAGGAGCTACAGGTTCGGGGAAGTATGCAGCCTATTGTTGTTGTGTTTACATATGACTCAGTAAAGCCCTGACATTCTGTTCTATTTATTTAATGAATCATAATGCGATCGTATTATTCAGCTCACTATTATTAGCCTATGTTTGAGACATCAACCACTGGTCGATGATCATAATGTTTGTATAAACTTGTCATAAAAACCGTAATGATAATTACACTTAAATATTTTCTTCTCAGCCATATTAACAATTGTCCGTGAGCGAAATCTCCTCCCAAACGTTGTCTGATTGGCCTTTCGCAAGGATTCCTGGGTAGTTAAAATGCGTGGACCCTGCATCTATGCGGGCTTCGCGGAAGACCGCTTCAAGGGTACAAAGGGGGCGCTGCTGAGCACACTTCAGACCGTTAAAATGCTAAATGGGACGGCCTACGGACTCGTAGACTCGGCGAGCACGCGCAATTTAAGTCCACGAGACCGAAAGTCCGCATGAAGTGCGCCATTTGGGACAGGGCCAACGGCTACGCAAAATACGCACCGGTCGCGTTCAGGCTGCAGCCACATAAACACTTTGCCCTTCCCTTACTGACTTTCACTTTCAGTGCCTGAATGGAAGTGAATGAGGCTTTGCGATTTTTTTTATTTTTATCTAGGCCTACGTGAAATTCTGCATCCATTGTACGATTTTTTTTTTTTCTTTTTTTTTTTCGGAAGGGCAACCTGAGTGAGAAGGGCATATGGGCAGTTGCCCGGGCAACCTGAGCAACCCCCCTGTGCACGTCCCTGTTACCTTGTCTTCATTTGACCAGTGCGCACGAAATGACCAGATTACCACAATGGAAATAAGTCTTCGGCCTTTATTGTGTTATCCCTGACTACTTACGTATTTTTCTTTTTAATGTACGACACAGTTTCATACTGTTTCATATTTGTATATTTAAGTGGTCAAATAAAATCAATCAATCAATTACTAAGTGCCCTGTTACAGTGTTTACTTCCTTTTTATTCACATATTCATATATTTTTAAACAATTACTTTATTTGTGAAAAATGCTGTTATAGGATTACAGATTCAAGAAGTTGCTATCTAAAGTATAAGCATGTTTATTTTAACCCTTAAACAGGCAAGAGTGGAAAATGCTAAGCAAAAAAAAATTTCATGTCATTTTTTATATCATCTGGACTTAAATAAAACATATCCAAAATAATTTTTAAAAAATTTGATAAAGGACCAAGGGGCTTGATCCTCCCCTTTTGGGCATCATCAAATTTAATAATTTATTATCAAAACCTTTACTAATCTTGACAAAACACATATTGTCAGAAAGGTCTGAGTATAAAGGTTCCGTATTTTGTGACCGAAGTGATATTTGGACAGAAATGTATTAATTTGTCATGGCAGAATGCATACAATTAAATTCAATGGAATGTAAGTCAGCTGGCTCTCATGGGAATCTCATGGGAACTTCAATTTTTGCGATATCAACTTCAAATTTGGAACACAACTTGGTTAGATATATGACTTTGATTTAATAGTAATTTTATAGTAAAAAATATTTTGTAAAATACATATTTTATAAAAAAGTACATTATTAAGTACAGTATATTTGATGTACTGTAAGTTTAAACTTCCATAACTTTTTCATACTTTCATTTTTTGAAGTACTTTCACTTCAGCAATAATCTGCTGACTGTTTTCTTTAAAACAAGAACAAATCTAGGTCTATATTCCAAAGCATTCTTGAATTACAATAATTTCAGTTTGAATAGTGCATTTTAAATAGAGCTAGTTTAATCCCTTTTGTATACCCTAAACAGGAAACGTGACTCAGGAGTCACATACATTTCAAAACGTGCTAAATAACAACATATTACTTAATTGTCTCCTTCAGCACCGTAAGACAATGTTCACAATTAATGTTAGCAGTATTCTTTTTTTTTTTCAGAAGAAAAGTCAGTTTAATGTATATTTACTTCTCAAAATCTGAATGTTCTGCACCACTGGCAGCCATGTTGGATTTAGGTCAGGCTGACTAATTGATCACAAAAAATTTGAAGCAAATCATGTGACCAGCATACTCAAGACATACCAGGCTGTCATAAGTAATAAAAGGATTTGATGAAAAAATCGTTCTTATGCCCCAAAAAAGACAATAAAAACGATGTGACTCATGAGTCACGTTGCCTGTTTTAGGGTTAAAGATTTGTTTTCTAATTTATTTCTTATTGATTAAATATTGATTAAAATAAATATAAAGTATATATATCTATATATATATATATATGTATATATATATATCGGCTTTATATTGGCCACCCTGCTCTCTAACATTGACATCAGCCATCAAAAAAACAATATCGGTCGACCAATATTTGAGATCATTTATCATTACAACAGATGTGTTGATTAATGTGGCACTATCTAAATTTGATATGAGACTGCTAGCTAATTTATTGGCATGCCAGTGGTTATTGATAATTAAAACTAAAACTGTTAAAAACTGTTTTCGTTAAATACAATAAATCAATGAAGAATGTAGACTTAAAAAACAAATGAAAATAGGATTGTCTTGGCAACTAACTGAAATAAGTTTTAAGTTCTAAATTACTAAAACTAAAGTAAATTAGAAAAAATCTAAATCAAATTAAAATGACAAAAGCGCATAAACAAATAAAAATGTAAATATGTCAGAATAGATACTATAATAGTATTTAAATATACATCAAATAAAATAAATATAGAAATAATACTAAAATAACACTGTGACAAACACTTCATGGCCAAAAGTATTTTGGACACTCCCATCTAACAGGTTTCAGCTACCCACATTACTAAGTGCATAAAATACACTTAGTGTGCATGTTAGTATCTTAGGAATATATTAGTACATTTTTTACACATTTTATTTTTCTGACATATAGGGTAATTTTCTGTTCTAGCATAATGTCCCTATGCACAAAGTGAGCTCTATAAAAAGTCACAAATATTCAGGATTGAAAAAAGGCCCAGTTGTAGTAGTTTAAGAACCTGCCATAAACACCCAATTGATGGTGGACCACTAATGGAAATGCAGTACTGGTTACAGACCTGGGGCCTCATTTATAAACGTTGGGTACGCACAAAAGAAGGCGTACGCCGCTCTCTACGCAATAATTGGTATTTATAAAAAGCAAACTTGACGGGAAAATGTGCGGTCCTTCACGCAAGCTCTGACCCAGGCGTACGCACAAAAACGGGTGAAATGAGAAATGGCGACACCGTCGGCAGAAGGAAGAAACATGTGAAAGTGTGTGAAACAGTAGACCGTTGTGTAAAAGAAATGGCAATACTAGTGGCTCTCATAAATAACTTGAAGACTTCACAAAGCAAGTCTTACAATTAACAGCCTACATGAACACCCGTTTGATCGATCTGCAGTGTAAAACGAACAAAATCAAACGAAGATAACAACATAAATGCAAATTAACACATATTTGCAAAAATAAAAGTGAAATATGTTCTGCAATAATAATTATTGCATGTTATGCAATTCATCCTCATAACACATCTGTAGCTTGTCAGATGCAATCAAATGGATGGTAATAAAATGCCATGCCATCACAATGCGTAATGACGTAATGCGTAATGCAACCTTTTGCCACTCAAGTGCCTTTTTTGGCATTAATGCCCACACTGTGCCCTCCAAACAACATTTTACTCCTCTTTTCCACCTCGCCAATGATAATTTCTACTTCACATTGAGTGAAGTTACGTTTCTTGGTTTTCCTCATGTGTTTGCCATGATTTCGCAATCAATGAATATTAACTTGTGGGCGTTTCACGGACTATTTTTGGGCAAATATGGGTGTGACATGAAGCCGCAAAAGCTGCGCTACATTTAGAATTGATTGTGATTTATTAAGGGAAAAGTGCGTATGATGTGCGTGCTCACGGTTTTATAAATCTGAATATTTCTCTGCGTACGCACGTCCCATCCGTATGCCACTTCTGACGCAAATCCTAAGCAAAGTTTTATAAATGAGGCCCCTGTTCTCAACTATTATCCACTAGATGGCCCCATCAGGCAGTTCTGTAAGGATTCTTAAATTTATCAAACAATGCATTGAATAGAGCAGCAGATTTTGACTATCATTTTAGTAAACAACAATCTTGCTATGTTTTTAATACAGGTTATTTGACACGGTATGTATCTAAATAGAGTTTGCGGTTTCAAACCATGGCAAAGTTGAGTAGCACAACTGTTTTCAACATTGATAAGAAATACTTCTTGAGCATCAAATCATCATATTAGAATGATTTCTGAAGGATCATGTGACACGAGTAATGATGCTGAAAATTTAGCTTTGCAGGAATAAATTACATTTAAAAATATATTCTAATAGAAAAAAGTTATTTAAATTGTAATAATATTTCACAATATTACGTATTTTTGCAGACAAAATAAATGCAGCCTAGGTGACCATGAAAAAAATCTAACCAACCCAAAACTTTAGAACAGTACTGTAGATGCCCATAAATATCCAGTCATATTACTGTAATACACATTTATTAACAGAACATACACGAACAATGCATATTAAAATATTTCCAGGATGATACTAACTGATTTGATACAAACCAAAAATGATTCAGACACCAGATATCATTTTTTATATTTAATGTCCGGGGGCTGTATTCACAACGAATTTTAAGGCTAAGTAGCTCCCAACTGGCGAATTTAGGAGCAACTCCTAAAAATAATGGGCGTGTCACTCGTAACTTTAGGACTCCTATTTTTTTTGACTAAGAGTAATTCACGAAGCATTTTAGCCCTAAAAGTAGCACGCCTGGGACAGCTTAAAAGAAGTCGAGAGGACTCCTAACTCACTAAGACCTATTCTCAACCCGCTTTTTGTGGCATTTCACGTTGCGATGTTTTGAAATGCGTATGCGGCGGCTACAGGAGCTTCCAATCGCGAGGGAACAATTTTGCATTGTAGGCATAACTAGGGATAGGCTAGTGACAAATGGTCAAAAAGTGCTTTAGTTTTTGAGATACCCCTACCGGAGGTAGAACTAAACCCAACAATGTTTTTCCTCATCTCTAAGGTCTCCCATATATGAAATGGATTCTTGGCTCAAAATACTGCTAAGATTGTTAAATTAACAGATATTGTTATACACCCCAAAACCAAAAAAGGACTAAAATATAGCCTGTCCGTATGGGAGTTAAGGCATATAAAATAGTACAAATCAATCACACAAGCTCTGAGAGCTTTGAAACTTGACATGTTTGTAGGCAGGACGTTGCTTTAACTACTAGAAAAGACTGGATGTGAATATCTTGATGTATGGAATAAATAGAGACATAAACACATACCTAAAATAAGCGGACTTGCACCAATTGAATATCCATGCAGAATGTTTTAATTTACTTTATAGTTGCTTTGCCAGGGATTATCATAGAAACACATATGATGACTTGTTGGAAAGGTGGGGTTGTGCTGAATCCAGACATACCAAATAAGTAAATATAGCATGACAAAAAAGGGTGTTCTGTCTCTCAATGTATGAGGTGTCCAAAATGATAGAAAATGGAACACTGACATTTAGTCCAAAGCCCATTATCAGTGGTGAGAAAATGTTGTGAAATTCAAATATAAAATACATTTAATTATGAAACATTGCATATGGCACCTTGTACTATATTAAAACAAAGATTGAAATCGAAAGATAACACCTTACCAAAGCACAAACAGGAGAAAAGGAGTCAGGATTGCAGTTTGACCTTGAGCCTTTTAATAAAACTATAACTTAACTTCACAAAATTCAAATTAATTTACTGTCTTAAATCAAACAAATGGCAATCAAACAAAACAAACACTCTGAGGGGGAATGAGCCCCTAATCTACAGGAAGATTGTTCCAAAGTTTTGCTGCTAAATAGGAAAAGGATCTACCACCAGACTATAATGCGTTAAGACCTCGCTCAAGTACTGCGGAGCTAAACCATTTAGGGCTTTGTAAGTAATCAGCAATATTTAAAAATATATACGATGTTTAATAGGCAGCCAATGCAGTGTTGACAGAACAGGGCTAATATGGTCATACTTCCTGGTTCTGGTAAGAACTCGAGCTGCGGCGTTTTAACTAGCTGGAGTTTATTTATTAAGCATGCAGGCCAACCACCCTGTAGAGCATTACAATAATCTAGTCTTGATGTCATGAACGTGACAAAATCGCTCGGCAAGCGGAACCCCCTTGAGAGTCCTAAGTTTCCCAGGGGAAGGTATTGTGTGCAGCACGCCCCACTCCGGTGATGTAAACATGCCCGCACTGATTAGTGCTAATGCATTGCAGGTGTGAGAGAGAGAGAAGCGGCGCTCACACAGGCTTCCTGTTACGCAAGCCAGGATAAAAAGGGACCATTCAGAGAGTGTTGGTCGTTGTTCAGTGGGTTCTCGTTGTTCAGTGGGTTTGCGTTGTTCAGTGGGTTCGCGTTGTTCAGTGGGTTCGCGTTGTTCAGTGGGTTCGCGTTGTTCAGTGGGTTCGCGTTGTTCAGTGGGTTCGCGGTGTTGAAGAGCCTAAAGGGTTGACTTGGAGCAGTGTTGGATACAAGCTTCCTCAGGAAAACCGTTGGGGTGTGGAGATCGCCCATTTGAGTTTGCTGGATCTCAGCGATCGTTTGTGGGAAGTCTGCGGGACTGAGCTATCGTCTGGATTGGTGCTGTGGAAGGAGAGAGAAGAGATAAGTGAACTGATTCCATCTTATGAGTATTTAAATTGCTGGAAGAGGATGCAGTAGATGTGGATCTGATTGTCAGAGGAGCTATGTGTTTCAGAGTGTGTTGAGGAGGAATAGAGAGAGAAATCCCTCGTGGAGCGAGCGTAACAAACTGAGTGGGGCCTCTGCCCAGCCTTAACGTGTGAGTGAATTGCAGTGCTTTTGCCTTATTGATACACATCGATTTGTGGCTGTGAAATTGAAGTGAACACAAGTGTGCTGTGCCTTTTGCTGAGAAGTGGCCCTAGCCCCATCTACACGTTTGTGGAAAGTTACTATATCTGCTCCCCATTGAAAGTCCAGTGTGATACAGCTGCACTGAAGAGGGTACCCTGTACTGTGAAGGCCCTTAATTGTTATTTACTGTTTTGAGCCCAGAAGCCTACCGCATCACTGGAGAAACGATCTTTTAACCCACTGTCTCCTTACTGTGAATTGAAGAAGAGTACTGTGCAGATCCTTACCTGTTCCACTTACTGTTGAGTCCAGACGCATGCAGCACCACTGGTAACGTACCCTTTTTATCCATTGCCTCCTTGCTGTGCATTGAAGAGAGTACATTGTACCGTGAAGATTTTTACCCGTTTTACTTACTGTTTGAGCTCAGCAGCCTACAGCATCACTGGTAATGTACCATTTTAATTCATTGTCCTCCTGCTGTGTACCGAAGAGAGTACGTTGTACTGCGAAGATCCCTATCCGCGCTACCTGCTGTTGAGTCCAGAAGCACACTGCATCATTTGGGAAGCAACCTTTTAATTCACTGTCTCCTTACTGCGAGCTGAAGAGAGTACTGTGTACTGTGAGGATCCTTACCTGTTCTACTTACTGTCCGAGTCCAGAGGTATACATCATCGCTGGTAAAGTACCCTGTTTAATCCATTGTCTCACTGCTGTACATTGAAGAGAGTATTTTGTACTGTGAAGATCCTCACCTGTTCTACTTACCGTTTGAGTCCAGGACCGCACTGCATCATTTGGGAAGCAACCTTTTAATTCACTGACTCCTTACTGCAAGCTGAAGAGAGTACTGTGTACTGTGAGGATTCTTACCTGTTCTACTTATTGTCCGAGTCCAGAGGTATACATCATCACTGGTAAAGTACCCTGTTTAATCCATCGTCTCACTGCTGTACATTGAAGAGAGTATTTTGCACTGTGAAGATCCTCACCTGTTCTACTTACCGTTTGAGTCCAGAAGGACGCAGCATCATGGGCGAAGTAAATCTTTAACTCACTGTTTCTCTCCTGTGGACCGAAGAGTACCGCGCACTGCGAGGGATCCTTACCTGCTATACTTACTGCCCAAGTTCGGAAGTCTGCAGCACTGCTGGGAAAAAAAGCATGCAGCACCGCTGATGAACGGAGCCCCTAAATTGTCGCCCAGGGGACACCGTGACAGTTGCGACACGCCCGCCCGTGACAGAGGGATATCTAGAGAACAGTGAAGGCTATCCAATTGATGCCCCTTGTTTTATCGTTCAATAAAGATTGTTCCTCCTTTGAAACTTACCTGTGTCTCCGTAGTCCTCTGTTGCGTGCCTGTGGTGTCGGCTCCCCACGGTGGTGGCTCAGTAAGAGAGGGGGGGTGGTTGGTCATCCGAGCATTCCTCCCCTCGACCTGTGTGACATCCGCATGAACTAATTGTTCCGCATTTGTCAATAACAGCATATGGCGTAATTTAGATATATTTTTAAGATTGAAAAATGCGGTTTTACGTATATTAGACACGTGACTTTCAAATGAAAGATTGGTATCAAAGAGCACACCCAGGTTCCTAACCGACGACGAAGACTTAACAGAGCAGCCATCAAGTGTTAGACAGTATTTTAGACAAATGGGGTTTTTTAAAGTTTTTTTAAAGTCAAATTTAAAGTTTTTTGTCAAGTGATTAGAATTTCTGTTTTTTTTTCAGAATTTAGTAGTAGGAAATTACTAGTCATCCAATTTCTTATTTCAGCTATGCATTCCGTTAATTTTGTGAATTGGTAAGTTTCGTCAGGGCGTGAAGAAATATACAGCGGAGTATCATTCCTTATGAAACTGATTAGGAAGATTATTGATAAAGCAATCTTTAGTGGCAGAAGTTATAGGTCTAACATATTTATAACACGGAGTCGGCTTTGCAGCCATGGCTAAATGTAATTTACATGAGACTAGATAATGATCTGAGATGTCATCGCTGTGCTGCAGAATTTCAACGGCATCAACATCTATTCCATGTGATAGTATTAGATCTAGAGAATGATTACGACAATGAGTAGGTCCTGACACTCGTTGTCTAACTCCAATTGAGTTTACAATGTATTTAAATGCCAATCCCACTGCATCTATGTACATGTATCTACATGTATATTAAAATCACCAACAATTAGTACTTTATCTGCAGCCAATACTAATTCTGATAGAAGTCTGCAAATTCTTTGATAAAATCTTTATGGTGGCCTGTATACAGCAGCCAGCAGAATTCTCAAACGTGATTTATCGTTTACACTATATACACTTACCTAAATGATTATTTGGAACCATTAATGCAATTATCTAATCAACCAATCACATGGCAGTTGCTTCAATGCATTTAGGGGTGTGGTCCTGGTCAAGACAATCTCCTGAACTCCAAACTGAATGTCAGAATGGGAAAGAAAGGTGATTTAAGCAATTTTGAGCATGGCATGGTTGCAGTCCTGTGGGCGAAAATGCCTTGTTGATGCTAGAGGTCAGAGGAGAATGGGCCGACTGAGTCAAGCTGATAGAAGAGCAACTTTGACTGAAATAACCACTCGTTACAACCGAGATATGCAGCAAAGCATTTTTGAAGCCACAACATGTAAAACCTTGAGGCGGATGGGCTACAACAGCAGAAGACCCCACCGGGTACCACTCATCTCCACTACAAATAGGAAAAAGAGGCTACAATTTGCAAGAGCTCACCAAAATTGGACAGCTGAAGGCTGGAAAAATGGTGCCTGGTCTGATGAGTCTCGATTTCTGTTGAGACATTCAGATGGTAGAGTCAGAATTTGGCGTAAACAGAATGAGAACATGGATCCATCATGCCTTGTTACCACTGTGCAGGCTGGTGGTGGTGGTGTAATGGTGTGGGGGATGTTTTCTTGGCACTTTAGGCCCCTTAGTGCCAATTGGGCATCCTTTAAATGCCACGGCCTACCTGAGCATTGTTTCTGACCATTTCCATCCCTTTATGGCCACCATGTACCTATTATCTGATGGCTACTTCCAGCAGGATAATGCACCATGTCACAAAGCTCAAATCACTTCAAATTGGTTTCTTGAACATGACAATGAGTTCACTGTACTAAAATGGCCCCCACAGTCACCAGATCTCAACCCAATAGAGCATCTTTGGGATGTGGAGGAACGGGAGCTTCGTGCCCTGGATGTGCATCACACAAATCTCCATCAACTGCAAGATGCTATCCTATCAATATGGGCCAACATTTCTAAAGAATGCTTTCAGCATTGAAAGCTTTGAATCAATGCCACGTAGAATTAAGGCAGTTCTGAAGGCGAAAGGGGGTCAAACACAGTATTAGTATGGTGTTCCTAATAATCCTTTAGGTGAGTGTATTTTTACATTAAGCACTACATTACTACATTAATAACACTTCAAAAGGAGTATATTTAAAACTAGATTTCTTAGTCGTTTTGAAAATATGACTATAAATTACAGTAACACCTCCCCCTTTGCGTTTCAGACGAGGTTCATGTTTATAACAGTAATCTTGTGGGGTTGACTCATTTAAAGTAATGTAATCGTCTGGTTTTAGCAAGGTTTCTGTGAAACACCGCACATCTAGATTATAATCTAAAATCATATCATTAAGTATGAGGGATTTTTAAGTAAGGGATCAAATATTCAGCAACCCAAGCTTTATCATTTGCTCATCTGTATTATATCTGTTTTTTATTTGTTGAACATCACTTACATTTTTAACCTTAGATGGGTTTGGATGTTTTTTGGATTTCCAAATTCGTGGAACAGACACAGTCTCTATATGATGATATCTAGGTGAAAGATGCTCTATGTGATGGGATTTATCTGACCTCGGTGACGCAAGGCCGCTAGCAGATGGTCGGTTTAGGCCCCGTTCACATATCGCGCCTAAAAACGCGTAGAAAACGCTAGGCGCACGCGTTCTCCTTTTTCCAAAGAAGCGCTAGGGCGGTTGCGCTCCGGAGGCGTCTGTCGTTGCTAAGCAACCATCAGCTGCTCTCTTACATGAAGGAAATTTCAGCAATGGATTTCCACCACCGAAAAACCCTTGCTGTAACCCTGTTACAAGACTTATTTACTCAGAAAAGTAAAAACTGTACCTTTTCAAAAGGAAAACTTTTGTCCATTTTAGGTGCTAATATGTACATTTTAGGTGCTAATATGGACATTTATTTGCTAATATGTACATTTTAGGTGCTAATATAATAACTGACAGTCATTTTGCATGACACTGAAAAATTATATCGGCTAGCATGACTGACAAACCAGTTAGTAAACATTAATGTAAAACAGTATTATACTTACCAGTTATTCCAAGCTCCAAGGCTATGTGTCTCCATGCATTATGCCTCTTATTTGAGTCAAAATAATGAGGGCTTGACAAGTCATAAATTTCAGGAAATCCCTGGACCGCAATGATGAGCCGTTCCTCCATTTAGTTCTGCTGAGGTAACAAAAATGGCGAGGAAGCTGATTGGTTGGTTCGTGTCACGTGACCTACGGTGCGCTTGCGGCATTCTGAAAAGTTGAGATGTTTTTATCTCGATGCGGCGCGGACGCGCCTGGAAAAAACGAGCGCGTCGCACCGCGACCGCGTCGCTTCCATTATGAGCGCGCAAACCGCGCGCCTCCATTTGAAATAATGAACTTGAGCGCGCAAAAGACGCGATATGTGAACGGGGCCTTAGCCAGTCTGTCTGCTTCCTGACCTGAGCCCCAGATTGTCATGTTTTATCTCTAAGACTATGTGCCAAATTACTAGAGAGAAGAGCAGCACCAGCCCAGGAGGGATGAATACCATCTCTTTTCAACAGGTCAGGCTTGCCCCAAAAACTTTTCCAATTGTCTATGAATTCTACATTATTATGCGGACACCACTCAGACAACCTGCCATTGAGTGAACACAATCTACTAACTATCTCATCACTCCTGCAAACAGGAAGGTGGCCAGAGAAAATTACAGTGCCTGACATTGTACTTGCGAGTTCACACACCTCTTTAATATTAATTTTGGTGATCTCAGACTAGCGGAGTCGAACAGAACATTTTGAGGTCAAAATGCGTGCCCGCTACGCAAAATGCGTACAGGTTGGCAGGTCTGTAGCTACAGCTGGATCCAACCATTAGCCTAACAGTAGTCAACTCACTAGACCACAATACGCTTATCAAATTAAAAATATCTACTATCTTGTTCTTTATGGAGGGATTATTGGGTCAGATTGAAAACTAAAAGTCTAAAACTAAAAGTCTTAAACGAAAACCAAAAGTCTAAGTCGAAAACTAAAAGTCTAAGTCGAAAACTAAAAGTCTAAGTCGAAAATGAATTTGGTATTTAGGATTGGGCATTTGGTATTTAGGATAGGGCATTTGGTATTTAGGATAGGGCATTTGGTATTTAGGATTGGGCATTTGGTCATTTAGGGGGGAAGGCGCGGCCGCGATCGAACTAGGTGTGTGTGTGTGTGTGCGCGTGTGTGTGTGCGTGTGTGTGTGTGTGATTTTGGTTGGGTGACAGTTGTAGGTTACAGTTTGACAAGATTTTAGAGTGTGACAAAAGCACAATGTTGTAGTTTATTGCGAGTGTACACAAATATACACACTTTGCAGTTTGAACTTTGTGCATACACTCCAACATTGCAATCTTGACGTCCCAGCCTGTTTATTATGCTGCGTTCACCCCAAACGCGAATAGAGCGAAATGTATCGCTATGTAGAGTTTTATTTATTTTTATACCGTGTATTCTCCGTGTAAATTCGTGCACCGAACCGTGACGCCCGTAGGCTACCGTTTCGCTTCAATGGGAATACATGTACCGTTCCAGTACCCCTATACAACGCTGTCATTAAGTTGAAGTTATCACATTATAAAGGACAGTCCTCGCTCCAGACCTGCTCACTCGCTCTGTTTGGTTTCATTACAATGTGCTCCTTAGCACTGGAGCTCCCTCTGCTGTCCATAAGGTGAATCTGCACCAGCCATTTCAAACCCAGCCTCCAGTATTTGGGCCACGCCTCCTTATTTGCATACACTCCTCAATCCTCAATCCTCAATCCTCAAATGACCAATCCTAAATGGCTAAATGATTAAATGCCCAATCCTAAATGGCTAAATGATTAAATGCCCAATCTTAAATCCCTAAATGCCCAATCCTAAATCCTAAATCCTAAATGGCTAAATGACCAAATGCCCAATCCTAAATACCCTATCCTAAATACCAAATGCCCAATCCTAAATACCAAATACCCAATCCTAAATACCAAATGCCCAATCCTAAATACCAAATTCATTGTCGACTTAGACTTTTAGTTTTCGACTTAGACTTTTAGTTTCAAACTTAGACTTTTGGTTTTCGTTTAAGACTTTTAGTTTTAGACTTTTAGTTTTCAATCTGACCCAATAATCCCTCCATAGTTCTTATCTAATCAAAGATCACACCAATGTGGTGAAGTAAGCAGTGTAGGCTCTACTGTCCACTGCTGGTCAGGACAGACAAAAGCTAACAATATTATTTTTTTATTATTCAGTAATGACTTGACCAAAACAAAATTCAAATGGATATACATATTTTAATAAAGGTGTTCCATTCCAATGTTAACCTGATTCAATCTGGATCTGTGTCTCATATGAATTGTAAAGAATACTGTGCCTTATGAAATGCATCATTAAATCTATCATAAATATATATCAGCACGTACCTATAACTTACTTTGCAGTAACAATGAATTTGTCAACATTCTTCTCAACACTGATAATGTGATTTGGATTTGAGACTATTTTGTCAGTATTTTGCTTTCTTTCATTTTGTACACCTCATACATTGAGTGACAGAACACCCTGATTTGTCATGCTATATTTACATATTTGGTATGTCTGGATTCAGCACAACCCCACCTTTCCAACAAGTCATCATATGTGTTTCTATGATAATCCCTGGCAAAGCAACCATAAAGTAAATTAAAACATTCTGCATGGATATTCAATTTGTGCATGCCCGCTTATTTTAGGTATGTGTTTATATGTCTCTATTTATTCCATACATCAAGATATTCACATCCAGTCTTTTCTAGTAGTTAAAGCAACTGCCTGACTACTAACATGTCAAGTTGCAAAGCTCTCAGAGCTTGTGTGATTGATTTGTACTAGTTTATATGCCTTAACTCCCATACGGATAGGCTATATTTTAGTCCTTTTTTGGTTTTGGGGTGTATAACAATATCTGTTAATTTAAAGGAGCTGTATGTAAGAAATTTATTTCAATTAATCATAAAAAGGCCCTGATATGTCACTAGACATTAAGAAATCATGTTTATTTCAAATACTTATATCACTGACAACAGTAGTATGGCTAGGATATTGTCATTTAAAAAGTGGACTTGCAGCCCTCAACTGATGTTGATATTGTCATGTTGTGTTTTGGTCTAATGCGCCACCCTCCACCTATCCACCAATCACGAAGTCAGTAGTGTTTCGGGATCCGGGTTGCCAGCTTTGCTCTAATCTACCCTATCTGTAGTCGGATAAAGATGTCTAAATCAAAAAGATCTCGTTATGATTCAGAAATTCGTCGTGACAAAGTCAGAAATAAAACCAGAATTTGCATTGGAGATGCTTTTGAAAGATGGAGACGGCTGAAAACGGAGAAGAATTTGAACACAGACGCCAACATTGCTAATTTTCTCCTGGACAGGTAAGATTCATCTATGCTTGGCTAACTTGTACTTGATGTCAATGGAAATTTCATATATTCATGACAGTCGAACAAAGTTATGCATGTTCGTGCAAAGTAACGTAACGTAAGCTCACATGGACGTATGCTAACATTAGCAATGTATTATAGGAGCCAGTTTCTCTGTCCTTATGCTGAGACGCAGAGGAAAACAACATTAGTACTCCCATTATGGCAATTTGAAGCGTATTTGAGACAGAAGCCTAACTTTACCTCAGAAAAAATTATTCGTCATGCGTTCTTCGCGTATATCGTGGACTAAGTTACACATGCTGCAAGTTGACCTGTATGACCATTGCTAATCAAGTTTAGTTACTCTAACAATATTTTATGATGAAACTGAAAACAACCCTGTGATAGCCATTGGTGATATTGAATTTGTCCGGCGTTATAATTGCTGTGGTAAATGTTTTGGTTATTTGTTAGCCCGCTTATGACAAAAACTTTAGCACTTGTAAATCGATTTTTTTTTTTCGTCTTTAAAAATAAGGAAGTTTTATTTTGTGGTTATATGTTTTTTGTTTTGTTTTACTATTATACATTTATTTTTCCACACTTTTTTTTTAAATTGTAATTGTATTCATATGTTCAAAATAACGAAATAAAATCAAATTAAATATCAAATCAAAAACGCTTATCTCTTCAGCTATTATGGCCCCAGCACCTCAACACACCAAAAACTTACTGTGTACGTCTCGTCGTCACTTGCCATTGGAAGCAGCCTACGTTTCTGCTGAATCCTGCAGCTAATCTGGCAACCTCGAGTCAGGGGGTAGGGGGAGGGGATACAGCGCTCTTTGGTATTTTTAAAGTGATTGCAGTACCAGTTTTGGCCACAATCCTACATACGGCTCCTTTAACAATCTTAGCAGTAAAATATTTTGAGCCAAGAATCCATTTCATATATGGGAGACCTTAGAGATGAGGAAAAACATTGTTGGGTTTAGTTCTACCTCCGGTAGGGGTATCTCAAAATTTCGGGGGCATTGTCACTAGCCTAGGATGCAACAACGCCACCAACAACAACCAAAACTACTCACTGCATGTAAACTAATTGTAACGTTTCATTGTGAATCAAATTAAAATGTTCTTCTCTTTGCAAACGTAGGCAGAGGCATATAGTGACAGATTAATTCAATAATGTTGCAAAGATATTGCATCAATCCATATGTTTCAATAGGCTACTAGGCTATTTGTTTTTCCTTACTCTTTATTCATTTAGGCTATTAATTCAGTTATTCATCATCTTCCATCCTTCGCACTACTTGTGTAGCGCATGCATTCTCAGACCTGTCACCTGTCACTCATCATCATAGGGGAGGTGTTTGGAATCATTCCCGCGTTACAATCATCAGCCAATCAAGGTGGTCACTTCAGTCAAGCTCGTGCATGAGTAATGACGTCATCCATAGCAACGAAGACTCACTCTTAGTTTAGGAGTTGTCATTTTTCTTTACTAAGAGTAGGTCTAAAAGGCATTGTGAATAACTTTTAAGAGAAAACTCCTAGCTAAAATCTTTTAGTGCGATTTAGGAGTACTCCTAGTGGTAAGATAAAATGCTTTGTGAATACGGCCCCAGGACACTATAGTTCATTTGTGTAAGTGAATAATTTTTGGTTTGACTGTATTATAGGTTAATTATGAAGAGTAAAGCCATTTTAAACTGCCGTAGTGCTGCCTGTCAGAGCTGGAGTCTGCAGAGACTGTCTCTTCTTATCATACCTCCTCTCTTTAAGCTCAGGCTCCCGGCTGAAGTTAAATTTGGGGCTGTCCAGTAAAAGCCTGGTCATGCATCAAATGAACTGTGTGATTCCAGGATCAGATAGCGTAGAGCTTTGTGACTAAATGCTAACAAATGCTTCAGTTTGGCATTCACTTTTCTGAGTCTGCTCTCAGGAACAGCTGTGGGAGTAAATTAAAAACCCATTTCTGTTCCATGCAGTCTGTTGCATAACCTCTATTTCTGACGTACTGTTTACTAACAAAAACCTGATTCGCATACATAGCCTAAACGTGTTTAGCTGAAACCCTTTAATGAAAGCTCCCACGTTCACAGATCATTTAAACAAGAGTTTGACACCATAGACATTACACATTTTTTCAATGGAGACAGAAAAGGCAGAAAACAAAAACAGTGAGGAAAAAAAAATCAGTGTTGGAGTTGTGAAAATCTGCAAGGCTAGCTCCACCCTTGTCAGCTTTCCCTGAAACCTCAGAATGACGTCATAAGTAACCCCAGCAGTGCCGACTGACATTTTACTCCGATTCCACAGGCTTCTCTAACGGCAGACTGTCACTTTTCATTATTGTATGCACAGAATGTACTAATGCAAAACATTACTGACGTCAAAAGTACCAAAGGGGCACTATGTAGATGGTTTTATTCTCTAAATTTTGGAATGAAGAACTGAAACATTCATGAGGTACAGAAAAATCATTTGGACCAATCCCTTTGAAAAAGAGAAACACGACTTCAAGGCTTATTCATATATACTGCCATTCAAAAAATGTATATAATTAATAATAATAAATATTAAATAAATGAATAATAATAATAATACATTTTTAATGACATTGAGATTATCATATAAACATCCTAGATAAATGGATATTACAGCTTGTTTTCAGATTTCTGTTAGTTTATTTTTAATTTTCTTTAGTTTGGCAAACTTTTTTAGCAATCAATCCTTTCCAAATTTAGTGAGCCAAAATGGGGTAAGAAATTTATTTCAGGATATCTAACTAAGTCTTATTATCTAAAACAAAAAAAAATATCTTGTAATTAAGGATGTTAAAACCTTTTTTTAACCCCACCGACCCCAACAATCCTTCTTTTTTTTTTTTAAGTTGATTGCAATTTTGAAACCATGATTCAGTAACATCATCTTTCTAATGTCCTACTTCAGCTTTTAGCAATTTTCTGGACAAAAATTTTTCAACAGTCTCAAAGATAGGCATTGTTCATCTGTTGACAGTGATAGTCCAATTCTAAATAGTCCTGAATGTAAACTGAGATATTTTGACTCGACTGCTGGTTTTCTTGGCTGCGATGAACAGCAAGTCAGACAAATGGTTCTAATCTACCTTTTTCTGGCAGTGTTCTTTGCTTTTTCAGTCTCTCCCAAATCCCAAACAAAGCAGGGGACCCTCTGAACACATCATCATCTGGTGTAGGACCTCTGCCAGTTGTAAATGGCGTGAATGTTATGTGAGCAGACGGGCAGTCTTTTGCATGTGCTGACGCTGCGATGGCGGAAAGTCTTTCCAGCCCCGCTCACACCCCTCCGCCGGGCCACCAGCTTGGCACGCTCCTCCGCGGCAAAGAAATCGGTGGTGGCGCGAAAGAACTCCAGTAAGGCTTGGTGGCTCCAGACGATCGGGCCCTCGTCTGATGTGGAGAAGCCGCAGTGGCCTCCGTGGGCAGTCAAAAGCAGGAAAAAATGTGGATTGCTCTCAAAAAGCTCTAAGGGAAGAGTGGCCTGGTCATCCCCTCGGATGGGGTCGTCCTGGCTGCACACACACAGCACAGGAATGGCTACTTCATCTATGTCCCTCAGAGGGTCGTTCCGCTCCCAGTACGCCTCCCAGCTACCTGCTCCCTCCGCCATCTCCCCTTTTGAGCCAGAATGACAGAACAGCGCCTCCTCTATCGTCTTCAAAGAGCAGCTGGAGAATACGTTGTCTGTGTGGACAAGCTCCCCGAGCACAGTTTTATACCTGCAGTTTAATCATAATAGAGAAGAGCAGCAAAGGAAGAGTTTTGTTATCATCATCGATTCGAGCAGGCAACCTATTTAGACAGATCACAGAAATCAATAGCACTGGATACGCATCGCTAGTCGTTATGGCAACAGCATTGTATTTTAATTTGGATCACCCTGAGCTGATTTATTTTAGAAATACCTTATTGTGACCAATCCCTTTGGAAAAGACAACACAACGTTAATTTAAGTAAGGTTTCCTTTATATACTGCCATTCAACGCTCCAAAAAGAAAATGGAATTGGTATTTTTATCATTAAACTTGCAAAAGATATAAAGACTAATATTCAAAGAATATATTTTTAATTAAGTTTGCCTTTACTTCCTCTTTTTTTATATGTATTCTTATTTTCCCTTTTTCATACATGTCTTTATCCCACTTTTAAACAGTTTCTTCTTGTTCTTGTTTTTTTTAACCATAATTCATACGAAAGATTTTGTGAGCCAAAAAGGATGTTTTTTTTTTTTTTTTTACTAAAATATTGCAGTGAAAAATTGCAGGCGACGGGACATTTTGAAAACAGGATTTGATAAACAACTTTTAGTGTCCTATTTTTTACATTTTTCTTAACTTTTTTATCATGTTAACATATACATTTAAATATTTTTATACCCCAATGTGATACTGGACTGCTTTTCAATTTTTTTCTATTTGGTATATTTGATAGTGTGTGTATTGTGTATTTTTGTTGTCTAAGCCACTGATGCCTTGAATTTCCTTCGGGATTAATAAAGAATAAATCAAATCAAATCTAATAAAAATCTTCTAAAATGTTTCAACATCCTTAAAGATAAGCTCAATTCTAAATAGTCCTGAATGTAAACAGATATTTTGTGGAAACAGAGGAGCAACCCTACCTGCTGAGGCAGATTTTTTGGTAAAGCAGGAGTGCCCAGTTGAACGGCCTGGTCGGGCCACTCTCAAACCAGCTCTGGCAGCGGAAAACCGGAGACAGGCAGGCCGCAGCCGTCACATAGCTGGATGAGCCACACTCGCCCAAGTAGGACAGGAGCAGTCCTGAACCAGTGCTCTCACTCACGGCGTAGATCTGGCCCGCCGGCTGCCGGTACCGAATGTAGCGCACCGCTTCCCGCAGGTCGGTCGGGTCGCCGAACTGCTGCAGCTTGATGGTACAGAGCGGTGTCCCGTTCTGACTCCGACGGTTGAAGATCACAGGAAGGTACCCGTGACTCAAGGCTGCCTCACAGAGCTGAGGAGAAAAAACAGAAACGGTCACAGGCCAGATACAGCACACAGGGGTCACACTTGTGCATATAAACAAAGATGTTTTGCTTGAGTCTTGTCCACACCTGTAATAAGTAGTCTTGGGTTAAAGTAAAAATAAATATTCTAAACTATATGCTTTTCAATTCATTTTGAAACAGAGTGTTGCCATAAACTACCTGTTATAAAATAAAATATGCAGTATATGTGCATACTACCATAATATGGTCATTGCTACCGGGTTGCTGAATTGTTTTATCATCAGGGTTGTGTTAAATTCTGTTACTCGATGGAAGGACCAGCAACAATGACGCCAAATTCCTCAAGTTTCACAAGTGTGAAGAATCCTTATAAACAAACAATCCATCAGAGTGCAAAATATTTTCACGTTCTTTGAGTGAGAAAAAGGTAAATATATTTAGCTTGAGTTCTAAATGATACCAATATAATGTACCTAAAAATAAAGGATTCAAATCTAGCCAAGAGCAAGGGTGCTGGTGTCTTTCACAATGACTTATGGTGCTCATATGGGACAAATCTGGACTTAGACATCTCCATCCCATTCCTCTTTTTCCCTATTACTTCCTGTCATCCCGCCTTCTCTTACTATGAGCAAAATTGCAAAAAGATCAAATACAAGCAACAGCAATTCCTCTATTCTATTCATGATGGCAAATTACTTATCGGGCTAAGATGCAAATGAATATGACTTAATGTAGAAACAGGATCTGCCCAAGTACACCACAGTATTTTCATATCCATTACTTGCGTCAATTCCCTGAACAGCCAGGAAACACACTGCTTTGCGATGTGCAAATTTGGTCCAGCCTCTCGCCTGTGTGCAATGATCACGGTCTATATAACATTCCTCTGAAACACACGGAGGTGACTACAATTCAACCCCAACCAAACCCTTCAAATGTTTCTATTTTAACATATAGACTTACATATAACCATGAAACAGACACTACCATACCTATAAAACTAAAAGGGAACCATATGCATTACTTGACTGTTCTGTAAAAAAAAAAAAAAAGAAGCTGGGTCTGTTCAAATTTAAATGTGGTTACTGTAACAGTCAGTCTCTACAGTTTATCAAATATACAGTTTTTACACGCACGCGCACGCACACATGCACGCACACACACACACACAAAGTGATTGAGCAAATTATCCCAGACTACTTAGCCATGCAGAAGTGCACTATTAAAAATAAATGTTTCAAAAGTTTTTTTTGCGCAGCGATGCTATAGAAGAACCATTTTTGGTTTCAGTGAGAACCATTTTTCTTCTTAGTGTAAAAAACATTTAAAAAAAATATAAAGAACCTTTTGTGCAGTGGAAAGTTTCAATGGATGTTAAAGGATCTTCATGGAACCATTGATGCCAATAAAGAACATTATTTTTAAGAACGCAGTACTTTGACTTTTATATGGCTCTTATCTCTCTACAAAGATATCTTCCCCATGGCTGCTCTCAGTCATGCCCTACACAAAAAGGAGAAGTAGAAGAGCCTGCTAACACATTGATTATACTCACAATGCACAGCTAACAAAGTTTCGGTGAACACAGAGTACATTTCTCCAGGAATCATCCATAAAGGAGTGTGAAATCTAATGAGTTTACTTAAAGTTGCCTGGAGCTTTAGGGCTGGAACATGGAGTGAGCTCCAAATGGGCTGAGGAGGAATGACTCACTTCTGAATCTGCTACAAAGAGTCAGAGAGAAGCTCTATCATGCATGCTATAATTGCCAGAAATAATGAAAAAGTCATGCAGCATCTTCACTTTAATGCAAAACAGTCAGACTATTCACGTCACCTTACTGTACCCCAGTTTCATACTGTATTCTCAAGACTAATTTGATCCTTGCCTCAAATCGTTTCAAATTCAGACTGTGCATAATGCAGCCTCATTTAAAGTACATTTATTAACTATTTCTGTACAGTATCAGTTTCACCTGTCCTGTTTGTTAAATATGACCCCACAGAATGCATTTATCCTGGACAATATGCGGATGATCATGGTTTCATATTGTTTAGCATCAAATGCACATTAGCTGCCTGGAAAAGCCTGAAAAGTGTGTGTGTGTGTGTGTGTGTGTGTGTGTGTGTGTGTGTGTTTATAAGCACAATTTATAAAACCACTTTTCAGTCTTTCCCCATTGATTCAAGTAGACAGAGATTTGGAATTTTCAAAACATGGTTGCTAAATAAGGACTGCAACAAGATTGCGAGTTTACCATTTACCAGACATCTGGTAGTCTTTATGAAGCAACTTGTTATAAACTTAATTGACATATTGAATGTGCAATTTTTGCACAACAAAAAATCTTCAAGTACTGTTAGCCACAGATTTGAAAAAAAGAAAAACATAGAATTAGCCTTCTGGATTGCTCAACAAATTCACAGCAAAGATCTTTAAAAGTGTTTAGGAAACTGCTGCCAACATTTCTGTTGCCATGTAGTTTTTTAGGTGAAAATTGCATCCAATGGGTCTTTAGCCTCATTATAATGGCAAAAATATAGAAGCCATATTCGAATTATATATTCACTCAGCTGCATAGCACACTAAAAGGTCAAAGGTAAAATATCATAATTGGTTCAAATAAAAATGGGTCAGAGTCAGAGAACACACACAAACACACACATATATATATATATATACACTAGATATACAAATATCTAAGTATAACGATATTAAAATATCCTAAATTTTGTGTTTTGCGATATTCTCAGAAATTGTTAGCCTGTTTTCAATATAAAATAATATAAAATTATCCGAAAAGGCAAGTAGCCTACCTTTAACACATTCCTGGTGATTTTCCCATAGGAGTTGGGAATGATAAGCAGAACGGGATTTGTGGAATTACTGGAAGTCCTGCGCCTCTTGTGATGTGCTGCACCAACAACAGCCCAGTCTAACGCCACGAGTCCATCATCACTCAACTGCAAATGATCTCGGATGAAGTGCACGGGACAGTCAAACGGCCACAAAGCACCGTAGACAGTTTGTAAAGACGAACTCATTCGCCAGTTCCATTTTGGTATCGATAACGACTTGCAAAAAGTCATGCAATGTTTGAGAAGGTAGTTTGCCAGTGCAGAGGGCTTGCATATCAAAGCGACTGTGGCTGATTCACCTTGTCCCTCGAGTCTTGAGTCGCATCTCTCCGCGGATCTTTTGCTCTCGCGCCGTGGAAGCAGGAGCGTGGAGTGACTCTCCGCTCCAAAACACTTCACCACTGGCCAGAGTATGGCCATTAAAATCATTAAACAAGCAGCACCAATCCATTCCAGCATTTGAACGGCTTCTGAAGCTGCACAAACAGCCTATACCTCCAAAAGCTTCCGATGTTGGCTTAACAAACCTATAAAATCATATAAGCTAGTCAGTTTAATTGAGAGCACACTGCACAGATAGCCTAAAAATTAATGCAACCTCTGGTAGCAAGAATTTAAACTTGAAAGTTTTGAGGCAGGGTGTTTTTTATCCTCATACCCAACAATTCGCCGCTGTTCTCCAAGGTGGCACGTTTTCTCGTTATCAAAATTTATGTCAGAATAATGAGATTTGTTGCCGCCATAGTTCAAAACGAAGCTCCCTCGTTGCCTCTCTCTGTGCTCCGTCTGATTATACAATAGATTCACTTTCGCAGTCAACTCTTCACCTGCATCCGGCTGACAGACTCATGCAGCGCGTCTTCTGGCATTATTTGTCCTCATTTCAGTGGTGTGCCACGGAACAACAGCTATTGTAATGAATGATTGTCAGATAGTTTTCTGTGCAGAGTCGCATCACACACTGTCTCGAAACCGTGAATCATCCCTGATAGAGAAGGAACGCCCTCTCCAGAATATGTTATTCATCTGCAAGATACTTTTAGGCTGATGCTGTAATAAATGACTTACTTCTTTTAACCATGTTTCATGACATGTTGTTCGTTACAATATCCTAAACGCTTTGATCATTAGCAAATTTAAACAAATTCAACTCTTCTAGGGTAGGCGTAGTTTAAAGTTTTACACATAAAAAATGCACTTTTTAAAAACAAATATTAAAATATTACATCTTAAATGAATTGAAAACGAAATAGGCTAAGGTCTTCTAAAGTCGTTTTACTCTGCACGGAGTGCCTCATGGGTGTCGCTATGTTGACATCACATGATCAGCCGTTTAACACAATTTAGTTAAGGCTAGGCCTACTATAATTAGGCTACTATCTACTAATGTAATGTTTATTTTATTTTTAGCACTTTTAGCCAGCAGTGATAACATGTTTTACAGAGCAAAAACATGTAAACAAAACAAGCTAATTTAACAATAACAAACACAATATGCATACAGTCACAAGGAGTGACAAAACAAACCGTCCACTTCACAAATCAAGGACAAAATGCTGTGACATCAAATGCTGAAAGCAAACACACACACAACGGGCAAAGCCAGGTCACAGCTTAGCCAGTTAGTGAAAATGGCTCAAATTAATTACTAATTAACAAAAACGTACAGAGTCCACCTTTAAGATATTTGACGGATATTTGAATTTTGTTGCAACCATTGCTTAGTTTTGCTAAAATGAAAATGCGGTAGTTTACGTTTACGGTAGTTTTAGAGAGATAAAAAGGTTAGACATTTGATATCCACAGAAGCACATTATATATTCATATTATATTTGGATATTACAGTAGCTTTATGTGACCCTTTAATGCAAATTTAAAGGTAGTCTGATCCTTAGCAGAGAGTTCAGTTTTGGTAACTGCATTATGGCTGAATGATTGGGGGGCACAACTCCAGCTGGGTGTGTTGCCTATAGTCAGAGACTGCTGGCACCACTTGAGCTATTGTTCTCAGTGTATTCTTAATGCCTTCAGAATAGACACTGAAATTGTCCATTAATGCAGCATGTTTTATATTTAGTGCTGCAAACCAAGCATCAAGATTACAGGGGCCATGTGACATTAAGCTTTGTTTCTTTGACATTAAGGCTTAATGTCTACATGCAACAAAATCTGTTTCCTCTCAGATTTAACTTGGTCACTCCAGCGTGATTGCTGCTTTCATGTGGAACAGGGTAAATATGGAATGGGGATTATACTGTATTGTGTGGTGAATTGTTATGTGATGGAGAGATTGGGTCAAGGTGCATATGTGGAGCTGTTTGCATTATTGTTGCCTAACCTTCATTTTCTATTTAAAGAGGCCATAGTATGCCTTTTTACAAAGTCTTGATTGTGCTTCTGGTCTAGTAGAATAGGATTTGATGCTTGAATGTAAAAAAAATAAATAAAATGCACGTTACATTGTTGCAGCACCTCTCTTCTCAGTCTGTCAGTAACGCTCTGTTTAGTTCTGGTCTCTTTGAAGCTCCTCCTTCTGAAAAGTGCAATGTGCTCTGATTGGTCGGCTGGACCAATGTGTTGTGATTGGTCAACGACTTTGAGCCTGTTTTGGAAATGTTATGCCTCTTATCATAACTGATTTAGATCCAGGGTGGAAAAAACAGCGTCTCTTGGACATGACGACAACACACTAACCCTACTAACGCAACTTAACCAGGCCTCGCCCAGTATTTTTTGCATATTATGCCTTATTATTTAAATAGGGAATATTGTGACGTGTATGTTGAGAAAACTAAAAGAGGTGTTTTATGGAGTTAAGAACCACATGCTTGCTTGAATAGAGAATAACTCCGTGCTTTGTAACTTTGCAGATCTTTTTATGCGCAAACAACAATATTACACACTAAAGAAAGTTGAAAATGTAAAAAAAGTATAATATTTAGCAAGATCCTCTTTAAGGGAGAGAACTCCAAGTCTTACCTAGATACAATCCTTTCCGCGTATTGTTGTTGTCAATGGCTGTGAGTCCAAACAAATTGTGGTATTAATTTCCTTGTCGCTTGGAAATATTTAACCCAGTGTTTGCTCCATCTGTACAAAATGATTACATTTTAAATTTCATTCTTATTTTGGACATGCACAATTCACAGTATTTCTAATAAATTCCACTATTTGATTTTAAGGAAATTTTTATTTACCTTTTGTATAATAACATATTTTAGAAGTGTGTATGTCCAATGTAAAAACTGGATCCAGAAACAAAATCAGCCGAGAACCAATGGTACAATATAGACATCAAGGGAGTGTGGCAGGATGTATAAAACATTGTATTTTGGGAATGTAGGTATATTATACAAGTTTTTCCACAAGTGTCACACCCACACAGGATTCAGTGACAATGAAAGTGTCCATTTGCTATGCAGGAAGTGTTTTAGAACAATCTTTGAAAAAGAAAAGGCCGCCTCTGATTGCCTTGGGTGGACAGTGAGGAAACAAAGGATCCAAATGACAAATGAGGGAAAGGTTTTGAACAGCCATGACCTTCAGGGCACAAATCCAACAGTCTGATCCCTTCGCAGAGGCCTGACTGTATCACATTCTCCTTTTGCCCGCTCGCCCTCCTTTATGATTCCGATCTCCCTTGTATGTGATTGCGATAACACACACCTGCACTCACTGGGCCATATAAATATGATGAAAGCCTTCTATACTAATGTTTTTCCACTGCCATCGCCCATTAAGGGAGCTGGGAAGGGCTTGTCTATAGTGCCTTGAGTGCTGATTCCAACTGAAATACTAAAATTGAATCTAAGCCTGCATAATGGCTTGAATTATAGAGAAAGTACCACCGCATACAAAATAAATGAGAAATGTCCTGCTCAGGCAGCTGATCGTTCAGCAAAGTCATGCAGATTTAATTCACAGTGAGTTGAACCTGAACTGAAGAAGCATTTTAATCTTTCCGCTTTAAACTAAAATGAAATTAAAACATGCACTGTGTCAACAGAAATGTTTGCATTAGTGCACAGAATTGAAAGAAGAATGAAATAAAAAGGAAGGAATGAGTTTGAATTTAACCAAGCAGTGTCACTATTTTATTTTATTTTATTTTTCTATTTTATTCTAAAATCTATTGAAAATAAAGATGTTGAAATGAAAAAGAAAATAAATAAATATAAAAAAGTTTAAAACAATTATTAAAAAGTAAAATGATAATAATAATAATAAATAAAAGATACATTAGTAGATCAATTATTTATATATTTAATAAAACAGAATACAGTATAGGGTTAATTTAGAGGCAAGTAATATAAGTAATAAAAATAAGTAATAAATAGGCTGCTCATCACAGGTGGTGCATATTGACATTGTCATGTCTCCCTCTTGATCACTGTGGTAACTCAAACCTGACGTCACTAGTATACACTACATGGACATGCCATAAATCAGTTTCCCAGCAAAAGTGTCTAAGCACCATCATTACAGTAAACAATGAGTTATCTCCATTCCTCCACTCGTATATCACAGCCGGCGTGCTACACATGTTTATACTTGTAATGAAGCGCTGAAGAAGCACATAAATTAGAAGAAGAGGCATATACATCTGCCGTCTTCATCTGGTTGCTCATACTCTGAACCCCTCTGATCATAGACACTTTGACGTCAACTATCAGACGCACATGGCTGCTTTAGAGGAATGTAAATAAACATCTCCAGTTGATAAGCAGAAACATTCATTCTGACCCACTGCTCTGTATAGGCCTTGTTCTGAGTGAAGGTTGCAGAAATGTTTAGAATGCAGCAGTGCTGCCAGATCTCTTTAAACTGTCTGTAAGAGCAAAGGTCTATGGCAGAGCTGTAGAGCATGCAGGGACAGGCCCTCTTTGCTGCGGTGGGTTTGCAGACATGTTGCAGTGTTAACCGGCTTTAGGTGAAGGTAAATTTGAGCATCTCACTGTGGCGTGTGAGGCATTTTAACGCTTGACCACATCCTCCTTGGTGCTCTTCCTCATACACTTCCTGTTTCAAAGGACCAGCCATATTCAGACAGGTGCACTGAAGTTTCGAAGGCTTTTTTGCCTGTATCACATGAAATACGTTCTGAGGAAACTATTTTGCAAATCGCAATTACGTTACATGCCAACATATAAGCAGTGCTATTACGTTGGTCCTTAACCTAATACAGTAGCCTGGTCTCATTGTAAATACGTAGGTATTAATACGTTATTTTCAAAGATAGAAAACGTACGTTTTTGTACATTTGGATAGATGGTAAAACGTATAATATTGACGTATTTGCAACATTTAAACGTAACATTATTACGTTTTTACAGCTACAAAACGTTAACTATTTACGTATATTTCATATTTTAAAGATATCTGTATACTTTCGCTTTTAAAGATAAATGTAACAAGATCCCTTAATCTTACTCCCAAAACCTAAACATATCCATTTTATACAGAATATAAAAAGGATAAAACGTAATGGACAGAGATGTGTAGCTAGGTAAATGGCCGTTTTATTAACAATATAGCATAAAAAAAATATTTTGAGCCACTAATCCTACTCCTACTCCTAAACCTACCCATAACCATTCCTTAAAAATACGTAGGCTAACACAATTATGAAGAAAAAAAAACATAACAGACAGACAAGTATACATTTCACAATAATTTATTTATTGCGAAAATGTCAAAACCGGTAACGTTAACATTAACAAAAGTCGTTCACATGATGATGCGTTGCAGTCGCAGTCCTCTCTGGCAGTATTATAGACCTTATGTAGCCCCGCCCCTTTTCAGCGCTGCGCTCGTTGTCTTTTGACTTCCGGTCTGTATTTTCACAGTGATCTTGCATAGGTATGAATGAACTGCTCGTAAATAAGTTCCCGGTCGACATTTGTTAAGACATCTGCTTTACAATGCTTATGATAAACATTACAATGCTCATGATAACTTTTGTTAACTCTACAATAAGTAAATCCACTTCACCAGCTAATTACTCCTGGACCGCGATGCCATAGAAATATAGAGGGAATGCATTAACGTCACTTCCCCGCCGGAACACGCCCCCCTCAGCGGGACTGAGTGGCAGAAGAGCTGCTGCGTGACTGGAGTTAATAGGGGAAACTGCGTTAACGCGAGTAAAACAAACTATTATCAGTTTAAACTAAAAGTTGGACTCGATATAGTGTTCCTTACAACTTATCAAAGATCCAGTGATCCATGGATATTGACATGCAGCCAGAAATCGTGTTTCCTGACATTTATATGTACCTGATTTCGACGCCGAGGAAATAAATGAAGAAAATTTGCCTGTAAACGTTTTATATAAATACAATATAGATAGGTCTAAATCCGAGTGATCACTTACATTAATGTTATACTGTATATCATCATATCGTCCAGCCCTAAAACTTGTATAGTTTTTTGTCAGTGTTTATTTAAAAACATCCAATTATGCAGAATATAGTCTGTTCTGTAGCTTTTTGCAGTCTGTAAAAATATACAGTACCTCAGATTTCTGGTCAAATCTAGTTGTACAGTCAATCGCAAAGCTCTTTCCCGTTTTAGATGTGTTTTGTGTGATTTTCACGGCATTCACGCTGAAAACAAATGCTGCCGCTCAGTCTTTTTGCCACTTGTGGGCGTGACCGCATTCACTCCGGCCGACGGTGACGTCATGCGCATACCCTCTATACAGAGCGACCGAAAAAACGCAACTTCAAAGACAATATTCTAAAGATGACGGTGCCCACGTTTCTCTGGTGCATAAGGTCTATAGTAGTTATGTATGAGGTACAGATCAGAATTTAAGTTATTAACGTTAATCCATGAAAATGTTGAACCGAAATTCTTCATTTCAAATGTACTACGCCGACTGAAACACGGCATGTCGCAATCTGTGACGAAGCAGACGAGAGCCAATGAGCGTTTGATATCATGACCATAAAACATGTCGTAACGCTTCTTGAAGGCGCGTTTTTTGAATTTGAATTCATCATCACCACCAGCTCGGGATAGATTTGACGTTTGCGGTCGCTGCTGAGAAATGAAGATGAAGATCACTGGATAAAAGGCTGAATTTGGATCTGTTTCTTGCAAACAACGTATGGATTCTAAGATTTGGATTACATCCAAATAAAATGTATGTCTTTTGTGAATGTATCAGTATGTTGTGTTTTATTGGAGAAAATGCTTTTTGTGTAAATACACTAAATACTACAAAATGGTTAAACGGTTAAACAAGGTATTTTTAAGGTTAAAAGTGTATTCTTGAAAAGTGTGAATGCAATAGAGTCAAAACGTTTATGCCACGATTATGCATAAATAGTAATACGTACACATTTCTACGTCGGTAGATTTGTTCATACGTACATAAATTATGTTTTTATGCTGCTAACGTTACGTATGAAAAGAAACCTGGTTTTGATGTATTATGTTCAGGACAAACATAATAGCACTGCAATAGATTGGCTATATTATAATAGCACTGCTTATATGTTGGCACGTTGGCAACGTAATTGCGATTTGCAAAATAGTTTCCTCAAAACGTATTTCATTTGATACAGGGTTGCTTTTTTGGTCCACTCTTCTGTTATCTCATTGGGTGGGTGTGATGTCAAGAATGTGAACTTGTTCAAAGTAAAGTTGCCGCGCGTTAGTTTTTACAGTGGAGTACTCAGATACAGATCAAAGTAAATGTCAGGATATTTTTGCAGGCCTCAGTATCATTCATTCCTCCAACTGCACGGATATTCTCACTTGTGATAGATAATGACCATGATAATCTGTACATGTTGCCTGAGCTTCAATAAGCAGACATAAAAAAAAGCAGGAAATACTTGAAATGGGAGATTAAATGGAGATTCATGTGTTTTCTTGTGTAAATAGCATGTGGTGTACAGGTTCTATAAGTTCCTATTGAAGGTGATGTGTTATGGATCTTATTGTAACTGTCTTACCCTACCTCTAGCAATCCTAGCTGAGGTACTGCAGGCGGCTGCTTTGTAAAGGTACTGTGGTTCAGATCTCTGTGGAAACCAAAGACATAGACCAACAGCAAAAAGCAGAGCGGATGTTTTCACATGCTATTCATGGGGGATTTAAAGAGTCACAGAAAATGTCAGCTGTCATGCAGTCTGGTGTCAGACTGTAAAGTGAGTGATAGCAGTGGTGGATGAAGTAATCCTGTACTTGTGTTAAAGTGCTGATATTTTACTTAAGTGTTAAAAGTTAAGTACTCTCATATTCAAGTTGAGTAAAAGTACATAAGTACTTACATTAAATGTACTTAAGTATGAAAAGTCAAAGTACTAATCTACTAGGACAATACTTAATTTTTTTGCAATTCAAGTGAATGTCTATCGACTGCAAATCACATCATTAAAACCTGTTTTCTTTATGGAAAATGAATGGCAAGATCTGAAAAACTGATATTGTATGGGTAGGAGGAGGTGATAATTGAATTTAATTTAACTTGAAAAAGCGGTGAAAAGTGAATAACTGCAGTAAAAATATATTATGTAAAATAATAAAATAATTAATATTAAATATGATTTCATTATTATTAAATGCATATTGAATACACATTTCATTTAATATATTTAATCATTTAGCATATTAATATAGTATATTTAATACTATATCTCATATTTAATTATTAAAAATAAGTACTAAATTTTGATTTATCTTATGTTACTGTACTCATTCACTTCAAGATAATTCGAAATCGATTATAATCTTGTAATATAAGATTAAATGAAATCCCAAAATACTTTGTTAGTGTCCACCATTGGTGGTTAATTGTGTTATTTCTTAAGTCTGTCATGCAAAAAAATAATCTTTATTGGGAAATGTGTTATGACGATAGGTCAGCATTCAAGCCACATGACGTACTCTTTCTGGTTCTCTCTCTCTTTGTTCATGAAGAGAAGATTAATACACACCAGAGTGATAAATGCACTTTTTTTTTTTTTTTGATAAATGCATCTGATGAGCCATGGCAAGCCACAGATCAGGTCTCATTACAGCATGCTCTCCTCCAGAGACCCAACACCCCTCACTGGGAAAGAGTTTCAAGAAAGAGATCGATGGATCACGTAAACCTCACAATCATCCATCACAAAACAAAACCTTGTTTGCTTTTGTTGCTATATGGTTCATTTTTCAAAAACGTAGCTGTACTTCCTGTCAGTGGCCTTTGTGTGCTGTGAATGTGTGTTAAACAGAACACGACTCTGTGGGCAAGTACACACTGAATGAATGGGCTGAAAAGGGTAGGCTACTGTTTGCTGTACGATTCTGGCCAAGTGAACCAAAAGACACAAAAGGAGGGACAGAGACACAAAAAATGGAAATGGAAGTGAGAGACAGAAGGTTGCCTCTACTGATATGCACTAAAAACAAAAACTTTTTGATGAAAACTGTCAAATATAAAGGCAAATTGTGGACTGTATATACACAGACCCACATCATGATCTTAAGAATCTTTAATATGACAATTTGTCAAAAGTTGCTCAAGCTATAGGCAACTCTCTGCCAAATCACTGGGTCTGGTGTCATCCTGAAGTACATGTTCCAGCAAACCATCCAATCCCTGCAGTGTTAGTGGATTGCATTTCACCAAAGCAGAATCATGAAGTGCTGCTCCGATGGTTGTTTGTCTCAATTGTAGCACATGATCAACCCAAAACCCATGTGCAACCGAAAGCAAAATTTCATTCTCTCTCGTGATTCTACTTGAAAGTCTCTTTGTGAATGCATTGTGGGATAACTCAGATCAACCCCAGACTCTTTCATAAAAGCAGAAAAGATGAAAACAAAGTGCAATTCTGATCTGTGGTCTCTAAACCGTGATCTGTGATCTGTGGTCCATGCTCTGTGGTCTGGTGAGAACTGTGTGTGCTCCCCCTACCTGTGCCTGTACCACTTCCTGTCACCTATGCCCCCTATATACAACTATGTGCATCTAATTACTGCCACCCAGTGTCCAAAATACTAATAAAATATAATGCCAATGTAACGGAGGCCAGCTAGTAGTTGCTGTGCGAGTAAACCTCACTCCTCTGATCTTAAAAGGCTGCAGTCTTTAGCCTCCTTGTTACAGCGCCTGACTCTCATGCCGGAGACCTGGGTTCGAGGCCCGCTCGGAGCGGGTCCCAGGGTGGGGGGGTTACACCAACAATAAACATAAATGGCTCCTCTAGGGGTACAGTAAAAAAATCTCACAAGTCAAGTCAACCCCTCCGGGGTAGTTTTTGCTTTAAATACAAATAACTGTTTTTGTTTATCCCTTGTTTCCTGCACTTGAGTCCTCGCTCCTTTTACCTATCCAAATCCTGACACTCACAAATTCTGTTGTCCCAAGAGATCTATTTCTCTGTGTGGAAACTAGAACAAATCAGTCTGCGCTTCAACATCAGTTACAAAATGTGTGCAGACTGATAAAGGGTGCTGAAATGAGCTGTGACTGATGGTGTGTGTGTCTGTGTCCATAACCTCATAATTTCAAATAAATGCCGTCCAGCTGGCTTGTGGAAACTCTCCTCTTTAAACAAGGCTTCATTCTTCATGACCTGCATGCTTCTTCTGAATTTATCAGAGTCGATCTGGGTACATTAGGTCTGTAGTGGAAGGTCAAAGTGGAAATAGTGTTTAAGAAATATTTGGCCCAATATTTTAATTATTTCTTCTCTCTAACATAGGCAGAATTTTATAATTGACCTTAAAATTGATTAAAAAGTAAAAAACAATTTCTGTGTATATATTTACAGTACAACTAGAATTACTTTAAAATTATTTACAATTGTATAGCATTTTAATAATGTATATCATCTATTTATATATATATATATATATATATATATATATATATAGATAGATAGATAGATAGATAGATAGATAGATAGATAGATAGATAGATAGATAGATAGATAGATAGATAGATAGATAGATAGATAGATAGATAGATAGATAGATAGATAGATAGATAGATAGATAGATAGATAGATAGATAGATAGATAGATAGATAGATAGATAGATAGATAGATAGATAGATAGATAGATAGATAGATAGAGGTAACACTTTTGTAAGACTGAAGAAAACTGGTTGAAGGAATCAACCTCACCACAGATCTATAAGGCAAAGGACCTTGCTTGCACATTAACATTTGAACATCTCACACACACACACACCCCGCACCCCCCTTCACCTTATCTACATTTTCTCTCTCTCTCAGTCAGTAACACTAAAAAACGCACACAAGTATATATATGGTTTAATGTGAATGATTATTGTGTTTAGTATCATTTTGAAGGTCTCAGGGTGGCTGGTAATAATGTCTCATTCCCAAAGAAGTAAAACAAAAGGTAATAAGGTTTTTAAGAGTTTAGAAATAACTGGCACACAAAGGAATGTGGTCTCTAGGCACTCCCAAAGGTGTAAATTCATGAATGCTAATTTCCACTGTTCTTAGCAGATGGTCAACTGCTACCCCTAGTAACTATGGTGGGGGAAAACAGTAAATTTCCACTAAACTCATGTTTTACATATCAAATAAGGTCTGGCTATTTAAAGGAAAATGCAACAAGAGCTCGGGGCTGCATTTTCTGTATCAGATCAGCCCATGATGCTGTGTCTTAAGGCTGAGCATTCATGTAGTTATGTTGGGTAAAGTTCTTTGTTCTAGAAACATTTGATGGTTTGCATTGATTATCTTTAATTTGATTATGGAATTGTAATGATACATTTACCTGACATAATAAATTGTTATATTTGATTATTCTAACAGATTTTGACTTTATTTGCATTAGAGTTAAAAGGAATAGTCAAACATTAACGTGTATTTAATGATGCACAGATATCATTGTTAAACCTTTTTCATTTTATGGAGTCAGATGAAACGAGTTCATACATAAGATTAAATGTGTTGCATTTAATTGAAAATCACTTTGCCATGGGAAAGACGGAACACGTGTGAAACCTTCACCTGTAATCGAGTACCCCTATTGGATCGATTTAGCAGGCCTTACACTTTACAATAACAGTACATGAATAATCATACTAATACCTGAATTAATAATTACTTTACTATGAACTAATGATGAGTTAAGACATGTACTAATGAAGAACTAACCTTAACTACGACATGAGTCATATGAATTCCTGCATGAATATACCATCTTAACTACACGTTAGTACATGCTTGTTAATTAATGTAGCCTATTAATTAACAATTTTGGGGTAAACTAAATCAAACATGCTCTAGATTAGAAGAAAGATGTATTAAAAGGGCACAATGTAAAATTCTTCATGAATTTGCCACCAGCAACTGTTACAAACATCATTGAATGACACTAGATGTCTTGCAATATTTACATTTAGCCTTACTCATTGAACACACAATGATGCATTCATCATTAAAAACAATTTAATCTCATTCCGTTTTAAGTGATTCCACTGCTGCCATCAAGAGTGAAATGCCTACACTATTAAGCAGCTGCAGTGTTAGCACAGATGATGGTTATTTTTGTGGTTATTTTGTGGATTGCTTTACTGTCTTCATATCATAATGCAGTCGGATGTTAGTCTTGTTTTCTTGCTCTACTTTGGGGCCACTATTGCCCTTTCAAAATGTGTCCACTTTCCTCCTACCGTTCAGTTCCTTCTCCATCCAAATTTGGGCACAGCACCTCTGCTCTTTCACTTCCACTTCCACTTCAAAAGCACCAAATGATATCTGATTTAGAAGAGCTGAATATGTATAGAGCATGTGTAATTGATAACTTTTTAAAGATGTACTCTTGAGGGCCAAGACAAGAAATGACAAGTCATGAATTCAATGATGAGTTATTAATAATGTGCCCCCTCAAGAAAAGTCATGACACAGTGATGCATTAACAAGCCATTACTTTATGTTAGTGTATGGTTAGTTAATCATGAGTTAGTAATGTTGTGCCCCCTCAAGTAAAGTCATGACATAATGATACATTAACAAGCCATTAGTTGATTTTAGTGTATGGTTAGTTAATAATTAATTAATTATGATGTGCCTCCTAAAGTAAATTCATGACACAATGATGCACTTACAAATCATTAACTAAAATATGAATAAACATATACAATAAGAGCGCCATCCTTATTCCTTTACACCCATGGTACAAAAAAAAAACAAAGATAAAAAATATGTGTAGTTCTTTTATTTTTATTTGTACAATTATGGACTTAAAAGAAAGTCCAAACATACCTGTAAAGACCCGCATAAAACACGTTTACATGTAAAATAGGGAATAAGCTATAAGCTAATGCTAATTGAAGCATATATATTTAAACAACAAAAAATACAGTTAATTACTGTACATAACCTCCTGAAACCTCCCAAATACAACATACATGCAAACATGCCTTTAATTATTAATTCTGTTAACCAAAGAAGTCAACATTTGCGAGATTAAAATGCCATCATTACCAACACAACCAACGCCGAGCGAGCACAGAGTGCGCCACTAATGAGTGTCCCACCAGAAACAAACCCTACATACTGTAGTTCCAGGAAGAAAAGTAGCTATTACTAAACATAGGCCTAAATAAACTATAAAAATCAGAAAACGGTTTAGATCAAATTAAATGTATTCAAATTTACCAAAGAAATCAACATTTAGGATCCTAGCGCTTCTAGGTTGTACGACACACGCATCACACACATGACCAGCGTCGGCCAATAGTGAGCCTACGTGTGAAGTACAACCTAGAAGCGATGCGCACATAGACAGTTAAGAAATGGACACAGCGACCCCATACACTTCAACGGAGAAAAGTGAAGTCAATTAGAAGCACTCACTTCCTGATTGCCAAGCAAGCGCACTGCGCAGGCTCAAACTGAGCTTGACGACGTAGATGTGACGTGAGCAACCTGTCTCACAGTTGTACGTCTTCTAGTATCTGTGCCAAGAGGAATCTGAATCATTCCCTTCCGAATCTTGTAGAGACGAAGAGCGTGAGTAGGAGCTGTCCATAGGGTTGCCACCTGTCCCGGTTTTACCGGGATTGTCCTTCTTTTTAATAACCTGTCCCGGGAAATGTATGCACTCTCCCGGGACACTGAATGTCCCGGTTTTCGAAAGGCTACGTGAACATGTATGTTCAAACTGTGTAGCGCGCGCATGGCAGAGAGGGAGAGAGCGAGAGACCTTGCGTGTGTGTGCTAGTGTGCGTGTGTGCCTCAAGAAGCGCATAAAGCGCATGTAATCGGACTGTGGTGGACGCTTGCTGCACGGCACAGAGGCGCGGGCGCGAACACTTGCGTTTTTCTATCAACAACTTAAAGGGTCATGAAACCCCCCTCTTTCAGCTCAAGTCTAGCTCACAATCTTTTTGAAAAATGCAACTTAAATGGGCGTGGATGGCTGTGAGAAGGGGTGTGGTAAGGCCATCACTGTCATTGCCAGAATGCCATGCATATCGACTGTCACTAAAAGCAGTGGTAAAACGTGATGAAATGCTATTTTTTTTTTTATAGCTGGCAAAGTTAAAGTCTTATGAAATACGACACTTTATTATTGTCCTTTCAAAATTAACTGAATGCCCTGCAATATTAGCCTAGTAAGCCTACAGTAATCGTAATTCTATTGAGAACATATTAATGTAGGCTACATGTATAATTATAATGTCATTATAAAATATATAGTTGTTTATAGACACTATACATATATTTGAAAATGATTAAATTTCCGCTTAAAAAAAACGTTCCATGCATAGCCTAGATCTACGCGCCCCCTGAACCCCCATAATAAAGAGGGCTCTGTGGAGGTGGATGACTTCTCATTTTAGACACACACACACACACACACACACACCTCTGAAGGGATAGAAAAGTCCTCGGGACTTGGTACCGCATCACGCAAGACGCAACCTGCATTGGTTGTCAACAAGGCGAAGGCCACCATTCTCCAATTCTCGAAGCTCAAAAATGTTTGCGGCACACACGTTTAGATGTGTTCGTGGTTGATGGAAAACCAACCGCCTGGAGCCAGAGTCTAGCCCGGGCAGCATCGCGGGGAAACATATTCAACCCAATTGGACTTTTGCACCACGAAAACAAACACTTGCGTGCGTCCCATGATTGCCTCTCTCATCTACTATGCGATATCACAGTTTGACATGTCTGTCACTGGAAAGATCCACATGGTGTCATGAATAATTAAGAAACAGTGTCTTCTCATAGGATATGAAAACTCAGTCTCATTAATAATTATGAGATACCGATGAGTCATCAACGCACTATACTGTGCTCTGTCACGTCACAGCCTGCGATGAAGATTTTAAACCCGGAAGACGAAAATAGCGGAAAGAAACTAAAATTTAACCATTTTCACCCTACTATTAAATCTAACAGATGCTAACATTGTCTTCAATGGTGTTCAACACACATACCTCTGATAAAATCTCAGAAAATTTGGTTTAGGGTTTCATGACCCTTTAAAATAGGCCTACTCTATCATTTCTGGTCATAGAAAATAAACATCATTCGCAACTACTTTTATTTGTGTAAACTCACAATAACATGAAAACGTTGTGCTTTTGTAAAATAAAATAAAACAATCAGTCGCGCTCTTTTATGGTCTCTGTGAACTGGATCGCGTCTCAAAAATGAACTGAAACAAGCCTATGTAGGCTAAAGCATGAAATATCCACTTTTAAACGAACAAATTCGAATCGAAAGAAAATACAGTCTGATTATGTAATCCATATGAATTTCGTATCTAAAGGCGCCGCATCCGTTTTACAGCGGAGATGGAGGTATGTTTCCAGCCGATTTAGAAAATATAGTTTATTAATAAACAATTAAAATGCCTCGTTACTTTTTCAGAAACATTTATTATTAATAGCCTATATATCATCTATAGCCTTAGAAATCTAGTGTTTGGCCTTAGAAAACCATTTTGTCCATATACCGTATATACCCGAATATAAGACGACCCTGAATATAAGACGACCCCCCCATTTTCCAGACTTATTTTGGGGGGGAAATCTTGTTTTCAACAGAAAATAATTTTAAGAGCAAATTTCCGAGGCATTGTTCCAAATGCCTCGCATCACCTGTGCCTCGTGTAGAGGCCCGCTCGTCAGCGGAGACCGGCACATATGCGGTCCTGATTGGCCATGACTGCGGCTTCCCTGAGTGCGACGGGATGGATTTAATCACCCTGCGGGGTCGTCTGTCCGTTTTCAACGACGATCCGGCTCCCACTCTCTCTCTCTCTCCCTCTGCTCGAGCCGCGCAAGACAAATCGCCGTTCACAGAGGATGCTAGAGCGGACGGAGACACGCGACCTGTTCACATACCTGTTCACATATTGCGTCTTTTGCGCGCTCAAGTTCGTTAGTTCAAATGTAGGCGCGCGGGATGCGCGCTCACAATGGAAGCGACGCGCTCGTTTTTTCCAAGCGCGTCCGCGCCGCATCGAGATCCTCCTCGGCGCTCTCGTAAGTCGACGGTGCGGGAGAAAAAGGCTATCAATCGATTCCTCCACTCAAATATAAGATGACGCTGTATATAAGACGACCCCCCCCCCATTTTTCAGCCTATTTTTAGGACAAAAACCTCGTCTTATATTCGGGTATATACGGTAATTTGTGAATATTTTAAATGTTTAATAAAGGGGCAAAAAGTCATGAACAAAAATCTGAAAATACGTGAATATAGGCTATATTTTTGCGCACCATTCGGTGTAGACCATAGGCCTACAGTTCAAATTCAAATTTTGGTGTTCAACCGTTCATTTTTCAATTACGGGTTAATGAAATGGATGCAAAAGTACACCGACCAATGGGTCATTTTAAAGCTTGTTCATGATTTCAATATGTTTAAACGAGAAAACAAACCCCCCAAAAATACCAACCGACCCCCCCCCCCCTTTTTCAGACATAGGTGGCAACCCTAGCTGTCCATGAGCTCGCAGCAGGATCAACTTTGCAACTCTATGGGCTTCTCCCTTGACTTCATGCCTCCACGTCCCCCCGATTGTCCGCAACCTTCTCATCCTGTCTATACGGTAATTTCTGTACTGTGCGACAGAGAGTCGCGTGTTATGACGCAATCGTTAGCCTATTTTTACAAAAACTGCTTCTATGGGGCCATAACGTAAGATACAAGGTAATGGAGCCTTTTATACATTGTCGTGTTTCTTTAGAAATAAACAATGGACAAATGGAGTCTTTAAAAGCCTCAGATGTAAAGTTATTCACTGTCAAAGTGACGCCAAAATGAATGGGAGTCAATGGAATGCTAACAGCAGGTGAAGGCTTGTTAGCCAATGGCGGCCACCGGGGAGACTTCAGTTTCCGGCTGGTGGATTACCCCCTTGGCTGCGCAGTTACACTACGTGAACTATCTCGAGGCCCACAGAGAAGGAAATGAATACTTGAATAAAGTCGTTATTTTGTGTTATGTTTTTTTGCACATAAAAAGTATTCTCGTCGCTTGATAAACTTAATATTGAGCCACTGTAGTCACTTGGACTATTTTAACGATGTCTTTAACTTTTCTGGGCCGGCAAGTGTCAATCCCTTAGAAGCCTATGGAGGAGTGATCCAGCTCTCAGATTTAATAAAAAATATCTTAATTTGTGTTCCGAAGATGAACGAAAGTCTTACGGGGTTGGAACAACATGATGGCGAGTAATTACTGACAGAATTTTCATTTTTGGGTGAACTAACCCTTTAAGGGTTACTCTTCCTTGGTTCATGATTAGTTCATATATTCACTAATCATGAGTTAATGTTGAAGTAACTATTAATTCAGGTATTACAAGATTATTCATGCCCTGTGAGTACACCCCTCACATTTCAGCAAACATTTCAGTATACCTTCTCATGGGACAATAGAAATGAAACTTGGATAGATATTAGAGTAGTCAATGTGCTGCTTGTATAGCAGTATATATTTACTCTCCTCTGAAAATAACTCAACATACAGCCATTATTGTAAAAATAGCTGGCAACAAAAGTGAGTAAGTGAACATGTCAAAACTGTGTCCAAAGTGTAAATATTTTGTGTGAGCACCATTGTTATCTAGCATTGCCTTAATCCGCTGACAAGCTGACCTTCCGCTTCTGCAACCTCTAATGCTGGCAGCACTCATGCGTCTGTTTTTTGAAGCCAGCTTCTGCACCTGAAGCACAGCACGAGGACTCAACTTCTTTGATTGACCCTTGCGAGGCCTGTTCCTATTGGATCCCATCTTGAAAACCTCTGCATGTCCCTGGCCTGGGCTGTAACTCAGTTTCAGGGTGTTACCAATCTTCTTATAGCCGTCAACTTTGTGGAGAGCAACAATTCTAATTCTCAAATCCGGTGCCATGTTGAACATCCAGTGGTCAGTATGAGAGAATTGTACTCAAAGCTCAAATTTTAACTGCTCTAATACAAGATACACTAATTTGTATGGTCCTGTCAAGCAGACAAAAACATGAAAATGGTGAATAGGACATGGCTTTGCATGGTTAAACAACATACAGCTATTATCACTTAGGGTGTACTCACTTTTGTTGCCAGCTATTTTGACAATAATGGCTGTATGTTGAATTATTTTCAGAGGACAGTCAATATTGTTATAGAAGCAGCACAGTGACTACTCTAAAATATATCCACGTTTCATTTTTATAGTATTGTCCCTTGAGAAGATATACTAAAATGTTTGCTGAAATGTGAGGGGTGTACTCACTTTAGTGGGATACTGTATATATATATATATATATATATATATATATATATATATATATATATATATATATATATATATATATATATATATATATATATATATATATATATATATATATATATATATATATACAGTATCTCACGAAATATACTGTTTTTATTAGGGGACTATTATTAAGTTTTTTATTTAAAATTCAATTTACTTTAAAAAAAAAAGATTTTTATTTTTATTAAGTTATGTTATGCAATTCAAAATATTTAGTTTTTCTGGAATGTAGTGAGTCAAAAGTAAAATTAAATCAAAGTAATAATGCCAAGCTCCAAAATGACAAAAAGTTCCAAAAAAAATATCATAAAAGTGACCCACACGACCCATGCAGTATATTCCAAGTCTTAATTCAAATGCCATTTTTGCGAAACAGGCTGAAAGTCGTCCCCTCCACTGTACTTCTCAAATCAAATTAGGTGTCAATGATGTAGGTGTGACATCATGGTGTTTAATCACAAGACACATACTAATCAATTGTGTTTGCGGCCATTGGTGTTGGTGTGCCATTGTTGAAAACTAAATATTTTGGTCTTTTTCCTAGACTAAGCTGTCATATGACTTCAAAAAACGTGGAATCCAGTACATAAGTCGATTAAACCACTTTTATAATACTTTATAAATAACCATGCATTTATGTTGTATGGAAAGGAGAAGCTTGGACAGTCGTTTGTTACATTTCGCAAATGCATAGGATCAAAAACCTCGCAGGATCAAAAACCTCCATGTGAGCTGAATTGTGTAATCATGTCCTTTGGGTCAGCTGTTCTCAGCAAAAAAAACCTCCCTGCTCACTCTCTCTCTCTCTCTCTCTCTCTCTCTCTCTCTCTCTCTATTACAGTGGTGAAAATATCAGGGACTGAAACTTCAAATCAAAGCAACAAAAAAAGAAAGAAAGAAAGCATAAAAGCCTTGGCTTAAAGGGATGATTGGTGTTGGTGTGCCATTGTTGAAAACTTAAAATTTTGGTCTCCCCCATCAGTATCCAGTGCTGCAGTCAGGGTGACAGAATGAATAACACATCCTCTCCCCATTCTTTTCACAACACAATAAGCTAATCAAATCACAACCCCAAACAACAGAAAAAAAAACTTCCCATTAGTTTATCTCACTCATCTGAACGTGCCAGTGAACATGTCAGCTGTCTGCTACCCAACTGAGTGCTTTTCCTAAATTATTTCTTGGTGCAGTCATGCACTCACATATATGTCCACCGCGCACTCTCAACTCAACACCCCCTGACTCAGTGACGCACAAATGAAGGGAATAGAATGAAATGGCTCTCGCGGGTGATTTCGAACTGACTCACATTTGCCTCCCCCATCATTTCTTCTTCAATGCATTTATACTATGCCGTCATGAAGTGATTAGTTTGTTTTCAAAATACTTTCTGTGAGATTTGACTTTTGTGCTTTTTGTGCTGTATTTGACTTTCCCGTGTAACCGAGACTGTCCCTAAAGAGTAACTTGCTGCCCTATCTGTGACAAGGCAAGAGAAACACAGTCCCACAGGACACACATGATAAGGCTTTCCCTTGCTCTTACCCCAACACTCACACATCAGGCAAACATGATAAAGTGTGACAAGTGTATGTTGTTTTACTGCACTGGCATTTTAATTGCTGTTTTAAGTATAAATAAGTGAAAAAATACACTTATATTCAACATACAATACATAAAACAAATCTTAATACGCTGATTTCACGCAGCAGCCATTTTGAAATGCCTCCGGTGGGAAGAAAACCGGAAGTGTCGCATTTAATCAGTCGTGAAGGCGATGGCGTATTATTGTGTTTAATGTAGAAATTAGTTATTCTAAAATTGTACATACATTTCTTTCATATTTTAGACTATATACAGTGAAATTCATTTATAAATAAAATAATTTTTTATATATAATTCAGAACGTAAAAAAAGAAGCAGGAACGAACTATATACATATCCTATATTGGATATTAACATACAATAGTGTAAATCGCGGCAGCAGCTTCAGGTTGGTAGTCCAAGATACTGTTGTCTATCTGCACTTCCGGGGTTCTTCCCACCGGAGCCTCGCTTTCGATTTCAAAATGGCGGCTGCATGAAATCAGCGTATATGTAGTGGCAGAGATTTTTCATTGATTATTTCTGCTTGACATTTATGAGTCAGTCACTGAATCACTTAGGCTATTCAAACGGTTCATTTAAAATACTGATTCATTCAGGAACGCAATAAGCCTTTAAAAGTGAATCATTTGTTCTTTTAAAAACACTGATTCTCGCATGAGGAAATATATATTTCACTGTTGTGTGCTGCTCAGAGACGTGTGGGATTAATAATGTTGTTGCATTGTGTGGAATTTTTGTTGGTGGAGCAAAAATAATGTAACTGGCAACATTGTGTCTAAGATGAGATATTGCTTAAATATACACAACCGTTCAAAAGTTTGGGGTCAAGAATAAAAAAAGAAGAAGAAATTAATACTTTTATTCAGCAAGGATGCATTAAATTGACCAAAAGAGAGTGACAGTAGTACATAGTTATTGTTTTTCAAATAAATACTGTTCTTTTGCCTTTTCTATTAAACAAAGATGCCCGCAAAAAATGATCATGGTTTCAACAAAAATTATTAGCAGCACTAATTTTTCAACTGTGACATTAATAATAAGAAATATTTCTTGAGCACCATTTTAGCATTTAAAAATGATTTCTGAAGGATAATTTGACACTAAAAACTGGAATAATTCCAATTAAAAAATAATATATAGTAAAATAAAAAGATTATTTTAAATTCATTGTAATAATATTTCATAATATGAATCATTTTTACTGTATTTTTTTTTTTTCAAATACAGCCTTGGTGAGCCTAAAAGACTTATTGAAAGTCTAATCTAACCACCCCCAAACTTCTGAATGTATATAGTGTGTTGCATTTAATAATTTCAACAGGCTACAGTAGATTATTCGAAAACACTATATGAATCATGTCAACCTTTACTCTAAAAAAATCAAACGCTTTTCAACCTCAGTTTAACATTCTGCTTTCCCAAAGTTATATGTCTTAATAAGGAAACTACTGAACTCATGCTAAAGGGCATTGTTGCCTCCTAGAAAACGAATCTCTACATCCATCTCCCTGGCCTTTTACACAGAGAAATCAACGTCATTTGAAAGCTTCTCTCCCCTCATCTGATGGTGAGGAGGATTTCTAAAAATATCCCCCGTGAACACGTCCCTAGTGTAAACGCCACTCTTTAACACCACTGCCTTATGTGTAATAGGTCGATCTTAAGATTGACAGTACAGTACATTGCGCTCTCACTGTAACTTTAACCTCCCTGACACAATTCCCTTTGTCATTGCAATCTGCTCATCTATCTGATACTGAGATGGTAAGCCTCTCCCTTTCATTTTGTATGGCTCGCACATAAACCCAGAGCCTTCCGGTAAGAGATGTTATAGGAAACTTTGCATGGCACACTCTAAATTTAAAATAGGATTGAGTGTATGACATCATAGGTGTTAAAGAACTCTCACCAGGCGACTAAGGCCCCGTTCACACTGCAGGCAAAAGTGGCCCAAATCTGATTTTTTTGGGGTCAAGTGACCAGGTCAGACTTCTTCAGAGGTAGTGTGAACATTCAAATCTAGCCCAGATCTGATTTTTTCAAATCCGATTTAGACCACATACATATGTGGTCCTGAATCAGACCCAGATCTGATTTTTTTCAATGCAGCCGCAGTGTGAACAATCAAGGCGGATTTGATGCGACTTTTGCATCAATCTACGTCGACATTTGTCACAATTATGCACCGGCGAAGCCCTAGACACAACAGACACAGACAGTTAGGGCTGGGACGATTACCGCAATACCGCGGTCACGTAACTCCAACGTAACTTATCAAAAGATGGAGCAAATCCCTTTCGCGAGTTGGGGAGCACAATGTTCCATGACACATAGCATTACATTCGTATTAGAGATGCGCGGATGGGCTATTATTATTTCATCCGCAACGGAACCGCAGCACAAAACTCATCATCTGTCCGCACCAACGTTTTTTGATCAATTTTCGTTTTTTGAATTTTTTGATCAGTTTTAAGGTCTATGAGCGATGCAAGGCGCTGCTGCCGCGAGGCTAGAAAGCTCCTGGCTGTTCTAGGAAGGAGACTGCGCATGCAGCAAAGATATTTAAAGGCTAAAGTCCCTAGTATAGCCTATTGGCTATGTTGTATCCTCAGAATATCAGCAGTGAACTCCGTCTCCGATGGGCGCACGAGTTTCGGTTCATTTATGAGACGAGCTCTAGTTCACGCGCAAGAGATCGCACCGTCGCTTCCACATCGTCCTGATTATATGTCTGCTATATTTGTATAATTCCAGGCAATTAGTTAATGAAACAGTGATTAAAATTAAGATACAATTTATACAAAACGAAATTTAATTTAATGAAAGGCTTTCTACAAAACAAAACTTAATAAAGTGGTCAAAATCATGTCTGACCCATCTTATGATCCTATCTTAGTCATGGTGTTCACTTTTCATATAATCGACATAGATTAAATAAAAAATAAAATTATATTATGTTAACATAAATATGGAATATAATTTTTGTAATTAAGACATGGTGTTCATCATAAGGTGTTCATCTTTCATTTCGTTCAACATCATAATGTATTCTCCTGAAAATGATGAATTCAATGCGAATGTATCTGAGAATATTCTTAAATAAGGAAATCTATTCAGTGATTGGTTCATGCCAAATTACAGCTTAATGAAAATTGGACTCTTTCAAATTGTGCTCGTTTGTTTTCGGATGTAGGTGAAAATATTTAACAAAGTCTGTCTAGAAAAAACGCCTTCTGGTGAGTGCGCGGAAGTCTGTCTCGGGGGGGTTCCATTCACAACCATTATGAAATAAATGCGAATATGCTTACTTCCTCCATAACCTCCCGAACTTTAGTGCAACCGCTTGCTGCGTCTGATGTCGTTATTGTTCTTTTGCGCATGCCGGTTAGTTTGAAACCTCAAACAGTTCACACTGCAATCAGATATAGGTCACATTTTAAAAGGTAATGTGAACAGCCAATCAAAAAATCGGATCTGAGCAAAAAATCAGAATTGAGCATTAGGACTTGCGGTGTGAACGTGGCCTAATATCTTCTCCCACGGTCCCACCAATCAGAGCTCCGATACTAACAGGTGAATTGTGTTAGGACTCATTAGCACAGCACACCATCTGCTTTTTTAGCTTCCTGTATATTCCTGTTCTGGGAACAAATAGCAAGCTCTAAAAACCCCCCACTGCTGGGAAAAAGTGATGGACAAAGGCCGAGTCGTCACAGAAACATGCTACTTTACATGTGATATAGAGAAAAACAAGCCAGTGATGTTTTTAGTTTTAATCAGAACCGAAAAGAACATTATGTGTAATTAGTGTTACAGGACCCTTCTGCTAGACAGATGATAACTTGATAGCTTGTTTTGTTCCACTCAGTGGGGCACTATGTGGCAAGAGGACAGTACATTCGATCATGGCAGTAATTGCATGAGTGCTGCTGGCAGTAACTCATGCTGTCATACTGGAAAGACAGCGGCACCTAATGCACTATAAAACCACATATAGAACCATGTTTTGAAGACACTTCCCAGCAATCTCTGCTGAGGTCTTTATGTTGACACGCAAGTTGAATGAACAAACGATATGACAACAGCTCCAAATGATTGTGTTTAAGGTATTTCATTGAAAAACATTAGTGTTCTGAGGAACACTGGTGTCTAAAGCACAAACACTGTTTTAACTGAAATAATACCTTTCTATATTGTTTGAAAGGCCTGCATTTTGGGGGACTGGGGAGGTCTTTATTTTTTCACTGTAAAAAATCTGTGATATTAAATATAAAATAAATGGAGCAATTCCAAGATGGCAGTTGTGGTTGCTAGAACTTTACTGGAAAAAAATATATAGTTTTTACTTTGTGTGAGGGAAAAAAAAAATGGTTTCACAGACAGGGTTTAGATTAAGCCAGGATTTGGCCTTAGTTCAATTAGGGAATTTAGCTTTTAAAAATGTATCTTGGAAAAAACATTACTGGTGTGCATCTTGAGACAAAACAATGGCATTGACATATATGTCAGTTCAAGTTGCTTTCCATTAAAACAGCTCAAACATGCATTTTAGTCTGGGACTAGACTTAAAACCAGGGCAGAAAGTTGTTATTGACAGTGCTCACATTCAAATTTCATTTATGCAGTGAATATATGCATATTCAAACTTGGCACGTTTGCAGTTACAAGACGCATAAGAATCGTTTGGCTATATATGAATTGGAATATAACATGCAAGTAATTCGGGCTATTATTAAAGGGTTAGTTCACCCAAAAATGAAAATTAAGTCATTAATTACTCACCCCCATGCTGTACCAACCCCGTAAGGCCTTCGTTCGTCTTCGGATCACAAATGAAGATATTTATGATTAAATCTGAGAGGTTGATCACTCCTCCATAAGCTGCCTAAGGGAATGAAACTTGATGGCCCAGAAAGCCACTGTTGTGACATGGAATATTTAAACATTTTCTTTAATGACTTTCTGGGCCGTCAAGTTTCATTCCCATAGGCATGTAGCAGTCATCCACCTCTCAGATTTAATCATAAATATCTTCATTTGTGTTCCGAAGACAAACGAAGGCCTTACGGGGTTGGTACAGCATGGTGGTGAGTAATTAATGACTTAATTTTCATATTTGGGTGAACTAACCCTTTAAGATTAAAGTATTGTATTGATGTATTTAAAGAGCAGTGTGAACATTCTGCTAAACATCTCTTATGTTCCACCAAAGAATGAATTTGGAATTCACAGAATTTAATTAACAGAATTTAAATTTGAACTATCCCTTAAAGTGCTTCAGCTAAGCAACAGATCAGTCTAAATGAAGGAATCCTGTGAGGACACATCTTTAATGTGCACTATTTGTTCAACTATATTCATTTCATCTGCTTTTTCTACATGATTTGCTAAATTTGTTCTCCGCTTGAATCGCCAAATGTCCTCTGCCTGGCCAAAGTGTGCAGACTCACTATATGAGCATGCTAAAAATAGCAAATGAATTCATATCTTCTCATCTTGCATGAATAAGCAAAATGTGTGTGTTGTGTGTGAGTGTGTTTGACCTAAGGGGAAATTGCCCTTGCCAATACCGAAAAAGGCACCGGTCTAAAATATGAAAATGCAATAAAAAGGAACATAATGTGCTTTTTCTATCTGGTTAGATGAGAGTGGCTGTTCATAAACTTTATTAAGATCATCAACAATTAAATTAGTTCATTTCTTCTATAAAGCAGTTCTGCAAAAAATTATGTCATCGTCCAGCTCAGTTCTCACTCAATAAAATGGTTGAATATTAAGGATTCAACAATATTAAATATGTGAAAAATAGGGTTAGGGTTATTTTTCACATACACCATCTTACATTGTTGCAGAACCTCTCTTTTCAGTCTGTCAGTAACGCTCTGTTTAGTTCTGGTCTCAATGAAGCTCCTCCTTTCCGAAAAGTGCAATGTGCTCTGATTGGTCGGCTGGACCAGTGTGGTGTGATTGTCAACCGCAACAGCATGTTTTCGGAAATGTCACACCCCTAACCATTTCAACACACTTTGGCTGCATCCAAAATTGCATACTCCCTTGATATGAGTAGGTATTTATTTTGAATACAGTAAGTAATCACTTCACAACCACTAAAAAAGTATGTTCAATATAGTATGAATGTGTGTTGGATGAATGTAATCGTACTACATTAGCCATGTTGTCATTATTATGTGACCTACCAGCGTCAGTTATGTTGCTTCACTACCATTCACAAATCCTCATGGGATAGTAAAGTGTCCATCGTCTGCACACTTCAGAAACTCGCCGGAAGAAGTAGGTCATCTGGGTACTTTTTGCTGACTCTTTTATGAATACTGTGAATTCAGACATACTTCTTTTGTCACATACTGTTTTTCGCCTACTATATAGTAGGGTAGTATGCAATTTCGGATGCAGCATGTAAAGCAACTCAACCAGGCCTCGCCCCTTTTTTATGAGTATGTATTGGGCAGGAATTATTTAAATGAGGAATATTGTGATATGTATGTTCCCGGAAGAAAACTCAAGAGGCAATTGAGGCATTTCAGTGAGTTCAGAAACAGTGCTTACTGATATGGAGAGTACTGTAACTCCCTTTGGAGTGGACTTTGTGCTTAGTAACTTTGCAGACCTTTTTCATGCTCAAACAGCAACATTACACACTAAAGAAAGTTGAAAATGTAAAAAAACATAATAGGACACCTTTAGTATTCCAGTTCTGTCCTGAACTGTTCTTTAGAAAAGCATTTTATTCCCTTAGAACAGTAAGTTATCAAATTGACTTGTGACCTACATAATGAGCTGTTTCTTTCTGTGCCATGTGACAGAGATAAAGCCCTGTTACAGGGCTTCCTGCAGCACGGTCACTGTCAACTGCTATTTCATTAACCCAGCACGTTTCTGAACAGCTCAATTAATCTCTCATGTACACAATCTTGCATCCTCATGCACAAAAGCACACTTGTGCCATCTAATATCCAAACACTCACTCCTACTTCCTCTGCTGAAACAAACACACACAACTGCACGCACATTCTCTCCTATCTCAGCCTCTGGATCCTGTGTACTTTAATTTGTTTCACTTGGAGTTATTTGTGTCTTCACTAAAGGATGCTTCAGTCTTTCGGCTGATAACTTATGGTTCTCTCTTGCTCCTTCACATAGCACAGACTGAAAAATGATACTCCCCTCTGCTTTTTTTACTTCCAGGACAAGAGGACAATTACTCTATTAGGACAAAATGTGCACGCAACGAGATCTGTAGTTTTAACAGGGTTTGCATGAAGGCACTAAAGCACTAATGGGCCTTGTGCTCTGCCAACAATGTAAAAGAGTGAATTAAGATGTCCTTTACAACAAAACAAAGGGGCTGGTATCAAATGTCCTGAATGCATTCAAAACCACAAGAGCCCTCTGTGCAGAGTTTTTCTTAAGCCGGAGCACACTGTACGATTTATAATAGTCCTTTACGACTGTACGAGCATGTTCCCCGGTATAAGCCATGTGTCACAGACACTTATTCTTAGTTTCATTATCATGGACTTTTAGTTTGTTTTCACTAGTTTTCTGTCTTTGCAGTTTTTGAACACCAGCCACCTGCAATCCCTGCTGTACCCTAGAGAGTTACATGACTTTCGCACTGTGGATAGATGGATCCCCATCACAGTGAACGAAGAGGAGGATTACAGCAGCCTCGTCCAGCCACACCTCGCAGAAGTCTCGCAGCCAGACTCAGAGCTCAGCCCACCATCACCCAGCACCATGGAGACGACGACGCCTGAGCCCCCCGCAGACAGAGAGCATCTGCCCACCACAAGTGAGCCACCTGTGACGACAGCACAAACCATCACCCCGGAGCCGATGCCCCAAAGGAAGTCTGACCAGGGGTGTGAGCCGGCAACCATCGTACCAGTGGGAGTCTTGGTGGAGCTTGAGACTGAGGACTGTTTAATAGACTGGGACTCGGGAGGTACTGCTTCCCACCCTTCCCCACCCTGAATCGTCTGTACTATCATCACCGCTGGTTAAGCCCAGCATAATGACTGTATTTTCACCCTGTACAGTGAATTATCATCTTTGATCCCGCCCAACCTCCCTCTCCACTACAGATCTGTGACAGTCCCTCAGCCCTGCCTCAGTTGGTTTCCTGCAGTCCTTCGGCTTCCCCTGTGACGCCTTGTGGCTCTACCTCCAGCGTCTGTTCCCTTCGCTCCGCCTCGGCCCCGTCGACCTGTCTCCAGAGCCTCCTCCAGAGCCTCCTTGGCTCCTCCCACCCTTGGCACCACCTGAGATCCTCAGCATTTCGGCTCCACCAGGCTCCCTCGTCCCTCCGGCTTCACCTTGGTCAGCCATCACCATGTCTGTGCTGCGGACTTATGAGCCATTCGAGGGGCTCCGGCTCTCCACCCCTGTAACCGGATACTCCGGTTACACCTCAAACGCTTGTCGCCGCACATCGCCTTGGTCTCCAGAGCCAGCGGTGTCACTCAGGCCCATCAGCTCTCCGTCTGCACCCTGGGATCCCCCAACATCGCCTCTGTTTCCGTCAGCCGTCCTGCGGATGTCGTCTGCCATGTCAACACCTTGGCTCCTACCTCCATTGACTACGCCATGGGCTGTCGTCATAACTGCGCTCTGGGTCTGCACTGCCAGAATTTCATCGGAAGTAAAATTTGATTGCAACAGACATTAATCGGCTGTCGGCGAACGTCAAACTAGCGATCCAAAGACTTCAGATTTTGGCCTAGAATCAGAGGAATCTTTTAGGATTGTCAACATTTGTCTCAGACGGCCAAATTGTGACCAAAATCTTACAGTGTGAAGTGTGAACCCGGCTGTACTTTTTTATTGAGTCATTTGGGCAGTTCATACTTATTTTATTCATCAAATTCATTGCTTTAGATAGCAAAATATAATATGCACATTTTTAGGATACTGTTGAAGTTACTTTTAACCATTTGCATTACTTTATCACATTAACTCTGGACACAAAGTTTGACAACTAAAAGTGTCCTTTTTATTAAAATTTTGAGCAGTACACTGAAAATAATTTGGTGTAAAATTTACTTTGAAACAATTCTCAGAAATTCCAAGTAAATTTCACAAATAATTACAAAGAAACGTCAATTAAAGGGTTAGTTCACCCAAAAATGGAAATTCTGTCAGTAATTACTCACCCTCATGTTGTTCAAACCCCGTAAGACTTTCGTTCATCTTCGGAACACAAATTAAGAGATTTTTTCTCCTCAATCCGACCGACACGTCTTCCATTGAGGAAGCAAAGGCAGAGGGCTCGTCCATCACCCAAGCTGAAGTCACCGAGGTAGTTAAGAAGCTCCTCGGTGGCAAGGCACCGGGGGTGGATGAGATCCGCCCTGAGTACCTCAAGTCTCTTGATGTTGTGGGGCTGTCTTGGCTGACACGCCTCTGCAGCACCGCGTGGCAGTTGGGGACAGTACCTCTGGACTGGCAGACCGGGGTGGTGGTCCCTCTTTTCAAGAAAGGGCACCGGAGGATGTGTTCCAACTACAGAGGACACCGGAGGGTGTGTTCCAACTTCTCAGCCTCCCCGGGAAAGTCTATTACAGGGTACTGGAGAGGTGAATTCGGCCGATAGCCGAACCCCGGATTCAGGAGGAACAGTGTGGTTTTCGTCCTGGTCGTGGAACACTGGACCAGCTCTATACACTCTCCAGGATGCTGGAGTTTGCCCAACCAAAGCACATGTGCTTTGTGGATTTGGAGAAGGCATTCGACTGTGTCCCTCGTGGCGTCCTGTGCAGGGTGCTCTGGGAGTATGGGGTCCGGGACCCTCTGTTAAGGGCTGTCTGGTCCCTGTATGACCGGAGCAGGAGCTTGGTTCGCATTGCCGGTAGTAAGTCAGACTTCTTCCCGGTGCATGTTGGACTCCGGCAGGGCTACCCTTTGTCACCGGTTCTGTTCATAATTTTTATGGACAGAATTTCTAGGCGCAGCCAGGGGCCGGAGGGTGTCTGGTTTGGGGACCACACGATTTCGTCTCTGCTTTTTGCGGATGATGTTGTTGTTTTGGCATCATCAGACCAGGACCTTCAGCATGCACTGGGACAGTTTGCAACCGGGTGTGAAGCGGCTAGGATGAGAATCAGCACCTCCAAGTTTGAGGCCATGGTTCTCAGTCGGAAAAGGGTGGCTTGCTCGCTTCAGATTGGTGGAGAGTCCCTGCCTCAAGTGGAGGAGTTCAAGGGTCTTGTTCACGAGTGAGGGAAGGATGGAACGGGAGATCGACAGACGGATCGGTGCAGCTTCTGCAGTAATGAGGTCGATGTACCGGTCTGTCGTGGTGAAGAAAGAGCTGAGCTGCAATGCGAAGCTCTCGATTTACCAGTCGATCTACGTTCCTACTCTCACCTATGGTCATGAGCTTTGGGTCATGACCGAAAGGACAAGATCCCGGATACAGGCGGCCGAACTGAGCTTTCTCCGCAGGGTGGCTGGGCGCTCCCTTAGAGATAGGGTGAGGAGCTCGGTCAGTCGGGAGGAGCTCAGAGTAGAGCCGCTGCTCCTCCACATCGAGAGGGGTCAGCTGAGGTGGCTCGGGCATCTGTTCCGGATGCCTCCTGGACGCCTTCCCGGGGAGGTGTTCCAGGCGCGTCCCACCGGGAGGAGACCCCGGGGAAGACCTAGGTCACGCTGGGGGGATTGTGTCTCCCGGCTGGCCTGGGAACGCCTCAGTATTCCCCCGGAAGAGCTGGAGGAAGTGTCTAAGGAGAGGGAAGTATGGGCGTCTCTGCTTAGACTGCTGCCCCCGCAACCCGGCCCCGGATAAGCAGAAGAAGATGATGATGATGATGACATACTCTCGTTCGTTACATACTACATTTGTTTTATCTACAACTTTTAAAAGGGATTTTATAAAGTGTATATCTATTGTTTCATCGTTTAAACCATGACGTAACCTAATCTGTTATCACATATTTGCTAAAAAAAAGACATTTCCAAGACTCTATGTTTGAGAACTGCACTGAAATACTGTATCACTTGCTTTTCTCACAACCCTCTTCTCACTTTCTCCAACTCCCTCAGCAGTACTCATATTTCATTATATTATCACAATGAGGACGTCAGTGTTATTAGGCCCTTGTGCTCAGTTTCTTAAATCACATGCAGCAGATTCTAGTCTAACCACCGTGTAGGGCTGATCCCTGGGATTAAAGAGTGAGAAATGGAGACAGAGGTGTTTTAGTCAGTTGACTAATGATGACAGTGAGATTGGGGTTGTGGACAGCTGCTGGTTGGGTCCAAAGACTTCCTCATGTTTTGCCTTAGCTTAAAGAGGCCTGTGGGTTTCAATTTCTCCAGACTGGGATCATTTGACCATGTGGGGATCTCCACACTGAGCAGGATGGAGCTGAATTCTGGCTCGGTTACATTATTGCGGCAGCAGACCGCTGTCACTCTGTAATGAGATCTGCGTCACAGGCTTACACTTTTAATGGGTTTACTGCATAGTTTGTAGTCTATTCATCATGCATTATTTTAGTCACTTATTTTTTCAGTTCTTTCTAAGGAAATGTATCATGAATACACTCAAGTAAACAACCTTAAGCATTTGTTTAGGTAAATAAGTTAATAACAAGTCTGGGTCATCCTTACTTAAATTAATACATTTACTCGGAAAGGGTGCAATAACTTGCAAAACAATCCTGAAAAACATGCATCATCATTTTCACAAAAATATTAAACACCACAACTGCTTCCAATAAGAAATAATACTTGAGCACTAAAGACTGGAGTAATGATGCTGAAAATTCAGCTTTGCCATCACAGGAATAAATTACATGTTAAAATATATTAAAACATAAACCAATAATTTTTCACAATATTACACAATTTACTATATTTTTGATCAAATAAATGCGGTCTCGGTGCCCATAAAAGACATCTTTAATAAACATTTAAAAAAATCTTACCGACCCCAAACATTTGAATGGTATGTAATTATTTTTTTTAGAATATATTTCATTTTAGACAATATATTAACTATGTGATATAGGTGAGATTCACCTTATGGTAGAAGAATCGTTTGCCTATACAGGGAATTATGTAACCAATGTGATGACATTCATCAATGCAAGATATCACAATGCAAAACGAATGATTCCAAAGTCCTGACAAATTTATTCCTGCATTAGTTCCCATGCACTGCACACTCACATGAATATCAATTCAATCACCCCATGTGTTTGCACTTAGTTTTACACATCATTTAACACTTTTCTAACATGATAGGAAAATCAAGAATGGAGCCTTTTAACTTCTTTTTGTCTGTGCCTTAGTGCAATCACCATTCAGAGACCCTATGGGCGTCCTATTGATCAGGGAAGGCAGGAATTGAGTTTGGTGCAAATCAGTGCGCAAGACAAACAGAGCATGAACCAATGGGCCACATTAGTGTAGGCTGGCTCCTCTGTCTGCCAGGTGACAAGAGTTTACAAAGGCTGAAGTGAAGTGCTGAAGCACTTTACTAGAGACTGAGTGAGTGGGAGTGCTTTTAAGAGCCTTGAATGAGGGGTCATTAGCGCCTGAGTGACTTCATCGGACCAGACTGGACTGCAGGTTCCTATAGCCGCTGCGTTAAGATGCATGCTTTAGGCTCTTTTAGCCTGTTGACTAGCAGATTAGAACAGACCTCAACCAACACAATCTAATAGCGGCTGCTCTCAGCCTCTTGGCTGTTTGATGCATGCCAAGAGCATGTGCAATGCTGGGTAAAATCATTACTGCTATCAAATTAGAGTGCAGATTCTTCTCTATTAAGATTTGCAGTCAGTTGTGTGCTGATCATGAGATCAGCAATAAGGAAAAGAGTGAGTCAATTAATTATTAAAATGAACAAGCCTCCAGAGACAATTAAAACGTATGCACCATGCAAAGGCACTTACACATCTTAACCAACAGCCCAGGGTTCCTACAGGTTTCTTCAAGTTAAATTCAAGTCTTTTTAAGACCATTTATATAAAAAATTAATACCTATTTCACGTCCCTACCAGCAAAGAAAAACAAAATCCTTGAACTTGTGTTCATTTATTTTTCAAATGTGGAATGGGTAAAAGATGATAAGCCAAGCAGGTGTGAAAAATAAAAACATTTCAGTGCCACAAGAAAGTTTACCGAACAATGTTAAGTTGTTTTTTAACATTAGCTAGCAACTTGTTTCATGCTGGGAATATGGGTAACTGAGAGACCCCTGAACAATAAACATCGAAAATCATAATAATCGTGGTTGACAAATGAAACTTTTGAGGAAAAATACAATACGGAGAAGTTACATACAGCACAATTTTTAAGACCCAGACATCAAAATTCAAGACTTTTTAAAGTCTTTTTAAGGTATTATTTCCAAATTAATAAATTCAATGCACTTAAGGCTTTTTAACACGCCGCGGGAACCCTGCAGCCTAGTAGGAACAAACTCATACATTTGTGCATTGAATTTAAAGACTGACTAAAGTATTTGTGTGTTGGTGTGTGATTTAGGTTCACATGAAAAGCACCCCGAGGGAGTCTGTGGCCTCTTTTAAATGCCAGATGTGTCATTCCTAGTCTGACAGTGTCATATTGATAACAAGGACATGCTCCAAGGCCTGCGCTCGATGACAACATGTGAAGAAAAGCATTGCTGAGGTCAGTGCAGATGAAATTTCATGCCCAAATAAACAAGCATCTCCGTATCAACACAAGTGTATCATTATGAGAGATCTGCTAATCAAAATATGGCATTTCCAGTCTTTGGCACACCGCATCACTTATTTCATATTAGCAATATCTGTAAAATACAAACTGATAATGTCATAGTTATCATATTATCATCTTACAGAAATGACTCAACGTTCTAAACCTTCAATAAAATCAGAGACTAAGTAAAATAGCACCATCTAGTGGCACATATTCCATTATAAAATAGAAATATAAGATGTTTTGAAAGTGTCTAACATTATATAAATCATAATTGATTCAGTTAGGGATTACGATTATTCATTATTTAGCTATTAATAACTTATTAATACATAATGGCTGTGTATTACTAATTATGGCTAATTAATGATGTACATCTTTGTTTTAAAACAAAATGACAGAACAATAGAAGTTCTGTATATATACAATTTGCTCACTTTAAATGTATTACATATTGATTATATTAGCCTCCCTTGACTGAAGCCATAAAATTTCATTGAAGTTCATTGAAAAGCACATCTAAGTGGGCTAAAATTCTTAATGTACTCAAAGAAAGCTTTCAGCTTGCTTCTATTAAAGCCATTCTAATCCAAATATTGCACTATGGATTAAATCATGCATTGTGAATCCACAACGCATCACTCACAGTCATTATAGAGTTTCACAATAACATTCACATCACATCATTATTTAAAAACTGAAATAGAACACATAAGACAATTATAAAAGTGTAAAACTTAAAAGCTAAAAATATGACAAAAGTCGCCACATACAAATGTTTGTATCAACTGTAAAATGCTAAATCATGAGCAGGAGCTAGCATGAGCTGCTTGTTGGTCAGATACTTGCGATCTATTGTTTTTCCAATCACAAGTCTGTTCATACAGGCATGATCTACATTTCCAGGCCTCCTCTATGTCCACCCCTTTGGGTTCCCTCTGGCCTGTCCAGTAGGCCAGATAACCCTGAAGCTCTGCTCGTAGTTGGGCTTCATTGAAAGGAGCGACTCTGGTCCCAATGGGTCCACTAGAGCCTTGGTGATAGTATTCAAGCTGAAGCAGGTCAATGCATGGAAGATCAGAACATGACACAGTTATTAGTTGGGCATCAACCAGTTCCTCAAAGGTAGTCACCTGAACCCCAATGTTTTTAGCATGGGCCTGGACTCCCGCTCCAAGCACTTGAGTTGAACGCAGTTTAAGGTGATTTAAAATGTGGTCTTTCTTCACTTCCCCTCTCACCAGTCCATCAAATAGCAATTTATACAGGCCCACCTAAATAACAGATGGACAGTTTAAAAAACAGATGCAAAGAACCAATTTATATATAATCCAATATATAATGGTGCATTCGAGTTTGCATAATAAAGAAAATGAAAAGGGAAGAAAAATATGTGCCGAGTTCTTAGAAATGCGCTTTTTGTATTCATGTTGGTTTCATTTGATTTTGAGAAAAACAATTATACCATTTTCCTAATTTTAATGTATTTTTCATGGTAAAAAATAAGTATTTCTATAAATATCACCAATTATGAATTCAGTTTTGGAGAGTCAAACCACGTGATTTGGCTGGTTGCACCACTTGACTTCGATTTAGCAGACATAATGTTCAAATATTTGTAACGGTTTTGTTAAAAGATACATTATCAGTGCTGTAAACTGAAAATAAAACTGAAACTATTAAAAATAATTTTGGGTAATTGAAATTAGGCTTAAATCAAATAAAATAAAACATGAAAAAGTAAAATTAGAAATGTAGAAAATTAGAAACTGAAATAAATACATTTAAGCTAAAGTACTAAAATTACATACTAAAACTGAAATAAAAATAAATGAAAGTTGATAGAAATAATTTTTTAAAAAGACAAAATATTAACAATATAAAAATAAAAGCTAAAATATTAAGAAATACTATACTTGTATATACATTCATAATACTACTATGAAACCGATTTTTTTCTACTAAGAAATAATAATAAAATATTACACCAAGCTACTTAATATTTCATCTCTAGAATTTAATTCTTTCATGAGTATTTTTTTCTATTATTATGATATTAAGACATTTTTACTTTATGGTTTTCAACAACAACAAAAAAATCATGCTCTTTATAGAAAATAGAACAATCTGTATTTAGGTCATTGTAATGTTGGGGTTTTTTTGTAAATAAATTAATAGATGTCACAAATAAGCATCACATCATTGACCCTCACTATATAGCCACATGTATGTGGAAACACAATGAAGTCCAGGGAAAACAAGGCAGCTGTGCACAAAAGCACAGTGCAATCATTAACTGCTGCATCATGATGACCTGTAATAAATAACTCCAACTCACCTGTAAGCAGTTAACTTTATCTTGTGCAGAACTAGGCATGGAGTTGTGTATGCGTGTCTTAAGCTCATTTAGGACTAGCTCCCCCTTCTGGTTATACATCAGTTCATCAATGACCCCCATGAAAAAAACACCTTCCTGCACACCAAACACAGGAAACTCTCGCACACGCTCCCCTGAAATAAGATGTTTGAGAATTAAATGTTTATACTTCATCCAAGTACCAAAACAACACCTAAAATTATTTCTACACCGTCAACACACCTGCTTCTAACCGTGAAATCATGTGTAACATGTTGAGAAGTTTGATGGCTTCTGCATCCTCTCTAGTCCGGATATCTATAGGGACAACGTTCTGTATCTCCAGTTCTGGAGATGAAAGGCATGGATGCCATTACTGAATATGCATGATAAATTATGTTGCACTATACACAAAGTATTGAAAGCCAATGCAGTTTATTACATCACCTCTTGATAAATGTATTTCTGCTCCAATTTTCACCTCAGTCCGTTGCAGGTCTTTTCTTTTGAGATGTGGCTTCAAAAGACTGTAGACAGTCTTCATCTCACACCAAGACTGGTCACACAGGAGAGTCACACTCAGATGCCGCTTGAAGAAGCGTTGCATTGGGCTGAGGCTGTTTTCATGGAGGCTCTTTCTCTTTAAACCCCTTGCATCATCAGTTTTTACTGCTTCTTGCCCCAAAGTCTCTTTGTTATGGCTGAAAAGTAGAAGAGCATTATGTTATTATGTGACAACAGCAAAGAAACAACATGTTGCAGAATGATGTGGGTTGCATGTTGGCACACAATATCTAGAAACATTTTTTCTCTAAGCATCACACAAAAGACTTACTTGTACACTGATGAAGTGGGCACCATGGGGCTGTTAAAGTCCACTGAGTGTTCACAATCAGTTTCTCTACTGCGAGGACGATGGGGATCTAAAATGACAGAGAGAAAAAAATACTGTTTACGTGTATAAAACCTAACAACAACATACTAGTTGTATCTCATTTTTCTTTCAGTGGAAAGAAACACAGATATTATACAAACAAATGAACAGAAAGAAAAAAACGCATAACAATCGCAACAAATTATCCAAATTACACAATTTTTGGGGGCTCCCAATAGACAAGGAAAATTACACAATATTTTACCGATGCTTTGTTGCTCGCAAGGGATGTTGAGAAATTCTGAGTCGCTAATGTCATCCCAGTCATCGAGCAGTTGTTGTGATCCAGAAGCATCCATCTGAAAACGAAAATAAAGTAACTCTCAGCTCATTCTAATCGAGACATCTTTACACCAATATTGCAGAAACAGCTATAAAAAAATACAAGCCATTAGTTCTTATAATTGTTATAGATGTTTTACATTATATTGTTGTTAGGGTTAGTTGCATACGACCATGCATACGGCATACTAGTAGGAAGTATCCCAAGTTAAATCCCGCCCCCTCAACAAATAATGTATTCGATTGGCTACTGCTCCATGTACCCCCACCTATTTCTTTACGTTTCGCTAGAAACGTATCCGATTGGATACCAGTGCCAAATGCTTCGATAAAAACAGACGTTTTACTGTTTGAGTCTTTAGTGTAAGCAAAGAAGAACAGTTCCTACGAATTCTGTGACATTGCGATATTTAAAAATGACACATTTGAACATATTAAATGAAAAATAAACCATAAAATCATATGTGTTTACACTTACAATAGGAAATACTGGATGGTTGCCATCAGTGTTGCCAAGTCCGCTTATTATAAGCGACTTTGGGCTTGTTTTTCTGTAAAGTCGCTTTTAAGTTTCAAATATTGGTAGTCGCGGGTCGCAGTTTTTTTTTTTTTTTGGTCTTGTTTCTAAAGTGTAGTTGCTTATTTGGGCTTGTTCCTAGCTCGTTGTCAAGCAGATATTTTCTATATGTTATTTAAACGTAGGAGTTTGTCTTGCCTGTTCCCTCTGTCCCTCCCATTTCCCCATACACACAGGAGACAGTAGAGTTTTTTCCCACCCACATCCTGCTTCTAATTGGCTCTGACCCAGATGGCAACGAGTACTAGCCAATCAGAGGCAGAGCAGGGCAATCGATTTTTTAAATGAAAAATCGTTTAAATGAAAATACGTGCGAGTCGCGACTGATGGTGACTGGACTGTAGGAGAGTGTTTATATATTAATTATATTTTAGATATTATAGATATAGATATTATAGTTAAATATTGTTTAACCCTTTAACTGTCACTCCCCCTTTTTTTGCATAGATAGACATGAAAATCACTATCCAAACTTAAATGGTTGTAATTCAAGAATGCTTTGGAATATAGACCTGTCTCTTTTTGTTAAATTTCAGTTTATAAGAAGCTATATAAGTCAAGAAGTAAATCAAGTTAAAAGATTCAGTCAAACATAAGTCAACAGGCTAACGTTACAACGTTACAGTTAAATAGCCTAAATATATAAAGTTATTAGGGGTGTAACGATACCCTCATGTCACGATTCGATACATATCACGATACTGAACTCACGATACGAAAGTATTGCGATAATCCAAGACATATGATAAAAGGTTAACAAAAACTGTACTGTTGATTTAAAATGCTAACTTTGTTATTACATTGTGGGTTTAAATGAATAGGCTTGGACTTGGTGCTTGTAACCAAAGGACAATGGTGACACCAGAATAAAAATATTCATGATTCTGAAGCTGAAAATACAGAATTATTTTAGACGAATATGCTTGCACTCTGTCACTGACTAGATATATTTAAAATAATGTAGGACTTTTTACTGGTAAGATCAGACATTTGGCATTATCAGGACCCACAAATATTCCCCCATTGCATTATTATACATTAAAATCAACATTATGTATAGTAGTTTAATGTAGTACTGACACAAAAACTCTGAAAAATTAAAAAAAATTCTCACACAGTAATTTTTATTTTGGGGGAACTATCCACGATACATATTGTCTATGGAAGTAAAATAATCTCAAATGTTTTTGAAACAAAAAGCATGTTGAATTGCACCAATTGAAAAAAAATATGCATTGCGTTAAACATGCTTGCATTTTAATCCATTGTATTTTTAAGGCTTGCATTTTTATGGGCTGAAATTCAACATGGTTGAATATTTAAGCTGTGAATATTTCAATTAAAAACATTTCAAACACATTTTCAATATTAAAAATTCAATAATCCATATTCACCTTTCATATTTCACTTACAAAATTTTCAAAATGTTTAAAAATACAACCTATAATATTCAACAGGCAAATTTCGGTCCATTTTATTTCACCTTGAAAATTCGCTTCCACAAATTCAGTGGTTCAAATTCGACAGTAAATTCAACGTCGACATCCAGGAACTGCAGGAAAAGCAGTAGATTACCGATCATAATCTCCATCTGCTGTAGTCGGCTTTACCAGCAGGGGGTGCACGCGCGTGTTGACAAGCACCAAAGCAACAGGAGAGGCCTTCACAAAACGTCATTTGCTGAAATGGACAGAGCAATGAGTACGAGTTATAATTTATGTGTATGGAAAAGGTTGATTAAGACACAAAACACACGAGCGTTTACTCAAGTGTCTTATGAGACTTATTTTTACCCCCGTGCAAAGGTGATTTGTCCACTGCAAAAATAAATTCTCTCGCCGTTGGCATTGATATTAAGTTTTAGTAAAACAACTGTAATACACTGAGACAGAGTGAATTGTTTGTTTTAGTCACTATGACGGAATACTAAATTGATGGCTGGGTTTTGGCAAAGGCAATTTTATTTAAATATAGCATCATTAAATACAACCCAATTACAATTATAAATTAAATTCAGCAATTAAAAATTACATCTCTACCATGATATCTGGTCATCTCTGTGTTATAACGTGAATTGTCTCCGCCATTATCCAGGGCTGCGGACAGTAGGGGTATTTGTCATCTTATTTTATATTTTTTTGTCCATTTGGAGTCACCTATAGCGTCGCGCCTGCCACAAGATCTCTCACTGTTTACATGAACCAGACACTCCAATGAGAGCACATAAAGTGCAATCCATCTCTTATTTACCATTTTTTCATCTTATCGTATATTTTATTCGCTCCTTTGCCCGTATTGGAGCGCGTCTCGTGGCTCTTGCGAAGCGTCGGGCCAGCCACACGATCTCTCACTGTTTTAATCTACCAGACACTCCGATTGATGCACATGTGCAAACAGACAGTGCAATCCTGACCTGCTCTTATGTAGCCTATCTATTTGTCATCTTATTTTATTCGCTCTTTTTGTCCATAATGGAGCGCGCGTCGTATTGGAGCCATCTTCGCATGTAGTGAACGCGCCGAGAGAAATGCTCATTTCATACGGATTACATTATCTGAGAGTAGTCTATTTATTTTCGTTTTGAATTGATCCGTTTAAAAGTAGGCTAGATATTTCTACCTTGATGTATTTATCATGCCTGTGAGAAATGTGCAATGCAAAAATGTCATGATTTTATTCCTATGCCTATGCCTATATGTCTGCTTTGCTTCTTATTTATTAAATCCATCCAGGGAATTGGTTGATCAAACATTGATTGAAATTAAGATACAATTTATTAAAAACGAAATTCACTTGAAAAACAAAACGTAATGGAGTGGTCAAAATCATTCTCCTTCAGAATGTCAATCGGAGAATCAGGCAACTGTAATAGGGAGAGATCTTGTGGCTGGCGCGCCACGAAACGCGCTCTATGGGACAAACGAGCAAATAAAATATAAGATAAGATGGCAGAAGGGTAACTACGAGCAGGATTACATTGGCTTTGTGTTTTCGTGCATCAATCGGAGTGTCTGGTAGATTAAAACAGTGAGAGATCGTGTGGCTGGCCCGACGCTAGTAAGAGCCACGAGACGCGCTCCAATACGGGCAAAGGAGCGAATAAAATATACGATAAGATGAAAAAATGGTAAAGAGATGGATTGCACTTTATGTGCTCTCATCGGAGTGTCTGGTTCATGTAAACTGTGAGAGATCTTGTGGCAGGCGCGACGCTAATAGGTGAAGTGACGCGCGCTCCAAATGGACAAAAAGATATAAAATAAGATGACAAATACCCCTACTGTCCGCAGCCCTGGATAATGGCGGAGACAATTCACGTTATAACACAGAGATGACCAGAAATCATGGTAGAGATGTAATTTTTAATTTATAATTGCTGAATTTAATTTATAATTGTAATTTGGTTGTATTTAATGATGCTATATTTAAATAAAATTGCCTTTGCCATCATGTAAAACCCAGCCATCAATTTAGTATTCCGTCATAGTGACTAAAACAAACAATTCACTCTGTCTCAGTGTATTACAGTTGTTTTACTAAAACTTAATATCAATGCCAACGGCGAGAGAATTTAGTTTTGCAGTGGACAAATCACCTTACTTTGCACGGGGGTAAAAATAAGTCTCATAAGACACTTGAGTAAACGCTCGTGTGTTTTGTGTCTTAATCAACCTTTTCCACACACATAAATTATAACTCGTACTCATCGCTCTGTCCATTTCAGCAAATGACGTTTTGTGAAGGCCTCTCCTGTTGCTTTGGTGCTTGTCAACACGCGCGTGCACCCCCTGCTGGTAAAGCTGACTACAGCAGATGGAGATTATGATCGGTAATCTACTGCTTTTCCTGCAGTTCCTGGATGTCGACGTTGAATAGAGTGCCGAAGTGATGACGTCACTTTGTAGGACAACTCAGAAGCTAGCGGCGCATGGGTTCCCTCGACCGAAAAGCTATGCATTTTCCCCATAGACTTTTGGAAAATCGCAAAAAATAAGATCTGTGTTTAACAACGAGTTGTGACCCTTACACGTTTTGTCTATCAAGATCATCTTTACAAGTTAATCCAAAATGTATACATTTTGAAGCTTATATAAAGTTTTTAAAAAACACAAGCAGACACAATAAAGTTTAAAAAACCACAAGCAGGTTATAACTGTGTGTTCTATGTCATAGATCAAAACGTGAAAATATTTAGAGGCTTTGTTCACCACAGACCTTATTTCAGGCGATTGCTAAAATGCTAACTCACTTCCGCGTTTTGGCCTACAGAGTGACGTCATCACTTCGGCACTCTATTTACTGTCGAATTTGAACCACTGAATTTGTGGAAGCGAATTTTCAAGGCGAAATAAAATGGACCGAAATTGCCTGTTGAATATTATAGGTTGTATTTTTAAACAGTTTGAAAAAGTTGTAAGTGAAGTATGAAAGGTGAATATGGATTATTGAATTTTTAATATTGAAAATGTGTTTGAAATGTTTTTAATTGAAATATTCACAGCTTAAATATTCAACCATGTTGAATTTCAGCCCATAAAAATGCAAGCCTTAAAAATACAATGGATTAAAATACAAGCATGGTTAACGCAATACATATTTTTTTTTCAATTGGTGCAATTCAACATGCTTTTTGTTTCAAAAACATTTGACATTATTTTACTTCCATAATTGTCACTATCCACGATACGTATTGTTGCATTTTTGTATTGCGATATATTGTGGCACGATATATTGTTACACCCCTAAAAGTTATGAAACCTCACTTTGCCCTCAGCCAAAACGATTTGCCAGGGAACAAATCATAGATTTAATGAGACCAAAGATCGCCCGTTAGATATAGGCCTACACAAGACGATTTATAGCTCATGTTTAACCACTAGACACAGAGCCCGCGGGAAACGTCAGAATGACTAGCCGAGGCAAGGCTGTTCCAGGCGGGGTACATGAGCGCTGAGCCCGGAACTCCGAAAACGTCAGATCAAATTTTTAAATAGGCGCTATCTTTATAAATAAACAACAGATTTTAGCTTTAAACAACCATATTCTAGACTGAAAAACTTTTAAAACTATATTTCGTGACACAATAACACTATTATTTTTAAATTTCGCGGCCTTGAAAAACACTTCACCACACCGGCTTCCTTTAGCTTTATCTTCGGAGTTTCCGCTCCCGAACAGCACCATAGCAACCGTTCTCTCCCATTGGAAACGTCACAACACTACAAGGTTTCTCTGGGTAATATCCCATAGTAAAGTGAGGTCTGATGCGCACTTGCGAAAGGGGTGCATTAAGTGCCCTTATGATCACCCCTGGAGAACACTATTAGAGGATCGGGACACCCTACGGTCTTGACTTGCACCCCTTAGCGAGAATGCGCATTGAGGGGCATAAGGGCGCATTTGCGGATATTGGGACAGGGCGAAAAAGTCGCTTGTTTTGGGCTTGTTTTCTCGGGCCTGGTTGCTTATTTGTCTCGCGAGATCTGACAATACTGGTCTACTGGTTGCCATGAAGAATCGTTTATTTAGCGTAAGTGAGCCACGGAAGGGAATGGCGTTTTTGACGATCCGGAGTCAGTTGTAGTTGTTCCCACTTCCCGCTATTTGAATAAAAACAAAAAATGGCAAACTGACACTCCAAATATACGACCAAAGTTATAAAGAAAACAATTTATCAAGAAACATAACTGGATAATTACATGTCAGGTCAGAACATCTAATTCACATTCTATACAGTTGGAAAGACGGTCTATAGCCACTTTACACTAATTTAACATAGGTAGGGTGACCATATTTTGATTACCAAAAACCAGGACCAGTTTACTCAAAGATGCCTTATTAATTTCAATACATTTAAAGTAGGCTATGCCTCCTCTGAGGAAAGAAAATTGTTATATTACAAGACAAATTCAGTAGGCTTCTCAGAGGTTACTCAACATGTTTTAATATGACAGGTTTCAAAAATAATGAATGAAATAATGATAGAAATAATGTCTCTTCTGTATTAGAAAAATAAATATATAAATAATAAATAACTAAAAGAAATACCCCCAAATTGAACAAAAATAGCTCTCACAAACTTACAAAAACGAACTAACAAAATATATCTTTAGTTTTCTTCCTCTTTATCCTGTTTCCCTTTCGAGAGGTCTCTCCTATTGCGTAAGTAGCTTACGCTATGGGAAAACTCCTTTTCTCGAGAAATATTGAAGTCTTTATGTAAAACGCATTGCAGCTGCACAGCATACAGCAGTGAGCGAGGCAGCTCGGTCATTGGCTGTGCTGCGGCAACTGCACAAACCTATGACGGGGCGACTCTGAACCCGCTTCCAATGAGCGTGCTTCGCGCCCGCGCGCGTCAGAGCCCGCCAAGATGGGCGTGGCTAAGGGCTATATATTGGGCGCCCCGTCATCTGAGTCCTTTAGATTTAATCTCCTTCAGCAAAGACCTTCTCTTCGCTGGATCCTCCGGATTTTTGGAGTCTTTTCGCCGCCGCCGTCGACAAGCCTACAGCAGGACTGCTACGAGGACGCCGGCGCCTTCAGCCGCCTTCGAACGCCTTCTGCTAAGCCATCCGGCGCGCATCACCTCATATCCTTTTAAAAAGCTATTATTCTAAGTGTTCGCCCCCGCGACACTTTTTCAAAAGCTAAAAAAGAGCAAATTTAAAGGCGTTGTTCCAAATGCCTTCCTGCGCATCGTGTCGAGGCCTCCTTCCGGACGGGGATCGTCACATCATCTGCTCTCGCTGCCTGGGCCCGGACCATGCAGAAGCTGCCCTTACTCGAGGCGGATGCCCCGAGTGTGACACCCTGGGCCTCACCGAACTGCGCGCTCGCTTCGCCGCTTTCGCCGCGAGAAAGCCCACCACCGTGCTACCATCCCCTCTAGCTGAGCCGCGCAAGAAGAAGCGCCGCTCGCAGAGGCCACCAGAGCACGCGGATTGTAGTGACGTCACGCCGGGCCAATCCCCGCGAGCTTCACCGCCACCCGAGGATTCCCCGCCGCCAGTTCAGTTCACACAGGCGGACCAGCACCCCTCCAGCAGAGCGATGGGTCTCGTCTCGTTTGGCGCGTCAGGGGATGACGAAAAGGATGACAGCCTTTCCCTTGATGCTGCATCCGACGACTGGCCGGGCTCTTCCTTCGACCCCGCGCCATCGACGCTAGCGGACACGAGTGTGGGCTCCAGCATGGATTCGGAGATCGTCCGCATCCTGTCTAAGGCCGTGGAAGACCTCGGGCTCGATTGGTCTTCCCCGGAAGAACCCGCCCGCAGCCGACTGGACGAGTGGTTCCTGCAGGGGCGCCGGCAGGCCCCCCGACAAAGGCCCTCCCCGTTCTTCCCGGAGGTTCATGACGAACTTACTAAGTCGTGGAAAGCCCCTCACTCCGCCCGCCTGAAGCCTTCTTTCTCTACATCACTCTCCTCTGTGGACGGCGCGAAAGAAAGAGGCTACGAGGGAACCCCGCCCCTCGAGGAGGCTGTGGCCAACCACCTGTGTCCACCCTCCAGCGCGGGTTGGAAAGCCAAAGCTTCTCACCCCTCGAAGCCCTGCCGATCTACCTCAGCTCTCGCCGGTCGCGCATACGCCGCCGCCGGCCAAGCTGCGTCAGCGCTTCACTCCATGGCTGTCCTCCAAGTCTATCAGGCCAAACTTCTCCGCACCATGGACAAGTCTGGACCTGATCCTGAAGCGTTCAAGGACCTGCGCAGCACCACCGACATAGCCCTGCGAGCCACGAAAGCCACCGCCCAATCCATCGGCCGTGCAATGGCGAACTTGACTGTCCTTGAGCGCCATCTGTGGCTGACGCTAACAGAGATGAAGGATGCAGATAAGGCGGCGTTCCTTGACGCGCCTATCTCCCAAAGCGGCCTGTTCGGACCAGCGGTCAGAGAGTTCGCTGAGCGCTTCACCGAAGCCCGGAAGGATTCGCAGGCTATGCGTCACTTCCTGCCCAAGCGCTCCAGCTCGTCGCAGAGCCGCCAAAAACCGCCTCAGCAGCAGCGAGTCAGGACGGCACCTCCCATCTCTCAGCCCAGACCGGAATCTGACTTCCGACGCCGCTCGCGCTCTGCCAACAAGAAGCAACCGCCCGAGCGACGGGGACCTCGGCCCAAGATTGTGCTGAACCCGGAGCCTCGTAAGTCTTCCTAGCTATAGGGAGAAAAAGAGAGAGCGCGCGTCTCGCAGAAGCCGGACCACTCTCTCCAAAACGTCTAAAACATTACCCAGTCCCCTTACAGGCGGCTGGAAATGTCTGTACAGCAGCCAATGGGCGAGCCGCACAGCTCGCTCACCTGCAAACAAACACCGTTTTAACGGCGACACACAGAAATCACATAAAGAGTCATTTTCTGCCTGTGTCATTAAAGGGTCACGTGTCCACACTAAAGTGCGCATTCCCACATTTCAAAACTGTCAAAACAGTGCCAAATGCTTCCCCGGCTCAGGCTGGACGCCCCATAAATGTAGATCGTGTGCCCACTGTCATGTATGCACCACTACACATAAGCACTGTCCCCACAGTTATAAACACTTCCCCAGTAAAAGCGGGAAATCCTGTCAAAGTAGTGCGTGTGCCCGCTGTAATGCATGCACCCCTACTCACAAACACTGTTTACATGGCCAAAAACCGACCGCCACGAGCGGGGGGTTTTATGAAAGTGGCGCGCGTGCCTACCACAGTTTATGCACCCCCACCCATAAGCACTGCCCATACAGTCACAAAATTTTCTCCAGCCCGCGCTGTGAGCATTACAGATGCGGCGAGCGTGCCTGTAATCTCACACGCACCCCTGCACTCGGCACTCAACAAAGCTGCTCAGCGCGCGTCCGCGCCTCTGAGAGCCGTAAGCTCGGTGTTAGCACAGAGCGATTCGCCGGCGGGAGCCATACGTCACTACGACACGCCCCCAACCAGCATTCAGCCCATATCTGAGCGAGCGAAAGCTTGGGAAAATATCCCCGACATGCCGAAATGGGTTCTGAACATAATAAAACACGGTTACTCGCTTCAATTCGCTCGCAGACCACCCCGCTTCTCAGCGGTGGTCGAGACGAAAGTGAGAAAAGATGTTTCACATGTTCTACGCACCGAGGTGCTCAAACTGATAGAGAAGGGCGCTATAGAAACTGTTCCTCCCTCTATGAGCGAGGCGGGTTTTTACAGCCGCTATTTTCTCGTCCCGAAGAAGGATGGCGGTCTCCGCCCCATCCTAGATCTCAGACGTCTGAACAAAGCTTTAATTATTCGCTCGTTCAGAATATTAACAACCAAAAACATCCTCGCGCAAGTTCGCCCAGGGGATTGGTTTCTATCAGTGGATCTGAAAGACGCTTACTTTCACATTCCGATAGCGCCTCATCACAGGCCATTTCTGAGATTCGCTTTCGAGGGACAGTCATACCAGTACACAGTACTACCATTCGGCCTATCACTGGCATCCCGTACATTCACGAAATGTATGGATGCAGCACTTTCCCCCCTGAGACAACGGGGTGTGCGAATACTGAATTATCTCGACGATTGGCTAGTCCTAGCACAATCAGAGAGTCAGTTAATGACGCACAGGTCTTGGATTACCAGCCATCTAGAATGCTTGGGTCTAAGAATCAATTTTGCAAAAAGCACGCTGTCTCCCAGCCAGAATATTTCTTTTCTGGGAATAGTGCTAGACTCAGTGCAGATGACGGCGCGCCTCTCATCAGAGCGCGCGCTCACTATCCAACGCCTTGCAACATCATTCAGAGCGGGCGCGCGTGCCCCCGTCAAGCGTTTTCAAAGGATGCTCGGTCTCATGGCCTCGGCATCAGCTGTACTCCAGCTAGGATTGTTGCACATGCGTCCTCTCCAGCGCTGGCTCAAGAGCCGTGTCCCCACTCACGCGTGGCGTTCGGGCCATTTTTTAATCAGAGCGAATCACGGCTGCATAAAAGCCCTGACGCCCTGGAAAGCTGCCGACTGGTATCAGTCCGGTGTGAGTTTGGGTGTGAACACAAGGAGAAAAATGATCACGACAGATGCCTCCAAAATAGGTTGGGGGGCCCTTTACGAGGGCAGGCCTGTCTCCGGCTTGTGGTCAAACCCGGAGAAGCGCCTACATATAAACTGTCTGGAACTGAAAGCGGTCGCTTTGGCTCTCAGAGCCCTGCTTCCGTACCTAAAAGACGAGCACGTCCTGGTCCGTACGGACAACATGACGGTAGTCTCATATATAAATCGCCAGGGTGGACTCAGATCGAGCTCCCTGCACTCGATGGCCAGGGAACTCATCTTATGGTCCCAGAGCAACCTGCGCTCGCTGAGGGCAGCGCATGTGCCGGGTGCCCTGAACCAGGGAGCGGACATGCTGTCCAGAGACAAAGTTCTCCCAGGGGAATGGTCTCTCCACCCCCTGACGATCCAGTGGCTATGGCAGACCTTTGGCAGAGCAGAGGTCGACCTCGTTGCCTCCAAGGAAAATGCGCAATGCCCCCTCTTCTTCTCAAAGAGCACAGACGCGCTCGCCCAAATCTGGCCGAACCGCCCGCTGTATGCCTTCCCCCCGATCGCGATGCTACCTCAGGTCATCAGTCGGGTCAAGGAAGAGAAATGTGCAGTGCTCCTAGTAGCCCCACTCTAGAAGAACCAGACGTGGTTTCCGGAGCTGATGCAGATGATGCAATCTGCCCCATGGCCGATTCCGCTGAGGCTAGACCTCCTCAGGCAGGCCAACGGGATGATCCTCCATCCCCGCCCCGATCTGTGGGCCCTCCATGCATGGCCCCTCAACGGGTTCCCGGGGACCTCCCCAGTGGAGTGTTGAGAACCATCACGGAGGCACGAGCGCCCTCTACGAGGCGCTTATATGCCCAGAAATGGACGGTGTTCAGTGACTGGTGTAAGACCAGGAACCTGAACCCTGAGACATGCGAGGTACCGAGCGTGCTCGCCTTCTTACAAGAGCTGTTGGAGGCAGGCCGCACCCCCTCCACGCTTAAAGTATATGTGGCTGCCATAGCGGCGTCACATGATCCTGTGGCAGGACGCACACTAGGGAAAAACCACCTAGTTGTTCGTTTCCTGAGAGGCGCCAGGAGGATGAATCCCCCACGCCCCCCCTCAGTGCCGATCTGGGACCTGGCCACGGTCCTGGACGCACTCAAAAGTGCCCCGTTCGAACCTCTACGAACTGTGCACCTTAAACAGCTCTCGCTCAAAACCGCTCTCTTGCTGGCTCTCGCCTCAGTCAAAAGAGTGGGCGACCTGCATGCGCTGTCATCAAGCGCTGCCTGCCTGGAATTTGGACCTAACGACAGTAGAGTTGTCCTTAGACCAAAACACGGGTATATTCCTAAAGTGCTCTCCACACCCTTCAGAGCACAGGTGATATCTCTGGCTGCGCTATCGTCTCCAGCAGACGAAAGTGACGCTAATTTACTCTGCCCAGTCAGGGCGCTCAGAGTATATTTGGAACGTTCTGCCCTGTTCAGACAGACAGAGCAATTATTCGTATGCTTTGGCGGCCGCACCAAAGGTCACGCTGTTTCAAAGCAAAGAATATCGCGCTGGATAGTTGATGCTATAGCGCTAGCTTATGAAGCCAAGGGCCTTCAGTGCCCCTTGGGCATCAGAGCTCACTCTACGAGAGGCATGGCCTCCTCATGGGCGTGGTCGAGTGGGATACCCATTCAGGATATTTGTGCGGCAGCAGGCTGGGCCTCGCCGTCAACATTTATCAGGTTTTATAACCTACAGGTCCCCTCATTACATTCCAACATACTGTCGGTCTAAATATAAAAAAGTATAGACTGGGTGTGTACATGCTGAGCATTATCTCCTCCTAGGGTCCGTCTCTGACTGACTTAGAGGGTTTTTTATGCATATCAGTACATAAAGGTGCTTGTGTGTTTTTCCACTGGACGGCCATTGGGCCGTTCTACATTGTCCCGTATAAAGCCCGCCTTCGGCCGGCTCGTTGGATAATTACTTTGCTTAAAGGCTCAGGCATCTGCCTCTGGCTATAATAGAGCGAAGTCAGCATGCACGGCGTTTTACATGGTGTTCCCATAGCGTAAGCTACTTACGCATTAGGAGAGACCTCTCGAAAGGGAACGACTCGGTTACTAACGTAACCTCGGTTCCCTGAGAGGAGGGAACGAGTATTGCGTAAGCTGCCGTACTTGTGCTTGGTCAGTTCGCTTCAGTCGATTGAACCTAAAGGACTCAGATGACGGGGCGCCCAATATATAGCCCTTAGCCACGCCCATCTTGGCGGGCTCTGACGCGCGCGGGCGCGAAGCACGCTCATTGGAAGCGGGTTCAGAGTCGCGCCGTCATAGGTTCGTGCAGTTGCCGCAGCACAGCCAATGACCGAGCTGCCTCGCTCACTGCTGTATGCTGTGCAGCTGCAATGCGTTTTACATAAAGACTTCAATATTTCTCGAGAAAAGGAGTTTTCCCATAGCGTAAGCTACTTACGCAATACTCGTTCCCTCCTCTCAGGGAACCAAGGTTACGTTAGTAACCGAGTCGTTTTCTTCCTCATCCTCATTTGCGCATCTATATTTTGCTGTAGAACTGATCGTTCAGCAGTTTTTTTGAAAACCAGGACATTTTCATCACTTTATAAAAAACAGCCAGGACGGCCATGAACAGGACGTGAAAACAGAACATGTCCTGGGAAAACAGGAATGTTGGTCACCCTAAACATAGGCTAATGATCTAAATCACAGGTCTCATAAGAGTTAAAAACTATAATAAAATATTAATTATTCTGAAATAAAACAGGACATTGTTACCTTTACAGTTATCACAAAAGGATTAACTCTTCAATGGAAAACAACACTAGATGAATCACCTGTAGACCAGAGCCAAAAGTCTAAAACAACACCTGAGACCATGAGAAAGCTGAAGAACAGTCCTGGAGATCATACATGCTCACAGAAGACCAGAAAAAAGGCCAAAAAAGGGAGTCGACAACACAAAAATGCAATGGCATCCACAGCCAGGCCCAACCAACCTAAAAAGACATCCATGAGCCAGTCCCAGGAGAGTCTGAGGTGGGTGGGAGAGCTGGCCGACCCTGTGGAGGAGGAAGAGAGGATTGAGATTTATAAAGCCAACAGAAGGAAGCGCTATTTGGACTCAAGAACACTCAAGAACATTTAACCAAGAGCTTGCCCTGCATTGACAGCCAGTAAAATATTGTAGTTCTTGTATTTAAACATCAAAAATAATTGCATGTTTTATTCACAATGCTATTTTAAAATAGCTGCATTCATATTATTTTGGAGTAAAATGCTTTAAAAGTGATAGTTCACCCAAAAAAATATTTTGTCATCATTTACTCACCCTCAAGTTGTTCTAAACCTGTATGAGTTTCTTTCTTATCTTGACCACAAAAGAAGATATTTTGAAGAGTGTTGGCAACCATAGTTGACGGCACCCAAAGGCTGCGTCCGATATTGCATGATAGCTCTCTTGAGTAGGTAGCCCTACTTATTTTGAATTTGAGTAATTGCTTCAGGGCTGCTTAAAAAGTATGTTCTGTATAGTATCATATGCACACCATATATCGCTGGTATAGTAGTAGGTCATCCAGGTACTTTTTTGCCTACTATTTTATCTGTGATGATATGGCTTTTGGTCACATACTGTTTTTCGTCTACTATATAGTAGGGAAGTATGCGATTTCGGACGCAGCTATTGCCTTCCTTTTTTTTTTTTCCTACTATGGAAGTCAATGGGTGCTGTCAACTGTCAATTTGAGGGTGAGCAAGTAATAACAAAATTTTCATTTTTGGGGTAACTATCCCTTTAACATCTGACCTCTAATACTTACTTTCAGCTCTAGGGGGCTCTCGAGTACAACAAATGAGAAGATCACTAGTTGCACTACTAACTTTGTATTTGAAGTATGGTCTTGTTTTCTAGCATGATGCAAACATTAAGGAAAATGCACATTACATTACATTACAATAAAAACCAACATGTCACTTTAAATAATGAATTTATTTCATTTTAGGAGTTAATATCCATCTTAACGTAAACATTAATAAAATCAGAGTTAAAAGAATTAAAATAATTGTACACAGCACAACTATAGATTTTAAAGCCAGCACATTTGTGTCACTCACTCAATCAATGGCTGTGCACAGAATAAAAGGGAATTAAAACAAGAAATAAATAGAGAATATTTTTTTTAAGTGCTGTTATTTACATGATAATTTATTTCAAACTCTAGTCTTCATAATACCTCAGTCTGCAGTATCAAGCATGATTTAGCTCATTTCTAATGTGACCCCACTTGTAATTTTTCCTTCATGAGTAACAATACAGAGAACAACTTACTAAAACCGAGCTGTGGAAGTTAGCTAGCCTTTACATAAAGAAAATATGGTTAACGATTTAAGTGTGGATACAGTAGAAAAATATGCAGGTTAGTTGATTTTCTGATGGATTTAATGTTTCAGCCCAGATATAACCCTTGTGCAAGACACCCTAAAATACCCTGTTTTTAGGCCCTAATATATTCATTTTTCTAGATCTCAGTGAAATGTGAATCATGTGAAACATATGGTGTGTGGCAGCTCTAACTTTGTAACCCAACCCTAAAATACTCTATTTTGTTATTCTAATACATAATTAATGGTGTGTAAAATCAGTTTGCACTCTAGTATATCCCATATTTCTCTATGGTCAACTAAATGTGTGTCCTAGTTGAACATCAAATCTACCCTTTCAAACCAGTGATGGTCCAATATCTGAAGATCTTAAACTTTAATCTCACTATTAAATAAATCAACCACATTTCTACATACAATTAAACCCATTGGTGTACACTACCACTAAACACTGATGGAGAAAACCATCCAAACCCTCATATGCTGCTTCTAACCAAACCTTAAAAACAACGGTTAAACCTAACCAAACCTTAAACAACACAGTTGCTTTCCCTCCTCCAGCCTTGAACTCACTAACTGCACTTCTGTTTTGGGAACCCCTTTCCAACTGGCAACAATTTCAGTCAGAGTTTCCTTTTTCCCCCCTCTTGGGACTCAATAAATGCAGGCGGTGGTTTATAATTGGTACATATGGGCGTAATGTCAGGCACATATGCCAGTGTGTCTTTCAAAGACCAGCCTTGCAATCAGAAGCCTGCAGCTCAACAGCAGAGAAGAAGCGCTTGGTCAACTTGTGCCCGTCATAATTGAGCTGGGTGGTGTAGAAGGTCCGGGTGTGTTTGGGGTACACTATGGTGGTGCTCTGGTAGCGCTGCACACGCTGACGGGGCTGGAACTCCAACTGGGTCTTGTAATGTCTCCAGGTGCTCTGAGGCAGGGCCAACACTGTCTGGCTGCACATCTCCAGACCCAAACCCTTGGGCTGCAGGGTCACGTCCTGGATGAAGTGCCGATCTGAATCATAACGCACAGACGATGTGTATCTGTAAAAACACATGTAACAAGTTCGTACTGCATTATATGAATTGCACCTGCCCAGAGCAACTTGCCCAAATCCCCCAAATCATGCGATGGGGTTACAGTAAAAAAAAAAAAAAAAAAGGAAAAGAAAAGAAAAAACCATCACCTTATTTCTTTCAGTGGCAGAGGATCAAGTTCAATTCCTTCTCCGTAGGACAATGCATGCAATTGGCGATTATTAGGAACCTGTATAAAAAGAATAACATTTTTTTTTTAATATTACTTTGGGTCAGGTAAATAATATATGCATACATACTGTACACACATAAATAATTAACAATCTATTTAATTTAATAAGTAACTTTAGTAAATATACATTTTTATATAAATCACACTCACACATAAAAAGCATGTTTGTTAATCGAAAAGAAGCTGAAATATACATTTTAGATAAAAACTTAACCATTAGAAGTACTTTTTGTACTATTAAATGTCTTGGCTTAGCATGAAGGAATCATACCACAGCTGTCCCTCTGCTCTCGTATTCAGTAATCGGTGTTCCAGCACCGGTGCCCTGCAGTAACCAGACGCTCGGGCTCGGACTCGGACTCGGAGGCAGACCGGAGTCAGGACTGTCCAGCGGCCGATCAGCTTTAAAATTCATATCCAGCGGATCGTCGTCAGACACATTCCGCAAGTTCAGTCTTCCCACCATTGCTTTTTAAAGTTGCTCAACACTTGCGGGCAGGTCCCACAAGATCTCCTAACAATGCAATTAAATCGAATTATGTGCGAAATTGTTTTTCTCTGTTGATCTTGCGGGCAGCCCTGTCTAAAAGAGATCCGAGCGGTTCGTATAAAGTAAACCAGCTGTGCGATGCCGTGGTCCCGTGGACTATCGTCGATAATCCGTTTCGTGGCTCTGGCTCACCGCTCCCGTTTCCTCCGAGACTTTGAAACGCAGATCTGAAGAAGCTGCAAATGTGTTTGTTGTCGCCAAGTTTAAATGGGTTTATAAAAACTGAGAGCAAAATGGAAACTTCCCTGACTTCGCTCCTGAGCGCATTCAGTCAGGGGGTCATCGCCGTGGAAGGGAACGCAAGTTTACCCGCTTGTCAGCCTGCCTGCATTCAAAATTGTCCACACTCAAAGAAGTTCATTGTTTTACAAGCGCCTGCAAGAGAGGAGACGCCTTCAAAACTGCCTCCTACTGATGATTGGAGTGACAATTAGAGAGTCAGGAGGAGGCCCTTGCTTTTAACAGAGGCCAACTTCACATCAAGCTTAACAAGTCAAGTCTATCTATCTATCTATCTATCTATCTATCTATCTATCTATCTATCTATCTATCTATCTATCTATCTATCTGTCCATCTATTGGTCTATCCATCTAACTATCTATCTATCTATCTATCTATCTGTCTGTCTGTCTGTCTGTCTGTCTGTCTATCTATCTACCCATCTATCGGTCTATTTATCTATCCATCCATCTATTGGTCTATCTATCTATCTATCTATCTATCTATCTATCTATCTATCTATCTATCTATCTATCTATCTATCTATCTATCTATCTATCACACACACTCACATACATAAAATGACAAAGACAATTATCAGTTCATCTATTCATCCGTCTTTCTAGCATACAATATACTCCTGGGCAAAAAAAAAAAATTTTTTTTAAAAATGTGACATACCCAAAATGGCTAAACACTAGGCTTTTAATTGTCTTAACCACAAATGATTGATCAGGAAATTAGCTACATTTAAGCAAAAGCCATTGCTGTCTGTGAAAAACATAGACGGATCTTTGGCAGAATATAGGAAGTTGTGTGTGGAGTAATGAATCACAATGAAACACCAGTTGCGTGGTTATGCTCCAGAGCGTTGTCTTCAAAAATCTGATGAGAAATATAATAATAAATACTTCTCTACCACAGTGAAGCATGGAGGAAGAGCTGTCAATGTGTGGGGAGCCTTTTTAGCTGCTGGTGTTGATGAGCTGCTTCACTGTGAAAAGTCATTTAATGCCTTAGAGTACAGGAGAATATGGCAGAAAGGGTTGCTTAAGTTATCTAAGGAGGAATGCGTAGATGTTATTTCTCAACAAGACAATGCTCCTGCCCAAATTGCAAACAACCAAGAGGTGGCTTGAGAAAAAGTTCATCAGGCTTAGGTTTTGGCCTGGCTTGGCCCACTTTTTTGGTCAGGAGTGTGGTATGTATGTGTGTGTAATGTGTATGTTGTAATGTACACACACACCTTTCAGTTCATCCATCCATCAATCATACATACAAAAAATATCAGACAACTATTAGCTCATCCATCTATTCGTCCAACCATCCATCTTATATCTATCTATCTGTTCATCCATCATACATAAAATGACAAAGACAACAAGTTTGTCAAAGCCAATAATCAACAGATTTTTATTAACAAGAATTTCTATCTGCTGTTGACATTAAAAAGATGTTGTAATATTCACAGAAGGCAGGAATATTTTCATTAGAAGCAATCAACAGTATAAATCATAACAGAAATAGTTGCAAATAATATTGCAATAAACTCACACATCACAATAGCCCATCCAACACATAACTCATACATTCATTGCACACATTTTAGCTTTGATATACACTGCTGCTGAGGTCTTTTAACAAGTACAAAGCCATGTGCAGAGAAAAAAAATAAAGAAGGAGAGTGTGATGAAATGATGAAAAGTACAGTAAACCGATTCAGGAGTTCATATAATCATCTATTAAAAGGACTACAAAATAAGTTATGTCAAACAATGGACAAAAACAAATACTATCAGTATCTTTACAAAAGTGACCAGTAGATTAAGTAAAGTAGAAGAATGTATCCACATTTCTCCATTCCAATAATCTCCAATGAACTAGTTATTGTTCGCTGAGAAAATATCTCTAGCATGGGAAAACACAAGTGGTAAATATTTATTTCTTACAGCTCCTGCAGGGTAAAAACATCTACGATGTGAGTGTTTCTTTCTTTTCACCCCAACCTGGGAAATTATTTTAAAAGCCAAAATAACTGGTTTGTCATTTCAGAGGAGACAGGAAATCCCAAGCTCCTCTGTTGCGGAGTACCTGAGACCTGAAAGCTCACTCCTCTTCTCCACAGGCACCTTTACCCAGAGCAAAAGCCATATTCCACACAGCCGTTTACTCTTATAGTGAGGGGACAATTCTAAAAACATTGGCTTTAAATCATTTTGATGTTGTAAACCCCAGGGCAGAAGACTTTGTGCCAGAATAGCAGCAGGTTTCTTTTCTGGGCCACACTGCCCTCTGTTTTGCTTTAAGTGCAAGCATATTTCAGAGAAATGTGCAAAGTAAATGACAATGTGGGTATTAGTGTTGTAAATTGGAGCCAAAAAAAAAGGGGGGTGGGAAAATGACTCATTCATGCCAGTAATGTGTTGAGGTTCAGGAAAAGACTTGAATCATAAGGCTTATAGTAATGCAAGTCATGAAAGCCTCAAAGTTAAACAGTGATCTGTAACCGAACATAAATACATACAAAAGACATAGCAGTACTATTTACATCCCATAACTCGAGCGGAGACATGTTGTCAGGCCATGCGCAAAAGAGAGCGCTCACATTAGTATATTGATGGGAATAAAGTTCCTGCTAATTTACTGAATTCTCTTTTTAATGAGCTTTTCCAGTTTGCGGATACGGGAAGATTCTTGTTCAGGGGTGGGGGCACTGAAGGACAATGATGGGCCACCGTCTGGTCCTGAGGGCGGAGTGGGCAACCTCTGTCTGAAAAGCTCCAGCATGGTGCTCTGCTCACTCCGTTTCAGACCCTATAGATTTAGGGGTAAAAGAGACCAATAAATTTCAAAGATCTTTTCCAATGAATTTCAAAAGATCTTTTCGATCATTTGTGATTACTGGATAAACATATATAATTATTATTTGACTTATTCTCTAATGAATCAATTAGAGATGTTTGTGAACCAGTTGAACTAATTATTTTAAAAGATTTGACTCAATGCTAATAGATTGAGTCGCTCCCAAATTGGAAATTAACTACATGAGAAATTACCCCCAAATGAACATTTAAAGTCATTATTGTGTTAAATGAGAAAATCATCAAATAGACATTACAAAAAAAAAAATAGCGTTAGATATAATTTTTTTGGATTCAACATGGAATTTATTACACAAACTTGAATGAATTACACTGCAAATACAATTGCATAAATAATTGAATGAGATTAATGGGTATTTCAGATTTGCACTTGTTACTCCGGTTATATTCCTTAACTATATCATATTATATAAATATGAGAATAACTCATACAAGGGCATTTTTGTCCCAATATCTAGGATTTTAGGGGCATTCTAAGCTATATCACGCAGGGAGTTGTTGCCCTGCTTCATGTTCGTCATCGTCACCAATCAACTGTATGAAATCTAAGATGACCTCGGGGGCGGAGTGGATACGGTAAATGCATTAATCATTTTATCAATTTTTTCCATAACCAATTAAATTAACATGTTAAATCAACAAGCCTAATATATATACACTCACCTAAAGGATTATTAGGAACACCTGTTCAATTTCTCATTAATGCAATTATCTAATCACCCAATCACATGGCAGTTGCTTCAATGCATTTAGGGGTGTGGTCCTGGTCAAGACAATCTCCTGAACTCCAAAATAAATGTCAGAATGGGAAAGAAAGGTTATTTAAGCAATTTTGAGCGTGGCATGATTGTTGGTGCCAGACGGGCCGGTCTGAGTATTTCACAATCTGCTCAGTTACTGGGATTTTCACGCACAACCATTTCTAGGGTTTACAAAGAATGGTGTGAAAAGGGAAAAAACATCCAGTATGCGGCAGTCCTGTGGGCGAAAATGCCTTGTTGATGCTAGAGGTCAGAGGAGAATGGGCCGACTGATTCAAGCTGATAGAAGAGCAACTTTGACTGAAATAACCACTCGTTACAACCGAGGTATGCAGCAAAGCATTTGTGAAGCCACAACACGCACAACCTTGAGGCGGATGGGCTACAACAGCAGAAGACCCCACCGGGTACCACTCATCTCCACTACAAATAGGAAAAAGAGGCTACAATTTGCAAGAGCTCACCAAAATTGCACAGTTGAAGACTGGAAAAATGTTGCCTGGTCTGATGAGTCTCGATTTCTGTTGAGACATTCAGATGGTAGAGTCAGAATCTGCCGTAAACAGAATGAGAACATGGATCCATCATGCCTTGTTACCACTGTGCAGGCTGGTGGTGGTGGTGTAATGGTGTGGGGGATGTTTTCTTGGCACACTTTAGGCCCCTTGGTGCCAATTGGGCATCGTTTAAATGGCCTACCTGAGCATTGTTTCTGACCATGTCCATCCCTTTATGGCCACCATGTACCCATCCTCTGATGGCTACTTCCAGCAGGATAATGCACAATGTCACAAAGCTCGAATCATTTCAAATTGGTTTCTTGAACATGACAATGAGTTCACTGTACTAAAATGGCCCCCACAGTCACCAGATCTCAACCCAATAGAGCATCTTTGGGATGTGGTGGAACGGGAGCTTCGTGCCCTGGATGTGCATCCCTCAAATCTCCATCAACTGCAAGATGCTATCCTATCAATATGGGCCAACATTTCTAAAGAATGCTTTCAGCACCTTGTTGAATCAATGCCACGTAGAATTAAGGCAGTTCTGAAGGTGAAAGGGGTTCAAACACAGTATTAGTATGGTGTTCCTAATAATCCTTTAGGTGAATATATATATTTTTTTTTTTTTTTTACAGTTTTTATGTGGGTCTCCTGTTCTATTAGTGGTCAGATTTCATGAAATATGAGGAAGTTTTCCCTGAAGCAAATAAAACAGACTCACTTTCATATCAAGTATCTTCTGGAAAGTCTCAGGGTTGCTGTCAGCAAGGAGCTTGATGTAGTTGTCCACAAAGACCACGGACGGTTCGTGAGGGGCCATGACCACCTGAGATGTGAAAAAAAAAAAAAAAATCAGCTAAACTACAACTGGGTTTTCCTAACACATGACACTGGGAGCAGGAGACAACATAATACAGCGAGCTGATAGATACAGTGCTAAACAAAGACAAAAACTTGAAGTAACAGCATAATTATATTATGCTTGAACGAAGCTGAATCAGCCTCACCGGTAATTTTTTTGTGGGGTATAATTAGAGAGTCTCAATTGAGCAGTAAAAAAATAGGTTAAATGGAGTACAGGCCTGCATTGTGAATCTGTTTCTTTTCCCTCCAAGGTTGGGAGATTTTTTTTTTTTAATTGGATATCTTGTGACTATTTAGATTTGTAACAGGGCAGAAAAACACATGGCTGACAGATACACCTGGGAGAGGGAAGGGGGGGTATCTTAATCAGCATCCTGTGCAACATTTCCCTTTATACAATACCCATTATTCTTTCTTTTCTTTTTACTCTCAGTACCTGAAGGGATACACCAGGATATGCAGATAAGGGTCAAAACAAAGCGGGACACGGAACACTTCAGATCATCTTGAATTCTGAACGTTCCTTCCTTACCACAGAGTGATTTACTTAGCAACCATCCTGGACACAGGCCAAGGATAAGCCTCGAGAAGGCTTGTTGTAGTTATCTTGTAAATGAGAAAGAAAGAGAGAGCACGAAAGAGAAAACGCGAGGAGGGGGATAAAGTCTGCCTTTCCATTCATTTCCAAAAAGAGCCACAAATGGGGATGGGGGGTGAGACAGGCAAGAAAAAAAAAAAGAAAAAAGGAGAAGACTGTGGAAAACAGCCACGTCTCACAGGCAGCAGCAGCATGCTTGGCTTGCGCTACCTCCTTCAGCTTCACATCTCTCTGAGGTTTGGGCCCTAGGATGGGCAGGAACTCATTCCCAGCCAAGGAAAGAGAGAAAAAGTGAAGACATCTTTAACAGATTACTCTCCACGTTTACCCTGTAATGAGCATCATGTGGACAGCCAAGCCACCAGCAGCAATGAAGTAACCGGTGTCACACTTCACTGATGTAATTCATCAACGATTAAAAAAGAACGATGACAAAGCGAGACTGAGGTGGCAAACGATTGTGCCATTGTTTCACTAAGCACTTTGCAAACAATACCAGCCGCTGATTCGCCTGGCCAAATGGCAGCAGAGCCCCTTATGCTAAGGAGCATACTGAAGTATGAATGACTCTTCCAAGAACCGCAGAGCAAAATGCTGATGAAGATGGAAGTAATTACCTGAGAGGTACCTGGGGCCCAACAAAGCCAATCATTTAACGCCAAACAGACTTTAAAGACCCACCGTATGCAAGTCAAGATCAAGGCCAGATTTCATACACAGACCTTGGAATTTCAATTAATGAAGGGCACTGGTCATGTGTTCATCAATATTTATCCAGTGTATTGTCTAATCTGGCTTATTCAGGGCTTATATAGAGATGGAAAGATACAAACTCAGCTGTTGCAGGGATGGTTCACCCGAAAATGAAAATTCTGTCATCAATTACTCACCATTGTCATTTCAAACCCATAAGACTTTCGTTCATGTTCGAAACACAATTGATTATGTTTTTAATGAAACCTGACAGATTTGGGTTCCTCCATTGAAAGTTAATTCTTCCAAAAATGTCAATTCAAAAAGTTCTTAAAACCATTGAAGAAGAAAAAAAATCAAGCGGTTTATCAAGTCTTCTTAAGAGACACGATCGCTTTATGATGAACAGATTTTACTTAGGCTTTTATTCAAATATAAATACTGATCAACGCACATACATAGAGCTCGTCAAATATGATGAACGGAAGCTCAAACGTACTTGCTTGACGCACGAGAACCAATGTGGTTTGTTCTTGTGTCAAGAAAGTATGGGTCAGCCTTTATCATCTATTTATTTAATTAAAAATATCTTTATTTGAGTTTTGAAGTCTTAAAGGTTTGAAACAACATAAGAGTGTGTAAATGACAGAATTTTCATTTTTGGGTAAACTATCCCTTTTTATGTAGCCCATGTTTTCTTATAGCATTTTTCCTCTTTTGTAAATGCTCTTTGCATGATCTTGCACAATCAGAGCTAAACCCAGTATGAACATTAGGTGGATAAAGGCTGAATTCCAGGCAGTTAAAAGACCAGGAGCAGGAAAGCCCCGGAGAACCTCATAAAAGCCTGTGGAGCATGTGTGGGGCTGAAGATAAGGGTCATGGAGAAGAAGGTGGGTCTGGAGATCAGGGAGAGGAAGATTCACTAAGGCACATGCTATCCTCTCCTCCTGTTGTATTTCATAGTACAACACAGAGCTCATACGTCCACCCAGAACATTGGTCTACACATAATATTAAAGGGGGCATATCATGGGAAACACGATTTTCCTTACACTTCTTAGTATCCGTTGACACTCTAATGTTTGCAACTAAATCGGTCAACCCTCTTAGACCATTTATGAAAAATAAGGTGCAAGAATGGGCCAGAAATCATTGTGCCTCCCAACCTTTAAAAATGACTAAATTCATCCCTCCACTTTCTAGGAGATAATCATTAGATCTTTGAGAGGTTTAAGGCCTGTTCACATTAAGACGAACATTCAGAGCGAAAGCTTGTTTCAATAAAACATTTTACTTTGACGGCTGCTTGTATCTGTTCATCCGTCAATGTGATAGATTTTTACAGCATGGTGTTATGAAATCTTCTCCATTCCATTGTGAGGAAAACGGGCCAACCAATAGGATTTTTGCTTCTGGTCATGTGCCTGGAGTGTGGATACAACTACAACTTGGTCATAGCAACTATTGTGCTAATTGACAGTGAATAGCAGAAGAAGAACTGTCAGATAACCACCTACTGTCAAGATGGTGAAATTTTCATTTAGAATTTTTTAGACCAAATTTTTAAGCCGAACATTTTGGTGTGCACAGGCTTTTACTCAGCTTGAATGCTGCTGTCACTAAAACAAAATAGGGACAACCAACAATTGTTTTGATCACGTCAAATTCACTTTCAAATCCATGTTTCTCTCTTAATAATTATAATAAATCCCAACCTTTAAAAATGACTAAAACATTAAGTTGTAAAGGGGGAAAAAGTTTGAACCCCACTGTATGTTACAAGTCTATATGTACATATAAGTAGAGATCTATGAGTGAAGAATATTAAACTGTGGACTGCTAAGGCTGCAGGCAGAAAAGCCAAGGCATGTGAGCACTTCCTGTCTCTCAGAGAGAGCTCATTAAACCAGACGTGCACAGCTTAGTAAATAACTCCAACCGAGCGCTGCACCACACGGAGCTTTATGAGCAGCTGATCATTAAAGACTTTCCTGTATTGAGCTTCTCATCAGGGAGGCCTGTTTAAAAAAGAATTGGGTGAAAGCTGAGCGATTTCTCAAATGTTTAAGGGTCGTGAATACACATAAGGTTCCCACCTTGAGGATCATCTCCGCTCGAGTCATTCCTTTAACCACTATTTTGGTGTAGCTGGCCGGGGCTTTACGGACCACCTGAGAGCCAATGGAAGGGACGTCTAGAAGAACGGTCTTGAGGGAATGTGTGTCCAGGAGTAGCTGTTAAGGAGGAGAAGAAGAAAAAAAGAACGCATTTGAACTTAGTCATGTCTATGAAACCCAAAGATCCCAGTGTCTGAATCTCCACATACCTGTTCTGCTCCAACCATGCTGATTGGCTTACATCTGAATAGGTGGTTGATGAACTTTGGAATGAAGGAGCTGAAACGAATGGGTAGAAAGTACAATTAGCAGAGGTATACCAAAACCCTGTGTTATGAAAGAGTCTTTGTTGCACTGATTAGTGAGTGGTTGCGGTACTGACTTGGTGAACTTAATGCAGAACTGCGTGAAGTATTTCCGGGTGGAGGCCAGGTTGTCTCTAATGATGGGCACATTTTGTTTGATGTGCATGATTACAGAGGTCACATACGGGCTTTGGTCTCCCACATGTTCCACACTCTGCCACGGCATCTGTACAAACATAGACAAAATCATCTTCAAGTCTACTATAAATATCCTAAAGACACTCTTAAATAATGTTGTTATTGTTAACCAAAACTTAAAAATGGAAATAAAGCTGGAATAAAATTTAAATATTAGATGAAAAACCAAAAAATTACTGAAATAAAAATTAAAGTTGAGTAGAAAAAGAATACATATGCAAAAGCACAAACCAAATTTACTCAATGAAAACTGAAAATATAAAAAAAATGAATAAATACTATAGTATATAAATACTAAATTGACACTAAAATATTATATAAATAAAATAAATATAAAATAAATATTTGTATTTTTACAGTTTAATTTTAAATGAGTGTTAGATAACGGTCAAGATAAAAATAGGGGAAATTAGGATTACAATTAAACACCCTGGTACAATAAATAGGTTGTGGGGGGGGGGGGGGGGGTGTTTATATCAGCCGATAACTGCTATGATATCGGTATAGTACCTTGCTCATAGCTGTAAGGGCTGGATCACATGCAGCATCAAGGTCCTGAACCAAGAGCTGGATACTGTTTGAGATAACCCTGCCAAACAGAGAGATTCATGGGAACATTACTTGACAACTATTAATTAATTTCCTTGAGCAAATATGTTTTTATTTAGTTTAGGGTCAAGTCAGTGTGACTGGTAATTACGTGCTAAAGGTGTCCATCTCCCCAGTTAAGTTGATTCTCTCCATCAATGACTTGTCCACCTTTTCCTTAAGCTTCTCCTCCAGCTGTGGACATGATATAAGACATTTGCCTCATTAAAAAAAAAAAAAAAAACTACATTTTTATGATATGTTCATTGATGTATGCGTGTTGGTCACCTGCTGTGTGGTAGCCAGGCAGTATTCGGCTGTGCTTAGGATGCTGCAAATGAGACACAGCTCTTCCATGGTGAACTTGGCCGCTTCTGATCCCTCTTTCTCCTTTAGCAGGCTGCTGATGGTCAGACCACCACTATTGGTGCTGGTCCTGCATACAAACAAGCACAAACATGGTTACCAAAGAACCCAAACTCAACCCTCCAGCCCACCCCGCTGAAAGAAACAGAAGAAAGACTGCATGGAAACCACAAGACAGCTTCTCCAAAACAAAGATCTCTTTTGAAACTCCCAAAGACAATACGGGGTAAACCACACAAGGCGACGGGTGGGGATTTTTCTTCTTTTGAAAAGCGGCAACAAGAAACCCCACAAATGCGACCACACAGAAAAATCCACTCGCTCTCCTCTCAATCATCACCACAACTGGGCGGATCAAAATTCTACCATAACAAGGGAGGAGGACCAAATGAAAAGTAATGTGAGAAAGTCAGGTGGCTCAACTCACTTGGGTAGGTTTCCAGAGAGGATCTTCCAGGCATACTCGCGCAGATACTTCTGGAATATGGTGCTCAGAGCAATCATGGGTTCTCCGGTGCTCAGTTGCGAGCATTGCACCATACACTTCTTGTAGTACACGAAGAGATCTGCACAGCTGGGAAGCACAGCACCTCCCTCATCTGTACCTGATTTAGGGGGACCCTGTGCCCGGAAATCAGCAACAAAACGGTCGATCAGCTCTCCGAGATTTCTAAGACAAAAAACAAAAACATCAATGGCAGTAGGCCCAGACATTATCTACATTTCCTCCACTGCATAAATCTGTGGAATGGATTAAAACAAATCGCAACATATGTTAAACAGAATAAAAAAAAATACTAATTAAAATCTTGCATATTTTGTATTTTATTAATTAATTTATACATCTGTGGTTATGCATTTATTTATTTTATTAAAGATACCAGGATGGTTGAAGTTCTAGATGTTTTTAATGTTTTCAGTACTGCTTAGTTTCAATATCAAAACAAAGCAAATTAAATCAAATATATGCAAGGTGAAATTTTTGGGGGTATTGGGGTGACCAATCCGATCTCGGTTTTGTTGGGAACAAGTACTAAATATTAAAAATGAAATATTTGCAAGGAGGATCTTTTTTGGGAAAGCTATCTGGCTGACACTGTTATGTTGGAAAAACTACACAATGAATTATTTATTTTTAATTAAATTAATAAAATAAAGTATTTGCATAACAAATATTTGTTTGTTTTTTTGGGACAAAGTATATGATGGATGCTTTTTGTTGGAAAAAACTACTAAATAAAAAATTAAATATAGTAAAATAAAGTAAAATAAAAACTTGGTAACTGAAAAGTAAAATTAGCAAAAACATTGAATATAATAAAAAAGCAGACTGCACCACATATCTGACGATGAATGAAATCATAATGAGTTCAACTTGCTTTGAACAGCGATGTATTGTAAGGTCAGTAAATAGGCCATCTCTCTCAGCACTGAGTAATCAGATAGATGCTGACCCCAAGAGAAGAATGTGGACACTCTCATGCCAGACAGGTCAGTGTGAACTGGTATAATGAAAGCCATTGTTAACAGAAAGGTCATTCTGCTTTAGGCAGTGCCAGCGGAGTGTTACATGGGCCAGAGAAGGGCCTGTACAAGAAGTCTTTTGCTTGGGAGCCCCGTGGGTGAGAGAGAGGGTAAGTGGGAAAAGGAAAGGTAAAGAACGAGAACAGACGAATAAAGAAAGAAATCAGCTGCCATTTTCAGGCTGTCTGCAGCATCTGTGGTTACCAGCTAATGGGAACCATTTTTGCTTCAGTGGTGAGGCGGAGAGAGTCAGACAAGAGAACTACTGAAAAGGGGTGTACAAGAGAGAAACGATCACAAACCAAATGAAATGGGCTTATTCCCATTTGGCTTGTCAGACATGATTGTGCACAACATTCCAGCACATTTCACTCACTTATCCTGCGACTCGATGTAAACGTAGAGATGAGGCTCAAAGCACTTGGACACAATGCCGTGGAAGGGGTTGTCTGGAGCCTTGGGCTTCTTTGGCTGTGAACAGCAAAACATTATAGAGTCAGAATTGTCTTAAGAGGTTCCTTTACGTGTGCCAGTGTTATTATATTATCATTGATATGCTATTACAGTTGAATTTAATTATTTTGTTATTTTCTGTTTTCACTTAATTGTTTTGCATTTTTATTAGTTTTAGTATTTTTTTCTTTTTTTAAAATAAATCTATATAGTTTTTATTCATTTGTATTTAATAGTTGTTATTTTAGTGCTTCAAGTTAAACAGAATGAAAATGAGAAATGCTGCCTTGGAAACTAGCTGAAAAAAATAAGTTTAGTTAATGACAATAACCCTGGCATGTGCTACAGTTTGACAGGAAGGTGAAAGGAAATTCTGTTGCAAAAACACCAGTGATAACTGTGAACTTTTGACGAACCCAAATCATCAGAAATGTTCTTACAACACCTAAAACTGAGAACATCATTGCCAATTTGAAGATAAAAGGAAATAAGTGTGCAATAAATATAGGACCTGAGCCGAAGTCAAGCTGTTGTTATATTAAAGTACACGGTAAGAGTTTGATAAATACATAGCAAATAAAAACTTCTAAACACACAGCATCTTGAATGTTTTCATAACACGTCAATTGCAGAGAATAAGCGCCTGATCCAGGCTAGAGTCCAGATGCAAGTCAAATTAAACTACATTAGAAAGAAATGTAAATTGCATGTTGGAATGGTACCAAATGCGGTATCAAATTTCTATCAGAAGATGGGTGGAGTAGACTGGATATGGTGCAAATAGGGTCATTGCTGCATGATAGAGAGGAAAAATAAAGATAAGCAGCCTCACTCTATCCAGATCTTCCTCCTTTTCTGATACGTTGTCCTCTCCTGACTCGTCTTCCAGAAAGGGGTTTGTTGGCTCTAGAGGCGTCTCAGGTTTTTTCTGCTGAAGAGAGCAAAGGAGAAGAAAAATCACACAACAGCCGGATTACCAGCATGTTCGCGCCCTCTTTGCCCGCAAACAGGCATAGTCCAAAACAAAGTGCAAGTGTGGGATTCCCTCACCCCGGGCCCGTCGTTCAAGGTGCAGCCCGAGAAGCGCTTAGCCAGCAGTCCCTCGAAATTGGTGGTCCTCTGAATAGCGAAGAGCAAAAGCTTGACCTCGATCTCCCTGGCACGGGTTCGCATCAGCTTGGCTAGCTCGATTCTGATGAGCAAATGAAACACAGACATAGTCCTTCTTGGCACATTAGGTTTTGCTCACAACCCTGTGTCTAAAGCTTCAGGTCAGTGCTTTTATAGGCCAGCGTGTGCAGATGCCTGGTTTGGCTGATAAAAGGAACCACAGTGGATCAGTGTTGTATTCAAAAGGAAAGATCCAGTTACTGTCAGCTTGAAAAAAAAACTTTTTGAGAGCCAACATAGGGAGGAGATGGTGGTGTGGTTTATCCATTCTTATATAAAGTTTTGTCAAAAAATGAGAAATATATAAGATTGGATTACAGTGGACCTCAAACATTCTTTCCAGGCATTGAGGGTTTTATTATGACTCTTTTGAGAGGAATTCGACTATGGACAACACACATACACACACATGACCTACTTTAGACTTTATCAATACCACTACTGAAATCCCAGACATGTAACCAGTTCCTTTCCATCTAATCATTCATGTCATACTGTGCACACAGTTATGTCTTTTGCTAAATCATGCCATAGTGGTGAGCTGTATAATGTCTAGTCTTCTAAGCTAACCACTAAATGCACATGTAATTTCCCAGGTACCATATATTTTCTCTATGGGGCAATGGAGATGAGGATTTATGCTGTGCTGATATAATGTCGGAATTATCGTAATTACAATTCTACTCAAGACTCTTCAGACTGAATTATTAGTTTCTATGGCAACACTCATTATGCCAAAATGTACCCATGTCTGGCTTTGTCATTGAAGACCACAAAATACATAATCGCTATAAATGCCTTCCTTTATATTCTCTTTTTTTCCCCCAAAACACAAAATATGTAGAGGTACCTACATACACTACAGGTCAAAGGTTTGGTGGTGGTAGAGTTTTTTTTATGTTTTCATAAGTCTCTTATACTCACCAAGACTATTTATTTGATCAAAAATACAATAATATTGTGAAATATAAAAGTAACTGGAATGGTACTAGAAATTGAGTTTTTTTATTTTTATTATACAGTCACATGACTTAAGATGTATGCACATGACTTTTTGGATGTGCATTCAGGAATTTATTTGATCGTAGTTTATGTGAATGTCTTGGCAAAAAAGAAAATCCTCCACAAGTGAGAAAAAAGTAGGTTTAAATGGTATTATGGAAATTTAATTTAAATTTAACATTCTATATCCCAATATTTACATAAAAATTTGACTAAGGACATGAATAAACTTCTAGAGAGCCAATATTATGTGAATGCAGTGTTAGTGCGAGGTGTTCAGTCGGTACCTGGTGATCTGACAGAACTCTACAGCGATGCGTTCGGTCATCCACCACTCCTCAGGGAACATTCGTCCATACTTCTCTTCATAGTCCACGAGCTGACGCTTGATCCACGCATAGCGCCGGTCTATTTTGTCGAGCCATGCCACCTGTACTCAGGACAAACAGCAGAACAGAACGTAAGAGACATGGTTTAGCACAATTTCTGCATGTACAGGATGCACAAGGAAACACTCACATCCTGGTTCTCTTGGAAGAGAACGAGGTATTCTGATAGGTGCTGCCTGATGAACTTTTTGATGATCTCCTGCTTAATCCGAGGATCCAGGACATTCGCCACCAAGCAGGCATCTCTGAGAACAATGCTAGGACCACCAGATTTCTGTAAATAACAAGCTAAATGTTTTTTTTATCTGTCACAGGAATGATACAGAGACTAGCTATGCATTAATACTAAAAGTTGATTATTTGAACTCTTTTCATCAGAACGCAATATCTGTACCTTTGACCCCTGGGCAGGAAAAGTCTCCTCGAAGTCAGCCAATATCTGTGTACCAAGCTCGCTCTGTGCGGCTTTAACTCTGAGGAGGGGCAAAACAAATGGGATAGTGTTTACAAGACACCTGGTAGTTTCAGGATTCCCTGGTGTCTAGAGAGATTATCAAAGCAATTAAGTCAAGACACCAAATGTTAGAATCTAGAGCAACACCAGCTAAATTGTACAATACTTTATAACTGAATTTAAAAGGGGATTATGACATGGATTTTTTGTAAATATGTTCCTTGTAATGCACACTTATAAATGTTAATAAATAAATAAAAAAAATTTGTGGAAAACTTTATGTCATGACTCACTTTTATATAAAGTATTATATATTATAAAGTATTTTCTAATATGTTTTTCATTCAAAAATGTGCTAATCTCTATTAGAGCAATGTGAATAGCTAGTACCTAGATCCCTCCTAAAATATTGGCTTGAATTAGAACTATTGGCAATTGGGGGAAAAAAATGGAACAGAGACAGAAATATCAGCTACTTGTATGAAAACAGATGTAAATTTTAATTCTATTAAACAATGAGGCCAAACTGTACTTTGGACTAAAAATCTCAGAGACAGTGTAACATAAGACCAATTCCACCAAAAGGGTCTGGAACTGAACCACAACTTGATTAGAAGATGCTCTTTTCATTTCTGAATCAGTGGCTGGCACAATTGTCTTCCAAAATAAACAACAAGATACTCTGAGGGAGAGAGAGTGAGTGAAAGAGAGAGACGGAGACACATGCACTTGCCAGTCAGACACCAGTCTTCAACGTGGCACATGGCTGCCAATTTGCTCTCTCACCAGCTCCATTAAGACCTCCACACTGTCTGAACCACAGCACATCCCTCAGCTGCCGCCCCTGATCTCTGAAACATCTCTGCCACACCTTACAACCAACCAGACATCTCCATTTAGGGACAGTCGGGCTCGGAAAGAAAGCATCTCAGTTTCTCCATATTTGGCATGTACTAATATTAAACATCACAAAGATCCAACATCACAAAGGGGGGGGGGGGGGGGGGGGGGGGGGGGGGGGCCTAATATTATTTACATTGTAAATTCCTAGGCACAATCCCCACCCTCATCAAATATAATCTCTTTCTACACCACAAAAAGAAACGGACGAGAAAAATATGAGTCAAGCAGCGGTCAGAAAGCGATGATATACTTTGGCACACTTAAATGCTGTTTTGACAAAAACACTGGCTTCGCTTGATGTACAAATGCACGTTCAACCAAACAAACTCTCATCATCACTCAAGGACGCCTGTGAAAGTTCTTATGAACCGAATGGGTAAACTTGACTACAGAGGCACTGAAAAGGAACCGCGGATACATGCTTTTCCAGAGAAACATTTAGAACCTGGAACAACCAGGGGAATCATATTTCCACATCAAAAACACCCTTCCTTGCCATCTGCTTATGAAACAACAGCTTTATCAGAGCATCCAACATAAACAAGCAATGGGAAGTGCAGAATCATAGGGACCGGAGCCTCGTTTCTACCCGAACAAAAGGCCCAGTCTCTGAGCCTGCAGGGGACGTGGACAGCACCACCCAAACCAGAGAAAGCACCTCCACTGGGAAAGGCCTGAAACAAAGAGACGCTTTCCGCTCTGGGAAAAGTCCAAGGGTTTGGGAGTAAATAATGAGACACTGTGAAGCAGATTTCCTTCCTGTGCTCATCTTCAGTAAACATAAACAGGATCCTCAGACTCTCAGCACCATGATTTAGTCAAATAAACAGTGTTGAGAGAGTCTTGTGTTTGTATCCTTACCTCTCTGAGAGCTGGCGTATCTGGGGGATGCCCATGTACTTCTGGAAGTGCTCAAGCACGTTGACTACACCCTGAAGGAGATTGGCCACCTCCCCATACTGCCTCTTTCGAGTCATAGCTCTGCAAAGGTACAACAAGACAAGTTTTTAGCACACTACTATGAATGAGCAAACATACTGATCTTGGGAAAAGGTATGTTGAATAAACATACTCAAGAGAGTCCACACCGCCAGCCAGCATGTGCAGGTGATTGAGGGTGGTTATAGAAGTCGTCAGGTGACGCTTTGCATGGTCCAACTGCTTAATGTCCCGTGTGATCTCTTTCACCTGAAGAATTTTTTTTTTAGATACATTAGGTATGCACTGATATTTCAATTCTGGCTGATAATAATTATATTATTACTGTATGTATAATACTATATTTAGTGCTTTCAAATAATTAATCACATCTAACAAAGAAGTTGTTTACGTAATGTGTATATATATATATATTTATATATATTGTTATATTTATATATACATGTCTGTGTGTGTATACATACTGTATATACACAGACATGCACACACACAAATATGATAATATATACAAACACATTATGTAAACAAAAACTTATGTTAGATGTGATTAATCATGATTAATCAATTTGAAAGCACTAATGTTAGATGTGATTAATCTATTTGAAAGCACTAATGTTATATTATAGCACAATATCCTACGGAAATGATTCTATGATGCTGATTTGGTGCTCAAGAAACATTTCTTATCAATGTTGAAAACATTTACTTTTTCAGGATTTTTCGATGAATAGAAAGGTCAAAAGAATAACGTTTGTTAGTTTTACGTTTGTTTGAAACAAACCTATGAATGGTATTATATTATATTACATTATATTATAAATTAGCGAATAAATATAACTTCCATTCCTAATGATGTAAAAAAAAAAAAAGTCTATACAACTTGGTCAACACTAAAAAAAACTAATAATATATATATATATATATATATATATATATATATATATATATATATATATATATATATGCGAGATTTACTCAAGAATATTTTTAAAAGTGTTATTAAATTATTAGTGTTGAGAACGTGAGCATTAAATGATGGCAAAGGTAATCCATTTGTAAAAATAGACAAAATGAACATGCACAATTCAATTACTATTGATCCAATGCTAAAGATGATTTATCATTATTATTTACTAAATACTAAAAACATTCCAATATTGGCTAATAACCTTTATGTTACCGATATTTCATCCACCCTTCTTTACATTGCTGGGGAGACAGGGACAGCTATTGCTATTGTTCTCCTGCCTTCCTCCCCTTGCCCTTCCTCTGTTCTGCACTGCATAACATTCACAGATGGCCAGTGCATTACCTTGGGCTCAAAGAGTGCTGTGGACAAAACCACAGGATGTCACAGTTTCTTGTGCCTTGGTTACCCAGCCTGTTTTGGGGTGGGTGGGTGGTGAATGGCTATTTACTCTGGGTTGACTTTCAGGCCTTAAATGACTAAGTTCCTGTCTAGAGGGTTTATTTTTACTCACCATTTGCTCCGATTTCTCCGCTTTGTCTTTGATGTCTTTGATTTTGCCAAAGAGTTGCTGGATGGCTTTCTGGGCCTCCTCCAATGCCTGGAAGGGGAGACAAAAGATCTAAGATGACCCAAACAGCACCGCGGTAGCGTTTTCTTACAGCTCGCTGTCAGTTCGATGTTTTCTGTGAAACCGCAACCTGAAGATCACTGACTTGAGTTCAGTTTGAATTGGGCTGGTTTCATCACTTTCAAACTAGGCGATTAGAAAAACAGACACTCAATCTAAATCTTACAGCCACATCAAAAGCAATTAATAATGAACCCATATTTAATATGAAAATACAGGCTGAATGACATTTTAATGAACTTGCTTGCTGCCTGCCCTCCTAACCCTTCAGCTACTATATTATTTTTAGTGGGAAGATGTCTGTGCTTCAACAGGGTGGGGAACAAACCACACTGCCTGATGAAACCAGTTTTTACTTGACATTCTTGTATGCGAAGACTGCAGCAGCTGCAGTTTTGGCCCTTCCACGTTGCCCCACCTGATGCCACCACATCACAAGGTTCTCGGCTTGGCCCTGAAGGGATCCATCCATCCTGCCCACTCATCTCGAATGTAGTCACAGCAAGTGGCACACCTCCCACTGCAGCCACACTGGCAGTGTTTGGACTCTGACAATGCATAATTACTACTTCCTTTAAAAGCAGCTGCAGCACTGGATGAGTGGGAATACTGGCTGCTGCCAATGTATTTAGAGACGTGCCTGGGCTGAGAGTGGAGAAAGTTTGGCCGTCCCTTTTGCCTTGCTTCTTCACAGGCAAATGGAATGCTAACAGCCGGCACCAGCTGCCCCCTGGAATTTACCACTTTTACAAGCCTCCTCAAAAACACAGAGGTGCTTTGAGCCACACCATGTTAACAGCAATGCATCTTCCTTTCAAAGAAAGGATTCTTCAAATTGCAGTACTGCAAGGTCATGCCAAGACTTTTTACGGCTTTGAACAAAAAGCAGAACTAGAGCCCAGGTGTTAACTGGGATGCATCTAGTTTAAAGTGGCCATGTTGTAGTTGTGCATAAGAAGAAGCTATCTAGAGTCGATTTTCTGAGGTTAGAAAAATGGACTGCTTGTTGGTGGACAGTCTCTGATCTCCTTCTTATACTGCTGATCAGAAGAAAGAGAAAGAGAGAGGTTTATTTGGATCTGGCAGGAAGGAGAGCAGCTGCTATGCATGTGGACTCTATTTGCAGTTTCAGGATGTTTCCCCCCACCCACAGATGGTTTAGGCAGGCCACAGGACGACATGGATGCTGGGATGCCTGCTACATTTCCCTGTAGTGTTGCGACTCGACTAATATGTAGGAGCACTGAGAAAAAAAATATTGATTATTAGGACCGTTTAACAGCTGCTGACAGGCATGAATGAGACTGTGTGGTTATTTCCTCTGTGATTATGTGGTCAATCATTTACAGCATTCCACACATGCACTAATGGTGATTATCCTACATGTAATTATTTTCTAAACTGCTGAAGAGATTATGACCAGCCTGGTTGTCCCCTTTTATGGTTGTCAATTAAATGTCATTACCTTCGGGTTACAATTTTCTTTGTTCAGCAAGATATCAAGCATGTTGGGTGATACTAAAATGGCTATTTTAAATGTCTATGGTCATTTTAATATCTTTTTCTGCCATGGTGGACTTTGAATTACAGAACTGTCCTGAGATTTGCCTTCACATTTCACCCATCAAACTATAATTCACATTTGTTAGTGAGTAACTTTTATATAAAACATTGAGATATACAAGTTATTTTTAGGTTATGAGAAATTGCTTAAATATTGGCTAAAAGCAACATTGTGCTACAGTGGAATGGATGTACACTACTGTTCAAAAGTCAGGGGTCAGTCAGAGTATTTTTTTTTTAAATTAATACTTTTATTTAGCAAGATGCATTAAACTGATCAAAAGTGACAGTAAAGACTTTCACATTGCTACCAAAATATATCTAATAAATGCATTCTGAAAAAATGCATCCGTTTCCACAAAAATATGAAGCGGTACAACTAATGATGCTGAAAATTCAGTTCTACCATCACAGGATTAAAAAAATACATTTAAAATTACATTAAAACAGAAAACCGTTTCAAATTGTAATATTTACACAATACTATATTTTCAATCAAATATTGCAGCCGTTGTGATCATAAGAGACTTTCGTCAAAAACATTTTTTTTTTAGAAATCTTACCAACCCCCAACTTTTGAACTGTTGTGTAGCCTCCTTTTGTAGTTATCATGCTTATTATTTGAATTTCTTTTTGTATTATCCATTTTAATGTCTCACTGTATAAGTGAAAGTTAAATTTAATTTTAAAGTCAGTAAAAACCTGATTGCATGAGACTGTCATGTAAAAGCCCATCTTCTGTATTCCATGTATTCAACAATTCTGTTAAACTATTTAGCTAAATTAAATTGTCTTAAAATGTCATTAAGTTTTATGACATCAGAAAAATGTACAGGTGCTCAATTTCAACACAAATACTTTTAATAATCTTAACATACTCAAATACCATACAAGAAAAGAAAAAAACAAACAAGGGTTAAAACCTAGGCATGAAGTCGATAAAACCTGTCAACAAAGCCTGCGATGACTAAAACAACTCCAAAAGGGACAATAAGGGATCAGTCTATAACGACTATTAGAAAACACATGCAGCAAACTTTCCATCCTGTGTTTAGATTAAATATGTATACTACATTCTTGGGGAGGCTCCTTCTTGGCATTCCTAATAAGCAGCTCCAGATGCCAAAAACTACATGAGACATCCTGATCCCAACTGGCTCCCTGACAGCTATAAACCTCTCATCTGAATGCTCCATCTGGGAACAACAACATGGCAAACTTTTTATATGGAACTTTCTGCAGAACTGAGGAAAATAATGTATATTAGCGCAAACCCCACGTGAGACAAAGGGGAAGGCAAAGTGAGGGACTACTCAAATAATTCACACCAAATGTTTTGGCCCACTGTTGACTTTACTTTATGAATGATATCACAAATCTAACAAGTTTCCCCACATTGTCAAATGCTTTTCCAAATTCAGAAAATATTTCCAAATAAGTTGCTGTCCGTTAACAATAATATAAAATAGTACTTTCCTCACACTGTAAATGTCCTGATAAGAACCACAAAAATGTTTAGAAAAGTCAGGGAAAGACTCCCCACCCCCCTCCAACTCCCCACATAAGAGTTATTATAGTTAACTGAAACCATATAAAAATGTAATTTCATTTCAGCTAGTTCCCAAAGAAACATTTCTCAATTTCATTTAGTTTGACTTGATGTACTAAAATAGCTACAAATAAAATTAATACACATTTATGTACATATTAAAAAACTACAAAACTATACAAATAAAATATTAAATTGAAATCCAATTCAGAATAGTAAAAAAAAAAAAACCCATAGCATCTCAATTATTCTAAAACAACACTGACCCAAACAGCAGGCAGACGATAACAAAACCAGAGAGGAGTCTGGGACTTTAAACAGGGTGAAACATCTGTGTCGTGACTGCCTGAAATACTATTTATCAAGCCCTCAACTTCATCCAAACTTCAAAGAGACTCAGTAACAAATAAGATGCCCGATGCCCAATTTTAACTTAAGCATTTTCTTTACCACTGGGGAGAAGGTGAAAATACTCAGCTAAGACAAACACATCCGTCCACCTCCTCCACACAGCTAGAAATGTCATCAAGCAGACCCCTGGGATCCCGTTCCAGACACGGATGTCTCCATCTCACTGATAAATACTGCACAGACTAAACAAAAAAAAAAGCTTCAGCGGGTCTTTCCAGTCCTCTCCCTCTGTCTCCACCATCACTCCCAGCCTCGAGTTGGGATGTGTAATCCACACTTTCCCGCCGTCCCATCTGCTGAAAGGATTTTTCCTTTGCTCTGTGGAAACAACTCAGAAGGCTACGGGCCGTGAGACTCGTGGCCCCGCATTAACAGCGATCCCTCCAGACACAACAAGTTTCCAAAAGCGGTGCATGCTGGGTAATTCAAGCTCAGCTGACCCCACTCATAGGTCTCAGCCACACTGGCTTTTAACAACCCAATCGCATTTCACCTCAGCCTGCTGCTCTGATTAAGAACAGATCTGTGTTGAATTAACATTTTCAGCCTGTTCCAAGAAATAGTAGGACACTAAACCACAATGTGGAATGGAACTGTTGCGGAGAACAGGAAAATTCGGGGTAAAGTGTGCCTTCTTTTCCAAGAAGACAGAGCATCTGGGACTTTCAAGAACCTCGTCACTTCCAGAGACGTGAGATGGAAGAGATGCAAAAGACATCCATAATGTCGAGAGCTGTTGTGAAGCGGGCAGAGAGGTTTACCGCGCACAGGACAACATTCTAAAGCTGCTTTAACCACTACAATGATTTGATTAGAGTACAAAAACACTTATTTAGTTCGCCCAAACATGAAGACTCTGTCATCATTTATGTCTCATGTTGTTCTATTGTACTCCACAGAAGAAAGTTGTACAGGTTTGGAAGATATTTTAAAAAATGTGGGTCTTTATGTCCACACAATTAAAGTCAGTGGGGATGTTGTTTTGGACCCCATTGACCATCATTTTATAAACAAAAACAGTTCAATATATCTTCTTTTGTGTTCCACAGAAGAAAGTCAGTCATAAAAAAAATAATCGTATAGCCTGTTACACCATGTGGCATGATGATGATGAACCCAGATCATTGCTTTAATGCTATTTATTTTCCATTTATACCTATAACCTGAAAACTATGGAGGAATGAAGTGGAGTAAGCTTTATATTTATTATTTTGATCTTAAATTATTCAAAGTTATAAATCACTTGATTGGATCACAAAAGAACATATGACATTGAACTGACATTATGTATGTGGAACCAAAATGCTCACCTGTCTGCCATCTTGTCCCACATTAGTCTGTCCCCTCACCACTGTCCTGATGTTGTCATCCAACCGTCTAATTAAAGGAATTATATACAATATCAATTTAATAAGAATCAATAACCTCCAAATATAAATGCAGACCATGTCAGGGTCTAAATATTGAAAACTCACCTGATTTTAAGTCGTATGTTATTCACCACATCGTCTATGTTCGCCAATGACTACAAAATGATTTGGGGGGGGGGGGGGGGGGGGGTACATAAACACTACTGAAATACATCAGCTATCCTTTAATTTCATTTATCTCTTTTAAAAGTCAACATAAATAAGTTCTTCATGTTCAGAGAGAGTAGCACTCTCTAGTGGTCAAGAATATGAACTTTCAATAGGCCACAATGTAAAAAAGCATAAATATTAGTAGTATTATTGGTCACTGGCCTCAATATGGGTGACCTAAACACAGATAGACAGGCATTAAATTTGATTCATTCATTATTTGTATTATCAATGCTAACAGCATACAATAGTATGTTGCTCAGAACTAAAAGTTTCAGAATAAATGTACATTCATAATGTTGACCATTATTCAAGCAAGTATTCTAATTCAGACTCACCTGCTCTGTTGGAAACAAGGTATTAATGTATTCAACAGCATTGAAGTCCGCTCGATCCAAAGGGTCTTGGCTGGGGAAAACCTAAAAAATGAACAGATGTCACATCTTTGATGATCAGCTGACCTTCACAGACGACATCACAAAGACAGCTCGATCATGCAGGTTTGCTATGCACAACATCAGGAAGATCAGGCCTTTCCTAACTGAGCATGCAACACAACTTCTCGTCCAGGCCCTGGTCATTTCTAGGCTTGATTAATGCAATGCTCTTCTGGCTGGACTTCCATCATGTTCAACTAAACCTCTACAAATGATCCAGAATGCTGCAGCTCGTCTGGTCTTCAACGAGCCCAAAAGGGCCCACGTCACTCCTCTGTTCATCTCTCTGCACTGGCTACCACTCGCTGCTCGCATCAAGTTCAAGGTGTTAACACTTGCTTACAGATTGACCACAGGTTCAGCTCCCTCCTACTTCCACTCACTACTACAAGTGTACATCCCTACCAGAAGCCTACGATCAGTCAATGACCGACAGCTCGTGGTACCATCACAGAGAGCCTCAAAATCACTCTCCAGAACATTCTCATTCACGGTTCCATGCTGGTGGAATGATCTCCCCACCCTCATACGGAATGCAGAATCCCGACGACATTCAAAAGACAACTGAAAACTCATCTCTTCCGTGAGCACTTAACAAACAAAAAAAAAACTCTTTCCTTTTCTTTTAAATCCTTGCTTATCTGGCTTATGCTACTCCGAGCAATGTCTGAACTTTGTATTTTGAGCACTTGCGTTGTTTTTGTCTCTTCACGATGACTCGCTTGGTTTAGTCCTCAGTTGTAAGACGCTTTGGATAAAAGCGTCTGCTAAATGACTAAAAATGTAAATGTAAATGTAAAAAATGTCATATGACAAGGCCAAGCCCAGAAAAGTAGTGTCTGCTGATTGAGGATCAGATGGCCAAAATGTTGCTAAAGATGTTCAGTGAGTCTGAAGTGAACAACAAGCTTTACTACACTGGAGACCATTTAGGTGGCACCAAAAATCTTAACAAATAGATCTAAAGAGCCAGTTGTATTACTGATCTTATGCTGGACTCAACTGGAGCCAGAGGAAGTCAAGTCACCTTTATTTATATAGCGCTTTTTTACAATACAGATTGTATCAAAGTAGCTTCACAGTGATAACATGAAAATAATACAACCAAGTTTGTTTCTAGAAGAAAATTGCGTCATTGAGGCAGATCAATAATATTGTTGAATATTAAATGTTGGATTAGACTTATTATTGCTCAATTAACCATTAAAAACAATTCTACACATCATTCCTCTCCAATGATGCTTCTTTAAGCCAGGTATTTTTCTTTCTCACTGCGTTTTGGTAAACATTAATAAACATTGTGTTAAGAACATAGACTAACTTACTAGACTAACAGTTACTAGGCTACTAGTACATTTCACACATTCACGATCACCAAGAGACAATTCAAATTTAATTAGATAGAAATTGCAGTGCAATTTAAGTTCTTCATGTTATGCCTATTCTAAACGGACTCCCTTGTTTAAAACATTGAATGTGTCAATCTCTTTTTTCCTCTCTAGACACCTCCCATCAAATACAAGCTAGCGATGAAAAATTTACGTTTGAGGGTCCGTCGTTTTAAAAACAAAGTCGGTTTTGACAACAGTTATCTACGTAAGAAAAAAAGTAAAATGAAAAATAAAACAGACAAGACGAAAACTGTGAGCTTCAATGGAGAAGTATCAAACTGGCTATTAGCATCTCATGAGAAGGCACTCTGACACTACAATAAAAACAGACTCAACCCCAATTGATCTCTTACCTGCTCAATGGCCAGCTGCACTTCTGGAGTAAGGTGTAATATCGCCTCCAAATCTTCCACAAACTCTAATTCTTCATCCTCCATCATTGTAAACAGTCGTTTTATTTCCTGTGCTGACGTTAATGCTTCTTTACCGTTGTCGATGATCAGGGGAAACATGATTCATTAGCGCCATCTTTCGAGCTGGAGACTCAACACGAGACTATTTTCGTAGTATTTCAAATAATCCGAAAATGCGAAATATTGTTATTATCTATTAATTTAAAAACGATGACAATACATTTTTGAATATTTCTATTTTTAATCGTTGTGTGTTCCTTATATCATAATTACTTATCATACTGTTTGTGTGTCAAACTTAACTGGTTTTAAAACAATTCATCAATCACACTATAAAAAACAGTAAATAGTAGACTGTCTTTTGCAAATAGCAAATAGCAAACAGATCGAAACAGTAGGCTATTATAACAAAAAAACATAAACATAAAAACAAACATCAGAATATATGATACATAATACTATAGTTAACAAATATTTTTAAAACATAAATCATAAATGTCAAAATGACTTCCTTGGAACGACCCGGCCTAAGAGTATCGTCACCAGCAAAAAAAAAAAAAAAAAAAAAAGGGGAAAAAAGAATGTTGCGTTTATTATCATGATGTCACAATGTTGTTTCTATTGACAAGCGCGGGCGCTTCAGTTCAGTGTGAATCTTCATGTCTTCAAGTGCGCTTGAGCGGGAGGCTTTCGACATCACCTGCAGACTGGGATATTTAATGCTGTGAAGATGATGGAAGAGCAACAGGCTTCTTTTATAGCAGCCACTGTGGAGAAAATTCCAAAAGGCAATAATCTATCCAATAACATCCATATAGAAATAACATAAAAAAGCCTAAAATCTTAAGAAATAATCTTGTTTTAGCTAGACCTATATGCCCTGTTTCACAGACCAAATCTAAGGCTAGTCCTGGGCTAAAATGCAGTTTTTGAGTTTTAACTGAAAGCAACGTCCACTTAGATTGGCCTAGATTAAAATATGTCAGTGCTATATTGTTTTTTCTCAAAATGCACACAAGTAATGTTTTGTTTTAATGCACATTTATAAAATAATTAAATGTCATAATGTAACTAAAAGGCCTAATCCTGGTTTAATCTAAGCCTAATCTGTGAAACCACAGCGGCCAGTTGTTAGGAGTTGAAGTTAGGCCTAAAGACCTTTATTTTGTGCTTTTAATTTTTAGTCATAATTTTGTTTCCTGCAACAATGAAGTCTAGGCTCGGTGTTTGAATTATATTGCTAACCCATTTATTTATTTAGAAAAACAAACAAAAGTAAAGAAGAACAAAGGCATCTGTTCATTCTTCCAAAGAATATGTCACCGAGGCAACAAAGTGGCACCTCTTCCACCACAGCCCGCCACAGATACAGAAGATCCCCAGCCAGGTCCATCCCGTCTCACGTCCACGCCTGACATAGGTCTCATTGCTCTATTATTGCTCTGGTTTATGTGAAATATGTCTTTATTTTCAGTTTTATTATTGCTTGACAGATGTCCATAGGTAGGATAGTACTGTACGAGTTGTTAATATCCACATTCTTAGGATGAATATTTATTCTGCCCATATAGTCACAGCCAGCTACGCTATGAGTTCATGTAAGACTATCAAAGAAACAAACATTATAATATATGTGTATGTTTTTTCCCCCCCAGTTCTATTTGACTCCCTTTATAGAGTGGGAGAGAAACTGGGAGAAGGAACCTCTGGCACTGTGTTTAAGGGGACTCGCAAATCTGATGGCAAGAAGGTAGACACTCAACCATCCTTTTGTCATTATATTTTGTGAACTTTGAAGTTATATATCAGTATCCAGTTTTGTTCAAAACTGGTGTCAAATCTTTACATTGAAGATTGTAATTACATTTTAATTAAAGGTAGTACATTTCAAAGCCAGAAGATTTGCTATGATTCATTAACCATATTTATTCAAATTTTCAGGTCGCTATCAAATGTTTCCCTAAGAGTACAGTGGACCGTTATATTTTGATTGTACGTTGGTGAGACTATATCTAACGACATGTAATATATCTAATTTCATGTTTACTCTTTATTACATAGTGTGAGAAATCAAACATACACATAGTAAGCTAATCTTTTGAGGAATACTTCTCTAGCCGGGGTATTCCCAGCCTCTGCTTCAGGAAGTGGCTCTAAATCTGCTGGTGAAAGAACCTCCGATAAGCCCCAACATTGTCCAGATGCTGGACTGGTTTGAAGAGGCAGATCGACACATCCTCGTCATGGAATATCCACATCCTTGTATGACCTTGGACGAATTCATGATTCACAACAGATATCAACTGAAGGAAAAAGTGACACGTGGCTTGGTGCTTCAAGCATTGCTCGCAGCAAATCAATGTATCAACCGAGGTGTCTTCCACCATGACATCCATTCTTGTAACATACTGGTCAACACAAAGACACAGGAGATCAAATTAATAGACTTTGGTATTGGTCTGCGAATTACAAATTCAGGTAAGTTGTTTTTTTGTCTTGTGTATAGTGATTTATAAACTTATAAAATTGTCTCTTAGTTCTCAAAAAAAAATCTTTTGCTTTTTTTGAATAGAGAACAAAACCGAAGCTGTCTCAGAAACAGTCAGGTCTCTGGGTTTCATCCTGTTTCAGTTAGTGAATGGCAATCCCAGTTTATCCAAAGGTAAGACTATGGCAAAAACAAACACACAATGCCAAAAGCAATTGCATTGTTAAACACAAACATAAAGCACAATCTGCTCACCAAATGCAACAAAAAAAAAAGTGACAGAACTGAAAATGATTGGTGTATAAGTAAAATTCAAATTAGCTCATGTAAAATAGGAGAGCGCCTCTATGTTCACAGAGTTTTACATTCAAACTTTAGGGTGTTGCATGGTCATAAAGAATGTGCATGACTAACCAGGTCTCTCATGAAAACATGTACAGAATGCCAGGATTTCATGAATCAGTGCCTTGGTACGCCAGGGGAGACACCAACGTTGGAACAGCTTTTACAACATAAATGGTTTAAGCAGGAAAAATGGTGGAGAAAATTGTTCAGGAGGTAGTGTAACATACTATTTGAGGGAAGACAGATAAAAAGAAAACTACATTGAAATCTGGTGTTGTGGGTCTTTAAAATATGTACGTTTTTGCATTCAGCAGATGATCCAAATACTCCAGTGAGGAAGAGCAGAATACAAGCCATTCATCAGACAGTCTGAAGTGGAGATGTGGAGCCCGGAGCCTTGGTGAGATTTTTTGTAAAATAGGGCAGAGTGAAACTGATTATTCTCATTTAAATAATGACAGTGAGAGGCCATTTTATAATTCATTGAAAACATACAGCACAACTAGTGTAGCATGATTTGCAAAATAATTACTCTTATGGGCCAGTTCTTGTAAAACAGACAGCACAACCAGGACAGTCTGATTCATGAACGAAAGACTCTTTTGAGCCAGTTCTTTTTAATTGAACGAAAAACATACACAGACAGACCAGTGTAGTCAAATTTATGCATTCATGACCCCAAGGCTAGATTATTGCACTGCATTACTTGGTGGTTACCCTGAAAATGTATTATACAAAGTCTAGTTGAACCAAAAAGTTTTGCTGTCAACACTGCACTGGGTTCTTATTAAGCATCGTATACATTTTAAAATCTGGCTGATTAGCCTATTTGCTCCAAATGTTTTAGCTCCTCAGTACTTAAGTGAGTTCCTATTGCATTACAGTGCTTTATATTCATTGCGGTTTCATAATTCTGTAAAATCGACCATGGGCAGTTCTTCTTTTCCTATTTAGTGCCCGAACTCTGATCTTTCTAGCAGATACACTCTTGTTACATCGAAAGTGGAATGGCATCTATGCTTATCAGTCTTGTCTGTCTGTCTCTTCTTTATCCCAAGGTTACCTTAGTCATCCAGATTTGGTCCGTATCAGAACAGATGGTGGACCACGACGCAACCCTCAGCACAGACGCTATGCCAGGACCTACATAGGACCACAACACAGTTTCGTCATGCTTACAATCATTTATATGACGTTCCATAATATGACTTATGATGCAGCCTGGAATCATGTTTGTTAATTTGGCCAGAGGAGAACTGGCCCCCTGACTGAGCCTGGTTTCTCCCAAGGTTTTTTTTTCTCTTCATTTCTGTCACCTGATGGAGTTTGGGTTCCTTGCCACTGTCGCCTCTGGCTTGCTTTGTTGGGGACACTTAATATCCAGGAATATTATTGATTTGACTGCACTGATACTATTGAATGTGAACAGAAATGAGCTGGATGAAGACATTAATGTTTTCTGCAAAACTGCTTAAGCTGAATTAAACTCATTTAATAATTGATTCACTTTATACAGTTATTGAACAGAACTGAATCAACACTGAACTGAGTTCAGCTGAATTATGACACTTTTGTTTTGTTTTTTACTTTCTAGCAGAAATTAATTCTGTAAGCATCATCGATCATTATTTTCCTGTATATCACAAGCTGCTTTGAAACAATCTGTATTAAATAAGTACTATATAAATAAAGGTGACTAGTCTAATCTGTGAACAAATGACTCTAAGGAGCCGGTACTTTTTAATGAATCAGAAACGTACAGCGTGACCAGTTTAGTCTGTTTTGAGAAGGAATGATTCTTATGAGCCGAGTATTTTTAATTAACGAAACACACAGTGTGTATAGTTCCCCATTAATGATAGAGGTCTTTCAGTACATTATTTTAAAAAACACCTTTTGAACATTATTTTCTACATTAATAAAAAAAAAAAACAGGAATGAGTTGGAGTGGTTACTGAATTAAGAGGTGCTCAGCAGAGGTGGACAGTAACAAAGTAGACCTACATTTACTTGAGTACTGTACTTATGTACACTTTTTGAGTATCTGTACTTTACTTAAGTATTATTTTTTTCTGGAAACTGTTTACTTTAACTTCACTACATTTGAAAGACAAATATTGTACTTTTTACTCCACTACATTTCATAGCTCCTTGAGTAGAAAGTAGTAACGTCAGTCAGTGGATGATTTTGGTTGCAGGGGGTGCATTTTGGTTGGAAACATCAGAACCATCGTCGGACAGACGTTGGATTTTACTTGGAAATGAAAGTCAGGTTGACGTCAGAACCCGACTCATGTGCTTGATGTTTAGACTCTTGATGTTTAGAATCCCATAGAAAGCCATTTGAGTGTCCGAAACATTGTGGACGTTATTGAGTGCACTTATTCAATCTCACTTTCCATCCCACTACTGGAACTGTGGTCAAGAAATAAATTTGATATTGATATGAAGGTAAGTAGGCAGGCATAGATTCAAACATTGCAACAATAATAAATCAATGCATTGACATTTACTTTTTACTTTTGATACTTCTGTACTTTTACTTAAGTAAAAATAGGTCTTTACAACTTTTACATGTAACGGAGTAATATTTGACCAGTAGTACCTGTACTTTCACTCAAGTAAAGTTGTGTACTTTGTCCACCTCTGGTGCTCAGTGACAGCTAAACCTCTGCAGGTCACTTGTCCCACTCAGTCCAGGGCAATTACCCTCATCGGTGTCTCTGGAAGACAATCAGAGTCTAAACAGGTTAACTGTTTGTAATGTGAACTCTTGTCCTCTAATTCTCTCCAGAACCTAAGCTTAAAGTTCAACATTAGCCCACAGTGAATTCAAGATCCCTACAGCTGTGTACTTTGTTTCCTAAACTGTAAATGATTGATCTTATTATTCACTGAGATTCTGTCTCAAAGCTCCACAGAGGAGACACAAGATGCCTCAGGAGCAGCTGGACACTCTCTGCTATAAAATAAGAGAAGGACTGCCTAAATGGAGGGATATTTTCACATGGTGAGTGGATGCAAGCTTATATACTGTAAGTCTGAAGCTAAACTTGAAAATCTTTTTTTTTTCAGATTCTCAAGTCATGCTGTATAAAATGATCACCAGGGTTTAGTGTTATTTTAGTATTATTTATAGACTATTATAGTATTTATTCATATTTTGAATGAGTATGTGTATGTGATCATTAGTATGCCAGATGGTTCAGAGGATTTATTAATAGTGCATGATTGACCGGTCTCAAAACCTTCATCAAATGGTGAAGTTATTCAAGCAAATGTTCATTGCAGGCAACTGTTCAAAACTCTGCTGATGGGTCAAAGCCTCTCCGCACTGATCTGTGGGACTGCTGTAACATCTCAGTATCTGGCGTCCATTTATTACCTTGATACACCCATGCTGCAGAGCTTTATTAATTACAGCCTCCTAGGCATCACTTACACCATGGCACTGATCTACAGAAGAGGTATTTGTTCACGAATCCATCATTAATTATTTTAGTTGTTGCGTTTCAGTCTTGATCAACCATTAAACATTTTTCAGAATAACATCTACTGTTTTTTGGACATGTAATATTCAGGATGCCTCTCTTTTAATGTAGGTGATGGCAATATTTTGCAGATATTAAAGACAAAATGGTGGAAGTATCTATTGTTGGGACTGATAGATGTGGAGGCGAATTATGCAGTGGTGAAAGCATACCAGTACACCACATTAACTAGCATACAGGTGACAACTTTTTATGAATGTGTTGATATACGGTGTGTTTACATAAACTACCATTCAAAAGTCTGGGGTCAGTAAACTATATATATTTTTTAAAGTCTCTTATGCTCACCAAGACTGCATTAGTTTAATGAAAAATACAGTAAAACAGTTATGTTGTCAAATATTATTCCAATTATTCTCTTTTAATTAATTTTTTAATGTAATTCCAGACAGCAAAGCTGAATTTAAATGTCAATTGATCATTCAGAAATTATTCTAAAATGCTGATTTGGTGCTCGAGTCTGCAACATGACATCATGACTTTTGCGTAAACAGACACGCCACTTTCAAGTCAAGTGGCGTGTTATCTATACGCATTTTGAGATATCCGCGTGTATGCGTGTATGTCTACGCCATTAATGTCCAAGTGATTCCGCGTATATGTACACGCCATTAAATTTCCGAGCGAAACGAAGCAAAATGTAGATCTACATCTGGGGAGCGATATTTTTTTTCCCTAGGATGGCAGGGGAAGACTCATAAATGCTATTAACCCCAGTGACGGGTAGGTTTAGGGACGGGGTGGAGGTAGGTCATATATTTATATATACAGTAATAACGTTAAGTCAACTGCGTTCATAAACACGCTGAAAAGCGATTGTGCGTGTTGATAGCACGCCAAAAATGGAAATACGAATTGGCGTGTCATACACACGCAATTTTATGAGATCAGTCTGGCTCGAGAAACATTAGCATTTTCAGGATTTTTTGATAAATCCTATTAATTTTGATTTTTAAGAAAAAAAGTAACAGTAAAAATCCCTATACTCTTTTTTTTAAATCAATTCTATGCTGAATAAAAGTATTCATTTTTTCCCCAAAAACCTCTAAACTTTTAAATGGTTATGTAGGTCCTTAATTCCCTGAATTCAAGATGTGTCTCTTGTAACACATTGCAAAAGCAGAATCTGATTAAAATTCTCAAAGCAAGTTGTTGTTTGACTAACTGGCCTTACTGACTGCATTTCAGCTGCTGGACTGCTTTATTATCCCGGTTTTGATGATCTTGTCCTGGTTCTTCCTGAAGACCCGCTATAGGATCATTCACTATGTAGCTGTATGTATATGTCTGGCTGGTGTGGGAGCCATGGTGGGAGCGGACATCCTCGCTGGCCAGGACCTGGGATCTAGTGAGGGGCAAGCTGCTTCTCCACAACATAATTTAGCATAGAACCTAACATAAGTCAAACCGTGGCCATTATTTATTCCTGTGTCAACAGCCAGTGACATTCTCCTCGGTGATGGTCTGGTTCTAGTCAGTGCCACTCTGTATGCCATCTCTAATGTGTGCCAGGAATACACGGTGAAGAATCTGAGCAGGGTGGAATTTCTGGGAATGGTGGGCCTCTTCGGGTCAATCATCAGTGGAATACAACTGTAAGATTTGTTGATGAACTTCAAGAAAGCAGTAGACCTGTTGCTAAAAGTCAGAGCTACATCATCTGCACTGTTGTGTTTTGTCACTTGCAGAGGGATTCTCGAACATAACAAAGTGTCTAAAATTCAGTGGACATGGGAAATTGGTAAAGTACTGCAATGTGAAATTGAAATACTTTCCATTTACAGTATGTCGACGACCTCATCTGAGATTTGATTTTTGTGTTCTCTCCTCAGCTCTGCTCTTGGCTGGATATGCGCTCTGCATGTACGGCTTCTATAGCTTCATGCCTGTGGTGATAAAGATGACCAGCGCCACAGCGGTTAATCTGTCCTTACTCACTGGAGACATCTTCAGCCTGTTTTGTGGCCTCTTTTTGTTCCAATACAATGTGAGGAACATATTTATTTTACACACACACACTGCTGCAGGACATCACTAGAGTTAGATAATTAAAAATCATAAAGTTAAAACAATATTCTTTATTTTACTATTTTATTACTTTATCGATGTTATTTCCAGTTGGGCTTATTAATGATAAAGCAAATTGAGAGAAAACGTTCTATCAAATAAATGCTGAATAGAAATGACAAGAAATGAAAGTAAAAAAAATGTGCTCTTATTTTGCTGATGGTCTCTTTAATCCTGACATCAGCACAATTGGCAGAAGTATCTAGATGTTGTCTTCTTATCTCAAATATTCCAGGTCATTGTGACATGGAGCTTTATATTTCATTAATGTATGAAGGTTTTGTAAGTGCCCTATGTCACCTGCTTATAAAAAAATGGATCTTGGTTATTCACAGTACTTTTTTTTGCACTCCTTTATACATTTTATTTTCTACAACCAGTCCATCAATGTTGAATAAAAATAGATACATTGTCTGACTGTGCTAACCTTTCTCAGTTCCTTCTCACCTCACCTGTTCTTCCTCAGTTCTCAGGACTGTATATCGTGTCACTGGTGGTGATCTTCATTGGTTTCATCCTGTTTAACACCGTGCCCACACTGAACCGAGCTCTTGCCCCAGCGTCTGAAGAAGAAGGTTGTGACAATCACGCCGCAGAGTTTGATAACGACAGCACTCAAGGCTGTGTGGATGAGATAAGCTGTGCACAAGCAGAGCAAGATCAAATCAAGAGCCGGCTGAATGAAAGACAGTCAGCATGTGTTGTCATAAACAGTGTTCAAATGTAGTTTTGATAATTCCATGGTAAAACACACTAGAACTTTTTATATTTTATAGTCATTATATTTTAACAGTGGTTTATGATGATAGATCAAACGTGACAATGAATAAACTGAATATGACGTAAATGTTCTTATCTCATGACATTTGGTGTTTAAACAGATAAACTCTCATCGTTTTTGTTGTTGATATTTATTGTACTGAGAAGTGCTTTGTGAAATGTAAACCTCAATAAAACAAAACATTGTCGGCCATATTAAGATGCTGATTACTCAAATGAAGTAAAATGCAGTAATATCTTAGCTTAGATGTGGGAATTTAAAACAGATTGATTGCCGCAATAATAATAAATATTATGGTATCATAACTAAATTATATCTTTACAAGCACCAGATTTGTGTTTCTGCAAAGAGATAGTTACCTCATTTAATGTTCCTATATTGTACATTTTGCATGTCTCATAATTAATACTTTTTACAGTGTTTTCCAATGTGACTATTTTGAGACGCATAAAGTATTAACATTTACTTGCAGAGAAAGAGGTGTTTCTTTTAATAAGTAGGCCCTACTTATTTGTTAGTAGCTTTAACTTGTGATTTTAACCTGGACTTTCCCACTATTCTACTATTCACTATCCCACTACACTATTCCAATATTCTCCACATGGTTTGGTAAAGGTGGGCAGCATCAGTCTCCGCCCTAAGAAATGAATTGAAGTCCTGTCCAAACATTAAAACCAAGGTGCATAAATCAATTCTCCTTTTTCAAATGCTATGAATCACATATTGACTAATTTAGATAGGAATCATTTTTGTGACCTGATGTTTATTCCGATTTCAGCCAAACCCTCTTTGCTGGACGATCACCAGGGGTGAAAATTTATGATGTGGTTTTGCTTTGTCATCTCATTTATACTAAATGCCAGAATGCATTTCATTCACATATGCTCTTGCTCACCACAAAACTCCTGTTTGTTTTTTACTTGTGTAAATGGAGTAATGTGTATAAATACGAATTAATCGTGTTAATCTGAACTATTTAATGTAAGGTACGCAAAGACCATTTAGATTAAATGCAATTCTGAGATGAAATTGTGAGTCACACTCCCGAAAGTCATATTTGGGAGATATAGTCACACTTAGCCTACATTTTTATTTTTTCTACTCCGAGCCACACCATATTAGAGGGATATATTCATTGTACATACAATTCGACAGTCTGATTAGAACTGATGCATGTGAACAGAACAAGGGGAAAGTTCACCCTAAAATGAAAACTTTCATTATTTACTCGACTCATCCTCGCATCATTCCAAACTTCTTTCATCTATATGAGATGTAGCAGAATGTCGGAGTTGCTCCCCTCTACAATGAAAGTGGATGGTAACCAACGGCTGAGCTACTGTATAAAGTTTAGTAATTAGAGTTCAGTTCCAACCCTGCTCAAACACACCAGCTGATTATTTACAAGCAGTCCTGAACACATTGTTTAGTTGGTTGGTTCAGGTGTGTTTAATTAGGGCTGGAGCTAAAGATTAATTTTCAATACAAACATGACTACCGAAATTTGTTGGGTTTAATTGTTTAACTACTGAACAAAAATGATCAGTTTTCTGATAACTATATGGCTTTACTCAAACTGTCAAACAGATGTCGTTTGTTAAAAGTGGAGGTTTAAGAAATATTGTACACATTTAAAGAGATAGTTTACACAAAAATGAAAATTCGGCCAACCTGGTATGACTTTCTTTTGTCTGTGAAACAAAAGTTATTTTGTGAAATGTCTCAAAGTCGGAAGTCAAAGGGCTCCAAAGTTGTTTGGCTCTTAATGTACGTCAAAATATATTTCCACAAAACAAAGAACATCATACAGGTTTGGAAATGCAGGAGGGTGAGTAATTGACTTAGTCAAAAAGAGAACAATTTACCCAAAAATTTAAATGTCAAATTATTTTGAAGTGTCCAGAAAACAAGTAAATGCATCAAGATTTATTTATTTTTATTTAACATTTGTTCTTGTTTATTTTTTGCTCCTCTTATAACATATTGGACAGTTAGGTCTATACTCAGCCCCAAATTTACACGCTATATACACAACTTAAACTTTCTCCATAGGGAAAACACACTATATATATGCGCATATATATATAATATCAGTGTGGAAAGAGGTCTGAAAAGTTGCCCCAACATATATATAACTGTACATGGTCCCAGAAATGTCAAAGAACATATTTGAAAAAGTTAGCACTGAAACAGGAATCATCCATCTACATGCGAAAACAGCCACGTCAATTCGTCTATAAATGTGTACATCCTACACAAAACTGACAGCCTAAATAAAAAAAGTTCAATGCGTTTTCTCTCACACGCTTACAGAAGCGAAACAAATGCAGGGACTATTGCACAACATAACGCTAGTGTGATTTGTAAACCTGGTTTGCTCTTATTGGGATAACTGTCAGGGATCACAGTGTTAGTTTTAAATCAAAACCGATATACACACAGGCTATGTGCTCTACCTGTGTGGCGGTCAGTGCGGCTCAATACAGACATCTTCCCGTCCACGCATCCATCCTTCCTCTCTCAGACTCTTACAACTGTCCTGAAGCATACTGATGTTCATTTAAGGAACACGAGGTGACAGCCATCCATTTTTAGTCCCAAAAACACACACACACACACACACACACACACACACACACACACACACACACACACAAACACACAAACACACAAACACACACACACAGTGAAATAATGAATGCATGAAATTTGAACACTCGTGATTCTGCTACATACACAAATAACATGTACCGCCTTTACATATGGCCTAATAACCAACATTTATCACCAGTGGCAAGATGAAGGCATTGAATATGTTGGAATACATTCGCAAACATTGTTTGCATTGTTGCAAACTGATGGCTATCTCATAAGTTACCACTCAGCGAATGGGGAGCACAAGCTGAATTCATACACCACTCAGTTTGATACAAGTTGGTGGCTTTGTTAGTGAATAACTTTAGAGTGCATTGCAACAAGAGAACAATAGGGGGCGTCTGTGCAGCATTGAACAGGACTCCAGATTGACAATGTTAAAGGCACTGCTGTCAGATTCCCAATGACCCACGTGATAGTCACAGAACAAGAGTGTCTATGCCAGCTAGAGCACTACAGATAGGCTACATCATGTAAACTCGGTCAAAAGGTAATTTCTTCTAGAAACATCTCACATTCGCTCCAGGTGTCTAAATCTCGAAGTGACACAGTAGACTGCAAAAAATTATTTTCTTACTCAGTATTTTGTCTTGTTTTACAGTACAAATATCTAAATATTGAGGAACATTTACTTGAGAAGAAAAATGTTTAGTCTTAAAAAAAATAAATATAAGAAATATAAACTTAATTCTATGGGAAAACAAGATTATTTTTCTTACCACATTGAAATTTTTTCTTGTTTTAAACACTTCATTTTGATACATAAAAAAAACCCAAAAAAAACAAGACTTAATATCTTACATAATTTTCCTTCTCAAGTAAATGTATCTTGATTTAAGAATTTATAGATAATTTATAGATATTTGTAAAGGAAAACAAGACAAAAACAACAAGTAAGAAAATAACATTTTGCAGCATCATGATATTACATCACACATCAACTATAGTGGTAAAATATGACACAAAACTGACCAGGTAAGTTGATTTTAAAATGTCAGTACACCCCCCCAAAAAAAAGACGACGCTCATTATTTACTTATCCTTATGCCATTCCAAACTTGTATGACTTTCTTTATTCTGCCGATATTTTGAAAAATGTCTTATTGGTTTTTAGTCCATGCAATGAAAGTCAACAGGGTTTATCATTTTGAACCCCATTGACTTTCATTGTATGGACAAAAAAGTTCTTCATGAGCATGTTTCGGAAAGAAAGACATGCATAGAAAGAAAGCCATACAGGTTGGAACAACATGAGGGTGAATAAATTGTCTTTTATCTCTGTAGGGACTTCAAGAACTGGTTTGGGAATTACGTCAGACACAACACAGTACGTTAAACCTGGTCTAATGGGAGCCGAGAAGAGTATTCGCATGAGGTGTGCTGTTAGTTGAGGAGTTAGTATGAGGTATTATGGGGGGCGTCCTTTTAAATAAGTCATTAAAACCAGTAGTTAGACGTAATAGGCTGGCTAAGAGTCAGTTTAGGCTGGGACTGGACCACAGTTTCATCATAATATACTCTACTAGAGCCTAAAACACTGAGCAGCACAAAAGCACTCTAGACTTTGCCTTTACCCACACATAAAGATAAAACATCTCTTTTTGTCTTTTATTATATATAATTATATAGTATTATTAGACATTCAATAAATTTCTTTGTATCACTTTTTGAGTCTTTATATACTTTCTTTTCATTTGGAATGTACTGAGTCCTGTAGCTTTATAGTTCGTTTAGATGCAGTTCTGCGTGTGGCTGCAGTCTCAAACGGGGCGGATGTGGTCTAAGTGTCTATACTCTATCTAGGGGTTTGACTGTCAGCGCTTCAGGCCAGCTTTAGCGTGCTGACTGGGAAGGAGGGCATTGTCACCATAGTGACTGGGTTGAGGACGGTCTGGCCCACCAGCTGAGGGTGATGGGTAACCACTTGAGCACCCACAGCCGTCTGCTTGCCAACCATGGCGGCTTGTGCGGCAGATACCGAAGTGCCGTTCATCTGGGCGTGAGAGAGTGTGTGCGCGATGTGGCTCATAACCGCCGGCTGTGTGACTGTAACGGGCTGAGGGTAGATTGTAGGAAGGTGGGCGACAGTGATATGGCTAATGGATTGAGGTCTGGGAGCCAGCTGCACCGAGCTCGAGGAGGAAGGGGAGATGTGGGCCATGTGCTTGGAGCCTGGATGGATGACATGGTTGATGGCTTGGATGACAGAGGCGTGCGACGCCGATCCCGCGTGAGCAATGACGGTAGGCTGCAGACTGGCTGTGGTCACTATATGGGTCTGGGCCGGAGGTAAGGTCTGCAGGGCCGGAGCAGATGGTGGGCCATTAGGAGCTTGTGCTGGCATTGAGGACAAAGCGGGAGTTGTGATCAGGGCAGCGGCGGCCACAGGGGATAGTTGAGCTGAGGGAATCGGGGATAACGTTTTAGACTGTTTGTGTGGGATGGAGATGTGCTGTGTTATGAGGGACAGGGCAGAATGTGACTTCTTTAACTCTGGCTGAAGCGCAGCAGGCACTGTGAGTAAGGCGTTGGCCGTGGCGGATAAGCTCTCGTCTTCTATATCTTCATCGATGTTGTCTTCACCTTCTGTAGAGACAATAAGAAAAAAAAAGAAAAGGGTCAGAAACTATTAATAGATTGTTAAAAACAAGTTAAAGAATGAAACTGAAGTAGGAACTTTTAGCAGATATACAGTGCTGTATCTATACTGTATCGTTCCGTAGTAATTAACAGATATAGACAAACCCTTCTGCAAGACTAACCTGAGGCAGTGGAGGTAGAGGCCTGGTCATCATCTGGTTGCACAGTCTGTCGAAGAACACGGTCGATCTCAATCACATCCAATCGCTGGCTCAGCTCGTTCTTTAGCTCAGCCAGTTTTTGCTGCAAGGCGATCTTCTCCCGCGCCAGACGTTCCATCTCATGCTCGTAGTCTTTCTCCTTCCTTTTCAGAGTCTATAAGGGCGAAATGAAGAAATAAACAACAGAGCATTTATCCTATGCATTAAGAGCTGGCAGGGTACACTGAAAATCTATAGCTGCAATAATTAAACTTCACCTTGCTGTGCAACAAAAAGCATGTCAATAGAATACAATATCAGCATTCCCATGCACTTAGAGTTGGTGGCTATTTCCTTAACCCCCTCTATTATTAAATAAGACCTTCTAAAGCGAAAGTAAAACATCACAGAAAAAGAAAAAGGGAACCAGTAACAGACATTTAAACAACTGGATGTGTGAGAGCTTAAAATACAGGAAGAAATGTTACATTGTAGGTACACATGTTTGCAAACTACTCCATAAATGTAGAATAATACTATAAATCCAGTGATAGCTTATAGATGTGGGTAAAATACACACACACACATGCATACACAGTGTTGGAGGTAACATTACGAGTAACACACGTTACGTAATCAGATTACATTTTCCCAAGTAACTAGAAAAATAAATTAATGCATTACACCAATATACTTTATGAATTTAATCACTTTATTAACCAACGTCTTTGCTGCTGGCCTTGGACGATCCAATTCAACCTTAGTAATGAGCAAAAATTACTTCAGATAAACATCACATTTGTGTTTCATTTTTTTATTTTATTGCTGAAGTAAGAGTGTTGAACCTTCTTCTGCTGCTATTCAGAATGGCAGCTCAGCTGAAAGGTTTGTTTGAGCTGCGCCCTCTACTGTACAGGTGTGAATTCGAATTTCCTTCTGCCTGAGGCTTAGACATTTCACTTTTGGTGTGAAAAGCCATTTGCCAAAAATAGAACTTTATATGTAAACTTTACTATATGTATAACCTCTCATTATATATGCATTTGTGTCATTTATTTCCCTCTCTATATAAAAGTATGTAATTTTTACATTATTTCAAATATAAGATAAAAGACTCTGGTCATTCTGGTAAGGGATTATTTTGCATGACAACCGATAATATCTCTTACTCATATCCTAATAGAGCACAACCAAGGCTGCTGAAATGAATGTCATTTCTTATATGGAAGCATATGGGAATTTCTTAGACTTGTTGTAAGTAAAACGGATGTCACATGCTTCTCTGTAAGTGTGCCTGTAATCATCTATAGGCGTAGAGCTTAAGTTCCCGGTCCTTCCTGGATGTCTCGTCAAGTACACACCTCCCCCACCGTCTGTTTTTGCTTTCATCAGAGCCCTGCCACGGCCACTCTCTCATACTCACAAACACGTGGATTACCCAAAGCATGACAGCAACTCCCACTTCTGGGAAGGCATTCACTTGGTGTGCAAGAGTGCACACGCTGAGTAACATTAGTGGGTGGAGCTCATGACGCAGGAGCTCGGCCAATCACAAGTGGACATCTGGGTAGTGTGAGCGTGCCAAACAAGAGTACATTTCTACCTACCCACATAAACACATAGATACTGATCCAACTTCACAAACATGAAGTAAACTGTAGACCAGAGAAACATGAAGCTCCAAACACACGCAGAGATAGAGTGAGAGGGCAGGGACAGAGGACGAGACACCGCACACACTGGGCAGGGGCCAAGCGACCCAGTTTCCCTGCACTGTCAGCTGACACATGAGAAACAAACAGGCAACGAGGACACAGCAGTAGCTAAAGACCTTAAGAGGATGGAGAGCAAGAGATTAAGGGGTCTGTGCACAAACAAGGGGAACTACACTCAGCTAAAAACCATGCTGCTCAGTGATGTATCTGACGTGTGAACAGAGTGAAATGTGAAGTTACTTAAAACATAATAATATCTTTAAAAGGGAAATTTGGTCTTAATATTTCACAAAATATTGTACAATATATAAATATTTATATATAATAATAATAATAATAAAGTTAATGGTGCTCCGCGATTTGTTTAATGGGTGAACAGAATGGACTTTTAAATGTTATATATATATTTTTGGTCAGTATGGGGAACACATTAAAGGTGAACTAAGTAACTTTTTTACCTTAACCGAACAGCTTTGGAGTCATTGTAATGTTTATATTACTGATTTCGTGTTGAATGGTGGTCGTCTCGCACCCCCCTGGTGCCTGTGAGCCGCAAAACCACCCTTGCAACTTTGGGCCGGCGGGCCGCCGGTCTCAGTGTTAGGAAGTATCGTGTGATATCAGGTCTCGCGAGGTAACGAATTGCTTTACGGCACTGCACGCGTACACGCCCCCATCCATCCAGTATCCGGCTAGCTATAAGAAAAAGGTAACGCTAGATATTGAATTCTTCAAGTTTGCGTAATGGCTGATGTAAAAAAGAAGAAGAAAGCTCGGAAATCTTTGTCAGTGGACCAAAGAAAGAGGAAACGGGAGACTGACCGAGCGAGAAGTCAGACTATAGTTAAAATTCTGATAAAATAAGCATCAAACAGAAATAACCCGGCGCAGATACAATACAGACTGCCGACAGTTAAACAGGGCGCGCGCAGCTCTTAAAGGGGCCACACCTTATTTCAACTCGTTACAGCTTCCATCCTACTGAACAGGTACCGGTGTACAGGGGGAGGGGATCAGGCCGTGAGTGCAGAGCCATCTCTGCGTGAGTGCTATTTACGACAGTACAAGTACTCCACAGCAACTCTAGGGGTCGCCGTTTGACAAAAACGGAATTCCTGCATAGTGCACCTTTAACTATAAACAATAACTTTTGCCTCAAACTCCTAATTTACTGCTTATTTTTTGTTAGCGAGGTAGTCTTTGTAGTGTTTAAGTTTAGGTATTGGGTAGGATTAAGGAATGTAGAATATGGCATTGTGCTTTATAAGTAGTAATAAACAGCTAATAGCCTAGTAATATGCATGCTAAAAGGCAACTAGTTAAAAGTGAGAATTAAACCGTAAAATTAAAGTTTTACCTATTTTTTTTTTATTTAAAATAGTGTCAATATATTTCACTAAATATGGTACAAATGTAAATATTAAATACAATATTTTTGGAAAATATCAATTATAACTTTTTTAAATATACATTTTAAAATAATATAGTAGTAGTAGTAATAGTAGTAATTACAACATTTATACTCAATATAATATTTTAAAATGTATTAGATGTATTATATGTTTTTATATTGTATTAAACAAAACATTATAATATAATAATATTATGAATAATATTAATTTATTTTATTAACAAACCGGAACTCAGAAAGGTTTATAATAAATCTCTCTGTGGACATTGTGTTAAATGACTGTGAAGCTTGTCTAATGACATGCTCTTTAGGAAACTCAAAGAGTACATTCAAATTGTGGTATGTGCCAGAAAAACACAGCATAAAAAAAATATAATACATTTAAAGACACACTAACCCTCAAACACTGAGCAATGACAATGATCGAGGACGCACATATCACAAAGCTCATCCTTTTCCTACACCACGTGCGTTGAACAAGCATGGCATTGCAGAAACAACAACAGCATGGAAACAAGATCCAGGCCAGTCATTTGATATGGGTACAGGTGTCTGTAGATCGCAGGACAGAAGATAAAGAGGGGCTTCCAGCTCGACTCGGGGTCGAGAAGGTCTATTCTTCTGCACTCTTGTGAAAAATGACAGGCCACTGGGCCAATCGATACAACCCCCACTTCCTTTCCAAAGCTCAGATTGCCCTTTTGCCTCCCAGAGGCGTCAGCGTCTTTAACTGTGTCTCATTTCGAAGGCTGCGTCCTCCGGAGGTTGCGTTTGTTGCCCGCATACGTCATCAGGGCTGTTTCATTTTAGTAAACTGACCACTACTTTCCAAAGAAATTACAACAATTTACGCTTCACTAGGAATAATTTTATAATTATTTCTTTTCTGAAATAAGACATTCTTTATGATGTATGGGGCCCTTCGGAGGACACAGCCTTCGAAATGAGAGACAGCTTTTGTCTCAGCAAATTAAATGGGAGTACTGGACTGTTGTCAAGGCAACAGCTGAAAACTGTCCCAGTTGCCGTGGTAACAGGTATGGTGAGCGGGCAGCAGAGTGTGACAGTGTGAGCATGTGCTGTCTGCACTGGGCAGTGGTATAAAAAGCCTGTTTGATTGAGCACCTCTCAGTGGCTCCATATATAGGTCTAGTGTGCAAGACAGAAGCTTAAAGTAACAACATTAACAGAAGGAATCAGAGCAACAGAACTTAAAATAGTAGCAATATGTGTGACCTCAACTGATCCTTCACTTAACCCCACTTTAAAAACATTGCTGACCTATTCTACCTCAGCAACTGTTGTTGTCTGCCATTTTCTCAGACAAAATATACTCTTAATATACACTATCTTTCTGCTGCTGGAAGAGGTGTTAGTGAGGCCAGTACGGGGTGCTCACCCTATGGTCTGTGTGGGTCCTAATGCCCCAGTATAGTAGTGCTGGGGACACTATACTGTCAAAAAGCACCGTCCTTCGGATGAGACGTTAAACCGAGGTTCTGACTCTCTGTGGTCCTTAAAAATCCCAGGATGTCCTTCGAAAAAGAGTACGGGTGTAACCCCCGCATCCTGGCCAAATTTGCCCATTGGCCTCTATCCATCATGGCCTCCTAATCATTCCCATATACTGATTGGCTTCATCACTCTGTCTCCTCTCCACCAATAAGCTGGTGTGTGGTGGGCGTTCTGGCGCAATATGGCTGCACATTAGTGGTGGTTGAGGAGATTCCCTCTTCCATGTAAAGCGCTTTGAGTGCCCAGAAAAGCACTATATAAATGTAACAAATTATTATTATTATTTCAAAAGTTTGGTGTAAGATTTTTTTATGTTTTTGAAATGCTCACCAAGGCCAAACTTTGATCAAAATTATGAAATATCATTACAATTTAAAATAACTTTTCTATTTGAATACATTTTAAAATGTAATGTATTCCTGTGATGACAAAGCTGTATTTTCAGCATCATTACTCCAGTCTTCAGTGTCACATGATCCTTCAAAAATCATTCTAATATGCTGATTTGGTGCTCAAGAAACATTATTATTATTATCAATGTTGAAAACAGTTGTACTGCTTAATATTTTAGTGGAAAGTGTGAAATAGAAAGTTCAAAAGAACAGCATTTATTTTAAATGGATTTTTTTTTTTTACATTTGCTGAATGAATATATATATATATATATAATATATTTATATATTACTGACCCCAAACTTAATAGATAATCTGTGCATTCAGATAGTTTAAAGTGCTATTTTATGGAAAAATATGGGAAAACGCTGTTGCCAGATCACTTATAACGGTGACACAAGACATTCATACACGATTAGTCTTTTTCCCAAATCAGCAATCACATAATTCATTCTAGCCCTCACAAGAGTAATATCCATTCAATTATTTTCACTTTATAAGCACAATTTACGGAACATCTAGCTGTTTACAGAAATCTTTCTATGGGATGTTCTGCAAAGCTCATCTGAGTTAGTAACCAAGTGCGGTGGAGCTTAGCGAAGGGACAGTTACAAACATAAACCTCAATTTGAAAGAAAAAAAACCCCGGACTTCTGCATGCTGATTGGTCGATACAGCATTCCAATCATGCTAATATACATGATATAGGAAATAATATGATGTGAAACACTTCTCATTATGCCAAGTTCAAGGCTAAATATATAGATAAAGCTAATAGCACTTTTACGCCCACGTTAGCTCAACCGGACTACATTTCTACCCAAACACAAATCTAATACTGAATCTCAGTGCAAGCATTTCCTAACATTATCTTCACATCCGTCATAAGAGCCGTCTCTGGTCTTTTTTTACAAGTGCGCCCTCCTTTCCCTCGGGGGCCAGTACATTCCTTGCTAGCTGTCTCCACCAGGCCCTCATGGACCCTTCCTCCCACCGCTGATGAGGCATGCTGACAGCTCTCTGGTCTGCGTACTACATCAGGCACAGCTCCAGCTCACAGCTGTGCATGCCTGCCTCTGTTAGTCTCACACACACACACACACCGGCCTGCTCTACAAACACTCAAACCCACTGAACTCCTGATCCGTGGACTGGGGCCCCATTCCTTCCCTCCTGCTCCAGCCCAGGACAGCTAAACCGTCTCCTGACTCAATATGAGTGAGATGTTATCATCTCCTACATAGGAATAACAACATCTGGATGGTGTTTGAGGGGGAGATGAATGTGAATCATTGTCGTATTTATATCCTGGAGGACATGGAGGTAAAATCAGGTCAGTGCCTAGTGGCTGAGCGATATATCATCAAGTCCGAAGTATTGGACAATATTTGGCATTCTTTAATAATCAGCATTGGTCGATAAGTTTTTCTGCTTGGCTGATGTGGGGGAAGCGGATATTTTACTGCGCTGAGAAAACCAGCACCTGAGGGTCGGAGCTAACATTCTCCACCCTATTTAGTTTACTGCTTCTGTTTAACAGTTCCGTCTAATAAATCATTAAAAAGTAAAAGGTAATTGTGTTTTATTCAAATTTATTTGTGAAAAATACTATAATATAGTGGTTCACAAATTGTTGCGCATGCCGGGGGGTGGCTCACAAAGGTACTGCAAGGGAGATCAGCAGAGGAAAAAAGAAGGAAAAAGAAAACAGCTGTGGCAACAGCATTCGAGTGTGTGATTGGTGATTGTCTCTCTGCCTTATAAAGTGGCACCGAACAACAATTCCTCTAAAACTTCATTCTTCAGACAGTTAACTTTGCACTGTCTAAAAAACTCCAACACAGAAGATCCTCGCCACAGAAAAGCACCTCAATCAGCAGACGGCAGCTGCTATTGTGAACTCGCCGCTCCCCTTCAACAACAGACCAAACATCTACACCGGACGTAATCGTTGTCACGTTGACCCGCTGCAACAGCTAAAAGCACTGATTGAAATTGAAACACTGATTGAAATTGTTTATTTTAGGCTGTATCGATCACCCAGCACTCTAAAAGCCTATTCACACCGCACAGACAAACACCAACAAACAAGTTGGCCATTGGATTTAGAATTTTGTGAAAAATCATCATGTTCACACTGCCCCAACAGACACGGACAAACACTGATTGAACATGTTCAGTCGGGTGAAAACAAACCCCGACAAACGCCATTAGGGATAACACACTGATCCGACAAAACCCAACAAACGTGTTTGTTAGCGTTTGTCTGTGCAGTGTGAATAGGCTATAAGATATAGACATTAGGCATAAAAAAAAAAAAATTCAATATCGTTCGACTACGACCAGAGACAAAAAAAAGTTTTTCAACATCTTTTAGAACAGCAGCTCTCAAACTAAGGGACGAGGGATGAGCTGACAGTGACTCTTAATAGCTTTTGTAGTTGGTTTCTCGAAAGCTGAGCACATGACCTCACCCTCCCCCATCGGTTTCCTATCTTCAGTTACTTACTTAAGCTCCGCCCCCACGACTATGCACATGCAAGTGTGCATTTGCGTCGTCACGTTTATGTATATACAAGTGTGCGTGCATATGATGGATTTGTATGAGGTAAAAATTGACCTGATGTTGTCACATGCAGTGTTAGATGGGGAAGGGGGGTCCTGTGTTTGCAGACTCCGTTCTGCAGAACAAAAGAAGGGAGAGAGAGAGCATATGAGCCACGTTGCAGCCACGCTCTTCCTCATAAACAAGCCTGCAGTGAAAGATATTCCATGACTCCAGTTTGAGGCATTTGGAAACTCGGCCTATTCAAGCACAGCTGTAAATCTCACTGGGTCTCTGGTTTGACGTGGTGCTGAAAAAGAGGAAGTCTTGTACTGCAGTTTATATTTGTGTGGAGACAGAAAGCTCAACCTACAAAATTTATTTCCTTTGACTGCCACTGCTTGTTAATAGTTCGGGCTTGAGTAAACCCCTTCTGGGATGTCATCAACGTCAAATGTAAACTTTTTTCACTTAGGAGGTTGTCAGAAAGATTTTTAAAAAGAACATCGATCCTGGCTCACTTAATTCCCTAGTGTAAATTAAACACCAAAAAACAAAAACAAAACAATGACTAATTATTTATATTATGTTTTTATTGATGTAGACTAATGATTATTTATATTACAAATACACACACAGTTCAAAAGTTTGAGGTCAGTAACATTTTATATAGAAAGGGAGCATTATATTGAACAAAACTTACAGTAAAGACATTTATTATATTACAAAAGATTCATTAAAGAATATGGGGAAAAAAGTATAATTTTTCAAAATTGTAATAATATTTGCCAGTTTTAACTGTATTTTTTAATCAAAGAAATGCAGCCTTGGTGAGCATAAGAGACTTTAAAACATTAAAAACTCTTTCCAACCCCAAACTTTTGAATAACAGTGTATAAAAAAACTATGTTTGCCAATCTCTAAATTTAAACAGAATATATGAATTAGGTTGGAATTAGCATTTTATAATTGCAACTGAGCTAGATAGCCAGTAAGAGCAGCCTTTTCATGTTGCTAATAATAACTATTTTTGTCATAATAGTTTTGAGCGACATGAGGATGAATAGATGACAGGATTTTCCATTTAAAGCAAATGATCTGCAGATGGTGCTGACATTAACCAGAGAATACTTGTTGAATCGGCTACATTGGAATTGCAGTGGTTTGTACAAAAACAAATGAGTCTTTTAGCATACGTAGTAGGAATCATGTGATCCTGCCCACAAGGACAAGACACTAGTTTCTGCAAAGCATGATATAGATGACCAACTGACCCACATCGGCCTTACTCTACACACTGCTACACAAAGGCAGGAAATGAATCAGGTGGATTTCACAGGATTCCTTCTGGTTTTGCACATCCTGATGATGTCCAATCACAATCCTGCTGATCGTGACACATCAGGGTTGACGCAAACATAAATCTGCGTCATAAAGCTCACTGATATTTACAGCTGACCTTGTAGATTTCACAAACCACCACAAACATGCAAAAATAAGTAAAAAAATAAATACAAAAATGAATACATCAGGCTAAACTAAGATGGAGCTCTACGAGTGTGCCGTGCTGCGGCAGGAGCAGCGGCTGGAGGGATGACGTCACGAGGCTCTGTCTAGCCATGTGCTCGCTACTCATGTGGCCGTGGCAGGGAACATAAAGGAGAGACTGGGGGAAGGAGGAAAAAAGCACAGAAGGAGGGAGAAATGGAGGAGGAGCTCTGAGCTAAATGACATGGAGAGAACGGCAGGGAAACTCCTAAGACTTATCAGGACTGTAGGATAACATTTAAAGAAACAGTCACCATAATCTGTTCACTGTCTGGACTACGTTATTATGAGATATAAAATGAGACTAGTGTAGCATGGTAAATTAATATATAGCTGCACATTGCAAAACAACAATATGAAGAATGAGTCAAAACCACAAGGACTGCCGAGTGACTACTTCCTCAAGACTTTTCATGACAAACAAATTTCTCTGAATATTTTCAGAGAAATGAAACAAACTTTTTTCAGGCTTTTTTTCACCTGCCATTTTTCATTGTAATATTTAAATTTTATATTTATATATTTTATTTCATCTCTATTTCAATTACCAAAAACAATTGTAATAGTTTTAGAGTGAAACCGTTCCATTTGTTAAGATTACTACATTGCAAAATACTAGTTAATTGGAACATTTACTATTACTAAAAACTAAAGTTGTATTGGTTAATATTATTTAAAGGATGTATTATAGCTTTTATTTGTATATTTTCATCCTGTAGTGCAATATTGTTCCATTTGTTAACATTAGTTAACAACATTAGTTAACATTAATATTTGCAATGTTAATTTCAACAATTACTAGAAAAATACTAAAATATAAAGTAGTATCTGTTAATATTATTTAAAGAGCACACATTGAGCGCTCATTCACAGAGAGATGCAGAGTTTATTTCAATAGCAGTCTTTTTGAGCTTTGATATTCATAGACACTAGTACATATCGAGATTTGATTCATTGTAGATCCCTACTTTTGATTTATTCATTCAAAAATGGCCAAATGGTGACATTCCGCTTTGCAGCTAATTACATTTGTGACTGGATTCCGCGATTCGATCCGTGTCGCTGCGCAAACACAGACGGCGGGGTGAATTTCTGAATGAAAGTTCTGTCACAAAACGATGTTGTTACGAATCCTCACGCTTTTTTAAGTGGGTATGCGGAAATCCTTGACGTTTCCTAGTGGGTGTACGGAAATCCTTGACATTTTCTAGTGGGTATACGGCGTATACATGCATATCACGTAGACTAAACACAGATTGTCGCAATTTGTCCCGCGATTAATGAATCACTATCAATTATTTCACTTTGAACGTCAAAAAACATATCGGGCACGACGTCACAAGAATGTCAATCAGGTGCCAAGAAGATGAGAGAAAAAAAAAAAAAAGAGTAATCTCATCAAACAATCCTTTTACTCAGTTCCAGGAGAAGCTGATTGGTCGGTGAGGGGAGAGTGGGTGGGGCCTCCGCCCATGGCCCGCGGCCGGCTTGGACACACACTGTGCCACTGCCACCTCCAGAGACCATCGCAAAACACACTTACACACAAACACAACACTAATCATTAAAAGAGAAGCCCCGTGATCTGCAGGTACACACTAATCTTTTGGGAGGAACACAGAACAAAACAGAAAGGGAGACGGTGAGATACTGGCTGGGAAACAGCTCATATCACTGACTGACTAGCTAAAAAATAGACATGAACTTCTCACAAGCCTGTTGTCCCGGAAAAACATTCAAAGACAGTAATTATTCAGTATCACTCACCAATAATAAAACATCCAGAATGACTAACTAAAAATGTTACGTTGCTGTTTTTGTCACACTGAAAATACTGACAACACACTCCTGAAAGTTCCTCTCAAATAGAAAGTTGGGAAGTCTAATTAATTAATTTAAGTTAATTGGTTTGTTCAGAGTCAGACAGTGAATGGACTGTGAATGTAAACAAACTGGTTAAAAAAAAAAGACATAACGATTCTTCCACCACCTGCTACATATTGTTATTAAATTATAATTAACTGCTTATTCATTGTTTAAGTAGCTAAATTAATAATATTTTTTATTATTTAACAAATTAATGATCATTTAAATTAATTTGTGTTTCAACACTGTTACGCAAATTGACACAATTTTTTTTTCTGTACTAGACAAACATTTCTCAGGTTGTAAAACCACATTTAGTTGAATAAATGTGTTTTATTCATATACATCACATTATTACATTTCTGTGAACAGATGTATACATAAATGTATTTTTAAACGATGTAGTCACCATAATTGACTTTTAAAAATACATTTATGATCCGGACATTTAAAATCTAGCCTTAAAGGGTTAGTTCACCCAAAAATGAAAATTAAGTCATTAATTACTCACCCCCATGCTGTACCAACCCCGTAAGACCTTCGTTCGTCTTCGGAACACAAATGAAGATATTTATGATTAAATCTGAGAGGTTGATCACTCCTCCATAGGCTCCCTAAGGGAATGACACCGGACGGCCCAGAAAGTCATTAAAGAAAATGTTTAAATATTCCATGTCGCAACAGTGGCTCAACTATAAGTTTATCAAGCGACGAGAATACTTTTTGTGCGAAAAAACAAACAAAAATAACAACTTTATTCAACTATTCCTTTTCTTCCTTGTAGGCCTGAAACGAGACTTCAAGAGATTTCCACGACGCATGCGCGAGAACTTAACTGAAGTAGTTGAAGGAGATCGCAATTCTCGCGCATGCGTCGTGGAAATCTCTTGAAGTCTCGTTTCAGGCCTACAAGGAAGAAAAGGAATAGTTGAATAAAGTCGTTATTTTTGTTTGTTTTTTCGCACAAAAAGTATTCTCGTCGCTTGATAAACTTATAGTTGAGCCACTGTTGCGACATGGAATATTTAAACATTTTCTTTAATGACTTTCTGGGCCGTCCGGTGTCATTCCCTTAGGGAGCCTATGGAGGAGTGATCAACCTCTCAGATTTAATCATAAATATCTTCGTTTGTGTTCCGAAGACGAACGAAGGTCTTACGGGGTTGGTACAGCATGGGGGTGAGTAATTAATGACTTCATTTTCATTTTTGGGTGAACTAACCCTTTAAACAGCTTCAATGTAGTTAACTGTTTTATAAGTAACATATAGTGTGTACCTAAGTACTTCTTTATCCAGTAGCATGTAAATCTACAGTTTCAAACTAGATCTCAAGATGAATTACATTTAATCACAAAATTTGATTTTCCAAATACATTATATTGTACAATATACCATATATTAAAAAAACTTCAACCTCCCAGAATTCTGAACACATCCTGCAGAAATCCTAGCAAATGGCTGGTTGTTTTCAACAGGCCATGTGCTTTAATTAAATACACCTTAAGCCTGGTTGAGCAACAGGCAGCAGAAAGCGGGAAAGCGATAATGGTTCGGCTGGTCGGTCTGTCAAATCTACCAATGGCTAGAAGCAAGCGGGTTAAGGGAGGGAGGGGGATCCAGTGACACGACTTCTGTTTCCACACTGCCCTAGTTTCCTGCACGCCTTGTGCCTCGGCTAAATCAAATCCTTTAATTTGATTGGATTTCTTCTTCTTCTAAAGGGTCTGCCTATAGGCGAGCACATGTGTGAATGAGGCGCTGGTTTAATCAGATAGAGCAAAGCTTATGATCTCGGTTTACATGAACCAAATGAACCGATGGTTAAGGGAAGGTGCTCTGCTAACACAGCAGGAGAGAAGCAATCCATATAATCTCGAGCTTAAGATCAATCAAAGAAGCACTGGAAATATCTCATTTTCAATCTTCAGACAAAACCACTGCAACTAACAAACTCAAGAATGCCTCATCGGGTGGTATTCCCTTCTGCTTGAGCATTGGTTACATGTGTAAATATACACCTTAAGTCAAGGTCAGATGACATGGGAAGAGATGTAGACGCACAGCAGACAGTGAATATCTATCACCAGAGACAGTGTTGAACTTACCTGAATGTATCTCAAAGCACTTCTCAGAACGCTCAGATTGGAGGTCTTCTTTTCGTCAACATTTGGGATGTTCTTCTTCAGAGTCTCAAAACACTCCTTTAAGTGTGCACGTCTGAGAAAAGAAGATCATTTAGAATTAGAGAAGTTATAATCGACAAGGGTTATTCCTAGTGTCAGCATTCACTTATTAATTATGATTTTAATATATTTATATAACTATAAAAGGCCAATAGCAAAATCTGTTTTTGATTAATTTGTATATCAATCAATGGCAGACTTGCTTGAAACATCTTTATTTTTGGCACAGAAATTATACGAGCGTTCAAAAATTTGGGGTCAGTAAGTGTTTTTGTTTTGTTTTTTAAAGAAATGCATTCTTTAATTCAGCGAGGACACATTCAATTGATCAAAAGTGGAAAAAAAAAGTCATTTAAGGACTATTTCAAATAAATGCTGTTCTTTGAAACTTTCTATTAATCAAAAAATCCTGAAAAAAAACCATCACGGTTTCAACAAAAATATTAAGCTGCACAACTGTTTTCAACTAATAATAATAGAACCAAATAAGCCCCAAATCAGAATATTAGAATGATAGATTATCATGTGACACTGAAGACTGGAGTAATGATGCTGAAAATTCACCTTTGCAGCACATGAATAAATTACATTTTGAAATAGAAAACAGTTATTTTAAATTATAATAACATTTCACAACATTACTGTTTTTACTGTGTTTTTGATTAAATAAATGCAGCCTTGAGCACAAGAGACTTCTTCAAAAGCATTTAAAATCTTACCCTCCCAAAAATTTGAATGGTAGTGTACACCTTCCATCACCTTCTATGTAGAAAAGCATTGGGTGAAAGTCATTTAATAGAGGTAAACCAAAAGCAAACAAAGATGAACTTACCTGTTTTTTTCAAGCTTATTGTGCACTTCTCTCGTTCCTGCCCTGTAAACATGTCATACACGTCTTTAATAGTTAGCTCCCAAACATAATACAAACTCACAGCCATAAAACCCACAATAAAGTTCTCATGTGATTCAGTCTTAAACACGGGTCAACATGGTCATAAATGACAGCTTCACTCCCTCACTCACCCGCCAGGTCTTTTCTTGCCATCCAAACTACGATGCTCATCGGACGGGCTGAGTTGTGCTGAAGAAGGTCCAGGCTGGGGGAGAAGTGCATGCTGGGAGGCTGCCATGATGGAGTCCGGGAAGGTTTGGAGCTGCTGGGCCAGTTTGGTGCTATTGAACTGTGACAGTGATGTGGTTTCAGCCTTCACCTGAGATGGGATGAGGGGGCGCTGGTGCAGTGCCTGCTGGTGTGGCAGCGAGTGGGCATCTTTTCTGGGAGGTGTGAGGTGGGGTGATGCCGACGGGCTGAGAGCTGTGGTGGGGGGTGGAGGGAGGGCGGGAGGAGTGGAGGCTACCACCGGGATAGGGATGACTGTGATGGGCATGGTGGGGGGAGGGGGAGGGGGAAGAGGCTGGGCCGGGGCAGCTATGTAGCGATGCTCAGGTCCGGACTCCTCCAACCAGGTCACATGGTTCATTCGAATGGGCTGAGTATAAGAGTTGACTTCTGCTCTCCGCTTCTCCGCCTCCTGTTCACGGCGCCGCCTGTCCTGAAGCTCATTCTCTTCTGTTGAAAGAAATATAGGAAAAAATGCATTAATTATACACATTCAGAAACTATTGGTTCTTCAATGTCACATAAATATCCTTTCATAATACATCTTTATAAGGATTGTACCGATATTACATTTTTGGCCGATACTTTTTATGAAAAATTTTTATTAAAAATCAAACACTAAAAATTCATTAGAATTTTAATTTAGGAAGCACAGCATTAGTATTCACAGTACGAGAAACGGTAATCTAAATGAACATGAATTTTCATTGTTATTTTAGTATTATATATTATATCATAATATTTATTAATATTTTGAATTAGCTTTTATTTTTATACTTTCAGTTTAATTTTAAAATGAAGTTAATTGTTTTGTTATGTAGGTTTTGTATTTTTTTAAAAATATATATTTCTATTCAGCTTTAATTTATTTTATTTCAGTTTTAATCATTTTAGTACTTGAACGTTAATTAGTATTTCAGTTAGTTGGCAAGGCAACATTTCTAATTTGTCTAATATTTAAATGTTATTTTATTTCAGCCCTATTTAAATTAACAAAAAATATTTTTAATAGTTTTAATCAACGATAACAACACTGCTTTTAATAACAGTTGATACCAATAAATAAAAAGTCAAAAACTGATACATGATTGGAAATTATTTTTCTAAAATTAAATGAACACTTATTTTATTCAGCGTTTACTCAAAAATACATTACAAATCTGTAAACATCCATCCATTATATCAGTCTATAAACATTCAGGTAACATCTATGACAAAAATACAAGATAATAAATAATCTAAATGGATGTCCTCTCTGTCTGCAGTCTCAGTATGATCCAGTAAACCGTGTTCAAGGAAATGTAAGAGACTGAACTATATTTTAAACACTGCAGGTAACCTTTGACCCCATATGATATGATAACATCTCATCTAAACTAGGGTATATAATGGAGACAAGGCAGCCACAAATCAGTATAGGTCAATAAAGCAGCCTGAGATTATATCTGTCTCCTTTAAAGGAGCTTTTGTGTGTGTACAGACAAATAAGTGTTATTTTTTAACAATGTGGGATAGAGACTACACTGTTAGAGCACATTGTGTACAGGCTTCAGGCTAAATTCTGGCCTAAATGGAAACACGATTCTTGCCCCCCTTCTACTACAATCCCTTCTTCAGCAGGGCTACTCCAAAACACCACAGGATGGCCTTATGAACCTTTGCCAAACGTTCAGTATCAATTATACATGCCGTTTCACCCTACTTGACACCGTTTATGAAAAAAGTAGAGACATTGGAGAGACACGCAAACTAGACAGGAGAACTAGAACTACATATGATGCACTAAAGGACTTCCACTGCTATTCACCAGTAAATAAATTAAGGAAGTTATGTCTATTTTAGGTGAAAAGATTGCCCCCAGAGACTGAACATTCAATCACTTTGTTTTTTTCCCCAGTTAAATGTTTATCCCAGTTTAATGTGCAAACCCAGGTAACTAAAAGTAACCCATTCATAGGTTGATTTTCCTGAAAAGTATCTACACACACACACACAGTAAAATTAAAGGGTTAGTTCACCCAAAAATGAAAATTAAGTCATTAATTACTCACCCCCATGCTGTACCAACCCCGTAAGGCCTTCGTTCGTCTTCGGAACACAAATGAAGATATTTTTGATTAAATGTGACCGCTGGATCACTCCTCCATAGGCTCCCTAAGGGAATGAATCCTGACGGTCCAGAAAGTCAATGAAGAAAATGTTTAAATATTCCATGTCACAACAGTGGCTCAACTATAAGTTTATCAAGCGACGAGAATACTTTTTGTGCGGAAATAAAACAAAAATAACGACTTTATTCGACTATTCCTTTTCTTCCTTGTAGGCCTGAAACGAGACTTGAAGAGATTTCCACGACGCGCACGCGCGAGAACTTAACTGAAGCCACTGTTGTGACATGGAATATTTAAACATTTTCTTCATTGACTTTCTGGACCGTCAGGATTCATTCCCTTAGGGAGCCTATGTAGGAGTGATCCAGCTGTCACATTTAATCAAAAATATCTTCATTTGTGTTCCGAAGACGAACGAAGGTCTTACGGGGTTGGTACAGCATGGGGGTGAGTAATTAATGACTTAATTTTCATTTTTGGGTGAACTAACCCTTTAAGGTTTTTGAAAGACATCACTTATGCTGCTCACCAAGTTTACATTTATTTGATAGAAAATACAGTAAAAAACAGTTATTGTGAAATATTATTACAATTTAAAAAACAGTTTTCTATTTTAATATATTTTATTCCTGTGATGGCAAAGCTGAATTTACAGCAGCCATTACTCATTAACACTGATCTCACCTGATAAATGTATAGGTTTTGCTCAGCTAAAGTACATTTAGATATTAGCTCACTGTTGTGGGGCTGAAGGAGAATTATCCTAAACAGTGGTTTTATGGTTAATCCAAGTCAATTCATTCCAAAAGTTCTCTATAGAGGGGCGTTTCCTCTGAGGAGGCAAGGGAGGCAGTGCCTCCTCACAAAATTGGATGAGAAAATAAATAATCCATGTAACAAAAATAAAACAACGCAAATAATACAAAATGTGACATTTAAAACGTCTGCAAATCACCCGTTTCTAATGTAACACTGTCCGAAATGGGAGTCCGTGTCTCTCTTGCCTCCCCTGAGCCCATTGAGTAACAGACCCCCTAAAGCATGTGGTGGGTTTGGAGGGGGGAAATTGAGAATGAACGGGGAAAAGTCAGTGAGAGCGGGCAATGCCTCCATCACGCTATGATTGGTTCGTGCGATAAATCCCGCCTCTTGTTTTTTGTGTGTGTTCCGCATTCGTGATTTAGTCTGAATGAACAGACTAGTCTACCTGGGACATCAATTTACATTAGGACTTTACCTCATTTCAAAACACCAGTGAATGCAAACCACTCCCTTATATGCATGTCCCTAACCTATCAGCCAATTAATGCCAATTAAAACATTGCACAATGATACATTTTTTGTAATCTAATGCTACTTGTTTTAAAAATCCTCTTAACGCCCAGGGTAGTAAAGAGGTCACAGGCATATAAGGGTGCCCTAGATAAAATGAAAAAGACACAGGTGTGTGTGTGTGTGCACCTGGAACATCATGAATCTCATTAGGGTGAAAAGCAGGACAGCATCAAATCATGTGCACTCAGAAGATAATGAGACTTAAGACAGTCATTCTTATAATGTGTGTCAGCGAAGGGGTGCTCCAACCTAATCTCAGCGCAGCAATCCACCCCCAACCAGTCACCACTATGCTATTTGAACAGCGCAAGCTGGGGTGGGGGGTGGGTGGGGGGTGGGGGGGGGATGTCTAGTTCCTATGGAACCAAACAACCAATTACCAGAATACACAAGGAAGCACAATACACATGAAAAAGCAAGTCTTTCAAGTCAACATAAGTGAAATGTGACTGTTTGGTCCCTCCCTTATCTGACATTACGAGTAATGTGACATATATATATATATATACATACACACACACACACACACACATAAAATAATAAAACTATATATATATATATATATACACACACACACATAAAATAATAAAACTATATATATATATATACACACACACATAAAATAATAAAACTGTATATATATATATATATATATATATATATATATATATATACACACACACACACATGTATATATTTTATATATACACACATATTATGTGAACAAAAACTTTTGTTAGATACTATTAATCGATTTGACAGCTATATATATATATATATATATATATATATATATATATATATATATATATACACACACACACACACACACATAAAATAATAAAACTATATATATATATATATATATATACACACACACACACATAAAATAATAAAACTATATATATATATATATATACACACACACATAAAATAATAAAACTGTATATATATATATATATATATATACACACACACATGTATATATTTTATATATACACACATATTATGTGAACAAAAACTTTTGTTAGATACTATTAATCGATTTGACAGCTATATATATATATATATATATATATATATATATATATATATATATATATATATATATATATACGCACACACACACGCATATACACACAAATATATTATGTAAACAAAAACTTTTATGTTAGATGCGATTAATCGATTTGACAGCACTGTATATTGTCAGACAAGGAAGAGAAGCCCTCAGGTGTTTCTTTATATAATTCCCATGGACAACACCTGACCGTCCAAAGTATTTTGGTATACTTATTTAACACCTACAGTGGGCAAAGGGTAACTGCACAAAGGAAATAACTGTCCACCAGTTTGCAATGCAATTTACAGCCCAGTTTAAACTGCTGTCTGAATGCTTTTACCAAGTCACATGCTGACTAGAATTACAGTCAGCTGTGGTGAAATACAGAAGTGAAACTGACTGAGAAGATTTCTACCACCCGCTTAGACTGGAGTAAAATACACACGTTAGTAAAAAAATAGAACATTTAGACACTGCCTATGAGAGGCCATTTGGGGCACTTTAGAATAAGCATTTAAGAATACGATATCAAATGAGAAATAGAAAATAAGCTGAAAAATCAATTAAGCAATATGTTTTTATAATTTGTTTGTTTCAAGTTTGTTTTATTTATACAGCACATTTAAAAAAAATAAACACAGCTGACCAAAGTGCTGAACAAAGCATTAAACAAAAGAAACACAGGGCAAACCACACATTCATGACAGAAGCTCACAGTGAATTGAAAGCCACAAAAAAAAAGGTTTTAAGAGATGATTTAAATACAGTTAAAGACTGTGCCGATCTGATATACGCCGGAAATAGTATTATATATATTTTTAAATTCAATAAATAATGCACACAGAACTGCCTCCTGACTGGGAGTGGGAAATCAGCAATATCGCAATTATCAATCACTCATAATAACATACTAAATAAATGCTCTTCAATAAATTCTATACATTTTCAATTATCTTTGACATTATATCATCATAAATGTAATGGGTTCTCAATTGATTGGGTGATCCTAAAGCAAACAAGCTTCTCATTCTTTCAGTACTTGGCTAAGAGAAACACGATGATCCAAAAAAATACAGGAGTGCGTACTGTGCGTTATATAACTGCAGTACATTTCAGAAAAGCAAGCAGGGGGTTACTGTCCTACTTAGCCTCTGGTTGTAAACCCCCTCCCTACACAGAGGAGCGCCTGGCGCGCACATGGAGGAGAGGGAGGGGGGGGCTCTGTCCACGCGGTTCTTACAAAAAGGCGTGGCTATGAAAGACACGTCAAACGGGCGCTTAAGAGGCGTGGCTATGGCTGACACGTCACCGAGGAGCTTCAGAAAGCGCCAGTGGACGCATGCAGCGCGGGAGAGAAAACAATAGTGAGATAAATAAGCCGTACACTATTGCGCTGCAGAACACCATAAGAAAATTAAATAACACATTACATCCATCCCTTCCTACAGAAAGGATGCAAATAAGAGCTGCGTAATGTGATACTTGAGACATTATGTAAAGAGCAACTGGCACTCGCGCACGTACTTGTAAGCCACCGCCCTTAAAATCAAGCAGGTATGTTTTCCTACATCGACACTGCAATTAAGTGTTCAATCACTAACTACCCAAACAGTCAAAGCAGATAAACATACATTCTCTGCATTTTAACGCATGGCTGTCACCATGCGAAAAACATCAGTTTACTACAGTAGAAAGTAAGCGTAAGGATATTATACTGCAGTTTTGCAGAGTATTGGTATTATCGGATTATCCAACACAAATCTTGCATGTCACGCACTACACCGAATCCTGTAATCACAGCCTGTGACATCATACGCAACCATGTCTCAAATTAACCGGCTAGTTACTCCATTAGAGAACAACACTGATTCAGTAAAGTGACCCTCTGCCTGTTATAGAGGACTGCATCCCCATAATTTTCCTTTCTTACCACGTGCTTTCTGTTGTTGCAGGGCTTGCAATTCCAAAAACTTCGCCGCCTCTAAAAGCGTCTCGATACTCATCTCTTTTTCGTGTTATGGTCCAGAAAACGATTGGAGAACTGAATTAAAATGCTAGCTAGTTAGATTCAAAAGCTTCTGCTCGGGATCCAATCTTGTCGTCTATAAAAAAAATTATAAAAAAAAGGAAAGACGTGACTGGATCCCCCTTGAAGTCACTCTTCCACACGCACGTAGAGGAGTCACAACAAGATGGCGGGTTATTCAGTCAACACATCGGGCCATTGTACAGACAGTTTGGCCCCGCCCCCTGATTCAATGACCACGCCCCCACACGCGCTGGTTTTCAAAACACGGAGATGGCCGTTCTTCATAGTAATCGCATATTTTCGTCAAATTTCGACAGAACGCGAAATATTATAAGGTCAGTAATATACGTGTACTGCGACGTTTCTTGTCTATTGCTAAAAAGGCCAACACAGAACGCTTAAAAGTGAATGTCAAATCCAGGTTTTACGCAATACTCCTACACATACCACGGCTCAACTTGATTAATAAAACATGAGATTAGAGCAGCCAATAGGAAAGTAGACACACAAGGCATGGTATCTGCTCACATGGGTGTCATTCTGCACGGATTGCACGCCAACTAAAGACGAAAACGCAACCTGCAGACAGACCCATATTCCAACAGGCAACGAGTATCGATAAACAGTCCGCAGTAACATGATTTGCCTGTGACAAAAATACAATTTCTATGAGACAGAACAAAGATCCACAACAGTTCTGAACACAATATAAGGACTTAAAGGGATAGTTCACCCAAAAAAGAAAATTCTGTCATCATTTACTCACCCTTATGTTGTACCAAATGTGTATGAGTTTCTTTCTTCTGTTAAACTAAATAGAAGATATTTTGAAGAATGTTGGTAACCGACAGTTGATGGCACCCATTGATTCCCATAGTAGGAAAAAAAAAATACTATGGAAGTCAATGGGGTCCATCAGCTGTCTCGTTACCAACATTCTTCAAAATATCTTCTTTTGTGTTCAGAAGAAATTAATTCATACAGGTTTTTAACAACACTAGGAATAATAAATGATGACAGAATTTTATTTTTTTGGCTTAACTATACCTTTAATGTGTAGGACAAACCAGTAAACCCATACATAAACATTGTGCACACACTGCTTTACAGCAATATAAAAAGTTTAAGTTTTAATATACCGGTAGCTAAAAAAATAAACGTTTTTGGCCTCCCACACTACAGCCATTTTCTGTAACCAGAGTTATGCAACTTTTCTACCGAAAAAAAAAATCACCCCATCTATCAACATTTATGCCAATAAATAAATGAAGTCCACTTCATGCTGCTGTCCTTTTTCACTGGAGATCCTATCAAAGTACCAGAGAATCTTTTCCCTTGCTGCCATGATACATGCACTGACTGAATAAAGGACCAGTCATGTGACTGTCTCTATGGTAACCGTTGAGGCAGTGTACTGCAGGACAGGAGTCTTGAAGAGAAAGAGAGAGCAACCGGTCTGTGGCAGAGAGAGAGGGCAGACAATTATGAATGTTGCAAATGGAATGCATTGATTATATATCACAAAAAGGGGAAGGGTCTATAAATGCACTCTGTTACTGACAACCCCAAAGAGTTAATAAGAACATCTAGACATTTCCAGCAATAACTAATAGTAATACATTTCTAAGCTCCCCGCCACTGAATCTGAACTCTCTTAAACTTTCTCTGCAGTTTCCAACATTACTTTTTAAGCTAGTGCATACTGTATGTATTCAAACCAATGTATAACATTACAAAGACAGTGGAAAACTTTCTGAAAAACAGCCTTCCACTTGAGATACAAAATCCTGTTTAGTGTTTGACTGCTTTGCATGTCAAGTCATTCTTCCTTTTAATCACTTGAAAAGGTCGAAGCAAAGGGTATGTGAACATGCTCATTAAGCTGCCCCACCTTTATACTTTCATATGACTCTCTCACATCCATGGCAAACAGTGAATACATTCCTGTTTCAACTCAAGAAGCTGCCCGTGGAGCTTGTTTACCCAGGGAAACCTTCACGTGACTCTGCATGCATGTTATGTGCTCGTGGTCCGGTCGCTGACTGCTGCTTCCTGTTAGGAAGCCCTGCTCCACTCGGGACGTTTGTACGGACTCAAACTTCCTGTGATACAACCAAAAGGCATTCCAGGAAATGCTGAGGAACAACATCACCTACTATTGGATTATTTGGGTTTGTCAAAGGAATCAATGGGGCAATCTTTGTCAAACCCAGGTTCAAAAGTTACAATTCATAAACAAAAAAATAATTAAAAAATGTATCTAAAAGAATATATTCATTTTAATTATTAAAGAATATATTCATTTTAATTATAAAATAAAATGCCAAAGCATTAAGAAAGTCAAAACATTTATTTTTAACATTCATTTTAATCATATTTTTGTATTTTATATTTGATTTAAAATTATTAAACTTCTGAGGAATGCAAAATGTTTTGAAAAAAAAATCTAAAGGATATTTTTTGTTCAGTAGAAAATTTTGCAAAATAATACATTCACTTTTTTTTTAAGTCAGCATGAAATGAAAACTCACTCTAATGCATATTATCTCAGTGTGAACAATTCATTAGTGAATTGTCAATACGTTTAATAAAAAAAAAATTAAGAAAAAAAAAACCTTGGAAATGTTTAATCAAAATGTCATAACTTAATCTTCCGGTAAAAACAACAGACTTAAGAGATTTAAAAATTAAATCAACAACCGATAGTTAGAATCAAGTCCCTGCCCTACATACATAAGGATGTTCAGAATAAATCTGTCACTACTTAAACAAAATTGTGATAATATTATTATAGATTATAATATGTAATTGGCAAGTATTAAAGGGATAGTTCACCCAAAAATGAAAAATGTCATCATTTTCTCACCCTCAAGTTTTTGCAGGACAGCACATAAAAACACTTATTGCAGTTGTTCTGAACCTGCATGAATTTCTTTCTTCTGCTGAACACAAAGAATATATTTTGAAGAATGTCAGTAACCAAACAGTTAATGGACCCCATTGATATATATATATATATATATATATATATATATATAATTTATTTATTTTTCATATTATGGAAGTCAGTTGGGTCCATCAACTGTTTGGTTACCGACCTTATCTCCTTTTGTGTTCAGCAGAAGAAAGAAATTCATGCAGGTTCAGAACAACTGCAATAAGTGTTTTTTTTTTCACTTTTTCTCTCATTAAAAAAAGGAAACAGTACTTCTGAAAAAATATTTTAAATATAAATCTATTTAAAATAAAAACATAACATGAATAAAATAAATTACTGAGTGCACCTTTAACCAAAACAAAGACACTAACAACAAAAATATTTAAAATATTTTTATTACAAACGTGATAAAACTTAGTTCAAACAGGTCTGATCACAACATTGATCAGTGGAACATCTGGTTGTGGGTTTGGAGTTTAGTTTAATTTGCAGCTTTACCAGTGGCTCACAGCATGATGGTCTGTGTTACGTGTTGAATCTGTGTCTGAAGCGTTAGGTGGTTTTGGCTACCTGTCGGAAGAGAGAGTTCTTCAAACAAGTGCAGAGCTGGTTCATCAGATCTTTATTTTGCCCCTCCACCCAATGCATCTCCACCACCACATCATTCTCTTCTTCCTTCACGTTCACCAGGCACTTAAAGAGAAAGTGCTGTACCGTCTCTGGGTTTTGAGGGCCGCCAACAGCCACTTCATTGGGTTCGGTGGGGGATTCCATTGGGACGTCAACACCTGTCTCCGGGTTGTCCTCCTTCCCGTTGCTGCCCTCTGCTGTGGTTTCCTCTGGTGCTGGATCAGATGGAGTGGAGGTATCCGTGGCGGAGGCCGGTTGTGCTCTGGGGAGCTCGCGTAGATGTCGTCCCTGTTCTCGTCTCTTCTGCCGTGTGTGAACCCAGGTGTTCTCCACTGCTGTCAGGAAGAGGCTGAGCTCCGCCTCTCCACAAGGAACTCGCTTGTGAAGTATCTGAAGATAGGTGTTCAGTGTTAAACAATTGTGACAACCACTGTCCATCTGGAAAACCTACAGCGACTTGATTTGCAGTCGTTCATTGTTTGTTCATGTTACTTCACAGTGCATTAATGTTAACAAATACAATTAACTAACTAAGATTAATAAATACTGTAGAAGTATTGTTCATTCTTAGTCCATGTTAACTAATAAAACCTTACTGTAAAGTGTTACCAATAATATTAATAATAATTGCATTATAATAGCATTATTTAATGTAATTATTATTTAATGTAAATTATTTATTAATAATAATTATCATTATTTTTATCACAGAATTTTTTGTGCTTAACTTGCCACTAATCCCTGATAAAATAAATGGAAACACAGCGATGTTTGAAATGGACTCTCTGTTCACCTTCAGGTCTGTGAGGATGTTCTCCAGCCAGGCACACACACTCTCTGTGGGGCTGACGTCAGTGCAGCCGATGCTGGGCGCCTGCGCCTGCAGCTCCGTCACGGAGGGCTTCAGTACAGTGAAGATGAGGGGCTTACGGGCCTTGTCCAGCTTACGCTTCTTACAGGGGGGCGACTGAGAGAGATTTAGAAAGAAAATTTGTTTTTGTTAGTTAACCTAAGAGTGTTTACACCCTAATGTAAGAGGTCTGTAGTCTTAGAAATACAACACAAAAACGATGCAATTTTACTTCAAGAATAGCTGGTTGTCAATAGAGGGCAGCAAAACACAAACTTCACCTTGGCCTCGAGTTCAATGGCCAATACTGTAGAGTCCTTGTGGCACTCGTGTTTGTCTGCTGCTGTCAGATGAATAGCACACAGTTTCAAGACAAACCCATCAATCCCACAATGGCAACCCATCAACCCAAACTTGTTTGTGTTTTTTATATCAGTGTTATTGCCAATTAAAACTAAAAACCCTTAATTAAAATAAAGCTAAAATAAAATAAGTATATTAGATGAAAAATTGAAATGATAAAAATCTCACCTTGGCAATTAATTAAAATAAATTAGAAGTTGAAGTACTAAAATTAGAACTGAAATAGATAAAAATTCAAGATAAATAGAAAAAACGTATAATAATAAAAATCACAAAAAGTACATAAATACAAAAAATTAATAAAATAAAAAATTAATAAAATAAAAAATTAAAGCTAGTCCAAAATATTAATAAATACTATAAAAGTACATAAATAATACTAAAATAACACTATTTTATATAAGTTTGAGACTAGTGTAAAACATTAATTTCTTAGTAATTAATTAAAGATTACAATATGATGAAAGTGACGATTTCTCTGTAAAAATTCTACTTTACCAGTCTCCATATATTTCTGATTCATATGCCACTGTAAATGAGGGTTACCTGAAGTACGTTTTTTCTTTCGCATATTATGCAAACGAATATACATGAATGAATGAATGCAGTAAATAAGAGTCAACAACAAAGCCACCCATTAATTTGGGCATTATACGTGTTGCCATAGAAAAAAATAAATTGCATCTGAACAGCTCAGTGAATTAGTTATCTTGGAGTAATTCATGATGTATATAACCACTGAATCATGTTGAACTGAGACATACCAATACACACACAGGCGCATTAAACGTGGCGACAGTAGTATTTGAATTTTCCAGCTCATCAAAGCTGATTTACGAGCAGAAGAAACCGAAGCATTGCTCCAGTCACATGTCTTCTCCTCCTCTAACAGAGCATCTGTTGTTAGAGCAGATAAACGGACAACATGACTCATCACAAGCCAATAGAACGACCCCCTCGGTGCCGAAAAACACACCACACCACACCCATCATCTACTACTCCAGTCATCCATCAGAGTTTACAACTCGCCAGACAAACACCTCTCATATTTAGTCCTCCTGTGGGTGACTTTTTTTTTAACTAAGCCTTTAAGACTGTAGCTAAGATATCATCAACATAAGATATTTAATATGTATTACGGTAATATGTTTAATGTATAATTAATTAGCAATAATTTGACATTATTAATGTTTCATTCTAGCGGGAATGAAACATCATAGCATGGATTATAGCGGGTGGGGAGGATATTGCAACAGTAATTTTATTGATTTTTCAATAAATTTAATATAATTAAAATTTTCTAAATGATCATTATTATATGTAAAATCATATTGAATAGAGGGAAAAACAGGTTTTCCTTCTTTTTGTCTTTAGCTGATCACATGCCTGATTTTATAAGGCGGTTCCCCTTGCAGTCCAGCATCCTTCTCCGACACACGAGGGCGCCATTTTCTGACTTTCTTCAAGTTGTCAAACTCAGCTAAGCATGACAAAATCATCCCGGCCGCAGACAAAGTAAAATCTATTTAAACAAAAGCAGACCTAAATCCACAAGAAAAAAAAATATATTGCGACTGCAGTAATTCTGTAATGACTACGTACTGTGCTAAATCTAAATATGATTCAGTGTTTTGCCTAAGACGTACCGAGCAGGATGTTTTATAGATTGTCAAAAAAGTGCAATCTCTACCCATTTGTGATGAGCACATAATGGATGGTAACAGATGAACACACACATCGATCCACACACTCCCTCTTAATTAATTTCTATCAGTCTTAATCAGGGCAATGCACTGCTTTTATCCCCTCTTCACTGTGAATTATACCCCCCGCCGCTCTGTCCATTATTTATACGACGACACATTTGCTCTAAGTAGGTTGAATAGATCCTGCATAAAATAGCTTCCGCTCTCAACACCGAGCCTCTTGATGCATCTGAAGGGGCCTCGCTCATAAATGTGCACAAAAAAAAAATGTTCATGAGCCTTGGGATTTTCTCTGCGGTGAGACGAATAAAAGGTCATTATTCAATTATTGAATACAAGATGAGTGGCGCACTGATCAGCGGTTATCCACGGATGCTGACAACTGGGCTCATTTTGCCCTGCTTTACACTTCCCCCAGTCCTGCCTGCTGACCTTTGACCCCTCAGCCTCCCCCCGCACCCCATATCCCGGGCACGCTTTCAGCACCGCAGGGTCCTTTTCAAACCCTACCTTTTTTGTCTGAGTCTTCACTGTACCCCCTACCTCTCATGCAATACAAATCACTGTCAAAGAGATTGATCTAGCTTCTGTGCGCTCTGCTAATGGGGCTCAGCTGGCTTCCGAGAGGAAGAATGGACAGAGGAAGTGGAAAACAGCACGAATGGGGAAGAGGAAATAAAGCACAGAAGGATGCGGGTGCCATCCAGATCTAGACATGTCTGTACAGCCCTGGAAATCTGTTGTATGAGGGCGGAGCAGCTCGCAGACAGATATGTAGGCCAATCTTTCTGCTCAAGTGCTTGTGAGGAAAAGGGCATCTGGGACTTGGGGAATTCTCCTGAAAGACCATAACAAATCATCCCACCACCCCCTTCTCCATACCCTCAACCTTTTTTCCCTTTTATAGCTCCATCCCCTCTAAAGTGCGTGACTATACAGCATCGTCACCCTGTCTGGGCAACTGTTGCTAAGAAGGAGGTGCGCCGTGCCTCAGGAAGCAGGTCAAGTGTATCTGATGGAATGGGCTAAAGATGCATTATTAAAAAGAGTGCTGAGCACAGTGAATATTCAGCAGGTGTTGCTTTCTCGCACACAAACACATCAAATAGTCTAGGGTGCATGGGTTATGTGAGGACAAGCGGATTCTAATGCAGGAAGTGCTCAAAGCTTACAGGCACAGGTACGTCATCGTAGAAACTCCAAGCCAGGGCCCAGCGCATGGTCCGACCTTGGCAGAACTCAGTGTGTGTTACTTTGGGAACCTGTGAAAGAACAAAAGATGATGAGGAGCTCAGCAATGGTGATTCAAAGTCAAAATAGGCAGATAATCTTACAAAAACCATCAAGAAAAGTCTGGGTTATGTTAGAAAAAACAAAAAAAACAAAAACAGATTTTGTGTAAAGAAAGGATCATTTTTAGGGGTGCACGTTTTCATTATAATAAGCACATAAGCACATTTCTGTATTCTAATCACTGTAAAGTGAAATCTCATTTATCTCCACAATTGTAGATTACAATTGCGGTTATGAGTAATGCGGTATTTGTTTTACATTACAGTAGGTTGCAGATGTCTGGAGGAAGGGGATTAAATTTGCTTGATTTTCAAGGATGCAACCAGCGCCGCCGCTCCCACCACGCGCATCACGCGCTGTGCGTAGGGCACCAAGTGCTGAGGGGGCACCAAAAATAGCCTAATGAAAAATCAATCATCAAACTTCTTGTTATAATCAGATTCAGCGCGTTCTTCATCTTTCATCTTTAATCTGCAGTGGCGCCGAGCAGAGAGCACGTCAGAAACAGAGGACAGGGTGTGTGTGTGTGTGTGTGTTCTGAGCCTCATTGGTCTGTCACTGCTCGTCAATGTCAGAATATTTGAGATGACCAATCAAATCAAAGTAGGCGGGCTTTATGTTCACAGACGCTGAGCGCGAATTTTAACAGTGCAACTCGACGCTTCAGTGTACGGTCAAGTGCGAGATAAGATGTAAGTAGCTAAACTTAACTTTATATATTTGACAGGTTTTTCTTAGGTCATAAATGTTAAACGAATGACAAAAAATAATTAGGCAAACTAATATAGTTTTGTCTAATTTCGCCAAAATAGGCCTATGCAACATGTAGCCTAGTGTAATAGTTTAGGCTACTGTCATTGTGAGGGGACAAGAAACATGAACAAAGCCGTTTTCATTATGTTAGGCACAGGATTAATAATGAATGTGTACATATTGAGAATAAAATACAAATTGTAGCCTTTAGTAAATTAAAAAATCCAACTTTAGGAGGGGAAGAGACAGGGCAAGATAAAAACAAAGAGAAAAAGAGTGATGCTGATGAGGAGAGAAAAATAATCAGTTGCCCACTGACATGGTTTTAAAGCTGTTGCTATCGAATTTTTTTTTTTTTTTTTGCCTTCACAACATCTTAAAATGCACATCTGTAGTTCAGAGAAATTCAAAATTTACTCGGGGAAACCCCGAACCCGCTAGCTAACCTGCCTCAAATTCGGGACCATAGTGATTATAAAACCATGCCATTGCATAGTAATGAAACTAGATAATAGTAAGCATAAGTCCCTAAACTAAAGTGTTACTTTTTAATTTGTAAAAAATAAAATTTTATCATACCCCCTAAATGAAAATCCTAAATGAAAATGTTTTTTTTTTTTTTTAGGGAGGGGGGGGGGGGGGGGGGGGGGGGCATCATAAAGGAATTATGCTTAGGGCACCAAAATGGCTAGCAGCGGCACTGGATGCAACTGTCACAATGCAAAAAAAGAGAGAGATGGGACTGACAGGAAAATTACTTGGGGAAAGATTATGTGGAAGCGTGTATGTGCCGAGTCTATGACCGACACCAGACCCTCCCAGAAGTCTTAAATACAGCATAATAGACCCAGACCTGCCATTCACACAGTGAGGAGTGTGTTTTAACACAGATATGTGGGTGTTAGGGGTGAAACCAAGTCCAACTGCTCTTCAGGAGAAAAAACACCACCTGAGTCTGACCTTTGCAGCCAAAGGGCATATACACAAACAACAGATAATAGCAGAGAAAAAGGAGAGGGGAAAGTGAGAGGGTGAACGAGAATGAGAGAGAGAACCTCATTAGCATATTAATTACAGCCACAGTGGCGAGAGGAGCAAGCGGGCCGTCTCCTGGACGTTGGCCAGGAGCACACTGACTTTAATGAGGGGTGACATGACTCTGACACCTTCAGATGAATCAAACGACACATCAGGCCTGAGTCGAGCAGACTGACTGACACCAGACTAATAACCTGTGAGCAGGACGAAAGCCTTTCATTCACAGATATCACAGCATTCTGACTGTACAGACACAGGTGGGGGTAATCGAGAGGGGCTGGAGGGGTGACGCGAGAGCTAATGATGCCTAATGAACCAATGAAATCTACTCCATTAGCGCTCCCTGTCGTGGTACGTTTATGTGTCACGCTATTGAAACTCATTAAGATTAATTAACCTGGAGTCTAGGGGAAACGCCCACTCATTTATCTATAAAGATCCTAGATGAAAATTGTAATAAAATTGGGATGCACAATATATTAGTATCGTACAAGTTATCATCAGTCAATAAGATTTTTTTAATTTATTGGTATCTGTCGATATTTAATATTTAATTGTGCATGCTCATTTCCCATATTTTTACATTTAGATTACCTTTGTCATCATTTACCACTCACTTAAATATAATCAATAATTCATACATCAAATATAATTTATTAATACATTAAAATGTAAAAAAAAAAATGTTTTTAGCTCATACTAGCATTACATTTACTGGTGGCATTTAAAATGATTGATTTTATTTTGTTTTTCATTTATTTACACAAAACTGTATAGAATTTTAAACTGGCCATTTATCAGACATAACATTTTAATTTTAATATCAGTCAATTTATAAATAATATACGCAAAACAGTATGGAACTTTAATATTGGGCATTTATCAGACATTTCATTCTAATATCAGTCCTTTCCGATTTTTTTTTCCAGCATTGCACTGACTAGAGCACAAAGTGGTCTAAGAAAAACTTACCCCTTGTTTCCGCAGCTCATCTTTCAAAGGTGCCAGGCTACACTTCTTTCCCAGCATGCAACTGTACCACCTGTAGACAGAAAAAAAGGAGTTGTGAAACCACCAGCCTGGACACCTGATCCATGGGAGCACATCAAATAAACCACAGGACTCAGAGCCGTGGGTTGAATATGGGCTCGCTCTGTGGGAACGGCTACTCTTTATATTTTTAAGATATGAGGCTCAATGTTTAATTAAAAACCCCACTTTGACAGGGAGCTTTGATGTTGCGCATGAGACAAAAATCAATGCATATCCACCATTATAAAAAAAGATGAGGCTTCATCAGACAGTGCCCACAGAGAGTAGGAGGATAACGGTCAATGCATGATTGGTACTCAAATCTTAATTTTTTAGCTCATTTGGTTTCTAAATTGACAGAATCTTGCTTTTAAACACGGAAGAATACCTTAAAGGTCAACATGAAGAGATTTTATGTCTGTAATGTGACATTTATGAGCTAAAACAGGATATTTAATGAGTAAATGTAGGGCAAGATTTTATTTTATTCATCAGGAATAGATTGGGTTGTGGAAAGTGGGTGTTACATATCAGAATATAGCCAGACGTAAACACAAATTTGTTCATTATAGAGGACAGACAGATGGCACCCATTTTAATGAGTTTTTGTGGGCAGAACATGGTGGCTGAAGGTCAAGTTCACGTTCAAGTGCATTTTAATGGTAACATTTCTTCCTCAAATTCATTGTTATTTTTATTAGTGCCGTAACTTTTATGACATTACCGACGACAATATACATTATTTCATCCATTACTGAATGCATTTTGAATGATTAATGTGTAAGATATATACAACCCAGCAAACACAGAACGTTCCCCTAACGTTCCCGAATGGTCCCATGAGGTTATTTTTTTGGGGGGACCAAACAAGAACGTTATAGGAACGTTCCATGTAGGTTATTTTTAGGTTCCATTTTTATAACGTAAGGAGAATGTTCCGGGAACGTTCCCCTAACCTTAAGGGAAAGTTCTAGGAACGTTCTGGGAACCAAAAACTAACGTTCCCAGAACCTAAATTTGTTTGCTGGGAATAAATCTATTGCATTTTGATCAACATTTTGATCATTCTTTTATATATATACTGTATGTTATACATGCAGCTTTTATGAGTTCATATAATTAAAAAACTATATTTACAATTTTAAATTATTGATACATTTAAATCATATATATAGTTAATGGATATTATACACATTTTTCATGGTTTTTATACAATGTTAAAAAAGTAATGGCATGTGCTTTTTAAAGCCACTAACACTTGAGGCTTTTTTCTCAAAGAATAAGGCAGAAAATATATTTTATAATTTCTACTGTAATAAAGGTTATGTCAAGTAGCATGGCATTTTTTGTGTAATTTATTGTTATGAAAATACCCAGAGATGGCTTCAAAAACACAAACCATATATTGTTGTAATCGTGTGTTTATTGTCTTCACATTTCATCAGTCAAAACGCTTCTGCTTTTTATTCAGCTACAGTGATAGCTGGATGCCGTTTTCCATATAAGGGGTTTCTTGAAACGGTTATTACTTCTGTGAGTACTTTTAGACTTTCTGCGTGAGGGCGCCCTCCGGCTTCTAGTATGAGTGCAACAGACATTACATAAGAGTGTTTAGTGCTCCATGCTTACATTGCATCATTTTGGATACGAATAAAACATACTCTAAAACATAGACTATCTTGTCTCTTTGAATTGAAATCGAGACATTCACATTGGCCCAAGAAAACCTCTACGTGAACCTACTTGACCGGAAAAAGTAAGAATTTACATTTTATTAAAAGCTCAAAACGTTTGAGTAACATTAGCATATTAAACCATAGCGTGTGTGGTCAAGCTGATGTCACTGAAAAGTCAAATAGTTTCAGAGGTGGAACAAGTTACAATTATAGACAAAAATTTTTCTTAAAGGGGTCATATAATGCCATTTTCATAAAAGTTAATTTGATTCTTTAGGGTCTAAATGAAAAGTTTGTAATATACTTTAATTAAAAATTCTCATTAGTATTGTAAGAAAACACAAATTTTACCTGGTCAAAAACAGCTCTGTTTTCAGCACGCCGTTTCAGTGCATATTAAATGATAATGAGCTTCGCTCACCCCGCCCCTCTGTTCTGCGGGCGTTTTGACACAACGCATGTGGAGTGTTGCCTTGACAACAGTTGAGGGTATATTTTTGAGAGAGAATGGCAGCGGGAGTCTCTGAGGACAGAGACTCGGAACCGGAGTCGGACCCGGAACAAGATGACGGCCACAAAGAAGTTCGACAATTAAGGCTTGAACAGGACGTTTCTGAATGGTTGGTTAACATAATGTCACTTTGATCTATCTTTGTCTGTAACGTTACTGGCAGGGTAGAGTAGTGAGATTGGAACGCTGTGTGTTTACCGATGTATACGTACTCAGTTTGTAATAACACAATAACCATAACGCGTTGTTCATTATAAACGTTGGATTATGAATTATATTGAGAACGTCGTATATAAAACATGTCGTAATGTACCCTGAGTGTAACGTTAAACCTTAGCCGCATTCATCGTGAAGCGTGCAAGCGATTTGCAAAGATTAATATAAAATATACAATTTTACACTAACTTCTTCTGGAGGTGCAGCAGGGACATGAATAGTTGGTACCAATTCTTTTTTCTGGAGCAGCTTCTTAGCAAAACCAGCTTTATATTGAGTCTGACCCTCGTTTATAAAGCAGTCTGGTGAGAAATGATTCGCGAATCACGCAAACATGAGAGCATTGACGTTGCTCGTGGGGAATATTCCCTTCGAAAACAAAACTCAGCCACTGCGTCTTCAGCGGTTTGGATTTAGGAACATCAATATGACTGTGTTCGTTATTACAACCAAGAACAGAACACCACAATCGCTTAACCGCCATTCTGCTCCAGCGTATCAACAATGACGGACTGTGATGACAGCTCCCTCAGGGCTGGTCTGTGTTGAAACTTTTTACAGTTTATGGTTGAAACGCTGCTGTCAATCAACAATCGTGGGAGGGGCGTCCGTTTTATTGACGTCACAAAAACGAACGGCTCAATTTGAGGCAGGGGAAAACATATAAGGAGATTAAAACAAAAACACTGGATAAATTTTTATCATTATATGATGGTTGTGTACAGGCACTGCCAACACACATTTCAGTACAATCAACTTGAAAAAGTGCATGTACCATTATATGACCCCTTTAAGAAAACTCTTGGATGAATTGTGCACTAAAGACCTGAAAAAAAGTACACAGGACCAATTCTAACTCCATGCTGACTTTACCACCTGACAGACAGTCGTGTAAAGACTCTACTGCTGTAGACTGACTTTTGTTGGGCGGCGGTTTTGGTTTATCAAGGGGCAAGAATGAGGGAGCATAGATGAACACACTGCATATGGAGCCTTAGGGGCCTGACAATCGTTTCATTTTGTGTGATGAAATATTAAAGAGCCCTAATATCCACACATGTTCTCCAAACTGGAGTGGAGGGAGGCTGTGTGGCACCCCAGCACATGGCACGCTCCGTTAATAATGGGGTACTACAGCATTTATCAGGGCTTGAAAAGGGGGTGTTTACTCATTTTCTTTAGTTATCAGGCCCTGAGGAGGAAGTAGTAACAATTACAATTTCAATAGCACAGATTGTTTGGCGTGAAGAAAAATCAGAGTTGTATTTAGGATGTAAGCGAGACAGGAGGGGCTGGAGGAAGACTGGCAGTAATTACAGATCTGAGGGACTGGAGAGGAAGAAGCATCTCTGAGGGCCAATCAGAATGCCTGGCTGGCTCTATGGGCACCTGCTAACGCACACACACACACACATCGCTTTTATGACAGTCTGCTTGCATAGTCTAAACCCATGAGAGAGGGAGCTGGTAACAGCGAGATGGAATAGAGCCCAGCTTTTCCTGCGGTCACCAGTCAATTCTCAACACATGCAGAAGATGCATAAAACAAACAAATGTTTAAAACTACATGTGACATCTCATGCAAACAGTGAAAATTAAAAGATACAATTCAACTTTTCAATACACACACACAGCCACGTTCCTCTCGTTCCTCAGCTCATGACATGGTTAATCAGGCCTAATGTTGGTTGCTCTGCCGCCCCGCCGCCTCACTCCAGCGCTCCACTGACAGTTCTGGCACGGTGGGGGCCTTTCGTCTGCCCCAGTCACATACACAGCTGCTCCCGTCGGGTGGCCCGGATACCGCCTCGGGTAATTATTTACTTTCCCTGTCAATTAATTACGCAAACTCTGTATGACAGAGCCATCCCAGGATCCATCTGCCCTACCCCTTTCATCAGCGTGGCCCCTTCCCCTCTTTGGCTCTCTCAGTATAAAACATCTCCTCTGCAGACCTGGACACACGTGGCTGTTTATTCCCTTCTAATTACGCTCCTCACAGCCCCTCATGTGTTGACATTGGTGCCAAACTGATATATAAGTTGCTATTTGGCCATTTTGAGAATTAATAGAAGGCCATTTTGGATGATTAACAGAAGTTTGAGTTTCATGCACATTTACTGTTTAAAAAAATGTCTGAATGAATATTGTGTCAAATATATATATATATATATATATTAGGGCTGTCAAACGATTAAAATATTTAATCGCGATTAATCGCATTAATGTCATAGTTAACTCGCGATTAATCACAATTATTTTTATCTATTATAAATGTCTCTTGATTTTCTTTTGTCCCATTATTTTTTCTCATTTTAATGCTCTTGTCAACATGGGAAAGTGGATCGGCTTGCTTTGTGCAAATGTTTTTTATTGAAAACAACATTGACATACTGTGTTCACTTTCACACTAACATTCGCACTTGGAGCAAATAATCTCTCAATGTAACACTGTCCATTAATAAAAGGGTGAAAAAAATACTGACGAGGTCCTGATATTGACGAGGGGGCGGAGAATTAGCATCAGCTGTGTGTGTGTGTGTGTGTGCTTGGCCATCAAGTGGTATTTCAGACTGGACGTGCTGCGATAATGATAGCTCAGTTCACAACGACAAAACACACAGATCACTTTGGTCTTGTCAATGGAACCATTTGGCAACTTTTTAAAAGTAAACTTTCTATTCAGAATTTTATTGGCATCCATTTCGGCGTCTCGCTCTCGCCATCCACTCAAAGCGTAACGTTAACTATTTGGCCGGCTCGCAAGCCCAAACAAGTGTGTGCCTGTTGTTTTGTTTCCAGTCTAGCTAGATCCGCTTGCGCTTTGGTCGACGAAGCAACAAAACATCCTCGCGTGGCGCAAGCCATTGAAATGAATGGGTTCCATAGCGCAGCGCCGCGCATGCCGCGTCCTGTTGTAACAGCATGTGAAAAAAACTACAAAGTTTGCTAGGCCAAAAAGATCGTTAATCGCACGATAAAAAAATTGACGCCGTTAAAATGGGTTTGCGTTAACGCGTTTAACTGACAACCCTAATATATATATACACTCACCTAAAGGATTATTAGGAACACCATACTAATACTGTGTTTGACCCCCTTTCGCCTTCAGAACTGCCTTAATTCTACGTGGCATTGATTCAACAAGGTGCTGAAAGCATTCTTTAGAAATGTTGGCCCATATTGATAGGATAGCATCTTGCAGTTGATGGAGATTTGTGGGATGCACATCCAGGGCACGAAGCTCCCGTTCCACCACATCCCAAAGATGCTCTATTGGGTTGAGATCTGGTGACTGTGGGGGCCATTTTACTACAGTGAACTCATTGTCATGTTCAAGAAACCAATTTGAAATGATTCAAGCGTTGTGACATGGTGCATTATCCTGCTGGAAGTAGCCATCAGAGGATGGGTACATGGTGGCCATAAAGGGATGGACATGGTCAGAAACAATGCTCAGGTAGGCCGTGGCATTTTAACGATGCCCAATTGTCACTAAGGGGCCTAAAGTGTGCCAAGAAAACATCCCCCACACCATTACACCACCACCACCAGCCTGCACAGTGGTAACAAGGCATGATGGATCCATGTTCTCATTCGGTTTACGCCAAATTCTGACTCTACCATCTGAATGTCTCAACAGAAATCGAGACTCATCAGACCAGGCAACATTTTTCCAGTCTTCAACTGTCCAATTTTGGTGAGCTCTTGCTAATTGTAGCCTCTTTTTCCTATTTGTAGTGGAGATTAGTGGTACCCGGTGGGGTCTTCTGCTGTTGTAGACCATCCGCCTCAAGGGTGTGCGTGTTGTGGCTTCACAAATGCTTTGCTGCATACCTCGGTTGTAACGAGTGGTTATTTCAGTCAAAGTTGCTCTTCTATCAGCTTGAATCAGTCGGCCCATTCTCCTCTGACCTCTAGCATCAACAAGGCATTTTCGCCCACAGGACTGCCGCATACTGGATGTTTTTCCCTTTTCACACCATTCTTTGTAAACCCTAGAAATGGTTGTGCGTGAAAATCCTAGTAAATGAGCAGATTATGAAATACTCATACCGGCCCGTCTGGCACCAACAACCATGCCACGCTCAAAATTGCTTAAATCACCTTTCTTTCCCATTCTGACATTTAGTTTGGACTTCAGGAGATTGTCTTGACCAGGACCACACCCCTAAATGCATTGAAGCAACTGCCATGTGATTGGTTGATTAGATAATTGCATTAATGAGAAATTGAACAGGTGTTCCTAATAATCCTTTAGGTGAGTGTATATATAACTATACAAAAGTATTAGACACGTTAGTATTTTCACCAGAATAAATGGGTTTTAAGCCAGTTATTTATATCTTTTGCTCTAGTCTGTCAATAGGAAATATCAGTTTACATTTACAAATATTTATTTTGCCATTAATTGTAGTAATCCAGGGAGATATTTGTATGCACAAGGAGTCTGACAACAGCCGGTATGATCCACACTGAGATCTGATCTCACCATCATCGAATCTGTCTTTGATTATATAAAAAAATAAAATAAAATAAAAACTGAGACAGACTAAATCCAGAAGAACTGTGGCAATATCTTCAAGACGCTTGAAGAAGCACTAGGGCGATATGGCAAAAATATGGCAAAAAATATTTTCAGTCAGGATCACGATCCACGATCTTATCACAATTCTTTTTCAATTCTTTTTTTTTTAACCAGCAAGAATTGGTTATGTGCCCATGTGGAACACAGATTAGTCCAGTTGTTTATTCACAACTGGAATAAACTACCAGAAGAACGTGCCCCAAACGTATCGATTTTTAAATCCAGGTTAAACACTTTCACGTGACTGAGCACTTAAACATAACCACACTGTTTAACCTTATAGCTTCCTATGTTTTTATACCATTTTTAATCTTTATATGTATTCTTTTGTATCTTGTATTATTATGATGCTTTCATTTGTTTAGAAATAATATTTTTTCTTTTTCTTAGTTAAGCACATTGAATTGCTTCGATGTATGAATTGTGCTATATAAATAAATGTGCTTGCTTGCTGTCACTTTAAGAAAGTACTCCTAATGTCAGTGGATACCTGTCCACAGAATCTGTATCTTCCATTCTAACCTGTCCACCACCATGGGCAATACCAAAAAGCTGTCAAACGTCAGGGACCAGATTGCAGGGTTGTGGACTCGAGTCGCATGACTTGGACTTGACTTGGACTCGAGTCCCAAATTTGATGACTTGCGACTCGACTTGACATATTCAAAGATGACTTGCGACTCGACTTAGACTTTGACAACAATGACTCGCGACTTGACTCGGACTTGAGCCCTGTGACTTGGAAAGACTTGACCTACCTTCTAAAACCACAGATCAGAGTTGTAATAATCACTGACTGTAGTATAGCACTGTATCATTGACGCATGATCACAACGCTGATTAGCGCTGTTTTCGCACGTTTGGCACTGAGCCAGAGAGCGCGTGATGGAGTGTGTTCAGCAGCGCGAGTCAGTTGTCATTTATTATCACACGTTCAGACAGTTTTCAACCAAATGTTTTCTTTTTTCTTTTTCAGGCATTTAAATACACAAGTACTAGCGAACCATTTATAATTTGAGAAAAAAAAACACACTGATATCTAAGTAAGCGGAAATAATAAACCTTTCAAATGTAATTCTGAGACATGTTATTTCCCCCCCACAACAAACGCACATTTTAGCCTATAGGTAACTATAAAGTCTTCTCCCTGTTCACCAGCCACTCACTTTCATGTCTTTCGGGAGAAATGGATGGATTTACGTTACGTTTTGTAACGTAACGTAGCCCCAAAAAGTGCCACGTGGCGCTTGATACGTCGCCATAGAAATAGGAATGTTCTAGTACAATTACTGTCGCGTTAACAAAATAATTTAACCAGGGACTCAATATTTTACTTAATTTTACTTAACTTAATGTGTAGGAAATCACGATTAATTTTCCATATGAACAGTTACTTTTATTTTTTTTATTTTTAAATCTGCATTGCCACAATAAATTTGATAATATTATATATTATTATATTATATCATATTTTAAAAGCCTTTCTGATGTAAATTAGTATACATTTCATTTACTATAGTAATTAACACTGAGACAGTAATTTGTGCAAAAAGCACTAATGACTTGTTTAAGACTTGAAGCTTAAACTCGAGGACTTGCAACTTGACTTGGACTTGTCTGTCTTGACTCGGGACTCGACTTGGGACTTGTCTGTCTTGACTCGGGACTTGACTTGGGACTTGAATGCAAAGACTCGAGACTTACTTGTGACTTGCAAAACAATGACTTGGTCTCACCTCTGCCAGATTGTAGACCTGCACAAGGCTGGAATGGGCTACAAGACCATCAGCAAGAAGCTTGATGAGAAGGAGACTTTTGTTGGTGTGATTATTCAGACTGGAAGAAAAACAAAATGAAAAATCAATCGCCCTCGGTCTGTAGCTCCATGCAAGATCTTGCCTCATGGGGTACGGATGATCATGAGAAAGGTGAGGGATCAGCCCAGAACTACACAGGAGGAGCTTGTTAATGATCTCAAGGCAGGTGGGACCACAGTCACCAAGCAAACCATTGGTAACACTACACCGCAATGGATTGAAATCCTGCAGCACCCGCAAAGTCCCCCTGCTCAAGAAGGCACATGTACAGGCCCATCTGAAGTTTGCCAATGAACATCTAATGATTCAGAGACGGCTTGGGAGGAAGTGCTGTGGTCAGATGAGACCAAAATTGAGCTCTTAGGCATTAACTGAACTCGCCGTGTTTGGAGGGAGAGAAATCAAGCATAGGGGTGGAAACATTATGCTCTGTGACTGTTTCTCTGGTAAGGGTACAGGACAACTTGGGGCCGATGGACGGGGCCATGTACCGTCAAATCTTGGATGAGAACCTCCTTCCTTCAGCCAGAACACTGAAGATGGGTCATCGATGGGTCTTCCAGCATGGGTCTTCCACAAAGGAGTGGCTCAAGAAGAAGCACATTAAGGTCTTGGAGAGGCCTAGCCAGTCTCCAGACCTTAATCCTATAGAAAATCTGTGGAGGGATCCGAAACTTTGAGTTGCCAAGCGACAGCCAAGAAACCTTAAGGATTTAGAGAGGATCTGTAAAGAGGAATGGACCAAAATCCCTCCTGAGATGTGTGCAAACCTGGTGACCAACAACAAGAAACGTCTTACCTTTGTGCTTGCCAATAAAGGTTTCTCCACCAAGTACTAAGGCATGTTTTGCTTGGGGATCAAATACTTATTTCACTTACTGAAATGCAAATCAATTTATAACCTTTATGTGTTTTTTTTCTGGATTTTTTTGGTTGATATTCTGTCTCTATCCATTAAAATAAACCTACCATAAAAATTATAGACAATTCAATTCTTTGTAAGTGAGCGAACTTACAAAATCAGCAGGTGATCAAATAATTAATTCCCCCATTGTATATATATATATATATGTAACGATACACGTATTCGTATTGAACCATTCGGTACAAGGCTTTCGGTTCGGTTTTCGGTACGCATTCTAAACCGAACGGTTCGTTGGACCATTTTTCCTGCCGACCAGAATTTCGTTATTTCAGGTGCGTCGCACATGGCAAGCGCGCTCATAATGTAAGAGACGCTGGCGTGACCACAACATTGCCCAACATCAAATGGCAAATGTAATATAAGCGGAACGAAACTGAGCTACTCGTTATTGTGTGGTTGACGGACCGTTTATCAGTTTGGACCAATGCAGTGCGAGCCGATCTTAATCAAGCAGCACTGTTACTACACAGCGAAATCCAGTAAATAAAAAAAATTAATTCGCCATTGAAGTAATAACACCGCTGCGATATCTAGTGAGAAACATTCACATTTCTCCGTTATTAACGGGTTAAAACAGTGCTGACGTGGAAACCAGGAAGAAACATTGTGCCATGAATGAACTATTCAGTGTCCACAGATCAGCAACATTCACCATGGATTTACTGTAGTAACACTAGGCTACTAACTGTAACCATGGAAGTTTGGCAGGAATAGTAGGCTATAATGCTTTCAAGTAACATTACATCGGTTTTATTTTGACATTATGAATACAATTGCTGCCCTAAAATGTTAATCTGAACTAAAATAAACCTTTGTTTATAACTACTACAATATTACATTTCATTTTGTCCAAGGAGCTGTTTTGTTTTATATGCTCCATAAGAAAAGTCAAGTATAGCTCCATCATTGCTCAAAGTAAAAAAAAAAATCATACTTTATGATGTTAGTTTTAATAAAAATATAATAAAAAAAATTAAATCAAGGAAATTTCTCTGGCATTTCTTTCTTTTTGCTGTATCGAAAACGTACCGAACCGTGACACAAGTGTATCGTATCGAACCGTACCGTGAATTTTTGAACCGTTACAACCCTAATATATATATATATATATATATATATATATATATATATATATATATATATATATATATATATATATATATATAGCAGTTTTAACTATACTTTTTATTTGGGGTGGTCCTTATTGTGATTGTGTGTGTGTGTGTGTGTGTGTGTGTGTGACCTAAGCCTCTTCTTTAGTTGCAGACTGTCATGGATGATCCTTTTCACAAACTCCAGCTCTCCACCCTCTGCCATGATCTCAGTGACACCCCCTGTGTTGATGGAGCTGGGCGGAGGTCTGCGGGAGTTTCTCGAATTCACCCCCTGACGGAGATGACAGAAAAGAGGGGAAGAAACAGAAGAATGAATGGATAACAGCTATTGTCATGTGCACAAAGAGATAGATACTTCCGGGGGGGGGGGCGTATATGTCTGTTGAAACACTGGAGCTGAATGTACCTTTGCTTCTAACTGATTGGCAAAGAAAGGAGGATTGCACATGCAGAAATCGTAGACAATGGATTCTTCCTTTAGTGCATCCATCAGCAGAGTCTTTTGGGGCACCATTACCACTGCAACACACACATTTATGCGGTTCAGTGGGTTAATTACATATAAAACTGTCAAGCTCTCTCACTGCATCACACACAAACCATACCTACCTTTAATGAGCTCTGCCAGGTGGTTTTGCTCAACGTTCTTCTTCGCATAATTAAAGCAGATATCATCCACTTCTGTGGCGAGGAAGAACCAGCCATTCATTGTGGCTCCCAGCAGGGGGTAAATACAGGAAGCACCCGTACCTGCACACAGCCAAAACCCATCATATCACAACCTTAAATACAAATGAAATATGATCTGCCTGAGTCTTTACGTAAACATATTCTTCATGTGGTGATGACACTTCAGATCAAAAGTGCGATTCAAAAAAATTGTGAATACTTTTATTGTATCAAAACCGAGCACAGAATGAGGGAGCATTCTGAATCTAGTTAACAGGAATGAGTATTCACTGTGCAACATATTAGTTAATTAAATTTGTCATCTAGGAAAGCAGAAATCAGATGTAATATTAATACTCCTAACTGTATTTCCGGATGTTGATAAAAAAAAAAAAAAAAAAAAAAAAAAAAAAGAACATACAATATAATAAATAAAAAATACAAGTAAATATGATTAAATAAAAAATACAGTACAATAACACCTGAATAAATACCTGAACCATTTACATATAAAAATATGAACATAATTCATTATGATGAGTCAGCTCTACTAGAAATGTTGTGCTTTTGTAGTGGTCGACCGATATGGGATTTTTAATGGCCGATGCCGATATTGAGAAAGCAATCTGGCCGATTGGCCGATATGAGGCCGATACAGTACATGTTAATACCGGAAATTGGAGACAAAGAATATTGGTGTAACTAAATGAACATTTATTGTACATAATATTTATGCAAAATTATTTTTGCAATTAAACACATTTACTAATTAAGTAATTAAAATGTAAACAAATGAGGTACTGTAACACTTCAATAAATAAAGTTTTAATAATTACTGCTGCTTACTTCAGGTTACAAATAACATGTATCATTAATGAACCAATCTAAACAATATTCATAAATTAATGACAAAATAGTATGTGCAATTCCATACATTTTATGTACAATATACATAGTTAAATAAAAATCTCACATAGTTTATTTACACTATTTAGTTTAAACAGGTCGTTTTACTGTAAGTATATTTAAATAATAATGATTTATGTCTGTTTAGTTTTGCTTGTTAGTTTCTTTGAAACTTTGCAAGCCGTCACTTGCATGCTCGATTAACATCAAATCCGACCGGAACATATGAAAAGGTACACACAATATTACGCCAATCGTGGATAATTAAATACAGCAGATAGAGATAGTGAATAACATTTTCAAGGATTTTTTCCCCCAAACGTATTATTATTAGTATTATACCATACAGTGTTCTCTTCTCATTCACCTCACGCGATCACTGATCTGTAGTGCACGCGACCTAGCTTTTCAGTCCGTGAGAAAACAGCGTCTAGTTTAAACGTAACCGAGAACAGCGAGCGTATAGGGAACAGCCAGTCAGAGGATTTTTGACGGTTTGTGAGGTAAAATGTTTTCAGTTTTGTTTGAATTCGTTTATATCACATCTGTGACCCCCCCACTGGAGCTGTCGCTGGGCTGCAGATCTGACACATCACGGTACTGATTGAATAGACTTCGCTGCACGCCGGAGTGTTTTTGTGTGTAACACAATGTAGCGTCAGGTTAGAAAGCGAATGCTGATTGGTCATTTACTGTATCTGTCAGATGTCTGCTTCACTTCTGAGTGGCTTGTCTTATGGTGCTGGGCGGAGCAGAGCGAGCGTATTCAGTTCATTCATACTCGCTCTGCTCGCGCCAGTGGAAAAAAGCGCTAATGCACTGTCACAAACTGTTTTGAAATATATCGGCAAACGGAAATATTTATCGGCCGATGCCGATATCTAAAAAAATCCAAATGTCGGCCGATATATCGGCCTCGGCGATATATCAGTCGACCACTACTTTGATGCATGCCATATTTTTGTAATTTTCGCTGCATAACATATGCAATTTAACAAAAAGAACAATAGCAATTCCAAATGAAATTGTTACACAAACATAATTTTACTACTAAACGTTAGGACTCTCAAGTAAGTATTAGTATGATAATATGAAGTGCAAGCGACTGCCTGACAGAGTGACATATGAATATAATACAGTTAGACTGAGGCAGGACAGCTATGGCCATCCATTATCCAGTCAGCAGGCCTTAAAATGGACTGAAATTTAGCAGAACTGAACAAAGATGAGACCCATAAGGTCGGAATAAAATAGATTTGGGGTTATTCATCATGTGTGTGACACTAACACCACTAATCTCATCCCAGAGTTGACAAAGGTCTTCCATCTGCAATTTAACCCAATCAGCAGAGCCACAACTATATCACTCACACAATCTGACACAACGGCCAAAGACGTCCATCTGAATGTGTATGGATGCAACACCAATGCTTTCAAGGAGACAAAATAAAACTTTTCAGAGACTTTTCCGTAAATAGCTGACAACAGTAAACTAAAAGGCTGCATGCTAATCACAGCTCCGCCACAAAAACTATCCAAACAAAAAAATTTACATATGCTAATGAATTATGAATATTGATAGACAATTTTAATACATAAGATATTTGTATATATATTTGTATCATTATTATATTCTTGTTTTTATTTTATTACACACACACATATACGGTACAAATATATGTATATATATTAATTATTTCTAAAAATATATAAGCCTTAATATATTATATTTCATCTCTCGACAATTGTGTCCCATCTATACTGAAAACAACAGTAAACATGGACAGTTGCTAAAGTATTTAGAGAGACAGGACAGAGAGGATGGATGTGGATGGTGGTGGTGGTGGAGTGGAATATTTTAATCCAGAGGATCTGGTGGCATGCGACTGCCAGCACTGTCTTACTCTCCTCCAGCCTGTGTGTGTGTGTGTAAACCAATAAGCAGCACCTGCCAAACCCCGTTCCACCAGCCTGCGGGACCGCAAAGAGCTTTAACAGGATAACACCAGTGAGTCTGAGCTGGCATACCAATGTCGATGCCCCTCCGTGGGTTCCCCTGTCCCCCAATCAGGTCCTCCACCCAGTGGATGTAGTTAAGGCGGAGCGGCACAGTGGGGATGAGCCGTTCCAGAGGGATCTCGATGGTTAGGCCAAAATCCTCTTTCAGCAGGGTGCATGTGAGAGCCCGAACAGCCTCCGGGTCTTTAAAGTTGAGCCTGTGGAAGGGATGAGGTTTAGTGGGGGGGTAATAGACAGAAAAGTACAGGGAGGGGTCAGCTAATTGCCATTCTTAAAAACACACCACATAGCCTCTTCTCAATTCATTAGTGCTGAATGAAACCATGCAGAGAAACACAATGAAGCACCAGCTGCTGTTGGTTTGCAAAAATGTATTAACTCTTTCATAGACGTAATTTTCCGGCAATCCATGTTTTCATGGAAGGGAGAGAGTTAATGTAAGAAATGCCTTCATAACTCAGCTCTGCATTTTAAATATATTTTTTTGCAGATTTGCAAAAAAAAGGTATTTTATGAGTTTTTCAATCTTTGATTTACTGTCACTGTTTGAATGTATTAAAACACCCACAGATGTAGCAGAAAACATCTGGATCATGTTTGCATTTTATTCTGTCACTGGCCATAATTATAACCTTGAAATCAGGATTAGACATGCAATATGTCATACGTGCAAAAATCAGCTGAGTATTGAACAAAAAGTTCTATCCTGGCTCAGAGGAAGATAGGAATCATGTCTTTGTGACAGCCCTTGCCTTCACCTTACAAATGGTTGTCGAAAACAAAAATGCTACAAAATGCACATAATATTTTGTGGGAAAGTGATGTAGTAGAGCAAAATGCACTATTTTTGGAATCATCAACAAAGAAAAAAACTATTGGATTTCATTCAGCAAATATGATGTAATCATCACCAAGATTAGTCCTATTCACTCTAAATTCTTAATGTACATCTTAAAGCATTCAGAGGTGGTAGTGTCACGTCTCTGCGGTTATAAAAGCGAGGAGGGTGAGAGGTGTAATTAGGGTGCTTTCGTACACTCACACCTCTATAGATGTAATTAAACACTCCATGCAGCAGTCCATGTCTGACACATCTGAAGGGAAGCAAGATGTGCATGTTAGCCCTGCGTGGCTATGATGCTGTGGAACAAAGCCATGGTGTGTGAAATGCTATTTTGCAGAGCCTTTAAAAACACCTGCACCCCACCCTAAGCTTTAGAGCTCTCATCACAAAAGGGCTATGCGACATTAAGGAGAGAATGTGTTCTTTAAGTAATGGCTGTACTGGGCTTAAAGGGATGTGAAAGCATTATGAAATTAGAAATAGTACTTTAGCTCAAAACAGCCCAATGATTGTGATATTACATTTGACGTAAATATGTTAAAGATGGAAATGTCAATGTGCAAGAAAAAAAAAATGCAAATCTTTTTGGCTACTCATTGGGATGTATGGCCGATTGCTGGTAGGCCAGAGGAAGATAGCAGTCAAGTTTTATAAAATGGTTAGGACCCTGGTGAGAAGCTGTGGTTTAGGAAGAGCATTTTTTAAATGTTGAGGAATATGATGCTCCCAAAAAAAAAAAAAAAAAAAAAAAAAAAATTATATATATATATATATATATATATATATATAAAACTTGCTAAATTAACATTTTATTAAATTATTTAATGTTTTTAAAAGAAGTCGCTTATTCTCACCAAGGCTGCATTTATTTGATGAAATCATCCAGTAAATATGCTGAAGTCAAAATGTTTCCTAAATCACCACTTTGGAGATGAATTTAAAATCGCTAGTGAATGCATGGAGAAGGCTCTGAGATAGTGTAATATTCGTTCTGATGATGGGAAAGAATTATGTAGTTATGCAAACTATTCGCAGAGGGGGCTTCATATATGCACTAGCAATTTGAAATGTATCTCCAAAGTGGCGCTTTAGGAGACGTTTGGCTTCAGCATAACTTCTGCTTGCGTTCATGTAGAGACAGCTTCGAATTAGTTTCTTAGTTCGGCTGTGGTCTACTGCTCTAGATAATACAATCAGCTTGGCTGCTATTTGTTTTCTCCTCATGAATGGCCTATATTCCAGAGGACCACCACTGAAAACTGGTATCTCCCTTGTAGGAAGTGAGACGTGTTTCTGCTGGGTCACAAATAGATCAGCCAGATTGCGTTGTCTTTGCAGGACAGGACCGAGATCAATACTAGTAAAAATAACGTCAGTAGACTAAAAGATAACGTCAGTAGACTATGGAGTGCCGCAAGGATCGGTGTTAGGCCCTCTGCTATTCTCAATATATATGCTGCCACTTGGTAATATTATAAGAAAACATGGAATTAATTTCCACTGCTATGCTGATGACACTCAATTATATATTTCATCACGACCAGATGAAAACACTAACTCATCTAAATTGACAGATTGTCTTAAAGCTACAGTGTGTGATTTTTACCCCCATCTAGCGGTGAAAAGGTATATGACCACCCAGTGAATACTAGTTTCTGTTCCTCTCAATTTCGATTTCGTTTTAACTCCTACGGTGGCCAATGAAGTCCGAGATTAACATGGCTTCCAGTACGACCTCCTCGACACGGTGCCATCGAGTGTTAAAATGCAAAATGCGAAGCTTGATGTCCCTCTTTGGCTAATGTACTTTCAAGATGGAGGGGCAACATGGCGACCGACATTAGAACCCCTTACCCGTATGTATTTTCAATGGCATATTATACACTCACGAAAATACTTTATTACTTGAACGAAGTAAATATACCGTAAAACTTCAAATAATAGCCGAGTCCCAAATAGACGCCTGTCTCTTTTACACGCCTGGTGTGGCTGCAGGTTTGGGTAAATAAAGGCCGGTCTCAAATAGAGGCCGGGTCTGTTTTTTAGTTTCGGGTTGTATTTAATCCTCTAAAACCGTCAGATCGTCCGCTTTTTCGCGGCCGCCAAAGCAATTTTTTGTCCCTCCAAAGCTTTTTTTGATCGATGAGTGATGTAGAATAGAATGACTGCTGCGCTTGACAGGGCGCGTTACGAGCAGAGAGAGAGAGAGAGAGAGAGAGAGAGAGAGAGAGAGAGAGAGAGAGCGCCCCGGCCGCGCGCGCGCACTCTCACATCTTCAAACAACACGAGCGCTGTCTTGCTCTCTCTCCCTCGCGCATATTAATCAAAATCAATTGACGACGCGACAGTAAAAGGTTGGAAGACCGCAGTTTAACGTGGAGCATTTGGAGATTTTTATAGATTAGAGACATACACTCAATGACCAACATCTCAACACTAAATTATAAAGGCCTGACTCATATAGACGCCTGTCTCAAATACAAGCCGGTGCAATTCGACGGTTTGGGAAAATAAAAGCCCGGGCTACTATTTGAAGTTTTACGGTACATTAATGAGCACATATATTTTTGAAAGAACTAAGTGTTTTTAGCTAAGAATAAACTAAAAAAGTTACACAGTGTAGCTTTAAAGATATAAAATGCTGGATGACGTGTAATTTCCTGCTATTAAACTCAGATAAAACGGAGGTATTACTTTTTGGTCCAAAAAACTACCCACAAAACCTCTTACAATACAACTTTAATTTAGAAGGATGTCCTGTTACTTTATCCACTACAGTAAAAGACCTGGGTGTTATACTAGACCGCAACTTCAAAATCATATTTCATATGTTACAAGAACAGCCTTTTTCCACCTTAGAAACATCGCTAAGCTACGTAACATGCTATCTGTTTCTGATACAGAAAAGTTAGTTCATGCATTCATGACCTCGAGACTTGATTACTGTAATGCTTTATTATTATTATTATTTTTTTTTTTTTTTTTTTAACCTTTGTTTAACCAGGTAAAATCAGTTGAGAACAACTCATTTACAACTGCGACCTGGCCAAGACAAAGCAAAACAGTGCGACGAAAACAACAACACAAAAATATTATTAGCTGGCGTTTATTAGCTGGTTGTCCTGCATCCTCAATAAACAAGCTACAGTAAGTGCAAAATACAGCTGCTAGAGTTCTTACTAGGTCAAGAAAATATGATCATATAACACCAATTTTATCATCTCTACACTGGTTACCTATTAAGTTCTGTATCAATTACAAAGTATTACTACTGACCTATAAAGCCCTAAATGGTCTAGCTCCTGTGTATTAAATGGACCTTCTATCGCCCTACAATCCATCGTGTTCTTTAAGATCACTAAATTCGAGGCTTCTGGTCATTCCTAGGATATCTAAGTCCACTAAAGGAGGGAGGGCGTTCTCACATTTAGCTCCTAAACTCTGGAATAGCCTTCCTGATATTGTTCGAGGCTCAGACTCGCTGTCCTAGTTTAAAACTAGATTAAAAACACATCTCTTTAGCCAAGCATTCACATAATGCTTACCTTTTATACTACTGTTGAATCAGATCGAATGCATTAATATTATGAACAGCAGCTATGCTAATTATTCCCATCTGCTTTTCTGCTGTTATCTCGGGACGCTAGTCCCGAGGTAAATAGCGTTTGTCAGCTCCAGTTTGTATCCAGCCTCTCACGGAGACTTCAGATGCCCCAACACCTGCGATGAGATGACTAAACGCCTGTGAAGAGACGACTCGACGCCTGTGAAGATACAACTCAACGTCGGCGATATGTTATGCCCTAAATGAATACATGATTAACTAACTGTATTTTTCTATGTACATTACTGAAATGCACTTTCTGTAAAGCTGCTTTGAAACAATATGTATTGTGAAAAGCGCTATACAAATAAATTTGAATTGAATTGAATTGAACTAGTAATGTTAGAATTTCTAGCTGTACTGTGCATCCTCTGCTGGCCAGTTTGTATCAATATGAGTGTAGTTGCTGTTTGATTAGAAGTAAGTTTCGAAGCATTTTGAGTTCCATAGACGATCCTTTTTAGTGGGGCTTTAGGAATTGTTCTAATCTAGAGATGCACCGATCACAATTTTCTAGGCCGATTCCGATTTCCATTGAGTTTGACCTGCCGATACCGATTTTAGCCGATTCCGATTTTATTTTTTCTAACCACTTTTTTATTTTCAATAACACAAATATTTATTTTCTATATAGTTTTTTATTTATAAAACACCATATACTTTTACTCAAACTGAATAATAAAAACAAGTTTAAATGGGTACATTTTCTATAAATATTTTCTATAAAGAGTCTTCATTTTAATTTCTGACATAGCCTACTCCAGTTCTTGTTAAAACACACTAGACTAGGCATTTTGAGCACTTTTTGTGTGAAATCATATTTATTTTGTCCATCAAAAGTGTGCTTTCACTTTAATTGAGCGTGAGCAGCGCAGCAAAAATAGACTCTGTGCCGAAACCGCTTCACTGCTGCTCATGCGACGCTCCTGCTCGACGCTCACGCGCGTGAATGCACTCGTTGATTAACATGCACGTTGATAAAAAAATGCACGCGCTCACGTTTGCGGTGTGAAACGGCCATAATTCACAAGGTTTCCTACATGTGCGTTCCATGTGCACGTGTGATGCTGATGTTGCACGATGTTAATCATGCGCCGCAAATAAAATCGGCATATGTCCGCCGGTTGCCGATCATGGCCGATCACGTGAAAATCGGCCAATTGACCTTTCACCGGCCCCTCCCCAAAACGGCCATTGTCCAATCACACATCATAGCAACCGTTACTATGTGAGCAGGTCCGTCAAACATTGACTCCAAGCAAGATGGTGAAGCGGTGCGCCCACGGCGTTTGTAAATCGGACACTAGGTACCCCGAGAGATTGTTTGGAGAAGGAGTTGTGTTCTTTGCGTTTCCAAAGCCGAAAACACAACGAGAGCGGTGCCTACAATGGATCAAACAGTGTGGACGGCCCCACTCCCAGTTAAATGTGTCGAACATGGGTAACTCGCGTGCAGTGTGCGTGAGACTGAGACACTAAGATTAGTCAAAGAAACATGGAGAAAGCAGATCAAGAGGATCCACAAAGGAATTACGTTTTCTTAAGGGTTGTTGTTAACATGATATTCTCGGGGGAAAATGAGCAGCAGTCAACTAGCAGTGTAGCACCCGTAGACTACAGTTTAGAGGAGTGCACGTTCGCAACGGGGAAAGCATGAAGCTTACTTGACAACATCAGTTCATATATCAATATCGTAACGAATAGAAATAACCTTAAATAATGTATGGTTATCTGCATCTTTCCGTCTCTTATATAGTTACATTTTAAACACGAAAATCGCAATGAGCATGACACGCAAGCGGTTGCCGTGGTAATGAACAACCTGCTTGTTAAAGCGAATGTATAATGCTGTATCTGAGGCAAAATTACTAAATATGCAGCGCGAGTTATATATTTCTAACTCCAAACAATTAGCCACTGAACCAGCTTATAAAATCTTCTTCAAGGCTGTGCTGGTTGCATTTGATGTACAGGTCATGAGGATTCTCCGATTTCGCTTGAGACCGGTAAGCATTAGCCTCGATAGTAGTTGTGTCTCCTTCATTCCGTATTTTTATGTTGAATATATCCCTCCACTGCGTACTGTAACCCCTTTTGCCTCGATCTGGAGGATATCCCGGAGGTATTTGCCCAAAAAAGGTCACTGACACGCACGGGTACACCTCTTCCCGTCATGGCAATCTGTCGCGCTGGTCGTGTTTGACCATTTGTTTGTCGGACGTAGCAACAGTAACTAAGGGGGGCGGGGCTCGGCGAAAGGCTAATTCCGGTCACCAGCCGATCAATCGGTGCATTTCTATTCTAATCCTTTTGAAATGTAAAGGAGATGGTTCAGATTCAGAATCAATGAGAGAATATGATTTTTCTTCCAAAACATTTTCCAGGTATTAATTCATAGCATCTCTTATTATTTTGAGAGATGTGTGGGAGCAGTGCAGTGAACTTACTTCAGAAGCAATGAGATGGACTTAAAATAGCTAGTGCGTACATGGAGAAGGCTCTGAGATGGGGTAATACTTGTTCTGATGATGGGAAAGCATTATTTAGCTATATGCAATCTATCTAGCAATGCAGCACAAGATCTGGCTAATATGGCAGAGCTAAATTTACCATTCAATCTAATAATAATTGTCTCTAGGCTTCCTTACAAGCGAAGAGAAAAATGGAGATTGACAGCCTGCGAAATTCTGGAATGTTCTCAAAAAAGGCCAGACTTTACTGACTTGGTAGCTTTCATTGAGAAAGAAGAGAATATTCTTTTAGACCCAGTCTAGACCCTAAAACAAATTCAAATGTCATAAAGACAATGTCCAAACAGTCAGTCATACAAGTCTACTAGTAGGAAAAGTTATTACAACTGTTACTCCCATTGAAGCATCAAAATTGTCAGGATGATGCACAAGCTGCATTTAATAAACCTAGTCACTTTTGCTCTTATGATCATGCAATGGAATCTTGTGTCAAAATGGCAAAAATATCACAGGAGGATAAGACTGATATCTTAAGAACAAATGGTCTTTGTTTTGTTTGCCTCAAAAAAGGACATCTGACAAAAGCTGGCAAAAAGCGTCTCACCTGCCAAATATGCTTTAAGAAACATCCTTTGGTGTTGCACATCAGAAACACTTAATTTAATGGAGGCTCACCTAATCCACTAACTGACGTGCACAAGAAAGAGGACAATACTACAAAAGTTACATACATGGCTGTGGTAGCTACAGATCATAAAGGGGCCGGCACAGCCGATTGTAAATTTGCAATCATTCCAGTAAAAGTGAAAGCCTTTTTTTAAAAGTGAAAGAGTGTTTCAGACATATGCGTTTTTAAACCCTGGAAGCTCAGCCAAATTCTGAGACGCCTGAATATAGCTGGCAAACGAGAGATTTTGCTCAGAACAATGGGGCAGGAGAATCCAATAAAAACCTTTAGGTTGAGTAGCTTAGAAGTAAGCACACTGTATAGCAACTACTTCATAGAACTGGCCAAAAATTTCACACAAGGGTCAATTCCTGTTGGTCAGGAGAATATACACAGGGAATAGGATATGAAGAAATGGCCATACCTGAAAGATGTTCAACTGGCAACCCTACCCACAGATGCACAGGGACACCCATTCGTGTCCTCAAATGGAATCTCAGTGGCTATGAATTACTTAAGGAACAGTACAATAATAACTTCTCAGAGCAAACTTACAATGAGAAACTTTCCTTTGAGGACAAAATATTCCTGGAAATTGTGAATAACTCAAGATGACCATTAAAAGATGACCATTATCATATAAATATTCCATTTCATAGACCCAGCCTCACCCTACTTGACAACATAAAGATATAAGAGCAATGAGCCTTGAGTATACTTAAAATATTTAGAAAGGATGAAGCATTCCTGTTAGAATACAGGAACTTTTATCAGTAATATCCTTAAAAAGGGTCATGCAGAGTAAGTGCCAAAAGAGGAACTCAGCCAAAACAATGGTAGAGTATGGTATATTCTCAATCATGGAAAAAGAAAATCGGAGTAGTATTTGAATGTGCCTCCTCATTTCAAGGAACCTCACTGAATTCTGAATTGATGGCAATGCCAGAAGGGTTCAAGCACCCAGCCCTGGCTTTTACCCAATGATAGTCATTTGTGTAGACTATTAAAGGATCACATCCACAAAAGGTGGTAGGAGCCAATTACTTGCTAAGCTCTATAAGAGATACTGGATCACCAGAGGTAATGCTACTTCCAGAAATTCATCAGAAATTGCCTGTTCTGTAGGCATTGGCATGGATCTGCAATAGACCAAAAAATGTCTGACTTACCTCTGAGCTGTATCACACCTGACTTACACACATTTCAGTCATGTTGGAATCGGTTACTTTGGTCCCATTGAAGTAAAGGGGTCAAAACTCATGTCAAAAGATCTGGGGTGATTTGCACCAGCTTCAATACTAGGGCTGTCCATTACGAAATGGCTTATTCTTTGAACACAGATTCCTGTATTTGTGGCCTCAGGAGATTTATCTGTAAAGGCCAAGTTAAAAAGATCATTTCTGATAATGGAACCAACCTTGTCAGGGCAAAGTGAGAATTGAGAGAGGCACTTGCTGATATCAACCAAGACAGGATACAGTAGACACTGCTGATAGAGAATGTAGTGGACATTTAATCCTCCCTTAGACCCTCTAAAGATGTATGGGAACGAATCATTCAAATCCTTAAAAATACTCTATATTTTGGCTTGAGACAGCAGACCCTAGATGATGAGGGGCAACAGACTGATCTTTGTGAAGTGGGGGCCATACTCAATGATCGCTCAATTACCACAGTCTCTAAGGGTTGCTAAGGATCCAGAAGCTTTCACCCCCAATCACCTACTTCAGATTAAAGAAATTCATATACTGCCTCTCGGTCTCTTTCAGAAGGATGACATCTATTCCAGAAGATGGAAGCAAGTACAGTATCTGCAACCTTTTCTAGAAACGATGGATTAGAGTCTACCTCCAACTAATGCAAAAGAGGCAGAAGTGGGACAAAATTATGATGCTTCACAATGGAAATCTTGGCTTTTAAGATGTGTAGTAAAAACATTCCCAGACAACATAGGATATGTGTGTCGGGTTAAAGTGAGGACAAAGAACAGCATCCTAAAGAGGCCTATTAGCACAAATTATGCTTCTTCAAGGTGCTCTAAGCGATGTCACACGTTTTTTAGGCCAAAACATTTTTTGTCACATACAGCAAACATCTCCTCACTATCCGCTAGCTGCCTGTCCCCTAAACACACTGTAAAAAAATGCAGTCTCTGTAGACAGCCCAGGCTCCACAAACAGCAACAAAAACAAACTGGGGCGACCCGCTCCACGAAACAAAACAAACAGTGTTCCAGCCTGGGGGTGGGGTTAGTGAGCGTACATGGGGGTGTGGAGGAGAGAAGCATGAAGAGGGAAGTTAGAATTTTAACTCTTTAAGTTTGATATGGCCGACACACGACCAAAGAGACGATGTTCTGATGAACAGATTGCAAAAATACAAAGAAGAGGGAAAAGGAGAAGGAACGCATGCCCGAATTTACATTGGAAAAGCCTTTGAAAGGTGGTGAGAACTCCGCCGGCAGAAGGGCTTCCAATCCGACATTCAGATAACGTTAGCTCTGTTTTTGCTGGACAGGTGGGTAAATCCAGTTTGGTTTTTCTAAATGGACTTTCATGTTCGCCTAACAAACACAAGGATATAATTAGCTAGAACAAAGCAGTCAGCGCTAACTTTGGTGAATACAACATATAGGTTTCTAGCAGCTAGCTATCGATCTCTATTGTAAATAATCAAGCAAACTCACAGTAGGGCGACAGTTTGTGTGAATGATTGTTTTCACCAACTATTTATTATGAAATTGAATGTTCATTCATAGCCTATTGACAACTTTGACTAAATTTGAAGCTAACGTTATCTTGCTATTATTGCATCCTGGTATGGGAGCTAAAGTTATAACCTCAGGTGGCGAAACGTTTTATCGTGTTTTTCTGGTAATGTTTCTCTTTTTTTTGCATTATATGAAAGCATTTATCTAACTTGGCGACATTACACCTTGAAAGAAGTATCAGTAAAACTACAGGGGGAGGGGACGGGATGAGGAGGAGGGAAGGTCTAGCTAGCCTCCGTTTTGTTTGACAATACTTTAAACGTCAACAAGAAGTGACGTCACCCAGCATCGCTTAGAGCACCTTTAATAGACATTATGTGAGAGCAGACTGCAAAGAAACTGGGCTAAAATGCACACATTTTTTGTTTTGTTTTTTGTTTTTCTTGTGAACTATGGCTCCTTTTGAATTAACTTGAATTGTTAAACCGGCAATTAGGGGCCAGGATGTTGGAGCCATTCCAGATTTATGACTAATGATTTAACATGTGATTAAGTTAATTTTGAGAACTGAGTGTAATATTGTATCTGTATGATTATTGCTTCGAATATTATGAATGTTGACTCTTATTGAGGTTGCGTAAAGAGTATTTAGGAAGGGTTGTAAGGGTTAAGCGGGGTGGAGTCCAGGAGCCAGCATAAACTTTTGTTATAAAAAGACTTTTGCATAAACCACTACGTTAAAGCTGCAGTAGGTAGTTTTGAGAAAACGTTGACTTAGCCTGAAAATTTGAACAAGCACAACTTACAGGTCCCACCCCCTTGCTCTCTGCTGCACTACAGCCCTCCCTCCACAGCTCGTCCTCCACAGCGGAGCCTGTCGTGAATGCGCAGGCTAGTAAACAGGGCCACCGATGACGGCGGATAAACAGTTATGGCACATTCACTAGTAGGGACGAAACATCAACAATATGCTTTACATTGACAAAGGCCTGCCCATTCTTTGACTACAAACTTGGTCCTCAAATCATTACGTATTTTGCAATACATGTAATGTAACTTTATAACGTTGCACCCTTTCTATAAGTTATAAATAGCTAGTAAGATAATATAACGGTAACTAACGTAACAGTATGTAAGTAATTATTCTAGCGATATGTAGGCCTAATGCTAGATAAGGTTTGCTAGTGCACTATTTCAGCAACATGACAAGCCAGTGAATTAGCAGGTTTCAATTGTTGCTTTGCACAGTGCGTGACATTTTATATTCTACATATTACCCGGCTAGAGTTTTGACACCGAGTCAATAGACCGATCTTTTTCCTTTTACCCGTCTTTGTTTTATGAGCAGGTGCCACTCGAGAAATTGGCAGTTTAGGTTGTTTCTCTGCCATTAGCACAGCTGCGGCACACCGGCAATCTTGAGTTTGAACGACTGTACGCGCTGTGCAAGAGGGGGGTGTGATCAGCGTGTACACGAGCATGATTGACACTGCTAAGACATTCTTCCTGGCTCTGAGTGGTTGTTTCTGACCATGAGCGTTGTATTTCTGCAAATGGCAATAGGACCACTGGGAGGAGCCAGAGGAGCTGTCTCATATTCTACTGTCCGGACATAATGACAGTAGGGCTGGGCGATATGTCCCAAAAAAATTATCACGATAATTTTTTTATATCAGTCGATATTGATAATTATCACGATAAATGTCAAATCTTTATTTCTTTCAAGTTTAAAAGCAGATTTTTGCTCCTAAGTGAAAGTTGTAGAAACTGCGTTAATTAAACTACTCTTTATTGTCAGAACATATTAGGGCTGTAACGATACACCAAACCCACGATTCGATTCGTATCACGATTTTTGACCCACGATTCGATTTGTATCGCGATTCTATCACGGGGGCGGGGCTTGTGGTGAAAAAAAGAGATTTTGAGAGAAGAAAAAAAATACCGGTATTTTCATTAAATAACATTAGGAAAAACCTGTATAATCTAAACACCAAAGAACAATAATAACTATGCAAATTATTAAACTATACTAGGCAGTGTAGGCTGCTGCTTTTGGGTTGTGTGTTCCAACTAAATTGATTTCGGGATGGTGCCGTAGGATATGCATCTGCATGTTGGACGTGTTGCCGGTCAATTGAGGATTAATTTAATGCACTTTCTGAGAATTTATATTTCAAGTTTTGGCTGCAAATTTCACGTCCATAATGCTGAAATTGCCAAATTTTAAATAAATTATCCTCAACTAGTTTTGTGGTGTAGGTCTACGTATTTTATAATGTTAACTTCAAATTCTTGATTTAAATTGTTTAATTAAATTGAAAAAAGTAGCACAAATAAATACAATAGAATAAAGATACAAATAAAGACAATTAAAGAGAAAAGTTTTTGAATAGGTCTAACACTAGTATTCACATACAGAAACTGAATAAAGTAATCAAATGGAAAATAACACTGGGTAGTATTTTAGTCCTGAATAAATTAAATACATAGGCTATTAATCCTGATTCCTTTAACTTAAAACCATCTTTTGTTGTTTTGACAACAAAATTAATGACAGACACATATGGCTTCCGTCACTTTAAGAGCTAGTGCACGGATCCTGTGTTCATTATACTGGCATGGGTTTTATGCTTATTAAAGACAAAACCGACTATGTTTAGAGTATAGCCTACTCACAAAGACCGAAATTGACAATTTTGCGTGTTAAAGCAATATAATCCGCGAAAAATAGTTACTGGGCAGCTGTTTTTGAGGCGGATTTTCTATGAATGTGCGCATAGAAAATAATCTCTCAGAGAGCGCGCGAGCACTGATTAGTTTAAAATTGCTTGAATGTTTAAACTGGTAAGACTTAAAAAGACTTTTACAGTCTATGGTCCCGACTCCAAAACGCGAGTGTGTATTATCGCCGCATGCAGCGCCTGACTTGCACAACACATTATGAGAGAAGAGATAGAAGACGCGCGCGGCACCGCTGAACACTCACGCTTTTTGTGAAATTGCGTCTGGAAGATACTTGTTAAAAGAATGATTTGATTTTATTATCTGTGTGGATTACGATTGCGGGAATTTCCCACATTATAAATGGGAGACCTGCGGGAATGATTAGAATTATGCGCAATACCCGCAATCCAGCGCCGAAATTCGAGCCCTGGTTCTGGACAGGAAGGATAACTCTGGGAGTTGGAAGGGGTGTGATCGCGATTCTGCCTTCTCACATCGCGATGCAGGATCGTGGACCTGAGTATCGCGATTTCGATTTTATATCGCGTATCGTTACAGCCCTAGAACATATCATGACAAACACTTGCCAAACATATATTTCTTAGTTTCTGCATGTGCTAATGGGGGATATTGTTTCAAGTCTTGAAACAGGTTTGTGTTGCCTGACTTTGATGGCACGTATCTTCAGCGCAGTTTGCAGTGGAGGCTGCAATATTAATATTACATGTTTTATCTCGAAACGCATATTTGACTGTGAGTTGACAGTAAATCTGCATCCTAACTCAAGCTAATACAACTATGTTAAATTTATTTTCATTAACAAAAACAGTAAAAAAAATTTAACAACCACATTTTTATTTGGTAAAATGTAATATTCTGACTGTTTGAGTTTTATTAAAATTAACACCACTTTCGGACACTACTCGAAGGTCTCTCGGCGCCATTGATTACGTCATTACTGTCACACCATTTAAACGCGCCATCATCTGTCAGCTGGTGCCGAGCCAGCTCTGGGCTAAATAGTTTTTTTTATTATAAATACATTACATTATATTGAGCTTATTTCTCCAAAATTGTAAAATTAAAAGTCATTTCTGGCCGTTTCTGTTATAATGCGTTACTCCACACATGATTATAACTTATAAACATAAATAAAAGAACATAACTTACATTTGTATGACAAATTCGTATTGTCGCGCTGCTCTCCTTGACGTCCATCCGCCATTTTTACGATCAGCGCAATGCATGATGGTATGTAGGGCTTGGGTTAGTGACCATCGGTTGTACACTACTTTTCAAAATGCATTCTGGGATACATTGAGTGGACTATACAGGGTATAATAATCATCACTATACATTCGGACAGCACTACAAAATGGCGAACTCACTATATAGTCCACTATATAGTGAGTAGTGGGAGATTTCGGATACAGCCATTATCGAACATTTATCGAACTCTTGATATCGTTTTATCGAGAAAAATTATATCGCGATAATTATCGTTATCGTTTTATCGCCCAGCCCTAACTGACAGTTTTAACAAATATGTAAAAAAATATTTTTTACAAAAGTTACCTACAGCAGCTTTAAGACATATATTTTCCAACTATATAGTAGGCGAAAAACAGTGTGTGACAAAAGATGTATGTCCAAATTCACAGTACTCATTTGACTAGACTTTGTGGTCCTTTAGCAATACTGGTCATTCAGCCATACACTTCTTTGGATATCGGCATCAGCCATTAAGGAACATCAGTTGACCACAGTCTTTAACATTGCAAGAATCATTTATTCCAACACAAATGAGACCACAACACAAGAGAGGAAACATTTGTCATGTGAAAAATCCAATACACTTCTATCTTTATAATTTATTAACACGTTGGCCCTAATTAATCCAGTTTTTCAATCCAGCCTATTAATCTTGAAAATTTGACCTTGGGAATTAAATATGAATATGGATGTCATAGAAGGTTTCCATGGTTACCACTTAACAGGATTAACTACAGTAATAAAACCTTCATTAAGCACAAATGTCGACAGTAAATTAAACAAAAGCTCTGTAAAGAATCAGGTGTGGACTTTACAAAGAGGGCCAGATATGGTATAATGGAGATCTAGCAGCTCATCTGGTCCACGCACAGTGTGTAAATGATCCGGTGTAACTGTGGCTGACCTTGCATCCATCAGGTCATAATCAGTGTGCAGAGGACGAGGCAGTGAGCGCTGTTAACCTGCCCTCTATTTTTAGCCTCCATGTGAATCGCTCGGCTCACAGGACGAACACCAAGTGCCGCAGCCCAGCCGTCTCCACAGTAACTGCTATAGCGCATGTGAGGAGCTCACCCGCCCCGCAGAGGAGTGTGTGTTAGTAGAGCAGAAGCGGTGTGGATGTGTGTTAGTGTGTGAGAGGACGGTGATGCTGACGTGAGTTGGGTGTGTACATGGGCAGATCAGCTACAGGATGAGAAACTCAAAAAACTGCAACCCTCTGACTCAAGGACACAGACTGGAATAAACGATGAAAAACATACTTTAAGCTGCAAAAGGATGGTTTATCAAGTAGAAATCAGAAGATTCAGAAAGAGATGTGTCTGAATATCACAAAAAAAAAAAAAAATAACAACAAATATTGCAGTCACGCTAAAGAAGGCAAACCAAAAATTACACAAACATTTACTACTATGTTGGGTTGCAATTTATGTGAAATCTGAGTCCTGAAGCAAAACCACTGTTCTAACCAATCATACTAACCCAACAGTGCAGCATGGGTCTACCCATCAGCACCATCATCAGCAACACAAGGTCACCTCTACAGCTCCATTTAACCACGTTTCAATACCCCGAACTCAAACACTTCCAAAGCCGACCATTAGCAAACAAAGCATAGATGCTGAAAACAATCCACGGCTTTTTGTTGCATTCTGTAAGAACAAAGAATCTAGCTGTGCTGTTTTAATAAGATAATAAAGAGCCGAGTGGTCTTATGAGGATTGATGTTCCACCAACTGTCAGGTTTTCTTTGGTTTTGTCAGCATCTCAAATCTCAAGTCGACCAGGATCTCGTTTCAACTTAACACTGCAGTAAACACAAGCATGATGAATATCCTGGGGACATTCACCTCTGAGATTTGAGATTACAAGAGTATGGTTTCTGAAATTTTGAAAGTAGAAACTAAAAGGCAAACTGCAGTCACATCATTTAAAATAAATCCTGTCATTATTTACTCATACCTTCATGTCGTTCCAAACCATGACTCTTTCTTCTGTGAAAAACAAAAGATAATTTGAAGAATGTCTAAGCTGCACTTTTCCAAATGAAAGTAAATGGTGACCAGGGGCTGTCAAACTACAAAAAGGGCATAGAAGCCCATAAGAGCATCATAAAAGTGGTCCATGCAACTTATGAACTGTTATCAAAATCTTCTGAAGCCATGCAATATTTTTGTGTAATGATTAGAAATCTTACTTAACAACCATGGCCACCATTAACTTTCACTGTTGTAGGGTATCTGCGTTGTCCGGATGACCCATTAAATTGTTGATGTCAAAATGCTCCTAACCTCTCTAACTCTGGTCCATAAATATGGCCTAGCACCGCATAGTCTGAGTACTGATTGCCCCACTGACAACTTTGCGTGCCCCACGCATGCAGATTCACCCCGGAAGACATTCCAACACACACACAGAATGGGGTGTTCTGTTACAAGACTGAGTTATTAGCCCTTGGAATGTTCCCCGAGAGTGTGATTTTTCCTAATTCTTGCTGAGAAGGAGAAATGAACCCTGTGTAATCCATATATATATATATATTCCAGATATATATAACCATGTGACAAAGGGGTGTTATAAGAAATCTTGAAGGTTCTTTCTCTTAAAACACACAAGAACCTTTCTCCAATATCCTCACTGAAAGACATGTAACCAGATGTATTCGATGTGTTTTTATGTGTGTCTGTTTGTCCATGTCACATTGGAATAACTATGATTTTATCGTAGCCTAAAGTGAATTATAAATACCTTCATTATGCATTTTAAATATAACTGTATATTCCTTTAACTTTTACCTAGCGTTCTTACTACCTGTAGAACACTCGTGGCGTGAACAACGCGAATATGCATAAAAACAAAGTGTATTTTTGATAAGTTTTATCAAAAAGAGGCTTTGGAAGAGGCTGGATTTCTCCAAGGTGATAAATATTGGCGCGCCACACTCTCTCTCTCTCTCTCTCGTACCTCACCTCCGTGGATTCACCATGTAATCCTCTCTCGTGATCCCCGCCCCGGGGATCTTTTCTGTTCTTTGTTTTGTTTGTTGAGTTTTGTTTTCTGGATTCGACTCTGTTTACTTCCACGAAGGGAAATTAACTTAGTCTGAATTAGTCCTTTGGTAACTTTACGTCAAAGACCTTTTAAGCTTTAAAATTGCGCGCTCTCCGGACACACCCGCACACCACGTGACGCTCCAACGACACACGTGCGTGCTCCTCGGACCAGCCGCAACCACGTGACGCTCCAACGGAACACACAAGACACACAGCTCACTCACGCAGCCGTGTTCAGCCACATAAGAACCAAAATGCAAGTATTCGTTTATCGAGTCTTCAGAGCAGTAAGATTGTGTTTTTCCGGGTGTCTCTCAATGGTCTTAAAGTCTGTAATTTGCCACTGATACCTCCAGTCTCTCTCTCCCTGTTTCTTTCACTCTCAGATCCTTTTAGTGTTTTGTTCATTGTCGTTGTATTGTGTTTGTAAATACATGTATTCATTGTAACGCTTAGCAACCGTATACGTAGCTCTCCTTATTAAATTCACTATATTCATTAATTGATTCTGAATTGTATGCTCATTTTTCAAGTCCCTTTAAGTGTCAAAGATCTTATATAGCTACAGGCTTACAAATTAAATATACTTTACAGAGTATTTGCTTATAGGGCAGGAAACCCCATTCTTGTGGCCACAGAATTGCGTTTCCTGAAATCCTATAAAGTAGGATGATATTGTGGATCAACCACAAATATTATTCTGACAATTGAGCTAATTTTAACCTGTCTGTAAAATATCTGTACCTCGGTGGTTGATCATAATCCCTTGTGGTTAAAATCTGATGTATAGATATTAGGGGTGGAACGGTACGCATGAGTCACGGTTCGGTTCGTACCTCGGTTCAGACGTCACGGTTCGGTACGATTTCGGTACAATGGAGGGAAAAGCTAAACAAAAATGCAGAAGGCAATTTTTTTTATTGTACATGTCTCAGCTGGATCACCTAGTGGTCATACAGTCTCTCCCCTGAGCTATAGATACAACAGCCTTAAGTGTGTAAGATGAGATGTACACGGTAAACAATAACTACCTCACATCATCTCCAGACTCCATCAGTAACGTAACTTGTAAACAAACTAGGACAATCAGCTATAAAACAGAAAATACAGCATCTCTTATTTCTGAAAGTGTAAAATACTTAACAAGAAAAAAATAAGTGTGACGACAGGCATACCTGTGCCAAATGCCAACTGGCAAATTTGGTAACTTCAGAATAAAGATTAAGGAGTAAAAAAAATAAATAAAATATGACCACATTATAGTTAAATGCATTTAAACCATGGCTTGCTGTGGTAAACATAAACTGTCCCATAGTCCATATTTCTGTATGTGAGTCTAAAGGCTGGTTAAGCACTGTAGGGAGGAGGAGTTGAACAGTTTTTTTTTGTCTCGTTCCAGTGATGTTCAAATCTGGGTGATGGCGTCGGATATGCGTTAGCATGTTAGATGTATTTCCATTCACATACCCAACAACCGCTGAACAACGCCGACACACAGTCCTCGTCTTTTCCACCACTCTCTCGCCTGTACTACTGTAACTGACTGGGAAAGCGAAGTTTTCCCAAACTTGCGATCTCAAAGAAGCCGGCGGATCCTCTAACTCTTGTGGAACACCGCCACTTGCCATTCTCGCTGTCGCTGATATCTCTCTCACTCACTCAAAAACGGCAGAGTGCCAGAGAATGCAGACGGGCTCTGATAGAGCGCATAGATAGGCGGAGCTCGGCTGCATCGGCGCCAATCAGAGCTTCAGAGCTAAAGCGGGGTTACAGTTGAGGTGTCCCTAAAGAACCCGCGTATTTAACGGTAGTTCCGCATTACATTAATTATTTTGCACGCACGTTTTTTTTTTTCGTACCGTGTATTCTGCGTTTAAATGTACGCACCGAACCGTGACCCCCGTACCGATTCGGTTCGGTACGAGTACATGTACCGTTCCACCCCTAATAGATATGAATGCAGATGCAGGTAACAGATCATCCCCCTCGTTGGGCGATTTAACATGTATAAGTATCTGGTTCAAACCCGTATGAATAATTATTAATTATTAATTATTGAATACATATTCCCCAAAACTACCCCAGATACCTTACACTGTATAGAAAAGAGCAGTTTGGACATTCTGCTAAATTTCTCCTTTTGCGTTCCACAGAGGAAAGTTATAAAGGTTTGTAATTACATGAGGATGAGTAAATGATGACAGAATTTACATTTTTGGCTGCTCTATTCCTAAAACAAGCTGATGGCTAATGCTGGCATGTGTCAGAAACTGACACCCCAAAAAGGGGAGCGTGAGTTTAAATGTAGGATTAGCCCTGTAGCAGGCAGCAGAGAGGATGAGCGATGTGAGACGCCCCCCTCCATGTCCCCGCATCTCATTTGTAAGCGAGCTGAGGCTGAACCCCGCAATTACGCCCAACATTTCAGCAGAGGGCCCTCACCAAGGACAGCCCTCCGCTACATCAATAATGCAATTCACTGTCTGCCAGGGTGCAGAGATTAATGCTACTTTTACTGCACCTAGAAGCTACTGAAAGATCACACACAGACTTCTTTTCACTACAGAATGAAATTAAAGGGATAGTTTACCCCCAAATTAATATTCTGTCATGTTTTACTCACCCTCATGCAATTATAAACCTCTTTTCTCTTTTTTTACATAAAAAACATTCTAATTCTAAATTTATGTAAAGATTCTAATTTCTTAGAATCTTCACATAAAATACCATGAATTCATCATAAAAGTGGTACATACAATTTGTGCACTATATTGTTGATAATCAATTAATCTCTGCTGCAGCTATCAAACCAAATATCAGGCAGGGAGAATGTCAATAACAGCAAACGTCACATGACATCAAACTTGTGTCTATGTGAAAATCTGCATTGGAGGTCGTAGAGATGTATTATTTTAATAACTTGTTTATTTTTTGTTTTTAATATTTGTTGTATTTAGCAAGGATGCGTTAAATTGATACAAAATAATCAACAGTAAAGACATTTACAATGTTACAATATATGTATTTTTTAAATAAATGGTTCTTTTGAACTTACAATTTATTAAAGGGGTCATATAATACAATTTTTGTACAAGCTAATATGATTCTTTAGGTTCTAAATTAAAAGTAATATACTTTAATTAAAAATTCTCATTAGTATTGTAAGAAAACACTTATTTTACCTGGTCAAAAACAGCTGTTTTCAGCACGCCGTTTCAGTGCATATGCCTTTAAATGATAATGAGCTTTGCTGACTCCGCAATAACACAATAACCATAACGCGTTGTTCATTATCCTCATTATAGACGCGGGATTATGAATTATATTGAGAACGTCGTACATAGAAAACATGCCGTAATGTACCCTGAGAGTAAACCTTAGACGCATTCATTGTGAAGCGTGTAGCTAGCGATTTGCAAAGATTAATATAAATATTAATATAAAGGTTAATAAAACGTTACACTCACTTCAGTGTTTCTGGAGGTTCAGCAGGAACACGAATATCTGGTACCGATCCTTTTTTCATGAGCAGCTTCTTAGCAAAACCAGCTTTAAACTGATCCTCATTTATAAAGCAGTCTGGTGTGTGGAATGATTCGCGCAAACATGAGAGCATTGACGTTGCTCGTGGGGAATATTCCCTTCGAAAACAAACTCAGCCACTGTGTCTTCAGCGGTTCGGATTTAAGAACATTAAAATGACTGTGTTCGTTATTACACCCAAGAACAGAACACCACAATCGCTTAGACGCCATTCTGCTCATAGACAGACAGTGCTCCAGCATATCAACAATGACCGCGCCGGTCCGCACGGACTATGATTGACAGCTCGCTCACGAGCGAGGGCGGGTCTGTGTTGAAACGCTGCTGTCAATCAACAATCGTGGGAGGGGCGTCCGACCGCGTGACGTCACACGGTCGAACGGCTTGATTTGAGGCAGGGGAAAACATATAAGGAGATTAAAACAAAAACACTGGATGGATTTTTATCATTATATGATAGTTGTGTACAGGCACTGCCAACACATATTTCAGTTCAATCAACTTGTAAAAGTGCATGTACCATTATATGACCCCTTTAAAGAATCCAGAAAAATTAAGAAAAGATATTAAGCAGCACAAATGTTTGATCAGATTTTTTCTTGAGCACCAAATAGGCATATCAGAATGATTTGAGAAGGATCATGTGACACTGAAGACTGGAGTAATGATGCTGAAAATCCATCACAGGAATAAATTACACTTCATAATATATTAAAATAGAAAATTATTTGTCAATACTGATCAAATAAATAAATAAATGCAGCCTTGGTGAGCACAAGAGACATGTTTCAAAAACATCTTACTGACCCCAAACGTTTCAACAATATAGGTTTGGAACAACATGAGAGTTGTGAACGACAGAATTCACTTTTGGGATTTCATATTTCATTTAAATGCCACACTGTATTCTTAATTTTTAATGCTCCCTAGTTCACGAGCCTCTGGTTCATGCCTTCTAATCCCATCTCTCTCTGGATGACATCTGCGCCCCAAATCTTTCCTCTCCTTTCATATCTTTCTCCTCCAGTGGCAGCAGAGGAAAAATGATGGGGAGAGGATTCCTTGTCGTACCCATATCCCTCTTAGTGAGTATCTATTTCCAGATTAACCCTATCCTCCAAACTGTGGCATAAGAGACTTAGGAAAGAAATGGAAGGAAGCTTATCTAACCAGCAATGTCTGGAGTCTGGAATGACGAAAAGGAGAAGCTGATGATAATAAACTTAATATTTTGGCAAAACCCACGTCTTAAGACTAAGTTGCGGGGCTAACTTGGGATGTTTCAGTTAAATACCAGATCAGTTTTTAGCAAATCTCTAAGCATACCACAAGAATATTGTCTAATATACTACTATGACTATTCCTGCAATACTGTGCACATCATGCACATTTTCTTTATGGCTATTATTTAAATCACCAAAATGTGCAAAGAAAAAAAAAAAACTGCATAAAATACTATATCACAGAATGAAATGTGTTTGACTTGACCTTATACCTCCAACATGTTGAATCAGCCAGAGATAATAACTCGTGCCTCATTATTTAAGACTGTCAAAATTTATTGTAGAAAAAGCATCTTAAAAAAAATCTTGGTGCCAGCTACTGAATTAAAAATGCAATCTGATGCAATTACACAAAATTAGCAATGCACTTAATGCACTTAATTAGCAAAGCAATGCACTTAATGCTTTAAGTCTCCCTGCAGTCAACAATCTCAAATGACAGGTCGTTTCGCTAGACAAGACCCTTATTCCTCGGCTGGGATCGTGTAGTAGAGCCCTTTGAAGCTGCATTGAAACTGCAATTTGGACCTTCAACCCGTTGGTCCCTGTTGAAGTCCACTATATGGAGAAAAATCCTGGAATGTTTTCCTCAAAAACCTTCATTTGAATTTTTTTTCCCTGAGAAATTAAATTTCTTCATGCCTTAAAATAGCTTGAATGTAACTTAATTTAGTACCCACGGTACCATGAATATGCAAATTAGTCCTGCCTCCCCTCACTCACACTACCTGATCCACTCGCTCAACTGTAGGTACACGATGGCAAGTGGAAATTTTGGTTTAATTCAGTCATATATGTTTGAACCAGAAACTGATTCAGAAAAAGGATGGAATTATACAGGGTCATCTACAAGTCGATGTATCAGAATGGTAATGCGTCTTACGTATCATTCTCAACAACATCGGACACATAACGGTAATTGATATGATTAACCCTTTGCTTGACTACGTTATCAAACAGCTAATAATGAATTGCTTATGTGTAGAGATGCACCGATTACAATTTTCTAGGCCGATCCCGATTTTATCTTGAGTTTGACCTGCCGATGCCGATTTTAGCCGATTCTGATTTTATTTTTTCAAACCACTTTACAGCACACACAAATATCTATTTTCTATCTTCTCTTTAATATAACATTCTGCATAGAACATTTTTTGAACAGATAATCGCTCTAAAATAGAACTATATAAATGACTCCTAGTGTGGGAAATTCACACACATCTAAAGTGCAGTGTTATGGAAGAACCATTTCCTTTTCACATCCAATATCCAATTAAAATTTTTTGATATATTTAGCAAACTAAACTTCTGTATGAAAACAGGTAATGGCAATAAAATAATATATAAATAACAAATAAAAATTAGATAAATATAGCCTTGCAGTATAAAGATATTTATCTCTCTCTCTCACACACACACACACAGGCCTATTGCAATCACTTGTTGTATATCAATGGCAAGTTATATTTCTCAAGCAGTTCTTCTCTCATCTGACACATGCCCACCCTAGCTAAACAGGACAAGTGGAGCATGTGCAGGGAAACGATTGGGAAATAATAAAAACAAGTTTAAATGAGTAAATTTTCTATAAATATTTTTGAGTCTTCATTTTCTTTCTGACATAGCCTAGCCTACTTCAGTTCTTGTTAAAACACACCAGACATGCAAATTCTTTGCATTTTGGGCACTTTTTGGATGAAATCATATTTATTTTGTCCATCAAAGTGTGCTTTCACTTAAATTGAGCGCAGAAAAAATAGATTCGGCGCCGAAACCCACGCTTCACTGTTGCTCACGCGACGCTCCTGCTCGACGCTCACGCGCTGCTCCGGCTCCCGGTGTGAATGCACTCATTGATTAACATGCGCGCCGAACAAAAAAAAAAAAAAACGCGCTGCACCTTGTGGTGTGAAACGGCCGTAATTCATGAGGTTTCCTACATGTGCGCGTTGTGTGCACGTGTGATGCTGATGTTGCGCGATGTTAATCATGCGGCACCTGAGTGCATTTGACCGGCATAAAATCGGATTATGTCAGACTGACCGGCCGGTCGCCGATCATGGCCGATCACGTGAAAACCGGCCGATTCCAGGCACCAGCCGATCAATCGGTGCATCTCTACTTATGTGACACAAACTATCTTCCCGTTCATCATCTCAGAGTCAGACAGCTGCCTTTAAAAAAATCACCATCCTTTGAACATCATAGAAAGTCAGTGGAGAAAAGCCCCGCCCCCACAAACATTTTAAAATAAAATTAGACAGATATAGATTGATAGAAGTAGAAAATGTGATAATATAATGGCTGATAACTGATTAATAGCTGATATTAAAATGATATACTCTTTCAGCTAAATAAAAAAAATCATTTTAAATGCTACAAGTTAACATTAAGTACTGTTTGAGAAATGGATATTCATTTTGTGGTCTGAAGAAAGATTACTTTTACAGTAACCGTGTTTTGGAAATTATTAATGTTTTAAAGATGAACTTAAAGTAAATATTGGCAAAGGTCATCTAAATGTAAAAATGAAGGAAATAAGCATGTACAATTATATACATACACGTATTCGCATTGAACCGTTCGGTACTAGGCTTTCGGTTCGGTACGCATTACAAACCGAACCAATTTTTAAAATTTTTCTGCCGATCAAAACGTTGTTAGCAGTCGCACTGGTGCGACCAACGTTGCCCAACATCAAATAGCAAACGTAATGAAAGCGGAACGAAACTGTGCTACTCATTTTTTCTTAACGGATCGTTTATCAGTTTGGACCGATGTCAGTGCAGCGTGAGCCGATCTTTATCAAGTGACACTGTTACAGCGCTAAGAGTCCAAGGGGGTAATCCACCAGCCGGAAACTGAAGTCTCCCCGAGGGCCGCCATTGGCTAGCAAGCCTTCACCTGCTGTTAGCATTCCATTGACTCCCATTCATTTTGGCGTCACTTTGACAGTGAATAACTTTACATCTGAGGCTTTTAAAGACTCCATTTGTCCATTGTTTATTTCTAAAGAAACACGACAATGTATAAAAGGCTCCATTACCTTGTATCTTACGTTTTGGTTCCGTAGAAGCAGTCTTTGTAAAAATAGGCTAACGATTGTTGCTTCAGCTTGTGAAAGCGCATCTCAGTTACAACTCAGTGTTGCGGCAGATTCCTAAACTTGTTATTGGAGGTGTTCATATTTTGGATATGAAGTGTAATAATTCTTACATCAGAAAGTGTCTTAATCAAGATATCAGTTGCTACCCTAAAGCAATTCTGAAATGGAAAAAAAAATTTTCTTCTATACCCTCTTCTGAGACAATCTGGTCTGCAAGTAATACATTTTTACTGCCAAATAAGGTCAAGGAAACTCGTTTCAAAATACTATATAGGGATTATCCCTGTAATGCATTTCTTAATAAGCTTAAAAAAGAATCTGAAACTCTCATAGATTTGTTTTGTAATTATAAATATTCTGAAGATTTTTGGAAGCAGGTATATATGATGGTTTTTGATACATTCTACAAAATAATCAGAATAGATGAGGCTATGATCTTCTTCTTGGATTGTAATACTGGCTCAGATATAATTGATAACACATTAAAGTTAATAATTCTTGGAAAGTTCCATATACATAAAGCTAAAGTAATGTCTATAACACTCCTTTAACACCCTCCTTTAATTTCTTTTGCAAAGATCTTAAAATATTCCATGACTCATTGAATTCAATCACTAGAAATAAGAAGTGCATAAAAACATCTCATATTTTGAAAAAAAAAAAATAGTTTGTAGAATTTAATGTTTTACTCTGTACAATGTAAGATCTGTTATATGTTTTCCCCAATATCTGTTTGTCTTATGTTTGATGTTAAATGTCATTGTAAGTTTTTATGAAAGTAAAAAAAAATAAAAAAATAAAAAGGCTAACGATCGCACCGTATAGACAGAAGAAGAAGCTTGCGCGCAATCGGGGGGACGTGGAGGCATAAAGTCAAGGGAGAAGCCCATAGAGAGTTGTAAAGTTGATCCTGCTGCGAGCTCATGGACAGCCAATACACACGATCTCCGGCTCTGCAAGATTCGGAAGGGAATGATTCATATTCCTCTTGGCACAGCTACTAGAAGACAACTGTCAGACAGGTTGCTCACGTCACATCTACGTCGTCAAGCTCAGTTTGAGCCTGCGCAGTGCGCTTGGCAATCAGGAAGTGAGTGCTTCTAATTGACTTCACTTTTCTCCGTTGAAGTCTATGGGGTCGCTGTGTCCATTTCTTTTACTGTAAGAGTCCAGTAAAGAAAACATTTGAATTCGCCACAGAAGTAATAACATCGCTGCGAGATCTAGAGAGAATTTCTCCATTATGAACCGTAGATCTCTTATTACAGGTAGATCAAGCAGTGCTGACGTGGAAACCAGGAGAAACATTGTGCCATGAATGAACTAACAGTTACTAGCCATAGGTTTTAAGTCCACAAATAAGCAACATTCACCATGGATTTAATGTAGTAAGTAACACTAACTGTAACCATGGAAGTTTGGCAGGAATAGTAAAATGCTTCCAAGTATGTCACACATCTTTTTCCAGCACTTCAAAACTCAAATATTTAAATGTCATTTTTTAATGTGATGTCCAAAACATTATTTGTTCATTCTTCAAAGATTGCCCCCATTTATAAAATTAAAAGTTTCAAGATGTAGGAAAAGTCACACTTATTTAAAAATAACAAATACTTTAAATTAACATTGTAATCAGTAGGTTACGAAGATTATTATTTCGACATTATGAATAAAATTGCTGCCCTCAAATGTTAATCTGGAGCCTTGCAAACTTAAAATAAAACTGAAATAAAATAAACCTTTGTTTATAACTACTTTTTGTTTAGAAGGAGCTGTTTTTGTTTTATATGCTGCTAAGAAGACACCCCAGAAGATTGGTCAAGTGTAGCTCCATCATTGTCCAGGTAAAATAAGGTCATACTTTATTATGTTAGTTTTAATAAATAAATTAACAATTAAAAATCAAGGAAATATCTCTGACATTTCTTTCTTTTTGCTGTATCGAAAACGTACCGAACCGTGTCACCACTGTATCATATCGAACCGAACCGTACATTTTGTAAACCGTTACACTCCTAATATATACAGTATGTATGTATATATATTAGGGCTGTCAAACGATTAAAATATTTAATCGCGATTAATCGCATTAATGTCATAGTTAACTCGCGATTAATCGCAATTATTTGTATCTATTCTAAATGTCTCTTGATTTTCTTTTTGTCCCATTATTTTTTCTCATTTTAATGCTCTTGTCAACATGGGAAAGTGGATCGGCTTGCTTTGTGCAAATGTTTTTTATTGAAAACAACATTGACATATACTGTGTTCAATTTCACACTAACATTCTCACTTGGAGCAAATAATCTCTCAATGTAACACTGTCCATTAACACTAAGACTCCCGGAATTCTATAACTACTATAATGGCCATAGCAGTCATTCTGACTGCTCATACATTATTTGCATATAATTTCAATAAGCTATATCAAATCTAAGAATAAATGGATCTGTAATGTTAGGATAGCTCATAATTAACATCAGAACACTACATTTTAATTATGATGCATGTAAAAATGTATTAGTTAAGCAACAACCACTCAGCCTCATCAAGGCTCTGAAGCATGGCTAAAGCCTCCGTGGCAGTCATTCTTCTTGCTGACATTGTTCTGATATTCTCTTTTCAATATTTCAATTTGGTTTTAGCTCAAAGCTAATGCTAGATTTCAGCTTTGCAATAGACTAAACAAACAACAAGAGAAATTGTTGCTAGTCAACGGTGATGCATCTTCAAGAGCGGGAAAAAGGAGCAACCGACACACGGTCTGTAATGCATACGGTCAGTATGACTGTGTATGGCCATTCAAGGTAGAAATACTCAAAACTCTTTTGTGTCTTGTAATTTTAATAAAATAATAATGATAGAATAAAATATAGGCACATATAGGAAAAGTAAGGGTCGTATAGTTACATGGGTTTTATTTCAACAAAGTTATTACATTGCAAAATTTTAAAACAGTCAAAATGACTGCCTTGGGAGTTCTAGTGTTAATAAAAGGGTGAAAGAAGTACTGACGAGGTCCTGATATTGACGAGGGGACGCAGAATTCGCATCAGCTGTGTGTGTGTGTGTGTGTGTGTGTGTGCTTGGCCATCATCAAGTGGTATTTCAGACTGGACGCGCTGCGATGATGATAGCTCAGTTCACAACGACAAAACACACAGATCACTTTGGTCTTGTCAATGGAACCATTTGGCAACTTTTTAAAAGTAAAATTTCCATTCAGAATCTTATTGGCGTCCATTTCGGCGTCTCGCGCTCGTCATCCACTCAAAACGTAACGTTAACCTAGCTACTATTTGGCCGGCTCGCAAGCCCAAACAAGTGTGTGCGGCGCGCCTGTTGTTTTGTTTCCGGTCTATAGCTAGATCCGCTTGCGCTTTGGTCGACGAAGCAACAAAACGTCCTCGCGTCCAATTACCGTCCTGTTGTAACAGCATGTGAAAAAAAAAAACTACAAAGTTTGCTAGGCCAAAAAGACCGTTAATGGCGCGATAAAAAAATTGACGCCATTAAAATGGGTTTGCGTTAACGCCGTTAATAACGCGTTTAAAGGAACACATTGTTTTAGTTTGACAGGGTCGGCGCTAGCTTAGCTTAGCACAATGAATGGAATCCTTTGTGATTAAGTGATTAAAAAAAATAAACAAACCCACGTAATTACTTCTTTGTGGCCTGAGTATTCACAACGAGTACAAATAGCGATGCAGATTAACACTAGGCGATTTCCTAGGCAGATATTGACTTGGGACTATATTAGGGGGAAGCACAGGCGAAGCACTGCTGCTTATGCGAGGCACTGCTACTTGGGCGCAGAGATATCACGCAACACATGAAATCCCATGACTTCCATAAACATACCGGCGTTCAACGCGTCAAAAAAAAAAGGAAAAAGAAGAAGAACATACCGGCGTGACCTGCACCGAGTGTCTTCGCTTTAGGACTATTTATTTTGAGAAGTTACAGCAAACATGGTAATGAAGGGGAGTACTGCAGGATGGATCAGCGTCGTGAAATCCTCGGTAGCTGTGACAACTGCGGGCACGCTCATCTTGATCTGACGCGTTGAGCCTGGTCATCGATGGCAGTAACTGGTCCCACTCTCCACAGCACAGACACTCTATTTCAGTCGGCATAGGTTGGTATATTCCCCCACATTCACACCACCAGTTCGTGTTGGCTCTCATCCTCATGTCCTCAGGCTGTTGAGCGATCTCAACCTCCTCCTCCTGTCGGTCTATTTCTAAAGCATGCAGCTCCTTTTCTGTAAACTCTGGTTCAAATAGGTATGGCTCTGGCTCTTGACTGTCTGAGAAGTCACCCTCTTCGTCTCCCACAAAATCAGCCATGTTCATCGCCAGTCATGTACTGTAAGGAAAATAGTCAGGCAGCTACTATTCACGCCGGTATGTTTACGGAAGTCATGGGATTTCATGCATTGCGTGATATTTCTGCGCCCAAGTAGCAGTGCTTCGCCTAAGCAGCAGTGCTTCGCCTGTGCTTCCCCCTAATATAGTAGTCCCAAGTCAATATCTGCCAAGGAAATCGCCTAGTGTTAATCTGCATCGCTATTTGTACTCGTTGTGAATACGCAGGCCACAAGAAGTAATTATGTGGGTTTTTTTATATTTTTTTAATCACTTTTACTCAGGACATGCTAGCTGGCAACAAAGGATTCCATTCATTGTGCTAAGCTAAGCTAGCGCCGACCCTGTCAAACTAAAACAATGCATGCACTGAGACAAAAATGCATTTGCACACATATCTAAATGTAGGAAAGAATGTGAATAAGCCCTATTTCAAAAAACGGTGGAGTGTTCCTTTAACTGACAGCCCTAATATATATATATATATATATATATATATATATATATATATATATATATGGTGTCTGACACCAACTGAATTAAAGATGCAATGTGATGCAATGCCATGTTAAAAAATAGCACCGTTTAAAAATTGACATTTGAATAATGCATTTTATATCACATACTATAAAATTAGTAAGCAATATGCAATGTATACTACACAGTGGTTATTAAGCTAGCACAGCTTTCAGACCATAATCAGAGAGAAAGAGTGAAAAAGAGAAAGTGTGTGTGTGTGTGTTAAAGAGAGATGAGGAGCATGTGGTCCAGGACAGTGGTTGATGGTAACTGTGCTGTAACGTACACCTGCTGCAGATGGCAGGAGGATTTACAGTTTTATATTTTGAAAAAATAAAAATAAAACATGCAAATGTGTGTCAAATTAACACCTGCTGCAGAATTAATTTACATTTAAACAATGTCGTTTCCTCCTGTTGACAATGAGATTGTCAGACCAAACATGCATAAGCATGAGCTGTAAACATCTCCAGACATCTGACCAAAGTACCGTGTAGATGAAACGCTCCGAACGCTTCCTAAAAGACACTTGTCCAGAATTCCTGAATGTAATAAAATTCTTTAGCAATCAATGCCAAGAGATATAAAAAAGGAAGTGGATGTACCGGTATTACTGTTTTAAAAAAATTACTTTCAGAAAACGTTAAGATGATGGCAAACATAATCTAAATGTAAACAGATGAAATAAGAATGCACAATTAAATATCCAATATCAGTCTATATATAATATTCAATATAGTCTGACAATAAATAATAAAAAAACAATAAAAAGGTATCATAATGGTAATGATATATTTTGTACATCCCCGATCAAAATAATAATTAATTTGACAACATGTTTAAAAATGAAAGGTATTTGTATGCTCTGTATGTGCACTAGCAAAAGGACAAAAGACTAGAAGATGAAGAAAGGCTAACAGAGGAGGGAGTTTGTGGTGGACAGGCTGTAAAACCCTGCTAATTAGACCGCAGAGGCGAATAGCTCCAGGGGCGTTGTTAGAATTTTCTAAACCATCATTAGAAATCAAAGGGTGAAGAAACACGGGACTCTTTTCAAGCAGCATCTTCAAAAACAGCCTCTACGGCCAGACCTGACAGAGCACCTGAGAGAAAAGACAGCAGAAAGATGGACACACTAATGCTATCAGCTGAGCCTCTCCAGGTGCACAGACGTCAATACAGTCTGGGGCTGTGAGCACAGGTCTTTCCTTTGTTCCTCTGCTTTCTCTGAAGCACAGATCTCTCTCTCTCTCTCTCTCTCTCTGTCACGCTATAATGACTTCTCCTGCTGAGGAAATGTGACGTGACTAGACAGGATCAGCGCTGTGGGTGAGGAAAGACTGGCCAACTACAGTTCTCTTTGTGATATTATTATAGTCAACAAAACAAAAAAATAATAATAGACAATACACACAAGAAAAATATCACATACCTCAATTAAACGTAGAAATCCTGACTGACTGACTTATATTCGTTTTTCCAAGCTCATTTTAATAGTTTCAAAGCACTTTAGAAAATAGAATGCAAAATAAATTATATTTTAGTTTATTTCAGCATTTCTGTGCATGTTACACATTTTAATTTAAATATGTTCATTCAAACATTAAATATGTCTTTAAATCAAATTGTGTGGCATCATACACTACCGTTTACATGTGTGGGGTGAGTAAAATTTGGCATTTGGCAAGTTTAAGCAAGGATGTATTAAATTGATCCAAAACTACAGTAACTACATTAGTAATAAGATTTCTATTTCAAATAAATGTTGTTCAAATAAAACTTTCTATTCATAAAAGATTCCTGAAAAAAATGTAGAACAGTTTCCACACAAAATATTAATCAGCTTAACTGTTTTCAACATTCATAATAACAAGAAATGTTTCTTGAGCACCAAATCAGCATATTATAATGATTTCTGAAGGATCACGTGACACTCAAGACTGGAGTCCCCCCCCCCCCCCCCTACTTTATTGCCCTGGCTCTGCGTTTCACATGCAGTTATGAAAATCGGTACATACATGTAATGACCCAATACATACAAAAACGTCTCTTGGAGCGTAGCCCTAAACACAACGGGAAGTGAGCTATTTTGAACTTCCTCTCCGATTTTGTGCAGTTTTTGAAATTTCCAGACGTTGGAAATTCCAGACGTTTCCTCCTAGAGATTTAATCAGATCCACGTCATATTTTGTCAGTCTAATCTTAAGGCCTTTGCGACGTTAAATTGCGAAGATCTAGAGTTTTCGTCGAAGGATGTGACCTCGGCGGTCTGACAAATTTAGATGTGCAAAACCCAATTTCAGCCTCTGGGTGAAATATGCATCATCAGATAATTTCTGTGCAAATGTTGCATCCAGTTCAGATGTTGCTAGGCAACCACAGACAGCCTGCAGTAACTCAGCCATACAATGTCCGATCTGCCCCAAACTTCACATGTTTGATAAGAGTACTGTCCTGAACACATGACCATCCTCATATTCGGTTATAGCAATAGCGCCACCTGCTGGTAGCAGGAAATCAGGCAAATACAAATTACTTTAACATAGTCCTCCTATATTTACGTACTGCCCACCGTGCTCCGTTTTCTAAAGCTGCCGGGTGGCGGTGGCACGGGTGCGAGGGCCCTTTTCATCACTGCTTGCAGCTTTAATTTTAAATTGTAATTATTTGACAATATTACTGTTTATTGTAATTCAGATCAAATAAATGCATCCTTGATGAGCATAAGAAACTTGCCAAAGACTGTTCAAATATGTGAGAGAATTTAAAACATTTCTGAGAGGGTTTTACCATGCAAATGGCCCAAAAACTATCAAAGCACCCCAGTGTTTCCGCTACATTCATTCTGCCGTGGCGTGCCGCCACACCTAAAATCATCCCGCCACGGCTGCAGCTTCTCCGTGAGGTCCGATATTGTGCATAGGCCTACTATTATGTTATTGTTAAGCTAAAGGCATAAAAACATTGTAAAGCACAATCAAGTTTATTCCAAGACTTCTAAAGTCATTCAATAGCATAATGTGAGGTAAAATTAATATTTAAGTCATTAAGTTAAAGTTAATGGAAACTCATCTCTCCTCAGTCAGCATTCAAACAGCGCGTCGCGTTCGGTTACGACAGTAACACGACGACACACTGGTCAAGATCAATGTTCACATTATTATACTTTATTTGTAGATAATAGGGGTGTAACGGTACATGTATTCGTATTGAACCGTTTCGGTTCGAGGCTTCCGGTTCGGTGCGCATACAAACCGAACGAGTCCTTGGACCATTTTTCCTGCCGACAAAATTCGCGCTGGTGCGACCACCACAACGGTGCGCAACATCAAATGGCAAGCGTAATGAAAGCGGAACGAAACTGCGGTACTCATTATGTGCTTCACGGATCGTTTATCAGTTCGGACCAGCAACATCTGTGCAGCGCGAGCCGATCTCGATCAAGCGACACTGTTACACAGCGCTATCCAGTAAAGAAAACATTTGAATTCGCCACTGAAGTAATAACATCGCTGCGAGATCTAGTGAGAAGCATTCACATTTCTCCGTTATTAACCGTAGATCTCTATTAGATCAAACAGCGCTGACGTGGACACCAGGAGAAATATTGTGCCGTGAATGAACTAGTAATACTTTACGTCCACAGACCAGCAACATTCACCATAACTGTAACCAGTTTGGCTGTAATAGTGAAATGCTTTCAAGTACTTCACACATCTTTTTCCAGCACTTCAAAACTCAAATAATATATAAATAAATATATGAAGAGTTCAGATGCAAAAGCCTCTAAGTGCCATTTGAAATTTTCTTCTAGAATGATCATTTTTATGAAGCTTGTATATTTAAGTTCAGTAATTTCACTCAAATGACAATAATAGGTAATCTTCAAAGCCATTTAAGTGAAATTACTGGCTTTCGCATCTGAACTCTTCATATATTTAAATGTTATTTTTAATGTGATGACCAAAACATTATTTGTTCATCCTTCAAAGATGACACCCATTTATAAACCTGAAAGTTTCAAGATGTAGGAAAACTCACACTTATTTAAAAAATATTTTTTCTTTTAACAAATAGGAAATTTCTCTGGCATTTCTTACTTTTTGCTGTATCGAAAACGTACCGAACCGTGACTTTAAAACCGAGGTACGTACCGAACCGTGATTTTTGTGTACCGTTACACCCCTAGTAGATAAAGGTCTATGGTTTGCATAAAATGCCTTTATCTTGCTGGTCTGGAGTTTATTGCCCTTTCTAAATCATATTCCTTTCTCCCGGGTGTCTTAGATTACAGCACTGGAGTAGAGAGCGCTATGAATTGTTCTTCATGCGCACTGTAACTGACATTTAAAACTCTTAAAAGAAAAGGCTCAATAAACTGTTGGATAGATAGAACACACTAAGCATAGATAGATATAATCTATTCTCTTCGCTTTATGCTTTGAACTTTTCAATGCGAAGCGCTGCGCGCTGTGACTTTGCGTTGCTTCAAGTGCATCATTCTGCGCACGGGATGCGCATAATCGCTTTGCCGCTCTTATTGGAGCCTTTCATATTATAATACTTAGGGGAGGTTTCAACATCTGGGACAAGGGGGCGTGGCCTATGGGAATATCACTCACTCATGGGCCACACCCCGTCCCCCTGGGGAAATGGGCCTGCCACCACAGCTGGAAAAAATCCTAGAGGAAACACTGTCACCCTGTTAACATGCTAATATAAGAACTGCCATTAAAAATGTCAAACATTCTTGGACAACTAGCCAATCATTGTTACCCATTCGTAGTAAAAAAATAAATAAAAATAATATATATATACATATTAAATAATAATAATAATTCAGGTTTTTTGTTTCATTTGATATCAATGATACATCAGTTTAATATAAGCCAAATTGACATCTAGATACCGACATCGGTCATTAAAAAACCCTATTGGTCAACCACTAATCAAATCTTAATGTTCTTTCTCAGTTCTATGATGTTTAGTAGTCAATGATCAAAGACGACACTCTGAAACAGAGTCACTGTCACTGCAGCATACACCGCCTGAGGTATTTCACATTTCTGTCTCCCAATTACAAGCTCCATACCCTCCAAATCTCAAACACTTGAGGCATTCTTCCGCACCAAGATGCTTTAGTAACCATTTCCACCTGCCACTCTACAGCTCTGTAGTGCACATCTGCGGTGCTTTCCCACAGATACGGACAGGAAACAAACAGCCCAGTGTCGAAAGGCTGCATCCAAGATTCCTGCTTCCTCTCATACATGCATAATCAGTGCGGTCTTTCTTTCAGCTGCCAAACGGGTCCAAAACAATAGCTGAAATAACGATGGAGGCTGAGCCTGTAAAAACTTTAGCTATACAAACCCTAAGGCTTGGCTAAGACTTTGGAGCTACCCAAGAGATTTGAGATACTGCTTTCTGGTACCTGAAGCGCTAAACTCCCAGAAGCTGAGACCTTTGCTCCAGTCAAGACTTCACAAAACCAAACATTGCCTGTTTCTTTAAGACTGAAACCCTGTAGGCACAGCAGGCGATTTGCATGCACTACCTCTAAAGCCTTCGGGACGTTTCACTCAGTAGTGAGAGAAGTACACACCTCTTGGCAAGGTCAAGAGTAACGGTGCACAACCAAGTGGGAATGACTGGAAATATGGAGACTTGGCAAGAAATGCAAGATGTGCAGCCTCAGACATGACTTTAGGGCATTTGCACAAGATGATTCCCATTAGACCAAAAACTAATCTTGCAAGTGAGGCTAAAAAAATAAAAGAAGATGGAGAGGGGGGGAAAAAAACCCTCAATTTTCCCAGAGAAGAGTGCTGCTTGTCAAGTTCATTTTCTGACAACAGCACGAGCTCCACCCCTCCCCTGGAGGCCTGGATGCGCTGCTGTGTATCGACAGTCACAGCAGGAAGCTCATCCAATCATAGCAGCCGCTTCAATGGGACAGGCTTAAAGTGATTATTGATTTACAAATAACTCCTCTCCTTTTACACAGCCAAACCAGAAGTCTGCCGACTGATTCTCAGAGACTGCATGCATCTTAGCAGATATCAACATACTAGTTTGTGGGTATTAAAGGTGATCTCTAATTTATATTAACAAATTTATTAGAAATAGAGTGCCTGTTGTCTTGAGATAAAGTGTAAATCTATCCGTTTAATCGAACGTGATTGGATGTTGACAAATGTATTGTACAATCATACATCAAATAAAAATATATATAAAAATAACAACATCATAACATTACTCAACTAATAACACCATGACACTGACACACACAGTCAATGACAAACAGAATCAGATACACAAGATCAACGAGAGCCTCTTTCTTCGTTAACCTGTTGAGCCAAAAGATAATGCAAGTAAATGTAATTTCAGATCACGTTTAAAGGAGCCTAGAGAAGATGCTAATCTTAGGTGTAGCGGTAAGATATTCCAACGCTTCGGAGCAGCCAATGCAAATTCTTAGATACCACTCAATCTTAATGTGGTCCTAGGAACATCTAAAGTCATCTGACTTGACCTGAGAGTACTAGGTGGTTTATGTACACAAAGAAGATCTGCTAAATATCAAGGCCCCAAGTTGTGTAGTCCTTTGTATACAATAATCAAAGTTTAAAATCAATTCTATATTTAATTGTCAACCAATGTAGTGAGGCTAAAATAGGCGTTACATGCTTTTTCTTAAGAGTACCTGACAAGAGTCTGGCAGCAGCGTTCTGCACCAATTGAAGATGATTTAACAGTGATTGGCTCATACAGCGAACTACAATGATCCAGTCTTACAGAGTTGAAAGCATGAATAAACTCTTAAAAATTAATTGAAGACAAAAATGGTTTAAATCTCAGACAGAAAACAACTGAATTTGACCACTGAATTAATCTGTTTATCAAATTTCAGGAAATTATCAAACTGTACGCCAAGATTCTTTACCACCACTTTAAAGAAAGGGGTAAATCAGACAAATTTTAAGTATCAGGAGCCGCAGACCAGATTATTTCAGTTTTACTTTTATTCAAATACAAAAAAAGAAAAACCCAAATGAATTACATCCATAATTTAACTTCATGGAGGCAGTTCAATAATGACTCAATTGAACTCATATCCTGTTTCCACAAGGGAGCGCGGGGCTAGTTGTAACACACTTGTTTTAAATACTTCCACACACGCCAGCAAGACAAAACTCGGTGTATTTACTAGTTGCCATTTCAACACTATATAGAGAAAAAAATTGCGCCAAAATTCTGAAATCTTTGTAAGATATCACTGAACATTTATTTAACCATAGCAAAAGTACATTTCTTACTTAAGTTAATTTTTCATCTCTATTTTTTGTGTTTATTTAAAATTAGACAAATCTGATATTATTTTAATCTCCAATCTGTTGTTTAACAGTTGATATAGTTCTTTAATGCTTCGCTAACTAGCAGAAGACACTAGCAGGGTTTAAACCCCAGTTGTGCAGCTGGGGAACGCTGTAACACTGGGTTACAATGTGCCCCTAATAGCAAGAGGTCCTCGCTGCAGGCTGTAGCACGATGACGTAGCTGGATGGTCCAATACGTAGTGGACGCTGTTACGTGCATGCGCGGTGGTGTGTTTTGGTGACGTCATATATGCATGCGCACTAGTCAAGTCAAGTCAAGTCATCTTCATTTATATAGCGCTTTTAACAATGTAGATTGTTTCAAACCAGCTTTACAGAGATAAACATATAATTTAAGGTAACAGAGATTGTTTTGGCTTTATAGCAGTCCTTGAATAATGTTATTTTCCAGCTAAAGTTAGTTTTGGTTGATAGACTTCCGTTGAAATTATCATTTGTTATTAAATTAGGGGCCGCTAGCTAAGACGACACCGTTCTCTCTAAACAGACTTTAAACGAGAACCTGTGATCAAAGGCTGATGGCGTTCACATGCGCATTAAAGTACCCATGAATTCAAAATTGACCATACTTACTTTGTTTGCCTAAATTGAAGTCAATCCACACAAATTTTTTTTTTTGGCTTCGTGATCTTTAATCAAAATCTGAAATTTCCCCTCCCCCCTCTGAATTGGAGGACCTTCGCTGATGACGTAGGTTTGACGGTTTGGGTGTCTGCTTAACATCCGTAACCACGCCCCTCCAACTGACAGTAGACAGGGAGAATGAAAACACCTACTTTTCTAGATCCAATCAGGTGCTAGTTGGAAAAAAACCACGCCCACTATTTTGCCTCATTTAGTATTCCGTTTCTCTCGGAAATACGTCACAACACTGGAGAAAAGTCGTTTGAAACTTCCGGTTCACGGGGACTTTAAAGGGTTAGTTAACCCAAAAATGAAAATTAAGTCATTAATTACTCACCCCCAATGCTGTACCAACCCCGTAAGACCTTTGTTCGTCTTCGGAACACAAATGAAGATATTTATGATTAAATGTGACAGCTGGATCACTCCTCCATAGGCTCCCTAAGGGAATGAATCCTGACGGCCCAGAAAGTCATTAAAGAAAATGTTTAAATATTCCATGTCACAACAGTGGCTCAACTATAAGTTTATCAAGCGACGAGAATACTTTTTGTACGGAAATAAAACAAAAATAACGACTTTATTCGACTATTCCTTTTCTTCCTTGTAGGCCTGAAACGAGACTTCAAGAGATTTCCACGACGCATGCGCGAGAATTGCGATCTCCTTCAACTACTTCAGTTAAGTTCTCGCGCATGCGTCGTGGAAATCTCTTGAAGTCTCGTTTCTATAGTTAGAGTAGGTGTAGAAAGTTAGAGAGTAGAGAGTTACTAGTAGAGAGTTGGTGAACAATCGTATGTGCTTTGATCTTCCAAGAAGAATAAAGTTAAATATAAATGGTCACTTGAGTATGGAAGCTCTTTTTCGCCACAGAATAAAACATTTTAAAAAATAATTGCGACTTTTTCTCACAATTGCGAGTTTACATCTCGCATGCTGACTTGTGAGATATAAAATAGGAATTGCGAGTTATAAAGTCAAATTCTAAGGGAAAAAAAAAAACTTTTTTTTTTTTTTTTACAGAATAGTTTATATCTCACAATTCTGACTTTATAACACGCAATTGCGACTTTATATCATGCAATTCTGTCTTTAGATCTCCCAATTGCGTAGGCTATTATAAAATCAGAATTGCAATTCTGAGAAAAAAGTCAGAATTTGAAGTAGCCTATATTTCTCGCAATTGCGAGTTTATATCTCGTAATTCTGACTTAATAACACGCAATTGCGACTTTATATCACGCAATTTTGACTTAATAACACGCAATCGCGACTTTATATCACGCAATTCTGACTTTATAACCTGCAATTGCAACTTTATATAAATTCTGAGATAAAAAGTCAGAATAGTGAGATAAAAAGTTGCCATTACCTTTTTTATTTCTCACTCTGTGGCGAAAACAATACCATACCATACCATACCATAGACATGTCTTGCAGACACTGAACAGCAAATTAAGAGGAACCTTATGCTACAGATCACTGTGGAAAAATTAGTATAGCCATTAAAGAAGGAACTCTTACCAGGCAAAATATCATTGAGCACCTCTTTTTTTTCTTTTTTTTTACATCTGACAAAATGTATTTTCTTGATGCTGTTATTATTTTTGCATTTTCCATTGAATGTGTACTGGTATTTTAAGATGTTTACAGACCTTATTGTATTGTACCTTTAAAATTACAGAGACAATTGGCTACTTGACTCGTTTTTGCTTACAGCAAAAATGACCTGAATAAAATAAAATGGCTTTATTTTAAAATGTTCTATATACACGCATTAAAAAAAAATACTTGCGGTGAGGAGATGCTATTAATCTATCAAATTTAGGTTTAAAATCATGTGATTTAAAATGTTGTAAAATTAACTATTTTGCATGTAGCCTAGTGTAGAGTGAAACTCGGATAACTTAAGGATCCCATTTATGTAAATAATTACTTATTCATCAATAATTACTTATAACTATTTAACAGTACTACTACCACACAGGTTAGAACATCATCTCAGTACAATATTAAGCATACATGTCAATTAAGACCAGCGCATGCGAATTATAACCCAGAGATCGGCACTGCGTATGCGTCTATGACGTCACCAAAACACACCTCCATCCACTACGTATTGGACCATCAAGCTGGACCATCATTGTGCTCCAGGCTACAGCGAGGGGTGTCTCCCTATAAGAAATATGCTATTATATTCTATACTTTTATGAATTCTATTGAGAAAACATGAGAAACATGTAAATAAATACTGAGAGTCAATGTTCAGAAATTATTCAATATTATTTTGTTTTGAACTATGCTGTATAGCGGTGTTTTCCGGTGTGTTTGTTGTCAAACTCAAATATGAGTTTATTTTTAATTATTAAAAAATAGTTAATAATAGTTAAAAGTTAATACTTGTATTCTACTAAGAAAATATTTTGGTTTGACTTGTATATATCTTTAATTAGATCAGATAGCATTGTAAGCTGTAATATGGTCATGTTACAATGCGCCCCTCACATCAGTGTTAATTTTACCAGCCATTTTTAAATTTAGTTTCAGTTTTAGTCCAGTTTCAGCATCGCTTGTTAGTTTTTATCACATTTAGTCGACATCATCCCATTTTTATTTAGTCTAGTTTTAGTCGACTATAAGTCGAGCATTTTAGTCTTTATTTTAGTCCAAGAAAACAATTTTATTCGTTTAGTTTTAGTCAACAAAAACTGTCAACATTTTAGTCTAGTTTTAGTCAGGACAACATTTTAACCTTTTACTTTTTTGTCAGCAGATAATATTTAACATTTCCTAAAATTATTTCACATTTCAACATTTTCTCTCATTCTCTTTCTCCCGAGCCCCGTGCAAAGCATGTTTTACTTTTAACCTGTCGCCGCCTCGGCGTGAATCCAGCTCCTGTCTGCTCCATGTGTTGTATAGGCTACTCTGTGCCCGGCCCGCCCGCTCCAGGTTTGAAAGTGGGTGTGTGGCGGAAGAGCTGACGAGGAGGAGGCGGAGGAGGAGACAGGATTTGACAAAACCATATCATATAATAATATGTAATTTTCGTCTCGTCTTTGTTCGTGAACTAAAATGTCCATAGATTTTAGCCCAGTCTTTTATTTACCGAACTGCATTTTCGTCTCGTCTTTATTAGTCTACGAAAATTATTTCTGATTTACTCCCAGTTATTGTTTATTAGTGGGGATTTTAGTCTCGTCTCGTCTAGTTTTCGTTCGGTGAAAAATGTGCGTTGACGAAAATATTTTCGTTTAGTTTTCGTTAACGAAATTAACACTACCTCACATGTTACAATGTACCCCACCTATGGGGCATGTTGTCACATTTCAGCCCAATCTCCAGATCTGAACCCCATTGAAAACCTCTGAAATGTGATCAAGAGGAAGATGGAAGATCACAAGCAACAAACAAGGCTGCGCTGCTTGAATCTTTTGGTCCAAGGGTGGCATAAAGTCACCCAACACATGACACATGAAAGCTGCGATTGGAAATTAGGGTTATTCCACCAAATATTGATTTCTGAATTCTCCCTTAGTTCAAATATTAGTAATGAATTGTTTAAAAATTAATATAAACTTGTTTTCTTTGCATCGTTCGAGGTCTGAAAACGTAATGGCATCATTTTCGTTATTTAGACCAGTTGTTATTTTCTGCAAATAAATGCTCTAAATGACAATATTTTTTTTATTTGAAATTTTGAAGAAATTAATAGAATACAATTATTAACTTTTTCATATAAAATAATGGCTTTTTTAATAATTAAAAATAAACAAATTTTTGAGTTTGACAACAAACACACCGGAAAACACCGCTATACAGCATAGTTCAAAACAAAATAATAATTAATAATTTCTGAACATTGACTCTCAGTCTTTATTTACATGTTTCTCATGTTTTCTCAATAGAATTCATAAAAGTAGTTTATAGAATAAAACAAAAATGTAAATTTTACTCAAACACATACATATAGTAAATCCAGAGAAACTGCTAATATTGCAGTGGTCTCTTTACAGAGCTGTATATATATATATATATATATATATATATATACACACACACACACATACTGTATATACTACTAAATGAACTTTGAAATTCCCTGACACGTATAAGAGTGATTGTCTAACATCTCTAAGCTACTATCATTTGTAGCTGACAGTCAAACCTAAATAAATAAATAAATATAAATATAAATATAAATATATATATTATATATATATATATTTGCAACAAGAGCAGGAGTTTATGATCCTCCTCTGGCTTGTGTCATTTGAAGATCATTCTCTCACAATACTAGAACACAACACATTTACGTCATAATTCCTCAAGCAAATCATATGACACTTAAAAGATACAAAAACAACATTCCTTACGTCACTCTGCCGGTCAGTGTGGTCTGCACGTGCTTCTGGAATTCAGGATATTTAGAGGCCAAATAGACAAAGTCTGGAGGTTTATCCTTATAACGGTTTCGAGGATGCATGGATTTATTCAGGGCCATTCTTCCTGCAATGCTGCAAGACAGATAGCACGTCACTACAAACAGCAATCAAAAAGATCCACGAATCTTAAGTCGTGAGTCAAACAGAATTAAAGAGATAGTTCATTCCATTCCAGTTTTTTCCATTCACTTTCATTGTATGGAGAAAAAAAATATGCTTTAAAAAATGTTGACTGAGACTGGCAGCCCCAACTATTCTGCCTTACATCTTCTTCTTATTACACAGGAGAAAGAAATTCATACAAATTTAAATAACATGAGGGTGAGTAAATGACAGAAATTTCATTTTTGGGTGAACTGTTGTTTTGTTTTCCATGTGCATGATTTAAAATGCGACACATATTTGCTGTTATTGCAGATGTCTATTTATAGAGGAATCATATTACTCTTGTCTTATTACTATGTAATGTAATACATTATCACGAATCACAAACGTGCTCAGGGGTAATTCTCTTGATTTATGCTAAGAGAATAGCCAAACAATAGCCAAACAGCTAATAGATTCACCAGACAAGACACTGCAAACATGCAACTCTAACGAATAGCACAGGTAGTTTAAAATATCGTTAGATACCGTTTAAAAATATTGGAAGATTAGATGAATACCGATGAGTGAAAACTTCAGGAGTTTCTCAGTGTGCAGCACACTTGACTGTCATTGGCAAATCACGTTGTACCACCGTTCAAGTGTTTCTTCCCGGGTTCCGCCTCAGTCACAATTCTGCGTCGGCGCACGCATATGGCGTCATGGGATTGGGTTATTTTAATCATATAAAAATGTAATATTTTCCAGTTCATTTGCTATTATATATATATATATATATATATATATATATATATATATATATAGTATTATTATGATTGTTATTATTATTTTATTCTTTTCCCCTAGCTTTTTTCTTAATTTTGTACTGGTGGTTACTGTTCTATTTTGTATTTATATTTGCACATTTATAACTAATAACAAAAGTAACACATTTTCTAAAATACGAACTATAGTAAGGCAGGTAAACCTTTATATTCTTAATGCATAAATTGCTAATGTCAACCTAAATCTTTTTTTTTTTTTTTTTTTACATAAGTGGATATAGTATTTGCAATTTTTTAAAAATATATTTTTTTGTATTACTGCTTCGTTATAAATATTTCTAAAAAGATAATTGTATTTTATATATTTCATTATCAAAGTTTGCATTATTTTTTCTGACCTGTTTAGTCATTTGTTATTTAACTGTTTTCTTTAAAATGAAACCATGTGTGCAAGAACAAGTAATCGTTTTGTACAGTTTGCAATATATTCTGTAACCTGTAAAACTAATTTTGAAGTGGAATATGGAGAAAATGTAATGAACTGTAACTGTAACCACTGGAAACTGAGTGTCACATCCCTGTTTTGACTATTCATACAGCATCACTACCAACAGACACAACATTCATATTTTTTCTTTAATTATGTTGCAAACAATAACATCCAGATATATTGTTAACAATTGGCTGTGTGAACAGTGATACCATAAAAAGCAAAGAGTCCCATTCAAGCTGTGAAGACTGAAGCCTCCAATCTATTCACAAAGTAATAGCTGATGATAGACCTGTGGCTGGAGGATGGACCTACAGACAGGACCTTCATGAGTCTGTCTGTACATGAACCCATCCAGCATGTGCAGAAGTGGGATTGCTTGGGACCTGCGAATAGCAAACGTTCTCTCCGGACACATATAAAAACAGGACATCATCATTGTCATCATCATCATCAAGACCTTTTAAAAGAGGCATGTCCAATCTTAAGGTCTTAAGGAAAGCCAATCATAAGGGAGTAGCACTTCTCATGGGAATAATAAACTCTGGACAACGTTAATACATGCTTAAATTACAAATGATTAGATTCAGAAATATTTTTTGTCCAAAATTACCCACTTTTTTGGTTTAGGTTTACAGCCCCAGTGCATATGAATCTCTTTTTGGTGCTGTGTAACACAGTGAAGTGACTGAAGAACCAATGTCAATCGTCTCCACTAGAAACTACATGAGGCATCAATGGTGTTTGCTTGCGATGGGCACTTCTCCCTTGGGTTGCTCAGTCTGCCACAATCCCATAGCGAAATAAAGTCGTCACCTTCCTTCATTCAAGCACACACAGATCGGCTTCTACAACCACATACTGAGCGGCCCACTCTTAGCACGCCAGCTGACCTATCTGGTAGGGTGCCTAGCTTCATGAACCAATCATAGCAGATTATATATATATGTATATTAGACATCACTTTGACCATTTGAGGACGGTCGGACATCAAATTTGGCCAATGGTTCCCCACCAGACAGCTCAATTCTCAGTACGGTTACATGCAGTGCTACGTGGACAGGTACAGATCTCAAGACTAGTCACTATCAGATTTTCAGCAGCAGTAGGTACACCCAGTACACACATAACAGGAAATCGCTTGATAATAGCATGGTTAAGCAGTGAATTCTTTATTATATAATTGCATTGGAATGAAAAGGCTAATTAAAATGCATTTTGAAGCCTTACATTGCGTAAACCTTCAATCCGATGGGACCGAAAATCTAACAATAGCAGGGATGTGCAAGTTAATTGAATATCTTTTGTCTTCGCACAAAGTCAAAAGGCATATATTTTATCTCCATGTTTGGGACTTTATCAAATCATTTCCCATTGTGTATTTTTTTTGTTCATTTATTAATAGATAAAGCAGAGAAAGTGTCACTCGTCACACTTGCGTCATGGCTTGAGCACCTGTGGTTATTTTAGGGATATTCAGCTATGGTCCACAGTATGAAGATCCCTTTACAATAGGAGTCACCATCAGGACTCTCCACAGATAGAACAGGCAGATCATCAGTTCGTAGCTCCACAACTTGTTGGTTTATTATGAGATTGAGCTTTCCACAGTTTTTTTTATTATTTCATCGTAAGCCCATCATTTCATTTTTTTCACCATGGAAATCTTTGCACCCATTCTTTTAGGACAGATTTTTGCACATCCCCAGATGAGAGGAAACTTTGAGCTCTTGTCATGCTTTGAACCCCATGTCTAAACTAAAGGTTATGAATTCTCAAGTCTCTGAGCAACTGCCATATGGGCCAACAAGATCATTAAACAACAAAGGAAGAATCAGGACGTCTTCATATGAACGCAAACTTAAACGTTGAGGGCCAAATCAAGTGCTTCGTAGAGGCAACGTTTACGGTGCTTACAAGTTTGAAGTGCTCCTGAGTGACAGACAAATCATAGAGGTCAAAATCAAAATCTTTACTAAAGCTATCTCTGATTTGGACCAAAAAGAAAAACTTTTGCTGCCCACTATTCAGCATGGCTTTTTGGACGCAGGAGTTCCGTACAAATTCACTCCTATAATTAAGCAGTGTAAAGTCATGTCTCTGGGATTGTACTTCTCAGTAGGACGTGTCATGACAAGTATACAAAAATTTATTCCCAAAGGTTTCCAGACAAAACACATGGAACGTTCTTAGATGCAACCATTACATGTTATCTAAATCCACAAGAAGAGAATGGTAAGTACACTCCAGAAGTGATGCAACAAAGCTACAGAATAACTCTGATAACAAGCCCCAGATCAACTCTCCTCCTCAGCACTATAGGTTCGCTCTTTAGCATTTGCCCCTTGAAAGGTCTCCAAGCTAGGCACAGACTAAGACAGTGGACAAAAAAAAAAAAAAAAAAAAAGACAAAAAGAAATCAGACACTGTCATTAAATTATCAGTTTAGTGCCCTACATTTAACCCAGTCAGCTTTTGCCTTCGGTAGGTCAGGCTGAGTGAAAGATCAGCCTGTGTTAAACCTATGGTACTTCTAGACAACATTATGTAAATGTACAGTATACAGTTTTGGATTCACCATGCAAGAATACTTTTTTTTTATTTAATAGCTCGATCTACATCCAGAATAATTTACATAAAAGGACACGCTATTGAACCAGAGTTTGGTGGGTGATAACCGTGGTGTTCGTGTGCATCCAGAAGAGCAGGAGGAAGCTGAGGGGGAAGTGGAATGGGTCCGGGGGGGTGGAAGGGAACATGGAGGTGTTGTGAAGGGTCCTGCGGCTATGATCAGCGACACTCCCACACTTTTACTGTTTGATCTACACTCCCAGTGACGACGTACGGAGCCGACTTGTGGAAATCTGTGGAGAGAATACAGACACTGTACTTTAGGAACATACAGACTTGAACTAATAATTAGTATTACTCATAATAAAAAGGCAAACACTGTAATACTTCTTCATATACCGTTTCCTTATTTAGCAGTTCAGTCTAATAATTGATTAAACAGGACTGTTAAAAAGACAGTTAACAAATGAAGATGGAGAAAAGGAGATCCTGACCATCTGCAATCAGAAGAAAAAAAAAACAAAAAAAAAACACTTCTGACATTTATCAGACAAACAAAACAACGTAACGGCCGGTGATTAAAAAAGCCAAAGATGTTGTGTAATGTGACAATTTTTTCTCAAACATGACGGTGTTAGCTAGGCCAATGGCATGAGTTTAGGGTGGGGCTGTCATGAAGTGTGTCAGACATGACACACTTCAGCTTTAAAACATAAAACACATCAAATAGCAGGATTCACAAGCTCAAACAGTGTCAAGAGACCTGATGCCTCAAACAGACATTCTCTATTCATACCAAAACCATTGTTTCAAATCAATAGTCTAGATAGAAGATGAGTGTTGTGTACTGAAGTGCTTTAAAAAGGAAGTTTGAAGCTTCACAGGAGCCTACAGGGGAACTGGCTGAATAACATCAAGCATCTCTACAGAGTTTCAGTGCCTTGATCAACTGAAAAGATCTGGACTCGAGCAGTTAAAAGACTGGAGGGTTCAGTGTCCTCTTTAAATTGACTGGCCCAGAAAGAAATACAAGGAAAAGCACTTTTCCATTAAACCGTATTTATTGTATACATTAGGATTAATCAAAACAGTGAAGGGAGTTCAGGAATTAAGAGAGAGCCCCTGGGAGACATGCAAAAATAACCAAATTTCAGCGTCCAGTAGATTATTTGTCAATACCTGCTCTCTCCTCATCTCGATCACTCTCTCTTTTTTTCTCAGTCTCCTCATCTTACTTATTAAAGCTAAAGTTATTCACTCAAGAGCTGTGAGTGATTTTCTTTTTGCCTTTTGTTGTTTGATTGGCAGTAATGGCGCAATCGTCCGCATGTTTATTAGACTGCTTCCCCTTTAAGAACGAGTGCAGATCTGCTGGTCTACTGATGCACCATATTTTCTCCCAACTATTTCCATAACTGTGTCCATTTTAGACATAAACTGTTTAAGTGAATCTCCAAGCCAGTCATTTTGACATATTTTTGTGTGCATTTGATTGTTTAGACGCGCACATGAAGCCCAAAGTATAATTTACTTGTCTCGTTGCGGTCTGTTTCGGAGCGCGCGCCGCATTGGGAATAGTGTTAATTTCGTTAACGAAAACTAAACGAAAATATTTTCGTCAACGCACATTTTTCACCGAACGAAAACTAGACGAGACGAGACTAAAATCCCCACTAATAAACAATAACTGGGAGTAAATCAGAAATAATTTTCGTAGACTAATAAAGACGAGACGAAAATGCAGTTCGGTAAATAAAAGACTGGGCTAAAATCTATGGACATTTTAGTTCACGAACAAAGACGAGACGAAAATTACATATTATTATATGATATGGTTTTGTCAAATCCTGTCTCCTCCTCCGCCTCCTCCTCGTCAGCTCTTCCGCCACACACCCACTTTCAAACCTGGAGCGGGCGGGCCGGGCACAGAGTAGCCTATACAACACATGGAGCAGACAGGAGCTGGATTCACGCCGAGGCGGCGACAGGTTAAAAGTAAAACATGCTTTGCACGGGGCTCGGGAGAAAGAGAATGAGAGAAAATGTTGAAATGTGAAATAATTTTAGGAAATGTTAAATATTATCTGCTGACAAAAAAGTAAAAGGTTAAAATGTTGTCCTGACTAAAACTAGACTAAAATGTTGACAGTTTTTGTTGACTAAAACTAAACGAATAAAATTATGTTTTCTTGGACTAAAATAAAGACTAAAATGCTCGACTTATAGTCGACTAAAACTAGACTAAATAAAAATGGGATGATGTCGACTAAATGTGATAAAAACTAACAAGCGATGCTGAAACTGGACTAAAACTGAAACTAAATTTAAAAATGGCTGGTAAAATTAACACTAATTGGGAACCACATCTCTTGTGCCGATTTTTGTGCTTTTAATAGCTCTTTTTATTATTAAACGCACCCGCAATTTAGCCACAGAATAGACTGCATTTTACAACAATCACCGATCGTGCTGATTCTGTCTTAAAGTTAGAGTTAAGGAGAAATGACAGCGTGCTACTGTACTGCTGTGATAGGAAGGACGTTGCGCTAGACAGAATGCAGTTTTTAATGGGTTTACCTCAAATATATTCTATAATCTTTGGAAGCCGAAATCTAAAATAAAATCATACTACCGGTAATATCACAGATCTAAAGTGTAACCATAACTTGAATGTTTAGTTCTGTCCTCCGTCAGGTGTTGTGCGTGCTGTGGCACCGCGTGATCTCTCTCTCTCTTTCTCTCTCTCTCTCTCTCTGCAAGTGACTGGCCAATCAACTAGCCCGACATACTCTTTTATTGGCCCCGGGCCATTGCTTATGTCGAGCCCTGAATAAGCAGCCAACGGCTGACAGGACTACCTTTTGTCAAGTTTCAAACTTCAAAATCACTCTTTGGGGGAAGTAAGGATGTGCTGTACACTTCTAAAAGGCATCTTTACTCTTCCTTGGTCATCAAAACAACTGATATGCATTTCAAACAACATCAAAAACCAGGGAGAGAAGATTAATGTAAATACGGCCACTTACCCAGAGAGGTAACAAAATGTTCATGGGCACTCAAGGTCTTCATGCAGCGCTTGTTTTTGTAGTCCCAGATCCTCAAAGTCTTGTCATCAGCACAGCTCACAATGAACTTTCCTCCAGGGTGCACAAGAATCCCACGGACCCAGTTATCATGGCCAACCTAAAGAGATGACACCAAACAAAAAGATTCAGATTCAAAAAGCTTCTCAAACAGTCACATTCTACAATGCAGAGACTCACACTAAATTTACTAGACCGACTCACCAGTGTCATAAGGCACATGCCAATGCTCACATCCCACATCTTAATCGTCTTGTCTCTGGAACCAGACAACAGGAAAGGACCAGGTTTCCCGCTCTTCTTGGTCTGGCAAAACAAAACAGCAAAAAGAGCATTTGAACCAATGCTGTGGAGTAGCCAACTCGAAATATAAATTTAACAACTAGTGTAATGGCAGTCCAGCTGTTATTAAAATACTAAAAACCAGTAAGCTTTCAGTTGTCACTGAAAAGTAGCGGCATATCATGAATCACAATCAGGGTGGGAAATTAGCACCAGCCACCAGCCAATGGCGGGTACTTTTTCAAAGTGGCGGGTGACTTTGCCTTGTATACCAGCCACAGTGGCGGGTAGATTGTATGTAAAATATATTTTTATTGGTTACTACTTAAAAGCTGTCCAATCCGTTACAAGGAATGTTTTTTCAAATAATTCTGTTGCTAAGTAACAATAATGCACTTTTGTCGAGTAACTAATTTGATTGGTTTTCAGCGCTGTGCGTCACGGACACGGCGCACTGACACGGCGCCGAACGGACCGTGACACATATAGCTGAGCTGAGGTACAGACGAAAGGAAAATTAAAAAAATGTGGCGCTATACACCCGATGTTAAGAGGCCCGCCGCGGAGTCAGCAGTAGCTATGAATGTACAAACTGTTTAGGGCGAAGTAAACAAAAAGAGAAGGTACTTTTCGAACAAGTGGTGCATTGATGACGAAGGGAAAACGAGGGAATGGTTAGCCTACCTTCCCGACGACCAGTCCATGCACTGTACTTACTGTGTATAATAATACTTTATAAATTTGAATTCCGGAAAAAGTGGCTGGTAAAAAATATAAGTGGCTGGTAAAATTGGGCATCCACCAGCCACTGTGTAAAAGTTAATTTCCCACCCTGATCACAATATAGCAGTGAATCGGTTTGTTCGGACAATTCATGTAAATGAATAAATTATAATAAAATAATTTCCCCCCTCAAATAAATTAAAATCTATTAACATTTTTGTATTCTAAATATATTTGGTGTCACTGTATCAGTTTTTTTTCAAGTTTGATGCTGTCATGTCATCGAAAATAAACAAAAGCTTATAGCTTGGCATACAAAAACAACTTCCCTGACACGTTCCATCAACCCATTTTTAAGGAAATTTTGGGATATAGCATAAATAAAAAAATGCCAAGATGCGCATAAATTCTAAAAATGTATGTGCTCAATTGAGTTGGATAATTTATCTGGTAAGAAGACATGCGCATAAGGGTTGTTTACACCTGGCCTCTTTCATGAGTTTTCTCAGATCGGATAGCTATCTGATTTTTCGAAACGATTCCATTTACACCTGGTCACATAAATGTGTTTTCACAAAACGGATATAAATCCGATCTTCAAGTCCCGCGCTATATGCAGATTTAATGGAGTTCACGTCACCGAAAGCAACATAAATGAGCTGCATTTTATTGATCATCAGCTAATTTCAAAATCAAAGACCGCAATAAGAGAGGGTAGCAACAGCCCTGGTAAGATCCTTTCGTTTCTTTACTTTTAATGAAGATGATTGTGTGTTCAGCGTCGGCGACTTACTTTCACTTTGATTTGCGTTAGTTTGCACGTTGGCTTGATGAACGATGCTCTGCTCATCTGCGGTGATGTGTGCTGCAGTAGCGCTGTCATATCTGGCTATAACATTATATATAGCCTATAATACGCTCTCACATGTTTATGGCGCGATGGAACGGCATAACTAGACTAACCAGCGGACTGATCTTGTTGCACCGAATCTAAAGTGTTGTTTTGGTCATTCGTAAATTCAAAGTGTTTCAGTAAAATTACCTCCCAGGACTATCTTAAGGCCCCGTTATACATCAAGCGAAATCGAAGAATGAACTAGTATAATGTTCGAACAAAATCAGGTCAAAACAAACTTTGCACGACTGCATTCCCAAACAGCAGGCATCCGCCTCCAAAAGCAAGATAACATGACTGTTTAATTTATCATATCTTCACCTTCCTAAAATAATTGTCATTTGAAAATGACTTGGGTAAATTGACTATTGAAAATTAAAATGACTATTTTAGGTAAAAAAGACCCACAGTGACTTCTCCTACTGCAGCAATTTTTCTGAGTGATATTTGATGCCAGTTTATCAGGAAGTTACGATTTTGTTCTCTCCAACTTGCTGGATGGAAATGGTGCTTTATTTAATGTTTTATGCGATATTCCAATTTTGCACACAAGTCAAATTCAAAATTTTGGATGGAAATATAGCTACTGATGTATAACATCTCACACAGAGCATGTGTGTATAGATTAATATTTATTGTTCTTTGAAGAAAGATAGATTAATATGTATTGTTCTTTGAAGAAAGATGCAATAGCGTTTAGTCAAGTCTTTAAACCACAACAAGGTTACGGAAACCGCTTTATCAAGACTGATGCCGACAACAGCAACATTAGGAGAGACAGAGACTTTAGCGGAGGTGCCTATAACAGACATCAAATAACACCACTCTGATGAATTACTGTCCTTTGAATTCCACACCTCAAAATAGAGTACAGAGACCCATTACACATCTCGTGCAGTCAATGAAAAGAGGGATATAACAAGAGCAGAGGTGTTTGGGGCCATAATGCATTTAGATAGTTCTGCAAAGAATGGATGGTCATTACATTCAAGGCCTTATCTATTATTTCCCTGCCATAAAAGGCCAACTCTGCTCGAGGTGAAGTGTGAACAGACATACAAAAACAAAATTGCTCTTGATGAGAGGCTGGCATGCTCAGACAAGTGTGTTCAGGGACATTTATACATTTACACGGTGCTGCTGAAATGACATACAAGGCTTTGTTATTAACATCTATGGCAGTTTTATGGATATCAAGAGAGTGTTTTAATTCCAACCTGAATAGGTTCAACAAGACCAAATAATGTTGATTTTTTTTAATATTGAGGCTAAAGTTTCCCTTACACAATAGTAATTACTGTAAGGGTTAAAGTCTGTATTCAACTTGCTGCGACGGCTAATGCTTCAGCAGATAAAGATTAAATTGGACACGGTTGATCATAAGACTGGCAAAAAAATACAAATGGTACGTTCTTCACCTTAGGCCATCAACTGCTAATCCCACCCATGTAATTTCATGGTCTATTTCAAACCATTGTACATGACAAATTTAGATAGTCAGTTGAAAATCAAAAGGACCATCAAAATGTGTTTACAGTGCACACTGCACAGCAAAGGGATCAATATAAAATTGAAAAAATGTTGTATTTACAAAAACAAAGAACCATTGATTCAAACCATTTTTTTAAAATAAAAGGTTAAAAGAAGTGGATTTTTTTCCCGTTGACCTGAGAGCTGGTTTCTTGTAGCATCTGTAGAATACTTCTGTAAATGTATTTTTACCTGGTATTTTACTGTACCCATGTTGTGCTTATTACCAGTTACTAATTACCAGTGGTGGTTGAAGTACACAAATCACAAGTACACAAAGTATGTTAATGCTGGATTTTAGTATTGATTATTGTAAATGAAAATAATAATTTGGTCTGTTCTTTTATATCACATAAGCAAAACTTTGCAGGCAAAAAAGGGCCATTGTCACTTAAAGGTGGGGTATGTGATTTTCTTTTTTGACCATTTTTTCAAAATCACTTGAAATCCTATTCCTAACCCACTTACAGCGACTGAGTTAGAAGCACTGAAATGAAAGTTAAGCAATTTAATCATCTGTGGTAGTGGCAGGACTCAAAAAACTCCAGCCAATAATTTCCAAGACCACCTAGAATTACTGGACAGAAAATGCGTCATTCAAACGGTCGTACCATACCCCCCTCGCACGCGTGTCCCCTTCGTGCGCATACTCAAAGCTCGTGACCCAGTCACAGTGCAAGTCGCCCCGGTACAGAGAGAGAGAAAGTGCAATCTCGCGCATCAGATGCATGATTGCACGTCCATGTTCTTCGAATGGGTGGAGTCAGGGCCAGCGTTGGAGAAAAACAAGGTAGGACCTTTTGAGTTGTGTATTTTCAAAATCTGCCGGAGGTTTTGCAAATCCCATACCCTACCTTTAAAGCTGCAGTCCACAGTTTTTCCTCTTTGTCACCATCTCTGTTCGAAATCTGCAATTGCAGTTATTCGCAGAATTATCAACTTTACGCGAGTTGTACTTCGATATGACACAGCACGGATTAACCCAATGTTTGAGGAGAGTGTGTGTCTGTCAGTCACCGCGCCGGTGTGGATACTGGCATTCAGAATCACAGATTATTCTTTTTGGAAGTATGACCAAGATAATAATTTTCACCGGGAAAATGTCATCTGAACTAGTAATTAACATCCACTTTTGTTCTGGTTCTGACATCTGACATTAAATCTAACAACTAGGGTTGTCGCGGTTATGGAATTTCCCTTGCGGTAATGTTGAGTGGCTAAATAGCGCGATATGCGGTATTTAGGCCATTTATTTATTTCATTTATATGTATTTGTTGCTATATAAATAAAGTTTACGATGTGGACAAAAACGAGCACATTTTCAGCAACCAATGTAACCGAAACTAAACAGCGTCTGCGCATTGAAAGGCTTTCACTCAGCGCGCATATTGTTATGACAACGGACTTTGAGTGAGTCACAGGGTGAGTCATTAAACCGTTCATTCAACGAACACATTCAAAACGCTGATACATTAAAAGAGATGTAATGAAACAAGGTGTTAATTATTTTTAACTTTGAGTTCCACTTTTCAAGGCTCAGCTGAGCAGCAATGCGTTGCATGGGTAACGCTGAAGCTGATGCTTCACTTACATTAGAGACCAATATGGCATTGATTCAATGCGTGACTTGCTGATTTTATTTCCCCGCGGCTTCCTCGCGCTGTGGGATGCTGACCAGCGCTGCTGCTCATGCGCATTTATGGGAAATACCCGTGACGTGAACATTAAAAGGATGATACGACAAATATTTCGCTTTCCTTTGACACGGCAACCTTTTCACGACTTCAAAGACAGACGCAGGTAATCGCACGCGCTCTGCCGATCTCTCTCATTCACTGTTTGTGTGAAGCCTCTGTAGGCTACACATCACCAAGATAAACAGTCTTTTTATCATTATGAACTTCTTCAACATTCAATACACATGCATGAAGTTCAAAACAAGAAGGCAAAGCCTTATAAAAAAACGTGTATATCGCGGTTGTTGCGGTTACGTGCAATCCTCTACGGTTGACTTGTCAGAAGCGCGGTACTACAATATTGCGGTTATCGCGACAGCCCTACTAACAATCGCTTATAAGTTATAATATCACGCAAAACCGTGCAAATTATACTTTGTTCTCAAATTGTTAATGTTAACAACATCAGCATTGCGTGACTACATGTAATGTCCATCCGATATGTATCCTTGTTTTCGCATGGGTCCGGTCGGTTGCAGTCTCTTTTTTTCTGTAGCCACTCCGAAGTCCGAACGAAGACTTTTGCATTTTACAGCGGGTGAGTCTCTAGTTGTCACTGGTGATTGTCGTTTGAACCTTTCTGAATCCGCCATCAAATTGATCAATTTAATTATATCAAGTGCTGTGAGAAAAAGCTATAAATCTCCACCTCCAACATCCTCACTCGCAATATAGCTTATACTAGCCAAGACTCCTTTATGTACAGATGTGACGTAATGACGCAAAGACATGCTCGAATCTCTCACGGAAATCCACCAGTACCACTGAAATTAAAAACATTACAAGCTTACCGCTTTGAATCGAGCTAAGGCAAGCAGATAGTTTTGAACACTGGCTGGTTATGCATTTTCTCAAATATGTATTTGGATAATTTTTAACCCCCAAAAAAAGCTACGGACTGCAGCTTTAAAACAAAAAGCTTTATGATGACAACGTAGCGAATCTTTAACCCTTATGCGAAACACCCAATCACATTTCCAATTGAAATTATTGCACACAAAAATTCACAGGACAAGAGAAAATGTGTAATCTCTTGGTTATTGGCTCATTTTGAGTCAGACTAACTGGATGATTGAATCAGCAGTTGACTCAAAAGAGAATAATCAATGAGTGCGATTTGCTAACCGATTTAACGGGTTCATTGAAAGAATCAGATCATTCACAAATCAGACATCATATTGACAATATCTTTCAGCTTAAAATTAGGGTTGCGGCGGTGAGGAAAATTTCCCACCGGTTAATCGACGTGTGACAACACCGGTAATCTCGGTGTCACCGTGGGGGGCGGGGCGGTTAAATAGCTTTTAAATGCGTGCGCGTTATACTTTCACTTTCGAAATAAGCTTTTCTGTAATTTGACTCGTTCTCATCTCCACACATGTTAAATGGAATCCTGATGCTTGCTGATCTGTGACGTGACTGGCTCTTGGCACGCACTGCGCAGTTCAGTTTTTAATTATAATGTATGCTCTCTTCTGAACTAAATAATTGATTATTATTTTTAATTAATTCAAATAAATATTTTAGCAAAAACGAATACTTTAAAAAAGTCAAGACATCGCGGTGTCACGGTGGGAAAGTGATGTCACCGGTGATGGGGCTTAAAACCGGTAACACCGTTTATCGCGGCAAGCCTACTTAAAATAAGGTACAATGTTTTTATTTTATGTAGTTGAGTTAAATGTATGATAGTATGCTTTGGAAACGTGGTGAAGTAAAAGTTTACCTAAATAAAAATGCTTTGATAAAGAACATATAATTGACCAAATGTACTCAATTACAGAAACAAAGTAAAAATACTTTACTGTCCACCACTAATTACTATAGCAAAAAAAATCCGAGAAGCTGTTCAAAATAATTACAGACATGCACTTCATTACTATTAGTCAGCAATTACCCGTTACCTATAATTATAATACTCATTCATATGACATGATAGTCTTTATCGACAAGAAAAACACTTCCCATTTTAAATACTACAGCATTCCTTTTAAATCTGTTAAAAGTGGTTTCAGAAAGCATCTACAATTATGGAACATACTAAAATGGCAACACAGGGTATCTGCACATTTTTTAACAGCAAATTTAAGGACTTTTAAGACCTTTTTAAGTCCTCTAAAAGGCAAATTTAAGACTTTACCACGACAAAAAAAACAGGAAAATGTTCAACAGGACAGTGTTAATTTTGGCAGCCATTTTTTTTTTTTTTTAGTCTTAGTCTTCAGACGAAAATGCTTATTGGTCTTATTGGTCACATTTTAGTAATTTTGTCTTTCATTGTTTTAGTTGACAAAGTCAAACTTCAGTTACCGACATTAATTTTGGTAGCTATTTTATATGTAGTCATTCATTTTTTACCTTTATAAATACTTTTATAAAATAAATAATGCTTTAAATGAAACAATGTCCAATAAATATGCAATGATGGTAAAAACGAGGTAATACTTTTAAACATTAAATTAAAATCGCCAGTAGGTGGCGGTAAGTCACTGTCTTTATGAGCGAGTCATCCGTCATCGAGTCATTCATTTATGGTAACAAAGCAAGTGACTGTATTTATGAACTGGTCATTGAATCTCACGATTCGTTCAAAGCCACAGATTCGTTCTCGAATCACCGCTGTGTGCTGCAGTTCTGCCGTGGCTTTCGTTGCAAAATAGCAATAAAATGATCAACATTAAAAACACTGCTAGATATCAGCCTGTATTGATCGCAGATTTAGTCGCACAAACAGCGCAAGCGGCTCGTGACAGAATAAAGACCAACTGAATGACACTTTAATTCATTTAAGTAGAAAATATCAAATGAAGATCACTGAACTCCAGCTTACTTGTCTGTGTTTTCAGATCATCCGCGCTTCTTCAGCAGTGTAGAGAGCGCGCGCGCGAGCATGGCAGATACTATTGACAAGACCGGCTAGAAAACGTGTTATTTTAACAGAAAAGCTCTGACTGGGGATTTAATTATTTACATCTGGCAACCGTAAGCATGAACGCTCGCTCGTAAACACAGTCTGTAATGTGTTGTTGTCTCCTTTATTCGACAAAAAAGTGGTTTTAGTCAAGTTTGTATTTTTTTAAACACTTTAGTCTCGTCTTTTTTTGTCAACGATTGTACGTGTTGATATAATACCGGTAGTCACAGTTATCGTTTAATGACGTGGGTCTCGTCTCTCATGGTATTGTCTTAGTCAGGGGAAAAAAAGTCGTCAACAAACATTTTTCGTCATGGTTTTCAATAACGGAATTAACACTGCGACACGACACAGAATGGTGTGGCAAACCATCAACGCGCCGCATTCATCTTCAGTCACCTATGGAATGAAGCAGGTTGCACCCACATAGAAAAGTGCTGCCCCCAAATGGTGCGCACTGTTCAAAAAACAAAACAAAATAACGGATGACGAGTCGGACAAGAAATTTAAGACCCGTACGTGAAATTTAAGACCTCCTTATCGGAAATTTCAGATTTTAAGACTTTTTCAGGCCTTAAAAAGTGAAAATTTTATTTAAGACGTTTTAAGACTTTTTAAGGACCCGCGGGGACCCTGCAACAAACATTTGCCATCACCAATGCTACAGTATTTCCCCCTAATTTTCACTTTGTGCTCTCACCTCTGAGCCGGTCGCCTCCAGGATGGTGGGATGAGCGCTTTCAGGGGCCCAAGAAATGCACTCCACCACATGCTCATGCTCACGAAGCTCCGCCTTGCATTCTTTTGTAGCCACCACCCAAACACGCACCGTTTGATCATTAGAACTACTGGCGATCAGGGTCCCGTCCTGGTTGGGCCGCACCATGCGCACCCACTCTCTGTGGCCAGTAAATGTCTTCACACAGTACCTGTTAAACATTTCCAACAAACACAGATTTAACCACATTTATTAATGTCAAGAACATTTCAGGTATCAAATATCTGCAAGTTTGTCACATACGTTTGCAAGTCACATCTGACTATTACAACTTTGAGAGCAAAAAGTTGATTTGTTAATTGTACGAACATTTGCACAGGTGCTTTTCAGCTGAAGTAACTCAACACAGTAATTAAAAGGCCTGTTTTGTTGAAGGAAGCTATGGTTAGACACATTGATCTAAAACCAACAACCTGTTTTAGCAGCCCAGGACTTATAAACAATATGCATGTAATAAATATCAAATAAAAAAAAGATGAAACCTGCATACAGCATTTGCTAAATGACTTACCCAGTAGCCACCTCCCACATTTTAATGGTTTTATCCCTTGAGGCAGAAACTATGTGATCTCCATTGGGCATAATAGCTACGGATGAAACATTATGGTCATGCCCTGGAAAAAATAAAAAAGGTCAGTAAAGAATCAAGTATTACATTTTCCAAACTGTCCTGAAATTGTCATTCAAAGAAGGACCAACAGTGTCGGAGATGGATGCACTAAAATCATTTCTCGATTGAGTGCACAAAATACACATTTCTACCATACAAATCAGACAGTCATGCATATTAGCATCTGACAATGTAGGATTAAGGTTTAAAACACATTGAAAAATTTAATGGAGAATAAGAAGCTGCTAATTTGCCTTGGGCTGCTTTGTTCTCACAGTGTGCAGGGAAAAAGATGAGCTAATTACACAGGACGCCATTTTTAAGCTCCTCAATAGATGATGAAACTAAGTAGCCTAGAAAAAGCAGTCTTAAATATGGGGGGTGTGGGGGGCACAAAATGTTATCTCGTCTCAAAGAGGATAATTAAACTGCTGTCCAAATCTCCTAATCTTCCACTAAAGCAGCCGACCCACGAAGCGAGACGGGGAGAGAGAGAGTGAGCGCGAGCAGAAGGGGGACTTGCAAACAGAAGGTAGGGGGGTTCCTTTGCCACCTCTTCAAAGATAGACTGTGATAGAACAGTCTACCCTAGTCTCAGGGCATCATGCCAGCTTTAGTGATGGGTGTAAATTACAAGCCTTTAGATTTGTGCATATTACAAGCTGCCGCACACATTATTTGGATTATAATCACTGAGGATTTATAATTTTTTTTATATGGATTACAAATGACTTGAGGGAAACTCTAAGAACACTTTAAACATTAAAATATGTTTTTTGAGATGTTAATAAACATTTATGTATTGTGCATAACAAATGATAGGGCACATCCATCCACGCTATCTATCCTTACTTTTAAACAACCAGCTGACCTATTCTTGAATTAACGCTGCTAAAGTGCATTTGTGTATTTTGATGCACAGTATCAGTGTTTTTGGTTTGTATTTTAAGATTCTAAAACAATACAATTATTTGAGCATTTTGAGTGCATTAGTGAGATTTTGACACAGTTTGAACTTCATAATTAGTGGAATAAAAAGTGACTGGATCGCAGACACTTGTGCCCCGTTCCCCCCTTCTCTTCGCAGATTTTCACACAGACTGTTTTTGCACTTTTCCAAACCTGTGGTGAGATCTGACCCAAGCTAAAATGGGGGTTTCATGACACTAAGTGTTAACTATCCATCTAACACATAGAAAGATATGTTGACATAATACAGCACCCGTAAGACAAAATGCAAATTCACTTGTTGTGTGATCTCCCATATGAAAAGCCTGAAGGCCTCCCTTTCTAAAGAAGCTATTAAAATTTACCAAGCAATTAGGATTTTAAACAAGAGCAGAGCCTAAGGAATGGCTTTCTGAGGACCGGATCTCTCACTTCTGTGGAGTGGGGGAAATTTCTTTTTACGTCAAAATGTTCTAAGAACAAATCTTAATCTTAAGAAAATGTTATACAACATTATACATTATATCAAATGAATAAATATGAATTATAAACAAATATATACATATATTTGCATATCATATATTTATAGAAATTATTAATTAATAATATCAGGGCCTGAATTTTGTTTTGGAAAATGGGGGGGGGGGAATCCCCCTTTAGATGATTCTCATGGGGGGGATTTTTTTTGTTTGAGGGAGAGAGGGGGGCATTTTTTCCAAACAAAATTATTACATTTATCTTGCCTAAATGTTTGCGCTCATTTCGTTTTTACAATTGGGTAATATTGTTAAAAATTTACACATCACAAGGAAGCTTGATTTAAATTGTTTAATTAAATTGAAAAAAGTAGCACAAATAAATACAATAGAATAAAAATACAAACAAAATAAATAAAGATAAATGTTTTTTAATAGGTCTAAGTAGTCATATACAGAAACTGAATAAAGTAATCAAATGGAAAATAACACTGGGTAGTATTTTAGTCCTGAATAAATTAAATACATAGGCTATTAATCCTGATTCCTTTAACTTAAAGCTATATTTTGTTGTTTTGACAACAAAATTAATGACAGACACATATGGCTGCCGTCACTTTAAGAGCTAGTGCACGGATCCTGTGTTCATTATACTGGCATGGGTTTTATGCTTATTAAAGACAAAACCGACTATGTTTAGAGTATAGGGCCTACTCACGAAGACCGAAATTGACAATTTTGCGTGTTAAAGCAATATAATCCGCGAAAAATAACTTTTGTTACTGGCCAGCTGTTTTTGAGGTGAATTTTCTATGAATGTGCGCATAGAAAATCATCTCAGAGAGCGTATGAGCACTGATTAGTTTAAAATCGCTTGAATGTTTAAACTGGTAAGACTTAAAAAGACGTGCAAATGGTAAACTTCAGTCACGATGCACTGGTGGCCCGATTGTGCAAGTGAATATTCCGTCATGTCCCAACTCCTAAACGCGAGTGTGTATTATCGCCGCAGCGCTTGATGCCTGCCTTGCACAGCACATTTTGAGAGAAGAGATAGAAGACGCGGCACCGCTGAACACTCACGCTGTTTGTGAAATTGCGTCTGGCAGAGAGTTGTTAAAAGAATGATTTGATTTTATAATCTGTGTGGATTACGATTGCGGGAACTTCCCGCATTATAAATGGGAGACCTGCGGGAATGATAAGAATTATGCGCAATACCCGCAATCCCGCGTCGAAATTCGAGCCCTGAATATAGAATTATACAATAAATAAAACAATAAAATCTTCATAAACAGCAGTTATATTTGATTAAATGTGTTAAAGGCTGGCTTCTAATTCAGGAAGAATCTCTTATGGATTTGTTGGCAAGCTGGCACATTAATGAGCTGCATTCAGCACCTGCCCCCTGACACTTTATTCCCCCCTGAGACGCCACACCGCTCCTAACAGTTCCCTGAACCAATGACAACATATGACAACGTGCTCACCGTGCATGGTCCTGATACACTCGAAGCCCTGGAAGTCCCAGAGCTTAATGGTCATGTCTGCTGAACAGGAGGCTAGGAGCTTTCCAGTTTGGTCAAAGGAAATGTCCTGCACCGAGTCTGTGTGGCCCTTGAGGGTACGCTCAAAGTCACCCGTTTCATAGTCCCAGACCTGGATCAGACACAAAACACATTTTAGCCCAAGATGAGCATCTATTCAATAAAAAAAAAAACGTTAACTTGTTTGGCAGCTTGTAATGATAAGGTAATACATAAAAGGCAGGTTTGGGCTTGTAGCTGCTATTATATATTCAGTGACACATCTGTCATGCAGCCAGCTTTTAAACACCATCAAACACGCAAGATTGCCCTCTGGATACAATCTATAGTTTGAATGTTTGTTCATTTAGTCTTTATCAGCCTGTCAGAATTTCATCCCATATTAACCTTACAGTATCTACTGCACTCCAAGCAAAACTGTGGCAGAATATTTGACATGATGTTTACCTTAAAATTCAGTTTTCATCATTTTCTATATCATTAAAGCATTTTTGTGAAGTGAGGCAAATGTTATCTGCTTGTTCGCCTGGATGCAGCAGTATGATAAACAGCCTCAGGGCTTAATGTGAAGATCAGGTTTCAGCAGTTTCTAGGCAGCAGCCAGACACACAGGGATAAGCTCTGTCTGCTACATAGGGGGCCGGTGACAGAAGCCCCTCCACCTGCTTATCTGTCTCCTGCTTTCAAAGGGGGATACTGAATTTAACCAGTCGTGTTCTGATAGAAAACACGCATAAGAAAAGCCTGATGTGGCACACCTGGGTCAGTCAAGCACGTAAGCTTTAACAATGTGGCTGAGACTGCAATACTATTATAGAATGTATGCTACATCTGTTTTTAGCAAGGACTTATATCTGCCCTCATTGATCTGTCTGTATATGCCTGATCATCAACATACTCTCACCTTTACTACAAAAATCAATACAAATTAAATTGAAAAAAGTTGGGAAATTGTAGGACTACAGCAATTTGAAACAAATTCTGACTGATATCAATAAGGCAATAATTATTTTCTTGTTATGGCTGATAAGTTAACCAATAAATGGCCAATACTGAAATTACATACTACTTTGCCTAAATAAATTAAAGATAAAACACAAAAAGTATCACAACATAACAGTATTAAAAAAAAAAGAGGGGTACTAAAGATTACATCGAACAGATTTATAAAATTATGTTTTTAAAGACTAACTTGAGTGTTAGATGTTAGTTATGTGGATATGTTGGATATCAGCAAAGGTAATTAAAATGTAAATACAAAGGAAATTAAGCATGCTTGCACAATAAAATTTTTATTTGATAATCAATAAATGAATCAATAAATTAATACATTTAGCCAATAACAGATATGGTCCCAATATATTGTGCATCCCTAAAAATCAGTTCATTTTTATCTGAAGAACAGAGGCTGAACAAGACTATATAACTAGGCTTAAAAAGCAAGGGAAAATAAAAACAAGAGCAATGCTGATGAAATTAACCATGAAGTGCTAGATGAACCGAGACTGCTTTTTTTAGACAAGAATGTTGACGTTCAGATAAATTGTGGAGATGAAAGAAAAAAACTGAACGTTCGAGCGCATGTCATATTTTCATGCGCATGTATAAAACATCACAGTCTGAAAAAAATATACTTGCACATGAAACTGAATCGCAAACTTTGTTTGATTAAATAACCCGGCTAAGCAAGAAAACTGTCAAAAAAAGCTGTCAAACTGCTTATTAACATGTTTAAGAAAAAAAAAAAAGTCCTGCCATAGCCGGCTTACCACATCTGCATTACACTGAGCAGAGGTGAGAGAAAAAAAGAAGAAGAAAAAAAATGCATTTGGGTGCACAGCTTCAGGCTCCATGATAATTAGCTTAGCTATGAATATGTGGATGGGGAGAATGGGACAGAATATATTTGGTTTAGCTCCAGCTGTCTGGTTGAGGGCCGCCCATGTTAAGATGGGCAGGGCTGAGTTTAATAGCACCAAGTACAAAATTAGGGCACAGGAGGAGGGGGCACAGACTCAGGTTGGTGGCCATAGCTGCCGGCACTAAGGCGGTAAATTAATCACTCAAAAAACAAATGTCCAGGAAAATAATGGAATCCTTTGTAGGACTTATTGGGAGGACTAGGACTAGTATGCCTTTCATATATTATACCTCTGAATTTTTTGGCTGATCAAAAGTGTGAAAATGTTCCTTCTTGGCTTTAAAATCAGCCAAAAAAACAATCTTCAATAAGTGGCTATAAATAGGTTTAGACATGTTGTCTGTAGAGTTGCTGGGCTCGGTTATGAATAGCAGGCAGGCAGAAACAGGGCTTATTACCACGGGATTGTCATACTGCTTGTGCAGACTTGTATATTGTGTAGACTTGTATATTGTGTGTCTCAAGAGCTCAAAAGACGACAGTGGCTGTCCGCAGTCAAATTTACAGCTCATTCAAGGCAAGGCGCTGCAATTATTTCAGTCATTTAGCCTAAATTTGATGGGCCATTTTCACACTGTAAATCAAGATTTGATCACACCAATGTAACAAATGCAGGGTCAGTTTTAGAGGTATGAGATGTACACCATGCAGAAAGAATGCTTGATAACGCCACAGAAGACCTCACCTTTATTGTTGCGTCCTCTGAGGCAGAGACTATGACACTGAAAACAGGATGGAAAATGACTCTGGTGACAGGACTCCTGTGGCCACTCAGGGCGTATCTCTCAGGGGGACGGGGGATCCATTCTTTGGGGTCTCGCTTCTGTGCAATTGGCCCACCTAAAGTAATCTCCTCTTTTGCCTCATTCAGTTTTGATTCTAATTCCATGACCTAGCAGAAAGCACAATGTGTAAGACTCATCATTACACACATCAAATTAAATGAAGAGTGACATTTTGGAATACAGTTTCTGTAGTTGAAACACAGCGTTTTTAAACCCAGACTTTGGCCATTTCAGAGCATGAATAGTCAATGAGTCAAGGCTGCCTTCATGGTTCTTAATAGGATTTGCATTAAATATGAAAGGCACAAACCTTTTTCTGTAATCTGATGACTGATGTCCATTTCTTTTCCAAAAGACCTGCATACTTTTTATCCAATTCCTCATTCTGGTGACAAAAGATGACAGAAACTTTACACCTTAGCACAACACACTGCATTAAAGAAATACAAGAATTACATACAGCCTTAAGCAAAAAGAGGCATACACCCATCACCCCAGTGGCAAATGTAAATTCGCTTTAAATCCCTTCACATGGGTTAATCTCTGGCAGACAACGAGAGCTTACCAAGATTACAATTACACAAACACTGCACAGTGAAAAATGTAGGGTGCCTGGCACCAACTAGACCTTTCTATAAGTCACATTTAGCTTTCAATTTGAGACATGAATCCCATTAGCATTCTCTGATTAACAAACCAAAACGAATAACTACAGTACTAACAATTTCTTTAGGGGTAGGCAGTATGAATTACGTTTTATATGTATAAATAATAATAATAATAATAAATTATTAAATATTTAATTTAGATTTATGTAGATTTTTTTTTTTTTAGGACAAAGAGCTCCTCTTAAACATACAGAAGTAATATCAGAGCCTGTTATAGCAAACACTTGACATGATGGTTGGTTTTACTGCTATGGATCATTACCTTCATTCGCAATTCCACTTTATTCAAGACTAATTCTTATTCAGTCAAATTCTGAAGTATGAAAATCCAACAAGACTAATTGTGTGTAAACCCTGACATTAGACATTTTTATGAATGTTTTTAAATAGGCAAGCTGAGTCTCAGCCGGAAACCAATATGAAGGGTCTGTTTGCTGAAAGAAGTGTACACATGGTTCTGCTTCACTAGACTGCTCTCTAACCATCAAATATGCAAAAGCATAAGACAGCTCCCAGATCTATGGTTGACGAAAAAAAGGATGTGGCAGACAAAGAGAGGAGAGGCACTTTCGGAGTAAATTTAGAGGCGTCCAGCAGAACAGGTGCCGTTTTTGTGATGAGAAGTGGAGTGAGAGGGGTCGTGTCATGCGTCTGACGGAGAGGGTCATTTAAAGCCTCTGCAGAGCTCTGATCCGCCATCTGCCTGGACCCTCTGCCACGTGTGGCGGCCAATGGCTAAATACCAGCCCCATCAGCCATGCCAGCCTCTAATCCCTCCTGTCTGACAGTCCATCAGCTCCCTCCAGCCCTCAGAGTGCCACTCTTCATCTACAGTTATGCCTAAAGTCTCAAAACCCTGCCACCTCTTAGAACATCTGAACAGCTGGAAGGATCGATTATGAGATCCCTTCTGCTAAATGAAGCCATGTTAATAGCATTCTGGTTAATTAAAGAGAGCTTTTAGCACCATAGACCACCTTTCGGTCGACAAATCTGATCAATAATTCATCCTCTTTCTTCCCTGTACAAAGAAAACAAACAATTTATCTTCTGTCCAACCAGGAGTGCTTTTAAACAAGAGCTTCTGTGTGTGCAAATGGCTCTTACATTTCCAGACGGCATATTACGCAGAGCCGTATTTTGCTGAATTTCAGTAATTATCCTGGTCTATCCTGTGATAATGGAGAGACACTATTCAGTATGTCCCTTTATCCGTGTGAACCATCGCTTAGACAACAGGGAGCATCGGGTTTTACACATCTACCACACATCATAATTATCTCTGCACTACCTTAATTCAGCACGTGCGCTGTCAGTCACAACCTCAAACAGAGGCGCCAATTAAAAGGGGAATACTTCAAATGAAGAAATATTGGTTTGACTGAGGTTTAAATGGAGGGGGGTTCCCACACTTACCATGTCTAATTCTGCCTCCTTTTTGAAAACGGAATATGCCTCTTCAAATCCGTTGGAACGAAGGTAATCAGCTATCGCTCGGTTTCTGAAAAACAAAGAAAGCCTAATTAGTTCTCTTGATAACCAGGCTTTATGATTGAGGATTAAGAAAAGAGCTGTGCTAAGAGCTTTTTACACAACTAAAAGAACCTGCGAGCACATATTCAGACAGTGGTATGTTGGAATTTCGTTATGAGACAAAACAACTGCTCATGGAAAACTCCTTAAGCTTTAATGGTGAATCAGGATAGATAAAGAGTGTGCGGGGGAAAACACTGATATGCAAATTGCTCAGTAAATTTCAGTACTGAGCCAAAGATGTGCCCTTAAAAATACACTTATGAAGGCAGTATATCAGATTAGCCTGGATAAGTCACCCAAAACAGAAACAGCAAAACCTGAAAAAAGCATTAGTGTACAAATATTTTAGATTGATCTACTTTTAAAGGGTAAGATTTTGCAATATTACCGATTACTAGGGGTGTGACGAGATCTCGTGCTACGAGCTTCCTGGTACGTGCAAATTAGCCTGCATACAATAGCCTGTCTTCCAATATCAAACCTATCTATGGACTGTGTAGTTGTAGCTTTGGTCTCTGTTTGCACTTTGAATATTGAGAGAGTACTTTGATCATAGTTGCACTTGCACTTATTGTTTGCCCTTAATAAGACTTAAGATAAAACTGTTATTTATTTTTGTTATTTATAATGTTTTTATTTCTATGTTTCTGGAAAGGAGTTCAGTTATGAGGTCACACACAGCCTCAATCAGAAGTTCTGGAAGCTCATTATTTATGTACGGTAAGGTCTTAAGAGAAAAGCAAGTCAGTTGAGTGTGGAAAAACCTTTTATAGTGCTTGTATATTGTTGTCTTTCAATCCATTTTAATATTTCATACTCTTAAAGTAGAGCTGAAATGACATTCATTACAATATTATTTGTTAAAACATATCAAAATGCACCTGCAGACTATTTTTACAGAAATTGTCATGGAGGATTTCTATAAAATATTGTGCAAAAATCTCATCTCGTTCTTGTGAATCCAATCTAGTCTAGCCACCCCTACCAATAACAATAAACAGACACATACATTATTTTCCTTAATTAAGATGAAATTATATTACATATGAATAAAGTGTATTTATAAAATTAATTTATTTACAAGTGTCATGTTTGTGATTTTCATTTGTCATCTACCCATAGGATATTTATGAAATCAAAAAAGACTCACGATTTTATGACAATTTTATTTATTCAGATACAGAAGAAACATGTTATTTGTGTATTTTATCTTTATTTTGTCAGCATTGGAAACTCCAACAACCTTCCTTCATTAGACAGACGACTAGGGGTGTGACGAGACACGAGATTGGGTTCACGAGAACGAGACGAGATTTTTGCAAAAAATTTCAGAAATTCTCAATGACAAAATTCATGACTGGAAAAATAGTATGCAGGTGCATTTTGAAATGTAACTAATAATCTTCTAATGCATGTCATTTCAGGTCTACTTATGAGTATGAATTATCAAATGCATTAAAAGACAACAATATACAATCACTGTAAAAGGTTTTACTGACTGGTTTTTCTCCTGTATGATTTCACCTGAGTCTCTTCAGACCTTACTGTACATTTATGAGCTTTCAGAACTTCTGATTGAGGCTGTGTGAGACCTCATAACTGAACTCCTTTCCACAAATTGAACATAGAAATAAAAACAGTATAAATAACAAAAATAAATAACAGTTTTCTCTTAAGGCGGGCATAGCCTACACTGTGCGATGTTCGTCCGATTTTGAGCCGAATTCTGACTCGTGCGACTCTTTTTTTGGGTCAAAACGTGTGCACATTCTAATAGAATACAAATGCTTTTTACTTTAATAGGGAAATAATATGTCAGTTATTAGAAGGAAGCCTCCACCTCTGCTTTCAACACATTCTGAGCAGCTGAGGAGTCAGCAAGACTGTGGTGAGCGGAAGATATTCACTGATAGTAGTGATAGTGAAGACAAAGAAGGCTGTCAGAGACGCCACTCTGCTGTCCAAACTCTTCCTGGCATTGTGATGCCAGAAGGATCCACAGCCCAATATGGAAATGCTGTTTCAGCAAGACAGCCACATTGTGCACATATTATCTTAAATCAAGGTCAAAATCAAGATAGACAACAAGAATTATAATATCTATAGACCAGTCACCAGACAACAAAGAGTCTAACAGCACACAGGAAGAGGAAAAACTCACGTTTAGAGATAAATAATATGATTATATAGCCTATTTATACACTGTGAACTATTTGGTGTATTGGCCAGTTTACTAAGGAGCAGACAATGAAGTGACAGAGCCCTAGCATCAAATCTACTGACAGTGAGGGTGCTCTGATTAAAGTCAAGGTTAGCATGAGGTTATCTCTCATGTGACAGACAGCAGGAATGAACTACACTGCTTAATGCTGAAGGGGACAATTGTGTGTGTGTGACTCTACTCTGCTTTGAGTTGGACATGCTTAACAGATACCTTTCCTAGAGACACAGCTCAACAACAATACTTCTTTGTGAGTCAAACAGAGCCGTTTAGCAAAACAAAACTGTGATGATTATGGCCAAATCCATTCTGGAAAGTTTTGGGAGTGACAACCACAGTTAAATGCAGGAGTGAAAGCCCTGAATTCTGTGACTTATTCAGCGTGTATATTGTATCCAGCAGTCAATTACACGTGCAAAACGTTGCCATCGCAAAGCTGTAAGCAAGAAACAGATGACAGCAGTTCAAAATAAATGCATTTAAAACCAATAATGAAACCATCTGATACATTTTATTAATTACTTGTCCAGTCTATGTGCAGTAAAACATCACTAGCATTATATTTTGGATTTCAATTAAATAAGGTCAATTTTAGTTCACTAAATAATGAAATTTATGTTATCATTTGCTCATCCTCATCAGTCATTCCAAAATTATGACTTACTTTCTTCTGAGGAACATAAAAGATTGATATTTTGAGAAATATCTCAGTGATTTTTGACTTCCATACAAATGGAAGTCAATGGGGTGTTGCCTCTTGCTTGGTTCCCAATGTTCTTCAAAGTATCATCTTTTGTGGTTAGCAGATTTATATAATAATAAAAAAAAGGATCCAGGTTTGGAAAGAAATGAGGATGAGTATCCCTATTAGGGATGAGTCACGATTTTCGAATATTCGATTAGTTGATTTAATAATAGAATATCGAATAGGTTGTGCAATTATTGTCTAGAAAAAAATCCCTGTTTTCGGTGCTGATGCGGTGGTAGACATGTGCCGGTATTCGGTAATGCGATCAATCGCGGTAATGAATATGCACGATTTTGTTATCGCGGGCACTTCAAAATACCGTGAAAAATAATAGATTCGAATTTAGACTTTTAGAACGCGCATTAGCTTATTTTCCATCAACCACTTAAACACTGTGTATATGCTGCGCAAAACACGTGCGCACTCTAATGTAAACAATCCCCACATGTAGCACAGTGTGCACTCTAGTCTAAAGCAAACAATCCTCACATGGACTAGAAGCATGGCAGAAGGAGGAACGCTGCCGACGATTTACCCCCCGCAGGGCTGCCAACTCTCACGCATTCAGCTTGAGACTCAAGCGCCTTTCAGACAGGTCGCAGAATACTCGCGGGGACGTTTTGTTGCTGCGTCGACCAAAGCACGCCGGGGTCAAAGTTCAAAATAGTTCAACTTTTTATTTGCAAAATAACAAAATCGCGTTCCGCGTCCTTTCTGAAAGGCGCTTTACGCAATTGAAACTTTGCACACGCTCTCACGCAGAGAAAAATCGCGGAGCAAAGAGGACACTGACACCGACAGACTAGACAGAGCAGGTTACTTTTGATATGAAAAAAAAATAAAATAAATCAGCTCTTAGGTTGTGTCCATTGTGACAGATCGCTGTGCCTCAGTTCAAGTAAACCGATTATCTGTTCATTTTTATTTAAAGATACAGTACAACTTACCGAAAGGTTTATGCCTCATACATAATATCGATCAATCAGTGTTTTTCAAACACGGAAAGAGGTCAATAAAACTGCAGGAGAACAGTTATGTCACAAAACGTTACATTTTTCTCAGGAGAGCCATTTAATGACCAGCACATTAGTTGACTAAAAAAAAGTCATTTTGCTAAATATGTGCACTATTACATATTAACTATATGTTTACTTGTCATTACATAATTGTTATTATAATGAAAACCGCATATAATGAAAAATTAACATGCAGACTGTAGCCTACCTAATATTTATCCAAATGAGTCAATATTGAATTAAGATTGAAATCAAATCCAAGAATTTAATTGAATAATACAAACAGTAGCCTACCAGTCATTGTACCGTGTAAACATTGTAACATGTCACTAAACTTAATAAAATTCTGTTTAGTTACCATATGTTTTGAAAGTCACAATTACACATTGTGATGCAAGTTGTTTTTTTAGATACCCACAATCCATCTGTTTCTCTTGAGCAATTAAAATTTCGTGATAATACCTAGTGATGTATGTCTCGAGACCGGTCTTGGTCTCGAGACCGGTCTCGAGACCACTTTTACGTGGTCTCGGTCTTGTCACGGCCTTGACGGTCTTTGGTCTTGTCTTGGTCTCGGACCTCTCGGTCTTGTCTAGGTCTCGCAGTCTCAGACCGACATAATGGTCGGGGGATTTAGCAATACAATACTACAATATCCACTACGATATCCACAGCGGATTGAAGTGCGCGTCCGAGTGACAGTGCGGTGTGCGCGAGCCACACGAGAAAACACTGTATCCGTGCCACTGATCGCAGCGGCAACGAGCACTTTGATCACTTGATTTAAAAAACACATATCATGTACAGTTTTTGATGTATTAATATTTAGTAAAACACATATCAGTGACATGATGGGTTTTAACTTCATTCAGGAGATTTTGGGTAACTGCACAGACAGATGACTTTGAGCGCACCGCCAACGGTGTGTGTGTGTGTGTGTGTGTGTGTGTGTGTAACCATAGCGACAAAACAACCAACTTTCTGATCCTGCACTTAAGCTTATAATTTCGTTTTTAAAAATATAATTATGTATTTAAAAGTTGCAGAATGCAAAAACTTAAAAGTAATTACTTCGCTTCAACAACACTAGTCTGTTTTTTTCCCCTCCGGTCTCGACTTGGTCTCGGTCTTGGTCTGTCTTGGTCTTGGTCTCGACTTGGTCTGTCTTGGTCTTGGTCTTGTCTTGGTCTCGATACCCTCTGGTCTTGGTAGTGTCTTGGTCTCGGTATAGGCGGTCTTGACTACAAGTCTAATAATACCGTATACCGTGATAAAAGCTCAATCAATTAATCGCAGCATGAAAATTTGATACCGGCACATGCCCATGCGGTGGTGACGTGTTCATCGAGATCATTATACCAAATCATTCTGATGACAGACTCAGGCATTTCAGAATAACTAAAACAACATTTAAGACGCTGTGCAATGAAACTGATCCACTGGTTAGTCCAGTTATCCAATCACACCTTCTGTTGAGGCAAAGTCACATGAGTTTTTTCATAGAGGGATTTATTCGGTAAATGTGTTTCCATCGTAGTTTATGAGCATGCCGTCGTATTGGATTTAAAAAAAAAATGTATCCACCTCAATTGAGCGCATAAGTTATGTGCATTTTTAGAATGTGTTTTTTTATGCAATAGGCCAAGCTTTTACATTCACTCGATCGCGCCACAGTTCCAGTGCAAACCAAACTCAAATCACCTTCTACAGGTTCAGTACTCCGGTGCACTCCCAGGTCCACATGACAGCTTTCACATTAGCAATTTTGAACTAAACTGCCAGTGTGAAAGCACCCTTAGTCACAATTATAATGGTTTGTCTGGTTGACATGAACACAAGCTTGTTCATACCGGTATAGCACCCACCCCTATGCTCTGGAGAAAAACAATGCTGAAAACCATTAAACAGCAAGTGCAATCTGTCAAAACACATCAAGCAGCCCACGTGAAACTCTGCTTATGAGCTTTTTTGACACATTTAATAAAATGCTTGAATAAAGAACAAAGACAACCATCCTTAACTGTGTATGTGACCAAAGTGACTTTAAATCCATGTTCAGGACATCATTAAGATGGCCATAAGATGAAATTTCAATGTTTCTTCATGCATGATGTGGAAACAGACAAGTACCAAAGATCCGTGTGACTGTTAGACTCTTAGGTGTTGCCCAACCGCTTTTGAATAAATGTCATTGAAACCCTAGATCTCAATAACAGCAAGTAGTGCTGTAGCGGCGCGTCGATACGTCGACGTCATATTTTTGAGTCGACACTTCTTTATTTATTTATTTTTTGCACCGTTCCGGTGGTATAGCTCGCCACACACACGTGGGAGACCGAAACATTGCAGAATAGGACGAAGACAAATAGAAGTGAATGTGCTTTCCATTAAATGAACCACACACAGTAAACAAACCCTTAAAAAAAACTTTGCAATTTAGACGCGCAAACTGGGTGCCGGCCGGTGCGGTGAGACGTACATGCTCGGGCAGATTCGGCTTGAAGTCGTTCAACGTCAGACGCGCGCTCTGTTACAAAAAAAAACGTGCACACACTCGTGCGGACGCGTCGAGTATAAACAAGGCTTTACTCCGTGTCAGCGCGCACTCTGATGATCGGTAAAGGGGCACAGACCTCTCCTGAATCATCTCCAGCACTCAGCCTCCGATGTACCACTAACTCCGCCTCCGTTTCCCTCGTAAGCTGATATTAGTATTTAAACATTCTCTTTGATAAAAAATGTTTGTAAATATTTTAATAACACGGTTTTGGCGGTTTTAGAGTTCTAATGACCGTGTTCAAATACATAACATTAGACGTTAGCCAGCTTATAGTATCATGATTCAGTACACTAGTTCGTAGTAGAGTTGTTCTGATTCCGATACTAGTATCGGAAATGCTGCCGATACCAATAAAAATGCTGGAATCGGTATCGGCGAGTACGTCTACCCATGTACCGATCCGATACCATTTTCTTAAACAATATCTAGTTATGCACGCTAGCTTTGCATAACGCTGCAAATCGGAGATCAATTCTTCTTCGCTGCTCTAAACAGTGGTTGCTTGTGTCGCATGAAGCTGTGCTGTTGCCACAAGCAACCACTGTTTAGAGCAGCGAAGAAGAAAACATGCGCGCGCGCGATAGCAGTATATCCGCGCTGTTTAGCAGTATTTCAGACTGGACCAACCAGCCAGTAAAACGGCGACATGTCTCGTATGCCATACTGCAATTTCGAGGTGTGGAACAAGATTGGCAACTTCAACACGAGTAACTTAAAGCATTTGAAGACGCATCACCCCGCAGAACACGATTACACAAAGGTAAGGGCAGAGAAGAATGAGCCGGGCCAGAATAAACACTCTCTGGAAGCTTCATTCAAACAGAGAAAAGTTTTCAAAAGACAGCCAACGAGGGATAAATATAACCGACAACATGTATTGAGTTTATTGTTCTGGATGACCAGCCGCGGTCAAAACTGAAATGCCGTTTATTTAACAAAATTGTTTATGGACTTTAAATTATAAAGAGATAATTTTCTTATATTATTCATATATAATTTCTTAGATTCCTAGATTTATTTGTTGCACTTTTTTTATGCAGTTATATTGTAAAACTAAAATACCTTTTTCAGTTTACAGTATTAGATGTGTGGTTGCATTTTAAAGGGTTAGTTCACCCAAAAATGAAAATTAAGTCATTAATTACTCACCCCCATGCTGTACCAACCCCGTAAGACCTTCGTTCGTCTTCGGATCACAAATGAAGATATTTTTGCTTAAATTTGAGAGGTGGATCACTGCTACATAGACTCCCTAAGGGAATGAAACTTGACGGCCCAGAAAGTCAATGAAGAAAATGTTTAAATATTCCATGTGACAACAGTGGCTCAACTATAAGTTTATCAAGCGACGAGAATACTTTTTGTGCGGAAATAAAACAAAAATAACGACTTTATTCGACTATTCCTTTTCTTCCTTGTAGGCCTGAAACGAGACTTCAAGAGATTTCCACGACGCATGCGCGAGAATTGCGATCTCCTTCAACTACTTCAGTTAAGTTCTCGCGCATGCGTCGTGGAAATCTCTTGAAGCCTCGTTTAGATAGATTCACAGAGATAAAAAAAATAAAAAAAAAATAAAAAAAAATTAACGCCGGACTCTAAGTAGGATAAATATAGGGTCCACCATTGACCGTTGGAGGACGCTTCAGGGAGATCTGGGACTGAAAACCGACGCTGACACGGCTGACTTTTTGTTGAGCAAGTAAACATTTATTTATACTTTTATGTTGTGACGTGTGTTACATAAATACACTGTAAATCCTAACGCTCAAAATACTTAATTGGTTTGAGTAGGAAAAACTTAAATTAAACTAATTAGTTCAGTCAAATTAACTTTGATGAGTATTTAGCACTTTATTTTTTTTTCAAGTTCACAGAATGGATATATTTTAAGTAAACTGAACTGTTTCATTGTTTTGAGTTTTATGAAATTATTTCTTTTAATTTAGACGAACTTAAGTTTAACTGAAACGGCTGGGATGTATATTTCCCAGCATGCTTTGCCGTAGGGGTGGGCGCTATACCGGTATGAACGTGAATACCGGTATTATGTTGTGCCATGATATGGATTTTGCGATACCGAGGATACCGTATTCATAAATTCAAATTTTGCAGTTATATTGTTTTGTTCAATTTGGTACTCTTTACAACTGTTAACACTAATGACGATACAGAATCGAATACGCTGTTTAAGGACACGGCTGATTTGGCGCTTCATACGCGTGAAGTTGCTGAGGCGATTAACCGCTGTCCTGTGACGCGTTCAATGAAGGACCGTAACGTAGAACACATCGCTAGTGCTAAGCGGCTGTTCATAAAGGATGCATCTTTTGCGGTGGAATGGGAAATAACAAGGTAATGAGACGCAAGTTTGACTTTTAACTTGAGCGCAGCATTTTTAGAATGCCGTTTCATTTGCGAGATGCGGGTGCAACACCAAAACAAGTTCGTCAAGCACAAAAAAAGTTAAAGTTCTAGGCTACTGTATGTTTGAGATGTCATGTTTTCATGCAGGTTGAAAGGCTGAAAGCTGCTATTATTATCTTTGTTTTTACAAAACATTTATTGCTAATAATATTATCCACGTGGAGACATTTCCCCGCAATGTACGTTAGGCTATGAATAACAGGACACGACACACACATAAGCGCGCGCATACACACGACACACACATAAGCGCGCGCACACACACATACTGGTCCACTATCTTTGTGGGGACTCTCCATAGACGTAATGGGTTTTATACTGTACAACACTCCTCAAGTGTCTCCTTACACTAATGAATTAGTTTGTAAGAAAATTTTCATTGTTTTTTCTTGTATACTTTTAAGTTCTATTTATTTGGTGCTTTGTTCAATCTCAAACCATTATTTTATTTTTATTATTAAGATGTCTGCACAAGAGTTAACTGTAATCTGTGCAAACATTAAACTTAAATTAAACGTCTCGCTTTGGTCTACACTGGAAGTGTTCTGCTCGCTCTGCTAAAGCTAAACTATAATTACTAAAACTGAAACTAAATAAAATAAAAACTATATAGAAATGTGTTTGCAAAATAAAAACTAAATAAAAACTAACAAAACCATTAATGAAACTAACTAAAACTAAACTGAAATTTAAAGCAAAATTGAAAACGATATTAAAATAAAAACTAATTTAAAAAAGCAAAACTATAACAACAGATATTCCCGGAGACAGAGCACATCCGAAGACGGCTCTCACTCAGAAATCAATAAAGTCTTCATTCGCTGCCGGTTCTCATTATGACAAGACGAGCAAAAAGTGGAAAGACATAACAAGTGCATTCAAGCCTACCTCATGTTGCACGTTTGCACTTTTTGAGAGAAAAAACAAACAAAAAACAAAACAAAAAAAAAAACATTTCAGGTCTATGTCCGATGAAATGCCTCACCTTTTTTCTAGTTATCTAGTGTTAAAATACATATTCTGCCTGTAATTTAACTAAGGTGTACTAAAATGTGATTCCAATTTTTTTTCTCATATCGCGATATAATATCAATATCGTCCGGACAGTGAAAAATATCGTGATATGAATTTTTGCTCATATCGCCCACCCCTACTTTGCCGATGGCACTCGAAAGGGAGAGTAAATGCTAAAATTAAGTGTAATACAATGTTTTTTTGTGCAAGATTAATGTTAAGTGGGTGATTTAGTAATGATTAATGTTTCATTATGCTAATTTAGAAGAATTTCTGTTAATGTTGGTTTTAGGATAGTTACCATCATGGTGACAAGTGGTGCATGAGCTTGATTTGAGAGCAAATACAACCTTTATATTGCTGCAAGTGTTACTGTACAGCATACTATTGTTAAGATGTTAACAAAATAGTATGTTAGCAAACTAGCTTGTTAAAGCTAGCTAAGTTTATACTAATAAAAGTGTTCACATTGAGATTACATGAAATTTTAAGTTAAATGTATGAATTAGTGTACTCAAACATTTCAAGTTAAGAACAATTCAAATGTACAAATACAAAATAAAAATATGTCAGTTCTGCTTAAACTTTGAATTTCTTAACTTAAAAATTTTGAGGCAACTGATTGCCTTACATTTTTTGAGTTGTGCCAACTTATTCGGGTTTACAGTGTAGCTTTTTATCAGTTTGACACCTTGCTCATGCTGCCGGTCGGCATTGGCAATGTTAGCCGTTTAGCATCGCCTATCACGGGTCAAAGTAATTATATTTCTTGAAGTGCTTGAATGAATATATTTCAGTATGCCTAGCAGGTTTCTGTTCGAGCCGATCGGAATTTGAACAAGATGCGCTGTGTGCTGCAATAACAATTACTCAAAACCTTAGCAGAACATTTCATGCGTTGCTAGTCTTGCGTTGACGTGAACTCAAACGTGACATAGCTCAGGGATCAGGTAGCACAGAGGGGAGGGGTGTGCGTGTAGAGGGGAGGGGTGTGCGTGTGGAGGGGCGGGATGAGTTTTTAAAACTTCCCTACCGTCTCAGGCTTTCTCGACCGATTTTTAACATCGTATACCATAGCTTTAAGAAAGATAAATAATATATTGCTGTGAAATGTATGTCAGATAATAAAAATACTCTAGTTCACTGTATGTATTTGTTCATGTTTAATTACGGGATAAGTCTGAAACACACCATCAAATAATTCTATAAATTCATACAGTGCTAGTATGAATTGCAGCTGTATAGATACTGTACACACACAAGTATCGGATCGGTACTCGGTATCGGCCGATACCCTGAGTCCAGGTATCGGAATCGGTATCAGGAAGGGGAAAAGGGTATCGGAACATCTGTAGTTCGTAGGCTATTTATTTTAGATACATTATGTTTTTTTTATTTTATTAATCGAGCAGCAGAAAAATAATCGTTATATTAATCGCCCAATTAGTCGTTAGATTAGTCGACTAATCGATAAAATAATCGCCCGACTAATAGTTTAATTAATAATCGTTTACCCCAGCCCTAACAGCAAGCCACAAGAGCTATTTTTTTTTGTGATTATGCTATCTGCACAGTCACAACACAAATAAAAAAGTGGAAATAGTACTAAAAATGGCAAAGAAAATAAAACATTGTGAACAAATAAATGAGTGCTCAAAGCTTTGGGCTGGTATCCATAGAAACCGAGAAGCGAAGTGGCAAAGAACCTGAGTGGGCAGAGATGCTGAAGACAAGGAACAAAAGATAATCTTCATTTAGAGAGGGCTTCCTCAAACTAACCAAAGAACGGTCTCAAAACATACAGAGCTGCCTCTTTAGACAGCATTTTTGGCTGGTGCATAGAGCCCTATGATTTCCAAGATGTGGAAAATGCGGATGGAATCACGGATTGCAATGCATTTGGATGATGCAATACACTTGTGTTTTTTTTAGCATGCTGCCATCTTACTATATGAAGACACTCCAGTCCACATGAACTTCAACCTCATTACCCCCTCACACAAGCGCTTCTCAATGTGGGGTTGTGTTGTGTTGCAGTTAGGGATTCACCGAAATTCCGGCAGCTTAAAATGGCATTTTTTATAAAACCGGTAAAATTATGCTACTCTCTCGTTCACTGCTCTGTTCGCATGCTCTGATTAATAATAATTTTCTAGAACTACTCCCTTTTTGGATAATTGGTCAAAATAGATCTGTTAAATCTGATTCTTCTACCATTTTCTATCATGTTAGTGTTACTTTCAATAAAAGTGTGGTTATTTTATTGGCTTGTATTTTAAGGTAAAAATCATTAAAGGGACACTCCACCCATTTGCATTAAGCTTTCCATTGTTAGAAACCTAGTCATACTATTGAATGGTCGTGCAACACTCTCTCATTTTCCCCTGAGACGAGAGAAATCCGCTATTTACCCTTTTCACTTCCTCCTATAATGACGCAAAAATCGTCATTTTACGTCATTGTAGGAGGAAGTGTAAGAGGGGGGGATTTATGTAAAGACTACAAGCACTAGATCCCACCCTTTCAAACCCGCCCATAGGTTGAACCTAATGCGCTAACAGAGCTATCACAGATCAGTGGGTGGGACTTCACTTGTAAATACTGAAATCAATATCAGCCATCTTGTTTATAAGCTACGCTAACAAGCGCTGTGGAGATAGGAAGTTATGACAATGACGGAAGAAACTGAACACGATATGGAAGAAACTAAACATGATATGGAAGAAGAGGATTTTGAAATTCTGCTGCCCGAATCCTCTGTTCGTGGCTATCTTTACGAACCGCAATATAGTGAAGAGCAGCTGAGGCTGCTGGAGGAACAGGAGGCGGCTGCCTGTCGCGGACGAGGAGCCCGGACTGGTTCGAGCTGGGCGCACTGCTGGTGCCTGTGCTCTCGCTGTGCGCTACGGACACAGATAGAGTCCGTCTGCTGCAGAGAATTTCAACAATAGCAATTTCTCCTGGACGAAATCTCTGAATCAGATGAGCACACGGACGTTTGTGTTGTGATGTGAACCATCCTAGTGTCGCACCGCATATGTTCTGACTGAACATCCAGGTATATCATGCAATAATTCACCATATAGAAAGAAATACAAACGAGGAGTAATTCGCTAATGAGTTTGCCAATGTAACGAGGAGTTACAAATGTTGTTGTGGGAAGGAGGAGGCGGGAACCGGCGAACATTTAAACATTTTAATAGTAAAATAAACAAATACAAAACAAAAGTATAAGCCAGCTGGCCACACACAACAGAAACAAAACATAAAATCAGGCCTGTTCCTTTTGTGCTTCTGCTCCTCCGTGAGAGATACGAGACCGCTGCGTCTCACAGACACCTAGGTGTCATTCATTATCACTCGCGCCGTCCTCTCACGTCCCTCGTCCTGCTCGCCACAGCCGACTAACTAGACATTTTGTGTGAAATGAATTTCAAACTCTTTTGGCAGCTAGCCTTGTAGACGGAAGAGTGATTTCTCTGATGTTTGCGCGCTGTTCTGGATTAGTGGGAGTGGCTTGCAGAGCTGTGCAATGTGGTGCATTGTGAGAGTTGTTGTCTTGCATACAAATGCGCCCTAAAGTTATTTTCTGTCTTTTCTCGGTCAAGAGGGCACCAAATTCAAAATTTCTTTTACATTTCGACTACATATATAATCCACTTTCAATAAAGATTAATGTTAAAATGGGTGGAGTGACCCTTTAAAAATATTGAATTTATTTTAAAACTGTAATAGTAATATACAATTATACAAAAAAAAAATAATTTAAAATAAGTAGGGCTGTCAACTTTAGTCGTTTAGTCGACTAATCGGTCGATGCCGTCTTGGTCGACGGACATTCTCATTGGTCGACCAGCTGCATTTTTTTTTTTTTTTTTTTTTTTACCTATAGAAAGAAATTTTCATTGATTTACTCCTTGATATTTATTCCTTTATAAGCAGTTATTGTATTCTAAATATAATTAGCCTATGTTTTATCTAAGGTTTTATCCCCAACTTTAAATGCTGTAATTTAGGCTATTTTGTAACAGCGCCACAGTTTAGCGCACCACGTAGAACACTAGGGAACCGCAGCTGTGGCTGGCTACACTGCTGCTGCGGCACGGACGTGCTTGGGAAAAACGAGCGCGTCGCACCACGTCGTCGCTTCCATTATGAGCGCGCATGCCGTGCGTCTACATTTGAAATAACGAACTTGAGCGCGCAAAAGACGCGATATGTGAGCAGGACCTTTAACGGCTTTATTATGCTGACTCAATAGATTGTTTTTTCTTATATTTTTGTTTTTATTTGTACACTTGACGTGTTTGAAAATAGCCTAAATAATGTAACAAAACGAAAATAAACCTATATGCCTTCCTATTATACAGCCTATTATTATTATTAGGATTGTTTTTTAGGCTATTTGGGTTTTTTGTGCTTGTTTTAAAACGCCTAGATCGGCTGGACAAAAGTTAACCCATAACTTTGAAAGTAAAGAAGAATATACAGCTTGTATAAACGAGAGCTTTTGTTAGGATTTTTCATTATTTGGCAGTTTTAGCAGTTATATTTTTTGTAGCGTGTGGTGTGGTCAGGTGCGCGATTGTGACTGTCACTATAGACCTAGGACAGAGCTCCTCACTTTGCAGTTAAAAAAAAAACACTTAATTTTCAAAGAATTTGATTATTATTATAGTTTTATGTATTGATGTTTTTTTTTCGTTGTTTTATAAATGCTCTATGACAATTGTTTGATAAATGTTCAATCAAAATGCAAAACATCGCGTATTTAATTTTTTAAATTTTTTTTAGTCAACTGATCAGGACAGGACTTTGGTCGACTAAGGATTTCTTTGGTTGACTACAGCCCTAAAAATAAGAAATAATTATTAAACAGTAATTTTTGGTTTCAGTTTTCAGCAAATGCATCCAGAATGTTTGGGTTTGGCCCAGAATTTTCATTTCGGTGCATCTCTGGTTGCATTCTCTGGTATTTTGTTGTTACTAGGGCTGTCATTAGTGATTATTTTGGTAATAGAGTAATCGCAATAGGTCAATTATTTTGATGAGTAATTGGATATTTTTTTGTGATAATAAAAACAGACCCAAGCAAAGACCTAAGCATTTAAAATGATTAGTTAAGTCATTTATTTATATAGCGCTTTTACAATACAGATTGTTTCAAAGCAGCTTTATAGAGATAACAGGAAAATAATGCAAAAAAAAAAACGTTTGTTTCCATAAGAAAATAGCGTCACACAGTCCAGCTTAAGTAAGTACTTTAAATAAATTTAACAACTAGATAAAAATATTTTGGTTCAAATAAAGTATCAAAAGTAAGTAATCATATGGTTTTATAGAACAACACTGTTGAAATACGTAATATATAGCCTACATAATATAAACAATCATCTTATGTACATTATGCATTATAACAAATGTGTGCAGTGGGCGCCAATGGCCTGGTCTAGTTACACTTTACAGCAGATCAAATCCTTGTTTAATATTGGCCAAATGCCATTTAATTCAAATGTTTACTAAATCTTTATTATTTGGCGACTTCTTTACGATAGAAATGCTACAGCCACTGTAATTTCTTGAACAAGAATATGTGGACATTACAACATGCAAAATCAGAGCGAGGGTTTAAACTCATTTTGAAATCGCCACAAACAGTCTGCATATTTTGAAACAATTTATTCTCCTGTGTTGGTGTAGGTTTATAAATGCTTTACTGTGTTACTCGACACAGGTATATTGCAATTCAGGATTTTTTAAAATGTAATACTCAAATTTAATCAAGGAATTGTGATAGCCCTTGTTGTTCCATCTCTTTAGTTCCTTTTTTACTGTGAAACAACAGCCTGGGCCAGTGTTGCAACATTGTGAAAACTGATTAGTGCAAAACAAATTCAATTCGCATGTACGACGTATGCGCAGTTACACAAATCAGGTGGTACACACACTACTCAGATAACGTAATTGGTCTCGCGCATAACATACTTGGACCCTCGCATACACGTTTATAATAATAATAAAAAAGGAATTTTTTTTTGATAATATATAAATCATAACACAGAATTAATAAATTTCTGAAAAAATAAAACATTTCATAAGGCCCTATTATGTTAAAATGCAATACTTTTTTTATAGTAAAGTTTTATGAATTCAATTGATTTGACATTTTTTATTTTTAAATTCAATTAAACCATTCAAAATAGAATCCAGAAGATTCTAATAAAAACAAAACAGGAAAATTGGGAAAAATAAAACTAATTTCACAATATATATCTAATAGCTAATTTACTGATGCATTTGATCTGTAACAGTGTGTTTCAGGACCACATGACTAGGGCCCTATGAAATCCGTTTTATTTTTTCCCAAATTCCGTTTTATTTTTTCCCAAATTCCGTTTTTTCCGTTTTAATTTTTGGGAATTATTTTTTTTACCCTTGACTGTTATTTTAGTCGTAAAAAAGAGTGTGCTTTTAAAGTTAATGATTAAAATGTATTAAAAAATACAAATAAATTAGGAATGACCTTAAATTTATTGAGGTAATACAGATATTTACTCAGTAGCCTTTTCAGGACAAATACTGCATGATGCAACAACACTGCACTCTTCAAGTAACAACAAAATATGGTTATGAGCTTTAAACTGTCCAGTAATATAAATTAGATTAGTTTATATAAGTTTAAATAAAGTCACACTCTGTCTCTCTCTCGCCCAGTGTCGCTCACGGAGTTCGCTTCGCCTTTGTCCAGTCCGGCGCCTCATAGACAGACGTGGTGTGCACGTTGTGTGTGTGTGTATGTGAGAGAGACGCGTGAGTGTGAGAGAGAGACGGAGGGAGAGCGGGGAAATACAACTGAAAGAATACGCTGCGCGTTTTAAATAGTGTTAAAATACGAAACGCAGTATGTGGCGGCGAATTAGTCTATGTGTGGGAAACACTGCATAAGTCACGTGCGAACTTCTCGGCTCGCCACTGACGGCTTATAGTGTTGAGTTTCTTAACTTTTTGCCGACGAAAGGAGAGCCGCTTCGCCATGCTTTCATTGTTTTGATTTCGTCATTGTAGCTGAAATGACGGGGTGGGGGGGGGGGGGGGGGGGGGGGGGTTGTGTCACCCAGATTTGCTTCCCCCGGTCTGCATTTTAACCAGACATACGTTCTTCTCCCACACAAAAACAGAATTTCAAACCAAATATGTAAAATTCCACGAAATTCCGCGTTAACACTAGATTCCGCAATTCCGTCCGCGATTCCGTGATCGCGGAAATCATAGGGCCCTACATGACTGAATCTGTAGCACAAGAGCAAGTCCTCATCAAACGTCAAACTATAAATCTCAGGCAGGGCGGTGGCAGTATGCATGTGCAATGTGTAAAGTGAGTAAGGAGAGCGGCTGCAGGAGAAGAGATGAGCACCATTACCTCATTCTTTTTGGAGGAGAGTCATCTCGCTCTAACATCATTTCTACTAAGTGCTTGCTTCCGGATCCACATCACCACTGCCAGCAAGACAGCATCCCGTACCCCTCCCACATCGACTCCACAAACCCAGTGCATCTCTCCTCAGTAAACAAACAGTCTTATCAGACTCAGATGATCCCCTGTGGGTATATCTTGTCTGACTGCCTCTGGGCATTTGGATTTGCTTTGCTTATTATCCAGTTGCCATCATGTATCAGAACATGGCATCACAGGACTGCAGAATGAGTCCCTTTGCAGGCTTTGAAAGTTGGTAACCTTTATACAAACAGAAAAAGAAGTCTGATCTCCCTGCAGCTAGCCTGTACATGAAACAACATGGCCGACAGAAAGTGGCTTTCATCAAAGCCAGCACTCCATTATGTGACTATCCAGGGATTCTACGGGAGAGCTCATTATTCCCTGATAAAAGGCTCCTAAACGGCGGTTGCTGCAAGTCTGCTGAGTAAGCGCACACAATGTGTTCTTGAAGCATCCAAGTAGACTGTACACTGGTTTCCAGTATAAACCAGTTCAATAAATGTCAGACCATAACAAATAAGCTCTCAAATCTGATGACTCTAAAACCAGAAAACCCCAAGAAATAATGCAGGAGCCACAGCATATCTAACATTCTGACCTTATCAGTTCTCAAAAAGCCTTGTTAATTTCATCTATACTATATGTCAGTGCATAGGTCAAACAATGCCTGTAATATGAACAGGGAGCTTACTAAAATCAAAAAAGAGCATGTAATAATGAAACCATGATATTGACACGCATGAAGCAGATATTGGTGCATTGGTAAAAATAAGGCTATTGTTCAAACCAAAGATATAGCAAGCAAACGATGCATTATGTAGCCTAAATATAACAATGTATATGTAGTGTTGCATTACAGTAAGCAACACTATATTGCTTAAATTACAACACAATATTGCTTACAAATAGGGATCTTTTTTTAAATGAAAAAAAGAAAGAAATAATCAACAAAAAAATTTGACTAATGATTTAGGCTAACTGATTTATGAATTTAGTTTGAGATCAAAAACAAAGCCCTGCAGAACTGCCACAAGTCAAGTCAAGTCATCTTCATTTATATAGCGCTTTTAACAATGGATTGTTTCAAAGCAGCTTTACAGAGATAAACATATAATTTAAGGTAACAGAGATTGTTTTGGCTTTATAGCGGTTCTTGAATAATGTTATTTCCAGCTAAAGTTCATTTTGATTGATTCACCTCCGTCGAAATGATCAGACTTTAAAGGCGAACCTGTGATTAACGCTGACGGCGTTCACATGCTCATTCAGAATTGATTCTATAGTAGGGATGCAACGATTACAGATTTTGTAAGTACGATTATTGTCTGAGAAATAATCACGATTTAACGATTATCACGATTATTATGCATCAATTAATTTCACAACACTATATGTATAATATCACATGAACACTCAACACTAGATTTTAATGTGTTATTTGCCACAACACAGTACAAAATTATAAAATGACAAACAATAATCAATCTCTTCCTTTGGAATTAAAGAGAAGTGCTTTGTAAACATCCAGCATTTTTCTTTTAAAAATTAAGTCAATGGCTGCAGGGCTCTTTGATTGAAATGGATCACAAAATGATTAAGTGTTTAGTTTGTTCTAAATTTATTTTCAACCTGAGGTAGAAAACTTGATAACATGAAAACAATATCTTGTTGGAATTTGACTTAAAAACAAATAAAGGGATAATAAATCCCAATGAAAATAAGAATAAACAAAGTATTTGGCTCTATTGAATTAAATGTAAGCTAAATATTAAAGGGTTAGTTCACCCAAAAATGAAAATTAAGTTATTAATTACTCACCCCCATGCTGTACCAACCCCGTAAGACCTTCGTTCGTCTTCGGAACACAAATGAAGATATTTATGATTAAATGTGACAGCTGGATCACTCCTCCATAGGCTCCCTAAGGGAATGAATCCTGACGGTCCAGAAAGTCAATGAAGAAAATGTTTAAATATTCCATGTCACAACAGTGGCTCAACTATAAGTTTATCAAGCGACGAGAATACTTTTTGTGCGGAAATAAAACAAAAATAACGACTTTATTCGACTATTCCTTTTCTTCCTTGTAGGCCTGAAACGAGACTTCAAGAGATTTCCACGACGCATGCGCGAGAACTTAACTGAAGTAGTTGAAGGAGATCACAATTCTCGCACATGCGTCGTGGAAATCTCTTGAAGTCTCGTTTCAGGCCTACAAGGAAGAAAAGGAATAGTCGAATAAAGTCGTTATTTTTGTTTGTTTTTTCGCACAAAAAGTATTCTCGTTGCTTGATAAACTTATAGTTGAGCCACTGTTGTGACATGGAATATTTAAACATTTTCTTCATTGACTTTCTGGACCGTCAGGATTCATTCCCTTAGGGAGCCTATGGAGGAGTGATCCAGCTGTCACATTTAATCATAAATATCTTCATTTGTGTTCCGAAGACGAACGAAGGTCTTACGGGGTTGGTACAGCATGGGGGTGAGTAATTAATGACTTAATTTTCATTTTTGGGTGAACTTACCCTTTAACTATGCATTTCTTTTAAAAGAAAACAAATATAGTCCAAATGTTATCCACTCCAATATTATTGTACTTATTTTAATACTCTTTTTTATTTTAATACTCTTTTTTAAATTATTAATCTAAATTTTACATGTGCCTTTAGAAAATCATCTATTATAATCTCATTATTTTGGTTTGTTTGAAGTTTAAGTAAAAATTATAGAAAGAAACGGAGAACATCTCTCATGCAGTGTTATTAATAACTGAAATGCAGTTAATTGGTAGTCCTAGAAGTCTACACGGCCCAGATCTTATGTTAGTGTTTTAGACCAGGCATATAAAAACTACAAAGCCTAAAATTTACAGGAGAAAACAATAGGATATTAAGTTAAATGTTCACTGACTGAAACTCTTGAGAGCACGTCACATTCTGTTTTCCACAGACTTGTGTAACCAAAACATTCCGCTGTTTTATGTTGTTGTTTTTTTACGTTGCGCGCCGCATTATCCTTTTCCAAAGCGCTAGGGTGGTTGCGATCCGGAGGCGTCTGTCGTTGCTGTGTTGGTTCTTGTCACTTGACCTAAGGTGCGCTTGCGGCATTATGAAAAGTAGAGATGTTTTTATCTCGATGCGGCGCGGACGCCCTTGGAAAAAACGAGCGCGTCGCTTCCCTTATGAGCGCGCATGCCGCGCGCCTACATTTGAAATAACGAACTTGAGCGCGCAAAAGACGCGACCTGTGAACAGGCCCTTAAGGCGTTTTTTCGGTGGAAATAGAGCGTCGCTGCTAGTCCCTCTGCCATAGTGGTTGACGAGCACGGAAGCTGGTGCACCGCTGGTGTAACTTTGTTTTCGTTTTGTGTTAGGTGCAAAAGTTCCGTTCCGTGCAGAACACTCGGTGTAGCATAGTCTTTACGATTAATTAACCGTGACGTTTTAAAGCGCGGTTAATTGTGAAATACGGTAATCGCTGCATCCCTATTCTAGTTATGTGCTTTTGAAAATATGTGCGCAGGTTTCTAAATTCCATACAACCCAGCCTAAACAAACTACTTGTCTTGCCTATAAATTTTGATACAGAATTTTGTATTATTTTATCACTTCGGGGTACGTGAATTGAAATTCACAACGCTTTATCTGTAGAGTGGGAAAGGGATCCTCCATAAGGAGAGGATAGTTGACACTTCAGCACTGCATTGTCATCGGCTCCAGGCGGATCTCCTTCGTCAGATCTGGATACGGCCTAGATCCGGCAGGCTGCGGGAAAACCTCGGGATAAACAAAGACACTAATATTAGCGTAGATGCCATTCTTCTTATGATGTAACAAGTACATCAAGATTTAAGGGAAGTGTTCCCAGTTCCGGCTGACCTAATCTATGCAGCCTAACATTGAATTATAGAAGTCTATAATGTATTATGTGTATGCTAGGTCAAAGAGATGTGTTTTTAGTCTAGCTTTGAACTGACAGAGTGTGTCTGCTTCCCGGACAATGGTAGGAAGACTGTTCCAAAGTTTTGGTGCAAAATAGGAAAAGGATCTACCGCCTGCAGTCGATTTAGATATTCTAGGTATTATCAACTGGCCAGAATTTTGAGATCGCGATAGACGTGAAGGACTATAATGCGTTAAGAGCTCGCTCAAGTCAGAGATGGGGACTCGAGTCTGAGACTCGGACTCGAGTGCGACTTAAGTCGCACACACAGTGACTTCAGACTTGACTTGAGACTCGTCCTCGAAAGACTTCAGACTCGACTCGAGCTGCGGGACTCGTGAACAATGTTTATTTTTAGGAAACGTCTGATGAGCTCGCTGTTATTCCCCTCCCTCCATTACCTATAACCTGCCTACGTAACACGTACTACGTATCGGCTGCGCGCGCGACCACACATAAGAGGACAACAAACAAACATGTCAACTGCACCGGCCGCTGCTGTGCCATTCAGTGTAAGCTTTGGGTTTAAAAACTTCAAACAAGACGGCCCAAACAAAAGAAGCGCTTGATGCTAAATATGCGGTATCAGGATAAAAGATTCTGGCTCAACCACATCTAATTTCATCAGGCATCTGAAAACACACCCTGAGGTCAGTAAACATGTTTAGCTCAGCATTGACCACCTACCGTTAGCTTGCTTCTTGCTTTAGCTACAACCTAGGTTAACTCCGACTGTCTTCCTTATGAAATATTAATGAGCGTTTGTTTAATTGCCAAACTTGTGGTGGTCGATTAACGTAATAATTTGCCGCTGGCTTTCATTACGTTAATTATTAACATTGTCTGCGAAAAGGTTACAGGATTATTGTTGTTTCATTTAGTTATAACGTTACACTGGTTTGAGAGTCTGGGATGTGTTGCTGACTTACATTAGTTTATAAACTATGATTAGTTGCGTAGGCAGTACACATTAGGCCTACATGGATCTGCAACTGATGGCGGGGGCGTGGAAATCACGAGCCACACGCGGCTGAGAGATCGCACAAATTTTTTCACGGCAAGAAACAAATATTAACATAAAAGTAAAGCATTCTTGGTGTTTTTTTTTTGTCATGTTGCAATAGGCTGTTTACACTGATTATATACCAAAATCAAAGCTGATACTTTATGCTAATAGATAAAGGAGTCATAATAACATATTACATGCTTTGAATTCCTTATATATAGATATGCAGTGTTCTATGCAGCCTGGATGGGTCGCTGTACGTGATGCAACACTTATTATAACCACAAGAGATTTCAGACTTGACTTGGACTCTAGCACAGAGACTTGAGACTTGACTTGGACTCTAGCTCAAAGACTTGAGACTTGACTTGGACTCTAGCTCAGAGACTTGTGAGCATCTCTGGCTCAAGTACTGCGGAGCTAAACCATTTAGTGCTTTGTAAGTAATCAACAATATTTAAAAATTTATACAATGTTTAATAGGGAGCCAATGCAGTGTTGACAGAACCGGGCTAACATGGTCATATTTCCTGGTTCTGGTAAGAACTCGAGCTGCGGCGTTTTGAACTAGCTGTAGTTTATTTATTAAGCAGGGCAACCACCCAGTAGAGCATTACAATAATCTAGCCTTGAGGTCATGAACGCATGGACTAATTGTTCTGCATTTCCCAATGAGAGCATACGGCGTATTTTAGATATATTTTTAAGATGGAAAAATGCAGTTTTACAGATACTAGACACGTGGCTTTCAAAAGAAAGGTTGGTATCAAAGAGCACACCCAGGTTCCTAACCGACGACGAAGACTTGACAGAGCAGCCATCAATTGTTAGACAGCATTCTAGGTTATTACGTGTGGAAGTTTTTTGTCCAATAATTAGAATCTCTGTCTTTTCAGAATTTAGTAGTAGGAAATTTCTAGTCATCCAATTTTTTATATCAGCTATGCATTCCGTTAATTTTGTGAATTGGTAAGTTTCGTTGGGTTTTGAAGAAACATACAGCTGAGTATCATCGGCATAACAGTGAAAGCTAACTCCATGTTTCCTAATGATATCTCCTAATTAGGGATGTAACGATTCACTCACAACCGGTTGAAAATCGATAAAAATGTGTGACGATTCAAGTCGGTTGAAATGTTAAACGAATCGCGATACACGATTTAAACAGCAGGGCGCGTTGAGAACCTCGCTTTACAGGCACAATAGCAGCGAGCACACACTGGCGCGAAACTAGCGAGTGTTTTCACTTCATTCATGGAACTTGATCTTGCGTGAGCCAAGCTCAACTTCCATAGGAATGAACTGAAAACGCTCGGTGAAACTGAAATCGCCGCACCAGTGTGTGCCATAGACTGGTGTGCACGCGCCATCAAACACATGGCGACGGCAAGCGTAGATGTTGACGTTGACTCATTCAAATCGGAGGTGTGGCGGCATTTTGACTTTCCGTAGACTAATAATAATCACCACCGTGAAAAGCACCAGTCACCTCCGTTTTCATGTAAAAGTCATTAATACGAGAGCCACGGAGATCACAAGGTGTTTCCGTGGCAGCAGGTGTTGTATTTATTTTACTATCTCTTTCTCTAAATGTGTTTTTTTTTTACTCTTACTAGTGTAATGATAAAAATTATAACAAAATTATAATCTTGCCTTTATTACAATGTAAAACCCCTGTCAATCTGGTACCAATTTTGTGCGAAGGTACCAGTGTCCAGCCTCTTGACCAAACAGACAGAAAGACTGAGTTGAAATAACCTTGAAGGGAATTTTTTAAATGTAGTTTTATTATTTGACAAATATATTTTAAATTAAAAAAAAATGTGCAGCATTTTGTCTGAGAAATAATAAAAGGGGCACTTTTGTTTAAAAAATCGTGAGAAAATCGTATCGTGAAACCAGTATCGTGAATCGTATCGCATCGTGAGATGAGTGAATCATAACATCCCTACTCCTAATGGTAGCATGTACAGAGTGAACAGCAACGGTCCTAGTACTGAGCCTTGTGGTACGCCATACTGAACTTGTGATCGATAAGACATCTCTTCATTTACTGCTACAAATTGATAACGGTCAGTTAAGTATGATTTAAACCATGCTAGTGCAATTCCACTAATGCCAACATAGTTTTCTAGTCTATTTAAAAGAATGTTGTGATCAATGGTGTCAAATGCAGCACTAAGATCGAGTAACACTAATAGAGAGATCCAACCACGATCGGATAATAAGAGCAAATCATTTGTGACTAGGCATGTGCCGGTATCAAATTTTCGTGCTGCGATTAATTGAATGAGCTTTTATCACGGTATACGGTATTATCACGATATTTTAATTGCTCAAGAGAAACAGATGGATTGCGGGTATCTAAAAAAACAACTTGCATCACAATGTGTGATTGTGATTTTCAAAACATGGTAACTAAACAGAATTTTATTAAGTTTAGTGACAACGTGTTACAATGTTTACATGGTATAATGACTGGTAGGTTACTGTTTGTATTATTCAAATAAATTATTGTTTTTGATTTTAATCTTAATTCAATATTGACTCATTTGGATAAATATTAGGTAGGCTACAGTCTGCATGTTCATTTTTCTCAAGAAAAAAATATATCTCACATAATGCTGTAAACAGAGAGAAATTAAATATAATGCGGTTTTAATTATAATAACAATTATGTAATGACAAGTAAACATATAATTAATATGTAATAAAGTGCACATATTTAGCAAAATGACAATTTTTCCTAGTCAACTAAAGTGCTGGTCATTAAATGGCTTTCCTGAGGTAAATGTAACGTTCTGTGACATAACTGTTCTCCTGCAGTTTTATTGACCTCTTTCCGTGAAAAACACTGATTGATCGACATTTTGTATGAGGCATAAACCTTAAGGTAAGTTGTACTGTATCTTTAAATAAAAAGTAACAGATGATCGGTTTACTTGAACTGAGGCGCAGCGATCTGTCACAATGGACAGAACCTTTTTTTTTTTTTCATATCAAAAGTAACCTGCTCTGTCTAGTCTGTCGGTGTCAGTGTCCTCTTTGCTCCGCGATTTTTCTCTGCGTGAGAGCGTGTGAAAAGTGTCAATTCCGTAAAGCGGCTTTCAGACAGAACGCGGAACGCGATTTGCTATTTTGCAAATAAAAATTCTGCGTCCTGTCTGAAAGGCGCTTGAGTCTCAAGTTGAATGCGTGAGAGTTGGCAGCCCTGCGGGGGGGTAAATCGTCGGCAGCGTTCCTCCTTCCGCCATGCTTCTACTCCATGTGATGATTGTTTACATTAGACTAGAGTGCGCTCTGCGCCGCGTGCACACAGTGCTTATAAATGTGAGGATTGTTTACATTAGACTAGAGTGCGCTCTGCGCCGCGTGCACACAGTGCTTATAAATGTGAGGATTGTTTATATTAGACTAGAGTGCGCTCTGCGCCGCGTGCACACAGTGCTTATACATGTGGGGATTGTTTACATCAGAGTGCGCACGTGTTTTGCGGAGCATATACGCAGTGTTTAAGCGGTTGATAGAAAATTAGCTAATGCGTGTTCTAAAAGTCTAAATTCAAATCTATTATTTTTCACGGTATTTTGAAGTGGCCGCGATAACAATATCGTGCATATTCATTACCGCGATTTATCGCATTACCGAATACCGGCACATGTCTATTTGTGACTAATGAGAGCAGTCTCAGTACTATGGTACGGTCTAAATCCGGACTGAAAATCCTTGCAGATATAATTTCTTTCTAGAAAGGAACATAGTTGTGAAGATACAGCTTTTTCTAATATCTTTGACAGAAAAGGCAGATTCGAGATCGGCCTGTAATTGACTAATTCTGTAGGATCAAGTTGTGGTTTTTTAACAAGTGGTGGTTTTTTAACAAGCGGTTTTATCATAGCCAGTTTAAAGGTTTTTGGTACGTATCCTAGAAACAAAGATGAATTAATGATATTAAGAAGAGGATATATGACCTCTGGAAACATCTCTTTCAGTAGCTTAGTCGGTATAGGATCTAACATACAAGTTGTCGATTTAGATGAATTAACGAGTTTGCAGAATTCTTCCTCTCCTATAGCAACAAATGAATCAAATTTTTCCTCAGGGTGACTACAATGCACTCCCTGATGCGATACTGTGGTAGACGGTTGCATGGTTATAATTTTGTCCCTGATATTATCAATCTTATAAGTGAAGTTCATAAAGTCATCACTGCTGTGTTGCTTGGACACTTCTGAGGTTGAAGCTTTCTTTTTCGTTAGTTTAGCCACTGTTTCAAATAAATACCTTGGATTTTGTTTATTTTCTTCTAATAGGGTTGAAAAATAAGCAGATCTAGCAGCTTTTAAAGCGTCTCTGTAAGCAATCGAGCTCTCTTTCCACGAAATCCGAAATACCTCTAGTTTAGTTTTCTTCCAGTTGCGCTCCATTTTTCTGACTGCTCTCTTAAGGGCCTGAGTGTGCTCGTTGTACCACGGCGTTGGACTATCTTCTTTAAGCGCAACGGAGCAACTGCGTCTAAAGTGCTTGAAAAGAGAGAGTTAAAAGTTTCTGTTGCAACATCAAGTTCTTCTAAGCTATTCGGGATGCTGAGATGATGAAACTGATTAGGAAGATTATTGATAAAGCAATCTTTAGTGGCAGAAGTTATAGGTCTAACATATTTATAACACGGAGTCGGCTTTGCAGCCTTGGCTAAATGTAATTTACATGAGACTAGATAATGATCTGAGATGTCATCGCTCTGCTGCAGAATTTCAACGGCATCAACATCTATTCCATGTGATAGTATTAGATCTAGAGTATGATTACGACAATGAGTAGGTCCTGACACGTGTTGTCTAACTCCAATTGAGTTTACAATGTCTTTAAATGCCAATCCCAATGCATCTTTTTCATTATCTACATGTATATTAAAATCACCAACAATTAGTACTTTCTATCAGAATTAGTATTGGCTGCAGATAAAGTCAGCAAATTCTTTGATAAAATCTTTATGGTGCCCTGGTGGCCTGTATACAGTAGCCAGCATAATTCTCAACTGTGATTTATCGTTTACACTATATATTTTTACATTAAGCACCAATACTTCAAAAGAAGTATATTTAAAACTAGATTTCTTAGTGGTTTTGAAAATATTACTATAAATTACAGCAACACCTCCCCCTTTGCCTTTCAGACGAGGTTCATGTTTATAACTGTAATCTTGTGGGGTTGACTCATTTAAAATAATGTAATCGTTTGGTTTTAGCCAGGTTTCTGTCAAACACAGCATATCAAGATTATAATCTGAAATCATATCATTAACTATGAGAGATTTTGAAGTAAGGGATCGAATTTTCAGCAACCCAAGCTTTATCATTTGCTCATCTGTATTATATCTGTTTTTTATTTGTTGAACAATTAAATTTTTAACCTGACGTTTTTTGGATTTCCAAATTCGGGGAACAGACACAGTCTTTATATGATGATATCTAGGTGAAAGAGGCTCTATGTGATGGGATTTATCTGACCTTGGTGACGTGAGGACCCTAGCAGACGGTCGGTTTAGCCAGTCTGTCTGCTTCCTGACCCGAGCCCCAGATTGTCATGTCTGGGGAGATGGATTGGAGGAAGGACCTGAACCATATCTAGGCACAGCCAGAATATTATGTACAACCAGATGAAAATGGTGACTGCCATTTAAAATGAGATTTAAAAATAAATAATAAATTAAACACCCAAGGTGATGCATAGCAACATGCTAAACCAATCAGAACACCTTGAAGGCCTCGAAAATCATTCAGTGCTGAAAATTGAAACCCTACCCAGAAAATGTGACACTAGAGAAGAAAGCCAAATAAATCAATGAAACATACAGACAGTCTTATTTTAGTGATACATTTTCTTTATACTTGCTGCCATTGGGATCCATCTTTTCCAAATACAGAGTATCATTTAATTTTTATACTGACGAAACCCAACTGTACCTCCCATTTAAACAAAATAATTCAAGTTCTTTAGAAATCCTTGCATGTTTTTTTCAGGAAGTGAAACTATGGCTTACACACAATTCTTTGGCTTTAAATGAGAATAAAACTGAAGTAGTACTGTTTGGACCAAGTCATTCTATGACTCTGGTAATCCAGACCTTGGCGACTTAAATTCTCATGTTACCCCATTTGCGAAAAACTTAGGTGTTCTGTTTGCTTCAAGTTTGATAAATTAATTCCATCATAAAATCACTATTCTTTCACCTGCGACGTCTTGCAAAAGATAAATCTTTTCTCTAAAAAACTTTGAAACAGTTATCCATGCGTTCATCACCGCACGCCTTGTTTACTGCAATTCACTTTATTATGGAGTTAACCAATCATCTATTGGGCGTCTTCAATAGGTTCAAAAAAATTCAGACACATCACTCCTATTTTAACTTCTCTACACTGGATGCCGGTAAAACTGAGAATTAAGTTTGTTTTTAGATCGTTACACGGCCTAGCACCAGGGTATTTATCTGATTTAATACATTCTCACAACCCTTCCAGGTCACTTAGGTCTAGCAACCTTGGATTGCTTTATGTGCGTAGATTAGGCTAAAACATCGTGGAGACCGAGCTTTTGCGATAGCATGCCCCAAACTCTGGAATAGCCTACCAGCATCGATCCGAATGGTGTCATCACTTGCCACTTTTAAATCAAAGCTTAAAACACATTTTCTTAAATATGGATCTTTAAATGTAGTATTCAGTTTTGAATCGTAATGTATTTAAAGTATAATTTAACTTTGTGTCTGTTATTTTATAGATTGTAACTTTGGTCAACCATGGGTTGTTTTTAAATGTGCTTTATAAATAAATAATGAAATGAATAAAAATTATATGATGAATGTGGGTTAATTGCAAACGCTCCATGTTCTGGCAGTTCAGAGACGGCAGACCTTGAGCTAGAGTGTGTAACGGGCACATGCAATTGGATGTGTCTGTGTGCACAGCATGGAAGTGTTTAGCCAGCTGTCTCACATACACACACGCACACTCCCTTTGACAGAAGCGTTAATGAGATTTGCGCTGCTCCGCAGAGGCCACGCCCCTTACGACGACTAGCAGGTCTTAGCACTAATACTGTGTTTTTGTTTACAATCATTTGAATAAGTCCTGAGCCATGACACAATCTCACGAATGCACACACACAACAAGCAGGAGCAGAGGGATTTCCACACTCTATCGGGAGGGAGCTTTAGATTACGCATTCACCTTCCCACGCCGCAATGAAGGAGTGGCGGTTGGCATAGTAATCTCTGACTGCATGTGGCACTAATGCATGTATTATGTGTATAAAGCTTTGCTCAGCTCCTCCTCAGCAATCTCTTAATCATAAACAACTACACCACCACAAAATTGCAATTCAAACACCCCATTCCAGAACCTTTTATTAACATCTCAAATATTTGGCATTTCAATTACCCTATTTCAGCCATCTACAGTAACATAATAAATCTCAATTTGAAGTCTATACTGACTCTAGAGGTGCTGACGTAGCATCTAAGTTGACGGGTGAAGCTCCGAAGAGCAGCAGAAGGGCCATCACCTCCTTCGTGTGCCAGTCTGCAGATTAAATCCATACTGGTGCTGGGATTCCTGCTGATTGGGCGGGGGTAGCTTTACCAGAGCTCGCCAGGGGCTGGCAAAGAGGCTATGTTTTAGAATGAGGTGGTCTCCAGAGTCCAGGCCTGCACACACCTACAGCACAGCACAGCACAGCACAACAAGGGATACAAACGGTTATTCGATTATCGATTAATTGTCGACAAAAATGTACTCGATTAAATTAAATTAATTGTCGGCTAATTGAACATTGCGAACGTGACACGAGATTCTCACGCGAGAGAGCCGACACAAACTTGAGGCGGCAAAAAAGAAACCAAACATGAGGCGGTTAAAACGGAGTGGAGTGCATCGGTATTGACTACCATCTATACAGTAGACGTGCCGGTATTCGGTAATGCGATAAATCGCGGTAATGAATATGCACGATATTGTTATCGCGGCCACTTCAAAATACCGTGAAAAATAATAGATTTGAATTTAGACTTTTAGAACACGCATTAGCTAATTTTCTATCAACCGCTTAAACACTGCGTATATGCTCCGCAAAACACGTGCGCACTCTGATGTAAACAATCCCCACATGTATAAGCACTGTGTGCATGCGGCGCAGAGCGCACTCTAGTCTAATGTAAACAATCATCACATGGACTAGAAGCATGGCGGAAGGAGGAACGCTGCCGACGATTTACCCCCCGCAGGGCTGCCAACTCTCACGCATTCAACTTGAGACTCAAGCGCCTTTCAGACAGGACGCAGAATACTCGCGGGGACGTTTTGTTGCTGCGTCGACCAAAGCACGCCGGGGTCAAAGTTAAAAATAGTTCAACTTTTTATTTGCAAAATAGCAAATCGCGTTCCGCGTTCTGTCTGAAAGCCGCTTTACGGAATTGACACTTTTCACACGCTCTCACGCAGAGAAAAATCGCGGAGCAAAGAGGACACTGACACCGACAGACTAGACAGAGCAGGTTACTTTTGATATGAAAAAAAAAAAAAGGTTCTGTCCATTGTGACAGATCGCTGCGCCTCAGTTCAAGTGAACCGATCATCTGTTACTTTTTATTTAAAGATACAGTACAACTTACCTTAAGGTTTATGCCTCATACAAAATGTCGATCAATCAGTGTTTTTCACGGAAAGAGGTCAATAAAACTGCAGGAGAACAGTTATGTCACAGAACGTTACATTTACCTCAGGAAAGCCATTTAATGACCAGCACTTTAGTTGACTAGAAAAAATGGTCATTTTGCTAAATATGTGCACTTTATTACATATTAATTATATGTTTACTTGTCATTACATAATTGTTATTATACTGAAAACAGCATTATATTTAATTTCTCTCTGTTTACAGCATTATGTGAGATATATTTTTTTCTTGAGAAAAATGAACATGCAGACTGTAGCCTACCTAATATTTATCCAAATGAGTCAATATTGAATTAAGATTAAAATCAAATACAAGAATTTATTTGAATAATACAAACAGTAACCTACCAGTCATTGTACCATGTAAACATTGTAACACGTTGTCACTTAAATTAATAAAATTCTGTTTAGTTACCATGTTTTGAAAATCACAATTACACATTGTGATGCAAGTTGTTTTTTTAGATACCCGCAATCCATCTGTTTCTCTTGAGCAATTAAAATATCGTGATAATACCGTATACCGTGATAAAAGCTCAATCAATTAATTGCAGCACGAAAATTTGATACCGGCACATGCCTACTATACAGTGTGCTAAAATCGAAAATCCAGCTATATTCTAACAATAACTTAGCAGAACCTGTCAACACTCCCGTTTTTCTAGCCCTATCTCCCGGACCCCTCCCAGTTTTAACATTTTTTCCGGGAAACTAGTCTAAATGTCTGTCACACGTTCTACCGTCCACATCGTTACTTAATAAACAAAATAAGATAAAAATTAGCATCAAACAGAAATTACCCGCATACATGGGGTGTTCGCATATACTGTAAAAGGGGTGTTCGAGGCACACGGCGCCCAGCTCTTAAAGGGGCCACACCTTATTTCCACTTGTTACAAGTTGTACATTTTACTCCCCCCCTCAGCCTATATTATAAGCGCTGCTGCTAATGTTTCAAGTTTTTTATATATTTATATACCCATATAGATTTTTATTTAAAATGTATTTTATGATGTTTCACATGCAACAGGTGAGCCAGTGCACAATTATTTTTTATGTATTTTAATTTTCTGTGCATAATTTATTTTGTTAAACTACATAAATGCCATAATCTGTAACTTATCCCAACTGTTACAATAAAAAAAAACAATTGAGCAATATAACATGCATTTTTATTCAGTATAGCAATATTTTGCTTTTTGTTAAATTGATACCGTGAGAAATTTACATTCTCAGGAAAATAGCCGCTTATCAGTTAATCGTTAATCGATCATCGATCGATAAGGTTGATCAACTAATGATTAATGAATTAATCGATAATTTGCATCCCTAAACACAACACAAAACCTACTGCTGTCACAATGAAACTACACAACCACACGCACAATATATTTCGTTTCACATTGTTTGAAACCCTGCTAAGCTGAATATATTATTTAAATATACTAACAATTGTTATTATTATTAATATTGAAATAATATAAAAAAGTAAAAAACTTGAAAAGCATTTTTGTTGTTTTATATTAATTTCAAACGTAGACAAATGCTGAACCTTACATGAATGGAGTGCTAGATTTCAGTCCTGAGGTGATTTTGAAGGTTAAGAAGGAGCATTATTTAGAGTAGATCAGCAACGAATACTTTCACAATTAACTTGCAAATCTGTTTAATTAGAATAAAATCCCAAAGCCAAAGAAGGTAAGATCTAATAACAAGATACAAGCAACAAAACCAAATACAGACAGCCTGGAGCAAGATGAGAGCACATTTTATCTCAAACGCACAGTCAACAGCAATATTTAGCTCCTATAGGAAGACCTGACCTATGAGCTCACACTGAGAGAGTTAAACTCTCGCTCCAGGAAAGCAATGACTCCTGAGCCAATGTTACCAAAAAAGCAAACCTTCCATCATAAATACTAGGGCTGGGTAAAAAAAAAAAAAAAAAAAAAAAAAAAATATATATATATATATATATATATATATATATATATATATATATATATATATATATATATATATATATATATATATATATATATATATATATATATTAGAGGTCGACCGATAGTGGATTTTACCGATACCGATATCTACGTTTGACCGTACATGCCGATAACCGATAATTCAACCGATATTTTTTTTAATGGATACTGGATTAAAAACAAACATGACACTCACAATAAAACAGTGTTGAACTGAAATGTGCTAAATTAAATAAATATATAAATATGAATATATTAAAACTCTATACAGAAAATAATTTAAACACTAAAATATTACAGGTTTCGTTAGCTATAACCTAGAAACATACATACATTTCATAGGTAACACTTTGCAAGTCCCATTTGTAAACAAGGATGTATTAGCTAGCTTTCATGAACTATATGCATTATGCAATATACATTTTTACTGTATGTATTAATATGAGCAATACAATTGTACCTTTATCATTCATGTTAGTTCATAGTACATTAACTAAGGTAATAACAAATCAAAGTAGAATTAAAACTCCATTTTAAATGCATTAGTAAATGTTGAAATTAACAAACTAACAATGAATAATACTTCTACAACTTGTATTAACCTTAGTTAATGCTAAAAAGGGAATCTTATTGTAAAGTGTTACCATTTCATATAATTACAAAGAGTCGTGCTTAAAGATGGCCATTAAAATGTAATAAAGACCTGTATTACGTACGTATGTAATATAGTCTCTCACTTTATTTGCTTCTATTTTAGAACACTTGATGATAATCTAATTAAAATAGCAAGATGTATTGTAGTGATTAAAAAGATCTTAAATCGAACGCGTTTCTGATTAGTTTACGTTTCTGTCGGCTGCATGAACATATCAATGTTGAGAAAGCAATCACGTCACTAGTTTTAAACATGCAATTTCGTCGGCTAATGAATGCATAAAAGTGACCAGCCGGATATAAAATAATGCAAATAGATGGTAACAATTGCGCCATAAAACATTTGGGTCAGGTCTGCGTGTGTTTTTGTCACAATTGTTTAAACCGCTTGAGGTATAATGTTACAGTCCTCACAGCCTCGATGGCAAACTACTGTTCTTTATCTGCTGATGCAGCATCTAGTCAACAAATGAATTACTTTATAATGATATGGCAATATGTACTTTAGTGTTCTGTATTCATACCGTTTCGCTGTCGGTGTTTTAAATGTGCGTCTGAAGTGTCAGCGCTCTCTGTGCTGCGTGTTCTCTCCGTGCTGCGCGCTGCCTCACGTGTTAAGTAAACAATTCAGCCAGTGATAGTTTGTTATTTGTCCTCTAGAGGCCGCTCTCGCTCTGTATAATGCCAGCAGTCTCTTCCCAGCGCTCTCGTGCTGTGTAATGACAGCGCGCACTTCTCAGCCGCTCCAGCAACGGACACAACCCGGAAAAACTATCGGTGTGGATTTTTGCCGATAACGATAGTTCCACCAATCAACTATCGGTGCCGATTAATCGGCAAAACCGATGAATCGGTCGACCTCTAATATATATATATATATATATATATATATATATATATATATATATATATATATATATATATATTATATTATATTATATTATATTATATATATATATATATATATATATATATATATAAATATATATATATATATCGATTTTAATCGATTCTCATTTTTACGAACAGATATCGATTATTAAATCCCAAGAATCGATTAGGCTAGTCACCCTGTTTTCAGAATATGAATGGAACATTGTAGCGAGCATCCCACCCAATAAATCGCAATAATCTTTGTGTTTTGTTATTATTGATATGAAACAAAGTCTGAGATTTCAAATTAAGTCAATTTTCTTACGAAATTCAAAAACATAAATACCGTTTTGGCGCTGTGGCGTGAGATCGCTCTGGCTCAGCTCAGCTCAAGAGAAGCAACAGCGCACATGATCTTCTCTTCCGCCTTAATACCAGTTACAGCGCGAAATAAACATGAATGAGCAACCGAAAGGGAGTTAAAAGATAGAGTACAACTTATCGAAATCCGTATCATGTCACATGGAATCGCTCAATCAGTGTTTCAACCGTGGAAAGACGTCAGTAAAACAGCTGGTAAACAAGGTAACGTCACATTTACCTCAGAAAAACCATAATCCAATGACCATAAACTTGTTAGTCAGCTAGAAAAATTAACTCTAGAGAGGAGCATTTTGCTAAATATATGCACCATATTACATATTCATTATAATTTTTAATGTTCTTCAATATTTAAAGGTGCAGTGTGTATTTTTTAGCGACATCTAGCGGTTGGGTTGCGAGTTGCACTAAGGGCTCAGCCCACTGCTCACCCCTCCCTTTCGAAGAAGCTACGGTGGCTAAAACGGGACAAACATATCGTCGTCTGAGACAGCAGAGAATAGCCAGAGTAAGCCAAGAGTGTGTAACGGTCACTGTTTCTGTACCACAGTCCATTATAAACCACATCATGGATAAAGTTTACAAAGCCATAGTCAGGTGAGGATCAAGGGTCTTAATATATAATATAATAGTAATCAGCTGATTGTCTCACAAACGCAACCAGCACATTTCTCCCCACATAGCAAACCCATAATACAGCGAGGGAGAAGAACCACATGAAACTATGCAACTATATATTTTTTCTAACAGGGTAGTAAAAGTTTAGCTGGAACTAAGTGAAACTAAGTGTAGTTTAGAGTGAAACTACGCAAAGCCTCTAGGTTGTACGTCACACGCATCACACACACGACCAGCGTCGGCCAATAGTGAGCCTACGTGTGACGTGCAACCTAGAAGCTTTGCGTAGTTTCACTACGTGAAATGTCAAGGCCCACAGAGAAGGAAATGAATAGTTGAATAAAGTCGTTATTTTTATTTATTTTTTGCGCACAAAAAGTATTCTCGTCGCTTGATAAACTTAAGATTGAGCCACTGTAGTCACTCTGACTATTTTAACAATGTCTTTCATAACTTTTGGGCCGGCCAGTTTAGATCCCTTAAGAAGGCTATGGAGGAGTGATCCAGCTCTCAGATTTAAGGCCATCCTTAAAATTATTCTTGTTTGCCGTAACCAGACCGACCATGTCAAATTAGGGCCGACCCAATTTTTTTTTCTTCCCCTTTTAGTCCGACCGACTTGCCGGTTGTAAACTTGCATTAAGACCGACCGATTTTTTTTTTTACTCTTCAAACAACTAATACAAATGCAATAAAATAATATTATAGTTAGTATTGTGGATATAAATTGCGTAGGCTACGTTCTTTCTTTTTTTAAATAAAAACCCGTGGCGTCATCTATGATGATTATGTTTACACCATTGGTTCACGCATGTCACACTATGGCCTGTGCGTTCGCTTCGTTTCATTCACTGTCAATGGTTCGCGCTTGGTGATGGCTGCGGCGCTGCTGCTTGTGAAATATGTCAGTATGAGCCTACATTGAGGCGCTCAGTCAGAACTGATGTCCTGCGCGTGTGTGGTAGATGCGCACATTTGTACTGTAACTTGATCTACCCCGCGGTCTCATAAAACGTTAAAAAATATAAACGTCTGGGAGAATGAGTAGAGCAGACATATAGATCTGAATAAGAGTGACGACGAAAAAAAGAGCTCTATTCGGTGCGGTTTTCTGTGCGCACACACCTAACCCGAAGCGTGCAGCCACATGACACATATAGCCTACAGCGCGCAAGTACTGAACTGAGCTCTCTTTCGTGTCTGAATGGAAAAAATAAACACAACATTATGTCTAAATGTCCGTTTTGGAGAGTATTCATGTAAACTGTCGGTTGTGAGTGTATCGGATGTGCATCAGTGCGATTGTATCCGCATGTGTGCGTAATAAATATAAATATAAGTGCGTAATAAACCTAATGCGGTCTGTGTCCTTAATATTCAAGCAACAAAAGAAAAAGAGAAAGCATTCACTGTTTGTTAATAGCTTTAATAAGGATTAATTATATTTCATACAAATAAATATGTCTGCTTGAAAGAATAAAGAATGATGTATGCAAGTTGTAAAGAATGATGTATGCAAATGCAAGTTATAAAGAATGCATATACCGGTATCATTCATTGAAAAGAAGACTGTGTTTTACTTTAAGAAAAGTGGTTTTATTTAATTTTAAGATATTTTTTAAGTCACAATAGTTAAATCTGTATTGCATATTCAAACTTAAAAATCATTCATATTAATAGGTTAATAGAGGTTTTTTTCCGGTATATGGGTTTGGACATTTAAGCGAAATTCTAAAATAATCCATTACACTTAAACTAAACCCATTATATTTTAGTCGACTAAAATCATATTGCATTTCGTCGACTAAAACTAGACTAAAACTAAAACAATTCAGATGACTAAAATATGACTAAAACTAAATGGCATTTTAGTCAAAAGACTAAGACTAAAACTAAATCAAAATTTGCTGTCAAAATTAACACTGGGATGCACGATACAATGTTCTACGCGATCATCAAATGAAAACAGGATGACTAATCGATTCTTGAGATTTAAGAATCGATATCGGTTCGTAAAAACGAGAATCGATTAATATCGAGAAATCGATATTTTTTATCCAGCCCTAATACAGGGTTTTTCCTGCATAGACAATTATGAGGCGGCCGCCTCCGTCAAATTTCGGGCCGCCTCCGCCTCTCGACAAAACTCAAGTCAGGGAATCACATGATTAGATACCTCTTTTCCACCGACACAGTTCCGCTGCGGGTTCACGGCCTGTGTCCATTCTCAAACCGTTCTGCGCATTTCGACGGCATCAGAAAAAGCATTTAAACTTGCTGGTCTCGAACGGAGCAAGGTAAATTTCTGTGAAACCGCACGAGCCGCTGCCCCTCCCCCTTTTCAACATCTCCTGTCAGTCATCACAACCACCACAGACGCACGCAAGTCAAGAAGCACCTTCCTTCCGCAGCATCGAAGTGCCTTCACTTGTCACAGCCAGGTACCGATAGTGTTTTTCTTAAGCTTTGGCTTTGTTGTGAAATTAAAACACTTAGTTACTTAAAATATATCCATGGAGCCAGCCTGACTTAGGCAATAGTCCAACATTTTTCTGGCGTTTTTATAAAATAAGCTATCAAAAGTAACTTAGCAGGCACGTAATTTACTACTGTTTTGTAATTTCATGGCTTACTAATTTACGTTGCATAGTAGTTTTTTTGGCGCTTTATTTACATTCAAGTGATATACAGGGCTTGAAAAAATAAAAATTTTCATAATAAACGTACAGTTCTGTAACTTTTTTTAAGTTCACTTTTCAAACTGTTTTCACTTGAGCAATAATCTGCCAAGTGTCGTCGTTGAAAAGAGACATTTTTCTATAAAATGAAAATTCGGAGGCTGAAATGTTCTGCTTCTGGTTGTACACTGTGTAGTTGATAATGCAATGTTTGAAAAATCTGAAATAGAGCCACATTTTTCTGGTTGTGTAAATGAAAGCAAATGCTTGTTGCTATTCAACTACACTGTTGTTAATATGGCCCCTATGAACTGTAAATAAAGTCAAATTATCTGATTATTAAAATACCTAAAAAAAAAAAACATGCTTGTAAAAAGTGTGGGGTTTTTTTCAGCCAGTTGAAGGCGTGGTACACTTTCATGTGTACACATGATCTGGATTTTTTTTACCACCTAATTTTGAGCCAGAAAACGTTCCATAATGACGTGCGGAGTGCACCAGATTAATGCATTTATCTTTAAAATGTGCAAATTTTTTCTATAGACCTACCTACCGACCTTTTTTTTTTTTCTTTTTTTTTTTGCCGTTACTGCAAACCAAAATATTTTTAAGGATGGCCTAATCAAAAATATATTAATTTGTGTTCCGAAGATGAACGAAAGTCTTGCGGGGTTGGAACAACATGAGGGTCAGTAATGACAGAATTTTCATTTTTGGGTGAACTAACCCTTTAAATGTTTACATTTCATTTAACTTTATACATTATTATAAAAATAAATAAGTGTAATTTAAGTGTTTGTATACAAATCAGTAAATTTGTAACTTCAATATTATAGTTGGCTAATGAAGCCTAGTAGGCTACAAGTGACTCCCATAGTTTACAGCATTAGTTAAGAGACTTGTTTTTCTTGAGAAAATTTGCCATGTATTGTACCTGATATCCAAATGTGTCTACAGAGCAGTGTGCTGTGTTTATTTTTAAAACAAACCCTCATAGGCTTCAATCTGCTAAGCATTCAATGCACAAACACAATGTGCTCTTGCATGAGTGACTCCATTATGTCTTTGTAACTATATATAGCAATTTTAAGAGGTTGTGCAACCGTATGACCAAGATAAACATCACCAGGAATCCTGACACAGTTTTCTTAATGCTTTATAATTCTTAATTTTTTTAATGAACAAGCAAATCTATTTAAAATGAATATATAAAATGTACAAGAAAAACCTAGACAGTCAGGAAAAACCCCAGAATAAATCAAATATAAAAAGTGGGCCGAAGAGAACAAATCTTACAATAGACAAACTCTTATGTTCTCTAGAAAAGATTTTTAAATAGTTCAAGTATCATTTCTGTATGGCCAGCAGCTGTGTATTGAGAAAAGCCTAAATATCTTGAAAAACACAGATTCCATTCATGTGTTCTATATGAAATCAGCCAAAGAGGAAAACGAGCTTGTCAATGCCTCCATTTCCCCTCCGCTTTTGTCCAATGAATCCAGAAGTAAGTAACGCATCAAGAAGCCCCCTGGTATTATATCAGTATTCACAAAAACTGTCCAGTATTTGCTGCCAGTCTAAAAGCACCGTTCACATTTATGCTAGATAATCTATGCAGGGTGGGAAGTTAACCACCTTTCTGCAGTTTTGTCATTTTTCTTTTTATCCCAACATTAAACTTCTAACAGAATATCGCTGAAAACATATTTCGAACTTCTTTTTACCTAGAAGCGAAGAAAGAAAAAGAACTTTGCAGTGAGTATATCAGGACCTTAACCCTCTAAATCAACAGCCAAACAGAGAGAAAATCTGTATTTCTCACGTTTTCGCCAGGATAACAAATAAGCTCCTGCAATCAATATCTTCATTAGGTTGTTCATTGAAAGCCAGGCTACAGCCTGTGCTGTGGAGGAGGGGTAAACAGCTTTACATATTCAACTTATTTTAATCTCTCCCTCATTACCTCATACCGATGATTAAAAGCTCTTATCTATCCAACTCATGCACGTTCGAAGGTTAATTACACCGTGTATGGGACCTCAGGACAGATTTATCCTCATACAACTGCAAGACAACTCAATAACCAGACCAAATAACAGTCCTTTTTCAGAATAAAACAGCATGTGGCATCAATGTATCTAAAACATTTCTCACAGTGGTTTAAAAGCTCTCTCGAGCCTATTACAATGATGTCCATCCTGATAGGACACAAAAGGATTGTTTATATCCATGCTTTGTCTGTAGTCATCTTCTCGTTGATTCCTCATGACAATGAACCAGTGATCTTTTCAACTGTCAAACTCCCTGATAAATCCAAACGGTCCTTTACTTTAGTCAAAAGTTGAATGAGGTACGAGCACTCAAAGATGGTCAATCACACATTCATAGATGTATTTTCAATGGTGTGCTATGGTCACAGCGCTGTGATTGAGAAGAGATCAGAGAACTTACAGCTCGTCACGTTGCCTCTGTGACAGCACCATGGTGGCGGTGGGGACAGGGCGGGGATGGGGTCAGGTGTAGAGTGTGCAGCAACTGCTGTCTCCTTGGCAGGAGATCAGAGAGAGGACGCCGGGTCCGGTTGCAGGGCGGTCAGCAGCTCACCCAAAACACTCTCCAGGAACACCACCTGTATTGACAGCCTGCAGGCATCTACCAACCAGACAGTCCTTGCATCTGTGAAGAGAAAAAAAAAAGATTTTCATTCACAATCAGTCATTCACAATAACAGGACCGAATCAGAATGCAATAAGTGCAGTCCAGATGCGCAGTGGTCAGGATTAAGGCAACAGTGGAAATACGCTACTGACCCTGTTCCTCTGACAGTAGCTTTGGGGGCTAACACACATTTCATATCAGGTGTTCCATCTGCTCTATTTCCCCCAGCACACATCTCATTCTAGCCTGCATTCAGTCCACCCTATCGGCTGCCATGTGGAGCGTTTTGTTATGGACTCCTGCTGCCCGACAGGAGCTCTGAACATGTGTAAAAGGGACCGCTGACCCAGATTTTAACATCAACCTACTTCTGCACTCCAGTGAGATGCACAGTTTGACAGCAACAAGAAGGCCTCTGAATTTCTCTCAGCTAAAAGAGAGATCACTGTGCACTGTAGTATGGATGGCAAAAGTACTGCTACTTTACACCAAGGCCTATTACAGTACTAAAGCTAAATGCACAGTACAAGCCTGAAGATCACAACAGCTGGTCATCCCCAGTCAACAGGGTTGGGTATAGAGCAGGGCTGTCACTTTACGTTCGAAAATCGATTGCACAATCGATCGGACCAACCAACACAAGTATCGAAAACGAAAATAGGGAATCGATTTTTATTTTTTTAATTTATTTTTTTTTTACCAAAAATGTGTTTTAGGTGGACAGATCAATACAGCACACAGAACATGTAGGATGTTGGAAAATAACAATGTCTTTTCTGTTAACCAAATGCTTTTTAATATTCGCTATTACTTCAATGCAAGTGAACAAGCGCGCTGTTATTTGTTGCGTAGTGACGTGTGTGTTCAAGTAAGCCAGAAATGCACAGATTCTGCGCTATACGCTGTGTTTAATATATCATGAGGACTCACGAGTTGCGTATTTGCGCTAAATCTGCGCAGATTTGCCTTACACGAACTTCCCCAGCAAAGAAAGTGAGTAAACATAGAAACACGTCAGATCGGCTCGTGATTTGACAGCGTTACCCGCCAAAGTTCATTTTTACCCGCATTTGGCGGATCGGAGGGTGTTAATTTCAATCCCTGAATGTTGCGCTCCGGTTTGTCATTGTGCAAGAAACTTCACGCCAATAAATCATCATAAATATTGCTGACTTGTGCGCGTCTCAAGCGCCCTCTTTACGTACGTAATGCCTGTTAGGTGTCCGTGGATTTGCCTATATTTGGTGATGAAAATGGAAACGTCTTTAAAAGGAAAAATCGATTTTACAATCGATTCAATGATCACTAACGACTCAAAAATCGAACAGGATTTTTTCACAAAAGTGACAGCCCTAGTATAGAGATGAAACGGTATGAAAATTTCATATCACGATTATCAATGTTATCACGGTTTTGTTCAAATGAGATGAAAATGTTCAAAGAGAACTGATATAGGCCTACACACTAAAAACTAGTGCTATAGCGGCGCGTCGATGATGTCGACGTCAAAATTACGGCGACGTCATATTTTTGCGTCGACACTTCTTTATGTATTTATTTTTTGCACCGTTCCCGGTGACACAGCTCGCCACACACACTTGGGAGACCGAAACATTGCAGAATGGAGGACGAAAACAAGAAGAGAATGTGCTTTCCATTAAATGAACCACACACAGTAAACAAAACCTTAACAAACAAAAAAAAACGTTGCAATTTAGACGCGCAAACTGCGTGCCGGTGCGATGAGACGTACATGCTCAGGCAGACTCGGCTTGAAGTCGGTCATCCTCGGACGCGGCGTCGCGCGTGCTGGTACAAAAAAAAGCCGTGCACACAGCCAAGCGAAATGGGGTCTTGCACACCCAACGCGCACGACCGCCCGGTGCCCACACCGCAATGCGGACGCGTCGAGTATAAACAAGGCTCATTGTCAGGGCGCGCTCTGATCGGTAAAGGGGCAGCGATTTCAGACCTCCGTTTAATTAAGGGGATCTCCAAGATTTCTCTTCTTGGGAGGGGGGTGCACAGACCTCTCCCGAATCATCTCCAGCACTCACCCTCCGAAGCACCACTAACTCCGCCTCCGTTTCCCTTGTAAGCTGATATTAGTATTTAAACATGCTCTATAATAAAAAATGTTTGTAAAAAATATTTTAATAAAACGGTTTTGGTGGTTATAGAGTTCTAATGATGGTGTTCAACTATATAGTTACTTATAGAGATGCACCGATTACAATTTTCTAGGCCGATCCCGATTCCGATTTTTCCTTGAGTTTGACCTGCCGATACCGATTTTAGCCGATTCCGATTTTATTTTTTCAAACCACTTTACAGCACACACAAATATTTATTTTCTATCTTTTCTTTAATAGAACATTTTGCATAGAACATTTTTTTAACAGATAATGGCTATAAAATAGAACTATATAAATGACTCCTCGTGTGGAAAATTCTCACACATCTAAAGTGCAGTGTTATGGAAGAACCATTTCCTTTTCACATCCAATATCCAATAAAAAAAAATTGATATATTTAGCAAACTAAACTTCTGTATGAAAACAGGTAATGGCAATAAAATAATATATAAATAACAAATAAAAATTCAATAAATATAGCCTTGCAGTATAAAGATATTTATCTCTCTCTCTCTCACACACACACACAGGCCTATTGCAATCACTTGTTGTATATCAATGGCAAGTTATATTTCTCAAGCAGTTCTTCTCTCATCTGACACATGCCCACCCTAGCTAAACAGGACAAGTGGAGCATGTGCAGGGAAACAATTAAATAATAATAAAAACAATTTTAAATGGGTAAATTTTCTAGAAATATTTTTGAGTCTTCATTTTCTTTCTGACATAGCCTAGCCTACTTCAGTTCTTGTTAAAACACACCAGACATGCAAATTCTTTGCATTTTGGGCACTTTTTGGATGAAATCATATTTATTTTGTCCATCAAAAGTGTGCTTTCACTTAAATTGAGCGCAGCAAAAATAGATTCGGCGCCGAAACCCACGCTTCACTGTTGCTCACGCGACGCTCCTGCTCGACGCTCACGCGCTGCTCCGGCTCCCGGTGTGAATGCACTCATTGATTAACATGCACGCCGAAAAAAAAAAAAAAACGCGCTGCACCTTGTGGTGTGAAACGGCCGTAATTCACGAGGTTTCCTACATGTGCGCGTTCCGTGTGCACGTGTGATGCTGATGTTGCGCGATGTTAATCATGCGGCGCCCGAGTGCATTTGACCGGCATAAAATCGGATTATGTCAGACTGACCGGCCGATTGGCCGATTCCGGTCACCAGCCGATCAATCGGTGCATCTCTAGTCACTTATGACGGTGACGGTTACTTATATACAATAGCAAGGAGATATTTTAATTGTTTATTAATGAACAAGTGTTTACTAATGGTGTGTCCAGTTCACTGTTCACACCGAACGTGAGCAAGTAGATTACATACAAAGTCAATGCAAAGACGCAAATAGATGCATCATACGCGACGCCCGGCGCGAATGACGCGAATTGGGCGACGCGTTTGCCGCGAACGTCTTCCGCGCAAGTTGAAAAATTTAAACTCGAGCGGAAGATTCAAGCGGCTAACTAGACGCGATAGCGCGTATTTGACGCTCTATTCGCATTCGGTGTGAACACACCATTACTCTCAAGTTTATTCTGTGCGCTTTGCCTTATCAGATTTACCGTGTTACCGGTCTTGGAAGCGATTATCTTGGCGAAAATATTGCATCGCGTGCTTCTGGCATCGAGTCTGGCACATAGTTACACTTTGGATAATTTCCACATATTTTCTATCTATCTGGGTTGGGATGCTTACACACACACACACACACGACGAGCCTCTCTGGGCAGCCGCGTAAACTAGTGTTTTTCCGCCACAGCCAATCATGCTGCATGATTGTTTCACTGACGTTGACGAGATTAACCACTTCGGTACCGAAATTTGGTACCGAAAAACAAGACATGTTTCGATACTCGGTAGTATCGAGGCAATTCGGTCGGTACCTAAAAAGTACCGAACTCGGTACCCAGCCCTATTTTTCAGAAATCCTCAATGACAAAATTCATGATTGGAAAAATAGTATGCAGGTGCATTTTATAATTTCTTAACTAATAATCTTCTAATGCATGTCATTTCAGGTCTACTTATGAGTATGAATTATCAAATGCATTGAAAGACAACAATATACAAGCACTGTAAAAGGTTTTTACTGACTGGTTTTTCTCCTGTATGATTTCACATGAGTCTCTTCAGACCTTACTGTACATTTATGAGCTTTCAGAACTTCTGATTGAGGCTGTGTGAGACCTCATAACTGAACTCCTTTCCACAAATTGAACATAGAAATAAAAACAGTATAAATAAAAATAAATAAATAACAGTTGTCTCTTAGTCATATTGAGTGCAAACAATAAGTGCAAGTGCAACCATCATCAAAGGACTGTAGCGCACAGACTCTTTAAAATTGTTGTGAAATTGCTGTTTTATTTTGCACCAGCAGTTATAGGGTTAATGCGGCGAGTTCAGGGCCGGGTGTGGGAGAAACGGGCGAGTGCGTTGGATCTTTCTATAGAGGGTCTATAGTCATGATGAACAAGACGGCAGCACACAGAATTCCTTAACCGAGCCCTAAACACTCAAAGACATTCCACACATAAATCTGACAGGCTCAGCACTGAGCCAGAAAGAGCCTGAGTAGAGACCATAAAAACAACAGCAGTTGAATGTAGGGTTGGGCGGTATTATGGTAATATTGTATACCGCGGGGTCTTAAAATAGCAACGGTATCAGTTTCAATACCGTCACTTATATATAATATATAAATATAATTTATTCAATGCCTAAAAATGCTTATATAGTTGTCATCAAGTGACAGTGTGGAGGAGAAAGAGAGAGAAGGGAGAGGCAGTAAATACTGACGAGGCAATTTGTAAATGTTGCAATAAAAAAAGGTGACCGCGAGAGATGGAAACACCTCTAACCTAATGTCGCATCTCTCCGAAACAACCACCCACTCACTGCTGCGAAGATGCATTTTGCCCCGAGTTAATTAAATAAGCGCATTAGTTTATATTTGTTAAAATATTATGTTGTTTTTTTTATGTTGATAATGAAAAGTGAACAGCACGAGTAAGATGGGATACATCGGGAGTCAGACATTGACCACTTAAGTATCATTTTGTAAAAGGCCTTTCTTTAAAGTGAATTCCGTTTTGTATAAATTGTATCTTAATTTTAATAATTTTTTTATCAACCATTATCATGACATGATCGTGCGCTGGCGCGCCGCGGTCACTTGCATTGAAATCTCATCATAAATTAACCGAAACTCAGTGTATGACCCACAGACATGACAGATAGGCCTATATCTAAATAAAGCTTGAAATTTCATTAAACGAAACAATTCAAAACGAAAAGAAATAGGCCACTCGCTGATTATTTAATCCATGATGTGCATTTCTCTCTATGCGCGTTCATACGGAGATGGCGATCATCAAATTCATTAAACGAAACTATTCAAAACGAAAAGAAATAGGCTAGCCTACTCTCTGATTATGTAATCCATGGTGTGCATTTCTCTCTATCGTTCACTATGGAGATGGCGATTCTTCAATTTCTTTAAACGAAACAATTCAATTCACTCAACATTACCGCAAGGGAAATTCCATTACCGCGACAGCCCTAGGACGCGTGTCACCGGATTTACAAATGCACTTCTTGCTTGTTGCTTGTTAATTTCATTTAAATTAATTAATAAAATGAATACTTTAATTAAAATAATTAAATATTATTAAGTGTCCCATTTTTGCTCATTTATAAATAGTATTACATCTACCACCCCCTCAGAACCTGGGTTAATAAATGATTTGGCGCCACCATATTATAACGGCCCACGTATTAAAAATAGTCGAGTCTAAATAGGGCTCCGGCTCATAATTAGAGGTCGGCCGATTCATCAGTTTTGCCGATTAATCGGCACCGATAGTTGATTGGTGGAACTATCGTTATCGGCAAAAATCCACACCGATAGTTTTTCCGGGTTGTGTCCGTTGCTGGAGCGGCTGAGAAGTGCGCGCTGTCATTACACAGCACGAGAGCGCTGGGAAGAGACTGCTGGCATTATACAGAGCGAGAGCGGCCTCTAGAGGACAAATAACAAACTATCACTGGCTGAGTTGTTTACGTTAACACGTGAGGCAGCGCGCAGCACGGAGAGAACACGCAGCACAGAGAGCGCTGACACTTCAGACGCACATTTAAAACACCGACAGCGAAACGGTATGAATACAGAACACTAAAGTACATATTGCCATATCATTATAAAGTAATTCATTTGTTGACTAGATGCTGCATCAGCAGATAAAGAACAGTAGTTTGCCATCGAGGCTGTGAGGACTGTAACATTATACCTCAAGCGGTTTAAACAATTGTGACAAAAACACACGCAGACCTGACCCAAATGTTTTATGGCGCAATTGTTACCATCTATTTGCATTATTTTATATCCGGCTGGTCACTTTTATGCATTCATTAGCCGACGAAATTGCATGTTTAAAACTAGTGACGTGATTGCTTTCTCAACATTGATATGTTCATGCAGCCGACAGAAACGTAAACTAATCAGAAACGCGTTCGATTTAAGATCTTTTTAATCACTACAATACATCTTGTTATTTTGATTGGATTATCATCAAGTGTTCTAAAATAGAAGCAAATAAAGTGAGAGACTATATTACATACGTACGTAATACAGGTCTTTATTACATTTTAATGGCCATCTTTAAGCACGACTCTTTGTAATTATATGAAATGGTAACACTTTACAATAAGATTCCCTTTTTAGCATTAACTAAGGTTAATACAAGTTGTAGAAGTATTATTCATTGTTAGTTTGTTAATTTCAACATTTACTAATGCATTTAAAATGGAGTTTTAATTCTTATTTGATCTGTTATTACCTTAGTTAATGTACTATGAACTAACATGAATGATAAAGGTACAATTGTATTGCTCATATAATACATGCAGTAAAAACGTATATTGCATAATGCATATAGTTCATGAAAGCTAGCTAATACATCCTTGTTTACAAATGGGACTTGCAAAGTGTTACCTATGAAATGTATGTATGTTTCTAGGTTATAGTAAACGAAACCTGTAATATGTTAGTGTTTAAATTATTTTCTGTATAGAGTTTTAATATATTCATATTTATATATTTATTTAATTTAGCACATTTCAGTTCAACACTGTTTTATTGTGAGTGTTATGTTTGTTTTTAATCCAGTATCCATTAACCCTCTGGGGTCCTTCATTTAACAGTCACACTCGGGACCTTCGGGTCCAAATGGGCCGAAAGGGCGGGATTCATATTTATTAAAAAAAAATCATACTTTTTTTTTTTTACTTGTTATTTATAATATTTTTTCTTTTCTTTTTTGGTGTTTTGAGATAATTTTATGATTTATAATTAATATTTATACAATAATTATGACCCATTTTTTCCCATTGAACATAATAGAAATTTTTTTTTTATATATATTTTTTAAAAAAAATTTATCAAAGCTGTATTACATTTTAGAGTGAAGCCTAGGCCTCATGAAAGCAATTTTTGAAAAAAATAGATGCCATCTAGTGGACACACTGAGCATTTTTATCACGCAATAGCACATTTTTACCACTAGTGGATTTACAGCTCTCTGTAGAAAGGCTTGGGGATTCTAGTGATTTTTGCAAATATATGCCAATTTTTTTTCAGGTTGTTGATTTTAAAATATAATAACAGATTCTCAAAGACTATTTTTGTCTTGTTTTTTGTTTGTTTGGTTGGTTTAAATGGTAATTTGAAGTGCCAGTTTTACTTTATAATACAGATTATTATAAATATATAATACAGTGAGTGTGTGTGTGTGTGTGTGTGTGTGTGTGTGTGTGTGTGTGTGTGTGTGTGTGTGTGTGTGTGTGTGTCTGTTTTGCACTCTTGATGTTTTAGAGATTCACCCCTTCACCGTTGAGTCATTTTTTCTGCATTCTGGCTGATTTGTATGCACAAAAAACTGTTTTCATATTTTTGACAATTTCCCATTCATTTCCAATGGGGGTCATTTAGACCCGAAGGTCCTGAGTGTGACTTTTTTTTTTTACAACCACTTAGAGTATTCAAATAGACTATTCTATTTGAATAGTCTGTGTTTTCATATTGAATAGTCTGTGTTTTCATATTTTTGCCATTTTCACATTCATTTCCTATGCGGGTCCATTTGGACCAGAAGGTCCTGAGTGTGACTATTTTTTTTTTACAACCACTTAGACTATTCAAATCCTGTCCCCAATTTTTTGGGTGTTCACATACCTAATACCATAAAAGTCACCAAGTTTCGTAACATTCCGATGAAGCTGTGATTTTTAAAAATTCAAAACAGATGTATATGTAATCTGAATTTATTAGTGTGTATGTGTATAAAAGTGTGTTTGTGTGTGTGTGTGTGTGTGTGGATGTGTCTGTTTTGCACTCTTGATGTTTTATAGATTCACCCCTTCACTGTTGTGTGCTTTTTTTCTGAATCGTGGCTGATTTGTAGATTGTACGCACAAAAGAACTCTGTATTTTCACATTTTTGCCAATTTCCCATTCATTTCCTATGCGGGTCCATTTGGACCCGAAGGTCCTGAGTGTGACTATTTTTTTTACACCCACTTAGACTATTCACATCCTGTCCCCAATTTTTTTGGGTGTTCATATACCAAATACCAACAAAGTCACCAAATTTCGGACCATTCCGAAAAAGCTGTGATTTTTAAAAAAAATTTATTTGAAATTTTCCGGACCATTTGGGCCGAACAACCCCAGAGGGTTAAAAAAAATATCGGTTGAATTATCGGTTATCGGCATGTACGGTCAAACGTAGATATCGGTATCGGTAAAATCCACTATCGGTCGACCTCTACATTTAATGCCGTCAGCCGGGATCAGACACAATGTGCACGGGTTGGCCTTGATTTTTGTTTTGATTTTTTTTTTGCCCGATCTACAGTTTCTGAACGGTGTAGGCACAAGCCAACAGTTTGGTGATGCTGTCTGAGCCTTATGTCATAATTTTTAATTAGTCACGGTAATACCGTATACCCCGGTAAAATAGGGAGGAGGTTTGACGGTATCAAAATGTGGATACCGCCCAAGCCTAGTTGAATGGCTTAAAGTGCTTTCAAACAAAATATTATTAACAAGAGTAAGAGAACAGACTTTATCACTATCAGCAATTGACCTGCTGAGCCAAATGTGTCTCTGTAAATTTGCCAGAACCCAAGCACCACTTGAACTATGAACAACTCAAGAGTCTCTGATATGCTGACTGCCTGTCATTAAAACGGATCAGATAATCACTGAAAAATACAGAGAAGCAGAAATCAAATACCCATATCATGACAGCCTCAACAGGCTTGCCAATCCCAGCAACGTTACATGTGATGCACAGTGCACGAGACATTTTTTCTCTTAACAGCAAGGACAGCTGGACAAGATGCCAGGAATGAGAATGATATGCAGAGCAAGAAGAGCTCTTTATCTTCCATCTACCACTTCTTCTTCCATCTAACTGTTAATTAAAATAGGACATGTAAAGTCATAGTAGCTTTTTCAGTCTTTGTCATGCAAAAGATTAACAGCAGGAGCGGGAATCCAATTCAAGCAGACCCAATTTACTAGAGGCACTACATTTATTGCTTCAACTACAATTTCATATGAGAAAGTGCTTTGAGACTTCTGCAGCACCGACTGTAATCTTTGAAAATTAGATTAAGGTCAGAGAAGCAGGTTCAGGCCACAAATAAACAGTACAAGTAGTTATAAGCCTATAAATTCTCAAACTCACAGGCCTTAGTCATACTTCGTACTAGGGATGCACCGATCCACATTTTTTCACTTCCGATCCGATCCCGATACCTGAATTTGGATATCGGCCGATACCGATACTTTTCCGATACCAGAGCTGTGTTTGCTTTAATATTATTATTATCATTATTGTTGATTTTATATGATGCTGAAATAAACTCCTCTCTACAGGCAAGTATGATATGTACGTATGTATGCATGTATGTCAAATATATATATATATATATATATATATATATATATATATATATATATATATATATATATATATATATATATTAAACAATAGATAAACAAAAGATAGACAATTAAGCAAAGATACACATTATACAGGCCTACACAGTGCTTTAATTTCAGGAAGGTCTACTAACATTATTCAGGTATGGTCTAAAAATAATTATAATAAAGTAATCAAAAGTAAAATAGTACTGCAAAGTTTATAATAGATAGATTTATGCTTATTAAAGCTAAAGTTATTCATTAAAGAGCTGTGAGTGATTTTCTCTTTGCCTTTTGTTGTTTGATTCTCAGTAATGGAGCAATCGTCAGCATGTTTATTAGACTGCTTCCCCTTTAAGAACGAGTGCACCATATTTTCTCCCAACTATTTCCATAACTACGTCCATTTTAGACAAACTGTTTAAGTGAATCTCCAAGCCGGTCATTTTGACATTTTTGTGTAGGCTACATTTGATCGTTTAGACGTGCATATGAAGCCCAAAGTATAATGTGCTTGTCTCGTTGCGGTCTGTTTCGGAGCGCGCGGCGCGGGAACAGCTTCTCTTGCGCAGATGTTTGTGCTTTTAATAGCTTTTTTTATTATTAAAAGCGTCCCGCAATTTAGCAACAGTAGAGGCTGCATTTTACAACAATCACCGATCATGCTGATGGGCTGTCATGTGCGCGCTGTGGCACCGCGTGAGAGATCTCTCTCTTTCTCTTCTGGACTGCGAATAGCAAACATGCATCACAGACAAATGGTTTAATTAATACGGCTTTGCAAACATTGCATTTTGCTGTCTTGCTCTGCTGTGGTGTTTCCAGTGTGAAGTATTTCCACCATAGGATTTCCACACAGCGAACATGTTGGCAGCTCAATGCTATCCTGCTAGCTGGCTGCAAACTGCGGAATGGATTTCCTGAGGGGGGGTCTCTGTGTCTCATTGAGCCGCACCTCCGTTCAGGATATCCATTCCACAGTTTGCAGCCAGCTAGCAGACTAGCCGGCGGGCCGCGGGAATCACTTTTGGAGTCGTTTCAGCAGACTACGTTAAAGCGCAGACATGGCTCATGGATATCGGATATCTCCGCAGGTTGGATCGGGAAAATCCGATACGTGAATTACGCTGGTATCGGTCCCGATACCGATACTGGATCGGATCGGCCCCATCCCTACTTCGTACCAAACTGAGCCATAACATATAATCCTGTCCATTTCAGCTTGTAGACTGAATCAAAATCAGGGACAAGATGCTATTGATCCATCCAACTGACCACCATCTTGAAATCTACATTTCACACATCAAACAGTGGAGCTTTTAGTTGCCATGGTGAATGCATTACCGATCCCCACTGGCACCGAAACGCATTATGGGCAGCTGCTTTTTTGCAGACGCACATCCAGTGAGCAAACCAAACCCACAGTAACAGTACTTCATGCCACGCCACCTCCATCCTAGTCATTACAAACTGCCTGTTGGGACTCCACAAACACACAATTATCCTGCGTTATTTCAGCCAAGGGCTTGGAGGGGTCTCTAGCAACCGTCTGTCTGTGTGCAGCCGAACCACTCAACTGAGGCAAAATAGTCCAGTAGTGATTATCCGTTACTGCTATAAAAAGACCAATGCAGAGCACTAACAAGAGCATGTTATTGAGAAAAAGAATGAAACAAAGAAATCTAGAATCTGTATTCTGGTTTATGCTGTTTGTTTATTAGTATAAAGAGATAATGAGAGATATTCAACAAGGACTTAGGCTAGACTAATATAGCACAAATGTTGCATGATAAAAAAAAGCGAAGTGTAATCTGTTTCCATCCTTTTCTGTGCATCTCAAACCCCCAAAACAGGCCTGCAAGTCTGTCGATTCAATAGATTATTTAGTTTAAGACAGATGGCAAAAGGAAACATCCCTCTTTCTGAAATTCTGCAAGCTGGCAAAGACAGACGGCCAAAAAAGATTGGACTTGTAATAATTTCTCACATTCCCTTAATAGAATTGCAGGATCACAAAACATTTCCACTAAGGGAATGTTGTGTAGCAGCACATCTGAATGGCACAGAGTTCAAAAGATGACCAGACGTGAGCTGAATATCACTAACTTGAGATCACAATGAAGCAGTACATTAAAACATTTTTGTATTATTAAGCAAGGATGCATTAAATAGATCAAAAGTGAGATAGTCAAGACATTTATCATGTCAAAAAATATATTTGTATTTCAAATAAACTCATAAACTCATAAACTTCTTTGATGAATAAACTTCATCAAAGAATCCTAAAAAAAACTATTAATAATAAAGAAATGTTTCTTGAGAACCAAATTAGCATATTGTGATTTTTGAAGGATCATGTGACACTGAGGACTGGAGTAATGATGCTGAAAATTCAGCTTTGACATCACAGGAATAAATTACTTTTTAATAACCAATATATTCAAATTTAAAGTAGTTATATAGTGCGATTAAAAATATAATCGTGATTACAATATTGACCAAAATAATCATGGTTATGTAACACGATTAGGAGTGGGTGATATGACCAAACGAGTAATTATAATGACTCATACTCGCATACGAGTAGCCTAAATTTTCCTCGATAGCGATTCATAACGGGTATATTTTGTTGGAAATAAGGTTGCTATGCTATCAAAATTTTAGATACCAGTGAAATTTCACAATTCTTGATACCAATTTCGGTATCACTGCAGAAACTAATACTAAGACTAATCAGTAAAAAAGTCCAATTGTTGAAGGAACAAACAGTAATACAGTAAAACCAAAGAAGAAAATTACTAATAAATATAACAGAAAAAAAGATAAGTTTAAGTTTGTCCTGTCAGTCTATCTAACATTATAGTATTCAGTTAAAAGCCTAATAGAGAAATCGAGTAATAAAAATAGACAACAAATAAAACACTGCAGTCTTTAGTACTGTATGAATGAAATAATCTCATTCTTATTAAAGTTTCTAAAGCTTTAATAGCTAAATCGAAACTACATTTTGATTAATCACACAGCGATTAATATTACGTTTTTACTGTATGTTTGATCAAATAAATGCAGTCTTGTTTTTGAAAGAACTCTTATTCTCACCATTAACAAGTCTAACCAAACCCAAACTTTTCAACAGTATTATATATATTATGCTGTTCAGTGAACTTAATCCAAGCTATAATATGATTCCAAGTTGCAACCATACATGACACCTGTCAAACAACTAGAGGAAGTGTACAGCAAACTTGGCACAATAGCTTAAACCATAACGATTAAAGTACATCCAAAGTACACACGGTACCACATTTATTCAAAGCATTCACACCTTGATAAGAAACATGAATACACCTGCCTCTTCAGCACGTTTAGGCTATGTCTGCTTGCAAGATATTGTTAGTTATGCAGTCGTTAAATTAGTGCATGTACGTTAACGTTATTGTTGCATACCGCGTTGGACTATAAATATGGCCAAATATACTGCAGGAGTGATAATCACATTCACATCACAACATTACAGACCATCGCAGAGTCCCAACGGAATGAGCAGTGTCGGGTCTGCATGCAAAGAATTAGCTGACCTACATTTGAGACCAGCTCGGCACAGGTACTGGTCCAAATCTTTACCTCACCCCTAATGACGGCATGTTTTATGACATAATAAATGTCAAACATCCCGTTTTTCATAACCTTGAAGTAATAGCACAAATATGTTGTCTAGGTTAAGCATCATATTATGTTTAAAGACAACCAAGGTGCTTGACAATTTGAAGCTCGTTTGAATACTAAACGTTTCTGTTTAGTAGTTACAATCATCTCTAACCCCAAATATGCTGTCTAGGTAGGAAGTTCACTAGGTTTTGAAACACAGCCCTCGTCACCCTTATTCTCAACCGGTATGCAAAAAACCCCGACAATATGAATGATGTAACTTATGTATTAACCAAACCGAGGTGGATACGGCAAGGTCAACCTTGAACTTAACGTTTATCGATGATAAAATAGAGATTTGTGTTGACACGGGCGTTAGCCAACTGTTGCTAGCTAACATGACATTGATGTAACGACGTGTTGATTCGCCGACAACATACACCTATAACGAGCCGCTAAAACTACAGACATGGGCCGGTCATTTCTTGTATTTAAAGCAATAAATACGGTTACACAATTCACACTGCTGGAGCTGTCGATATATTCACGACTAATTAAGAAAAAACAGAAGCTGAAGTATTCCTCCAACGGCCGCGTCCGCCATTTTGAGACACCGAGAAAAGGAGGCGCAAAAATGACATCAACAGCTTTTCTACCGGCGATTTTTTATCTAGCATAACCACAAAGGGAGACACAAATGGGACGTTCTTACCGTACAGAGTTGGCGCAGAATGTTACTCCTCAGAAGACGGTCGTAAAGGACGAAATGCGTGTTATTTTCGTGTTGAAAAGGGGGGGCTGAAGTCTCGGGGTCTGCCTCCTTGCAGCGCCGCATTCGACTCTACACAGCACGGGAGCGCGCATGGGCTGACTTCAGCAGGCGGAGGCGCGCACGCCCTTCAATCTCACGCCCTCCTTTCAAAAACTGTGGGCGTTACTTGAATAAATATTCAGCTCATCGCCTAGTATTGCAGATGACTACAAAAATGGACCGTGAAAAATGATTTCTTACATGAACCACATCAATGAACTTTAATCTGGGTACAATCAGACCGCGTGGCGTTTGTGAGAGTCAATTGTGTCAACGGGTCAATGTAACTTCCCAGCCATATGATGCAAATTATTTTATATTGATACATCTATTAGTAGTTGCAACCTAAATAAAGTTTATATTTAAATAAAAACTTTAGTTCCTCTAAAAGAAAATGTAGACAATTCTGAAAACAAAGTGTAAATGTCCTGTGTTTAGACATACACAATATTTCAATGAATATAATCACGTTGTTTTCTAGTTTCTTTATTCATTTTAATACAAAAGGATACTCAGACCAAAAATAATTAGATTGTTATTTAGAAGAACTGACATTAATGTACCACTCATTAAAGAAACCAAAACAGACACACAAAGGGCATGACAAATATTTCATGTCGAAAACAGGGAAATCAAAACAAAAAAAGAAAAGAATTCCATAGATATCCTGGGGTCTTTCTTTTATAAAAAAAAACAACAAAAAAACAAGGTGATCTGTTTGTTAGACACCAGATGACACTGAGCACTGTATATTGCTCTAAATCAATAAATCAAAACATTTGACGTTCTAGTTTATAATAGGATTATGCAGATTATTTTAGAGCAAATGTAAATGTCCTGCAGACTGAGTGTGGCAGGTGTCATAATTGTCATGAATCATTTGCTAACATAAGATATTTCAGTGAATAAAGCCTTAAAGTCTCTGACCTTTTTAAAAATTGTTCTATCAGTTATCTTCCAATCATTTAAAATTCCAAAACTTAACTTGTTTTCTTTGTTAGGCCTTCACACAGAAAAACATTGTGATTAAACTGTAATTTGAATATCAAGACATTCAAGACGGAAAATTAATGAAAATACCTGCCATTTTGTTTTTACATCTGGTGTAAATAAAACCCAGACCTTTCTAAAAAAAAAAAACACACTAAACATCTAAATTACATTAAATTGGTTTGTCACGCAAGCAGTTATTGAAATCTTGATCGGACATGTTGCTTTACATAACATGAACACGTCACAGATTTGGAGAACATTATAATGAAAATGACTTTGCGGCTACATTCAAAACGTTTTTAATCTACCGATTTGTTCTCTGTGAGATGTGCAACTATGGAAGCATGAAGATATTCAATTAAGATCATATTTAACAATCTTGACTGCAGATTGTTTACTTATTATTTTTATAAACCGCAGCCCAGGAAAAAACTGAGGTTAAGTACCTGGCTCAAGAACACACTAGACACAGGATTTTCTCATTAACCCTTCAGTTCAAAGGTCATACTTATTTGACACAGAACTTGAGATGCATCTGTTACCAACTCAGAGCTTTAACCACCACTAAGCTACCACCATCACATCACCAGAAAATTAGTCAAGTTTCTAATAAGTTTGGGTTGTTAATAACTATTTAACTCCACTTTCGATTCCAGCACTTGTTTTGTAGTTCATATTATAATGTAATACATCAAAAATGTAGTTTACGTCCATTATCAATGTAATATATTGACTGCAGCACACCCATGTGGCACCTAAGGGTACTGAAGTAGACATTCAATGACTTCTGTCCAACATCCAAGCTTTCGGATTACAAAAATCTACAGATGGCCAAGAAGTGATGAATTTACAATTTAAATAAAAATACAGTTGCCAGACCTTTTGACTTAAATAGGCACACATCTCACACACTATTAGATATTCTTGCTCATAAATATCATTTACCAGTAAAATCGTTTTTTTCCCACCAATTTTAAGAGACAAACCATTTTGTTAATTTTACTTTTTGTTTTATAGAGAAATACAACCAGGCTAGCAGTTTTCTTGCATCCATGTACATAATCCAAGGTGCACTTAGTTCCAGCATATTGCTTCATACACAGCAACAATTTTGACATTTGCAGGACACACACAAAGCATGTATACAAGCAAACACATCATCCTTGATCATCTTTTCTTTTTTTTTGGTAGGTTGTATCAAAGCAGCTTATCTTATTCCTCCTTTGGTGGTCCTATTTGAAAACCACGCAAAAATTCAGCACTGGAAAGTGCAATAAATACTGCTAGGGAGGAACACGAGACTCGCAAGTTCCTGAACGGTGTGCTAAATTATTCTGATATATTGATCTTCTCTCAAAAAACACATTTACAAGTAGCACATTTTCACCATCTTCGTCTTAGCAGGTTGCATGAGTCCATGCGTTATCAATGATGTATGTAAAAAAATATCATCACAATATTGTTCTGTTGCAGCAGCTTTGGAGGAATCCTCAGAATCCATTTCTGCACTAGCATGGAAAACAATAAAGAGACGTACATACATAAACACGCACACATACACACGTTTAAAGTGAAAAAGAGTTTCAACACAACAGTCTAATTCAAACTGGACATTTCAAATCAGTATTTCAATCAAAATGAATCAAGCACCTGTCTAACCCCCATGACAAAGCTTTATACAGCTTCCCAATGTATTTCTATAAAACATACATGGCTTAAATTAACGTTTACTTGAAAGATCTAATGGCTTCTCATGTACTTTTACAAAAAGATTCCTTGTTTTACAGACACCACCAATCTTAAATGATTGGATGAGAACACGCATCTGTAAAGTTGCATCGATCTGATTTTGTCTAAAGGCAGAAGCAATGGAGAGCACAGAAATAACGTACGGGACACAATACTACCATTCGGTCCTGAGACTAGACCTCTAAAGTGTACATTCTTAAGCCCATGATTCTCATATGTCTATCTCTGTTGAATTGTACGGTGAACGTCTCTCATCTGGTGCGCAGTGTAGAAATCACCTGAGTTTTCAAATAAGGATGTTTTTAGGATCTCTCTACACTCGTGGGTTGGTTTGGGACGGATTGTGGTTTATCCTGGGCTCAGATGAGAAGGTAAAAGATGGGGTTGATGGGTGGATAGATAAGGCTCTGGTATAAAATGTCAAGGTCTTCCTTGGTCACCTCCAGCCTCATCTCTGCAAACTCACAGAGGAAGGACTACATTCTCTCCTGCTTTCTCCTCTGGTAGACCTCGAGGGGTCATGTGGTTGAATTGCACGTGTAAAAACATCTGCTTTCATTCTCTTTACAGCTACAAACTACACTGTACACTTTATTTGTCACCTGTTCCTGGTCCTTCCTTCCCCATTATGCTCAAATTGAATTGGTTAGATTAGACAGCTCAGTTCTCAGGTCCACAGGTTCAAACAGATGGCTGCTGCATCGTGTCCTCCTCATATGGAGAGGGGGGGCTGTATGGTTGGGTTTGTTAATCATCCACTGGCAGCTTGTCATCCAGCTCTAACTGACTACCCTGCTGCTCCTCAATTTTTCCAGAATCCTGCATCAGCTGCCGTCTCTGCACCTCGGCCTTCAGATTTTCCAGGTCTTTTTGGCTGTGTGAAGAAATCAATGGCTTGAATTGAGATATATATATATATATATATATATGCGTGTGGGCCTGTCTGTGTGTGTGTGTGTGTATGGAACAGTAATATAGTGAAACATTATTACAATTAAAAAGGTTTCTATTTGAATATATTTGAAAATGTAATTTATTCCAGTAATGCAAAGCTGAATTTGACACTGAAGACTGGAGTAATGATGCTGAAATTTCAGTTTTGATCACAGGAATAAATTACATTTTATAATATATTAAAATAGAAAACAGTTATTTAAAATAGTAAAAATATTTCACAATATTTAATTTTTTTGGTATTTTTAATCCAATTAATACAGCCTTGGTGAGCATAAGAGACTTCTTTTTTTTTTTTAAATCATACAATCTCAAACTTTTGAATGGCATATATATATATATATATATATATATATATATATATTAGTATGCATATCTCACAAGGATAGTTATTACTTCTTGTGTTATGATTATATTGAAAAATCTTTTATATGCTTAAATGTTTAAAATGAAAAGAAAAAAAATTTGTCTGAAAACAAAATGTTTGGTTAAAGTTTATCTAAAGTTTTTGTAAAATAATGATATGCCTTTTCACTGGGTAAAAATGGACTACAATTATATAACAACATATTTAAAAGACTGACTTTAAACTGACGACTAAAACAAAGCGGTGTAAACTTTTACTCACCTGAGAGGAATAAAGATGATGCCATTGATGATATTAAGCTGTTCCAGAACACTGGCCATGTTTGGTGCCGTAAACTACAGAGAGAGAAAAATAAACCATCAACAAAGATCCTGAAAAGATGTAACAATGTTTAGCCATCGAGGCCCAGGACAGCTAAGGTGTGACTGACTTTGAGAGGCATTATGCTAGCGTTTGATCCATTCTTGTAGATCTCGTTCATGGTTCTCTGTAGAGCCACAGCCTGCTGTGTGAGGTACTTCAGGTACTCAGAGCTCTCCTTCGTCTTCTCATGACCTTCACCAACCTTAAACAAGTGTATTGTGTTGTCATTAACATTTATTATGATATTATCAGTGCACTACAACTTCATTATTAAAATCAGCCTTTTATTTGTATACCGTCATTAATTGTTTTAAATTGCAAAGGTTTGTACAACCAATTGTAAGATTAAAAGTGCAGTCAGATTTATTTTCACGAGCGAAATCAATAGGAATCTACAACATCAGGAATTTCACAGGGCAAAACATTTCCCCACATAGATTTCGCAACGGCTTCAATATGGTCACATGAATTTGGTGCATTGACCAACAGAAGGCTGATCTGATCTAATAGTGACTTCTGTGCGACTAGTGCTTCATATAATTGCTACACTGTAGATAATGGACAATGGACTTTCTTTGGCTGCAAAATTTTCTGGAATTTCACTAACATGACTGCACCTTAAATGTATCATTAAAATTACATCAGGTCCAATCTATATGGGAAGGCTATATGGGAAGGCAGGTCTGATATACTGTACATGTAAGGTTGAGTGTACCTGGTTCTTGTATATGGTATAACCCTCCTTCTCATGCTGCAGTGCAGAGCGAAACTCAGCTTTGCTCTCATAAACTCTGGCCACCAGGTGATGACTACAGAAGAACAGAGGATGAACGTTACTACACATTTTGACTGCATATGACACCAATGATTTGAACTAGGGCTGGGTTGACAATATTGATTAGTTTGATGAACCGATATCGATTCTTAAATCCTAAGAATTGATCTTTTAGTCGCTGCTGTTTTCGGTTGATGCGTGAACAAAACTTCACTGATCGTTATTTGTAGCGCACCTCCCATTCAATAATCGTAATAAGCCATTACATGATATGAAACAGTCTTAGCTTTCAAATTGTCAATTTTATCAGGAAATTCAAACAATAAATGCAGTTTTTGCGTTCTTTAATATGCCGTGACAGTTCAAGCGGCAAGTGGACCGATTATCTCTTCCGCTTTATAACTAGTTATAGCACGAAATAAACATGAATGAACACCAGAAGATATGTTAAAAGAAACAAAACTTACTGTAATGTATCATGTCTCATGTATTCGCTCAAACAGTGTTTCAACCGCAGAAAGACGTCAATAAAACAGCTTGTAAACTGTAACGCAACTACATTTACCTCAGAAAAGCCATTTAAAATGTCCATAACTCACTAATCAGCTTGAAAAATAGAGGAACATTTTGAAAAAAAATATGCACTATATTGCACATTCATTATATTTTTTACATAACCTTTAAGTGATGTCTCATTTATTGTATGTTTGAATAAATCTGTCATGAAAACAAGTTATGACAGCAACCATTTAAATGTTTATATTTGAATAACGAATTGAAGTAGAAACAATTATATCATTAAAAAGTTTCCATTTAAATGTCTGTTTTTATTTGAGGTGAACTCGGTTGTTAATTTTAACCTTTTATATTAATGTACCAACTGACAGAATTCCTTCAGTTGAGAGAATGTTTTACTTAAGAAACACTGACATGTATTGTGCCTGTAATGGCCCCGATGCAGCCACACATTAGTGAGCGGTAATGTTGCGCACGCACATACATACAAACACCCATTACTTAGATTTGCTTGGAATTTATCCTGTACATTCTTTCGTTTCATTCATTGTTTCAATGGTTTCTGTTCATATATTTATTTAGCAATAAGATTCAGACATTGTTTATTTCTCATTAAGATATTTATTTGAGGTGCAGTACATCATTAGCTGGTTGAAGTGCACACAATCTAGTTGGTGTTGTGCAGTACACCCATTTATTAATATTACTTTCTTTGAGTTTTAAGTTACCGCTGTGTTGCTGAGGAGGGGATGGCTGGAGCTTTCGGTTGGTGATCGATCGGCCAGTTCTGTTGGTGGTCCGTGCGAATTAAGGGCCGGCATACCGCTTCAACTGCTATTTTAGTTCCGCTTGCTGCTACCAACCAGCAGATTGAATGTTGGGGGGGGGGGGGGAGATGTTGTTTGTGTTGGTATTGTTTTTTTCAATTGCTTGTTCTTTTCTTTAGATTTATTATTTGTGTTAAGATATACACTTAATTATAGTGTAATTATGTAACTGGTCTTGTTATTGATTTGTGTTGTTGTATTGTGAAGTTTGTTGTTTTTGTCTTCCCTTATGTGTTAATATGGACTAGTCCGTTGGTATAAATGTGTCTCTGAGGTTTAACTTGTAGATCAGTTTAGTTTGTTCTAACATGTACTCAGTTGTTTGAGTTAAGTTTGTTTTGTTGTTTTATCTCTTTTATAGGCCTAAACTTTTGATTTGATTATTTGGACTTTGGTTTCCTTTTTTTTTTGTTGAATATTTTTGTATATGATTTTTGGATTCAGTAAAATATATGTTTTTTGGAAATATTTATATGGCCCTCATTCCTTGACTGCTTGGTCCCTCACAGTGCCTGACATAGCCAAACGAATCAATATTGAATATAATTGAGTTGCAATCAAATCAATTGCATTGTGAAATCTGTGTCAATACCCAGCTCTAATTTGAACTAGTGTGTAAACAGACATATGTACCTGAGGGCTACTTTCAGGGATCGTGTCCCATGATATTTTGAATTGATGGCCAGGGCGTTCTCCAGGAAACGCAGAGACAGGTCATACTCCATCACACCATGAAGCACCAGACCAATATTGCTCTGCGTCAAAGACAAAGGATCACAGTGAGACGTTGTAATTGTTCCACTTGCCTCAACTTAAGTGACCACAAGAATTCAATTTCCTCTCGTTGACAATTCAGGGTTTACTTCATCAACAAAAGAAGGTCAGAACATTCGGTTTAGTTCTTTGCAAATCAAAGGATGGCCAGAGGTTAAGTACTAAAGCATAATAAATGTTTTAGGCTTACATCAAGCAGGGCCATTTCAGGATGGTCCTCCCCACACACCACGAGCATGAGGTAGCGAGCACGGTACAGCAGCTTCAAGGCAGTGGACAGCTGGCCGTTGGCAAAGCAGTACAAAGCTAAGTGCATCTGTGGAGAACAAACATGAAACATTCTGAGATCACATAGACTGGTTTGAGGTTCAATTATTGTTTTAACTTGACTTTGTAGCAGAACATTTGTACATTTTCTGAAGAAAATCTGAGTGGTTGCCAGTATCAGATCTGAATATCTGCTAGTACGTTTCTAGGTGATTACCAAGCTGTTGCTTGGTGATTGCTATAGCAATACAAGTATTTTGTTAGTGCATTTTAGACGGTTGCCTAGATTCTTCAATGCTTGTCTACGCGATTTTCTTTCCAGTTTTATCATCTGTTTATCTTATCCCTTAGAAAAGTAACAGCGCACCACATGAGTTAAGCGAATAGGGTTTGTTTAAAGTAAGAGAAATAGAACGAACCTTAGCAACCACAACAAATAAAATATGTACAGAAAAATTATGTGAATACTTACATATTCTTGAATAGTGTTGGGGTGTTCAATACCCAGTGCTCTCTCACTCATCAGTACAGCCTTCTGCTGATTGCTCAGAGCCTTGAAAAGATGGGGAGGAAAAATCAGCATCACTAAATCCTAAAGAATTATCAATAGACTAGTCTTAACAAAACTCCTCATTCTTTTATTTTATTATTATATTATATTTTTTTATAATAATAGTTCACACTTTCAAATAATAATATTGAATTATTTAGCATTTATTTTAAAATAGAAATCTTTTATAACATTAGAAATGTCTTCAGTCACTTTTGATTAATGTAATGGATCCTTGCCGAACGAAAATAACAATTTCTGTCAATCTTACTAACCCCAAACTTTTGAACGGTAGTGTACATTCATCTACAAAATTAATCTCAAGAAATTAAACATGAGTATAAAATATAAAGGTGTGAATGTGTATTTAAATTGGCTCATTTATGTAGAAGAAATGTGAAATTATTTTAGAAGTTGGTGCCTTCTAGATTGAGAAAAGCCATAAAATGTATTTTTGGCTCATGTGGATGAAAGTCAACAACTCCCAGAATGCACTTGCTTCACTGCCCGCCACTCCCAAGCCACAGAGGACAGTATCGGAAGAAATTATACAACTAGGCTACTAGTTGACTCGAAATTGAAAAGACGCCGTTTAATAGTGAGATCCCACCCCACATGGGCAGGTTGAAAACATGTGGAACTAGCTCATACAACTGGCTGTAGTCTCTAGCCTCCGGCCAAAAAAGCCTCAGATGACACAAAATTAAGATTTTTCCATCATCGGAGGTTTTTTTCCAGACACACAATACAGAAATCTCTCGTCTCAGGGGGACATGAGAGAGGGAAGCACAGTCATTCGAAAATACTACTGGGTTTCTACTGATACAAAGCTTAATGCTAATCAGTGAAGTATCCCTTTAAATCATTTTATGACAAACTCATTCATTTGTATCCAAACATTTGAATGGTAACAGTTTGTAGGATGTACCTCAGGGTGATCACCCATGATGTAGTTGAGTCGGGCCAGAAGGCGCAGGCAGGCACAGATCTCCACATGCATGGCTCCATACACATTGTTGAAGAGGTTCAATGCCTCGTTGATGAGCTCACAGCCCTCCTTTAAGAAGCCTACGAAACGAGGACACATCAATCAGCATAACAAAACCATTGTATGTGTAGGTTCATTGATGAAGTGTCGGAAAGTACCTTGCTGAACCTTGGCCTGGCCGCTTTGGAAGAAATGGAAGGCATCTGAGGCTTTGGGGTTGACGTGCTTCACAACAGGGAAGATATTCAGGATGTCCTCCTCGGTGAAGGCTGGCTTGTGACGGCTGTCAAAGTTGTACTCCTTTATTAAGATCTGCAGGGGAAGCACAAAGGAAGGCCTTGTCACTGGAGCACCTCAGAGACACGTAGAAAGATCGATAACAGCACTACCTGAATGCCAGTCTTGATTGATATCTCCCTCAGCAGTGTGATCTTCTGCAAGTTGTACTTCTCCACTGCTTGGTCTACACTTTCACTGCGAAACAAAAGCACAACACCATTAAAGCCGTGACACACCAAACTAGTAACAACAACAAAAAAACTCGTGTGCGGTTTAACACACCGCAAAGACTACAGCCAACGGCCAACTACGTTCAGCTCATGCTTGAGAGGAAATAAATGTCTATCAGCAACTGCAGATATATATAATGCTTCAAAAAAGCAGCGCTTGCTTACCATTTGGAATATGAATCACTTTTTTCATTCCAGACGGTAATGTCATTACATTTTTGCAAGGAACTTCAGTGGGCCTTTAAGCTGAACAGACAATCAGAGTTTTCTCTCTCACCAACGAATGCTGATTCAACATTTTCAACATGCTCAATTGGCTAAAAAGCCACAGACAAAGTTCAACAAGTCCCAATGATGCAGAACACATAGCAAAAACTAAGCTGATTGTCAACCATGTCAGGCCGTTGTTGAGGGTCTATCAACCGTCAGCATGGTGTATCAGGGCCTTTAGTCTCCAGAATACTAGGTTAATAAAACCAGGGGTGCATATATACATATATATATATATATATATACTAGTATATAGTATAACTAGTTCTCACCATTGCAGATTAAAGTGATAGTAGCTTTGTGCCTCAGAGGTAATGTTCTTCCACAGCTCACTGGGTGTCAGGCTGGCCCAGGTCGTGTTGTCTCCTCCACCTGGGACACGGTTACGTCTCTTGCGGCTCTTTCTCCGGGACACCAGCTCATCTGCAGGAAGGTGAGCCACTGCATCTGGGAAAGAGCTTAAGAGGCAGTTCAGGAAGTGGCTCACCGCAGCGGATAAAGCAGAGAGCTCCACACCCTGCAAATCCCAAACATACAAGCATTAACACAAAGGTAAATGCTAATAAATAATAAACAGCTACAAAAAAAGTAAAGGTACAATGGTACTGCCATTGTTTTATTGAAAATGTATGACAATACCATAAATCAACAGTACCATTTAAATACCATGGTAAAGAGATATGGTAATCATTTATATCTATATATGAACACTTCAGTTCAAACAATTTTCTATTTCAAAGAAATGCTGTTCTTTCTTTGATACTTTTTTTTAAAGAATTTTAACATGTATAAAAAGTTTAAGTTTCCACAAAATATAATGCATCACAAACATTTTCAACTTTGATAATAAAAAAGTTTCTTGAGAATGATTTCTGAAGGATCATGTGACACTGATTCAGCTTTGAAAAAATAATAATAAATGGGATAAAAAAATAAAATATATTATAAATAAACCTTACCGAGCCCAAACTTTTGAATAGTAGTATGCATGTACAAAAAAAAAAGTAATATGTATGTACCATGATATTCCTGTCAATGTACCAAAGTAGTAACTTACCTGAAGATATGTTTTGAAGATATGCTTTGCACATCTGGTGATCAGCTCACTGATACCTATTCTCTGCATAAACAAACAATACAAATTAAATATATGGTCTTTATTATATATTACAAAAAAGTTAGAAACAAAAATATATTTTTGTAATATATTTAATTGACCCTTCGCTAAGCCCCGCCCTCTTTAGTTACTGTTGCTACGCCTGTCAAGCATTCGCGACTGCCACGTCTATTACAGTGTGAATGCACCGGTGTCAGACATTCCCAAGGAGATAATTAGTCATTTTTGGCGAACAGGTGAAATATCTGAGAGAGCAAGACAAAAGGGACTGCAGTATGCATTCGAGGGATATATCCACGACATAATATGCAACCGATTAGAGAATAATTTCATCAAAATTGAAGCTAAAGCCTATAACGTTAGGTTCCAGCGCAAGCAGCAACCGCCTCCTTAGCAGACCATTCACATGGGAAACGCACAAATGGAGGAACAGCTATGTCCATGCACAGCAGGGTAAGTGAAATGTGAAAATAATCTAATAATTACAAATCAAACAGCTTATTCATCAATCTAACACCGGGAGAGCCGCGATCGGATTGGGGTAAAGTTACTCAGGGGTAGGCCGTCGATTAACAAAATACTGAAATATATTTTAAAGTATGTCAGTGAGCCTCCGTCTTGCCATTAATCGTCTTATTTTACGTTCAAATATATGCATTATGAACAAAGAACCGCCATTATTTCCAAGCAATAGGGTTTTTTTTTTTGTTAATCCTGTCGACATTTAGTTGTGAATGGGTCTCCCACACTGCCTGATCCACGCCTGGCATTTCTCCCCTTTGGCTTTTAGGTTTCGGGAAGGGAAAAAATGCCACCGCACTGTCCAAACTTTTAGGATACCGGGTATCAGATTTGCACAACGCGTCGGGATGTTTCCCTCGCTCGAAAGCTTGACAGACCTCCCGCGCCTAGTTACGGTTGCTAAGCCACGATTGGCCAGTGGCGGTTTTCGGGCGTGGCTTAGCGAAGGGTCAATTATCAGGTGCACTTTATTTTACAGTACGTGCACTTGAGTGTACTAACAGTAGACTTATCTAAGAAAGTACCCAGGAATATAAGGTAACAACATTAAGGTGGTTAAGGTTATGTTTACAGGTGGGTTCAAGGTCAGTACCTAATTATTGTAGTAACTAATAAGTACATACTACCGTATGTACACACGGAACAGGACTGTAAAATAAAGTGCTACCAAATTATCCTTCACTTACATAGATGTGTTCAAGTTGTGCTTTTGCAGGCATGTTGTCCACAAACTCCAGCACAGTACCAAGATAACGTATATTAATGCCACGCTGATGAAGGGCTTCTATCATTGTTGCACCATCCATAGGCAAAGAGCTGTGATCTAAACAGTCTTTTACCTGCACACAAAGATAAAAACCATTAAAGTCAGCAGCCAAATTAATATATTCTAAAAACACTTTCAAAGGCTATGCCTTTGTACATGTTATCTAAAATAAGAATATTCAACTCTAATATTATTGTGTCAAGCTGCTATGTTGCTGGGAAACCGTAAACAGCGTATGATTTAGACTAGTGAATCATATCATTTGGGGTGAATGGTTTATTCAGAATATTGTTTGAATATTTATTGAAAAGTGGGTTATTTTATCATATTGCTATATAGCTGCAGTTTTATAATATTAATAAGCCACTTAAGGGAGTGCATTCGAATGACTTTACCACAGCCTGTCATAGATTATTCCTTTAATATACAGTTGTTTTTTTTTTGTTTTTTTGAGAAAGCAGGTGTTGATTAAATCACTAACAAAAGAAGGGATCTGGCAGGACACTAGGAAGGCTGCCGCCTCTTTGAGAAGCTGCTTCTGTTTCTGGATGTCCTCAGCACTGTCATCTGGGAAGCGGACTCCTGTAAGAGATGGATGAGGTCATGTGACCAACTTTGCCCATATTGTCAAAAAGCTTAATCACACACACAAAAAAATACACTATACCTGGAGAGAAGATATCTGGATTGAAGCGAATGTCGAAAGAAGTGTTGCTGATGGAGCCTACAGCTTTACAGGCGTTGAGGACCACCTCTCGGCTTTTAGGGTCTGTGTAAAGGCAAATGTTCCACAAAATGTCAAAATGAATTCGCCATGTAAAAACAAAACAAAAAAAAAAACACTAAAATAAGGTGTTTGGTTGAATCAGAGGTTTTCAAACTGGTGGTCTACAAAAGACTGATTAAATTTAAAGGGGTCATGAACGGCTATATTTTATTATTTTAAAATATTTCCTGAAGTGTAATTATTAGTATGATTTTTACATAAAAAATTGTCATAATTTACAATTAATTCAATTTTTTACTCTGATTTTAGCCCACCGATTTGAACGCTTTGTTGGCCTGTCTGCTGTGAGACTCCAGTGTAAACGCTCACTTTTGTGATTGGCTAACATCTTTGTATTTTAAATAAGTATTACATGTGGAACTTGTACTACATTTTTACTATTACAGCTGTCAAAATAAACTAACCGTGAAAAGTGTTGATAGCATTATATTTAGATCTACTCACATCGAATGAAAAGTTGCAGCAATGAGCATTATAGCCGATGTCAAAAATTAGTCTGAACTTGGTTTCAATAAATGCTGTTTTTGGACTAACGAGTAAGTTTTGAGTTCTGAAACTTGCAGGATGTTTTGATAGCACAAATGATCTCTTACATGTCAAAAGATCAAGGAAAATTTGATTTCTCAATTCATGACCTCTTTAAAATTATCTAAGTATAATACATGGAAATGAACACAAATATTAAAATATATTTGAAATAATAAATTTGAAATTAAAATTAAAACATTATATACATTATATATAAAATTAAAACATCTATATAAAAGTTTGAAAAACCCTAGTTTCAATTATTAGCATAATTAACAACGGGGTTATAAAACCAATAACACCACACGTTAATCCAACACACAATGAACTAATTTGGTTTTAATTGGAAAAATCTCAGGTTTTCTAATCACCACAGAGAAAGATTAGAAGGGAGAGTGTTGTCAGGTGGAAGACATGGGGATAATAAACTGAATTCCCAACACAGTGGAGCCAGATTACTATATAGCCAATCTAGGAGATCCTCGTCTCCGTTAATGAGTCTGAGAGAACATGAGCACACAGCAAGAGGAGAGATGCACTGAATAAACACAGATAGCAAAAGAAAAAGAATACAGCAAGGCATCTAATGAGTTGATGACAGAACTCAGATGAAGCTAATATAAGAAAAGGTGGGGGGGCTTGCTCCAGCTCTTGCTCTTGTTCCCTCTCATGCTCTTTTCGGTCGCTCACAGGACGTACCAATACCTGATCCCTCTTCTGCTGCTAAGGACTCGGCCAGCTCTTTAGCGTGGGCAAGTCCAGGAATTATTTCATCAGCTTCCTTACCCTCCAAGAGACTATCACACCCTCCATTCTGCCTCTCTGGAGATGCAGGCTCATGAGTACCGTTGGTGTTTGCCATAGGAACTTGGGCTGCCTGGTTCTCAGGAGCAGAGTTTTCGGACACAGTCGTTGCCTCCGAGTCATCAGGGGTCAGAGTGGATTCAGAGGAAGTTGGAGAGGTTGGCTTGTCGTCAGGAACCTTTTCAGATGCTTCAAGAGCCTGCGGCTTGCTTTCAGACTCCACATCTGCAGTGCTCGTGTCATGCAGGGCTGCGGCCTTGTCTTTGTTTGCTTTCTGCTGCATCAGCTGGAGCGCGGCCATCTTCATGAAGAGGAGATATCTGAAGTCACAAGAGAATGACATGTTTACACCCACTGACAAACTAGCCTTCAGGACATTCAAAAAATTGCAATTAATGTAATTAATAAAATCTCTATTCTACACACATTTTCTATGGATTATTTATTTTTTACTTTTTAAATTTTTTTTATAAGTTATATTTTTATTAATAGTATTAGTAACTATTACAAAAATCACTAACTAAACTAAAATATATGTAAATATTTACTTTATGTAATTATTTACACAGTTTACTTTCTATTTTTTGAAAGTTACTAAGAATAAAAAATTATATTAACAATAATAATAATAATATCATTATTATTTTACCTTTAACTATTAACAAAAATTTAAATTAAAATATATGTAAATTAGATAATTATAAAATTAAATGCGCAAATTATTTATATATATATATATATATATATATATATATATATATATATATATATATACACACATACATACACACACATAAATTACTAATATAAGTTACTAATAATATTAATAACAATAATAATTAGTAGTAGTAAATAGTACAAAGTTAAAAGGTAAAATGGGTTAAAAAAATGGGTTTACCTTTTACTTTTAATTTTATACTAGTTTCGAATAGTGCTGCCGCGATTAGTCGACTTAGTCGACGTAATCGACCATGCAAATTAGTCGACGGCAATTTTTTTAGTCGACGTGTCGTTTTACTATTGACCGCTATTTATTTTTGGTCTCCCGTCACAAACAGCTCACTGTAATTCACCCCCACACACCAGTCTGTGTGCCGTGCGCGCCCTGCTGGTTTATCTGCTATCATTTTCCTTCACGTTCCCGCCCACCTTCACTGCTTTGATATGAAAAATTGCGGAGGCAGGTGACGGAGCTTTCACAGTGGGCTCGTTTGCTGCGGTCCGAGTCCGAGCGCGATTGTTCCCGGCGCCCTCCGCAGCGTTGGTCTGGTTTCACACTCAATTCTTTCGAACCCTGTTGAGTTTGCGTGCATCTTATGCCATCGCAAACGTGCACGGCGCATGATAGAAAACAGAACGCGGGTCAATAGTATATTGTGTTTTTCAAACGGACTCTTTTGAGGAGACAGTGGATTTCCAAATGTGTTGCCCTGATTGCACGCGCAATGCGCGAATACACTGCAGACTCAACTCTCGGGTATCCAAGGTAAATCATCAACACTATCATCCCTTACATGTGTTTTATTTAACTAAATGCATCATAATCAGCTAAAACGCATGGGCAGGTTACTTAACTTCCTGAACAAGCGCTCCCTAGTCCGTGTTGCTTTCACATTCACGCGAACCGCGGCACGGGCCCGCCATGCACGCAAGTGTAAACGCGAGCTACATAACTGCGTGCCTGGCTGCTTTCAGCGCGACTCATAGTGGGCTAGTCCAGACTCTTTCAATTCAATCCCAATTTATTCGTATAGCGCTTTTCACAGAAAATGCATTGCATCTACTTTACTATTCAGAGTGATGTTATCAGTTATGCTTTTCAGAAATGTACATAAATTAAGCATTATTAGCTTACTGTACATTTTTTAAGGCAGAACAAAGAGCTAATTTAAGTAATACATACATGTTTGTTATTAGAGGATTAGATTAGGACTCTGACTAATATGGTATAGCCTAATGGAAATGCAGATACTTAATGCTTAGATTGTTAATACATAATGTTTTTGAACAGGTGACATTTTATGTTTTGGCCCTTCAGTTGAGTTCAAAATAAAATGGACACAACGAAATAAACACTTGATTTTTTTTTAATTAGTCGTTTAGATTAGTCGACTAATCGAAAAATTAGTCGAAAGATTAGTCGTTAGAAAATTAGTCGTTAGTGGCAGCACTAGGTTCGAATAATAATTCGTATTATTATTGTTAATAATATTATTATTAACTTATCTAACTATGAATATAATAAATAATTACATCCGATTTTTTAAATAAATAATTTATCGATTTTTCCTTTTTAATTTTACACTAGTAGTTACTTATAATATATTTTTAATAATAAAAATATTTATCATGATGATGATTATTATTATAAAATATATAAAGATATATATCATGATTAACAACAAAGTATGTGGCTTCATTCTTATGAGATAATTTTACGGTGACTTTTTGGAACCTGAAAGTGGTACACAAACCATACTTTCTAGGGGTGTAACGGTACATGTATTCGTATTGAACCGTTTCGGTTCGAGGCTTCCGGTTCGGTACGCATACAAACCGAACGATTCCTTGGACCATTTTTCCTGCCGACAAAATTCGCGCTGGCGCTACCACCACAACGTTGCGCAACATCAAATGGCAAGCGTAATGAAAGCGGAACGAAACTGCGCTACTCATTATATTGTGCTTCACGGATCGTTTATCCGCTCGGACCAGCAACATCTGTGCAGCGCGAGCCGATCTCGATCAAGCGACACTGTTACAACACAGCGCTAAGAGATCCAGTGAAGAAAACATTTGAATTCGCCACTGAAGTAATGACATCGCTGCGAGATCTAGTGAGAAGCATTCACATTTCTCCGTTATTAACCGTAGATCTCTATTACTAGATCAAACAGCGCTGACGTGGAAACCAGGAGAAACATTGTGCCGTGAATGAACTAGTAATACTTTACGTCCACAGACCAGCAACATTCACCATGGATTTAATATAGTAACACTCACTGTAACCAGTTTGGCTGGAATAGTGAAATGCTTTCAACTACTTCACACATCTTTTTCCAGCACTTCAAAACTCAAATAATAAATAAATATATATTTAATTGCTATTTTTAATGTGATGACCAAAACATTATTTGTTCGTCCTTCAAAGATAACCCCCATTTATAAACCTGAAAGTTTCAAGATGTAGGAAAACTCAGTTATTTAAAAAAAAAAATTCTTTTAACAAATAGGACATTTCTCTGGCATTTCTTTCTTTTTGCTGTATCGAAAACGTACCGAACCGTGACTTTAAAACCGAGGTACGTACCGAACCGTGATTTTTGTGTACCGTTACACCCCTAATACTTTCATTACACAACAAATGGGAGAGCAACTTTACTCCGATTTGAATGAGCATGTTGATCAAGTAGCAGGAACACACCTGTGCTCTACAAAGGCCTCAATGAGCTCCTGGCGCAAGCAAGCCAGGCGATGGCGATGTAGCCGGGGGAAACCCAGCTTCTGGCTCTCGGCCGTGAGCTCTTCTCCTTCCACTGGCAGGAAGTTGAGGTCAGGAGGGAAGGTACGCAAAAGGTCCAGGATATAATGGCGCCCATCGTTCCCAATGATACCCTTACACTCCACAGAGGAGCAAAGCTCCACAGAGGCGTCTTTCTCGTTGAGCACATCGTGCCGCTGCACCTTCAGGGGGCGGCTGGTCTTCTCCAAAAACTCCAGATACTTGGGATGGGACACTACGGTCTTGCCGAAGTCAATGGAGCCATAGATGACACTCTGCTCTTGCTCCCGTTCCAAGATGCCAGGAATGATGGACTGAGCGGTTACACGATAACCTCTGTAGTCCACCACCACCGTGCCCAGGGTGTAGAGCCCCTCCACGTCCACAGCACTGTATGCCCTCACCCCGTTCAAGTCGTTGGTGGGGGCGGTGTGGGCGGCAGCGTCCCCGCCCAGCTCCCTGTAGTGGTCACGTACGTCAAAGCCCAAGCTGAAGAAAATGTTGTTCCAGATGAACATCTGCATACGCGTCTCCTCTCCAGGATTGATCGCCATGACATTACCATCGATCACTGCCATCGCACCACGCGTCGCCGCAGCGGCAAAGTCACTATGAACCTGAGAAACAGAAGTGCGTTGGTGAGCAGAATAATTTATCAAGTGAAAACGTACTTGTTCTGAAACTAGTGCTGGTATGTTCACCTTGAATATGGCTCGTTCTCTCAGCAGACGCTCAGGGAGGTTCTTACGAGAAAGTTCTCTGGTTGTCTGGAGCTCCTCGTTCCAGTCTCTAGTCTATCATAGAGAACAAGAACATTTTTAATAGCCCTATAAATTAAATCTACTCAAAATTAAAGCTTTGTGGGACATACTTGGCCAGGTATGTGCTCTTCATAACCCAGACGGGAGGTGTAGGCATCCTCAGCTCTCACACAGTCCATGGCATGGTCAATCTGTGGTGCAGTCCAGCTGTACACTTGGAAGGGAGTAGCTATTCTCTCAAACGGATGTCTTTGTACCCTATTATCAATAACATGACATAACAACATAAATGAAGATGGGGGGAGAAAAAAAATGCCTCTAAAACTGTGACACAAATAAACATTTAGACCAGATGTTCTCAACTAGGGGGCCTTAGCAAACAATCAAAGGGGGCCACGGAATGACATCAATGTATTTAAATTAATAAATTATTAATATATTATGATTAATTCATTTAAATATCTTTCTGTTTCTGTAAATAAAAAAGTTTGAAAACGAGCAGCTGTGTCAACTACACCAGATTTCCCTGAATGGAGGATTTCTGATTTTGTGACCACATATGACCTGCGACTTCATAGCGTTGATTATGCAATGACTTGCGATATCATAGCATTACTGTATGTTGATAATGCACAGTAAAGTAAGCTGGCATACTGCTGCTCCCAAGTTTCCTTTGTCACACTCCTGAGTAGGATGTTAATACTAAGTGCAAACGTGGCCTAGCTGAGATAAAATGGTTCATGATTCTTTAAACAGGCTAGAGCCGGTTTACACAAAAGGAGTTCTTTATCAGTTTAATCCAAATATAAGTGAAAGATCAACTAAATTGGTATTAATAATGCATTACCTCCTCTTTTGCAGAGCAGTGAAGTTCTTCTTGAAGGTGGGGCTAATCTGACTCAGCAGTTCCACTAGAGAGTGGCTGAGGAAGCTGGGGTTGGCTGGCTTGGGGTTGAAGATATAAGTTGTGGACCTGCGACAAATCACCAATAATATTACAATTCTACACTATTTTGTCTAAATAAAGTAAATAAACACTAAAATCAATCATTTTACATGCTACAAATGAATATAGGCATCACATTATTATAACGTAACAGAAAATGATTGAAACAATGCAGGCTGAAGGCTTCGACAAAAGCATATAATATTGGTTAACAACCTCGTAGCTCAAAGTAGGCCCAGTTTTAAAGGTTTATTTATAAGTTATCATTGAAGGCAAGGTAGGCGATTTGTTCTAGAAAAGAATGTTGTTATGCTGGTTGAAAGTCTTTTCACTAAGTTGAGCGGTCTAAATGTATTCACATGTATATACACTCACCTAAAGGATTATTAGGAACACCATACTAATACTGTGTTTGACCCCTTTCGCCTTCAGAACTGCCTTAATTCTACGTGGCATTGATTCAACAAGGTGCTGAAAGCATTCTTTAGAAATGTTGGCCCATATTGATAGGATAGCATCTTGCAGTTGATGGAGATTTGTGGGATGCACATCCAGGGCACGAAGCTCCCGTTCCACCACATCCCAAAGATGCTCTATTGGGTTGAGATCTGGTGACTGTGGGGGCCATTTTAGTACAGTGAACTCATTGCCATGTTCAAGAAACCAATTTGAAATGATTCGAGCTTTGTGACATGGTGCATTATCCTGCTGGAAGTAGCCATCAGAGGATGGGTACATGTTGGCCATAAAGGGATGGACATGGTCAGAAATAATGCTCAGGTAGGCCGTGGCATTTAAACGATGCCCAATTGGCACTGAGGGGCCTAAAGTGTGCCAAGAAAACATCCCCCACACCATTACACCACCACCAGCCTGCACAGTGGTAACAAGGCATGATGGATCCATGTTCTCATTCTGTTTACGCCAAATTCTGACTCTACCATCTGAATGTCTCAACAGAAATCGAGACTCATCAGACCAGGCAACATTTTTCCAGTCTTCAACTGTCCAATTTTGGTGAGCTCTAGCAAATTGTAGCCTCTTTTTCCTATTTGTAGTGGAGATGAGTGGTACCCGGTGGGGTCTTCTGCAGTTGTAGCCCATCCGCCTCAAGGTTGTGCGTGTTGTGGCTTCACAAATGCTTTGCTGCATACCTCGGTTGTAAGAGTGGTTATTTCAGTCAAAGTTGCTCTTCTATCAGCTTGAATCAGTCGGCCCATTCTCCTCTGACCTCTAGCATCAAAAAGGCATTTTCGCCCACAGGACTGCCGCATACTGGATGTTTTTTTTCTTTTCACACCATTCTTTGTAAATCCTAGAAATGTTTGCGCGTGAAAATCCCAGTAACTGAGCAGATTGTGAAATACTCAGACCGGCCCGTCTGGCACCAACAACCATGCCACGCTCAAAATTGCTTAAATCACCTTTCTTTCCCATTCTGACATTCAGTTTGGAGTTCAGGAGATTGTCTTGACCAGGACCACACCCCTAAATGCATTGAAGCAACTGCCATGTGATTGGTTGATTAGATTATTGCATTAATGAGAAATTGAACAGGTGTTCCTAATAATCCTTTAGGTGAGTGTACATTCTCTATGGAAAGCGTAGGACCATAAAATGTTCATCCAATCATTCCATTCGGTCCGAATGCAATAATAGGATGTCCTACCTGCCTGTCAACGTACGTATTTTCATACCTCCGCGCATCTGCTTGAGCAGACATCACACATCATCAGCGCGTTTCATGCTATGCAGAGTTAGACAGACGTCAGTCACCGAGGACCGATTTTTTTTCCGAATGTATGCGTTTCAATGGCAACATTGTCAAAGGAGAAATGAATCGCAGCAGTCAGGTGGTACAGGTGGTCTCTAAGTTGTTTACGTTCATTATTATTGAAATATTATGTGCTTTGAGACATGAGGTAGTTTGCGCGCCATCTCTCGTCTTGTGACGCTTTACAAACTGTGATGTACGTTCAAGTGTTTTGAAGAAGGCGTTTGGAGACGCTCTGAAGGGAGGGTGGGATCTCAAGCTTTCAAAGCTAACATGCTATTGCAAGCCGCTCCGAAATTTGCCTACCCTACCTTTAAAAATTAAGTAAATTAATTGGATTTTTACTTCTGGAACCCAACTACTGCACTCTACAACTGATCATGAAATGCCACATTGACCCATCAGAATCAAGTATTCAAGAGGGCAGTATAATAAATTCGCTTACTGATTGAGGTAGAATCCGCGGGTGGAGGCAGTGATGCTGACGTGTCTGTCCTCAACAGTCACGATATACAGATACATAAGGTCTCCGTGCATCTTCCTGTTGCCAGGGGGTGGGTTCCAGCCACTCATTGTCAAGACCTTCAGGCACTGCATAGGCTGTAGACAGAGAACAAGGCAAAAGTAAACTAAAATCTCAAAACAAAAGCAAGACATTATGTAAGAGTCATGGCAAAAATCTGTAATCAACTCTCACCTTCCAGTCTTTGTTCTGTGGCTGAAGGGGCACCAAAGGACGCTCTTTGCTGCCTGGCAGAATGTGTTCAGGTGGTGTGCAATCAATCTGCTCAAGTTCACTGCCCTTCTTTTTGCGTCTCCCAGTATCTGCGGAAGGTAAGAGCAAACAGGCAATCGAATACCAGCTGTCAATCTCCTAGAAACCATTTAAGAGCTCACATTCTTCCTGTTACAGACCTCCAAGATCTCCATCCGTGAAGACACTGAGGAACGAGAGGGAGTTGCAGTCCACTCCATTATAAGCGTCTGATGGATCAAGACTCTTCAGCAGGTCTCTGATGTGACGGACGTGAATACGAGCTTCACGCACTGTGTAGGGCTCTACAAGATGGAAACAGAAACGTTGAAAGCTCAGTACCTTCAAATGAGATGTATACTTATGATAGAAGGTCTCGAATTGTACCTTCGACCACTTTGAGAAGGGAGCCTTCCTGCAGGCCCTCAATGGACTTGAGCTCAGCAAAGTTGTCAAGTACGTTGCCGTCGAGCTGTAAGGAGAAGCAGGTGCGGTGGCAGGTGTCCTCGCGGTCCATCAGTACTTGATGGATCTCTTGCACCATCTCTTGTGGTGACACCTGAGTAGGAACCACAGATTTTGTTACAATATTTTGTTACAAATGTCTGTGATGTGAAGTCAGTGTAAGAACAGGAATTACCTGAAGGTCAAAGGGTTCGGTTCCAGGTGCTTGGATCTTCACAGTGAAGCCAGTGTCTTGAATTACGATCACTTCCTGTTCGTTGGCATCCTCTGCAAGGTCTGCATCGGCACTGCCATCCTGCTTGGAGTCGGCCTCATCGTGACCAGCATCCCCGTTCATTACTGCTGTGTCCCCACGGTGTCCTGTGGGTAGAGAAATAAAAGTGTTAAAATAATTTATATTTTAGTTTAACTTTCAGAAAATGTATGAAGTTTTGACATTTTATCTTGTGAGGTGGCGTTAGTTAATTACAATTATTATGTTAGTACTATTTAAGTTAATTATTATGAACCAGTTAATCAAAGATTCATAAAACAGTTTCAAACTTGCTTGTGATTAGTGATTAGAATCAGACTGAATCACTCTTCCACAACTGATTCCCTCACTAAACCGGAAGTCATTTTTCTGTCATGTAGTACACCTCTAAATGCAGGTAAGACTTACGGGAGTCTGTTTACTGAGGTGTTGTTCATACAACAATGAGTAAATAAAAGACATTTACAACATGTAAAAAAATAAATAAATTTGAAAACAGTACAAATATAATCAAGATCCCTAGAGTGAAACTACCACATACAACTAGAAAACACCATATTCATATAATATAAAGTTATATATATTATTATTGAAATGTTATTATATGAAAAAGTATAATATTATCAATTTAATATTATAATAATTTATAAAAAAAAACTAATAAAAAAGGGGGATCTTAAATGTTTAATTTCAGGAGCCAATGTTTTTTTTTTTACCTAATGCCCTATTAATTGCTCATTGATCATTCATATTTAATACAATTTTGTTATTCTTAACTAAAACTAAATCATTTTCAGTAATTGAAATAAACAAAAGAAATATTGGATGAAAAAAAAAAAATGAAAATTAGAAATCCTCCCTCTGCAACAACTAGTAGGAAAGTTTAAGTACTAAAATTATTTAAACTGAAAAAAGAAGCAAAAAAATATTTTATTTTTTTAAATAATAAAATGACAAAAGCACATAACAAAATGACTAAAACTTAAACTCTGACAATATAAATCCAATTCAAACTATTAATACAAATAGTATATAAAGAAAAAAAACTTTTCCAATAATCATTATATTAATTATCTTAATTCATTAATTACAACCCTCTATAGTTTCACAAAGGATGTTACTGACAACACGAATCTCACTAATCACGGAGGAGTTGAATAAGGCTAGTGGATTTATACAAGTAGGTCAGCCAACTAGCACACAACGGTCATTTTCTGAGGGCCTGTGACACTTCACACACTGTACACAATACAGCTCCCACAGCGCAATGCCGAGCTGCCATGGAGATCTCCACGGCAACAGTTTAAGTCCTTGGTCTCGGGGGGCAATCATTCCCGGGCACGCTCTCCGGCTGAATGAATGTGGCGCTGCAATATCATCTGACTCAATTGTCTGGGGAAGTCCCTTCTGCTTTACTGACTGATTCACTCAAACAGATCTGCTGAGGCGGCATGTTTTGTGATACACTAAACTGAATTAGATGACAAGGATTTGAGATTCCAGCCCAGGCAGACATGTTTTCCAATGCCACAGCTGTCTCGGCCATAACTCACAGATAAAATACACTGTTTGCTTAAGACAGCTGCAGCATGTCCTTGGCTCTCCTCAGTGGTCACGGCTATGACAACAAGCAGCTGGTCTCACACTTCAGACACCGAGGACCACAGGGGAGGCCGATCAAACGGAGCTCACAAAATTCCCCAATCCACATATTTATGTATTAAATACGTATACCTAAGTGTAAATAGCATGTAATGAGTAATTAATTTTCACTGACTAAATTGAATGTGGAGCTTGTGCTTCCTTTCAGTCACTTACAGCAGCCATCTTCAATTCAACCCGAAACAGACTGTTTTTTTTTCTTCAGACCTAGCGGCACCATATGGGTATTTTATCTTGCTCTAGGTTGAGTGTTTACACAGATTTCCCCCAATCCAATCCAAATCTAATCATGAGTATTAGGTTAGGTGGTTCTAAGTATAGGAGCTGCTAACACAAAATTTCAACCACCTTACTCCAGGGAAATTCTGTAAATGGAGTGTGTACTCAAAGTATCTTGGGCACAAAAAAAAACAGGAGCATGGAGTTATTATTTTTATATTTTCCATTTTAATTTTAAAGTTTTAATTAAGTGCATACATCAACTGAAACCAAATGCAAATGAGATGGTCCTCACTGCAGAACACGAAATCCAGGGGGAGGAGTTGAATCCAACTCCTCCCACCTTACATATACCTAAACCTACCCATCTCCGCCCCCTGATCCCTAACCCCACCCCTAATCCTACCAATCTGCACCCTCTGATCCCTAACCCCACCCCTAATCCTACCAATCTCCACCTTCTGATCCCTAACCCCACCCATCTCCGCCCCCTGGATCTTGTGTACTGCAATGAGGTGCTACTGATGCAAATGAAAAATGTTGCATTTGCATATAGCTGAAATAAAACAAAAACGTCTAACTAAAATGTTTACGGTTTTTGTTTTAATTAACTAATATAACCATGATCAGAATAACGAAAATACATCACTGAAATCGTTTTTTTTACAAATGGAAAGCTACAACCTAAAGCAGTGGTTCTCAACCTTTTTGATTTTAAGGCCCCCCGTCATCTATTTGAATGCCCCGTGACTTTTCTAGTTAATCAAGATTTACTAGACAAGGATTATGGATTTCATAAAAAAACATTTTTTAGTGCACGTTATTAGCATTTCTTAGAACTAAAAATGTGCATTAATTATAAAAATACTCATGGGGCTTATCCATTTTATTAATTGACATGACTTTAAAAATAACACTTAAAATTGGGCTTTCAAAAATTGTAGGAACCTGTTTTTTTAAAGAAAAAAGAGCTATTGAGGGAGTTAATTAAAATAAGGAATAGCCTATTAATTTCGTTGTTTTAACTGATCTAAAATAATGTTTTTTTCCCCTCATTTTAAAACATCTCGAGTTCTCCTTGGAAATTTGCTGGGGTCCCCTAGTGGGCCCCGGGCTCCTGGTTCAGAACCACTGCCCTAAAATTATTTCAAGCCGGGCAATCCAGTGTATGGCATCACAAAAATGGATGACTTTTAAATAGAACAAAGTGTGTATGAGGTTCGTGCCTTGGCATTGCACAACCCCAAAGTCAATCCCCCTGTCCTTTAGTCCTCCCTCTCACTGGGTGAAGTCCAGGTGTACGCCACATTCAGTGAATTTAAAAGGCTGGAGGATCAGATGAAAACAGTTTACATTAGGCTATACTGATATGCTAATCTCCCTATAAAAGTCGAACATGTTCAAAAACTTCACTCCATCCTTTTTCCTTTTAAGCCATCACAATCTAGATTAATACATTAACATATGCATCACATATGGCACTGGTGCAGAGGTTCAAAGAACTTCAGTATAGAAATAAAACCCTGACGATTAATTTGCAACCATATGCAGGTAAATCATTCAGAGTGGTCAGGACAGATACATATTACACACTATTACACTCCTAACTTGCCAAACTTCTAGTTTGACTTATGCTAAAGTGAAAGGCAAAGTCCCATTGTGACAACAATAACACTTAAATAACAAAACCTGCACTACAGTCACACACAAGGGACACATTGACAGACTTTATCACAACTGAGATTATAGTGGCATAAGTGAGACACAAGTCAGGCTGCAGCCCATACAGATCCCCTCTGGAGTGACATGATGGGTTGGGACAACAGAGCGTGGTGTCAGAACATTTGGCACCAGTAATGCAAAAGCTGCAGAAAGTGATCCTTGTAATCCAAGTTATGTAAAAAGTACACAGCCATGATTTGTTTTTATTCTATAAGTGAAAGTATCCATAAACAAAAGGGTCAGTAGTCAAATTCAGCTGATCATACATAGCCTCCCCCTCGAGGACCCATTATATGCAAAATAACATTTCTTTATGTGCAAAACGTTTTTGGATGAAGAAAAAGATGCATCTTCAAAAGCATTTGATTAAAAATGTGTAATGAGGCTGAACAAAACTTGCAGATTAGCAATACAACTTGCAGTTTAGCCTAATAACAGACAACAGAGTAACAAATCAAATATGGTCTAACCAGCTTCCTACATGGCTTTATTAATATTTATTGCATGTATAATAACCATATCAAATTGCATACAAATCATGTCAAATGCACAAAGATCGCTATTTTCCAGCCAGAAAATTCACAGAGAGAGATCCCATCAGTCACAAGCAGGCATCATCCCGAGCTTCAAATTCAACATATTAAACGTGCTATCAGAATGACCAATTCCACAGCTGTCAGGTGCCACAACGACTGTCAGCCTCTTCCGAGGTCTCCTTAAATGTGACACGGATTGCAGCAGTTAGCTAACTGACACTGTCAGTGACACAGTGTGCACAGCAGCCAGCTATTTGCTCTAAAACGATTTAATGACAGCATGTAACGTTAGATAGAAAATACGTCGTAAGTTACAGGATCGCCCCTACGTGCTAGGCAAAGTATGTAATCTCAACACTTACCAAACAGATCGCACTATATATAACTGGTAGCAATAACCTTCTATCGGCATACATGCACCATGACTTTCCATGTGCAGCTACTTCCGCATCCGGGTCGAGGAGTGCAACACTTTACTGAATGAAAACAGGAGGGGGGCCGATAAACACACGCGCGTTTAAACAAGCTATACATTGCTAATACGAGATTTTTTTTTCAAGAACATATTCTAAATTTCACGATATAATAGGTTATTTTGGCCATCAAACGTATTTAAATACAGGGTCACTTAAGATTCAGACCGTAGTAAAACAACGCTCTCCTCTCTCTGGCTCAATGGTTCCGTCCCACTGAAGGTGACCTTCAGTTTATTCGTGTTCATGCGCGCTGTAACAGAACATGTGCTTCAAGATCCCCTCACACACAGCAACACTTTACACTGATGATAATGAAAGTAACCTTGTAAATAACGAGTAAATCTCTAGCGTTCACGTTTAAGAGCTTCACATGGTCGTTAAATCATTTAGCTCAGATCTGCACTTGCTGTTGACTTTGCTAGAGCAGAGGCTGGAGTAAACATGTCTTGTTGAACGTGTTATTCTATTGTCATTTACTTCATATTATATTGCAATAGTCATTTATGAGCATAAACTACTTTTTTAAATGAACTAATTTCAATGAACCGTAGTACTGTTGAATGTAAATAGGACACATAAAATTACAATAAACACCCCTTTGTCACTGCTATTTGTGTATGCACAAGCAAAAGAATAATGCCTGAGTAGACACCTTACATTAACCTTTGCTAAAGTTTACCATCCTAGTAGCTTAAATTAGTCGGGCCTCCCATTAAAATAGCAGGAATAATTCAACTTAATTGCTCAGCTTTAAAACATTTAATTGGACAGAAATTGTTCAACCACTACAAGATAATTCAAACATTTTTTAGCCAGTAATAACAAAATACTTGGAAAAAATCAGAAAGGGAACCCTGATCATAGCATACTGACACAGCAAGGACATTTTAAGTCAATTTTAGTTTGACAACCTACCTTCTTACAGAAAATATAATACTGAGAACCAAACTGTGAATAAGTTCATCTACACCAAGCAGCAAGAGAAGATCTAAATCAAGAGCAGCACGTATTAAGACTAAAAAATGAATGGCCTGCACACAAGGTTGTGAGCACAATGAAAGCACCTTCCCATTCAGAAACACAATGGTGTTTAAGGGTGTAAAGCAGACACCCCTGCGGGACTGTGCCCGTTTATGTCCTTTGATACCTACTTCCCTTTGACCTCTATCCAGTTCCAGTCAATCATACATCATTTACTCAAAAGTGACTTGTGTAAAAATACAACAAGATCAGAGAGAGCCCAGTGATTTCTGCCTTTGTGGCTGCATGCTACAGTGCAAATTGCTTTAAAGCTCACATACCGCAAGCACATGGATCCTTCAAGGCTGTCTTGCTGCTGTCTTTGCTGTTTGCTGTCTCGCCTTCCCGGGCAAGATCAACGGGCACTGATGCTGGGATGTCATCCGTCTTGCTAACCATGATTCGTTTCCCAGAATGCTAGTTTGGTTTCAGAATTAGCAACAGATGTCCGTTGCTGAGAGCTGTGATGTGGGTCTGTTGAATGGCCTTCCGTCAGACGGAATGGCTAGTTACATCCAAAGATATTACAAAAACAACTTGACTTGAGAAGGACAGTTCTCAACTCAGCCTGGCTGTCACACGTGGTTTCTCCTCCTCTTGACCTGCTTGCCTTTGTATTTGTCCCACCCACCAAACACACGGCTACGGCTATGGCTACGGCAACCCTATAGCTCCATTTGGAGAAGCGCGTTTTACTCTTTCTTTTACTGTCTATGGTTTTACTGTCTGTGTCTCAGTTTATGTTGGGTGTTTAGTTCGTTCTTCATTTGACCCAATTCAATAAAAATGTTACATAAGATAAATATAAAATTCCTGTCCAAATTCAGGAGAAACAATTCAGCACAATAGGCCTACATCAAAAATAGTCACGGTAAGTGTGACTTACTTTCGAGATTCAGTTCTTTCGAACTCTTAATTTCAAAGAAAGGTTAAAAAAACAGTAGCCTACGAATTCTGCGTATTTTCTCAAATTCATTGTGGTTTAAACTATGGTTTAATATATTTATATTTATTTTACACCATTACGTAACATTAAATATATATAACACAATTTTTAGCATTGTAAACCCAATCCTTTTAGTTGTTTTATCTTGTGTATGTCTTGTTAGTTAGCTGTCAATGTTTTATATTATGTTTAATGTCTAATAAAAAATATAGGCCTATTTAATGGAATACAAAAGTGAATTTCTTAAGACTTGACATGGAGACAAACTAACCATGTCAACTTTTCTTCTCAACTTTTAATCTACTTTTCTTTTATTGTATGCACTCAAATATTTTTTGGGAATATGTTATTGGTTAGAAATAAAGGTCTCATCATTGCCTACTTTTTAGAAACCATTGTATTTGGAATGTTGACAAAATGCGGAATTTCCTCAGTAATGTAGTGTTTGTTCTTTGTAATTTTCATTTATAAACGTAAGTGTATGAACTGAAGATAAAACATAATTTCTCTGTATTTTGTTTGTAACTATTTTCCATCATATAAATATATCAAGAGTAAAAAAGGCCTGCAAATTTGCTGGCATAAAATGATGAGACTAATTTATTGGAAGATGGATGAAAAGGCTGCACTTATATTATTGGTGTACATTGATTCTTTATTTATTTATTTATTTGTATGTATGTATAAATTCCACACACACACACACACACACACACACACACTAAGACAGACATACAGATAGATAGATAGATAGATAGATAGATAGATAGATAGATAGATAGATAGATAGATAGATAGATAGATAGATAGATAGATAGATAGATAGATAGATAGATAGGCATATTCTTGTTCTACTTCCAATAAAGTCAAAAAAAGTAACTTTTATTGATTAGTTTTACTAATAAGGGTCTTTATTGTAATCTCATGTGTCCCATTTTGCTTTGTTTGCATACATTATTCAGACATTTAGGAAATGTCGTCATGGAATTTTTTTTAATTAAAAGGTATTTATTAAAAAAAACAAATACTCAAAAATCTGTTTAAAAATGGTTTTAAAAAAACACAAATATTTCCAGTATATTTTATTTGTAACATTTCTGCTATGATTAAGATTTAAGAAATTAACAACATCTGCAACAATACAATTGTTATTCTCTAAAGTAGACATTTCTAACCATGATTAAGGTTGCAATTAACACAGTAATTTAATAAACCCATTTAATCATATGTGAACAGTGGATTATTTATTGCGACACATTGTCAGTCGACAAGTTGCACAATGTTGGGTCGCTCGTAAGAGATTTGAAGTACTGTGTGTACATTTCAAGACTTTCCAAATGTTGGTGAAACAGCACACTGATGCTATATACTATTGACCAAACATGCAAATACAGTGTGTGAACATTGCTGCATAATAATCACTTATTTTCCTGTCATATACCTGTCATTCTTGAAAACAGGACAAACGAAAAAGAAGTTTTAAAACCTTTATCATATAACAGTCAGACTGTTAAAGGGAAGACTTTATTCCACACTTAAGGATAGAAAAAATCCAAATAAAATCACCATAAAACCCTCGGTAAGCACAATGTTAACCGCATGGAAGTGGGGACAACAAAATAACATAAGAACTATCAGATATTGCATTTACTGTATCTATGGTTTATTGTTTCCAATTGAACACAATTTTCAAATATATATGCTGTAAATATGATTAAATAGAAGTCATCATGTGCGGCAGTATTGCTTCTCTTTTTAACATCACAATGGTATTATAAAGAGCTAAAAAATTAATAAGACAATGAATCACTTCATAATGTTACCAAGATGAAACATTAAATGAAAAACAAAAAATTAATTAATTAGCTAACTAATGTGATTATATCATGTATCACACAGTCTAAATCAACCTAATGTCCTAAATCGTTCCTATGTCTGCACTGATACAATACAAAAACTGGTTATAGGCCTTTTAAATAGTCAAGCATATCTGCGTATACATTTACAAAATAAGATTTCAGACCCTGAGTGAAGCAACTATCACTTTGTTAGGGCTGTGTCAAATTAGACACAATTTTAAGCTGAAAGGAAAACATTTTATGCATTCAGTTACAATCCCTATTCAAACTGCTTTTCATATTTGGATTTTTAACAAACTTATATTCAATATTACAAGCAAAATTACCATTCTGATCTAATAAAGCAAAGAGAAATATCACATATACAATTGTAAATATCTTTAGAAAAGCTCCGTTTGCAAATAGGTGGTACCAAACCACCTTTACTGTCATGTTTCAGCAGAATTGCAGTATTCATTGTGTGACACTATGGTAGCCTACTCATCATTAGACCCCATTATTAAAATTATTAGTGTCTGTTAATTGTCAAGAAAGGTAATGTTGTCTGTCACTCCCATTCAATCCATTTCCATGGACTAACCCTTTCTTAGTTATACATCCAAGTGCAGGAGTTTTGTACCACACCACACCACTTCTAATCTTGCATCTTATGAATTTACAAGCTTTTGTGTGATACAAACAGTTAATATGTTTGTTTAATACGTATCACATATTAATCATCATATCACCAAAGCTTGGTATATACACATACACATGACCTCACAGAATTATAAAACCGGTTTGTGATTTGAATGAAACGTCTGCAATATCTGCAACATCCCACTAGAATATTACAGCATAACCAGCAGCATTAAACCAATCAGTCCTCTGGGCATCACTGGCTCATTTATTGATGCCAGAACAATGGCGCGTTGACCCTCGACCCCACTCTCTTCTAATCAACAAGCCCACGCATAAACACACTATATACCAGATAAAGCACTTAAGCAAATGATTCAGGCTGTACAGCCTACAGACCTCATTCACACAGGATTTCTCTAACTGAAACAGTATGTATCCCCATATAGCATCAGGAAGTATGAGAGAGTGCACTTGTGGTGACACCAGATAACCTGATCATTCAGAAATATCTGCGCTGAGGCATTCCACAACAAGCGAATAGATTAAACCAGTTGAACAAAGACTCAGCAGCAGTAACCGGTTCACAAGGACACGTTTCGCACATCATGCGTCTGCAGTGAATAAACAGCAGGGTCATGATTTCACACTGACAGTGCTTCGCTAGCTCTATACAGAAATTGAAGTGGTTTATGGTTTACTACATTGCATATTTCTTATCTAATAAAAAATGTGATTTCGAATTATTCCTTTAAATTAGGAGGGGACGGCATTTGAATAGTATTTACATATATTCAAACACTTTGTGTAACAATGATATCCATTAAATTGTATTTTTATCCATTCCAAACAGCAATATTTAATGTTTTGTGCTGTGCGACCCCCTTACATCTGGCATGAACATTTTGTTTCCGGATATTTACTGAATTGCGTTTACATCTTCATTCTAATGCGTCTCCAGTGTGATCAAATTTCAGATCACATTTACATGCACAAAATACAAATAGCCAAATTATTATTAGATAATAGAGTACATTAACTATTTTTTTTCTGTCAGCTATAGAATTTTAAAAATATCACGGGATCATTCAAAATGCTTTCAGTCGTTAATTGCATTTCCTTTCTTTCGCCTAATGACAACGCATGTGCATTTACACTTAAAGGGTTAGTTCACCCAAAAATGAAAATGATGTCATTAATGACTCACCCTCATGTCGTTCCAAGCCCATAAGACCTCCGTTCATCTTCTGAACACAATTTAAGATATTTTAGATTTAGTCCGAGAGTTTTCTGTCCCTCCATTGAAAATGTATGTACGGTATACTGTCCTTGTCCAGAAAGGAAACAAAGACATCATCAAAGTAGTCCATGTGACATCAGTGGGTTAGTTAGAATGTTTTGAAGCATCGAAAATACATTTTGGTCCAAAAATAACTAAAACTATGACTTTATTCAGCATTGTATTCTCTTCCGGTTCTGTTGTCAATCCGCGTTGAGTGACGCTGCTGACGTAAGACGACGCTGACATGTTATCAGTGCGCCCAAGCTTCGTTTACAGTCTGAGGGAGACGCACGCTGTAAACAAAACAATCTTGGCAAACATGTCTAAGGATTTCGACACAGAGGAAGACTTGCATTTTTTTGCCCAGCCATATTTATTTGAACCCGAATACACGGACGCAACAGATAACACATCAGCAACGTCTTATGTCACCAGCGTCACTGAACGCTGCTTGACAACAGAACCGGAAGAGAATACAATGCTGAATAAAGTCATAGTTTTAGTTATTTTTGGACCAAAATGTATTTTCGATGCTTCAAAACATTCTAACTAACCCACTGATGTCACATGGACTACTTTGATGATGTCTTTATTTCCTTTCTGGACAAGGACAGTATACCGTACATACATTTTCAATGGAGGGACAGAAAACTCTCGGACTAAATCTAAAATATCTTAAACTGTGTTCCGAAGATGAACGGTCTTACGGACTTGGAACGACATGAGGGTGAGTCATTAATGACATAATTTTTGTATGAACTGACACTGTAAATAGAATTAGGCTGAATTTCGGAACCTCATACTACTCTTACTATTTCTGCCATAGAAAGATATGGTAAACGCAATACGAGTTATACTAGTATGTGGTTCTGAATTCAGCGATAGAATCGATCCCAGAACACCCCCAAATGTGTTTTTTTCTCACAGTCAGTGATCACAGGCAATTCAATCCTGATGTGAACACAGAGGATATAATAATATAATATGAAGTGTAATGCAGCTTATTCCTGGTTTCCCAGTCGCCAACAGTGAATTGAAATCGCTAACGAAATCAGAGGCAAATAGGTGCTCGTTCACGTGAGTAATGATGGCTACATGCGTGAATTTTCAAATAGACTACGCGATCTTGAGAGATGTGCTGATGCATCGTAGATGTCCTATATTTATTAAGCAGGTTAATAACAACATGAAATAAAAATTCACCTTTTTATTTTGTAAATGCATGTTATAAATCTTATTGTGACTGATTCATCTATGTAAATGATTATTATTAGCCTATTTTATTTATGTAGTGTGAAATATAATAGCAATATATTGTGTGGGTGGCATAAATGTCAGTGTGAAAGCTGTAACCTCTTAATATTGCAAGCGAAGAAACTACACGCCGCAGATGCAGGATGCATGAAACGGTATTGAGGACCGTGGGTTATTTTTGATTACAAAAATGCTTTACAGCAACATAAACATCAATTTTGGTTTAACAAGAGCGTAAGCAAGAATCTCTCCTCTGTCTATTCATCATCACTGCATGTGCAAACTGTGTATAAAAAAAAAAAAAAAAAAAACCTAGCCATATTGCAAATATAAACAATTCTGTCACTGTCATAATGCAAAAGGGCTCAAGGTGCAATTCAGGGGAAAATATCATAAAAACGAGTAGGTTGTTGAGGTGACCTGTAAAAGAAACGTTCATTCAGCGTTGTTCTCTGTAGTGGATGCCGTGGTCGCAGTGGCTTTAGCTACTGTTGTTGCCAGTCTCCTCACTGAAGCTCCCTGATCGAGCTCCTCCGCCTCCTCCACATCTGCCTCCTGCAGGGCGAGTCTGTGTGGTGGACGGGGCCGGGATCTGTGTCTGTATGGGTAAAGGAAGAGGGCGGGGTCAGGCATGGCCATGGGCTCCTCTGGGCCCGTCACCCTCTCGCGCGGCACGCACTCCCTGGCACGCTCGATGTGGAGGTGCGAGGAGGGCCGGCTTGAGCTCCGCCGTTTGGGTTTGATCACTGTTGGGCTGCTAGCGCTGGCCTGAGGTGAAGGGTGGACGGGGGGCTTGTCCGTGCCGAGCTGGGCCGGCCTCCTTCGCTGCTGCTGCCTCTGCTGCGCGAGTTTCTGCTTTGCTGAATGCAGCTGGAAGGACAGGTATGCAGCCGCCTCTGTCTGCTGCTGCAGCTCGGTGTTGAGCACAGTGGTCCTGTGGCTGCGGTGTTTTAATTCATCCAGGAAACGCCGCTCCTTCTCCTTCAGACTGGCACGGAGAGCGCCCACCAGCACTGACTTCTGGCTCAGCTCCCATCTCAGATCACTCTGGACCTCCTGCTGGTCCTGCAGATGCTCCTCCACCTCCTGACAATGGGCTTCCAGCTGCTTCTCTTCCTCCTGCACATCTGGATCACATATAGAACAGAAAGTTTTGTTGTAAAAACTCGATTCAGTGGTTCTGTGAACCAAGTTTAAGCACTGTGTGAATTTAAGTTAAACTGTCTTTAGACGCTCCAAACAAAATTAGTCTGTATCAACTGACAATCTTAAAAACGTTTAGGATAAAATCATTTTAAAAAATCACATCATTAATTTTAAATAAAAATATTTTGTAACATCATAAATGTCACTTTTGATCAATTTAATGCACGCTTGCTGAATAAAAATAATAATATACGTTTTTTTTTTATTATCTTACTGACCCCAAACTTTTGATTGGTAGTGCACGAGTAATTAAAATGTTTGGTATATACATATGGCCGGTTTCACAGACTAGGGTTTAGCTTGTCCCAGACTAAAATGCATGTTTGTGCTGTTTTAACTGAAAGCAACTTTCTGAGAGCCATTGTTTTGTCTCAAGATGCACACCGGTAATGTTTTTTTCTAAGGCATGTTTATAAAAGCTATAAATGCCCCAATTGAACTAAAACCTAATCCTGACTTAATCTACATTTGAAAAGTCCAACTTTTTGTTTGGTGGGTTCAAGCCTTAAATAGAGGATCAAAAACCCCCTGTAATTCATACATCTTAGAGTTTCACATTTTACACGCAGAAGCTTCATCACACAGTTATGCTGCTGAAATGAATGTCTGATCTCATGTATGATCCACCTTGTGATATGAAACAGACATGTCTAATATGAACAAGCCCCTGCTTTTAAAATCAGATTTTAGCCGTAAAAGCGAATTTGTAACTAATCTGAGATCTAAAAGGTAAGTGAATGTGGTTGAGGAAAGCAGACAAAGAGCTTTTCTGTGCCCAAGGATTACAGACTCACTGAGTAAATCTAAATCAACTAATCTCAACTCTGGTCTGGCTACTGGCAGTGTTGCCATCTGTTCAAGGTTATCAGACACATTAAATGTCTAGGACAAGACCTCCCAGAGCATGCTTGACTGCTGTGCCCACAAAGCAGAGAGCAAATGTGAAGTGAATTGCTTGCACACAAAAAAATTACATAATAATAAGAAACTATTTTATTGGCAGAAATGACAAATTATACATCTATATGGCCAATGGTCAAACTGCAAGGTGAATTCAATGGTATCTTCATCTTCATAATAAAATTCTGCAATTACACCTTCAATACTTCATGGAAATGTGACATGCAATCACTGTTTGTTTTGTGTTCTGCTTCAGATTATTTGCATCTTGTATTTTTCTAATTTGTAAATCGCTTTAAAAAAAAGCATCTACTAAATAAATACATGTAAATGTATATTGCACTATTACCTTACATCACTCCCACATTACTAAAAATGACATACAATTTACAGTATATAGTGTCAGATATGAGTAGGAAAATGTGCCATAGAATTAGACAGAAGCATGGAAGAGCAGCTGGGGTATGGCATGTCATTTATTACAATCAAACAAATGAAGGATAAAACATGTATTTTCCAGTTTTTCGAGTGTCTTTACGCTTACATGAATGTAATGTGTTTCAGATAAATTGCAGGCTAAGTAGACTGAAAAGGAATTATGTAATCGGTGTCCTTCAAATGATCCACACAAACTTAATGACCCCGTGCTGAGTTCAACATCTTTCTATAAATATTGTCTCTCGTGCTCTCCTTTATTTTACTGCAACTAGCACAATTCTGTCTCTCAATTTGTCCAGATTGTCCCGATTTCACAGTCAGCCTATCAGCCTCACCCATGCGTCCAGACTGAGATGACCTCATGGTGTGAATATAGAAAATGCTGTGTAATCTAAACCTTAAATCTCTCTACTGTTCCTCAATAAATTCTCTTTGCTGGCTCTGACCCTTTTAATAGAATATGTAATGAAACTGAGATGTCGATAACCATCAGTTGACAAAGACATTAAGAGCAGATAAGAAGTGATAGACAAAAAAAAAAAAAAGAAGATAAGTATTGTTCATTTAATACTCACATTGCGCCAGCAATATGCTTGTAAATTAGAAAATCATTTTCACAATCAATCAGTGTTTGGTTCCTCTGGGGCTTCTTTGAAGAATTCTCTCAAAGTTATGAACAAACTCTCAAAGTTACAGTAACAAAGAGAATGTTTGTTTAAATTTATCTGGTATTTAATAATGTTCTCAAAACGTAAGGACAAAAACATTATTTATACATTGTTCACAGAGTTGTTGTTTTTCCTGAAACACTTTAGTTGGACATTCATCAAAAGATTTTTTTTTTTTTTTTTAATTACTACTTATTTCAAAATGTTAGAAGATTTAAAAGTAACATTCCCAAAATGTTTCCAAAATGATAAAAAGGAATGTTCCCTTAACATTCGCATAACCAAGAATTTTTTTTTTAAATGTTCAATAAACTGGACATTTAAAACGATGAGAGACCATTCTGAAATAATATTTTCATAACATTATTTCATAACTTAATGTTATGAAAACATTATTTCATAACATTAAGTTATGAAATAATGTTTTCATAACTTAATGGGAACGTTAGCAAAAAAATAACTGTTAGCTGTGTATGTGTTGCTAAGCGACTGAAAGGTTGAACAAAAGGTCTACTTTTGTTTGGAATTATTTTCGTTGGTAGAGCACAAATACCTTAAGTAAATGGTAATATTATGTCTTGAATGTAAGTTACACAATATTGACTTCTTGTTTATTGATCTCTTATATGAAAGCAATATCACACCCACAATCTTGCTGCTGGAAACTTTGCAATTAGGCCATTTTACTGACAACAGCTTTGTTGGAGTACAGAAGACATTGCAATAAAGGTGTTAAGTTAATGTATATATTGCTCAATATAAGTATTAGTATCTTTAAAAGAAACTGTTACTGTCCCCAAACCTTTGGATGGTATAATGTGTTATGTTCATATTGTGGTATTTGAATTAGATAAGCGATTACATGTTTACTAAATAATAAGTCATTTGTACAAATACATTTTAAAACTTATGATTATAATTTAGAAATCTCTTTTTTTCCTCTCCTATACTCAGCTTTCTTTTGCTATTCCTCTCTGTCTCCTTGCCCGACTTTGTCTGAGCAAAATAACATGCAGTAATTGGACACCCCCACTGGGACTGTGCAGCAAAAGCAGAGGAAAACGCAGGCAGCATCAATTTGTGGGTGGATGAGGGTGCGTCGGGCTGGAGGAGAGAGGGATGACCTGCAGTATGAAGAGGAGTCTTCTGCTTAACAATGATGCCTCTTGATGTGAAATTGACTAGCGTTTTAGATCAATTATTATTACAATCATAAGACACAGTCATTAAAAACACTATATGTGCCTTGTTGAGGCTAATCCCTTCAATTCAGCCAATGACATGAAATCGTAACAACAAAAGAAGTGTTGAGTGCATAATTGTATTTATTATCAGTCAATATGATGCTTTCATGCTCGCTAGAGTCTTTCAAATGTGATCTAGTAATAACAGATACCAATATATATATGCAGATAGTCAAGATACTAGATGCTGTTGTATTAAATAGACCTACTGCTGTTCTTCTTGTTGCTTTGTACAAGTGAACACATGTGCTAACAATACATAAGTAACTCTGCTAACAAATAAATCAGAGCTCACCTGCTACGCTCCTGCCTGGGGGCTTCATGTTGAGTTCTTGTGTGAGTTCTGCAAGTAATAAACAGATGCAATGTTAATTCTGAGATCTTTTTTTTTTATTCTTTATTTTGTATTCTGCATTTTAAAACTGACACATTCCAGAATAATTATAAATCATGCCATAGGTCTTGCATGATCCATGATCCAATTAATTGTTATTAGATAAAATGTCCCGTCCTACATTTCATTTGGCATAGATTATGGAAGTAAAAGCAGTAGGAAGTAAAATAAAGCAATAATGAAGCTCAGTTTATTTATTAAATCATTATAGACTCATGTACAGACACTGTTAAAATGTGAGATCGGTAAGATTTTATTTAGCAATGATTAAATTGATCAAAAGTGACAGTAAAGACATTTATAATGTTTCAAAATATTTATATTCCAAATAAATCCTGTTCTTTTGATACACTGGAGTAATGGCTTCTGAAATGTTGATATTACTGGAGTAATGGCTTCTGAAAATTAAATTTAAAATAGTTTTATTTCATAAAATTACAGTTTTCACTGAATTTTTACCAAATAAATGCTGCCTTGGTGAGCATAAGATACTTCTTTGAAATCATTAAAAACATCTTACCCCACACCTTTTAATGGTACGTTATACATCAAAGGGTATCAAGATAAAAACTGATTTCCTGTGGTTATGAATTAGAATGATTGGTTAGAGGAGCAGAAAAGCAAAGGGATGAATATGTAATGTGCTGCTTTTTCTGCCCTAGCTGGCTCAGCACATTTACACCAACGTTCAGGTAGAAAGGCCATGTACTATATTACTGAGAGGGAAAACACAAGCCCTGCACTGACAGGAAGCTATTGACCTGTGGTCCTCTCTGTGGAGCTTGTGCCATCAAAGAGGGCAACGTAACCCTGCTCTTCTCTGCAGAGGATCCTGGCTTTATGCATTCAGGGCATTGTCTATGCGTTTAGATTGTGTGCCAACATTATTTTTGGAACAACATCCAATTATGTGTGATTTATGATAAATGAAATGTCGCTCAATTCAATTATGCATGTTATTTAATGTATGCAAACGTAAATTAAAATGCAGGAGACTGTAGAGTGGAATTGGTCTTGACACACACCTGTGCAGCGTTTCTGGAGGGACAGAATCTCCAGGTGTAGTCCGTGCAGCAGAGACAGCTGTTCCTGTCTAAGGAAGACAATGCTCCTCTCCACACCCTCCACCTGCCGCTCCAGCGAGACCACCGGTGATCCCTTTACCGTACAAAACACAGGGATATTTATTTACAGTGTATGATAGTACGTTCCAGTCCTCTAATCTAAATTCCCAGCGTTCTGAGAGTACTGACATATGTTTAAATCAGAGCATCTGTCTTTCTCTCACTTCATAATGCTCTCATCAGTGAGGAAATAAAAGTGGTGCAGGGATGACGTATTTTTGTAGGCCAAAACCAGGAAACGAGTTAGCATTTTAGCACCTCTGGTTCCATCGTCTTGAAGTCAAGGGGTGTTTCTCAAGTGGAAGGCTGCATCCTTTCGAGACTGTGTCCTTCCTAGTTCAGTCCTTCTGAGGCTTGTAGGCTAGAGTCCTCCTCAGCAATTAAACGCTAGAATGAGACGGTCTAGTAAGAGCGCATGACTACGTCACTCACGCTTCTGCCCCCACGGGCACGGCACGAAAATACTATTAAAACCTAATTTTGGATAAATGCTTTGTATTACAAATCTTTCTACTAACTGGCTTTCTATAAATGCAATACAGTGAACGACAGCCGTCTGCGGTCTCCCAGTAGCTTGCAATATAGGCAGTTTAGTGTTCGTGATTAATTTACAGCAAAACAAATGATAACATCTATATGCTTTTATGTCCAAAAACATTATTTTTGTCTTACATTTCATAATAAACTCAGACAAGCTCAATACCGACCTGTTTTCTCTCTGTTTGTTTTTATGAATTTAAATGTGAGCAAAGGATTGTGGGTGATTGAGATGGCCTTCAGCGATGTTTGATGACGTGGCAGTTGACTATGCAGCCTTCATAGGAAGCAGCCTTCCGTTTGAGAAACACCCAATGAGTTTTGAATGGGTTTTCGTGTTTTGTAAATTGGACTTTAAGTTTGTATTTTACCCTGTGTCTGTTGCTGTTTCTTGTCCTGTATGCCATTTTTTTATAGTCCTTTGAAGTTGTTCTAGTTGATTAGTTCTGTGATGATTGCCCAGGTGTGTTTCTTTCCTCTAGGATTTATACCCCAGTGTTTCTTGCATTCCTTGTTCTTGTGTCTTGTTCTTGCATGGATGTTTTGATGGGGTGCTCATTCCGTTTCCCTGGTTTTCTAGTTCCTGTGTTAGTTTTGTTATGTATATTCTGTTAAATAAAATAACTGCATTTGGATCCAGCTCTCCTTTGTTTTTGAGTTTTGAGTGTGGTGAACACAAGCTCAAGATATTTTATTTCTTGTCATATTTCATCAAGTTATTACCTCTCTCTTGAGAAATGTCATGTAGCTTTTAATTTGCGGATCTATTTTACTGATAAAATCGTCAGAGCAGCACTGACAACATGTTTCTGTGAGAGTGTGTGCCCATACTGTATGTGTGTGCGTTTGAGTGGAGAGAGAGTGGGAGAAAGAGAGTATGTGCTTTCCAAACATAATAAAATGCAATTTTGTCTCAAAAATATGGAAATAATTTGTAATTTTTATCCTATAGTTTACTTGCTTGGTTTTGCTGTTGTAGGTTTTAATGACCTTTGAAATAACTGTAATCATTTGGCGAAGTGATATGGAAATGTAATGCGGTCAAGACCTGCCTGGAACTACTTTAGCCGTGCGTATCTGAAAATAATTGCACACCTTAGAACGTTCGTCAACCAATCATATTCAACCATTCATCAGCCCCATAGTATAAATCAGTAATATCCTCATGTTTACTTGTCTTGTAAAGGCAGTAGCTAAAAGTGGCTAAATGGGACTACAGAGTTTGTCGAGGACATTAAACATCATCATCCGAACAGGTTAACTCATCTCACCTGTTCACTTTCTCAGCCTTGTTGTGTTTATAATCGTGCTCTTGCAAACTATTATAACTCTTAACTTTCAGGGAAAATGTTTATTATATATGAGTTGTCTGAAGTTAAGTGATGATGGCGTTGAAGTCGACTATGGTATAATTTGTTTGTAGCCAAACATTAGCTTTTGACTTCTGAAGATTATATTTATGTTTCAAAATTCATAAATTTTGTGTTCATTTGTGAAGATTATCACGATAAACAAAATGCGTAAGAATCATACGCTTGTATTAGTCACACTCACAGACCTACTTTCTGCAATAATACAAAAGCCAATGGAAAAATCCTATTGGGTTTTTGTCGAAAGGAATCAGGGTGATGCTAATTTACTACAAGAAAAGGTTACATCATCCCTGCACCACTCTATTGAAAACCTGGATTACAGAACATTTTGAAAATATTTTGTGTTGATATTCACTACAACATATGAGAGAAGAATGTTGTCCCGGGCCCCGTAATAAAAGGTATAGCATAGCCTTCTCTCTGTGTACCCATATTTGGTCCCGGGCCCCATGAATTTACATACACTAGGGTCAGAAATGAATGAAGACTTCGTGCAAAATTCCACCAAATTTGACGAAAATACCAATGAAATTCAAAATGTGGTACAAAATTCTGCAATATCTGATATCCTAATGATTTATACATTATATTACATCAAAGGTAATGATTAGAAAACATGTCCTCCCCTCAAAAAGCTAAAAAAAAGGCCCTTAAAAAGATAAACAATAATGACTGAATTTCTGAATAAGTCTGTACCTGCTGACCTGACCCTTAAATGGTTGGTGTGACCTAATGTAGCCTAGGTTGATTCATTCAAAATATTTTTGACTTGAATTATATTGATACCATGCATTTTATTTAAAATGGAGTGCATTTTAAGAGCACATAAGCACAGATGAACAAAATATTTTAACAAATAGGCCTATTATTAGGCGACTATATTATATCACTGACAAAAGATTTACATTTTTATTAGTTTACTTGATAATTTGAACATTTTGTTTTGACGTAATCTTCGTGTGATGATGTATAATAAAACTTATTCTGCATAAACACCCAGCGAGGTTATTAGAAACATTTAATGTCGACTGCTCGCAGATACCAATACAACTAGGATACATCGTAAAACATAAATGTCAATCAGCTAAATAGTCATTCTTTCTCATATAGGCTACATAACAATAAAAGCCTTAGGCAGATAACACTGCGCTTAATTTTACAGCACTCACCGTGTTTTCCATATTAGTATCCAACAGATGAGGCGTTATAATGAAGAGGATGAACGTGCTCCTTCAATTCTGCATCTCTGCCCTTCAACGAACCGACCCATGAACATACAGGATGACGACATCTTTAAAGAAGATCAATAACGTTACACATCTCAATGGGAGAATAAAACACGGATCTGCCACAGTTCGGCAGAGGTTTCGCGAGAACGACGAAATTTCAATCCTTCACAATCTTGGCGAAAGTACAATTGCTTTATCCGACAATGTCACGGTCGATTAAAGTGATCCCGGCGTTTTGCTGGCACAAGCGTGTTCGTCTGTCCTGTATCTACTGAACAGCATCATCATCATCGCGATGACAGACAGCAGGAAGAGGCTCCTTCTGTACCAGGGCAATGATGCAACTGATGAAGGAAACATAACGATGCTCTAAGGAATCTCCACTGCAGATCCGATCACCTCACGCGCGCATCTAACTAGACATTAAGCTAAGGCGCATTATGTATTAAAAATATCTAAACTAATGTCTAATTTAGCACAGCTGAATTAGCTACAACCGTTAGTTTCAGTCCTCGAATTTGATTGGCCGAGTGGCGTTTCAAGAGCACCAATTAGCATAGCAAATGGGACGTTTTGCAGTTTGAATGAATCACTCGAGGCAGAGACAGATTATTTGGCTTTTGCCATTTTAATTTTTGTTTATTCATATTTTAATATGAATAAAATAGTAAATTAACTTCCCCCTGCCACACAGAGATTTTACCCTACTGTATTTGCGTTGCGAAAGCGGAGTGGAGTTATTTTGTATGGTGCAAGGAGCGTTTGGTGGTTTCTCTCGCTCCAGAATGTATTAGCCTACTATTCCCTACAGTGGATGTCTTATATTCCACCACATTAGAAAGAATTGAGCAAAATATAGTGTACGAATGTAAATATTGTGCGCTGGGAAAGACAATCTTTCATTTAAAAGCCACGTTTCCAGCATCTGTAAAACCGCATTCTTCCATCTTAAAAATATATCTAAATTACGACATATGCTTTAAATGAAAAATGCGGAACAGTTAGTTCATGTGTTCATGACCTCAAGGCTAGATTATTGTAATGCTCTACTGGGTGGTTGTCCTGCACGCTTAATAAACAAACTCCAGTTGGTCCAAACGCAGCAGCTAGAGTTCTCACTAGAACCAGAAAGTATGACCATTAGCCCAGTTCTGTCAACACTGCATTGGCTCCCTATTAAACATCGTATACATTTTTAAATATTGCTGACTACCTACAAAGCACTAAATGGTTTTAGCTCCCCAGTACTTGAGCGAGCTTTAACTCATTATAGTCCTTCAAGTCTACTGCGATCTCAAAATTCTGGCCAGTTGATAATACCTAGAATATCAAAAATCAACTGCAGGCGGTAGATCCTTCTCCTATATAGCACCTAAATTTTGGAACAGTCTTCCTAACATTGTCTGGGAAGCAGACACACTGTCAGTTTAAATCTAGACTAAAAACGCATCTCTTTTACCTGGCATTCATATAGAACAACATTATACATTTCTATTATCCAAATCACTTAAATTATTATTAGGCTGCAAAGATTAGGTCAGCCGGAACCGGGAATACTTCCTATAACACCTGATGTACTTGTTACAACATAAGAAGAATGGCATCTACGCTAATGTTAGTCTTTCTGTTTATACCGAGGTTTACTGAAGTCAGCCGGATCCGGGCCGTATCCAGATCAGATGGTGGACCTGCACCTGGACCAATCCACAACACATCCCTGAAGTGCCAGCCTCATCAGCCCTGTGAAGGCCTCATCGACACGACAGCCATCGCCATCGGCACTGATCCTCAACAAACTCGTCTCCATACCGGCGTGATGACTCCGACTTCCAAACAGTTGGAACTGGATAAAATTCTGAATGTTCTGATCCAATCTGACTTCTGACCTGTAATGCTGGCTGAATCATAATCATACACTGTTCGTTTGTTGGCCAGAGGAGAACTGGCCCCTGCCCCGACTGAGCTTGGATTCTCCCAAGGTTTTTTCCTCCATTCTGTCACCTGATGGAGTTTTGGTTCCTTGCCACTGTTGCCTTGGCTTTTGGCTAGCTAGTTGGGGACATTTAATATTCAACAATATTATTGATCTGCCTTACTTACGGTGGACGATGACACAATTTTCTTCTAGAAACGAACGTTGCTGTATTATTTTCATGTTATCACTATGAAGCTGCTTTGATACAATCTGTATTGTAAAAAGCGCTAAAGGTGACTTGACTGTGGAGCTGTCCCGTAAACATAGGCCTACACGATTTAATTAGACGACAACGAAATGTTTGACACGAAAATAGTACATTAAGAGTGAATTCGGACAGCTTTGATTTCTATGATTAATTTCAATAGCGAAAGTAGGCGCGAAACTGAAAACCAGAAGTGGAGTTAAAGACGAGTGTAAATTTCTGTCGCTGATCCGCTCCACTCGCGTAGCGAACGCTGTTCCAGAACGTATTTTTAGTATGCGAGTTGATTGGTAACATGGAAGGCTGAACCATTTTATATTATTAAACTATCTTCATTAGCAGAGACGAAATTGACTATTCTGCCACTAATTTTGCCTGAAGCCACAAAAAAAAAAAAAAAGTGTAATTACAGGAAAATGATTTGGTTTAATGTAAATCATATCTTATCTTTCCCATAAAACAAAAACTTCAAATAAAGTGTTAATAACATGTTTTATTTCACAATTGACAACAAAATGGTCATACAAATAATTTTATATTAATTACAAAATTCACCCAAATAAAAATAAAATTATTATGCTATATATATACACATTTTAGACACAATTGTTTAAAATTCAATTCATTAGGATAACTCATATAGCAAGGGTAAAATAAAATCATTTTGTTCTGCTCTCCTATGGTATGGGCATGGTTATCTATTTTTTTCAGCTGGGATTTCTTTAAAATGCTCAATTCTGGCTTTGGATAACTGCAACACTGTGGTCAAAAAATCAGAGCCACAATAAAACAGTAGCTTATCTTTCACCAAACACAGAACAGAACTGCACTCTCAAGTAAATGACAATCACACTGTGGAAATTATATTTAAAAAAGTAAGTCACATCAGGTTTTCTCTCAACAACTAAAATTTTTAATTTTTCCTTCTTAAACACACTGAAATACCAATTACCTCACTAAGGGAGCACATATACAAGCACACAGTCTCAATGTGAAGCTGCCAATAGTTAAAAAAAAACTCAGTTTTACTACTTCAATGCAAACCTTTACATTTTCTATTTTTCACGTGCTTTCAAGTTCCTGCAATAGTTTTGACATGAGCAGCTTTATAGTTCCTTAATTATAAATCTGTCCTTCAATCAGTAAAATAAGACAGGAGTATCTGAAAGAAACATTGTTATGAATAAACTTTGGTGCTTTGAAAAGAATAGTTTTGTGGCACAAGTCGGTGATGCTACATGTGGTTATAGTGCGTCAACATTCCCACCGGATAAACAGGCCACTCTTGCCCAATCAAATTATAATCCGACTTCAGTCTACAATCTCAATGGCACTGAGTATATGAAATAAGGCTAAACAAATAAATGCCTTTACTTTAGTACATCTGACCAGGACCGTTCTTTGTTAACCATCAACAAAATCACAACATCATTTTGCACAAGACAGTGTTCAACCATTCAATGTGGTTTTTTTTTGCAGTTCGCATCCAACCACAACAATCAATGATATTAAGAACAAATAAATTACAATTATACAAAACACACAAAAAAAGAAACAAATTACAAAGTTGCATTTAAAAAGAATTCTAAAATTCTCTGCACATTTAAAGCAAGATAAGTGCTGCTTTAACCATGCCTCTCTATAGTCTGAGCATTAGCATAAGCTAACATGAGGTCTTGTTGTGTGTGTGTAGTGCCACCTAAAGGCATGATTTGTGCAATGACAGTCCTGTCAGATCTAAAACCTCACACATATTGTTCTATAATAATGAGCAGGCGTGTTTTTAATTCTGATAACGGTTGTAAAGACCCCAGCATGGAGATTTAGATCCTCCACTTAAAGGGTAAATTTTTAACAGTGATCTTTATCCTCAGGGTAAGACTGCGGTCATGACGACCAAATCAAATCATACCCCAATTTTATGAAATACAGTACTGATCACTGAGCACTTCCTGTCCATGGTCACTTAATTGACTATTACTAGTCAGTACAGAGAATTTCCATTAAATTTCATCTCTAAGAAATTCAACTACAAAAAAATATTAAAGGGACAGTTCACCCAAAAATTAAATATCTGTCCTCAAATTGGCTACCGTTACAGTACTTTAATGAATTTATTTGTTTTTTTTGTGTGGAATTTGACAGCCACTGGTCACCATTCACTTTCGTTGTACGGAAAATAGCAGCGTGAACATTTAACTAAACTTCTTCATTTGTGTTCCACAGAAGAAAGAGAATATTAATTTTTGGATGAATTGTCCCTGTGTACAGAATTAGGATGATACTGCTACAAGCTAATGAGGTAGCAGCTGTAGGTGTTAATGCTAGTTTAAATAAATCTTTTTATGGTCTTTTTTTTCCATATTTTTAACCTTACTCGAGTAGTTCGTTAGCCTGGATGCCAGCCCGAACCCCGCCCACAACATTTCTTGGTCGGGAAGTTCAGTCTGGACTCGATCCATTGAGTAGTAATTATGATCGGTTCAGAAATCGTCGGGCCAATCAAATTGCCAGGGCGGGCTTTATACGATGATGGACAGATGATCTGCAGTTACTTCATCATCACGTTATCAAAGAGCGCTTGGATTGAACTGGCTTCTCTCAAAGGTGACTGCAGCTGGAGAATTGAGATGTATAGATTCCGCTATCGCGTCTGTTGTAAAAAAAATCGACAGCGCATTAATTGTAAAAGACGAACAGGGAACTGCAATCAAGGCACTTTTTGTCTATCGGAAAGATGTTTGCCGTCCTTCCTACAGGATTCAGCAAAAGTTTAATTAATCAGCTGGCTCCGATGGTCGCTAAGAAGATGGGACAGGGACGCAATGAAAACCCTGTGGTCGTTGTGGTTTCTCCTTTGGTCGCACTCATGGTAAAAGCAGCAACACATTATTTTACTACTTCTTCCAGCATGCGTGCAGTTGAGTTCTGTTGACAACTATGCGTAGCTCAACATACATCACTTACTGCATTGCTCTGATTGGTTGTAGGTCTATCCAATTGAGTGCAGAGTTTTTTTTTCTTCCTGGTTCGGTTAAGACACGCCTCATAATCAAAGCCCTATGGAGCAGTTTCAGACTCATATTCTGACTAGAATATGAGTATGACGAGGTCAGGCTAGTAGTTCGTAATTGAGCAGAATATTTGCTCATATTTAATAGGTAATGTATACATTAAGTGCGGTCGATCAGCATTAGCATACGATTAGATAAAGGGAAGCAGATCCAGTTCCTTTGAACTTAAACATAATGTGTTTCATACGCTCAAGGCATTGTCTAAAAACCATGCAGGAGTATTTGAGCATAAGGTTGCATGTATAAATATGTCATCGGTTTCAGACATCTGTAAACCTGTGACAACAGCCATCATAGAAATATCTTAGCACAGCTTGAGGTCTTCATGAGATGGAGTCAAAATGACTAGAACTTTGTTCTAGTCGACAAGCAGGTGTTGAGGGAATGAAGTCAGCCGGTTGAAAGTTTTCTCCCAAAAGTCTGAAAACAGTGGCGATGAGAGTGGATTTGGTTGGAGCTGTAGTGGGAGAGCAGGAGTTGTCGTCTTCCTACATTTCTTTCTCCTTCTCACTCCTCACCTCTTTCTCACGGCTGGACTTCATGAAGTCACTTCTCATCAGGCGGTAAAACAGCACAATGTTCATGGCAGTCATGATGGCCAGACCCACGCTGCCGATGGTGTAGCTGGCCAGGGGGATGAGGTCACGATTCAGCACCAGCCAGCGGGTCATCCAGGCCAGAGTGTTGATGCGAAACACCACGTAGGTGCCCAGGTTTATCATGCTGTTGACACGGTAAAAAGTACTTTTGGCTAGGCTGGCCATGCGGAGCACTTGCCTCAGGTGCAGAAAGATCGAATTGATCTCAACCAACAGCGCGACCACTGAAAAACCCACATACCGACAGGTCAGCACCGAGATCCCGAAACAGGTGATCACCTGCAAACAAAAGAGATTGAGATTTTTTTTATTAGGAATGGACTTTAAAGTCACCATGAAATCAAAATTGACAATTCTTTTTTTTTTTTTGGAATATTACAGTATTAATAATAAAAGGTTTTATCTGTACATGTTTTTTTTTTAATACACATGCCCTATTTAATCGTTTTTTTTGTAAAGATGTATTTACTGGAAATATACACACAAATGTGAAAATATTCAAATGCACTAAGAGTAACAAAACCTTCCCCCTTTTTCATAACAATTATCAAGAACATTAAAGGAAGAAAAAAAACAAATAATAAAATAAAGTAACTAAAAACACAATCATATATGTATATGGGAGGGACAATGTCACTCAGATGACATCACAGCAATAACAAACCACGACAATCTAACAATCCAATCAATTCCTGATGGACAAAATTAAGTCTCACCCTACTTTTTTTTTTGTTTGAGAAGCCATTTTCACTCGGATATTAGTCACAATAATAAAAAAAAGACTTCGTTCCTCAACCAGTTCTTCCAGTTTTTCCAGTCTTACAATACACTGACAGAAAAGAGGTTGTGTTCACCTGTGAGGACATTCAAAGCAACATCAAGCAAAACATGAAGGCTGAGAAGCTTCTGTTGCTGAAGAATGTGCCACATTACCTGAAGCAAAAGCTTTTTATCCTTTGTTGTAGATTTTTAAACACTTTTTTGTATGGTACAAGTGTGCTAATATTAGCCAAAAGCCAGTTTGGGCTAGATTTATTTTGAGATCATTGTTAGTATTCTGTTTTGTTTAAAGTTTGTTTAAAGTCTTGTACTGAACACCACATTCATTCACATGCTGAGTGTTTTATCATCTATACTAGTGTTTCTCAACTGGTGGGTCGAAGACCGTTTTGAGTGTGTAGTCAAAGAAACCACGACAAACATAATTCTAAATGTTTTTCTGATGCAAGACTTTTAATTTGAAAGAAGTGCACGAACGCTGTTGACTCTTCTGTCAGAAGCAGTTTGTTTAATTCAACTGATTCGTTCAAAATGCAGGTTCAGATGCACATCTGTTCTGCTGTGTTTGTTTCGAACTATTTTTTGGGGGCAAAATAGAGCAAAAACATACTGTATTGACAATATTATGTCTAAAAATATCTAAAAAATAACTTTATTGAACTGTTATATAAAATAAATATCAGATTTGCAATCATGCTGATAGGATATTTGAGAAAAACAGCTCTCTTGCTAGTGTGATATTAGAATTTATTAGAGGGACATTTTTGCTCCCAAATCTGAAATTGAGGCATTTTTATTAATTTTAGTGGCAGTTTTGCCCCACACTCCTATTAATTTCCGACTACTAGATGACTGAAACATGACATATAACCTACAATTTAAAGATTACTACATTCAATTTGATGAAACGCGAGCGAGAAATGGAAACCGCAGAGTGGATTAGAGAAAGAGTCATTACAGAATGCTTTTAGCATGGACTGAAATCCACTCCACTCATACTGTACCATGCCTGCTTGAGGGACACCTCAGCCCATGAGGGCAAAGTAGTTTGTAGCCAGCGCCTTGTGAGTCCCTGGTGTGTCTCAACCATTTTTGAGAAATAAATTTGCTTGGTTTAAATTCCTAAAAAATGCCTAATGACCATGGGTAAAATGTGGGTCCCACCATGGCCAAAAAAACACTGAGAAAACTGATCTATGCAGCTGTACAATATTTAAAAAAAAAAAATAATATATAATTCTTTATTTAATTTCAAATAAGCATTTAATTTTTGGGTGCCCACCGTGCCCAAAAATATTTGGTTTAATTTGTGTGGATGCCCATGAATTTCAAGGTTAGCACATTTAGTGCAAAACCATTGTGCATCCAACTTATTGCAATTATTACCTTCAGAAACAATCTTTCATCATAATATAATTTTAAGGTTGTGTTTGACCCATTCATTCATCTACAGAAAGTTTAAATAGGCCAGTTAAGCTACACACAGACTAATGTGCTTAATTTCAGAAGCAGCTCTTTCGTCTTCTCAACACTAATCTGCTGCGAGGAGACAAGAAACAAATGAACGTGTGTTCTGAATCATCTGATAACAGCAGGGAAAGGCTGAGCTGAGGACAAGCAGCACAAAGGCTCTGTTGATCAGTCCTAAACCCGACATGACAGAAGCCAAAGCGTTCAATCACAATGAGTGACACTAATCCAGCTCGAGTTCTACAGTTTAAACAGATCCCAGTGATGACTTTTGCCAATATTACTACAAATAGAGTTTCATTCCCCATTAATTGTCTCTATAAGTTTTCATAAGCATTCTTAAAGAGATGGTTTACCCAAAAATGAAAATTTTGTAATCATTTACTCACCCTCAAGTTGTTCAATTTCTTTCCTCTGTTGAACACAAAATATGATATTTTGAAGAAAATGGGTAACTAAACATTTTCTGGTCCCCATTGACTTCCATAGTATTTTTTCCCTACTATAGAAGTCAATGGTGCCCCACAACTGTTTGGTTACCGACATTCTTCAAAATATCTTCTTTTGTGTTCAACAGAGGAAAGAAATTCATACAGGTTTGGAACAACTTGAGGGTGAGTAAATTACCATTTAAATTTTTGGGTAAACATCCCTTTAAATAAAGAATACCAAGTCTTGAACCAAACCAACCAGCTCTAAGAATAATCCGAGCAAAAAACCAAAGGTGAAAGTTCTGACTGACTGTGTATGTGACATTGTTTTTAATTTAATGAAATAATGTGAATGATAAAAAAAAACTAGAACTTACTAGAACAAAAAATACTACGGTACAATATCAAACCATTAACTTATACTAACTGAAAAAATATTGTTTTTAAATAAAAAAAATGTGTGTGTGTGTTTGGGATAAATCCAGTTTTAAAAAGTGTTTTAAATTTCCTTTTGGATGAAAGAGGATTGAAAAGGAAAGTTATCTTCCACTAGATGGCAGTCTATACATATCATTACAAAACATTGTAAAGTGCATGGATTAATCTGAACTAGTAAGTCTAAAAGACTTTTGTCATCAAAAGCTCATACTTAACACTTATTAATGCACAACAAATATTGAACATTTAGATCCATGACGTATTATAATTTTGAACTTCTGTAATTTATATAATTTATTGACGTTTAAAAAAAAACATGTACAAATCTGTTATATAAACCGGTATGATGAGTCTTACATAGAGCACAAAGGTGCGGTTACATGACGTCCAATACTGAGTTACATGACTGGGTGGTGTTCCCGTGACGCAACTCCTTTTGTAACAGAACATAAATTCCGCAGGATGAGTCTGTAATGCAACCGTTCACATGACACCCGCCTGGTTCTTGTGGTCAGGAATGTCACAGCAGTAAGGCTAGTAATGTTATTCACATTAGCACTGCTACTTTGACACATGCTCTCTCTCAAAAGCCCATGGTGTGGGTTTGAAGTAGGCAAGTAATGTGTAATAGCTGACTATCTAGCTATGTGGACTGTAAACACTTATGAGGATGCTTTACGTTGTCTAACAAAAGAGGTTTACAGTTAGACCACAGGTTACAGTAAACAGTGATGGTTGGATTTTTTTTTTACTTTATTTAAAGCAATTAAACAAAAGATTAGCAATCTGCTGGTTTAGCAAGACCGCTAGCTCTGTAAACCTGATTTCTATCTGTAAAATGCTTCGCTGACTGCAGTAAAGGGCCTGTTTTACAAAGACGGATGATTACTAAATAAGATTTGTGTGACCTCAGTCTTATGACTGGGAGGATGTTGACCTTTGGTTATCACTTTGTCTTTCTCTTGGTGAGGTTAACTTGACTTCTTACACAACGCTTGAGTTGGATAACTCTGAACATCACAAACAAACCTGTTATCTTCCGGAGACTATTTTTCTCCTAAAGGTGAGAAGAACATCAGTCTACTATATGGAAGTAGTAAAATACTATGTTGATGAACATTTCATATTAGTGAGGAAAATGACAAGACCTGCCTTAAACACAAAATTAGGTGTGTCGCCAGTCAAAGACATCAAAAACAAACACTCACTATTTTACAATTTGTAATATTTGAACGGCGACCATAATAAAGAGATAAAACACTAGAACACCCTTCTCAGCCTTGAAAAGAACATAATCATTGACAGAAAAAGAGCAAAGTCTTCATGTCATATCCATCACATAACATGTTGCTTTATGTTAATAGCTGTGTATATTCAGCTCCTGCTAGAACATCGCAACAGCAAGATCATGGGGATGATTCTCAAGGAACACACATATACTGATTTATCTGTATAGTTTTACTTTAAATGTATAGCATACTTTTATTCACCAAGGATGCATTAAATTAATAAGAAATGACAATATGCATAATGTATAATGTTACCAAAAAATTAATTTTCAAATAAATGCTGTTCTTTTGAACTTTCTAGTCATTAGTTTTAAAAAGAAAAAGAAAAAAGAAATAAAAGAAATGTGTGTATTATTCATACAAATATTAAGCGACACTACCGTTTTAAAATTGATCATAATAATAAATGTTTCTTGAGAAGCAAATCAGTTTATTAGAATGACTTTCAATTACAATCCTGCAAATGACATGCAGAAAAAAAGCAATAAAAAAAGCATGGGAGCAATAAAAAAAAGCATGTTACAACAAAAACGATGCCCCTATTTTCAATACAATTATGCATAAAAAGTATTAATGCTGATGCAATAATAACATCAGAACAGCACATGCCTGTTAGAATCCTCCCATGTTGTTTCCCTGTTGTAAACCTACAGGTCTGTATGTGTCTTTGGTTTCATTAACCTCTCCCTGCGGGGTCAATTATCACTAGTACGTCTCTAATTCCTCCATTACACATGGCAGACACAAACACCTCCTGGTAGGGGGGTAGCCATAGACATAATATATACATAGACGCCCTATTGGCCGCTGGAGCGTACATCAACGGCGCCGCCATATTGGGGATGGCAACTTTTCCATACCTCTCATACCGGGAATTGAGAAAAATACCTGTTTCGTGCGCTGCTTGGGGCTGTACATATCGCCACACTATTGAAAACAGCTTTCGAGGAATTACCTTTCACAAGTAAGACTGAACGTTTGTTTTTGGTTGTATTTGGTCATGATTTAATTAGTAATAGTAACGTTCAGAGGATAAATAAAAAAATACTACTGTTATTGTGTCACGAAATGTAGTTTTAATAGTTTTTCAGTCAACAATGTAGTTGTTTAAAGCTCAAATATGTGGTTTGTTTATAAAGATAGCGCCTATTTAAAAATTTGATCTGATGTTTTCGGAGTTGTGAGATCCGATCGCCCAGCGCTCTGCACCCCGCCTGGAACAGCCGTATCTTGGCCAGTGCTTCTGACGTTTAACGCTGGCTCGGATGTCTCTAGTCTAGTGGTTAAACATGAGATATAATTCGTCTTTTGTATATATAACGGGCGATCTTTGGTCTCATTGATCTATAAATGGTTCCCTGGTAAATCGTTTTGGCTGAGGGCAAAGTGAAGTTTCATAACTTTATATTTAGGCTATTTTAAAGTTGTATCCTGCTGTATGTTTGACTGAAGCTACTTCTGTTATAATGGCTATTACTGATCAATAAAACTGAAATTTAACAAAAAGAGTTCAATATTAAATGTCACTATTTTACTTATTTTTTATTGTGTATATTCTGTAATTGATATTTATTATTCTATTGCTATTATTATAGTATTATTAATAAACTATATGCTATTATCAATATTTTTTATGATTGTATTATTGTACTTATATAATTATACTATTCATAACTATTTTATTTGCTGTATACTATGTTTATTTTATTGACTAAACTATTTACTATAACTTCTCATTTTATGTTATATTTACTATTTGCACTGCACTGTAGCTGTACCATAACATGTATTATCATAAAGGATCCATCAGTTATCTTTGTTATTGCTAAAATCGGGTCAATCACAGAAAATGCTTTTTCCACAATAAGAAAACTTAAATTATATCTCAGTGTGGGAGTCTTCAGCATTCTTATCCATGAATAAAAAACCAGATACAAGCCTGAGCTTTGACCATTCTTTATTAAAAAAATATTACAACTATCGAGATTTTAAATAACTAGAGATGGAACTTTTTGTACAACACATACAAACCACTGAAATCGGTTGATAAATGTAAAAAACAATTTTTGTTTTTATCCAGAAAAAACAGCCGTTTACTTGTATTAGATTACAGTCCAGTCTTGCCCTCCGCAAAATGGCGGACCCGTTGACGTATCGCAGCAACGTTCCAAAGCGGCCAATAGGGCGTCTATGTATTTATTATGTCTATGGGGGTAGCAGTTCCAGTCTGAAACCAGTTAGCCTGGTTACAGGTGAAACTCGGTTTGCCTGCAGGCCCACTTGAGCAGCATGTGAGGAATACTGAAGCTCAGTGAGAAATGGAGCACAGATGCAAATGGCTTTAGGACCACATGAGGTGATGAGAACAGGGACAGGGGGACTAACAGCGAGGACACACACTTCCTTGAAGATAAACACGAACGCACACAAATGAAAGCATTTGAGGGATAGTTGGTATGGTCACTTTTACGATGATTCAAGAAAGAAAACCCTTTAAAAGTGGCCCATATAAATTGTGCACTATTTACACCACCATTCAAAAGTTTGGGGTCAGTAAAATTTAAAAAAAGAAAAGAAAATAAATGTCCTTTTATTCATTCATAAAATGTAACAAAAGCATTTCAAATATGCTGCTCTTTTGAACTTCTTATTTATCCAAGCATTTTTAAAATAAATGTATAATGGTTCCCTCAAAATATTAAGCAGCACAACCGTTTCTACACTGGTAAGAAATATTTCAAGAGTACCAAATCAGCATATTAGAATGATTTTTGAAGGATCATGTGACACCGAATGACTGCTAAAAAAAAAAATCAGCTTTGCTATTACAGAAATAAATTATATTTTCAAATTTAGCAGCAATTATCGGGGCCAAACCTTTCAGATACAAGCAAAAATATAAATTTCTTCTGACCACTAGGTGACACTGCACAGAAACTAGGCCTACATGGTCATGGTTTTCATAACACAAACACACCCAAGGGGGTAATCCATCGACCGGAAGTTGAAGCCGGCCGGGTGCCGCCATGTTGTAGCAGAACTTCACTTGCGTTAGCATTTCCATTGACTCCCATTCATTTTGCCGTCACTTTGACAGCGAATAACTTTACATCTGAGGCGTTTAAAGACTCCATTTGTCCATTATTTATTTCTAAAGAAACACGACAATGTATAAAGGGCTCCATTACCTTCTATGTTACATTATGGCCCCGTAGAAACAGATTTTGTAAAAATAGGCTAACGATTGCGTCATAACCACTCGACTCTCTGTCGCGCTGTACAGAAATGACCGTACAGACAGGAGGAGAAGCTCGCAGGCAATCGGGGGGACGTCCCGTCAAGGGAGAAGCCCATAGATAATGAGTCCATAAAAGCAACGGAATACTTACTCCTGCTCACTCACGCCAAAGAACTCTTTGCTCAAGTTCCCCGTCTCTGCAAGATTAACGTTGGCAATTTTCACGCACAGCTACTAGAAGATTAACGTCTGTCAGACAGGTTGCTCACGTCATCAAGCTTAGTTTGAGTCGGTTTGAGTCTGCGCGTCAGGAACGGAAGTGCTCAAAAATCGCTAAAAATGGGCTTCAACTGTCTCAACTGAGTTCCAATGAGATGGCTCTGTCCACTTCTTATACTGTCTATGAACATACCCAGCGTCTCAATGTCCATACTGTCCATACTATCCATCCTAAACAGTATGTGAGATTAAAATAAGTGTGTCCCAAAGCATAGTAGAAAAGAGTATGTCAGAAATCCCTGGATGGTATATGTGGCGAGCAGGACGAGGCCGAGGGCCGTGAGAGAAGGGTGCAAGGCCGGTGGCGTGATTGATAATGAGCCACACCGACGCGACGCACCGGTTTCGCATCTCTCACGGAGGAGCAGAAGCATAAAGGAGGAGCGACGACAGTAAAGATCGAGAGAGGACAGGCCTGGACTTATTTTATTATATGTGACAGCAGTCGTCCATGAGGGGCTGCTGTCTTTTACTTTCGTTTTGTATTTTCATTTTATTATTAAATTGTGTGTTGAACATTCCCCGGTTCTCCTGGCCCTATTGGGCGCTTTGGAATGTCAACGCGTCCGCCATATTGAGGGCAAGACTGCGCTGTAAACAAATGCAAGTAAACGAGTGAGCTGCGGTTTTTCTGGATAAAAACAAAAATAATGTTTACATTTATCAACCGATTTCAGTGGTTTGTATGTGGTGTACAAAAAGTTCCATCTCTAGTTATTTAAAATCTCAATAGTTAGACTTATGAAATATTTTTTTAATAAGGAATTGCCAAAGCTCAGGCTTGTCATGTATTTGGATTTTTATTCTTGGATAAGAATTGGGAAGACCTCCATACTGAGGTATAATTTAAGTTTCACATTAAATGAAAAAGTTTTATTATTGTGGAAAGCATTTTCTGTCTTTAACCTGATTTTGGCTTTTCTTGTGCTTAGAATTGACCGCCATTGAGAAAATGAAACAATTCGGCAAATTCAAAATCACACCGGCAGGCTGCTTTCTGTATTTTTATAGCACTAAAATGATAGATATTTACAGATAGATACTCCAAATATACAATAAAGATAACTGATGGATCCTTATGGTAATACATACTGTATGATATGGTGCAAATAGTAAATATAAGATAAAGTGAGAAGTAATACGGCGCTTTTCCACTGCTGGTACGACTCGGCTCAGCACAGCTTTAGCTCGGTTTGCTTTTCCACTGCAGTTAGTACCGCTTCAAAGTTGGTGGGATTATTGTCTGACCGTTATAGTTTATCCGCTCCTCGGCAACCAACGAGAGGAACGTCTGCACTTCTTCGTCCACTGACCACAATTCAGCCATTTCTTTTTTGGAAGTTTTCTTTCTTTTTTCTTCAAGCAAGTTAAGCAAGTAGTTTTAAAACAGGTGTTACAGCGGTGGCTGTTACTGGCTATTTAAATCTAGCGGGTTTGATGTCTCGCAAATACGCTGGTAGTGACGATTCTGTCTGACCAATCAGTGATCTGCAGTGTGTTCACGTCACATTTTAGTATCGGTACGGTACGCTTTAACGCTTGGAACCTCGCCAGAGGTGGTACCATTTAAATCGAGCCGAGCCGTACCATGCAGTAGAAAAGTGCCAAAGCGTGCCGTACCGAACCATACCATGCAGTGGGAAAGCGCCAATAGTAAATAGTTTAGTGTATAGTCAAAATAAAAAAACAGTATACAGCAAATAAAACAGTATAATTATAGTATAATAGTAGTATAATAGAATAGTATAATTATATAATATTATAAGTACAATAATATATTGATAAAAGCATATAGTTTATGTATAATACTACAATAGCAATAGAATATGAAATATCAATGACAGAATATAGACTAAAAAAAATAAGTTAAATAGTGACTAGTGAATAGTACAATAATTTAACAGCATAAGTATAATAGATTGATAATCGCAAGCTATTTTAGTCTGACTGACTCAGGTGGCCAACTAACGTTATTATTACGAATTATATAATGATCAAATACAACCAGAAACAAATGTTCAGTCTTGCTTGTGAAAGGTAATTCCCTGAGACCTGTTTTCAATTGTGCGGCGATTTGTATAGCCGCTAACAGCACACAAAGCAGGCGTTTCTCACATCCCATTATGAGAGTTATGGGAAAGTTGCCCTCCGCAATATGGCGGTGCCGTTGACGTACGATCCAGCGGCCAATAGAGCGCTTATGTATTTATTATGTCTATGACTCTGAAGGCTAATATTGCTCACAACCCATTGCGGAGGAGGAACTACAAACACTAGTAAAAAAAGTGTTTAAAAACTACAAAACATGGCGGATATGCGCGGTGACGGTGGGAGGTTTAAATAAAGGTTTGAGTTTATTCACGTTATATTTCATCTGCAATAACAATGTGGACTTTTATAAAGATCCGTTTGGCTATTAACTTTTAAATGCATCATTATGCATTAATATGAGAAGTCTCTCCGTATGAAAGACCCGCAACTGCTGATCAACATGCATCTGCATTTCTCTCCGATATGGTAGGAAATTAAATGAAATGTGGAGGATTTTATCTTTGACAAGATGATTGACAGGCCAGTTTACCGTGCCAGGATGCGAGAGAGAGCAACCGTTAAAGACGCGATTGTATGACGTGATAGTATGTCCCAAAGCTTGTCTACTTTCTGCTACACACTCAAAAGTATCTACTTTTTCTTCACAAAAAGAGTAAATAATTTTAGGGCATAGTACAAGTAGGTGAATTGAGACGCAGCACAAGTTTGGTCAGAATACGCTAAAGCATTGCTGAGATATAAATGGACTGCATTTTACATAGCGCTTTCACAGACCCAATGGCCACCAAAGCACTTTACATATTGCCTCACATTCACCCATTCACTCACTCATTCATACACCGACGGCGGTGTCAGCCACGCAAGGTGGAACCGAGGATTGAACCACCAACCTTCCAGTTTGTAGACAACCTACATGAACCACTGAGCCACTGCCGCCCCGGCAGATACGGCCCTTACGTTCATTTTGGCACAAATTCATTTGCACGTATTCGAAAACAGTTTGACGAATTATCTTAAATTCCATAACTTTTTGTTTCCAGCCCTACAGTTTCCAGCATTAGCAGAGAATATTTTTTTGTCCTTAAGAAACTTAATTAAAAGTGAAATAATTTAAAGACAGAGACACAATTTGTTTAGTAAACCACTGTTTAATAATAATAATAAAAAAAACTATTTTAATGTTTAATAAGCAAGTCCTCCCAGTTGAAGAGCAAGGAGGGGCCAGATGATGTGAAAATGTGAAACTGGGCTGGGAGATAAAGCTAAAGGTGTGTATGTGAAAATACAAGATTATGAAATGAAGGTGTTGAGAGAGCTGAACACAAAGGGTGTGGTAAAGTGTTAGTGGAGGGAAAAAACTATTCAATGAACATGCCAGTTTGTTTATGAGTCCAATAATCCAGTGAATCATTGATGATTTTAAAGTTGGGTAACATGAGAGTTTGAAGCGGCCGGGGAGAAGAGAGTTTCTGAAAAATTCCAAGATATGCATAGCGGTGAGTGATGGAGACACATGAAATCTATACTAAGCCAAACACAATTTCTTGTGGAGACAAACTTCCTAGCAGGGTTTGGTGATATCTTGAATGTTCACAGTATTTTCGCAGTGATTAAGCAAAATCATGAATATTGCAGTGATTTTAATGTACTTTTTATTTGCCCATTAAGTTTCCTAAAAAAAGTCGTCATTCGACTAGTTTCACAATTGCTTTGTGTTGTGATCATGAGAGTGTTAATTTAAACACTCTGTTCAGATGACCCAATTCAAAACTCTGATTTACTTGCATAAGTTATATATATATATATATATATATATATATATATATATATATATATATATATATATATATATATATATATATATATATATATATATATATATCAAAATTTATAAAAAAAAAGTTAACTTGTTGAATTAAACATTTTTCAGTCACAACTGGTTAAAATGGCTTTTATTCGAAAAGATGGTTTGTTTAAATTTTTGATAAAATGTATCTCACTATTATGTGTAATTTACATATATTATTGTGATTATATGTTCATATGTATGCGGCCATTTATTATGCTTGTTTACTTTTACCCCACTTGATGCTTATATTGTGGCCTGAGATGCTTATGTGCTTTTCTTTAATAAAAAAAATAAAAAAAAGGAACAAAAAAAATACCTCAGTATTTTTTTGGTCACTATCTATCTATCTATCTATCTATCTATCTATCTATCTATCTATCTATCTATCTATCTATCTATCTATCTATCTATCGTGCTGGTCAGAATTATCATTTGCTCCAGATGAATATTGTTGGTGTTGCAGGGCTTGAATTTCAGTGTGGGATTGCGTGTATTGCACATAATTTTACTTAGTCCTGCAGATTTTGTGTTCACACACTGAAAAAGTACATAATGTCAAAATGCCGGTCTTGGCGAGCATTAACATAAACAGTCAGTTATGTTTTAAGTGAACGTAAACAGTTGAGAAAGAAAACGCATGTGTAACAGTACTGAATCCGTGCATCAGGTCTTAAAGTGACATGGTATCCACATCAAAATTGTGGCCAGTGAAAATACTGAGTGGTTAACTTTGGAAAACCACTAGCCACAGTATATCTTTCTGAAAATGAACACTAAAAAGTGTAGAAGATGCTGACACTTTTCCCTTTGTAAATGACAGTGAGATTGTGGTGGAGATGTTTACCCAGTCATGGTCAGGACAAGTTCACGTGCAATGGAAAATATGATAATTTCCACTTGTGAACTGGTATTTACCAGTGTGTTGCGTTCAAGTGCTTTTGTTGTCGTAATGTGGTAAAAGGATGGAGATCCAGACCTCTTATTTAGCTAAAACTATTTTAGATTGCTTAAGTCATCAGTAGTAATAGGATACACCACCTGTCAATTTGATTGATTGACAGGTGGGCGAGGCTATCCTTTGATCTTCCCCCGCCCCTTCCGGCTCCTCCCCTTCATGTCCCACCCCTTGTCCCTCCCCTTCCGGTCCCTCCCCTTCCTGTCCCGCCCCCTTCCGATTCCTCCCCTTCCTGTCCCGCCCCTTCCGGTACCACCCCTTCCGGTCCCACCTCTGGCAGGTGGGCGGGGCTATCCTTTGATCTTCCCCCGCCCCTTCCGGTTCCTCCCCTTCCTGTCCCGCCCATTGTCCCACCCCTTCCGGTTCCTTCCCTTCCTGTTCCGCCCCTTCCGGTTCCTCCCCTTCCTGTCCCGCCCCTTCCGGAACCACCCCTTCCGGTCCCACCTCTTCCTGTTACCTTTGACCCAGTTCCGCCCCTTCCTGTTAACTTTGACCTAGTTCCGCCCCTTCCGGTTAAACTTTCTGTCAAAATGATGGATGGTTACCTTTGATCTAGTTCCGCCCCTTGCGGTTAAACTTTCTGTCAAAATGATGAATTGTTTGAAGTTTGTTTGATCTAGTTCCGCCCCTTGCGGTTACAGCTTTTGTCAAAATGATGGATGCTGACAGTTTGTTTAATCGTTTGAAGTCTGTTTGAGATGTATTGGACTTTGTTGTTACAGTTACAAAGCGATGGATTGTTATTTTTTTAGCGCATCCCCTCGCTATGCCTAAGCTTATCATAGCAGGTGTGTGTGAAAGTGATAAGAAAAAACTGCTATAGTTTATCTGACACAAACATAAAAAATAAATGTATTCAGTGAAGCATTTCCGATTAAAAACGGAGACATTAAAAATGTATTAGAGTTGAATAATATGAAACAAACAGTTTATGTAAAACCTCACCCCAAAAAACACTAAATGTACTAAATAAATTAATGAAATAAATGTACAACTATTCACTGAATCAAGCATTTCAGTTTAAATAAAATGGAACCACAAAAATATTCCAAACAGTTAAAAATGTATTGGAGTTGAAGAAAAAACACATTCAGCTTATGTAAAACCTCACACAAAAAGTTTAAATAAATGTACAACTATTCACTGAATCAAGCATTTCAGTTTAAATAAAATGGAGCCACAAAAATATTCCAAACAGTTAAAAATGTATTAGAGTTGAAGAAAAAAACACATACAGCTTATGTAAAACCTCACACAAAAAGTTTTAATAAAGTGGAGCCACAAAAAATTGCAAACAGTTAAAAATGTATTAGAGAGTTGAAGAAAAAACATACAGGTGAGGACAATATGTATCATATATTTCACACTAAAGTTGAAAAACATTATGTTCATTTAAATGAAATGGTTATAAAATTTACATTTAGTCATTCACATATATTTGACACTGACTCAAGTTGAAAAACCATGCTGTTCAATTAAAAGTATATAAATTAAACAAAAATAAAATCATCTTACTGTTTCACCAGACTGATCTCATAAAATTGCGTGTGTATGACACGCCAATTCGTATTTCCATTTTTGGCGTGCTATCAACACGCACAATCGCTTTTCAGCGTGTTTATGAACGCAGTTAACTTAACGTTATTACTGTATATATAAATATATGACCTACCTCCACCCCGTCCCTAAACCTACCCATCACTGGGGTTAATAGCATTTATGAGTGTTCCCCTGCCATCCTAGGGAAAAAAAAATATCGCTCCCCAGATGTAGATCTACATTTTGCTTCGTTTCGCTCGGAAATTTAATGGCGTGTACATATACGCGGAATCACTTGGACATTAATGGCGTAGACATACACGCATACACGCGGATATCTCAAAATGCGTATAGATAACACGCCACTTGACTTGAAAGTGGCGTGTCTGTTTACGCAAAAGTCATGATGTCATGTTGGTTTCACCATGGTTGAAAAAAACCCACAAGTGTTTCCCCTGAAGTCTTTTCTCTCTGTCACACCAGCGTGTGGCTGGCCGGGTATCTGTTTTTGTGACTCGTTCCTGAGCCCATTGAGAAATATCTTACACAACAGTTAAAAAGCATTGTGTTCCTTTAAAAGTGTATAAATTAAAATATATCATATATAAAATAAATAGTTTACTAATTTAACTAAAGTTGAAAAGCATGTTGTTCATTTAAAATCTTACTAAATTACTAAAGTTGAAAATCATGCCTATCATTAAAAAATATTACTAAATTACTGAAGTTGAAAAGCATTCTGTTCATTTAAAATAAATATTTTACAAATTTACAGTACCAATTATGTTAGATTTAGATAAAAATAAAATCATCTTACATTTTCACCAGGATTGAAGAAAAAAAAAATCAGACAGGTAGTGCCTGCCAGCATGGACAGTGTGAATGACAAATAAGTGATATCATCGCTGTTTTCGTACCACCGGTAATAAATTACTTTTAATTCATAAGACTTATTTTCAGGAGTAACAGTTATCAGTGAAATATGGCGCTCGTGTAATCAAAAGGTCTGCCTACCCCCTGGGAATGTGAATTGGCCTTGAACCTAAACACTTCCATTCATAAAGTACTGAAAGAATATAGTGGACACACAGCTCCGCCGTTTTCCCATAGTTTTCCACAGGCTCTTACTGTAAAAGGCTATAAAATAGCCAAGACACATGGACGTGTGCCATACTCCATGTATGGACCAAAAACTTTTGCACCCTCTCTTCTATGACCATCTCATCAAAAATACAAAACAGTGAGTACTTTCTCTATAATTAATTTATGCTACGGTGCTGCTTATTTGTATTATGCAATGATGTTTAATTTGAAAAATTGTTTATACATAAGGAAAAGACGGTATAATTCATTAGTGATTTAAATAGCCCAGACTAGGTATTTGTTTTATCCATATTATGCTATTAGTATTTTTATCTGCTGTTACTGGTGATACAGATATTAAAATGTATCTACTATATTAATTTATCAACCTATGGGTTTAAAAGTATGGAGCATTGTATTATGATATCGATGTGATACAGATATTAACATGTATCTACTATATTAATTTATCAAAGTATGATTTTTTAAAAAATATGGAGCATTGTATCATGATATTGATGTGATACAGATATTACAATCTATCTACTATATTAATTGATCATAAAGTATGATTTAAAAAATGTACAACATTGTTTATGTTCATTATGCTATGTTTTTTTTTAAACCATATCACAAAAGTATCAGTTTAACATGACTGTTTTACAGCAATGTTTATTTTGCATTATGCTATGTTGTTTTAACTGTTGTATTTTTTATCTGATGTAACTAAAATCTCCAGCATCGTTTATTTAAGCTGCGGGGTTTCCATAAAGGACCTTAAAATTAATGTTTTGGATTTATTCAGTTTTTTAAATCTCATTTAGAGATTATTTTAGTCAGATATGCTTATGTGCATAGGGCTATTTTATTCCTCTTCAGTTACTTACTTTTTAAATTTTAGTAGGTTACTTTTAATTCTTCTTTTACGCTGTCTTTGATTTTAACTTTTAGCAATTTGCATGATAAATTGTTTAACATGTAAGCTATATGAATGACACTGTCACAATGTGATAAGCAAAACATATAAAAGTCAAGTCAAAGCTATTTATATAGGCTAGCGCTTTTCATTGCCATTTAAAATAACATGGTCTTTCCTTCTCTCTCTCTCTCTCTCTAGAGACAGCAAACACTGCAGGACAATCAGGCATCCAAGTAACATGTTAGTATGGTTTATATTTTATTTTTAATGAGAAAAAAATTATAGAGTACAACAGGTGGTTTCTGGGAGTAAAAACATTTACTTTCTCCATACGGAAATTAATTTTAAAGACAGATCTACTGTGAGCTAAGAGGTTGTTAATACATGGTATTTGCTTCTGATAAAGCCTTCAGCTTATTTTTTTGTAAATAATCGTGTTTCACAGTTGAACTCCTGGTGAAAACTACATTACCCATGAGCCATTATGCTGCAGTGAAAATTATGTCAAACATAGTTTTTTTAAAAAGCAACACACTCCAAAATAGCTCTGGCCACTCCCATGACGCACTGCGAATGACATAATCTCCCTACCATTTCAAAATACTGAAATCTTTTGTATAAGCTATATATGCATATTTTGCATATTTATATATAAATATATATTTTTTAAAATCAATATGGGAAATAAGACTGAAAAGGGGTTGGGGAGGCACTGTTGCACTCTATGTATAATGAACAATTGACAGATGAACTGACAGATATTTTATGTAAACAGGCAAAATCTCTGCATCTGATGATGGCCATGTGTTTTCGCCGATCATAACTGGTTTAACTCTTGACTCCTTTGAGATCAATATGACTTCTGCCAAACCAAATGTGACTGCATATTGTAAGTGTAATACACGAGAAACTATTAATACACGAGAAACTATTAAACCAGTTTTCGCCTATGTAATGTATAAAATTATTCTTAATTAATCAGTCGTAGTTAACTATTTGGGACCAATTCTAAGGAAGGTTACATTCTGATCTAACAGTGTCATGTACAAATTTGCAATACAGAATTGTTTTGTGTTTTTGGTACTATTGGATCGAGTTTTGTAGAATTTATTTTATGCGGTGTAATGCTCCTGGATTATTCAGACTCAGAATTGTAACTATTACTATAGCCTTTATCAGACATTTATTTTACTGCAGACTTATCAACCTTATTTATTTACTGCAGATTTGAGCAAAGCCAAATACTGCCCAAACGGGGATATTGGGAAAGAAGAGAAACAGGATAATACAAGGTTAGATTCAATCTTTATATTCTTTCCCATTTTGCCTTCATTTTCCTTTTTCCTGTTGGTTATGAATCAATGATTCGGTTACAAATGTGTGAGCGAATCCAACACACCAGATGAAGACGAGGGAACCGCTTGACTATGTGAATTGTGAAAGCATTGCCAACGACCTGGTCAACGCTTTGTTCAAGCATGAAGAATCTCTCATGAAGAAACTGCAATAACAACTGTTGTAGCCAATTGTTTGGCATTATGTACTTAAACAGTTTTTTAAAAAATAAAATGTTTTTAATAATTGATTGCTGATGGAGTTTTAATTTTTGTATTTAGAACCAAGTATATTGTACAAGTAAGAAGAAACCAAACTGGCCATATAATGATATATTGCACATAATAAACAATGGCAAAGTTTGTATTCCTTAAAAAAACAGCCAATATTTGAGAACCCTAATATTGGTGTAATCTCTGCGAGGTCTCAACCACAAACGCAAAACTTTGTGGTGGGTGATACGGGCATAGCTTTATTAAAGGAAAATATTATTGAAGTAATTTTCAAACTATATTTTATTTATTTATATTATGGTTTTCATGTTGATTTAAAGTTTTTGTTATGAACTAATACCTTTATTTTTTTTACATCCAGCACAAAATTTTGTTCAAAAATCGTTCTCTGACCCCAAATAATCAGATAATGGTGTGTTCACAATCTACAATTAGATATTATCCTGCTTAGTATGTGTGTAAATAGTTGTGCTTAAATGTTTGGATGTATTTTTACACGCCAACATATTTTGTCACACCGTAGTGATGCAAAGTTCCACACTCTTGTAAAGACTATGGTCTAACTTTAAAACATAATCTTTATACATGAATTCAAAAGACCAAATCACTAAGAAAGGAGGGGTGAAAAGCACCGTTTATAATAAATAGACAAAAGTTTGCAATATATGGTTTTATTACTATTCAGATAGTTAGCCGATGTCACTGTTTCACATGTTGGACCGTATGTGTTTTAGGTAAAGACTTTTCTTTGAGAGCCGTCAACATTCAGTGTTTATAGGAATAAATGACCGTTGATAATTTAAGTGATACTATTTCTGTTTGAGAACTAAATTGATACTTTGTGTGATTCCACAACATAGATAGAGGGAAGGTTGCACTAAACAAAGTATTGACATGCTGCAAGTATTACTTACTTAAGTTACTTATAAGTAAGTATTAACGCGAAAAGTAAGCGCATGCTGTTTTACACTTAAACTATTACAACAGAATCGCACCTGACTATTGCACTGGGAGAGGCGTAATCATTAAGACTGTTAAACAAAGTTTGGTGTTTAAAATTAATTCTAGTGATCAACTTGCTAAAAAGTAAATACAACATGAGCCATTTAAAGCAAATACGAAAAACCACTTGTGATCAGTTTTGTATGTTTGTAATTGACATTTTATATACAAGTCAATTAGGCCGTTTACATCTTACTACTTTTTGTTTTTGTACAGTTTGCAAAAACTATAGTCTCCGAGCGTGGTCAAACATATAGGAATTTATGAAAAACATGCACAAATATAGCATAAAGAGAATTACGGTCCTTCTACATGAGTGTTTAAGACTAAACAAATCATATTTCTTTTAGAATATTATTTCTAAAATTAGTTATTATTTTCATATTTCTGCTATGTCTACGAAACAACGACATGAAAGATGAGTATTGCTGTTTTTCTGTTACCTATAAAACTATTATACTTCAAACTCGTCTAGCTATTCCCCATTTCACAGCACAGTCGGTTATTTTTTCTACGTGGCTAAACAACAGTTAAGCTAATGAATTACCGTTGATATTTTTTACCTGAAAGCTGGGATGATTCATTATTTATTCCGTCTACACCGTTTCTTTGACACAAGAGTTTTAGTCAGGGGTCTTTTAGGCCTGATCCAGAAAACAGACGGTAAGCAGTAAGTTATGAAAACATGTGGTAAGCAGTTTTTGGCCTCATCATCAAAATGTTTTAACATATCGCAAATATCAATGGTTAGATAAATTATATCTAACTATCAGCAGTTATATGTGAAACACGCTCAGTCACATTAGAGTTGGATTCTTGTTTATATTGAACATTGTTATTGAACCGCATGTTTAACAGTGCTAGTGTTCATCACGGTTTCATTTTTAACAACACTATCGTAACCCTTATCATATTTTGTATGGTGTCTTCTTTACACTTTCACCCATGGATATCTGTTTCCTACAGTTAGCTGTAGTGAACTCTAGGGTCTTCTCTTTGATCATATTCGACAGTATTCACATGAATTGGCTTGATTTAATAAAATGATACCACATTATTTTATTATACCATTTTAAAATAACGCTTAAATGTACATTTTATACTTTAACCCTAGAATACCGCACAAGGATCTCTGAAATATTTTTCCTTGTAAAACATCTAGGTAGATCTATGTTTTTAAAATCTATGTTCTAAAATCTCAAAATCTGGGCCTACAACAAAACACAGTTCATCAGAAAATTACTTTTGTCGCTTTGTTTGAAGAAACATTTTAATCAGCTGGTGCTTGATAACTATTAAAATTATTAAACAACCCTCAATTCGGTAATGATGCGATATTGATATCACGTTTTAATTTCAACTCAATGCGCTAAAGGTCTATAACTGAACTTTAACGTCTTAATATTTGGTAAAAGTTAACTTAAAGCATGCGCAAAATAAAAATACATCCTAGCTACTTTCTAATATATAATAACTTTTTACCTCCTATAGAATAAGTTGTGTAATACTGTTTTTATGAGCTCGGACATGACCCCAAAATACAATTGTGTCATTTTTTTATTTCAACATAGTGAAGTAAAAAAAGTAAAACAATGACGACATTTGCAGGTGATCCAGCCAGAATACAAAGTCGCGGCACGCAATCATGTTTTGCTCTAGGGCATAGCTGACCAGACTTTGAACTATTTCATCAACATCTGTTTTTACATTTTTTGACAACAGTGACACACAGAGATCTGTTACAAACGTACACATGCAGAGTAGATCGTCAACTTCGAATTCCTCACTAGATTCATGCATCATATCCAGAACTTTTCTGAGGATTACGCCGACCGGTTCTTTGCCGTTTATAAACATGGGCGTAACATCTGTCCAGGATCCAACCAAGCCTCTTATGACATCCATTTCTTTTTTGAGATTTTTTACACGTTTGGTATCCCTCGCACAATCGTTATTCTCATCAAACGCAGCCTCGATGATCCTGTGCATCAAGCTAACCATCGGGCCTCTAAAATGATCTTTAAACATAGAGTCTAGCGTGGCTCTTAAACGACACTCTTTCCCCGTGGCGCACTCACACGCCGGATGACGCAGTGTCCCCGCTACGCCAGAACTCAACGGGGAGTTGCTCTCCATCAGCTTTTGCGTCGCCATTTCTGAAGTTTTCAGATTTTTCGGTTCCCTATTCGATGGTGAAAGATTCTGTTAGGTCCTGGAATCTCCTGGAAGTCCTTAGAGCACAATCGTACAGGCCTTGTGCGTTAACAAAGTTTTTGGGTCAGAAGTGTGAGTCGAAAAAAGTGTAGTTTGCATCTGACAAACATGAACTTCTGATCAATTCCTTCGACTTTTGATCAATGTTGCAGTAGCACAGCAGTCCGCGACAATTAGAGCTAGAGCCAGGGGTTGTGTGCGAAAAAAGAGGCTGGGCTCTGTGTAGAGTTTATCAGGACAACTGATAGTGCTCAGCCCGCCCCGTAGGAGGAGTTGTATAGGGGAGTCATCGACATGACGTCGTAAACCGCTACGTAGGATTAAAGCCTCATTGAATCATAAGTAAAGTCATGAAGAAGTTATGCATATACCACCAGAGAGAATTCTATTAATTACACAAAAAAATATATATATACAATTTTTTTTTAACATAGGGATGGGTGAATGTTCGCAACAAGTTCCATAAAAGCGTCTAGAAAGTAAGGCTTTAAGTTAACTTTTACCAAATATTAAGACGTTAAAGTTCAGTTATAGACCTTTAGCGCATTGAGTTGAAATTAAAACGTGATATCAATATCGCATCATTACCGAATTGAGGGTTGTTTAATAATTTTAATAGTTATCAAGCACCAGCTGATTAAAATGTTTCTTCAAACAAAGCGACAAAAGTAATTTTCTGATGAACTGTGTTTTGTTGTAGGCCCAGATTTTGAGATTTTAGAACATAGATTTTAAAAACATAGATCTACCTAGATGTTTTACAAGGAAAAATATTTCAGAGATCCTTGTGCGGTATTCTAGGGTTAAAGTATAAAATGTACATTTAAGCGTTATTTTAAAATGGTATAATAAAATAATGTGGTATCATTTTATTAAATCAAGCCAATTCATGTGAATACTGTCGTATATGATCAAAGAGAAGACCCTAGAGTTCACTACAGCTAACTGTAGGAAACAGATATCCATGGGTGAAAGTGTAAAGAAGACACCATACAAAATATGATAAGGGTTACGATAGTGTTGTTAAAAATGAAACCGTGATGAACACTAGCACTGTTAAACATGCGGTTCAATAACAATGTTCAATATAAACAAGAATCCAACTCTAATGTGACTGAGCGTGTTTCACATATAACTGCTGATAGTTAGATATAATTTATCTAACCATTGATATTTGCGATATGTTAAAACATTTTGATGATGAGGCCAAAAACTGCTTACCACATGTTTTCATAACTTACTGCTTACCGTCTGTTTTCTGGATCAGGCCTAAAAGACCCCTGACTAAAACTCTTGTGTCAAAGAAACGGTGTAGACGGAATAAATAATGAATCATCCCAGCTTTCAGGTAAAAAATATCAACGGTAATTCATTAGCTTAACTGTTGTTTAGCCACGTAGAAAAAATAACCGACTGTGCTGTGAAATGGGGAATAGCTAGACGAGTTTGAAGTATAATAGTTTTATAGGTAACAGAAAAACAGCAATACTCATCTTTCATGTCGTTGTTTCGTAGACATAGCAGAAATATGAAAATAATAACTAATTTTAGAAATAATATTCTAAAAGAAATATGATTTGTTTAGTCTTAAACACTCATGTAGAAGGACCGTAATTCTCTTTATGCTATATTTGTGCATGTTTTTCATAAATTCCTATATGTTTGACCACGCTCGGAGACTATAGTTTTTGCAAACTGTACAAAAACAAAAAGTAGTAAGATGTAAACGGCCTAATTGACTTGTATATAAAATGTCAATTACAAACATACAAAACTGATCACAAGTGGTTTTTCGTATTTGCTTTAAATGGCTCATGTTGTATTTACTTTTTAGCAAGTTGATCACTAGAATTAATTTTAAACACCAAACTTTGTTTAACAGTCTTAATGATTACGCCTCTCCCAGTGCAATAGTCAGGTGCGATTCTGTTGTAATAGTTTAAGTGTAAAACAGCATGCGCTTACTTTTCGCGTTAATACTTACTTATAAGTAACTTAAGTAAGTAATACTTGCAGCATGTCAATACTTTGTTTAGTGCAACCTTCCCTCTATCTATGTTGTGGAATCACACAAAGTATCAATTTAGTTCTCAAACAGAAATAGTATCACTTAAATTATCAACGGTCATTTATTCCTATAAACACTGAATGTTGACGGCTCTCAAAGAAAAGTCTTTACCTAAAACACATACGGTCCAACATGTGAAACAGTGACATCGGCTAACTATCTGAATAGTAATAAAACCATATATTGCAAACTTTTGTCTATTTATTATAAACGGTGCTTTTCACCCCTCCTTTCTTAGTGATTTGGTCTTTTGAATTCATGTATAAAGATTATGTTTTAAAGTTAGACCATAGTCTTTACAAGAGTGTGGAACTTTGCATCACTACGGTGTGACAAAATATGTTGGCGTGTAAAAATACATCCAAACATTTAAGCACAACTATTTACACACATACTAAGCAGGATAATATCTAATTGTAGATTGTGAACACACCATTATCTGATTATTTGGGGTCAGAGAACGATTTTTGAACAAAATTTTGTGCTGGATGTAAAAAAAATAAAGGTATTAGTTCATAACAAAAACTTTAAATCAACATGAAAACCATAATATAAATAAATAAAATATAGTTTGAAAATTACTTCAATAATATTTTCCTTTAATAAAGCTATGCCCGTATCACCCACCACAAAGTTTTGCGTTTGTGGTTGAGACCTCGCAGAGATTACACCAATATTAGGGTTCTCAAATATTGGCTGTTTTTTTAAGGAATACAAACTTTGCCATTGTTTATTATGTGCAATATATCATTATATGGCCAGTTTGGTTTCTTCTTACTTGTACAATATACTTGGTTCTAAATACAAAAATTAAAACTCCATCAGCAATCAATTATTAAAAACATTTTATTTTTTAAAAAACTGTTTAAGTACATAATGCCAAACAATTGGCTACAACAGTTGTTATTGCAGTTTCTTCATGAGAGATTCTTCATGCTTGAACAAAGCGTTGACCAGGTCGTTGGCAATGCTTTCACAATTCACATAGTCAAGCGGTTCCCTCGTCTTCATCTGGTGTGTTGGATTCGCTCACACATTTGTAACCGAATCATTGATTCATAACCAACAGGAAAAAGGAAAATGAAGGCAAAATGGGAAAGAATATAAAGATTGAATCTAACCTTGTATTATCCTGTTTCTCTTCTTTCCCAATATCCCCGTTTGGGCAGTATTTGGCTTTGCTCAAATCTGCAGTAAATAAATAAGGTTGATAAGTCTGCAGTAAAATAAATGTCTGATAAAGGCTATAGTAATAGTTACAATTCTGAGTCTGAATAATCCAGGAGCATTACACCGCATAAAATAAATTCTACAAAACTCGATCCAATAGTACCAAAAACACAAAACAATTCTGTATTGCAAATTTGTACATGACACTGTTAGATCAGAATGTAACCTTCCTTAGAATTGGTCCCAAATAGTTAACTACGACTGATTAATTAAGAATAATTTTATACATTACATAGGCGAAAACTGGTTTAATAGTTTCTCGTGTATTAATAGTTTCTCGTGTATTACACTTACAATATGCAGTCACATTTGGTTTGGCAGAAGTCATATTGATCTCAAAGGAGTCAAGAGTTAAACCAGTTATGATCGGCGAAAACACATGGCCATCATCAGATGCAGAGATTTTGCCTGTTTACATAAAATATCTGTCAGTTCATCTGTCAATTGTTCATTATACATAGAGTGCAACAGTGCCTCCCCAACCCCTTTTCAGTCTTATTTCCCATATTGATTTTAAAAAATATATATTTATATATAAATATGCAAAATATGCATATATAGCTTATACAAAAGATTTCAGTATTTTGAAATGGTAGGGAGATTATGTCATTCGCAGTGCGTCATGGGAGTGGCCAGAGCTATTTTGGAGTGTGTTGCTTTTTAAAAAAACTATGTTTGACATAATTTTCACTGCAGCATAATGGCTCATGGGTAATGTAGTTTTCACCAGGAGTTCAACTGTGAAACACGATTATTTACAAAAAAATAAGCTGAAGGCTTTATCAGAAGCAAATACCATGTATTAACAACCTCTTAGCTCACAGTAGATCTGTCTTTAAAATTAATTTCCGTATGGAGAAAGTAAATGTTTTTACTCCCAGAAACCACCTGTTGTACTCTATAATTTTTTTCTCATTAAAAATAAAATATAAACCATACTAACATGTTACTTGGATGCCTGATTGTCCTGCAGTGTTTGCTGTCTCTAGAGAGAGAGAGAGAGAGAAGGAAAGACCATGTTATTTTAAATGGCAATGAAAAGCGCTAGCCTATATAAATAGCTTTGACTTGACTTTTATATGTTTTGCTTATCACATTGTGACAGTGTCATTCATATAGCTTACATGTTAAACAATTTATCATGCAAATTGCTAAAAGTTAAAATCAAAGACAGCGTAAAAGAAGAATTAAAAGTAACCTACTAAAATTTAAAAAGTAAGTAACTGAAGAGGAATAAAATAGCCCTATGCACATAAGCATATCTGACTAAAATAATCTCTAAATGAGATTTAAAAAACTGAATAAATCCAAAACAATTTTAAGGTCCTTTATGGAAACCCCGCAGCTTAAATAAACGATGCTGGAGATTTTAGTTACATCAGATAAAAAATACAACAGTTAAAACAACATAGCATAATGCAAAATAAACATTGCTGTAAAACAGTCATGTTAAACTGATACTTTTGTGATATGGTTTAAAAAAAAACATAGCATAATGAACATAAACAATGTTGTACATTTTTTAAATCATACTTTATGATCAATTAATATAGTAGATAGATTGTAATATCTGTATCACATCAATATCATGATACAATGCTCCATATTTTTTAAAAAATCATACTTTGATAAATTAATATAGTAGATACATGTTAATATCTGTATCACATCGATATCATAATACAATGCTCCATACTTTTAAACCCATAGGTTGATAAATTAATATAGTAGATACATTTTAATATCTGTATCACCAGTAACAGCAGATAAAAATACTAATAGCATAATATGGATAAAACAAATACCTAGTCTGGGCTATTTAAATCACTAATGAATTATACCGTCTTTTCCTTATGTATAAACAATTTTTCAAATTAAACATCATTGCATAATACAAATAAGCAGCACCGTAGCATAAATTAATTATAGAGAAAGTACTCACTGTTTTGTATTTTTGATGAGATGGTCATAGAAGAGAGGGTGCAAAAGTTTTTGGTCCATACATGGAGTATGGCACACGTCCATGTGTCTTGGCTATTTTATAGCCTTTTACAGTAAGAGCCTGTGGAAAACTATGGGAAAACGGCGGAGCTGTGTGTCCACTATATTCTTTCAGTACTTTATGAATGGAAGTGTTTAGGTTCAAGGCCAATTCACATTCCCAGGGGGTAGGCAGACCTTTTGATTACACGAGCGCCATATTTCACTGATAACTGTTACTCCTGAAAATAAGTCTTATGAATTAAAAGTAATTTATTACCGGTGGTACGAAAACAGCGATGATATCACTTATTTGTCATTCACACTGTCCATGCTGGCAGGCACTACCTGTCTGATTTTTTTTTTCTTCAATCCTGGTGAAAATGTAAGATGATTTTATTTTTATCTAAATCTAACATAATTGGTACTGTAAATTTGTAAAATATTTATTTTAAATGAACAGAATGCTTTTCAACTTCAGTAATTTAGTAATATTTTTTAATGATAGGCATGATTTTCAACTTTAGTAATTTAGTAAGATTTTAAATGAACAACATGCTTTTCAACTTTAGTTAAATTAGTAAACTATTTATTTTATATATGATATATTTTAATTTATACACTTTTAAAGGAACACAATGCTTTTTAACTGTTGTGTAAGATATTTCTCAATGGGCTCAGGAACGAGTCACAAAAACAGATACCCGGCCAGCCACACGCTGGTGTGACAGAGAGAAAAGACTTCAGGGGAAACACTTGTGGGTTTTTTTCAACCATGGTGAAACCAACATGACATCATGACTTTTGCGTAAACAGACACGCCACTTTCAAGTCAAGTGGCGTGTTATCTATACGCATTTTGAGATATCCGCGTGTATGCGTGTATGTCTACGCCATTAATGTCCAAGTGATTCCGCGTATATGTACACGCCATTAAATTTCCGAGCGAAACGAAGCAAAATGTAGATCTACATCTGGGGAGCGATATTTTTTTTTCCCTAGGATGGCAGGGGAACACTCATAAATGCTATTAACCCCAGTGATGGGTAGGTTTAGGGACGGGGTGGAGGTAGGTCATATATTTATATATACAGTAATAACGTTAAGTTAACTGCGTTCATAAACACGCTGAAAAGCGATTGTGCGTGTTGATAGCACGCCAAAAATGGAAATACGAATTGGCGTGTCATACACACGCAATTTTATGAGATCAGTCTGGTGAAACAGTAAGATGATTTTATTTTTGTTTAATTTATATACTTTTAATTGAACAGCATGGTTTTTCAACTTGAGTCAGTGTCAAATATATGTGAATGACTAAATGTAAATTTTATAACCATTTCATTTAAATGAACATAATGTTTTTCAACTTTAGTGTGAAATATATGATACATATTGTCCTCACCTGTATGTTTTTTCTTCAACTCTCTAATACATTTTTAACTGTTTGCAATTTTTTGTGGCTCCACTTTATTAAAACTTTTTGTGTGAGGTTTTACATAAGCTGTATGTGTTTTTTTCTTCAACTCTAATACATTTTTAACTGTTTGGAATATTTTTGTGGCTCCATTTTATTTAAACTGAAATGCTTGATTCAGTGAATAGTTGTACATTTATTTAAACTTTTTGTGTGAGGTTTTACATAAGCTGAATGTGTTTTTTCTTCAACTCCAATACATTTTTAACTGTTTGGAATATTTTTGTGGTTCCATTTTATTTAAACTGAAATGCTTGATTCAGTGAATAGTTGTACATTTATTTCATTAATTTATTTAGTACATTTAGTGTTTTTTGGGGTGAGGTTTTACATAAACTGTTTGTTTCATATTATTCAACTCTAATACATTTTTAATGTCTCCGTTTTTAATCGGAAATGCTTCACTGAATACATTTATTTTTTATGTTTGTGTCAGATAAACTATAGCAGTTTTTTCTTATCACTTTCACACACACCTGCTATGATAAGCTTAGGCATAGCGAGGGGATGCGCTAAAAAAATAACAATCCATCGCTTTGTAACTGTAACAACAAAGTCCAATACATCTCAAACAGACTTCAAACGATTAAACAAACTGTCAGCATCCATCATTTTGACAAAAGCTGTAACCGCAAGGGGCGGAACTAGATCAAACAAACTTCAAACAATTCATCATTTTGACAGAAAGTTTAACCGCAAGGGGCGGAACTAGATCAAAGGTAACCATCCATCATTTTGACAGAAAGTTTAACCGGAAGGGGCGGAACTAGGTCAAAGTTAACAGGAAGGGGCGGAACTGGGTCAAAGGTAACAGGAAGAGGTGGGACCGGAAGGGGTGGTTCCGGAAGGGGCGGGACAGGAAGGGGAGGAACCGGAAGGGGCGGAACAGGAAGGGAAGGAACCGGAAGGGGTGGGACAATGGGCGGGACAGGAAGGGGAGGAACCGGAAGGGGCGGGGGAAGATCAAAGGATAGCCCCGCCCACCTGCCAGAGGTGGGACCGGAAGGGGTGGTACCGGAAGGGGCGGGACAGGAAGGGGAGGAATCGGAAGGGGGCGGGACAGGAAGGGGAGGGACCGGAAGGGGAGGGACAAGGGGTGGGACATGAAGGGGAGGAGCCGGAAGGGGCGGGGGAAGATCAAAGGATAGCCTCGCCCACCTGTCAATCAATCAAATTGACAGGTGGTGTATCCTATTACTACTGTCATCTGCTACAGCAAGAAAATGATTTATCAAAACTCAAACGGTAAAAAATAGGCTGTATATTTTCTAGATCATGAATAGTACATATTTTTACCATTAACGACTCTCGTGTTGCTCTCCGCCATTTTGAAAAGGTCAAAGGTAATCTCATCTCGGCAACTCGTGCATCAAAATATTCTACGAGCTGCCCAGTGGAAAATACCACGAGGAGGTGTTCATGTGCATTTTCCACGTCGGCTTTTGGTATTTACCATAATTACCATAGCACGTGAACGCACCAAAAGTCCACACTGTGGAATAACACAAATCACAAACCTCACCCTGACAAGACAGGGTAAACATAATATGACCCCGAGGAAAGCAAGGCTAGGTTAGTAAAACCCTCATAAAGCCCATGTCAAATAATAGAAGGACACCCCCAAAAAATTATACACGCCAGCAGTCAAACGTTTGAGGTCGGTACAAATTTTTAATAACATTTTGTGGAAATATTCTCCTATGCTCACCAAGTCTGCATTACTAAAATAAAGTAAAATCAGTAATATTGTGAAATAAAACAACAGCTTTTCTTTTTTGAATATATTTTAAAATGTAATTTATTTCTGTGAAGCCGAAGCTGATTACTCCAGTCTTTAGTGTCACATGAACCTTCAGAAATCATTTTAATATGCTGATTTGCTGCTCAAGAAATTATTATAATCAATGTTAAAAACAGTTGTGCTGCTTCATAAAAAAAAAAACACTATTCAAAGAATCTTGAAAAAAAGTATAAAGTTCAAAAGAACAGCATTTATTAAAGAAAACATTTGTTAACATTATAAATGTCTTTACTGTCACTTTTGACCCATTTAATGCATCCTTGCTAAAAAATATCTAACTAGCCCTGAACTTCTAAACGGTAGTTATTAATTCACCCTTTTACAACAAGCCGTTTTGTATGCATATGTTCATACTTGTCGGAATATACTATGTTCATGTAAACCAAAATAAACTAGACAAAACAAAGACAGCACCATCATCTTTTGGCATCAGAATACGACTAAAGTACTGATATGAAAAAATCTGATAAACTGTACAGCACAATAGCGTTTCAATCCCTCCATTTGATGAACAAAAATAGCATTCATAATTTGGGAACCATGCATTGCATCATGCATTCACACATGCACAACACAGTTGCCGTGGGAACCAGACATGTACTATGGGGCCGTGCTCCAGATCCACCTAGAAGTACTCAGACTTGTTGAGGCATTGAAACGCTCTGAATCAAACAGGACCATGCGTCTTCAGGCCTTATTCTCAGTACGGTACACACTGAACCCGACACGCCAATAATGTTCCTCGGCTGGCAGCATTCCTGTGTTTTGTGATAGTCAGTGCCAAAATTTACCTTCATTTTCAGCCTGACTTCAATCTATTGGAAAGACAAACATCAGATGAAGCTACTTCATCAGGGATCCAAACACATGTATGGTCAAAAAAGAGAGAGGTAATCGAAGCCCTCGCCCCGCGCTAAATATCCAGATACTTACATTGCCACCAACCCCTGCCATCCCCGGCCCACCCCTATAGGCACATATAGTAAAATGAAATTCAAAGTTCAAGTTTTGACAAAAAAAGGTTGTATAAAAAGATAAACCTCGCATATTTCAGCCTTTAAATCATTTTTCACAAAAAAAAAAAGGTTTTATAAAAAGATAAACCTCACATATTTCAGCCTTTAAATCATTTTTTACAAAAAAAAAAGGTTTTATAAAAAGATGAACCTCACATATTTCAGCCTTTAAATAATTTTTATAAAAAGAATGAGTCAAAAAAAATACTTGACATATATTAATGCACATTAGCTTATCATTTATTATTAATAGTAAAATTCGGTCCGATTTTCCCATGGCGACTGCCATTGCTATGCAACCATGCACTGCGCTCTCCACAACGACAAAGACGTTTTAGTAGCTAATAGATTTTCACCACCGAAAGATGCTTGCTGTAGCTCTGCTACAAGATTTATTTACGGAGAAGAGAAAAACACCCGTAGTGTTTGGGTCAGAGCCATAGAGAGACACCCCATCCTTCATGATGACTGAGCTTTCAATGTTGTTACGGAAAGGGTGAAACTGATTGGTTGGTTCTTGTCACATGACCTGCGGTGCGCTTGCGGCATTCTGAAAAGTTGAAGTTTTTTCATCTTGCTGCGCCTGGAAAAATCGCTTCAATTATAGGCGCGAATAACGAACTTGAGAGCGCAAAAGACACGATGTGTGAACGGGCCTATGGCGTTTATTTAGTCTCAAAACTCGCGACCAGAATACGAGGGCAAAAAACAGTATACGCGCGCAGAATGCCATCCACGCGGATCTGCACGATTCACATAAGTCACATAAGTCACCCAAACTGACGTGAAAAAAGCGGGAGGCGCCGAAAAGCGCGCTGTTTGCATCCCTGCTTCATACAAGGAAGTTCCATTAAAAAAAAAAAAAAAAAAAAAAAAAAAAAAAAAAAAAAAAAAAAAAAGGCAGGAAGATTTCAGAATTTCATGTCTATTTTCTTTTTTTGGCTGCTAGAAAGACAGATCTTATTTATAAGTGGATTGTTTAGGCTCAGACAGCATGTCATCCAGGAAGGTACAAACAGAGGTCTCTCGTGATATGGGGAAGGGTCTATATCAGAGAAAGACAGAGGTTTCTAGATCTACAGGTTTTAGAGGAAATTGAGTATCTCTTTTATTAGTGTGCTAAGCATGAGCATATGTGGACCAGATGCCTCTGCTTCTGTCTGGAAAATGCTGAATGCATGCTGCAAAAGGAGGAGGGATCCAACCACAAATACATTACACTCTGGAGGCAAAAGTGGTTCCCTCGCTAGTACACATTCTTTCCTTCTCATTCCTCCGATGCCTCTTATTCTTTCCATTTCCTTCCAACACAAAGCTTGCTGTTAACCTTTGACTCAATGTATCACTTTCAGTTATCATTTGCAAGAACAACTGCAGGGGATATACCGGTAGTCAGTGGGCAACTAAGTAATACATTTTTTTATAAAATTACTGTAGTTTACAGAGGAATCATTTCAAATCAAACATACTATTTCACAGTGTTGGGGAAAGTTCCTTTTAAAAGAAATGATTTAAAATATTCCATAACTCCCTAAAAAAGTAACTAATTGTGTTACTTAGTTACTTTTTAAAGAAAGTAATGCATTATGTTACTTTTGCATGACTTTTTCTCACCAGGGGAAAGTTTAGAAAAAGACCTAAATATATCCCATTCATACACCTATTCATTTTTTCTCTCACGTGAATAGGGTACAAACTTTAACCTCTAGATATCACCATGAAAATCACTGAGTTGATTACTTATATCAAGACAAACAAATGTATTACACGTTTTTTGCAATTGTTTGTTAACATGGACAAATGGTGCATAATATAATTACAAATATGCTAATTTGCATAAATACCCAAACAGATCTAAACATTGGGTATATAGCCAGGTGAAAATGTCTTGTAGAATTTTGTTGACATATAACAGTAAACTATTTAATATTAAGGTCTGAATGTAACCCATTTAGGCTACCCATGAACATTAATGCAGGAAGAGGTACTTTAGAAACCAGCCTTTATTAATTATTATGGCAGAGATGGGGTTTGGGGCTAGGTCCGTGGGACTGTTTCTGGGGGATGAGTCTGAGGGAAGAACAGGAGACATGGGTAAGGAGAATGCTGAAGACAAAAGGTAGGTGAAATAAAAAGTGTCTGGACCAAAAAATCTAATGACATACACAATGCACTCAATGCCCAAACCCCATCTCTGCAATAATAATTAATAAAGGCTGGTTTCTAAAGTACTTCTCCCTGTATTAATGTTCATGGGTAGCCTAAATGGGTACCATTCAAACCTTAACATTAAGTCTTTTACTGTTATATGTCAACAAGATTAAAAAAAACATTTTCACCTGCTATACCCAATGTTTAGATCTGTTTGGTTAATTATGCAAATGAGCTAATACGTAATTATATTATGCACCGTTTGTCCATGTTAACAAACAATTTAAAAAAACTTGTAATACATTTTTTGTTTGTCTTGATGCAAGTAATCAACTCAGTAATTTTCATGAGGATATCTAAAGGTTAAATTTTTTACCATTTTCACGTGAGAAAAAGAATGAATAGGCGTATGAACAGGGGCGGAGCTACGTGGTGGCCAGGGGGGGCCACGGCCATCACTGGTCAAGGATCGGCCCCCCTGCCGGCCCCCCAAACCTCACGGCCCCACCCCCGTCTGAGGAGGGGGGAAATAAATGTAATTTAAAAAAAACCTCCTGAACAGAAACGGTCTAAAGGAAGCTGAAATCTATGCATTATTTTTTTTATCAAGTCATTTGTCAGTTACGCTACAAGCCCCACATTAGCAACATGTTGGGTCACGCCCCCATCAACAGTGCAAGACATTACGTGCCTGCAGCATAACGTGCCTGCATTCTGACAGTGCTTAAAGGGTTAGTTCACCCAAAAATTAAAATTAAGTCATTAATTACTCACCCCACATGCTGTAACAACCCCGTAAGACCTTCGTTCGTCTTCGGAACACAAATGAAGATATTTATGATTAAATGTGACAGCTGGATCACTCCTCTATAGGCTCCCTAAGGGAATGAATCCTGACGTCCCAGAAAGTCAATGAAGAAAATGTTTAACTCTTCCATGTCACAACAGTGGCTCAACTATAAGTTTATCAAGCGACGAGAATACTTTTTGTGCGGAAATAAAACAAAAATAACGACTTTATTCGACTATTCCTTTTCTTCCTTGTAGGCCTGAAACGAGACTTCAAGAGATTTCCATGTGTGATGCGCAGAATTCTCTCGCATGCGTGAGAATTGCGATCTCCTTCAACTACTTCAGTTAAGTTCTCGCGCGTGCGCGTCGTGGAAATCTCTTGAAGTCTCTAGTCACTTTTGAAAATGCCCTTCCGAATGCGGCTCTGTCCCCAGCACATTTCAAACCAAACTGACGCCCATGTTTAGACGAATGGTCTTTTTTTTCCGAACGTACGCGCCGCTATCACGTCTGGTGCTACTTCCATTGATACACATTTATTATTCACAATATGGAAAGAGGAAATAAAACATAGTTTGTTAAGAGTATGACTCAAAAATGCCATTAATGGGCTTATTCAAGTCCTCTTTTATTGTTTGAATTATTGTTATACATTCCGCATCTCCCACATGTGTGTTTTAGCAAGGCGGGATGTGTTGCAAGATGGCGCAATATATCGGGAGAGACATGTGGGTCAGACATGATTTTGACCACTTCATTAAGTTTTGTTTTGTAGAAAGCCTTTCTAAGAAGTGAATTTCGTTTTGTATCATTTGTATCTTATTTTTAATCAGTGTTTTATCAACAAATTGCCTGGATTTAATAAATAAGAAGCAAACAATATAATCAGGACACGGAGGCGCCGGCGAGATTGCATTGCTCGTGAACTGGAGCTCGTCTCATAAATGAACCGAAACTCAGCGTTTAAGCTGCCTCACAGACACGAGAAATATATATAGAAAGCTTAAAATGTCTCATTTTAAACGAAACAATTCAAAACAAAATTAGAAACCGACTACTCTCTGCTTATGTAATCCGTAAGAAATGGATAAATAGGCGAGTTAACTACTGCAGTCACTATTTCAGCCGACACTGAAAACACTAATTTATTTTTTTAAAAAACAATTAAAATGTCTCCTTGCCATATTTGAAACATTCATAATAATTACTTTTAGCCGGTTCCTTGAGACAGCTTTTGCATTATTGGCAGCGTCACCCTCTGGTTACATGAACACGGCGTCACTATCGAATCAGCACTGAAAACATGGGGATTTTTTTAAACAATAATCACACAACCTATTCGATATTCTATAATTAAATTAACAAATCGAATATTCGAAAATCATGACTCATCCCTAGTCACTACTGCTTTATTAGTTTATCCAGTGTAAAACCCGGACACCGCCACACAAATGTGGCTTTTTGTTAATGACTGTCCTACTACAGGATTTAACACAGAGGAACAGCTCACTACCAGTTACAAAAGACACTGTAACAGTCACAGGCAATTCTAGTTGCATTTTTCATCAATTAATATCTTTCATTATGATCCCGCCATCTAGTGTAAAAAAATTGTTTTGGCCCGATGCTAACCCTACTTGCCGACCCCTGGTTTATGGCCTGACGAGCCACGGGAAAACCGCTACTCTGAGTGATGCGGTGCGTGAGTTTTAAAATAGTAGTTTTTGACAATCAAGTGCCACCCCAAATAACAGACTGGCCCAAGCTGGCCCCCCCAGAAATAATGTCCTGGCTACGCCCCTGCGAATGAATGGGATATATTTGGGTCTTTTTCGAAACGTTCCCCTAATGCGATTCTTCTGGGCTTTTTTTCCTTACTCAGGACATATCGAGGATACAAAATCAGTTGAGTTTGCTTCTGTTGCAATTTGTTCAACCTTTTTTCATAAAATGACTGGACTAAAAGTGAAATGTTGCAGGAGAAGAAAGTTTAACACTCTTATTTCAGCAATAAAAAAAGATAAACAAATGTGATGTTTAAAGGGGTTCTATTTCTATTATACCGAACTACACGCAAGTGCTGGATTACTCACACAGGTCAGTTTATTAGACGAATTAAACTTGTGAGGTAGCACAGCGCTGCTTCACTTGGTCTAACGTCACACTATCACACTAAACGGCATTTAAATGTGTGTTAAAAGTTATAATGTTATACTACGTGTTAGTTCGTTTGCTATACGAAACTAGCAGTAAGCTAATCAACATTAGCATAACATACTGTTACATAACATTATATAACATTGATTTGTTTTATGTACATTTACTCACCGGTCTAATAAAGCTGTCAAGTCGTGACTCGTGAAGCTCTGTCAAGTCCAAGTTAGTCGCGGACGTGGAGCTCTCGGCATCTCAAAAAACGCCACGCTGATATTGATCCTCATTTTAGTTCTCCTTGTTTGTCCCAAAGTCTGCTTGCCATGGTCTATGTTTGAAAGAAACAAGAACTGCGTGCCGCTAAACGTTACGCACTACGCAGTTGTCCACGTCTGTCGTCATGGTTACGTCATGCTATGGCAGGATGAACGGAAACCGAGGACAGCGCGGATATTGCGTCATTGACAGGCGACATTTTTTTCCGGGATGGCCACTTTTTTAAATTGGAATTTCTCTGAAATAAAAAATCTTTGGAGACTTTTGGGATATTGTAAGTACACAACTGCAGGAAATATATCACACTGTGCAAGTGATTTTTGGATATTTTATTACAAAATTCTTACATATTGTACCTTTAATGAATAAAGCCCTGTAAAAGCCCTGTAAAAATAAACTTTAGCATACTTAACCAAACCGACTAGTTGGTTGAACAATCCCAACTATGCAGTTTCATTTAAATTTGTTTTCAGTGTAAAAAAAACATAATGCAGTTGTAATGTCAGGAATATGCAGGCCTTTTTCTTACTACAGATTTGTTTACCACTCATGCATGCAACTGACAGCTTTATCCAGAGTCAGCTTGAACCAGTCAGGGAAAGCTGCAGGTTTAACACAGCAGCTGGATTATCAGGTACTAAAGAAAACGCAGGGGGCTGTAGTTGAGGTTCCTGGCATGGCACCACTCGACTGCATCACAATAGCTATTGAGTAAAATCTGTCATTGAGCAAATACAATCACCTCAGGCTTCTGTGTTTAGGTGAACTAACAATCACCCTTGACTCTGCCAAACCATCGCACTCCCTCCGCTGTGTTTTGTATTTTTCCACCAATGGGGTGCGGGCAGGGATTTTGGGCCCCATGAAAAAATATGAGGTAAGGCCCCTACTACTGCACCCATTCAATTAATAAAATCGATCTCTGGGGCCCCTAAAAGTGTGTGGGCCCTTAGAATCGTCCTAACGTTTCCCCCCTTAGCGGCGCCCCATGGTAATGAATGAGCACTAATACAAACTGGTCATCTGAGCCTCCTCTGAGGCCTGCAGGCTTTAATTAGCAAACTCAGTTGTGCTAAATGAATGGGGGATGAGACACATTTGCTCAACAAAGCACCATTTCTGAGAAACTAATTTAAAGGAAGTTTGTGGTGATCCAAATGCCAAAAATGTTATTGGGTTAGCGTGATGCTTTTCACAGAACAACCTCTGGAAACGTGAGCATTTGCAAAAGTTACAGCCAAGCAGTAATACCCACAAACCAACAAAACCATTTTTAAATTTCACAAACCAAGCAAACCATTTTTAATTTAAGTAACAGTTCTCTTTTTCCGTTTACTATACTGGCATATGACAACACTACTTGGGTAGATAGTGGGCCTCACAAACCGTGCTTTTCCACTGCAAATGTATGACTCCGTCAGCAATCAGTGTTTCCACTTCTTCACCTCAAATCAGGCTCATTCTTCTGTACACGCTACCATTTAAGTTTTGAATAGGCAAGATTTTTTTTTAAAGAAATTAATACATTTAATTAATACATTTTTCATTCCATTCAAACTAGGCACATCTAAAACAAAACTTCTCTTATTATTACAGTTTGGCTCATGAGATAAACAGTGGGGAAGAACAGGACGGGGTGGAGATGAGAGGGTCTGACAGTTTCTCACACTGCCATTAGGAATCTGGCAGCATGTTCCCTCCAGTCACTTCACTGAATGAAATCCCAAGAAAAGAGGGAACAACAACAACAACAACTTGGCTACTTTTCCAAGTGTTGACGCCATAGAACACCAAACATACCAAAGCTCAGAAAACCCACTTGGACAGCATCCTTCCTCTGCCCATTGCAACAGAGCAGGATACACTGGCTGTGATAATCTGTATATGAACTTAGCTAATGCAACCGATTTGTTCAAACGGCCTCGCTATTGATTTGTTTATTTTTCATATCTTAGCTATTTCAGCATTTTACCCTCGGTTACCTCTGCTGACCTTCTCACCTCAGTATGTCTAAACACACACAAAGACACAAAGCGAAAGAAAGGTGGTCAGACAGGTTGCACTATGTGAATACACTGAAATCAGGTGTGTGTAGCTTTAATTAGATTAGTGAGTAATACAGAAACTGGTTTTGGAATGATGTTATGGTTTACCACCTAAATCTCCTTCACACCAAGTCAGTGGCTTCTTTTAATTCTCATTCATTTTTTTCTATTATTTTTACCATTATATTTATGAAAATTAAGCACATTTATCATCCAAATTCTCATTACTGTAGTTAAAAGAAATAATTATATTTTATTTCAATTATTAAGTACTAAGAAATTAAGGTGGTACTTGTTGACCTTAAATTTAAGATGATTATATTTTAAAAATCAATTTATTAAAATAATCAGAATGTAATGAGAATCACTATTGATATTAATGATAAAGACGACAAACGTCTGGAAGCATTACAAATGACAACTTGGAGGAAAACGTTTAACTGTCAAAACAGAAAATCTGAGAAATCTTAATGGTCTTAAACATAGGCTTTACCCATTTAGCAGTTAAGTAATTGGCTTTCTCCAAAAATACATAATTTCTTTGTACCATGTTTTATGTCTACTCACCACTACATGGTGGAAAAGTAGCTCCCATGAATGGCTGATCTTCTGATTAATAACCATATCAAAGAAGTCATATATGAAGTACCCTGAAACACATAAATGCATATTAACACTGTATTTCTCAAACGGGGGCAAAGATCATTCAACAGGTTTTTCAACCAACAGATCCCATGATGACAACAAGTGTGTTGGTTACCAAGATGTCATTTCCAGAGAACTATTTATATCCATCCATTTCCCAATAAGAAGGTCTCCATGGAGACTGCATTTTAGAGCAGATCAACAACAAATGAAGCCAAACATGAGACTTCATTAATATAAATGTACTGATAAGCATTTTCAAAATACATGCCTGTTTCATGTTTTAGTTCATATTACACTAGTTCATTTTCTAAAACAAGCCTTACCATCTCAGGTGAAAGGATGAATGTCTATATGTCTATATTGAAGCATATTAGAAACATGCTTTCCTCAGACTTTTGAGCAAGACCATGAAAAGCCACAATTAGCTTTTTATGGGTATATACTATGCAGAGATAAACAGGACTGGGATACATCTTCTGTAATATTTTTTTTAAATTGAGAGAATAGAATAAACTTAAAAGCAAAGGCCCATTCATAAACAGTCATGTGACCTATGGGGGTAGCACTGGTGCCTTGCTGGGACGGATCATAAAGCCAGCCATTGATTCAATTGCTAAAGCGAACATCTCTGCCAACTGTATGTGGGATTCCTCACAGTATTCAAAATATTTCTGGTATTTGGAATTTTAAATGGGAGTCATCTACTTATTGGTTGAAATAAACATTCCCATCAACTGAGCTATGTTTTAGAGCGGTGCAAAATAACACACTACACAAATTATAGCCAATAATAAAAAGGGAACAAAAAATTACGCTGGATGTTTACCAAAAAGTTTCATGTCACATTAATCTCATTAATGCAATGCAAAAAAAAAACCTGTCTTCACTTCGCAAAGAAATTATATACGATTTAAATAATAAAATATTTATGAATCATGTTCTTATTTGTTGTACCTTTAATTTATGCAGATAAAAAAAATCACTGTATCTGTATTAGAATCACTATTGGTAATAATGGGATTTGGAAAAAAAAGAAACGAAAAACATGGATTAATCAGGAGCAATCAGAATTTGGGGAGATATGCTTAATTGTGTCAAAAAAAAAAAAAACTAAAACAAAAAAGTCCTAAAATAGTATTTATTTTGGAGTGATTTAGCCATGTAGCAGTAAGGTCACCTGTGAAGTCTAACCCAGTTTCCTTCAATTACACTGGACATGACAGAAGAGTGTTTGTAAAACATGGGCATAATGCTGCCTTCACGTGCTATCGGAAATTTCCTACTTCCTACTACTGAAGTCGTGATTACGAGCTCATCACATTAACATTTTGACGTGATCGGGCGTTCATGTTAAATTTTTAAATAGGAAAACAACATTCTTTATACTTACCGATTGACACAGACACTAGGGCGTGAGAGAAAACGGAGTACGTTGCTATCAAATCCTCAGCCATCTGGGGGTGCATGCAAAAACTACAAAGACAGACGAATTATGATCAGTGCATGGCGTTTAAATAAAAGTGCATCACATTTGTGAAATATGTTGGGTAGTAATGAACAACGTTCATACATCAAGTGATATGAACCACATGTGTCGTCTATGTGCAGCCTATCAAATGGCCAAGTGTCTGTTTAACGTTAACTGCATCTAGGCTATTAAACAAAGTGGGTGGCAGCCGAAAAGATGTTACTCTTGGATAAAATTCTCAAACATCTGATAAAGGCATCAAACAGACGGTGCATACGGGAGTATATGGGTGTGTGTTGTATTCCTCATGCACATGTGGGGGAATTCTGGCACTCACCATAGCACGGACCACACTCCAGTTATGACGCTGTGCACGAAAGATGTGGAGATGTTTTTCCATTTCCAAGCGTTCCTCTGAGCTGTCTCGGGGATGGGAAGTTTGCCGATTCCATAGTTTACCAATTTGAAAAATCCCACCGAGGATGCAGCGGTCAAAATCACAGAATTCAACTCCATATTTTAACCGCGCGCTTCTGTTTTCTTGTCACTACCCGAGATTCTCGCGCGCGTCTGGACTTTTCGGTGATAACCCCGCTTTTTGCGTTATTTCGTCAAATATACATCCCGAATTGTTTGTCTCTATTTCATTTTCACCTTCACTGTAGTCCAAACATAAGCGACTATGCCGTCTCTGTAGGCAGAGCCCTTGTATAATTCAAATTTATCGATACTATCTTTGTTAATAAAAAAAGCTTTTTGTTTCAGTGCTCAGTTTGTTCGGTCCAATGTAACGTTAAAGCTAAGACACTGATTGACGGCAACAATGAAATAGTATCTAATGCATGTGTTACAAAATCCTGACGCCAAACGCTTGTGTAACTTTTTCGCTTTTACAATAACCAAACAAGAGAATCCCCGCCCAATCATCGTAAGGCGCGTGAGCAAATGAACGTCTCGGGCTTGCGATTTCCTGACGTCTATCCCGCCCCTTCGTGTCAGAGTGGAATTGTGGGAGATGTAGTAGGCTTTTATGTGCGGGGATTTCTTAACTTGCGAAAGTAGAAAAGAAAGCTGTCGAAGATTTTGTATCAAATTGTATCAGTTTTTGTGCTCAAATTGTATCTTTGATGCGCCATAGAGCTTCTCCAGCCTCTTCATTGTCCCATATCTATTATAAAATGATTTTATTCAACACATATTTTTCCATGAATAGCCTGTTTAAAAACCATTTGACCAAAACCACGTTACATTAAAACCACAATATACGCAGTTTTAATAGTAATAATAATGAGAAGAAGAAGAAGAAGAAGAAGAAGAAGAAGAAGAAGAAGAAGAAGAAGAAGAAGAAGAAGAAGAAGAAAAAGAAAAAGAAAAGGAAAAACACTTTTTATAGCTCAATGGATTTCCGTTGAAAAGTTGTAGACCTAGTTCTTCATTTAATCAATCCTCTCTGAAGGCATTGAGCTGAGCTCGCAGCTGATTGGTCCGTTTCAACGAGAGTCGGTCATTGTAAATGTTCAAAATGTCATTTCCACCAGAATGTGATTTGAGATGTGGGCTAGTGGGCATGGAGTTGCATAATTCATCTGTAATGCAGCATGTAGTGTGTCCACTATTGGACACACTAGCCTAACAAATGAAAGAAAATAGCATATTGTTGAGTCTGAAAAGTGTGCTTTATTGGAGTTTAATTTCCGAAAGTCCACATGGCTAAAAGAGCAGCAGGTGTTTTCGTTGTCTAAATTGGTGGTGTCGGGCGACATCTTGTGGTTCTTTTTATGTAGCCTAAGATATGTTGTAGCTGTTTCGCAATACTTCAATGACAAAGGCTATTACATGTGGCTGAAACCATAAAAAATGTATATACAGTCAAAGTGTTAAAATGATAGCTTATAAATACTGTAGCTGTAGGCTAGCCTAGGCCTACATGAAGAAGACTTGGCTCATCTGTTTTATATAACTAGTCTGCGATTCTTCTAAATGTTTGTCTGTGATTTATTTGAGCCAAAGAATGTTAATTAGTTGTCTCAGTAAGATGTTTTATGCTCTTACTCTTATGGAGTAGGCTATGTTGTAAACGTCTATATGCTTGGCAATTACTGTATTCACAAAACAATGTTTAATATATGCAATAACTCTACTATTCCTCCTTAAATATTAGGGAAGTTGAATTTGCTTTTTATAACAAAACATAATAATGTCCAAAATTCACACCTGAAAACAGAAAACAGAAGCTAGACAGAGTTGGCTCGTTAGTTTCGCACGCACATTTTGATGTTACAGCCACGTGCGCTGATTGGCCGATGCCGAAAGCACGAGCCTCTCTGTCGCTGATGCTGTGTCATGATGAGGTGTCAACGATTTAACGAGTTTATTCTGAATGGACTGCAAACCGTTTGACTTGACCACCGGAGAATTTCGTCCAGACAGGTAAGAAATTAGAAAAATGGTAAAGTAGCCTACGCAAGGACGACAGATAGACTAGCAACATTTGTAAAATAGATGTATCGTGTTGTCCTGCGTTACAAGACATCTTATCTTAGCTCAGGGTGTGTTTCAGTATTCCGCGAAACCAGTGACAGCTGGCAACGTGCGTTCCTTATAAAAAAAAAAAGAATAACTTTATTGCTTCTGCTCTAGTTAATGCTCTTGTATAATCTAGTTACCATCACTACTTATCCCTATGGTGTATCTTGTGTTACAGATAAGTGGTGAATACTGCACTTCTGAAGTTCAAGTCTCTTCCTCTCCCAGCTTTAAGGTAAACAGCAGTGGAAGCTGATTGACCAGACGAGCGTTGCTGTATAAAGGTAGCAGTAGGCTAGCCTACAGTGGTGTTTGAAGTGCACCGGTTGGAAACGGAGAGTGGCAAGTTTTGTTACCCTACTAATTAGTTGTTATTTCTTCAGCTGATAAACCAACAATGGAGACAAAACAGTGTGAAGAGATCACGGAGATGGTGTGTTTAGAGTCAGATCTGCTGGATGGACAGTAAGAACCTATGTGATCCAAACATGTTACAGCAGATATCATTTGTAGAAAATAACTGGCTAATGGAAGTGTTTATTTAATTGAGTTATTAGTATTTACTATAGGCTAATGATTATTTGAAATACAAGTTTGGAATAATTACGATTTAATTTTTGTTGTTGAAAGAAGTCTTTTATGCTCACCAAGGGTGCATTTATTTTATGAAAAATACAGTCAATCAGTAAAATAGTGAAATATTATTACAATTTAAAATGACTGTTTTCTATTTTCAATATGCTGATTTGCTGCTCAAGAAAATGTCTTATTATTAATATTGAAAGCAGTTGTGAATGTAAGATAGAAATTAATACTTTAATTTAACACGCATGACATAGATGGTAAAGGTATTTATAATGTTACAAAATATTTGTTTCAAATAAATGCTATTGTTTTAAACTTTCTATTCATCAAAGAGTCCTGGAAAAAAAAGTATTACAATTTCCTCAAAAATATTACGGACCAAAACGTGTTTTTCAACATTAATGATAACCTTTAGTCATAATAATATATTTATATATTCAGCTCTAAATTAGCATATTGCAATGAAGACACTGAAAAGTAATGCTGAAAATTCAGCTTTGCCATCACAGGAATAAATCACATTTTAGAATGGATTAAAATAGAAAACAGTTATAATATTAGTTAATAATATTTTTATTTCATAATAAAAAAATTAAATTTTTCAATAATGAATAATAATTATTATTATTATTATTCCAAACTTTTGACTGCCAGTGTAAATAATTTTATTTATTGATTGATTTATTCATTCTGGCACCATGTTACCCATGTTCGTCCTACAGAATGAAGGAGGTTGAGGTGGACCAGCATAAAATCCTGTTGGTACGCAATAAGGGAGAATTTGCTGCTGTGGGGGGTCTGTGCACTCATTATGGTGCTCCACTTATCAAAGGTAGGGTATGGTCTTTGCTAATCACATAGGCTGACACAAAATGAGCAATAAATAACCCTGTCCTGTGTTTACTTAGAACTGTAAGTAAAATGAAAACAGGTTTTTTTTTTCATTCATCATTCCGTGCCCTTTACCTGTCATTCTTATTCTGAGCTGTATCCAGTTACATTGCCTTTATTTTTTTCAAGTATACCGTGACATTGTGTTTCCAACACATCATAAAAGCGGTTTTATGCTTGTAGGTGCATTTCTTGGAGATCGAGTTCGGTGCCCATTTCATGGGGCATGTTTCAATACTAAAACTGGAGATATTGAAGAATTTCCTGGACTGGACTCTCTGCATACATACAAAGTATGAATATACACTGCAGGATGGCACTTAAGGAATCAAGCATTTTTGTTGTGTCATGTGCCTGTTACAAATTCATATTGAATGTCACATGCAATGTCCCATACAGTTTTATGAATTAATCCATTACATATTTTTGTACTTCTCCTGTCCTGTTAAGGTCAAGGTAGAGGGTGGTAAAGTTTATGTAACTGCTGATGAAAAGGTTAGTCATGTACCCTTGCGATTTAAGGTCCAGCACAAGATTATTTGCTTTTGAGGAGCATTTCATGAAATGTTCTGTATTTTGTAATTCTTAGAAACTGAAGAAGCGAGTTAAGAAAATGTGCAGTAGAGTGCCTGGAGTCAGCCACACGGTTGTTCTGATTGGAGGAGGTGAGTAATAGATACATCATCTAGACCAGGGGTCTCCAACCCTGCTCCTAGAGAGCTACTGTCCTGCAGACTTCAGGTCCAACCCTGTTCCACACCTGCCTGTAATTATCAAGCAACCCTGAACAGCTTAATTAGCTGGTCCAGGTGTGTTTGATTGCGGTTGGAGCCTTGGAGCTGAAATCTGCAGGTCTGTAGCTCTCTAGGAGAAGGGTTGGAGACCTTTATATACGTTTAATGCTTGTTCGTGCAAGTATATCTTTCACCTCATCCTGAGGTGTTCATCACCACCTAGAGGGTTTTGCATCATACTGCAGGGGGTCAGCCAAATATACATTATTAAAGGGTTAGTTCACCCAAAAATGAAAATTAAGTCATTAATTACTCACCCCCATGCTGTACCAACCCCGTAAGGCCTTCGTTCGTCTTCGGAACACAAATGAAGATATTTATGATTAAATCGGAGAGGTTTATGACTGCTATATAGGCTCCCTAAGGGAATGACACCGGACGGCCCAGAAAGTCATTAAAGAAAATGTTTAAATATTCCATGTCACAACAGTGGCTCAACTATAAGTTTATCAAGCGACGACAATACTTTTTGTGCGAAAAAACCAACAAACAAAAATAACGACTTTATTCGACTATTCCTTTTCTTCCTTGTAGGCCTGAAACGAGACTTCAAGAGATTTCCACGACGCATGCGCGAGAATTGCGATCTCCTTCAACTACTTCAGTTAAGTTCTCACGCATGCGTCGTGGAAATCTCTTGAAGTCTCGTTTCAGACCTACAAGGAAGAAAAGGAATAGTCGAATAAAGTCGTTATTTTGGTTTGTTGGTTTTTTCGCACAAAAAGTATTCTCGTCGCTTGATAAACTTATAGTTGAGCCACTGTTGTGACATGGAATATTTAAACATTTTCTTTAATGACTTTCTGGGCCGTCAAGTGTCATTCCCTTAGGGAGCCTATGTAGCAGTCATGCACCACTCAGATTTAATCATAAATATCTTCATTTGTGTTCCGAAGACGAACGAAGGTCTTACGGGGTTGGTACAGCATGGGGCTGAGTAATTAATGACTTAATTTTCATTTTTGGGTGAACTAACCCTTTAAGTTAACTTAAACAAAGCTAAAATTGAGCAGATGAAGTTCAACTAACTGTTCCCTTGTCCCTCCAACAAATAAATATAAATAAATAAAATTAAAGGCAATCCACCATGGCCTGAAAAAGTTTGAATGCCTCTTCTCTAGTCTGTCATATTGGGAAATGCAACATTTCTATGTGTTTGTGTTTCCACAGGGCCAGCTTCATTGCAATGTGCGGAAACCCTTCGCCAGAATGATTATGAAGGGAGAATTATAATGGTTACTAAAGATGAGCAGCTGCCTCTGGATAAGACCAAGCTTAGCAAGGTTGAAATCCATGGATCATAGATTAAACAAAACCAGATTATTTGATTGGCTCCCCATTACCTTATTGAATTAATTAACCTGTGTAGTTCCTTGTTTATGAGGGAAGATGTTGTGTGTTCATGGACTTTTGTAGGCAATGAATATTGAAATTGAAAAGGTGTTGCTACGACAGAGTGATTTCCTTCAACACCATGGAATTGAAGTGTGGACTAAAAAAGAGGTGGGTTTCTTTTCGTTTCTTTTCATCTTCCATTTATTATCCAGGGATCGCATGTATTATATTTATTTGTGGATATTAACAATAATTGTCCCTCAAAGGTAAAGTCTGTTGACACAGAGACTAAAACATTGACTTTCAAGGATGGCACTGTCCAACACTATGACCAGCTCTTGATTTCTACAGGGGGCAGGTTAGATCATAACTTCTTTTTAAAAGTGCTTAAGATTAGATACATGTAATTTGGACCTTTTATCTGAATGCAATGTATGATGGTGAATTATGTACTTTTTGTTTTTAGAGCTAAACCTCTGCAGTGTCCTGGTGCTGAACTAAAAAACGTGAAATTGCTGCAGAGCTATAAGGATGCCACAGAAATCCATCACATGAGTGCAGGCAACAAGGCCGTCATCGTTGGAACTTCATTCATAGGTATACAGAAATCAATTGAAAAGTAGCATTCTTTCACAAACACTAGGGCTGTGTCCAAAAGCTTAGACAGTTGATTTGTTGCCTCATTGCCCTATCAGGCAATGACTTTGCAGGCAGCGTTTGTGGACTACCTCGCGAAACTGATTTCGGACAAAATAGTTTAATGATAACAACAAAATCGAGAGAGCTTTGGTAAGAACAAATCGAATTTATTCGATTTAATTACTACAATACTAATTTCCCACTAGAAATGATATCAAAAGTGGAAAACGTTGGTCAAAAATGTACATTTACAAACTGACCACCAACCACATATTTCAGATGCCATTTTTATATTTTGGCTCAACTGTCACAAAATGGAACACACAGGATGTTGGGATATTAAAGGCAGTGAAGGATACATCTATCCTGACTTAAAAAATTGGGCATAGGAAGATATCTTACTAGACAGGATGTGACACAATCATTGGATTCAACGTGTCTTGTTGCTCTCCTACCTCCGAATGCTGCCTGCAGAGGCAGCATTTGTCAGCTTTTGGACGCAGCCTAATGGCAATATTGGAAATTATGAATTGCAATTGTCAATCAGGAATGGAGGTAGCAGCTTATCTGTCTGACAAGGCAGCCAGCGTCACTGTTATTGGGAGCAGTAAGTTTCCTTTCCAGTCTTCACTGGGTCCAGATATCGGAAAAATGACAATGCAGGTCAGTGTGGTACATTGTGGTATTTTCTTTCATTTTTTGTTTACTGCTATATACGCCATCTATCGCAAGTTATACATCATCTGTTAAAGATGCTGGAGGAGAAAAACGTGAAGTTCTGCACAAGTAATGGTGTGGCTGAAATTCGGGGTGAAAATGGAAAGGTACTGTTAGAGTAAGCGCATTACTAAACAATCATAGAACTGATGTCAGTGCATTGTAAAAAAAAAAAAGTACTTATTTGTTTAGGTCAGGGAAGTTGTTCTGAAAAATGGTGAAGTCCTTCCAGTGGATATTGTAATTGTGGGCATTGGTATGTACCAAAACAATTTTGTCATGGCAGTTTTGTTGTTGTCACTGAAAAGCTGTTTATTGCTAACAGTTACATTTATATCCTTTCAAAGGTGTCATTCCCAACTCTGATTTCCTAAAGAGAACATCAGTGGAAATTGATTCACGCAATGCTGTTGTTGTTGACAAGGTAACCGCCTTCATATCACATAGAGCAAACACTTTACTTAACAAATAGAGTAGTTTTTATGACATCTGTGTTTTTCAGTTCATGAAAACCAACGTTGCTGATGTCTTTGCTGCTGGAGATGTGGTGTCTTTTCCACTTCCTTTGGTCGGACATAAGAGAGTCAATATTGGACATTGGCAATTGGCGCAAGCTCACGGTACCACCTGATATAATAATAAAAGTTTGAATATTCAAAAATACACTACCATTCAAAAGTCAGGTGTCAGTAAGATTTTTTTAAAGAAATAATACAGCAAGGACACATTTCTTTTAGCAAGGCACATAAAAAACATTGTTACTAAAGATTTATATTTAAAATAAATGCTGTTCTTTTTACCTTTCTATTCATCAAAGAATACTGAAACCATTATCATGGTTTCAACAAAAATATTAACCAGTACAACAGTTTACAACATCAATAATAAGAAGAAATGTTTCTTGAGCAGCAAATCAGCATATTAGAATGATTTCTGGAGGATCATGTGGTACAGACTGGAGTAATGAATGACGCTGAAAATTCAGCTCTACTTTTACAGGAATAAATTACATGTTAAAATATATTAAAATAGAAAACCGCTATTGAAAACCATAATAATATTTCACAATATTACTATTTCTACTGTATTTTTGATAAACTAATGCAACTTTGGCGAGAGACTTCTTTAAAAAAATAATAAAAAAATTGAAGGGTAGTGTTTGTGGTAATGTGTAAAATATGTGGCCGTGGTCTTCCACAGGAAGAATTGCTGGCTTAAGCATGCTGAATCAACAGGTTGCGCTTAATACTGTGCCATATTTCTGGACCATGCTGTTAGGCAAAAGCATCCGATATACAGGTGAACATTCCAAGATAAATCTCCCTTCTCTGAGGAAATATGATATTTCAACACATGAATAAATTAATTTGAACTTAATCTATTTTAATTCCACCAGGCTATGGAGAAGGATACACTGACATTGTTTTTAAAGGAAGTACTAAGGAAAGAAAATTCTTGGCATTTTATATCAAGTAAGCTGATAGCAAAAGAAGAAGCTTTAAAAGTTTTTCAAATCTTTATGTCTTGAAATTAGGATTTATTTTCGTTCAACACTGTTTATTTCATAATCCAGAGATGAAGAAGTTGTTGCAGCTGCCAGCTTGAACTTTGACCCTGCGGTCGCGAGGTTGGCGGAAATGTTATTGATGGGGAAGAGGATCACTAAGACTCAGGCACAGTAAGTATCAATAAGTCAGAAACCCTCAACTCATTGCATCCATATGCCAGAGCTATGAATTGAAAAGCAGTTATTGAATGTTTTTGCATACAGGATTTTCTCTGCTTTCACAGATCTAATGACCTCAGCTGGTTGCAGCTCCCATGAAAGTGCTTTGGCAACACTTTCCTCCATGACTATATTGATTACAGTTTGTCCATCAATCATTTTATTTGACATTCTTACCTATAGCTAATCTTCAGTAACGAAGACTGTACTTTGTTTTGTCTTCTCCCTGGAAGGAATAAAACATTTCTGGTACAGTTATTCTTAGAAACAGCTGAAGACCAGCTGCAGCACTTGTATACTAAATAATGTGTGACAAGCATTTGTGTCAGTAGGAAATTTTATGATACAATTAAAATATTACTTTTTATTTACTTAAATATTTCATACCCAAGTAAAGTTATTTATATGTATGTGTGTGTGTGTGTATGTATATATATATATATACACTCACCTAAAGGATTATTAGGAACACATGTTCAATTTCTCATTAATGCATTTATCTAATCAACCAATCACATGCCAGTTGCTTCAATGCATTTAGGGTTGTGGTCCTTGTCAAGACAATCTCCTGAACTCCAAACTGAATGTCAGAATGGGAAAGAATGGGATTTAAGCAATGGTTGGCATGGTTGATAGTGCCAGACGGGCCGGTCTGAGTATTTCACAATCTGCTCAGTTTCTGGGATTTTCACGCACAACCATTTCTAGGGTTTACAAAGAATGGCGTGAAAAGGGAAAAACATCCAGTATGCGGCAGTCCTGTGGGCGAAAATGCCTTGTTGATGCAAGAGGTCACAGGAGAGGCATGGATACATCATGCCTTGTTACCACTGTGCAGGCTGGTGGTGGTGGTGTAACGGTGTGGGGGATGTTTTCTTGGCACACTTTAGGCCCCTTAGTGCCAATTGGGCATAGTTTAAATGCCACGGCCTACCTGAGCATTGTTTCTGACCATGTCCATCCCTTTATGGCCACCATGTACCCATCCTCTGATGGCTACTTCCAGCAGGATAATGCACCATGTCACAAAGCTCAAATCATTTCAAAATGGTTTCTTGAACATGACAATGAGTTCACTGTACTAAAATGGCCCCCACAGTCACCAGATCTCAACCCAGAATAGAGCATCTTTGGGATGTGGTGGAACGGGAGCTTCGTGCCCTGGATGTGCATCCCACAAATCCCCATCAACTGCAAGATGCTATCCTATCAATATGGGCCAATATTTCTAAAGAATGCTTTCAGCACCTTGTTAAATCAATACCACGTAGAATTTAGGCAGTTCTGAAGGCGAAAGGGGGTCAAACACAGTATTAGTATGGTGTTCCTAATAATCCTTTAGGTGAGTGTATATATATATATATATCCTTTTTTACATTGTGGGGAATTTTGGATCCCCTGAGAAAAACATACTTATAAACCATACTAATACTTATAAATCATACTTTGTTTTTGTTTAGGGGTTGGGTTAAGGTTTTGGGATAGAATATACAGTTTGTACATTATTAAAAATCATTGTCTATGGAAAGTCCCCTTAAAATGTGAAAATTTGAAACCAGCCGGTGTGTGTGTGTGTAATCCACATTAAGCAAATTTTCAAAGCATATAATTTGTTCTTCAGTTTCAAAGAATGGTGATACATTGCAACATCAGAAAATGACAGATAATGGATATCTTCAGAAAAGCTGTATAGACCACAACTATATTAAGGATTTAGCCTACATAAACTGAAGTGTCACACAAATCATGTTTCTATGTTGTTTTAATACACTTGAGTACTAATATTGCTAGGAAAATAAGATAATAATCTTAATTTATCATATTGAATTGTTGTATCAACTCATTTTGAACGTAAATTGATTTCTTATTAATTAGTAGGCTACACTTACAATTATAGCAGATGTTTTAACAAAATAAAAAGTTAAAGAACATGCATACAAATGTTCTACTGAAATGTTTAATGTGACATGATGATTACAATGTATAGTACTGTGGCTGTGAGTACGGCATGCTGGGGCCAGCGCTCGATGGTCAGTTCCCCGGATGAAGGTTCAACGTGAATATGGCGCAGAGAGCACGAGCAGGAGCAGCGCGCTCGTGAGGGCTTCAGTGAGACTGATACGCGCACTTAGCCCGCTGAAGCTAGCTAACTTTACTCTCAAGAAACTTCACCGACCATATGAAGTTTATTTTTCAGCGAACACTCTTCTCACCACAGGTAGGACTTTTGAAACACGATTTGTATTACAAACGAGAGTCGTTTGTGAGCCATCGCAGTTAGTTTTGTGTTTCAGCCTGCAGTTTCGGTGAGTTTGTTCGTCGTGCTAATTTAGCTAATTCCTCACGGCTAGCTAAGTAGCTTGGTCTACCGAGTGTCAAAACATTACTTAAAGTGATCAAAGATACTAACTAGAAAGTTATTCCGTTTCTAATACCACTGAAGTTTGTATCTTTGTTTTCAGTTATAGATTGGGAATGAGTAACAGTAGTCAGCAAATAATGCCATCATTCCAGACCCACTTCTCACTCAAGATTCGGAGCAAGAGATAGATTTGTGAGCTGCTCCTGAATTGCTATCTGGATACGAATAAATTATTCGTTATATTACTGTCAGGAGGCGCCTGAAACTAACGTTACTTGAAAGTTTGACTAAAGTGTTCTCGCGTTACTGGTGGTGTAGCTAGTGACATAATACAGTAAATAAATAACACAAATGAATTAGACTGGCTGTTCTGTTAGAGCTTCTTAATCCCTATAATGTGGGAACTATTTTTTTTACGTATTTTATAAGCTATGATGCTGACACGGGTCATTCAGTAACTAAGCTATTTTAGTTTATTTTACATAAAATACAATGTAATTAATGTCAAAGTTCACAGTAAGTTACCTTCTAACGATTCTTCCGACTGTAAATTATAGCAAATTGTACATTTTTAGTCGTGTCAATGTTTGGTATCGATGGGTTTGAGTGCGCAGTATATGGTTTCAGCTGTAGTATCGATTCTGGGCAGCGTTTCTCAAAAGCATCGTGTTGAGCTAAGTTGATACTAGAGACCACTGGTTACTGGTTGATTTAGTGTATGAATCGCATCATTAGAGTCATTGTTTACATAATTTAAAAGAGACCTTCCCTTTCTAAGGGGTGTAAAGCAATTGTTTAATCAATCAACATATTCAGTATGTCAGCTTGTTTGACCTTAATTTTTTTTAATTTAACAGTTTATTGAAACTTTAGACAAAATAAAACCCGCATATGGGTTAATTTGTATCATACCAGACTTTAATTGCCCTTATAGTATGATATAGTGATAATATGGAGCTCTCGCACCTTCAGAAAAAAAACACCTGTTTTATTCAGAGGCCCAAACTGAGAAAAAAGTTGTCTAAAAGAGATGAAATTCTGATAGCTTGCCTTGACATAAGTCAATTAAATCTTTATAACAGTACAGCAGACTACTTGCATTAAATGAATTTAACTAACAGTTATTATCGGTCACTTGATATCTCCTAATAACAATGAGATTAAAGATTAATGATATTTTAAATGCTTCGTTTTATTATCAAAGCTCTGTAGTTCTTAGTGTGGGGGGGATATGATATAAAGCATTTCTCTCTTGACCTATATCTAACAATATTTTTTATGTTTACTTAAAAAAAAATAATTAAAGATTGCACAATAAAAAGACACGTGTACCACGAACTGAAGTTAGACATATTTACCATTATACTAAAAGGACTTTGACTAACTAAAAAGTATAAACCATCAATCACAGGGCAGAAGGCATGTAGTAGATTGTGTATGACAGGTTTTTCTGCAACGTTTTGATTTGATAGGCCTTAGAAATTGATAGTTTTAGTCTATCTGTGCTTTTATAATTATGTGTGCAACATGAAATATAATTAGAATGCTGCCTTTGTCTTTGTGATGGTGAACTACTATAAAGAGTGATATAACACACACTCTCGCAAGTTACTCAATAGGTAATGGGGTTGTCGTTCAGAATCTCTTGTACCTTTTTCTAACCTTCCTATGTTCCTCGTTGGTTGTAGTTTCACTTTCTTTGCTCCTGTACTTGTTTCCAGCAGCCGTGAGTTTGCCGGGTTATGTCTGCTTCGAGGAGGTGTGATGGAGATTCAGTCAGGGGTGCAGTCTGTACCGGGCACTCCAAACATTCCTTAAATACTTCAGTGCCGGACAGGGTCACTCATAATGTGCAATCTCCCATGCTACCGCTTACTTTAGCACAGCGTTTGACTTTTGCTCATTAAGTTCTAAATGAAAGAATAAAAGGGAAACCCCTAAACACTGCTTTTGAAAGTGTGGTGTTAAATGTTGTATTGTGCTGCTTACTAGTCCGTATAGGTTTAAACATTCAGTTTTCCGATTGTATTGCTTCTCAATGACATTGACTCGAATTTCAAATGAATCTGATCATTTTTAATGAAAAGGGGTTGAATGAGACTGTCCCTTCTTCTGGCTTGAGAGGCAATGTTTCAGGTTCCTGTGTTTCTTTGTCTAGAGCTCTGATATGAATTTCGGGTCTGCCCCATGGAAATTGCTGTCTGGACAACATTACCTTGTCACAATCGATTGTGCAACCATTACTGATTTTTTTCAATAGCCAATATGTGGACATGATTTTTAATTATGGTTCTATTTCTTCTGTTTTGACAGGGTATTACAAAAGTAATTTTTTCAAAGAATGTTTTTGGTATTTGATTGAATTATCTGGGGAAAACACATACATTACTGTTCAATAGATTGCTGTCAGTAAGAGTTTTGAAAGAATGCTGCAGTTATTTTATAAAAAAATACAGCAAAGCAAACACAGTAATATTGTGAGAAATTATTATAAATTAAAACAACTTTTTATTTTTTAATATGGGTATTCTGTGAATCTACTTGGCTCATGATTCATAAAAATTATTATATTCCATGTATTTATTAAAAAAAATGTTCCATGTCCATTGCTCTAGTCTTCAGTGTCAAATCAAATGATCCTTTGAAATAATTTTAATATGCTGATTTGGTGCTCAAGAAACATAGTTGTGCTTGTGCTGCTTAATTTTATTTTGTGGAGAGAGCATTTCTTTTAAATATAATCTTTTATAAGATTATAAAAGTATTTAGCTGTTCCTTACTCCCTTTTTCAATTGAATAAAAGTATAAATAAAAGAAAAATATAAATAATAAACTGATTGACCCCAAACCTCTGAATAATGTATATGTTAAGCCATAAAGCAAAAGCTTTTTAATAAAGTATCAAGTGGCAGCCTTTGAAACCTGCATCAGTAAGGCTCTTCTCACTTTGTTTGAACTTTTTGGGTGTATGTAGAATGCTTAGCTGTTGTTTCATTGGACAATGTGTTATTGTGACAAGAAGAGAATTCAGTTCTACGCTGTAGGAAGGCAACTATATTTTCTAATGTTTTAAAATTAGCGTTTTCAGCATGTTTATTTACTAGTTCTTTTGGTTTGTGTTTCATGGATTAAATGATCAAGGATACTTTGTAACTGAGTTAGGGATGTCAATTTTCACAAATTCCCATGATCGATCGTCGTTTAAATTAACGATCAATTAATCGATTAATCGTTAGCATTAATGGCAAACAGCATTACAGGGTCTGCAAATGCTGCTCAAAAAGCTATGTTACTCACCAAATTAATAAGAATGTTTTTTAATCTAAATAAATGCTTAGTAGGATTGTAAAATGTTTTGATGTGATTGATAAATTAAATTATTTAATATATAAATATAACGACAAATACAATGTGTCACCAACGCCGCCTCATATGCGTGCTTGTCAGAATGTGTGACTGTTGTGGAAGTGCTAGAACAACGCACTGAAAACGGCAACTAAACCCAATAAATTCACAACCATTTAATAAAATAGTGTTCTCATGTTATGTAATATGAAAGTCCCAAATTAACCATCGTTATTATTAGTTGTGCATTCTGCTTGAGCGGCGCGCGCTGAATGAATAACCGTTGAGCACTTTGTTAGCGTTTATTTAACTAAACGCATCCTATTTGATATTAATCAGATATATACAAAATAAGCAGAATATTACAAAATTATATCTGCACAAAATGACGTGAATGCACAAGTGAACTTAAACTGAGTTGAGTTAACGTTACGTGCCATTCAGAATGACTCATATGTTGTGGTGGACGCACTCAAAGTCTCTGACGAGCTCTTCCTGGAACAACGCGACATGGCATCTAAACCCAAATAATTCACAATGTTTTATTACAATAGTGTTCTCTTTATAATCTTGTGTAATATGACAGTCCCAATAGTCATTATTAGTCGTGCATTGTCGTTTGAGCTGAGCGCGCTAAAGATCACGTCGATTCTTAACCAAATGCATCCAATATGAGACAAATCAGATATAGATAAGCGTACACAAAATAAACTATTACAACTTACATTTGCACAAAACAAAAGGCTGCGAATGCACACGCAAACTTATAGTCATGATGAAGGTGTAAAATAGTCCCAAACAACTCCGGGGTGTGTCATTCAGTGGGACTCAACACTTCACCACACCAGCGCGCTCGCTTACATGTTTCGCGGTTGAGCAGCACGCACGCGCATGATCCTGCTTAATCAATGATCGATAAGTTTGATCGATTAAATGTATTATCGACAATTAATCGATCGTCGATTAATCGTTGACATCCCTAAACTGAGTCGAATCTATTGTTGCAGTAAGTTGTTCAGTACAGTAGTGCACTGCATTACCAAATTACCCATCAGCTGCAAACTGATGCCACTTTCCAACTTGCATGTGTGTTGTGTGAGTCCCTGTACTGAACACTGTACTGTTGTCTTTGGTGAGATGATGTGTAATCCGTTCCATCAGAAAGCCCTCTATCAAGCTCTGACCTGCAGTCAAGTTCACATAAAGACTTTGTGTATGTAGCACATGCAAAGCATTGTGGGACATTATCACATTGGAGTTTAGGCTACTGCTTTTAGTGCTGCATAATGACTGAATAACAAATAACGGTTGTTGGCCAACAAGAAAAGCGCTGTTGTTTTTGTTGCATTAAACATGCATTACCTGGAATATTCAAAAGGAGACTCAGTGTTTTGTTTCTGATGAATGGCCTGAAACATAAAAAGATCCATGTCTATTCAAAGTGAGAACTGAGATCCCTAGATATGCGTGTGAAATTAAGTTTTTGCCTGCAAATTGTGGAGAGTTGTTGGGAAATCTTTTGTTTAAAACGAGCTGCATTGCATTGCTCTTCTTGTTTTAATCACAGCATTTTAGTGGACAGAAGCAGCAGGTTCTGTAAACACTGGGTTGGTCTGATAAGAAGACCTAATGACAGAGTTCCAAGGTCAAGCTGTTTTTGCAGTGCTCGTATACTGGGCTTGTAAAAACAAACACCGCAGGCCTGTTTCTGCTAAGCTAGCTTTATACTACAAGTACAAACTTTTACAAAGATATCAGTCTACTTGAATTGTTTCCCCAACTCGTTGGGCCGTTTTGAGGAGTCAGTATCTCTCCTTATTAAAAGCCAATCCGCAGAGACGGTCTTCCTGGCCAGGGCTCGTCTCGAGAGCGTTGCCGTTGACCACAGAGACGTCTTTCTGACTGTTCACCAGTGCATAATGCTATGTGTCTGGAATGCCAGACTCAACCAGGAAGTGTTTGACTGTTCGAGTTTGACTGCTTTACACTTTTTATGTCAGACACAAAGCCTGATTGATTAGTGCTCTTTTGTAAACATTTCAAACCTTTTGTGGGCTGATGCCACTGATGGCCATAGACCAGGAAGTGTTTATAGAAAAATGATTAATTTTCACTTTCACTCAAGTTTAGACTCAACACTCATTGTGTTAGTATTGTAGTGCATTTGTATTTCTGTGTCGTGTGTGAAGCAGCTGTAGCTGTAGATCTCTGCTAGAGAACCTGCTCCTGTCACTCATGTTTGATCCTGACCTGTTTCAAAGAAACAATCTCACAGGTGCAAGTTAACAGCCTCAGTTTTTCCGTGTAGCATGTAATCGTAAGCCCAGCTGGGTTTGAAATTGCTTCCTTTTTCCTTAGTATTGACACAACTATATTGAGTGTTGTACATTTGTTTTGCCAGCTCAGCTTAATGCAAATGTTTTTTTTCTTTCTTGACTCACTCATTTACTTATGTAACATTACTGTTAACGCATTTGCTTCATGATTCGTATACTCTGTTATTATCTGTAGTTAACATTTGTCTGTCAATGGACTACTTGCACTGAGCTTCATGATGCACTTCCATTTTGAAATGGTTATTGTTCAACTCTTTTTTTTTTTTTTTTTTTTTTTTCAAAAAATGTATTACATTTATCTTGCCTAAATGTTTGCGCTCATTGCATTTTTACAATGGGGTAATATTGTTGTTAAGAATTTACACATCACAAGGAAGCTTGATTTAAATTGTTTTATTAAATTGAAAAAAGTAGCACAAATAAATACAATAGAATAAAGATACAAATAAAGAGAAGTTTTTGAATAGGTCTAACACTAGTATTCATTTACGATTACAATTGCGGGAATTTCCCGCATTATAAATGGGAGACCTGCGGGAATGATTAGAATTATGCGCAATACCCGCAATCCCGCGCCGAAATTCAAGCCCTGGAGAGTCTTACATGCCATGCAGAATCGCCGCGCTACATGTTCGCTAATATCACTACAACGATATACTTTGTTGTATTTTTCTGTCAAAATAACAGCGTTAATTTGGAATTATTCAGCTTTTAAGAAAAAGCAGAAGATATGCTGGTTTCTCTGGTGTTGGGTGAAACTAATGTGCAAACGCCAACTTGCTCCAAGGTACATTTAAGTTGCTATAAGCATGAGTGATAAGTAATAAGTTGCTAGCATGACTGACACAGTTGCTCATTAAAATGTCAAATGAGTTATGACTGCTCATCACCATGTTGTAAACTGATGTTTCCCCTGCAGTGCTTGTGCACACTTTCTTCCACTAGTGAATATATATATATATCTGCTTCCGGAAACTATTTTGAATACTTTCCAGTTCTGCAACTTTTGAGTTCTTCACTTGCTCTGAATGTTTTCATTACCCTCAATGTTGGAAACCAGCACTTCATAAAACATTCACATGGATTCTAAGACTCCTGAATCTGTGACCTCATGCCCCAGCTGACATCGTCTCAAAAGATCAGGTTACACTTCAAATGCTTCACTCTTTTGAAAAATGCCTCTTGCTGCTGCATCGTCCCAGGAAGCAGCTGAGTTTTCCCAGGCTCAGCCTGTCAGGTGTGGGAGGGGGTTTCGGCCCAATCATATCAGAGCCCAGTATTTGGATTCTGGGAGTGTCTCTGATTCCCATGGAGAGAATGAGCAGGGCAAAAGCGAGAAAAGGGAAAGCATGGAGAGCTGGACCGCTTTGTTTTGTACTGCATAAAGCGACTGTTGTTGAAATGCTCAGAAAGGTGAAGTGAGAGAGCTGACATTTTGAAATGAACAGCTGACTGTGTGTGTCTCCCAATGTTTTGTGAATGAACAAGCTAGTGTTAATTGCTATCAAGTTATTTCTTACGATGTACAGTACACCACTGCTGAAAAGTTTGCATAAGGAAGTCTCTTATGCTCACCATTGCTGCATTTATTTGATCGAAACTACAGTAAATATAAACAGGAGTTATTGTGAAATATTTTTACAATTTAAAATAACTGTTTTCTATTTGAAATTTTGAATATATTTTAAAATGTAATTTATTTCTGAGATGGCAAAGCTGAAGTCTTCAGTGTCACATGATCCTTCAGAAATCATTCTAATATGCTGATTTGGTGTTTAAGAACAATGTCTTATTATTCTCAATTTTGTAAACAGTTGTGCTGTTTAAGATTTTTGCAGAGACTGTGATACCCCCACCCCAAGATTATTTTATGAATAAAAAATTAACAGCTTTTTTAAAATCGATTTTGTATCATATAATGCCTTTGCTGTCACAAAAATTTTAATCTATACTGAATAAAAGTATTCATTTGTCAAATTATTTTAGTGAACCAAAACTTTTGAACGGTAGTGTATGACTCAGAGAGGTATCGCTGAATGATTTAGCAGATAATTATTTTTGTCTTTCCCTGGTTCTAGGTCTGATGATCTACTGCAGCCATGTTCAGCAAGAAGAAAAAGCAACGTGTCCAGATCTCGGCACCCTCCAACTTTGAGCATCGTGTCCACACTGATTTTGATGAGCATGAGCAGAAGTTCGTGGGGCTTCCGCGCCAATGGCAGAGCCTCATTGAGGACACGGCCAAGAGGCCCAAACCCTTCATCGACGCCACAGTCATCACTACTGTAGAGCCACGCAAGGTCAGAGGGAAGGAGTCAGCTTATGTGTTTGGTTTAGGTTTTGGTTTAAGCTTTTTAGTTTTTGAATGTTACAATCAATGAGGTAAAGTACTAAGTTTGGGATTTACTAAAGATAAATTATTAATAATGATTCTTGGCGATGTTTACAAGTAGGGTTGGGAATCTGGGAAACTGATTTCATAAAAAAAATATTGGAACTTGTTCCACAATTGGTACTTTTTATCTACAAAAGAATTTGTGACCTTGAAAAAAGTAAACGAACAAATTACTAGGGATCCGATACCGATATTTTCATTTTTGGTACTTGCCTATACACAGTACCTATACCTGTATATTCATTGCATTTGTAATTAAAAAAAAAAAAATTGGGTAGAGAAACCAAAAGAATATAAATCAAATTAGTTGGCTTAAATTCTTTTAGAAAATAGATATTTTCTTCAGTTATTTTCATGCCTAATTAATTATGCCTGTTAAAATGTATTGTAGGAGCTTCTGTTACTTTCAATATTCATTCTATTGCTTCATATATCATATTTTATTTTCGGTTCCATCTGTACTTACGGTCTTGTTGAAAAACAAGAACCGTCAAGATTTTAAAATGTTGATACACACCCGGGACCGAAGTATTCGGTTCTCATGACATCCTTAGCAGGAAAAAGTCACATTTTATGCATACACACAATTGACCTGTAACAGCAACACTATTCAACTAGAGCGAATGAGACAAGTGAGTGAGGGGAAGCGGCCGTGTGTTTACTAGCTGTCGAACTGAACAGAGAGATGAGAAAGCACCGTTGGTATCTGTTTCGATACTGCGGAAAATTGAATATTGGAATGTTTTTATATATTTTAGTATAAAAAAAATCAATATTTTTGACAACACTACTCATATCATCTTTAGCTTTTTCCCTATTATCTATTCTCCATAAATGCCTCATAACCTGTTTGTATTGCACAGGCAATTGTGCGGGGTCGTAAGATCGGTGACGATGGCTCTCTCACGTGGCTCCTGGATGAGTTTGAGACCATGTCGGTGATCCGCTCAAACTCTCTGCGGAGAGGCAGCCCACCACCACCACCACGCAGAGACTCCGGATCATCAATAGGGGGTCACGAGAACGGAGAATACCCCCAATACAGACATCCTGATCGCTATGGAGACAGCAAAGAGAGGTGCACAACTGACATCTTACTTCAAAATAAAATTTCGGTTTCCAGTGACTATCATGGCAATATTGACTGTGAGGCTGTTTTTTTTTGTCCATGTAGGGAGAAACCACGTCAGGAGCACCTAAGTGCTGATCCCAGACAGTCTCAGCGACCAGCCCGTTCATCGAGAGAGGACAGCAGACCTCACCAGCAGCCTCGCGGTCAGGAGCCCAACAGACACAAAGAGCCTGACTGGTCAGGAGGGCCAGCTGCACCACCCCAGCACAGAGAACGAGACCGAGACAGAGAACCACGTGATCATCATGATCAGGTAGTAAGGAGAGAAGGGGCCAATGATAGGAGGCCCAAATCCAGCTACACTGGAAGGGACAGTAGCCCACAGACACCCCGTGAAAAGAGACCACTGTCTGGGCCAAATATCCGCACCCCTAACCTACCTGTTACAGAGGGAGTAATAAAGACTGCACAGCAGACTGGCCGGCCTTTCAACACATACCCACGTGCTGAAAGTGACTCTGGAAAAAGCCCCAGCGGTCAGGTACACAGAAATCAAACTAAATATACTACTATGTTTCTAGAATATGAACAATTATAGGTGTTTTTTGTAGGCAGGGAACTACACTGCGACCAAAATGGTCGCATATGCCACCTTTTGAAATGCCATTGCGACCCTAATTTTTAATGGGTCGCAAATGAATCACTGACTTTTTTGTACCTACCTTATGTTTTAGGCAATATGCTATGATTTACTATGAGCATTTATTAAAACAGAAATGTGTAGCCTATTTTAAGTATACTTTTTTATAACGTGCTCTGAGCATTCAACACATCAAGTTGGCTTCAGCCCCGTGAGAGAGAGAGAGGGGCGCATGCGCGATCTAACTCTGTGTGTGTGTGTGTGAGAGAGATGCGCGGGCGCGATCGAACTGTGTGTGTGTGTCTGAGAGAGAGACGCGGGCGCGATCGAACAGTGGAAACATAAAAACATACTCCGTCATTTTGTTCATACAGGCCATGATTCAAACTGCAAAGTGTTTACTTATATTTGTGTACACTCGCAATAAAACACAACATTGTCCTTTTGTCACACTCTAAACTCTTGTCAAACTGTAACCTACAACTGTAACCCAACCACACACACACACACACACACTGTTTTAAAAGCAAAACATTTTTATCCAACCCCATTTAAAAACAGTCTGTGTGTTCCATCTTTTGGAGATTCATCGTATCGCATTAGTTTTCATTTCTTGTCCTCGGAGTACTAATCTGTTTATTTTTAAGTTACACATTCTACATTGATTAAAAAAGAAAATCAAATGTGTTTTTAATGGTAATTATTTTATACGGAAATCATTTATTTATAATTCAGATGAGAATAAAGTTAGGGTTAATTAAAATTAAGGAAAACAATATATATTGATCTGAAATATAGCAAATTAATTTTAAATTCATTCAGGTACAATTACCAAACATATATCAAGGTCATTTTGTCTTTTTATTAATTTAATTAATAAACTAATTATATAAAACTATTGTCAGTGCACTACAAATAAACTGGTTCTATGCCTTTATTAATAAAACTTATACAACTTAAAAATACAAGGCTTTAGACATTTATAAAAATGCCTTCTGCATTTTTGTTTTGCTTTTCACTCCATTGAACCGAAATCGTACCGAACCGTGATGTATGAACCCAACCGTGACTTCTGTGTACCGTTCCACCCCTAATGCAGTACAGTTTCATTATTGTTCATTATTATCCAGAGAGCGGCTTACTATAAATAATTTGTGCGACCAAATCATGTTTTGCGCCAGTAACTGAAAAAGTTAGTAGCGCAAGTGCCACCAGTGGAAAAGGTTAGTGTAGTTCCCTGGTAGGGCTGGGCTGCTTGTATTTTATAAAATATATCTATATAATAGTAGTGTTGTCATGATACTGGAATTTCTAAGTTCGATCCGATACCTTGAAAAATAGCGCTATTCGATACCATTTTTGAAACCACAGGAAAAACTGCCATATATACTGGCATATAGATATTTTTATTATCTTATTATTCTTTTGATAATTTGGGTAGTTTTGTTGCAATAGCTTTCACACAGCACAAGGAGGCTTTATTAGAAACTGAATTTACAAAAAAGACAAGTGAAGTCATAAAGTAATAAAATAAGTCAAAATAAAGTAATAAAATAAGAACAAATAAGCAAATTGCAAATGATATCACAAATAAAATAAACATGCCTTAAGTTTTTCAGGTGGGTCTAACGGTAGTATTTTGATAAGAAAGGCTACAGAAATTTAAAAATACGGTAATCAAATATAAAATAACACTGGATAGTCTTCATTTTATAAATGAAATGCAGGTCATTGCTTAAAATTAAAATTAAGAAAGTTGTTCAGTCAAGAGCAAACAGTGACTTTCTCTGTGTCTTTTGTTCTTGGACACCTTTAGGTTTATTAGGCTGCTGTCACTTATGAGCTTATGCACTGATCCAATGTACTGTTACACAACATAATAATATATCAATTCTCATTTATCCATGTTTTGCAGGATTTAAAACCAGCCAAATCTCATGAGCCTTCCCACCACAACGACCCCTCTACTGGGGCAGTCCGGGGAGGCAGCAGCGGCAGTAAAACTTCTTCTCAGGGGCAACACAGAGCAGAGCCCCAGCATCACGCCTCCCACCCAGCCTTAGGCCCTGAGCCTCCTCACAACCAGCAGATTCCCCCGGCACCAAAACCATCTGCCCCGACTGCACCACCCCAGCAGGCGCGCTCACCTCAGAGGGAGCCACAGCGGGTCTCCCACGAGCAGTTCCGTGCTGCTCTACAGATGGTGGTTGACCCCGGGGACCCACGCACTTATCTGGACCACTACATCAAGATTGGGGAAGGTTCCACTGGCATTGTTTGTATTGCTACAGTGAAGACCACTGGCAAGCTGGTGGCTGTGAAGAAGATGGATCTGCGAAAACAGCAGCGACGAGAATTGCTGTTTAACGAGGTGGGTGCAATCCACACGAGATTACTGTGTTATAATTGGTGTTCAGATAGGTGTTTTTGTGTGAGGTGCAGCACATAGGAGCTGACAATTCTTCTTCAGTAAACACTTTTTGTAGATTGTACATAAAGACATTGTGAAAATTATTATTGCTGGTTGATTTTCCTCCGTTTCTTTCCTTAGCCACTTAATTACATTTTTAAATATAAACTGTCTGCTTGCTGTGTTTCTTGTTTCTAAGGTGGTGATCATGCGGGACTATCACCATGAGAACGTGGTGGAGATGTACAACAGTTACTTAGTGGGCGATGAGCTCTGGGTTGTCATGGAGTTCCTTGAGGGTGGAGCTTTAACTGACATAGTCACACATACCAGGCAAGTATTTCTCAGAAGTCCAATCACTAATTGTTTTTCAGTTATGCTCTTAATCGCACATATTTTTAGATTCTGTATAAAATAATTCATTGTTCTATTAGTTAAAAAAAAAAAAAAAAAAATTTTATTTTACTGGATTTTCAGATTCTGTTTAAAATTAATTGTTAATTTTTGTTTTGTTTTTTAAATTGTCTATTTTATTCATTTATTTTATTGCAGCATGCCTATTAAGCCACCAAGATGAAAATATGATCAAAAGTATGAAAAAGACCACAAATATTTAGGAAATAAATAATTATATTGGCTTTGTGACAGAAAAAAAATATTTAAATATATTATACATTTTCGAAAACAATTATTATAAAATATACAAATATGAAATACATTATATGCACATTTATAGCATTTCACCTGTTACTGGGTAATCATGCAGTACCACTAGGTGGCAGGGTATCACAGCAGTCCAGTGTTGCCATTCAGCCTTTATGATCATCTGTGACCCTGGATCACAAAACAAGTCATAAGTAGCACAGGTATATTTGTGGCAATAGCCAACAATGCATTGTATGGTCTCAAAATTATTGATTTTTCTTTTATGCCAACAATCATTAGGATATTAAGTAAAGATCATGTTCCATGAAGATATTTTGTACATTTCCTATCGTAAATATATAAGTTTATATAAATATATGGTTTTGTCATCCAGGGTCACGTTTTATCAGCTTTAAGGATTTCATTCAATGTTTAACATTTCAGTTATGTTGTTTGACTGTGTTTTCAGGATGAATGAGGAGCAGATCGCCACTGTGTGTCTGTCTGTTCTGAAAGCGCTCTCGGTCCTTCACTCCCAGGGAGTCATTCACAGAGACATTAAGAGTGATTCTATTCTTCTCACCCATGATGGCAGAGTAAGTCCCTCACAGCTCTTCAATGAAAATTCAATTATGTCAGATGATAACCAGTTCTTTGGCCCTATTGTATTCAGTTGGGGTAGATGAGCTGAAGCCTTACATGACATGTTTTGACTTGTTATGAGATCAGAAAACTGTCCTACTCGCTGTCATTGTTGTTGTTTTCTGAGAACCTTTGTTGATCTTTAAACCGGTTTTGACAGACCTGTTCTTTTGTGTTCTCAGACCAGCATGTCTTCTCTTGTGATGAACAGATGACCTAAATGTAGGGCTGGGTAAAAATTATAGATTTCTCGATTTTAATCGATTCTCATTTTTACGAACCGAAATCGATTCTTAAATCCCAAGAATCGATTAGGCTAGTCACCCTGTTTTCAGAATATGAATGGAACATTGTAGCGCGCATCCCATCCAATAAATTGCAATAATCTTTGTGCTTTGTTACTATTGATGTGAAACAAAGTCTCAGATTTCAAATTACGTCCATTTTTCCTACGAAATTCAAAAACATAAATACCGTTTTGGCGCTGTGGCGTGAGATCGCTCTCGGCTCAGCTCAGCTCAAGAGAAGCAACAGCGCACATGATCTTCTCTTCCGCCTTAATACCAGTTACAGGGCGAAATAAACATGAATGAGCAACCGAAAGGGAGTTAAAAGATAGAGTACAACTTATCGAAATCTGTATCATGTCACATGGAATCGCTCAATCAGTGTTTCAACCGTGGAAAGACGTCAGTAAAACAGCTGGTAAACAAGGTAACGTCACATTTACCTCAGAAAAACCATAATCCAATGACCATAAACTTGTTAGTCAGCTAGAAAAATTAACTCTAGAGAGGAGCATTTTGCTAAATATATGCACCATATTACATATTTATTTTTATTTTTAATGTTCTTCAATATTTAATGCATGTTTGAATTTGTTAAATCTGGCAAGTTTTGACAGCCACCATTTAAATGTTTATATTTCATATAACTTTATTATTATAAAATAAATAAGTGTAATTTAAGTGTTTGTATAAAAATCTGTTAATTTTTACCTTCAATATTATAGTTGGCTAATGAAGCCTAGTAGGCTACAACTGACTCCCATAGTTTACAGCATTAGTTGTTTTCCTTGAGAAAATTTGCCATATTGTACCTGATATCCAAAATAATCAATATCGAATCGAATTGCAAGCTTGTGAATCGAAATCGAATCGAATTGTGAAATTTGTCAATACCCAGCCCTACCTAAATGTGCCATTTAAGTCAGCAAGTGAGCTAAATCAGAATTAAAGGGTTGACAAAGTACCAAAACTTCAAGAACATTTCCATCATTTATGTATTTAAGAGACCCTGGTTTTAAAAGACCATCGCTTGTGATGCACATTTTTCTTATTCTTTTTTTTTTAGCTACATGCTTGTCAATGCATTCACAGAAATATAATTCTGCAATATCCGCCCATTTATTTTTGATGGCTCTGCAATAGGCAGTGGTTTGTTAAACGGGGTCTATGTTTCATTGTGTCTGTGGTTGAAATAGACGGAAGTTCTTTAAGCCACCCTCAGCTGTTTCTCGGCAGTGGCTGATTGCCTGTGTATGGGTTTGACCTTACATGTTTCATTTCCTCTTGCATATGTCTGATGCTGCTTCTCATGCAATATACCAAAGGGGATAGTTTGTGTAGTTAGTCAAGCAAGCATTGCAGAAGCTTTCACAGAAAATTTGAAAAGCTTTTTTTGAAAATACTTCAACTTTAAGCTATTATTTGTGATGCAAACAGGGCTTTTTTCACCTTCACATGCTCGTTTGCAGTGTAATTTCATGTAACAGTGAACATTTTAGAGCACATGATCTTAATTAAAAATAATTAAGCCACCAGTGCATAATTCACACATTTATAAATGTTGTTGATATACACTCACCTAAAGGATTATTAGGAACACCTGTTCAATTTCTCATTAATGCAATTATCTAATCAACCAATCACATGGCAGTTGCTTCAATGCATTTAGGGGTGTGGTCCTGGTCAAGACAATCTCCTGAACTCCAAACTGAATGTCAGAATGGGAAAGAAAGGTGATTTAAGCAATTTTGAGCGTGGCATGATTGTTGGTGCCAGACGGGCCGGTCTGAGTATTTCACAATCTGCTCAGTTACTGGGATTTTCACGCACAACCATTTCTAGGGTTTACAAAGAATGGTGTGAAAAGGGAAAAACATCCAGTATGCGGCAGTCCTGTGGGCGAAAATGCCTTGTTGATGCTAGAGGTCAGAGGAGAATGGGCCGACTGATTCAAGCTGATAGAAGAGCAACTTTGACTGAAATAACCACTCTTACAACCGAGGTATGCAGCAAAGCATTTGTGAAGCCACAACACGCACAACCTTGAGGCGGATGGGCTACAACAGCAGAAGACCCCACCGGGTACCACTCATCTCCACTACAAATAGGAAAAAGAGGCTACAATTTGCAAGAGCTCACCAAAATTGGACCGTTGAAGACTGGAAAAATGTTGCCTGGTCTGATGAGTCTCGATTTCTGTTGAGACATTCAGATGGTAGAGTCAGAATTTGGCGTAAACAGAATGAGAACATGGATCCATCATGCCTTGTTACCACTGTGCAGGCTGGTGGTGGTGGTGGTGTAATGGTGTGGGGGATGTTTTCTTGGCACACTTTAGGCCCCTTGGTGCCAATTGGGCATCGTTTAAATGGCCTACCTGAGCATTGTTTCTGACCATGTCCATCCCTTTATGGCCACCATGTACCCATCCTCTGATGGCTACTTCCAGCAGGATAATGCACCATGTCACAAAGCTCAAATCATTTCAAATTGGTTTCTCGAACATGACAATGAGTTCACTGTACTAAAATGGCCCCCACAGTCACCAGATCTCAACCCAATAGAGCATCTCCATTTCCAGAATCTCCATCAACTGCAAGATGCTATCCTATCAATATGGGCCAACATTTCTAAAGAATGCTTTCAGCACCTTGTTGAATCAATGCCACGTAGAATTAAGGCAGTTCTGAAGGCGAAAGGGGGTCAAACACAGTATTAGAATAGGTGTTCCTAATAATCCTTTAGGTGAATGTATATAAATATGTACTTGTGCACGTGATCTGAGAAGAGCGCTGTAGGTACATTGTGTAATAGACATGGTGAATCATAAAATTTCATGTTATTTTGTGGGCGACTGACATGTGGATTACTGTCATGACACAAACAGGTTTTGCTCAGACACTTAAAAAGAGGAGTAATTAACTATAGATCCATAATAATAATAGTTCAATCCCAGCAAATGACGAAGCAAGCCTAAATAGAAGTCTCCATTTATTTTGGCAGGTAATATAACTTCCTCTCTTTCTTTTGGTTTTATCCCTATTCTCATTCCCTATTCTCATTTGCAGGTGAAGCTGTCAGACTTTGGCTTTTGTGCCCAGGTCTCTAAAGAGGTACAGCGCAGGAAGTCTCTTGTAGGAACGCCCTATTGGATGGCCCCTGAGCTTATCTCAAGACTACCGTATGGACCAGAGGCAAGTCCCATCCCCCTTCACTGTTTTCATATTATGTTGCATTACTGCTGACATTACTGCAGCTTATACAAACAAAACTGTTTCTACAGGTGGATATTTGGTCACTTGGCATTATGGTGATTGAAATGGTAGATGGAGAGCCGCCATACTTCAATGAGCCTCCTCTCAAGGCTATGAAAATGATCCGAGACAATTTGCCACCCAAGCTCAAAAACCTCCACAAGGTAGACCTGCAACCTCTTGCTTAACCATGAAGGCAAAAAAACACATTAATGTTACACATTACAATGTTGCTGTTGTATCCATAGGTCTCGCCACTTCTCAAGGGATTCTTGGACAGGATGCTCGTGCGAGATCCTGCCCAGAGGGCCACAGCTCAAGAGCTGCTAAAGCATCCCTTCCTGAGTAAAGCAGGCCCTCCCACTTGCATTGTTCCCCTCATGAGACAAAACCGCATGAGATGAGAAGAGAAATCAGGGCGGGATATGTCAGGCCCTCTACTGAGCTCAAAGCAAAGACCCAGATGCATAGATGCAGTCTGTACTCTACACACTTTAAACATCTGAAATGATTGTACAGGTCAAGAATTTTAGAAGAAAAGGCCATTGATGCTACGAATCTTGAGAGGCCTTTTTGAAACAAACATTTTTACCACTGTTTTTTTTACACCTATAGAGTACACCCCATTTGGTGACATGAAAAAGACATGATTAGATCCTTCACTGTGTTCTGCTCGAAGAGGTTTTCCTCTCTGGCTAATTCAGAAACACCAGAACATGTGTTCTCAGTGGTTTTATGCTTGACCTCTAAGACTGCTTTTGGGTGAACCGAGTTAAGGAGGATTAGACATTATGAAAACGAACCACTTGCAGATTCTAATCTGCCCTCAATGTAAAGCAACAATTTTATGGGTTTGTTCCAAACCTCAAGCTTTTTTCCTGCACTTCATCTTTTGCACCAGGACCACACTACTCATTCATCCATTTGAACAGGAAAACAACTACTGAAGAAAACCTTTTACTTTATATAAAAAAATAAGACCATAAGAAACTCTAGGCTCCTGTTACAACACTAAGCAATGGTAAACACTGGAGGTGTTTTGTTTCAGACCATTTTTTAATTTTGTTTTAATGAAAGTAGAGAGCTATATCGGTTTCGTTTTCACAGTGTGTTTTGAGTGACAGTGTGATAGTTTAAAACACTGTTCTGAGATTGAGCTGCACTCCAATATGAAGCTTCCTCCTTTGATTCATTGTTCCACTTTTTTTATATAATAAAGGGGGGGGAGGGTTGGGTGTAGGGTTTTTTCTCTTCCAAAACTTTCACCACGGTGCCACGCCACAGAGGAGATCGAGTTGTTTTCCATGTAGGGCAGTCTCCAGGAGAATATCCTTTCATGTGTGCTTAAATCCTCCAGCTAAGTAGCTTACATCTTTGAAGACCCGCGGCCTTTCTCTGAAAGATTCGTTTGAAGGAGAGATGCTGGACTATACCAATATATGGTTGAGTGTTACGTATGCTCTATTTCATGAGAGCTTGTTCACAGGAAGTGGAACTTATAGATTGCGCTTGATCCCACACACTAAAGTATAGGCCGGAATAATTGGTAATTTACATTACTGCTCTTTATTATAGGAGCGCCATGACATGTTCAAGGATTTAAGAGAAGAGTAATGGAACAACCAAAGATGGTCTGAAATACTGGAAGTTTATAGTCCAAACATATTCTAAGCACACTGCATCACATCGCGTTAAAGGGATAGTTCACCCACAAATGAAAATTGTCATTAATTCTCCTTTTTTCCCTTCTGCAATGTTGTTTTGAAGCCCATTAACAAAAGAAAATTTGTGTGCAAAATATTTTCTTTTATGTTCCACAGATGAATTATGCCATACAGGTTTGGAAGAACATGACACATTTTTCAATTTGGGGTGACCAATCTCTTTAAGATTGTGTATCTTTTTTGCTTGGTCACAAAGATCCAGGACCAAAGTGGTTGAAAACGCTGACAAAAAAAAACAAAAAAAACTGAAAGGTGTTTAATTATTTAGATTTGTTGTAGTGACTCCACATGAGTAAATGCACATTTGTGTGAATATCAAGGTCACAGTTACCATTCGGTAATTTACAAATTGTTCGAAGATGAATTGTAGAGATTAATCCTAGACTGAAACGGTAGCTAATGTATATATTTTGAGTTTTTCTAAAAAATCCTTTTGCTGATGGCCTAAACTGTAACACAGCAACCATAACTCTAATTGTAGATGTGAAGGTTTGAGAAAATTAATGATAGACATAAATTAATATAAAAATACTATTAGGATTTTTTTTTTTTTTTTTTTCAACCAGTAAAAGTTTTTAATGGTATTTCTTTACATGCTGGGCTGCGTTACTTTTTCAGAAGGTGAAATGATGACAATCGGGCATTGAAGCAAAGTATATACACTAGCATTTAAATGTATATTCAGACATGAATAAATAATGAAATTGCGAGAGTAGCGTTTTATAGCCTCATGTTTATCTGTGAAATATTGTAGGGATTGTAGATTGTTGTTTAACATCCTCAGTGCACTGAAGCAACAGATAAGTTTAGCATTTCTACAAAGAAAAAAATGCCTTAATGCATGAATATCTTTAATGCATAACTGAAAATGAACACATTCTGTTTGGGCAGTGGCACAATTGCTTTGTGACCAGCCATGCGTTCACTTTTGTTTCTATATTATAAACCTGCAAAGTTGAATGACTATTGACTGTTTTGAAAGAGGATACCTCCTTTGACCACAAGCCTTATGTTATTGGATTGTGTAAATGGAAAAATGCTGTACTGTGAGCAAAATGGCATAATGCATGATTGTCTCAAAAGACTGATCCTGTGAACGTGTTGAATGGCTTCCAGAAATTACTTCTCTTTTTTTTTTCTGAATCTCATTCCCAGGCCCAAACAGAGTATGATCTCTTGCGTGGTAAGGTTATCTGCTTTTTTTGTGTTCAGTTTTCAATTTCGTTCCTCAATTGGTGCTCATAAACAGGACTGCAAATGCTCTATGGAAAGGGTACATTGTATTATCACTTTGTCTCTATCTCAGATTGTCACTGCATTAAAACTAATGGATTACCCATATTCTGCTGACGACTTATTTTAAGCCTAATCGGTTTCTAATTAATCTTGCACTGCTTTTTTTATCATAATTTTTTCATCATGTAGATAGTTTTTAAGAAACCTTGTTTTGAAGGTGGAATAGAAGCATGAACTTTTTGTCCTCACTGGCATTCTGACATCATCTTGATGTTGCCCCATATCTGACGGGGTTTCTTTGGACTAATGTGTTAAGATCATCTTCACCATCCTTATGGAACTGCTACTGACAGGCCTGCATTTTTGTGACATGTAAAATGGTTCATACTGTTCATATTGGTTCTGTTGTTTTCTCTTTATTGTAATTTTTGGTGGTCAACCAATGTCAGAGTTCCCTTTATAACGTGAATTTTTACTGGTGGTAAAATTAACTTTAAACTGCTTTTTTTTTGTTTTTGTTTTTTTTTGTTTTACCAAATACAGCTTTTAAACGACATCTTCCGGCTCTTTCATTTCACTCTTTAAGTCAAATGTTTTAGTATAATTTCGCTGGAACCTTTGGAGAACTGTTGCGTTATTTTTTCTGCAGGATGTATCGTAATCATTTTGTTTCGTTGATGTTTCTAGGTAATGTGGTAATTATCTAGATGGTGTTAAGTACTACTGACAATGAATGTCATCATTTAATTATAACATTGTGTAATAGTCATTTTATAAAATGTTAATTATGTTAATGTATGTTATATTATAATTGTATATTAGATCATTTTTGTATTTTAAGATTATATATGCCGATACGTCAGTGACATGAAGAAAAAAACCACTAATATGAATCCAACATCAAAAACGTTTGAATGCGCCCGGAAAAGCAGTCTAGGTAGGCAACTCATAAGCTTTTCACATGCAGCCATTGTCACTGCATATTTCAGCTTTTTCGCTCTCAGGCGATTCATTTATCCACCCTTTATCACTTCTGTTTTGTTATCTGCGTTTTCCTCTGACTTTAAGGTAAATGGGGAAGCGGGTGCTTTAGGTGTGCTCGTGAAAATATTTGTATAAATAATAGGCTACAACCACAATACCGTTCTCCACGCATTGCTTTCGGTTTCCAGAATATGATGGTCAATATGGGCGGGGCTGTCGTGATCGCGCATGACGGCGACCAATCAGAGCTCAAGCTGCTCATGATAACTCAGCTGTGCGGTGAGTCATCTGACAGCTGCTCGGGAATACATGCACTTGTTGAATCAGGTCCCATTCAGCCGAGGGGCAGAGGTTTTGCGTTAAGTTAAATGACATCTAAGACGAACCCCTTGTAAATAAAAATACAGTAAAGAGCCGACTGGACTAAATCGATTATATAACCTCACATCACCGCAAGCTGCATTGCCAGGTGAGTTTCATTTTGAATCAGACTAAAGGCCAATTCAAAACTAACAGACAATCGCCAACAAACACGTTTGTTGGGTTTGTTTTCAACTGACTGACCATGATCAATCAGTGTTTGTCGGCGTCTGTTGGGGCAGTGTGAACATTTGTATTTGTATAAAGTTCTAAATCCAACGACCAACTTGTTTATTGGAATGAACCGAATTGGCTTATAACACACGCATATTATAACAATATGATGCTACAATAGAGCTTTTGTGCACCTGTCCTTCTTTTGACAAACCCACAGTATGCGCGTGCATGGTGCTATTGAATCACACGGGTTTTGTGCAGTGTTGTAGTGCACAGCAATGACGGACAGAATTAGCATTGTAGATTAATGGCTTGATTTGCAGAGCAGGAGAATCAAAGATCAGTTCTCTTTTGTTGCGTGTCAGTGATGTGTCCCAGCATACCCGTTATAGCTTTCTAATGGCCAGTTAACAGAAAAATGCATATTAATAACCTATAGCTGAGCACTTTAACGCCATTCTTTCATATACTGCTGTCACGACTAAAATCATTTTTTTGTCTCAACATCATATACACAAATGTAACGGTGTATTGAAAATCATGTGTGGAGATATTTTTCCCCGACCATAATAATTATTTGCAATGATTATCTTCAATTACCAAAATGCCTCATACAGAGTTTTTTTAATTATTGTTTTATTTCTGAGGTAATAGTTATTCATGCTATTAATTTTCTGTAAATCTAAATTGTTTCATTTTAATTCTTTAGATTTTATTTATTTAGTTGCTTTGCATTTATTCCATTTATTGGTAGACCCAATTCTAAGGATCAGATTAGTGGTCAACTGATTAATGGTATTACTAATGTGTAATTACAGCCATGGAGTGACAGTAGAACATATTATAGGTCTACACAATATTTCCCTCTGCATAGTGTATGTATAATAAAAAATATACATAATGCAATATACACAATATGCAATATACAGTATATTGCAATATACAATATGCAATATACACAAAATACAACTTGGAATTGCAGTATGCAGCACACATCAATTCAACAAAATGCACTTACTGGTAAATGCATTCACATTTAAGTTTAATAATGCATTTAGTAAAGGAGGAGGCAGCAAGCCGCCCACGTTGTGGCCTGTTTTGTGCCAGGCTTCTTAGTCAAAACGTCATGCTGCCAGGAAGGGGCAATCCCTCATGTTTCACAGATGACTACACCATTGCAGACATCAAAGCAAGCATTCAGTGTTTGGGGTTCTTGACATGTTTGTGTGCATCGTCCCTCAGTTTGCGGCAAAGCCGGCAGTCATTTTTAGACCACTATCGAGTGACGCTGTGACATTTAACTCCACCTTTGGCATGGGAAGTTTCACCCTGGATTGTGTTATTCTAGGGTGACAGGCTGGGTGTGCAGTGTGCCAGCTGTTGCACGGCCAGCTGTTGATACATCCCTCCTCTTTCTGTGCAACCTCACCAACACGTGGTTAATGGTTACCTTGGTTTAGTCACATGTAATACACTTAAGAAATGAATCTCCGAATGACACTCCAATCTAATCTGTAAATGCAAACCTCAAACTCCGTAATAGAGTATGTGATCTCCTGATATGTGAATGGCTGCAGGTTACTGATTCTTTTTTGTTTTATTGTTATCAGGACAGGTGTTTTGATGTCTGCACAGCGAGTGTCTCTCTTGCCATGTCTGCGTACTGTCCTGAGCTGCGGGGTTCTCATGCTGGCTGCTCTGACAGACTTAACCTCAGGTATGAAGATTTCCTTTCAGCAAACCACATCTTCCTCTTGCAGATAACCAGACACTAACTTCCTTTGAAAGCCGCTTGTAAAGATAATCAAATTGTCATTTTAGCAATAATCACTTATGAAACTTTGTATACATTATCGTTCAAAAGTTTGAGGGTCAGTGGTATATTTATTTGAAAGAAATTAATGCTTTTATTCATCGAGGATGCATTCGGTTGATCAAAACTGACAGTACTTAAATTCTACCTGTTCCAAACCTGTTTACATTTCTTCGTTCTGTTGAACACAAAGGAAGATATTTTGAAGAATGTGGGAAACTGAACAGTTCTAGGGCACCATTGACTTCCATAGTATTTTTTTTTTCTTCCTACTTTGGAAGTCAATAGTGGCCCAAAGCGGCCTGGTTACAAACTTCAAAATATCTTCCTTTGTGTTCAGTAGTAGAACAAGGACATTTATACAGGTTTGGAACAACTTGAGGGTAAGGGTAAATTTTTAGGTGAACTATCACTTTAAACAGCACAATTGATATTGTTTCTTGAGCACCAAATCAGCATATTTGAATGATTTCTGGAGGATCATGTGACACTGAAGACTGGAGTAATGCATAACAGGAATAAATTATATATTAAAACCGAAGATTGTCAGGGTTGTACAGCTGTCCTGATCATAATAATGTAAAAAGATTCACTGAAATTCTTGAAAAGACAATTATTCATTATTATATATTAGTTATTCATATTTGAACAAACTTATCATTATATTCATAAGAAATAATAATTAAAAAAAAAATTGTAAATACAATACCAGTGTTCTCCACCTAAATTCATGTTTGCAACCAAAATGCAGAACAAAAACATAAAATAGCAAATTGTACCATAGATGCACTGAATGGTATAAAAGTTTCATAACCATAACATGCATAAAACCACCATGCATACAGGGACTACATGAAAGGGCTGAAATGTACCTTCAGTGTCATTTCGAATTTTTATTTGTATTTTTTAATTTTAAGGCAGGAATTGCTCCCATCCGATCATACCCGAGCATGGAGGTTTCCGCTGTGAACCCTCTCCCTGTCGTGGTTTCCCTCAAAAGAGCATCATTCGCATCTTCTGCGAGCCCGGCTACACTCTACACAAACGCCACCATTGGTCAAAGTGTCAACATGGGGAATGGCATCCGAAAGTGCCCAGCTGTACACCCCGATCAGGTAAGAGAAAAAAAAAAATGAAGTTGCATTTGCTTGTGCCCGAATACCTGGTCCAACTATTGCAATCCAATCTTTTACTGTTTTTGGAAATAAGAGACTTATGCAAAAGACTGGAAGCAGCGTATGCTGACAACTCAAACTCTTTCATGTTGCATCAGTTTTCCGAAAGTTCTGCTTTCTTAATGAAGGAAATGTGTTGGAGAATAATACACAAACAGAACCATTAATAAACGACCTAGATAAACCCCAGGCGCCCGGATGGCAAGTAAAGTCCTAAACCAAAGGGGGAGGGAGGGGGGAGAAACCATGATGCTTCATTCTCTGCGTTCACTTCCTTATCTGAGTTGAAACGCATCACGAGAGGAAACCAACTGCTTGAGCAGGAAGTTAGCAAAGTAACCAAACTAACCAGTTTTACTTTTTCTGTGATGCACGTAAAGCCTTCGGAAAATGTTTGCATCATAGAATCCGAATCAAAGGATGTAAAGCTGTCACTCAACCGCTTATTCCAAAAAAACATGCTCCACATCCGGGCTTAATTTGCATGTCAGTACTTTTTCAAGCTCTTTGATGGGAAATCTTTAAATAGTTTGTGTGTTGTTTTTAAAACAGAGATTCCTGTCGGACAACAAGAAAAAATGGACTCTATCCCAAGTGTGGCTACAACTGCCATTGGAGTGTCCATCTTCCTCTTCACAACAACAGCCTGTTTGGTCATCAAATCCCGTCTACTCTCCTGCCGAACGCAACGGTATGTCATTTCACTTGTCCCAAAAGCAATGAAATCCACACAACAGTTAAATAAAGTTTGGGGTTAGAAAGAATTTTTATTTTCATTAAGCAAGAATGCATTAAACTGATCAAAAGTGACAGAAATCTTTTGTCACATTATAAATGTCTTTACTAAAGCTGTTCGCTTTGACCTTTCTAATAATCACAGAAATCTTACAAATCTATCACGGTTTCCACAAAAATGTTAAGCAGCACAACTGTTTTCGTCATTGATAATACTAATGTTTCTTGAGCACAAAATTGGCATATTGGAATGATTTCTGAAGGATCATGTGACACTGAAGACTGGAAAACGCTAGAAATTCAGCTTTGTTCAACAGTTTTACTTTTTACAGCACTGTTTTTCTTCTACTGATTTACCTATAGCAGTTAATGAATTCGAAGTCTCGCACATTCAAAGAAAATATCTTGCTTCCATGTTGCAAAATGAGGTGGATCTCAACATCACATTAACTGTTGTCTTTCTAATCAGGCGTTCCTCAGACCAGTTGGACCTTGTGGTGGATGGTTTACCTGTATCTCTTCCCACATATGAGGAGGCAATCTACGGCAGTTGGGGCCAGCGACTCCCGTCGTTCCGTGGACCCACTCAGCTCCTATTGGCCCAGGACGCATCAGAACACAGTCCGCTGACTTCGCTCATACGGTCCGATTCGAATCGTTGCACCGACACAGTTAATCAGAGCACAGAGAATCCGCCGCCACCTTATGAAGAGGTCCAATCAAGATCCAGAGACACTGAGAACGACAGTGACGAACGGGCTTTGCAAAGTGCACTTTCTGATGATAAAAACAACTAATTACTGGACTATAAATGAATTCACCTTTAGCTTTTTGATTGTTCGTTTCATTGCACTGGAGTCCTTGTGACTTTTCTTTCAACCTTTGATTGTGGATTCATCCTTTTGTGGCTTAAAATACCTGTGAAAAACTGGTGGAGATGTTTTTCAACGACCTTATTGGTCAGATATATTTTGTGTTTCTAGGTGACCTGCTGCAATATAGATTTGTCGATGTTTTCACTAGCAAGCTGAAGACGTGGCTATCATCTCCCCTCCATGAGGGGAAACAAGGTGTTCAAGAGGACTTTTATGATTGATGAATGACTTTATTTAATATTGTAGGTATTGCAGCTATATCTGTGAGGATGAGATGCTGTGTTGTTAACTTTTTAGGGGTGATGATTCCTTTGACTGATACCTGACCTTTCAACTCATTTCAGTGTTTCTTAGAGCATTTGGATTTCTTGAATGTGATAGCCAGACTGAGATTTTGCCTGCTGACTGATGGATTGTATTATATATGTATAATTATTTTTTTTGGATTCCTTCCACCTGAATAGATCTATCTGTTGTTAAATATTGCGTAAACATGTAGAACAGGGGAACTGACTTGAAGTATGCTTGCTGAATGGACATTGAATGTTTATATTTTTCAGTTATTTTACGATATGTAACATTTACATCTTATATATAATTCTGCACAAATAGTGTATGTAAAATTAATAATTATACATTTTTAAAACTTTATGAATGGAATTTTTGCTATTAAAAATTATTCAATTTTTCCAGGGTGTTTGAGTGGTGTTTAACATGTTTACTTTGAGGTTATCAGAGGTTGATCCTCCCTAAAACCAACATTTTCAGTGATTTATGTGTAATGGTGTGGTCAATAAAAGTGGGTTTAACAGCTCTAATACAGTGTCAAGCTTGTTAAAAGCAGTTTTCAAACTAGTTTGGGCACACACATCAATGTTGGATTAGAAGCCAAAACCCATAAAAGGATATCATGAGGAATTTGTTTTATAGAAGAAGCAAAGGAGAGCAAGACACCTACACACTTTCATTTGACCTACAAAAAACCCTCTGTGAATACACTTGCTTTGGACCTTTTTTTCATAATCCGCAGATCGTGTAAGATTAAACCTGTTACCTGATTCTGCACTCAAAGATGGGAAGTAGCTATTCAAATAAGTTAAATAGGCCTATAGTAAAACAATCAACAATACATTTTTGGTTCATTTATTAAATCTGGAGCAAACAGGTTAAACATTGGTCAATTGTTTACAGAATGTGCTTGCACAACTGTTCATGTTGCAAATGAGAGAGAGAGAGAGAGAGAGATTTGGCAGTAGGCCCTGTCCCCATCTTGAGGTAAAGCGCAGTACTGCACACAAGTGCTGGGCGGCGCTAGGGCTGGGCTAAAACGGCTTAAGCCATAGATATGGATATCTATGGCTTAAGCCCCAATGTTTTTAGTAAAGCCCCGAATATTTTATCTTGTCTTTCTCATAGAACAAAACAATTAATCAGAAAAACAAATATGAATAAGATTGCAGCTGCCACGATTACCTAATCACGAAACGTGCATATTAGTTTTATTTATATTTTTCACTTTACATTAAGGTACTACAACCGAACCATTACCACGTGCTTTTGCAGCGTTGAGCATTGTAGCCAATCACAGACATGTCTGTTGAATGCATCGGCCAATCAGAAGCGTTTAAATGAGTCGCTGTGCTGAAGTTTTGCGCATAGACTGGTTTGCCCGAGTTCTACACTTTCGCAATCCTGTAATTATTATTGGTAATAAACTTAAGATGCAAATAAGAGATGCACCGCTCTGTTTGTTACGATGAGTAAAAGTTTAGCGGTCTAGCTCATCAATGTCAAAATGATTAAAGCAGGCGGGGCCTAAGGCTGATTTATACTTCTGCGTCGACCTACGCCGGAGCCTCTAGCTATAGACTACGCGTTGGTTTTAATCAAGGGGGTAATCCATCGACCGGAAGTTGAAGTCGGCCGGGTGCCGCCATTTTGTAGCAGAACTTCACTTGCGTTAGCATTTCCATTGACTCCCATTCATTTTGGCGTCACTTTGACAGCGAATAACTTTACATCTGAGGCGTTTAAAGACTCCATTTGTCCATTATTTATTTCTAAAGAAACACGACAATGTATAAAGGGCTCCATTACCTTCTATGTTACATTATGGCCCCGTAGAAACAGTTTTGGTAAAAATAGGCTAACGATTGCGTCATAACCACTCGACTCTCTGTCGCGCTGTACAGAAATTACCGTACAGACAGGAGGAGAAGCTCGCAGGCAATCGGGGGGACGTCCCGTCAAGGGAGAAGCCCATAGATAATGAGTCCATAAAAGCAACGGAATACTTACTCCTGCTCACACACGCCAAAGAACTCTTTGCTCAAGTTCCCCGTCTCTGCAAGATTAACGTTGGCAATTTTCACGCACAGCTACTAGAAGATTAACGTCTGTCAGACAGATTGCTCACGTCATCAAGCTTAGTTTGAGTCGGTCTGAGTCTGCGCGTCAGGAACGGAAGTGCTCAAAAATCGCTAAAAGTGGGCTTCAACTGTCTCAACTGAGTTCCAATGAGATCGCTCTGTCCATTTCTTTTACTGTCTATGGTTTTAATTTATACTTCTGCGTCGTTGTCCGCGTTGACGCGCAATTACACATGCAGAGGGAGCATGTGAAACCCGGGGAGTTGTTCTAGCAGGCCAGTCACAGCGCTTGCGGTACGCGTAGAATTGACGCGTTGTTACATTTTTGGAGAGGTGCAAGTCAGGGTACGCCGAAGGGTACGCGCGCTACACACAGCCTACGACGTAGCTACGGCGTGAGTTCGACGCAGAAGTATAAATTGGGCTTTACCGTCCACAGAAGAGTGTTAACAGTGAACGAATGCCTGGTAAAATGTAAGTTGATAAACATTTAATATTTGACTGCATTCCAATAGAAATGTTCAACTACCGTACCGACAGAATCCGGTGACGCAAATTACTCAACTTTTTTTTGCCTTTTTGAATTGAAAATATGCTATCATTTCCTTGATTCATGTAGAGAGAATGTATGCATGCTTAAAAATTGTATATTATTTGCAAATAGTTTAAATTAATTCACTAATACAATAAGCCTTTCTTTTTTTATTCCCTTAAAGGTATTGTAGGTAGGAATTTTATAAAAACTTTTTTCCAAATTTGTTTAAACTTTCTGTATATATCAATGCATAATTAAAATGTAAGTACTCTGATAAAAAGAGTATAAAAATCGAGTGACTCTAGACCGTTTAATCTGCACTAAACACAGCTCATTATTTACATTCGGGACGAAACAAAGGACTGGCTTAGGCGACTGTCACTCTCTCGCAACCATGGCAACCACCCTTTTGCCACACAGGACCTGCCCACTTGCGCGCGCATCCGTTTGATTTGATGAATTCAAGAGGCACGGAACCTAGGAATAGCAAAACAATGGCAGAGATTAGAAAGACCAATCAAAATTCACATATGCAGTTCGCGAAGGCAAACCAGGCAAAAAAAGGAAGACAGTAACGTTACTAGAAAAGGTAATGAACAAAAAGTCTTTGGATAAACAACAAAATAAAACGCATGCCAATATCGGCGTGGCTTTCCAGCGATGGCGAGAACTGAGAGACCTCAAGGGGCTGAAAAGTGACGCCTGGATGGCTATATTTCTGCTGGACAGGTAAATCTTTCTTTTTGTATTTTGATCATACAAATTTTTTTCTTTATGTTTTTATGAAGCATGTGTCATTAGCACACGTAGCTGCCTAATATAGCTAACATAACATTACTTAGCGAGCCGTAGTAGAGATGATAAATAATATATGCCTAGCTCAAGATGATAGCTATAGTGTTGAATTGTGCATAATTTTGCTTTAGATAATACATGTTTAACAGATAGTAGGCCGATCCGCATCCAGGAACTTTTCTTAGAATTATATTTACCCTCTGTCTAACTCTTTTACCATGTTCACCTGGAAGTTTACCTGCACGTTTTTTTCGCCTTTGTTTTGTTTTTAAACAAAAAATCCCTCGAACCCGGATCTGTCCTCGACCTGACGATGCGGTACTTGTCTCTGGAGTGTAGTCCTCATCAAAGTCAACAATGCTTTCATTATGGAAACTCTTACATGCAGAACACCATATATGTTATGAATGTTACACGAAATTCATCTTCATCACAGTGTAAATGATGGCAATGGAAAAACGTGTATCATGCAACCTGTTTTTAGCTTTGCCTTATAGATAACTAGCTCGTTAGCGAATCAATAAATATATATTTTAATCTTTACCAATATCAATATGCTACTTGATAGTGAGTACTAAAATACATCTTATTTGTTTATCTTCATAATGATAAAGTTAGATTTTTTTATTACATGCGATTCTGACATGATGTCACTACATGCACTGCGCTTCCTCTCCGCTCGTCTCAGGTAAATAATGCTCTTCAGCTCAGCGGTCGGAGTGCGCGTTCATGTGTTTTGGAGGCGTGGCTTTGGAAGGAGCCCAGAAGGGAGGGGGTGGAGTGAATGGAAATAATGAGCTGTCTTTAAAACAGTCGTGAGAGGTCTACAGACACTCGATTTTTATACTTTCTTTTTCAGAGTACTTACATTTTAATTATGCATTGATAAATACAGAAAGTTTAAACAAATTTGGGAAAAAGTTTTTTTATACAATTCCTACCTACAATACCTTTAAATCGCTTTATAATTAATTAATTAATTAATTAAATGAATTCCTTAGCCTATATAAAAATACCAAATTTTAGTTTGGGCTAAAGTGTATCCAATGACCTTAGAACTGCCACCGAGTTTAATATTAAACACCCGAGTTGTTTTTGTATTTAATATTAATCTCCATTAGAGATTGTTAGAAGTGTCTGCTCTTTGCTAAATAATACAATCTGTTATGCATTAGCCACATGATTTATTCTACGGAGCTCCAAAAGAGACATGCATGGTGAAGGAAAAAATGTGAGATGAAAGGAAAAAGCCAGAAATCTCCACGTCAGTTACATTTACCTGTATAACGTTTTGTTTTTTCTAAAAACGTGGTTAAAATGTATTGGTTTCTGGCTATTGGAAATATTTTAGATTCACTCTATAGATTTATATAGTGACGAAAAGATATAGATCCAAAATTCCCTCTGTAAAGATTTTAATGTAAACAACAGGTGTGCATATTCGTGCTTAATTAAAAAAAATCTTGTTCGAGAAGCAGTAGAGAAGCTGTCACGACAATATGGGAATAGGGAAGAAAAAAACGTTCGGAACCGCCGTTTCAAGCAAGGTTTTGCATGTAGTGACCGTATCCTTCCTTAAAGAAACACTCCGACTTTTTGGGACTTTAGCCTATTCACCTTATCCCCCAGAGTTAGATAAGTCCATACATACCTTTTTCATCTCCGTGCGTGCTATAAGTCTGTTTGACACACCCACCGCTAGCCTAGCTTAGCACAAAGACTGGATGTAAATGGTTGTAGCTAGCATACTAATCCAAATAAGTGACAAAATAGCGCAAACATTTACCTATTTACATGTTGTGACTTGTGTCGATGAAAAAGGTATGTATGGACTTATCTAACTCTGGGGAATAAGGTGAATAGGCTAAAGTCCCAAAAAGTCGGAGTGTTCCTTTAAAGCTGCTGTCCGTAACTTTTTTGGGTTAAAAATTATCCAAAATAATAATAATTAAAAAAAACATAACCAGCCAGTGTTCAAAAATATCTGCTTACCTTTGCTCGATTCAAAACGGTAAGCTTGTAATAATTATTTTAATTCCAGTGGTACTGGTGGATTTCCGCGGGAAATTCGAGTATGTCTTTGCGTCATAACGTCACATCTGTACACATAAAGAAGGAGTCCCGGCAAGTAGGCTGTATTGCGTGAGCGGATGTTGGAGTTGGAAGCTTTTAGCCTTTTCTCACAGCTCTTCAAATAATTAAACTCATGGCGGATCCAGAAAGGTTCAAACGACAACCACCAGTGACAACTGGAGATTCACCCGTGGTAAAACCTAAGAGAATTCGGACTTCGGAGTGGGTAGAGAAAAAAAGAAATTGCAACCGGGCCCACGCGAAAACAAGGATTAACATTGGCAGGGCTTTTGAAAGGTGGCGTGAACTCCGTGATATTTGAAGGGGTTCAAAACGGACGCAGAAACTGCTTTTTTTCTGTTGGACAGGTAAGACATTTCAATAGTTCAATCGTGTAACAGTAGCACACTTGTTCGCTTAATTCACACAGTTACGGAGTTTTCTTTGTTGTGGCTTTTTTCGTTTTGCTATTATGGTAAATATGAATTATTTTGTGCTAGCTATGAGAGGGAGCAAATCACTCTACTCCAAGAAAACCAAACGCGCCTCCTCCATTGTCAAGCATTGGATCTGAATCAGATCGGTAAAGTGAAAATGATTCTTTTCCCAAAAAATATTAAGAGTTATATTATGTAAATCACGTTTATGCATAACAGGGATTCAGTTCATAAACCGTTTATTTCATAGCACTATGACTACTTGTCAGTAACCACACCGTCGCGGTGACTGACAGTCTCCTCAAAACAGTGTGTTCATCCGCACTGTGTCATGCCGATGTACAACTCACACAAAGTTAATAATTCTGCGAATAACTGCAATTACAGATTTCAAACAGAGATGGCGACAAAGAGGAAAAACGCCGGACTGAAAGATAAAATAAATTAAATCCTTCATTCCTCACCGATGAATCCTGTATTTTTGAACTCATTATGCGTGACAAAACAATAAATACATTTTATGCAATTAATAGTTGTGACACGATTTTTTTTTCAAACAAGTCGTTTTTAAATAATCAAGATGAATGTGTGCTTTACAATATTTTGATGTCCGTTTGCAATAGTACACAGGTTTTAAAATCATTTAAAATGTTTTATTTCTTTAACAGTCAATACAAGGTATACATACATTTGAAATAAATGATGCAAAAATACGCAAAGTAACAGACAAAAAGTCCAAGTAATCAGAAGAACTGTTATCCATTTGTGAATGGCATGCGTCTTATCTGACACCATTTGAATAAGGCCCCTTGAGTCGTGTCTGTCCTAGCTACAGAAATCAGGGGAAAATATAACAATCACAGTCAACTGAAAAAAAGCACAACAAATCTTTAATGCCATCATTTAAAAAATGTCTCTGCTGGATTCAAGGTGATCGAGAAACATCAGCAAATAACTAGACCGAAGATGATCGCTGGCTGTGAATGATTTCAAACTATTGACGAGCACATTTGTCATTAACATCTCATATTATGATTCAAAAAGACATAAGACAAGGCTTTCAGTCAAATACGACTGGAGCGTCAACACCATAGCCTCTTTGAAAACCATTATAGACCATTTGATATACTAGAAAAGATACAAGAACAGAAAACAGTAATATTTGTAGTTCAACACCAAAGACACATAGTATAGATTCACTTACAAGTTGTAATTGTAATGGTATATAAACTGCTTTATAAAAATCAGATGATCACTGATAGAGTATTTGTTGCGTTTGTCAGCTATGGCATCAGTGAATAATCTATTAACTAAAAAAGCATGATTTCATCCACTCAAAATCAGCCTAACCCATGATTCTAGCACCAAACAGAACCATTGTAAGAAATCACCTCGTGAACTTTCAGATAAACTTAGAGTCAAGTGAGGTTATGCTTGAAGTTTAGATTAAGGCTACAAGTGGTAGAACAATATGTTAACACTATTTCTAACATATCCAGGCCATTTTAGCTTCGATTTCTGCCCCCTTTTGACCGCATTTGTGCTTTTGAAGAAACTGGACTGAACGGCAGAAAACGAGGGGTGACGAGAACCATTATTTTTCAGAAATGTCGCCATCCACTGACAAATCTAAAATCAGGGTCTGCTGAGAACGGGAAATTCATAAACAATGACTATATTAAACTAATTATATTAACTAAAGTCTATTGTAACTATTGATTATAGTATTGGGGAGGGAAAAAAAAATAGTATAAGTGTGTGTATGTATATGTGTATATATATATATATATATATATATATATATATATATATATATATACACACAGTAGTCAACATTTGAAGTGGATCAAAACCTTTCATTAAAGTTATACATGAATTTTGAACAATACCCGTTCTTTGATGAACTTTTTGATCCACTTCAAATGTTGACCACTATATATATGCATATATATATATATATATATATACACACACAAAAAAAGAGATGGACATATGTAATAGAATGTTTAGACCAATTATCCTCCTGTGTTTCGTGCGTAAAACATCACTTTCTGAAATACATGTTAAGTTGATACATGTTGAGCGAGAAGAGGGTTATTTGTAACCTTCCCTGTTAGCGGTCACTGTATTAGCTGAGAACTCGTCCACACTGTTCATTCTTCAAGTAAGGGACGCCATTGTTTCAGCAACAGGTCGCATTAAGTCAGGTGGGCGTGACAGGAAGGTGCCTCTCATGAGAGCTGTGTATGAGAAAACATAGCTAATGAGATAGCTTTTACAAATTAACTTGATCTTCAACAGGACTTTTTAAAATAATGTCACATACCTGCTGTATCACACAACACCTGCACTCCGCCCAGTAACGGGTCCCTGTCGGTCAAAAGCTGACTTCGCTTTTGAGGTGGCGGTTCAAATTCTTCCGAAGCATCATCGGACAAGGCATTCTGTCATTCAAAAAAAAAAAAAAAAAAAATCACAATGAAACACTTTCTATACCAAGTGTGTTGTGTGAATAAAGTTTAAAAGGTGAAGGCCCAAAAATAACAGATCAATCCTTTGTCTTTACCAGTAATGTGTGGCTGAACAGAAACTGTTCCTCTATGGAGCTGCTCAACTGTTTCTTCTCCCATTTGGCAGCCAGAACAGGAATGTCATCTTCCTCCTCATCTTCTAAATATCTATTGTAGATACAGACATAGAATGGGACATTAAATATCTGTCTTATAAACTACTGTTCAAAAGTTTGGGGTGAGTAAGATTTGTTTTAGAAATTTTATCTGCATTAAGAAAATATGCATTAAATTGATCAAAAGTGACAGTAAATAATTTATAAATGTTACAAAAGCTTTGTATTTAAAATAAATGCAGTTCTTTTGAACTTTCTATTTATCAAAGAATCCAAGAAAAAAAAGTGTTTAAGCACCAAATCAGCATATTAGAATGATTTCTGAAGGATCATGTGACACTGAAGATTGGAGTAATGATGCTGAAAATACAGCTTCGCATCAAAGGAATATATTCAAATAGAAAACAGGAATTATAACAGTAATATTGTGAAATAGGATTACAATTTACGTTACAATTAATACTGTTTTTACTGTATTTTGTGCAAATAAATACAGCCTTTGTGAGCATAAGAGACACTTCAAAAACATTTTAAAAATATTATCAGACCCCAAGCATGTTATCATAATTAAAACAACCAAACCATCTGAAAGCTCTTTTTTTTTTATTTGATCTAGACAGTAAAAAAAAAAAAAAAAGCATAACAAGATCCCATCACAGTGACATTATACATTTTTCAGAACTGTCGAGGATAACACAAAGTTACAAACTTATTTCCATTGTGGTCCTTGTTGTAGTCTGCTAAAGATGGGCAGGCAAGCTACAGATGACTAAAAAGTACCTTGTACACTCAACCACATCCAAATACAAAATAAAATAAACAAATACATACACTAAAATAATAAATATTCCTAAAAACTCAATCTAATTAGCATTTAGCAACCTTTCACCACATGCTCGATTAAAACAGCGATCTGACTGGCTTAACTTAATCTCAACTGGGAGTTTATTCCATTCCATTGCTGCCATGTACAAAAATGTTTTATGCATTTGTCCCTGTCAAATAAATCTTAAAATAAAATAAAAGGTGTTTTGCCCCGAACAGCTCTTAAATCTACAAGGTACTATGTCTGTGGCACTGCCTCTAGTTGAGTAGCTCCTAATAAGCTTAAAATAATCTTTATTTATTACTTTCTATATTACTATAAACCCTGTTTTCGACTGTCAGACATTTTAGATTCTTAAGTTCAGAAGTGCCGACATGGTTCCTATTGTTGAGGTTTAAAATCAACCTGACTAATTTATTCCGTGCCATCTAAAGTTGAAGTTTTATCTTCTTGGGCGTGCTGCTGTACTATGTAGTACAAGCATAATCGAAGTGTGGCTGAATCACAGCATTTGCGAAAATTATTAAAGTTTCTTTATTTAGAAAATGAGCCTTACGTGCCAGAAATTTAATTCTTTGGTTCACTTTTGTGATAACCAGATAACCATTATCATCCTTACCGTTTCCTTGAAGTGTTTGTTATCTTTTCTGAAGATGCAGCCATTTCACTCTGGGGCAGGAAAGTCAACTGGAAGTCATCATCCATGGAGATATATGGAGCTAGCATGTCCAAATCAAGCTCATCCATAGCCTGTCAAAGAACGAAAGCATTAAACGCCCGTGACTTCTCTCTCAAACACATCTAAAACATCTCAGAAGGTATCTGAAAATCATTTTGAGAACTACCTCTGACTGTCCTTTCAGAGTTATGCTCTCTTCAGGTTTGAGGGTGAATAACTTCTGTACCACTTCCATCTCCACGGGCAGCTCTTCAGCGGGGCTCTAAAACAGACCCTTAAACGTCAGATAAACCACTCAAACCAACAAAGACACCCAGACAAACATACAATCTCATACTTACTGCGGCAGGTGGAGAGTTGGAGGGCCGAACGTCGAATATCGGAGAAAGGAGCTGGCGGAGTTCAGGCGTACAGAAGTCCTGAGGGCATTCTGGGATACTGTTGGGACTAGGTGGACGGCAGAAGGACAACTCCACACACTCTGTGAATAATAGGCAATATTAGGATCGTATTCGATTTTTCTAATAATACACAACCATATTGATTTTAGAGGACCAATCACAAACGTTTCTTTTCTGTAGGATGATTGCGAGCACCTGTGAGGGAAATGATAGCGTCTCCAGAGTGAGGTGCCAGCTGCAGTAACTCCTCTGGGTTCTCCTTCATCTGGAGGAAAAGCTCTGCAGTGCTGCTCTCCTCCATGTCGGAGTCCTCCCCCTCTTTCTCCTTATCCTCCTCCTCCTCCAGCTCACTCAGCCTCTCAGCTTTGGGCTTTGGTTTCTCACAGGTCTGTTCCAATGAGAACACAACATCTGCCTCTTCCACGCCACTGCCAGAAAGAAGAAACAAGAATTACTCATCCTTTCACACCAGGGTTATTACCGTTAACTAAAACTAAAATCATTAAAATATTTTGTTTCATAAAATGAAATATAAAAATAACTTAAACTTTATATAACATAGCCTATTAATTGTCACTTTATTTTATTCAAAAGCATAAACACTCAAAAGTCGTCCTGTGAAAATGATTCGTCCTTTTTTGAAATTAGAGATTGCTACATGGCTTTCAAATTGGTAACAGCTTGTATTAACAATTTTAGTGTACGTTTACACGACAACGATGTACTAAAAACGAAAAAGGTTTTCCTTTTTTCACATACAGACGACAGCGTTGTCAAAACGATCCTCGAAAACGATTAAATGCGCTGTATTATGCATGCCAGGCCAGAAGTTGGCGATTTCACTTTGTAAAGAAAAAAAAAAGCGCCAATAGACTGAACACGTAATACACATGTGCATCACGTCACAGTTTTCAAAAATGTTCACAAATCAATAATGGTACCGTTTTTGCAAAAACTTGCACCTGAAACCCGTTTTCAAAAGTTCGAGTTTTCAGGCCCCTAAAACACCGTTGACGTGTAAATGAACCGCCAAAATGCATAAAACCATTTTTAGTTGTGTAAAAGGACACATAAAATCAAAATTATTTTGTAAAACATATATTTTGTATAAAATAAATGTTTAGTTCAATACATTTGCTTTACAGTAAATTTACAGTAGACTTTAACTTTATTACACTTTCTTTTTTTTAAGCTGCTTTCACCTAAGGTTGGTCTCTTTTTAAAGCATTCATGAATTACAATCATTTAAGCTCAGATCAAACTTAAAGTGGCGTGACAGTTAACAGGTTCAACAACATTTCTAATGATTGTTTATTTTAAGTTAAATGACTAAAACTTAAATAAAAAAATAAAAACTATTTAGACAAAAAAAAAAAGATTAATAAAAATGACAAAATTACTTAAACTAAAAATAGTATTAAAATAGAAAATATAAAAACAACTAATTCAAAATTTAAATAAAAATAACAGTATATTAAATTATATTAAAATAACACCGATTTACGTTGGCCAAGCAATGATAGACCGTGATCTAGCAAAAAACTAGGGCCAAAGAAACAGATGTTACACTGAGTCAGACTGAGCTACCTGAGGATAAAGTTAAGGCAGACCACAGCCTCGGGTTGCGACGTCCTGCTGTTGTAGAGGACGGTGGCTTGAGTCTCAGTCCAGACAAATCCTCCATTCTTAGCCAGAAACCGGTAATGGCTGGTGCACACCTGGCCCTTGGAGAACACTGCAAGTACAGAGGAAAAGATACGGAATTAGCTTAGCCTAGTTTAGTATCGGTAATTTTTTCATTATATAAAAGAAAACATTAAAACAAAACAATGTTATTGTGGATATTGTCATGGAATTTACACCAAATTAAGTTGTGGAGTTGAGACTGAATCCATTGTAAAAAGATATCACAGAAAAGAATGAAGAAAAACTTACAGATGTTTAAACTCCTGGTCACATGGTCAAAATCAAGGGCGTGAAAAAACTCATAGGCAGACTGGCCAATCAGATCCTCAGGGTGGTATCCAACAAGCTCAGTGACTCTGTGAACAGAGAGCAGTCAATCAATATTTTAAGTCTCCTAACTTATAAAATACAATTTATTATAGCGATACACCAAAACGATTTTTTATTTTTTTTACTAAAACCAAAACTAAAGTTTTAATTTAGCAGAAAACTGAAACGAAAATTACGTTTAGGCAATATCATATTCCTGCAATACCAGAGGCTGCAGTTTTAGGACCATTGTTTTTTGTGACCTAGCCAATTCTACTCCAACAGAGGAGACCTGATTAAAACTTCAAACAAACAGATGAAAAGATTAGACGGAAATGATTTATTTTTTATTATCGTTACACCCATTTTTAACGCAAGAGCGAATGCGGCCATTTTAAACTTAAATGTGTGAGGCGGCCTTTGGTGTCAGCAGTCTCCAGTTATTATTTCGATGGGCAAAAATAGTTCATTGTGCTGCTGGATGTTGTAAAATTTTGTTTTTGTTTTCAAATTATTTTAATTTATTAACGTAGTAATAAACACACTAGTTTGTAGCGCAATTGTTTTACCGTTTACTGCACTTTGTTAAGTGTGTCACAGCCATGCTACGGCTAATGAAGTCTTGCACATACACAGAAAAGTCTCTTTCCAAGAAAACTGAATTTAAAACCAGAATATAGGGGCTCATATATTGTCGGTTATGGAAAAAAACCCTAAATGATCATATCTAATATGAACAACTAATCAGTGATTACACATTTGAACATCATGAACCATTTGACATGGAAGCAGTTAATGACTGAATTTGTAAGTAAATGAATTTGATTCAGTAAGGATTTGTCACTCTGAATAAGAAACTTGTAAGTTTCTAAGTCTTTTATGAGCTGGTTCTTTTAATGAATTATTCAAACAGTCATTTGTTTGTGAGTCCGACTACATTGTTCTTGCGTATGTGTTTGTGTCTTTATGTTTGCTTTTGCGTGAAGCTTGTGAGGACAATTCTTTTCATTATTTTAGAGTCTTTTTTTAATCTTATTATATACAATTAAAACTGCAATTTCACATTCACTGTTGTTGTGTCCGAAACCAACAGTGAGACTATAAATATACCGTGCTCTAAGTGCAAGCTGAGAGAAAACGACAGGAAACTCGAGTCACATGCTTTCTCACACCATGAATGAAATCGGTCTTCAGCTGTCACACGTACACACTTCAAAAACAGCCAGTGAAAATAAAAGGCTACAAGGCTAATTAGGTTTGCAGATTGACTGAGTAATGTTAGATTCGCTCACTGTGCGTGTGAGTAGATAACACTGCGAGTAGGAAGGTGAATTTGGACACCTTACAGGCTGCTTCAAAGAGGTGAACAGAACACACTCCTACACAGAGAAACTCTGCTGACCCTCTGGAGTCATCGGACACTTGGTCATGAGATATTTGAACTTTTACGACCTTTGAGTGTATGCTGCGTACATCTAAGAGAATATGCATGAGCGTGTATTTCTGCATTTTTAAACATCTTACCGTCCGTCACACTGCGTGAAAGTCAGGTCCATGTTATGGCGTGTGAGGAAAGTGCTGCTGTCCAGTGGGAATTCAACGCTGGAAGGGTGAGGAATGGGCTCGCACAGCAATGTCAGGAAGCTGCCAGCAGGGAGTGAGTTCTCGTCATCACCGCTGAACGTCTGCATGTGTCCTGTGCAATGAAGGACCTGGAGAAGACATGAAAAAAAGGATATTTAAAAAAGAATTTGAAATTATAAACTTAGTCCAATCTGCACTTTGAATAAAGCAAGGCTGCATCAAATTGATAAAAAAGCAACAGTAAAGGCATTTAAAATGTTAAAAAGATTAAAAAGAATCCATATCAATCAGTATAACATCGGACATAAACATTCCTCCCCACTAAAGCCTTTCATGCTGCCATTATCCTGTGAGGTTCAGAGGATTTGCCATCACAGGAATAAATTACATTTAAAAAAAAAAAAAAAAATTTATATATATATATATATATATATATAGATAGATAGATAGATAGATAGATAGATAGATAGATAGATAGATAGATAGATAGATAGATAGATAGATAGATAGATAGATAGATAGATAGATAAATAGATAAAATTTGTTTTAAATAGTAATTTTATTTTACAATATTCCTGTATTTTTGTTCAAATAAATGCAGCCTTGGTGAGCATAAGGGATTGCTTTCAAAAACATTTAAACTTACAGAATCCAAACTTTTAGACAAAAGTAAAAATATTCTGAGTTCAGAAAGTTTACAATCCAATCAAAGTTTCACACAGACTGTTTGTTCATTTCTCAACAAAATACAGATGACAAATATGAAAAACACAATATTGTGTATAACATGACGTGCGAAGCAAGCATTTAAGTTAGACCAAGTGCATTCTATCTTGGCGCTGAATGTAGTTGGACCTCTACCTTCTGTGTATTTGTGTCCTGTTTTATGCACTCATAGGACCTGACCCCATAGTTCAACAAAGAGCCAAGCTGATGTAAAGCAGGATTACTGATACAGTCCTGCATACCCCTCAGAGCAATCTATACCCACTAAAGATGAGCTAACAGGTGCTGCGTATGAAAATAGCTAAAGGAAGTCCAACACCAGTATTGATTAAATCATGTCACGCCATCAAAATTTTTATAAAAACAAAACAGGTGCACATGGACACACACACTGTACATTTGCTATTCTATGAGTTTGGATGAAGCTTGGGTCATTTACAGACCCCTTCTTCCTACAGTTTCCTGTCTTCACACATTGAAAAGTGTGTCCATGGATATATATATATATATATATACATATATATAAAAACATTTTTAACATAATATTTACAGTTTGTGTACCTTCCAGTTTGCAGACTTGATATTAACTGTTCTTCCTGTGTGGGTGAGTGTGCTCTTCATCCGAAGGAAAAAATTATGTTCAACCGACTTCTCTGTCTTTTTCTTTGAAATACCTGAGGATGAAAAATCCTCCTGGTCAGTCCCAAACATGTTCAGTAACACATAAAATAATTCAATAAACAGTAGGTCACTGCATAGCAGCTAAAATCCAGCCAAAAATATCCTTTGGGCAAGAAATCTTTTATTACCTGGTCTTGTGGTAAGGATGTCTCGCAATTCTTCTTGGTCACAGGGATGAACAAACTCATACACACTCTGTCCAAGCAGCTCCAGCTGTACAACACCACATCAAAATAAACAGGAATTTAAAATGCCTTCAAAACAATACCATGACACTGGAGACATGATAAAAAAAGAGAGAAAACATTTACATTTATGTATTTTGCAGATTAATTTATCCAAAATAATGTCATACATGTGACCAACTGTTTTGCACTTAATTTTTTTTCCCATTTTCTTTAATGAATGTTTGGAATATGCATTTGACTGACTCCCAGAAATGAAATCACCTGAACATGTTTCTATTTCAGTAGATGAACTCTATAATTGCAATTCAAAGAGTGAATGTAGGTAGGTCATTTGTATGAGATTTCAAGTCATTTCCATCAAGTCACCGACTACTATCATTCTTTAAATGCCTTTACTGTAACACAATTATTTAGACAACTAAAAATACAATTAAGAGATGATATATCTTCTAATAATATATAACATTACCTTATACCTCAATACTAACCTAGATAAAAACAAAAACTCAAGAGCTTAAAAACACACTAGACTGCATGTGTTCCCTCAGGAATGAATCTATTCTAAGGGGTCTGGTCACACACGTAACCTGAACATTATGCCTCGTACCACAGGGGAGGAATCCAAAGTGACACTATTCTTGAGCTATGTGTTACTCTACTACGGCCAGTTTGAAATGTTCCACATTTCACACCGAGGTTTTTATGCAGTACTTCAATATGTAGTACATAACACTCACCTGTGTTATGCCGATGTATTTGCTGACACTCTCTGAGAGGAAGATCATGTCCCCTTCCTCGGTCATCACCAGAATAAAGCCAGCCAGTGCCTGCTGATAAAAGCCATCAGTGGGATTCTCCGTTTCCTTCGTCTTCGTTTCTGTTGGCCCCGCTGGATGCGAAAAGAACCAAATATTAGCACTAGCACATATTTGCCAAAGGAAAAGTATTTGAACATGCTCCTACATAAATATATATATATATATATATATATATATATATATATATATATATATATATATATATATATATATATATATATATATATATATATATATATATATATATTGTACACACAATATACACACAAACACAGTACCAATATTATTTATAATGCAAAACAAAAAGGTCCATACAATGATACAATGAAATTTATTATACACTGAACTATATTTTGATTATTTGAACGAGTGTTGTTTTCAAAATGTCTTTAGGAGTTCAATGTTTTAATGCATCTGGCATCTGGCATCCATTAATTGCCTGGACAAACACACTGTGTTCATCGCAAAACAGATTTATTAGGTGTTCAAGCACGAAGTGCTGAAAACCTATTGTAATTGTACTGATTTTTATTATTATTATTATTATTAGGTGTTCAAGCACGAAGTGCTGAAAACCTATTGTAATTGTACTGATTTTTATTATTATTATTATTATTATTAGGTGTTCAAGCACGAAGTGCTGAAAACCTATTGTAATTGTACTGATTTTTATTATTATTATTATTATTATTATTCTTCTGCCGTAAAACGCATCGTGCAGACCAAACCGTAAGTGCTAGAGACTTGAAACTTTGTCAAATGGTAGTACAAAAATCGAGGAGAGGTTATCAAATTATGAGCCCGATTGGCCCATAGGTGGCGCTATAGCAACCAATTGCGCGAAACTGCTCATAACTCCTAAACCGTATGTCGTAGACTCTAGTGTCTTATATCATTAGAAAGCTGAAGACCTGGAGAACAAAACGTATATCTCCGATTTCATTTCCGCCATGATAGATTTTCCGCCATTTTGAATTTTGTCAAAAAACGACTTTTGCGAACTAGTCCCTGGTTTTTTGCCCGATCGGAACCAAACCAGTGCAGAAATGTTCTCTGTAGTCTGAATATCAATAATTATCGAAAAAAAGTTGAATTTTCGATTCGGGGTCGCTAGGGGGTGCAAAATGAACGTTGTCGGAGGAGCCTATTTTACTAAAACGGCTATAACTCCAGAAGTAAATGAGATAAGTTGACCAAACTTGGCACACATGTGTATAAGGACAGTCTGAGGTCACAGTAAAAAAATCGCATCGATTGAGCTCTAGGTGGCGCTATAACATGAAAAAAACATATGGCCACCTAGTGGTTTGTCCGATTGACTTGAAAATTGGTATGCAGTGTCTTGGTCCAAGGCCCCATGTATGTATATGAGGACATTGGCGTATCTCAAAAAACATGGCCGCCATCGGCCAATGAAGTTTGAGCACCTATTAGACAAGGTTAACGGAGGCCAATCGGAACGAAACTCGATGGGCATGTTCGACTCATGGCCCAAGAGGTCTGTAAGAGTTTTGAAAGAAATCGGCCACTAGTTGGCGCTAACGAGTTTTACGGCTCTGTAATCACGTGGTGTTGCACAAATCCCCACAATATGCATATCATTTGATAGATCTCCTCATGCTGAACAACTTTGCCTCTAGAACCATTGCTGTCAATCAAACCGTTCATTAAATATTCACGAATATGTTAAAAACCTACTTTTGCGAACTAGTCCCTGGTTTTTCGCCCGATCGGAACCAGACCAGTCTAGGACAATTCTCTGGACTCTCTAGATCAATAATTATCAAAAAAAAGTTGAACTTTGCCCTTTGGTTCACTGTAACAGGGTCATTTAGAAAAGGGGGCGTGTCAAAATGCACTCAAAAGCCTATAAATCATAAATAAAAACTCAGAACTTCACAAAAATTGATGGGCACATGTGTCATAACATGGTGAAGAAGCATGCAAAGTTTCATGGAGATCGGACAATAGGTGGCGCTATAACTGTTGAAAAGCTTTAAAACCATGTATTTCCTATGGTAAATTGCCTGTATTGGCTGTAAATGGTATGTTCCATCTATGATCTTATAATCTTTATATTATAATGTTCAAAATCAGTGCAGTACAATTCTCTGGACTCTCTAGATCAATAATCATCAGAAAAGGTATAATTTCTTCATTTGAATGGCTATAATAGGGTGTAAGTTGGATGGCTATAACAGCTATATTAGCTTGGATGGCTATAACAGGCAAAAAGTGTTATTTCATCATACTACTACCTAATATTGTTATATATAATTCATATTTAGACTTTATAAAATCATTAGTTTAACATTTACAATCACATTTTGTCCAAATTCATCTATTGCTCTGTACTCTCTAGATCAATAATTATCAGAAAAGGTTTAACTTCTTCATTTGGATGGTCCCCGAAAGCCTATATCTCTTCAATGAATGCTCAGATCTTCTTAAAAACATGTCAGAACATGTGACTCTAAAGAAGATAAGAAATAATGCATCTATGAGAGTTAAAAAGGAGAAAATTATAAAAAAACAAATGGCATATTAACCCAATAAGTGGTATACTACTGCCCCCTGCTGTTTAAAATAGTCATTTTGTCATGATTCTAACTAATATTATTCTATAATTCTAATTTAGACTTGATAAAATCACTATTTTAATATTTACACTCACATTTTGTCAATTCATCTATTGCAGAATTACTATTGACAGTTGTATCACAGCAAAAGATGTACAATTCATCTATTGCTCTGTACTCTCTAGATCAATAATTATCAGAAAAGGTATAACTTCTTCATTTGGATGGTCCCCGAAAGCCTATATCTCTTCAATGAATGCTCAGATCTTCTTAAAAACACGTCAGAACATGTGACTCTAAAGAAGATAAGAAATAATGCATCTATGACAGTTAAAAAGGAGTAAATGATAAAAAGCAAATGGCATATTAACCCAATAAGTGGTATACTACTGCCCCCTGCTGTTTAAAATAGTCATTTTGTCATGATTCTAACTAATATTATTCTATAATTCTAATTTAGTGACTTTATAAAATCACTATTTTAACATTTACACTCACATTTTGTCAATTCATCTATTGCAGAATTACTATTGACAGTTGTATCACAGTTACAAATGGGAATCCTAAAGTGAAAGTAAAAACGCTGTCCGCCATTTAGGCCACGCCCCCCCAGTACAAATTCACTCATAACTCGAAAACAGAAAGTCGCTGCGCGCTCAAATTTTGATGGTAAGGTCCTCTCGGGAATCTTGATCGAAATCTATCGTCGCGGGGCTCGGGAGCGCCCCCCCCCCCCCCCCCGCGGATCGCTAATCCGTGAGACCTCCGACTTGGAACGGCTGTAACTCCCGATCTAGACCACCTAGATTCTTGAGGGAGAGCTTGTTGGAAAGGGCCCGTCCTCGTCTAGCTTCGATTCGAGTATGGTGCGATTTGGCCTGGGCATTCCCGAGATATAAGCCCACAAAGATATGCATTTCAACGGACATTACTCTCGGACCCAATCACTCAGCAACACTGGGATGGTCTTGTTCAAGAGGGCTCCTCTAACACTATCTAATTTCTGAGTTTCAGATTTTTTCACTTTCTTGTTCCCGAGATATAAGTAAAAAAAAACGAATTTCTTGTCATTCATTTCAACCGTTTATGTAGGCTGTAAAACCGATGTTGTCCACTAGAGGGAGAAACAGCATTAGAATTCTTTAATCTTTTTAACCAGATTTCAGCAATGGCTAACAAACAAATGCTTAAAGATATTTATTATGTTGGAAACAATATTTATAATAAATAATATAATATTAAATAATGATTTATTAGAAAATTTAATATTTTTACATCACAAATAAACATCTGAAATGCTTAACACTAGAAGTGCCAGAATTCCATAACTACTAGAACTGCCACAAGCGGTCATTTTGACCATTAGATTGCAATCTCTATATCTTTAATGATAAATACCCAATTGAGAGATTAATGCATTTATTGTATTAGGATATCTTTTAAAAACAAAACACTAAACTGTACATTTAAAAAAGTTTAATTATACATTTATAAATATAGTAGCCCGTAATTATCGCATATTCAGAACAGATTGGCCTAGCTACATTTCCATATTCAACATAACTCAGAACAAGATAATAACAACTAAAAGTATCTTATTTAGATATTCTTTTGACAGTGAGAGAGACAATGTCACGGTTTATGAATTCGCTGTCTCCTTTCTCGTCTTGTTGTGTGTGTGTGTGTGTGTGTGTGTGCGTGTGTCATTGCAGCTGATCAGCATGCCCGCTCTGATCAACGCGCCAGCTGCAACTGATCAGCATTCGACCCTTTTTAGTGTTACTGTTGTCGCCTAGTCTTTGTCAGATCGTTGTAGATTTTTCCTGCGTGTTTGTTCCCTGCCTGTATCCCTTTTCCGTGTGTTATCCTGTGTTCAGCACTCCATGGTTCTACACGCAGCGTCCCTGTGCTGCCAAGGGCTTCATACCGGACATTTACACACCTTAACTCTCCCAGCATCTGACCAGCTCTCAATAAACATATCTGTCATTTTGCAATTGAATCTTCTGATTATTTCCTAATACACAAAGGTCAACCGCGAGAAATGTAACAAAAGAATACCGCGAAATTCAGTGCGGTCAATATGACCGTCTATGGCCGAAATAGGTAAATATGTTCATTTGTTTTTTTGCCTTATGTGTAATTTATATTAAAAACATTTTAAATGAAAATACAGACACTTTTAGGAAAAGTCAGGTACGAGCAGGATTTTATTTATTTTTTCAACAAAGTTATTGCAGATATAAAATTCAAAACGGTCAAAATGACCGCCGTGGCCGTTCTAGTGTTAAGGACCACAAAAAGAGATTTTCACAATATCATAACCCAAAATTGTGTGTGTGTGTGTGTGTGTGTAAGCATGCATAATGGAATTCACATTGAAAGACTGGTTGGCTTTAGTGTACAATACTGATTAAACCAAGTAGTTCAAAATAAAAGTGGTACTATAGCAATAAGTGGTCTTCTACTACCCTCTGCTGGACATTATACTTATTAATAGTCTTTTCACATGTGCTTTTGCATTCATATATTTAGACACTAAAAAATAACCTTATGTGACAATTACTATAATAACACAATCATATTTTGTCTTTCAATTCACTTTACTGTTCTGAAGCTTCACATAATTGCTAACAACGTGGTAAATCATAGTAAATCATGCTACAATCCTGCTTAATCATTCTAGAATGTGGTATATTATGATAAATTATTGTGTAACATTCGGTCACAACAAGGTAACATCAAGGTAAACTAAGACAAATCATTTACATTTACATTTAGTCATTTAGCAGACGCTTTTATCCAAAGCGACTTACAACTGAGGACTAAACCAACAGACTGATCTCATAAAATTGCGTGTGTATGACACGCCAATTCGTATTTCCATTTTTGGCGTGCTATCAACACGCACAATCGCTTTTCAGCGTGTTTATGAACGCAGTTGACTTAACGTTATTACTGTATATATAAATATATGACCTACCTCCACCCCGTCCCTAAACCTACCCGTCACTGGGGTTAATAGCATTTATGAGTCTTCCCCTACCATCCTAGGGAAAAAAAAATATCGCTCCCCAGATGTAAATCTACATTTTGCTTCGTTTCGTTTGGAAATTTAATGGCGTGTACATATACGCGGAATCACTTGGACATTAATGGCGTAGACATACACGCATACACGCGGATATCTCAAAATGCGTATAGATAACACGCCACTTGACTTAAAAGTGGCGTGTCTGTTTACGCAAAAGTCATGATGTCATGTTGAAACCAAGCGAGTCATCGTGAATAGACAAAAACAACGCAAGAAGTGCTCAAAATACAAAGTTCAGACATTGCTCGGAGTAGCATAAGCCAGATAAGCAAGGATTCAAGGAAAAGGAAAGAATTTTTTTTATTTTTTTTTATGTTTAAGTGCTCACGGAAGAGATGAGTTTTCAGTTGTCTTTTGAATGCTGTCAGGGATTCTGCATTCCGGATGAGGGTGGCCAGATCATTCCTGAAATATGAATCCTGAAGGACAATTGCAGTAAACATTTCTTTTTTCCATCACATAGTTCAAATATCTGTATCTACAACAGAATGTGTGTGTGTAGTCCTAGGTTTCTAAATAAATGCTGAATAATCTGATTAATACTTTAAAAACACATTATGTGAAATGCTTATAGACCATTAAAGTATATTTTCATAATGACACATCGCAATAGCATTGAAAACCACAACAACAACATTTGCCTTTATTTGTGTGTGTGTGTGTGTGTGTGTGACAGAGAGAGAGCATAATGTCTAAATATGAGTGCAAAAGCACCTGTGAAAAGACTTTATTAAATAAGTATAATGTCCAGCAGAGGGCAGTAGAAGACCACTTATTGGCTCACTTTCATTTTGACACACTTGATTTTCACCAGTATTCTGTTTTTTCCTTATTAACTATTATAAAACAATCATATTTTGTCAGAGTTTATCACTTCATTTGTTCTGATGCTTCACACAATTGCTAGCAACGTGGTAAATCATGGTAAATCACGATAGAAACATGGTAAATCATTGTAAACAATACTATTACATGGTGTGTCATGGCAAATCATGCTACAATCCTGCGGTAAATCATTCTAGAATGTGGTATATCATGGTAAATCATCCTATAACATGGTAAATCATGCAAGAATCATATTAAATCATACTAGAATATGTTCAATTGTGGTAAATCATGCTAGAACAGGGTAAATCATGGTGAATCAGACTAGAACTTGGTATATCATGGTAAACTGGTAAATCATGCTAGATTCATGGTAAACTATACTGGAAAATTGTAAATAATGAAAAATCACACTGAAATGTGGTATATCATGGTAAATCATGCTAAAACATGGTCTATTCTATCTATGATCTCAGTGGTTAAATGCTTGCTACATACAACTTAATGTCTTTTGATGCTTTTGTGCTTAACGGCCTTAAAGGCCTTAACTGCTTGAACACCGCTAAATGCTGCTTGCAGCTTTAATTATTATTATTATTATTATTATTCTTCTGCCGTAAAACGCATCGTGCAGACCAAACCGTAAGTGCTAGAGACTTGAAACTTTGTCAGATGGTAGTACAAAAATCGAGGAGAGGTTATCAAATTATGAGCCCGATTGGCCCATAGGTGGCGCTATAGCAACCAATTGCGCGAAACTGCTCATAACTCCTAAACCGTATGTCGTAGACTCAAGTGTCTTATATCATTAGAAAGCTGAAGACCTGGAGAACAAAACGTATATCTCCGATTTCATTTCCGCCATGATAGATTTTCCGCCATTTTGAATTTTGTCAAAAAACGACTTTTGCGAACTAGTCCCTGGTTTTTTGCCTGATCGGAACCAAACCAGTGCAGAAATGTTCTCTGTAGTCTGAATATCAATAATTATCGAAAAAAAGTTGAATTTTCGATTCGGGGTCGCTAGGGGGTGCAAAATGAACGTTGTGGGAGGAGCCTATTTTACTAAAACGGCTATAACTCCAGAAGTAAATGAGATAAGTTGACCAAACTTGGCACACATGTGTATAAGGACAGTCTGAGGTCACAGTAAAAAAATCGCATCGATTGAGCTCTAGGTGGCGCTATAACATGAAAAAAACATATGGCCACCTAGTGGTTTGTCCGATTGACTTGAAAATTGGTATGCAGTGTCTTGGTCCAAGGCCCCATGTATGTATATGAGGACATTGGCGTATCTCAAAAAACATGGCCGCCATCGGCCAATGAAGTTTGAGCACCTATTAGACAAGGTTAACGGAGGCCAATCGGAACGAAACTCGATGGGCATGTTCGACTCATGGCCCAAGAGGTCTGTAAGAGTTTTGAAAGAAATCGGCCACTAGTTGGCGCTAACGAGTTTTACGGCTCTGTAATCACGTGGTGTTGCACAAATCCCCACAATATGCATATCATTTGATAGATCTCCTCATGCTGAACAATTTTGCCTCTAGAACCATTGCTGTCAATCAAACCGTTCATTAAATATTCACGAATATGTTAAAAACCTACTTTTGCGAACTAGTCCCTGGTTTTTCGCCCGATCGGAACCAGACCAGTCTAGGACAATTCTCTGGACTCTCTAGATCAATAATTATCAAAAAAAAGTTGAACTTTGCCCTTTGGTTCACTGTAACAGGGTCATTTAGAAAAGGGGGCGTGTCAAAATGCACTCAAAAGCCTATAAATCATAAATAAAAACTCAGAACTTCACAAAAATTGATGGGCACATGTGTCATAACATGGTGAAGAAGCATGCAAAGTTTCATGGAGATCGGACAATAGGTGGCGCTATAACTGTTGAAAAGCTTTAAAACCATGTATTTCCTATGGTAAATTGCCTGTATTGGCTGTAAATGGTATGTTCCATCTATGATCTTATAATCTTTATATTATAATGTTCAAAATCAGTGCAGTACAATTCTCTGGACTCTCTAGATCAATAATCATCAGAAAAGGTATAATTTCTTCATTTGAATGGCTATAATAGGGTGTAAGTTGGATGGCTATAACAGCTATATTAGCTTGGATGGCTATAACAGGCAAAAAGTGTTATTTCATCATACTACTACCTAATATTGTTATATATAATTCATATTTAGACTTTATAAAATCATTAGTTTAACATTTACAATCACATTTTGTCCAAATTCATCTATTGCTCTGTACTCTCTAGATCAATAATTATCAGAAAAGGTTTAACTTCTTCATTTGGATGGTCCCCGAAAGCCTATATCTCTTCAATGAATGCTCAGATCTTCTTAAAAACATGTCAGAACATGTGACTCTAAAGAAGATAAGAAATAATGCATCTATGAGAGTTAAAAAGGAGAAAATTATAAAAAAACAAATGGCATATTAACCCAATAAGTGGTATACTACTGCCCCCTGCTGTTTAAAATAGTCATTTTGTCATGATTCTAACTAATATTATTCTATAATTCTAATTTAGACTTGATAAAATCACTATTTTAATATTTACACTCACATTTTGTCAATTCATCTATTGCAGAATTACTATTGACAGTTGTATCACAGCAAAAGATGTACAATTCATCTATTGCTCTGTACTCTCTAGATCAATAATTATCAGAAAAGGTATAACTTCTTCATTTGGATGGTCCCCGAAAGCCTATATCTCTTCAATGAATGCTCAGATCTTCTTAAAAACACGTCAGAACATGTGACTCTAAAGAAGATAAGAAATAATGCATCTATGACAGTTAAAAAGGAGTAAATGATAAAAAACAAATGGCATATTAACCCAATAAGTGGTATACTACTGCCCCCTGCTGTTTAAAATAGTCATTTTGTCATGATTCTAACTAATATTATTCTATAATTCTAATTTAGTGACTTTATAAAATCACTATTTTAACATTTACACTCACATTTTGTCAATTCATCTATTGCAGAATTACTATTGACAGTTGTATCACAGTTACAAATGGGAATCCTAAAGTGAAAGTAAAAACGCTGTCCGCCATTTAGGCCACGCCCCCCCAGTACAAATTCACTCATAACTCGAAAACAGAAAGTCGCTGCGCGCTCAAATTTTGATGGTAAGGTCCTCTCGGGAATCTTGATCGAAATCTATCGTCGCGGGGCTCGGGAGCGCCCCCCCCCCCCCCCCGCGGATCGCTAATCCGTGAGACCTCCGACTTGGAACGGCTGTAACTCCCGATCTAGACCACCTAGATTCTTGAGGGAGAGCTTGTTGGAAAGGGCCCGTCCTCGTCTAGCTTTGATTCGAGTATGGTGCGATTTGGCCTGGGCATTCCCGAGATATAAGCCCACAAAGATATGCATTTCAACGGACATTACTCTCGGACCCAATCACTCAGCAACACTGGGATGGTCTTGTTCAAGAGGGCTCCTCTAACACTATCTAATTTCTGAGTTTCAGATTTTTTCACTTTCTTGTTCCCGAGATATAAGTAAAAAAAAACGAATTTCTTGTCATTCATTTCAACCGTTTATGTAGGCTGTAAAACCGATGTTGTCCACTAGAGGGAGCAACAGCATTAGAATTCTTTAATCTTTTTAACCAGATTTCAGCAATGGCTAACAAACAAATGCTTAAAGATATTTATTATGTTGGAAACAATATTTATAATAAATAATATAATATTAAATAATGATTTATTAGAAAATTTAATATTTTTACATCACAAATAAACATCTGAAATGCTTAACACTAGAAGTGCCAGAATTCCATAACTACTAGAACTGCCACAAGCGGTCATTTTGACCATTAGATTGCAATCTCTATATCTTTAATGATAAATACCCAATTGAGAGATTAATGCATTTATTGTATTAGGATATCTTTTAAAAACAAAACACTAAACTGTACATTTAAAAAAGTTTAATTATACATTTATAAATATAGTAGCCCGTAATTATCGCATATTCAGAACAGATTGGCCTAGCTACATTTCCATATTCAACATAACTCAGAACAAGATAATAACAACAAAAAGTATCTTATTTAGATATTCTTTTGACAGTGAGAGAGACAATGTCACGGTTTATGAATTCGCTGTCTCCTTTCTCGTCTTGTTGTGTGTGTGTGTGTGTGTGTGTGTGTGTGTGTGTGTGTGTGTGTGTGTGTGCGTGTGTCATTGCAGCTGATCAGCATGCCCGCTCTGATCAACGCGCCAGCTGCAACTGATCAGCATTCGACCCTTTTTAGTGTTACTGTTGTGGCCTAGTCTTTGTCAGATCGTTGTAGATTTTTCCTGCGTGTTTGTTCCCTGCCTGTATCCCTTTTCCGTGTGTTATCCTGTGTTCAGCACTCCATGGTTCTACACGCAGCGTCCCTGTGCTGCCAAGGGCTTCATACCGGACATTTACACACCTTAACTCTCCCAGCATCTGACCAGCTCTCAATAAACATATCTGTCATTTTGCAATTGAATCTTCTGATTATTTCCTAATACACAAAGGTCAACCGCGAGAAATGTAACAAAAGAATACCGCGAAATTCAGTGCGGTCAATATGACCGTCTATGGCCGAAATAGGTAAATATGTTCATTTGTTTTTTTGCCTTATGTGTAATTTATATTAAAAACATTTTAAATGAAAATACAGACACTTTTAGGAAAAGTCAGGTACGAGCAGGATTTTATTTATTTTTTCAACAAAGTTATTGCAGATATAAAATTCAAAACGGTCAAAATGACCGCCGTGGCCGTTCTAGTGTTAAGGACCACAAAAAGAGATTTTCACAATATCATAACCCAAAATTGTGTGTGTGTGTGTGTGTGTGTAAGCATGCATAATGGAATTCACATTGAAAGACTGGTTGGCTTTAGTGTACAATACTGATTAAACCAAGTAGTTCAAAATAAAAGTGGTACTATAGCAATAAGTGGTCTTCTACTACCCTCTGCTGGACATTATACTTATTAATAGTCTTTTCACATGTGCTTTTGCATTCATATATTTAGACACTAAAAAATAACCTTATGTGACAATTACTATAATAACACAATCATATTTTGTCTTTCAATTCACTTTACTGTTCTGAAGCTTCACATAATTGCTAACAACGTGGTAAATCATAGTAAATCATGCTACAATCCTGCTTAATCATTCTAGAATGTGGTGTATTATGATAAATTATTGTGTAACATTCGGTCACAACAAGGTAACATCAAGGTAAACTAAGACAAATCATTTACATTTACATTTAGTCATTTAGCAGACGCTTTTATCCAAAGCGACTTACAACTGAGGACTAAACCAACAGACTGATCTCATAAAATTGCGTGTGTATGACACGCCAATTCGTATTTCCATTTTTGGCGTGCTATCAACACGCACAATCGCTTTTCAGCGTGTTTATGAACGCAGTTGACTTAACGTTATTACTGTATATATAAATATATGACCTACCTCCACCCCGTCCCTAAACCTACCCGTCACTGGGGTTAATAGCATTTATGAGTCTTCCCCTACCATCCTAGGGAAAAAAAAATATCGCTCCCCAGATGTAAATCTACATTTTGCTTCGTTTCGCTCGGAAATTTAATGGCGTGTACATATACGCGGAATCACTTGGACATTAATGGCGTAGACATACACGCATACACGCGGATATCTCAAAATGCGTATAGATAACACGCCACTTGACTTAAAAGTGGCGTGTCTGTTTACGCAAAAGTCATGATGTCATGTTGAAACCAAGCGAGTCATCGTGAATAGACAAAAACAACGCAAGAAGTGCTCAAAATACAAAGTTCAGACATTGCTCGGAGTAGCATAAGCCAGATAAGCAAGGATTCAAGGAAAAGGAAAGAATTTTTTTTATTTTTTTTTATGTTTAAGTGCTCACGGAAGAGATGAGTTTTCAGTTGTCTTTTGAATGCTGTCAGGGATTCTGCATTCCGGATGAGGGTGGCCAGATCATTCCTGAAATATGAATCCTGAAGGACAATTGCAGTAAACATTTCTTTTTTCCATCACATAGTTCAAATATCTGTATCTACAACAGAATGTGTGTGTGTAGTCCTAGGTTTCTAAATAAATGCTGAATAATCTGATTAATACTTTAAAAACACATTATGTGAAATGCTTATAGACCATTAAAGTATATTTTCATAATGACACATCGCAATAGCATTGAAAACCACAACAACAACATTTGCCTTTATTTGTGTGTGTGTGTGTGTGTGTGTGACAGAGAGAGAGCATAATGTCTAAATATGAGTGCAAAAGCACCTGTGAAAAGACTTTATTAAATAAGTATAATGTCCAGCAGAGGGCAGTAGAAGACCACTTATTGGCTCACTTTCATTTTGACAGACTTGATTTTCACCAGTATTCTGTTTTTTCCTTATTAACTATTATAAAACAATCATATTTTGTCAGAGTTTATCACTTCATTTGTTCTGATGCTTCACACAATTGCTAGCAACGTGGTAAATCATGGTAAATCACGATAGAAACATGGTAAATCATTGTAAACAATACTATTACATGGTGTGTCATGGCAAATCATGCTACAATCCTGCGGTAAATCATTCTAGAATGTGGTATATCATGGTAAATCATCCTATAACATGGTAAATCATGCAAGAATCATATTAAATCATACTAGAATATGTTCAATTGTGGTAAATCATGCTAGAACAGGGTAAATCATGGTGAATCAGACTAGAACTTGGTATATCATGGTAAACTGGTAAATCATGCTAGATTCATGGTAAACTATACTGGAAAATTGTAAATAATGAAAAATCACACTGAAATGTGGTATATCATGGTAAATCATGCTAAAACATGGTCTATTCTATCTATGATCTCAGTGGTTAAATGCTTGCTACATACAACTTAATGTCTTTTGATGCTTTTGTGCTTAACGGCCTTAAAGGCCTTAACTGCTTGAACACCGCTAAATGCTGCTTGCAGCTTTAATTATTATTATTATTATTATTCTTCTGCCGTAAAACGCATCGTGCAGACCAAACCGTAAGTGCTAGAGACTTGAAACTTTGTCAGATGGTAGTACAAAAATCGAGGAGAGGTTATCAAATTATGAGCCCGATTGGCCCATAGGTGGCGCTATAGCAACCAATTGCGCGAAACTGCTCATAACTCCTAAACCGTATGTCGTAGACTCAAGTGTCTTATATCATTGGAAAGCTGAAGACCTGGAGAACAAAACGTATATCTCCGATTTCATTTCCGCCATGATAGATTTTCCGCCATTTTGAATTTTGTCAAAAAACGACTTTTGCAAACTAGTCCCTGGTTTTTTGCCCGATCGGAACCAAACCAGTGCAGAAATGTTCTCTGGAGTCTGAATATCAATAATTATCGAAAAAAAGTTGAATTTTCGATTCAGGGTTGCTAGGGGGCGCAAAATGAACGTTGTGGGAGGAGCCTATTTTACTAAAACGGCTATAACTCCAGAAGTAAATGAGATAAGTTGACCAAACTTGGCACACATGTGTATAAGGACAGTCTGAGGTCACAGTAAAAAAATCGAATCGATTGAGCTCTAGGTGGCGCTATAACATGAAAAAAACATATGGCCACCTAGTGGTTTGTCCGATTGACTTGAAAATTGGTATGCAGTGTCTTGGTCCAAGGCCCCATGTATGTATATGAGGACATTGGCGTATCTCAAAAAACATGGCCGCCATCGGCCAATGAAGTTTGAGCACCTATGAGACGAGGTTAACGAAAGCCGATCGGAACGAAACTCTATGGGCATGTTTGACTCATGGCCCAAGTGGTCTGTAAGAGTTTTGAAAAAAATCGGCCACTAGTTGGCGCTAACGAGTTCTACGGCTCTGTAATCACGTGGTGGTGCACATATTCCCACAAAATGCATATCATTTGATAGATCTCCTCATGCTGAACAACTTTGCCTCTAGAACCATTGCTGTCAATCAAACCGTTCATTAAATATTCACGAATATGTTAAAAACCTACTTTTGCGAACTAGTCCCTGGTTTTTCGCCCGATCGGAACCAGACCAGTCTAGGACAATTCTCTGGACTCTCTAGATCAATAATTATCAAAAAAAAGTTGAACTTTGCGCTTTGGTTCACTGTAACAGGGTCATTTAGAAAATGGACGTGTCAAAACACACTCAAAAGCCTATAAATCATAAATAAAAACTCAGAACTTCACAAAAATTGGTACGCATATGTGACATAACATCATGAACAAGCATGCAAAGTTTTATGGAGATCGGACAATAGGTGGCGCTATAACTGTTGAAAAGCTTTAAAACCATGTATTTCCTATGGTAAATTGCCTGTATTGGCTGTAAATGGTCTTTTCCATCTATTACATCAGTGTTTAAATGTATGCTAAATAAAACTTAATGTCTTTTGATGCTTTTGTGCTTAACGGCCTTAAAGGCCTTAACTGCTTGAACACCGCTAAATGCTGCTTGCAGCTTTAATTCTACTTGAATTTGAACCCAAATTTAATGAGTTAATCTAGGCTGAATTTTCTTTTCGCTTAGTTTTTCTACCATCAAAACCCCCAGCATTATTATATTTAGATGCACTTACTACTGACATTTAACATTGTTTTCCCCCTGCTGTCAAACTATTAAAACAGTACAGAGACCCATTTTTGGGTTGAGCAACCAATTGACCTATGGCTAAGCCACGCCCCCTCCACTCACTCGGACAAACAGTCAACATTGCAGCTGTCACAGTTGGAGACATTTCACAGGAGGCAATTGATGATTTTTGGAGACAAAAAATTATATATCATCTCGAAGTCACCAAAAGGGCCTTAACTATTCATTGGAGGGTTATATTAATAATTTTATTGTTGAGAAGATCGATGAAAAGCTTCAGCTCCAGGCAAAAATTTACAGGTCACAGTGTAAACCACATCTCGTTGCCATCACCATCTCAGAAAACAAGATAGAGGATCAGCATTGTTCATGCACTGCAGTATTTACATGAATCTTTCAGCACAACATTGCTAACATTTGTTATCTCGGTTATTTAAAGATACGTTAATGAAGCTAAGTGACATGATGTACAACGCAGCTAGAAGCTAACGTCAACGTTTTCTAATGTTAAGCCCAATTTATACTTCTGCGTCGAACTCACGCCGTAGCTACGTCGTAGGCTGTGTGTAGCGCGCGTACCCTTCGGCGTACCCTGACGTGCACCTCTCCAAAAATGTAACAACGCGTCAATTCTTCGCGGACGCAAGCGCTGTGATTGGTCTGCTAGAACCACTCCCTCGGGTTTCACATGTTCCCTCTGGATGCATCAACGCGGACAACGACGCAGAAGTATAAATTAAAACCAACGCGTAGTCTACAGCGTAGAGGCTCCGGCGTAGGTCCGACGCAGAAGTATAAATCAGCCTTTAGGCTAACGTTAGCCTAACGTTACGTTAGAGATGTTAAAGATAACGTTCAAATACATTGTTGACTTAGAACAGATGTAGACATCCTTGTTTAATTTATCCATGTTTAGTTGGTGTTGTGGTCTACCGCATAACTTTGTCAGAACCCACCGGTTTGGATCAAGCGGTTCATGCGCAGATAGCTGAGCGCCACCCTCATGATGGCAGCTTTGTCCAGATGGGAGGCGATACGTCGTGGAAGGGGTAGCGAGTGTGCCAGCTCATAAAACACCTCAGTCTCCTGACTCCTCCTACAGCGTGCCGCGTCACGAGAACGCACCTTCCGCTGCTCCAAACTAGGCCTAAATAAGGAAAAACAAGAAAAACAAACTTATTTAACGTCCATATTCAGAATATCCAATCCTTGTCAAGAAACCAAATTTAGAAAATAACGTTTTTGCAATGACATATCTTTGCATAAAGCTTTTTAAATTTGTGGGAGGTTTTTCTTCCCAGAGTTTTTTTTTCATCTAAAATTAGGACACCAAAAAAAAAAAAACAACAACATTGCGTCCATCTTACATCTTTGCTCTCTGTTCCTCCTAAAATAAAAATGTCCCAGCTGTAATTGGTGTGTTCTGGTTCTCTGTATATCCTAGTCTTGCCAAAATAGTCCCAGATAAACTTTTTGAAATGAAGGGGGGAAAGCCCTCACTCTGCCTTTCACTCCCGTTCCCCTCCTCCACATCCCTTAAGTAAGTAGAAGAACTCGTTCAGAAGGTCGTTTATGACATTAAAGCCTGTCCCACAGCCCTCCCCCTGGCTTCCTATCTGACAGAGGCCCTCCCAGCCCCTCAGTCTGTGACCTCCTTTGTGCTCTGAACAGGACTGAACTGCCATTACAAAATGACAGTTGCTAAATTCTCAGCACAGACTTTATGAACATTCAGAACATAATTAGCACAACTATCTGCACGGATTTATTGTTTTATTGTAATTCATGTTATTTTTAGGTAAAACCGAGTTACATTTTTTTCAGGATTCTTTAATGACTATCAATTTAACGCATCTTTGCTGAATTAAGTTAATTTCTTTCAAAGCTGACCCTAAACTTTGATAATTACTTTAAGTAGTACAGAGTCCAGCCTTTAGATATAGGCTACATCACTGGATTAACCTTTCCGCCGCCAGAACATAATTAGCAAGCCTACCGGCATTGATTTATTGCATTATTGTATTTCATGGTGCAGTAAACAGGGCAGAAATGTGCACAGCATGTCTGCACACGGTTTCATTTGGCTCGTAGTCTGTGGTCGGTCAAGTCAGGCTCTGTGCACTTTGGTAAAGAAAAACATTCCTCTCCTAAATCATACTCGAAAGACGTGTAGAGTACTAAAAAACATCAACACACAGGAATAAGTCTGTATAAGGGCTCACTCAGTCAGGGTTAGGGTTGCAAAATTCCAGGAATTGTCAAAGTTGGAAACTTTCCATAGGAATATGGAAATTAACGGGAATAAACTGGAACTTAGCAAAATTGCAGGTTAGCCAATAACCTGGAACTTAAATGTAGTTGGAACCCCCCCAACCAATGCTGCACATTTCTCAATCACATGCACACAACATACTGCAGGGCTAATGCGGCCACACCCCCTGCATGCACTGTGCATTCCTCTATCACATGCACAGACCATTTCTAAAATCCTGGGGCATCATTTATACAATGTGCATATCCATAGATTTGAACAGAGTGTGTGTACGCTAAAATCCATGGCAACGTTCGTATTTATATAAAAAAGTATTTGATGTGGGAAAAGTGCTTAGCACCACATCAGGGTCAGGGTCTAAGCAGACGTACAAACTTTTCCTTATGGCAGAGAGTCGGAGTACGGCAGGTATTTGGAAATGTAAGCAATTCTTACTGCTCACCATTCTCAAGTAAAGGATTTAGATGTTGACTGGTGCTCTGATATACACTCACCTAAAGGATTATTAGGAACACCATACTAATACAGTGTTTGACCCCTTTCGCCTTCAGAACTGCCTTAATTCTACGTGGCATTGATTCAACAAGGTGCTGAAAGCATTCTTTAGAAATGTTGGCCCATATTGATAGGATAGCATCTTGCAGTTGATGGAGATTTGTGGGATGCACATCCAGGGCACGAAGCTCCCGTTCCACCACATCCCAAAGATGCTCTATTGGGTTGAGATCTGGTGACTGTGGGGGCCATTTTAGTACAGTGACCTCATTGTCATGTTCAAGAAACCAATTTGAAATGATTCAAGCGTTGTGACATGGTGCATTATCCTGCTGGAAGTAGCCATCAGAGGATGGGTACATGGTGGCCATAAAGGGATGGACATGGTCAGAAACAATGCTCAGGTAGGCCGTGGCATTTAAACTATGCCCAATTGGCACTAAGGGGCCTAAAGTGTGCCAAGAAAACATCCCCCACACCGTTACACCACCACCACCAGCCTGCACAGTGGTAACAAGGCATGATGGATCCATGTTCTCATTCTGTTTACGCCAAATTCTGACTCTACCATCTGAATGTCTCAACAGAAACCGAGACTCATCAGACCAGGGAACATTTTTCCAGTCTTCAACTGTCCAATTTTGGTGAGCTCTTGCAAATGGTAGCCTCTTTTTCCTATTTGTAGTGGAGATGAGTGGTACCTGGTGGGGTCTTCTGCTGTTGTAGCCCATCCGCCTCAAGGTTGTGCGTGTTGTGGCTTCACAAATGCTTTGCTGCATACCTCGGTTGTAACGAGTGGTTATTTCAGTCAAAGTTGCTCTTCAATCAGCTTGAATCAGTCGGCCCATTCTCCTCTGACCTCTAGCATCAACAAGGCATTTTCGCCCACAGGACTGCCGCATACTGGATGTTTTTCCCTTTTCACACCATTCTTTGTAAACCCTAGAAATGGTTGTGCGTGAAAATCCCAGTAACTGAGCAGATTGTGAAATACTCAGACAGGCCCGTCTGGCACCAACAACCATGCCACGCTCAAAATAGCTTAAATCAACTTTCTTTCCCATTCTGACATTTAGTTTGGAGTTCAGGAGATTGTCTTGACCAGGACCACACCCCTAAATGCATTGAAGCAACTGCCATGTGATTGGTTGATTAGATAAATTGCATTAATGACAAATTGAACAGGTGTTCCTAATAATCCTTTAGGTGAGTGTTTAACCAGATGCGCACAATTTCAAGATAATTTGTGATTTACATTTTACATATGAAAGAGCGACGATTTTTTTGGGTGCGTAAGTTTGAATATTACCAAAATTCCCCAGCTTAACCTCCCTGAAGCTTAAGTTTCTGAAAAGTTTCCGGAAATGTACAGCCCCTTTGCAACTAGGGATGCACTGATATAAACATTTTTGTCGATACCGATAACCGATAAATCTTTATATTTGAAAGCCAATAACAGATATATTGGCCAGTAAATCTAAATCCAAATTTTTCTTTAATTTTTGAGAGCCTGTTTACAAAAACAAGTCTCACCATTAAAAGCCATGTCCCCAAGCACACAATTATAATGTTATCATCATTTTATGTAACCTATATGACACTTGCGGTGCACATGTTGCACTGAACTGTATTTTCTGAACTGTAGTGATTTAAATCATATTTCAAGCAATTTAAAACCATCATGGCAAGTTGCAACCAGTGAGCATCTTTAGTGTCTCAACTGAAGGAAATAATCCATTATTTATCAGCTTTTAATATAGCTTATTGGGCAAATTTTCTAATCGGGCCGATAACGATAACATTAAAAATGAACATATATCGGCAGATACCGATATGGTGGCCGTCCGATATATTTTGCATGCCAATTTGCAACCCTAGTCAGGATAAACAAACCGTCATCCATCACCGTCCCGGATCAAAACGACTATTTGAAACCATAGGACTAATAAAACAACGGGGCATAAAACAAACCAAATAAAAAAATATATTATTGCAATCTTAATTCAAAGACCCACATTTATTCCTAAATGTCAGCAATTCGGCTACATCTATTAAAGAGCAATTATTTTGTATAGGTATGGAACAGCATCACAAACCATATTTTCAAACACACACAGTATCATTATTTCTGTTACAATATTTAAAATGATCACATAAGTACTGGGATAACAGTTTATAGTTCGGATATAAACACTGATGCCTACAGTAGCGATCAAAATAGAGTAAATCACCTTTTGAATTGGGATGTCTATTTTAAACAACAACAAAAAATCGTTATTAATTTATCCAGAATCATGCAGCTCTATAACCATATCAACACAACGCGATCGGCCGTGGTATATGAAAAAGGAGCACTGAGGAACAGATTTGGTGATTTAGTAAGTGTTTATAAAATCATCTCACAGAAATATTATTCAAACTTCAAAACATAAAACATTCAAATATAGAGTACAGTCCTAAAGCAGAACAAGCAATGGAAAACTGCCAATGCTAGTATGTGGTTTTATGCATTTACACACAATGGGTCTCATTCATGAAACACGAGCAAGAACGAATTTTTGTGTAAATCGTGTGTAAAGCATAGACAGTAAAAGAAATGGACACAGCGACCCCGTTGATTTCAACGGAGAGAGTTGAAGCCTAGTCTCAGCCTCAGACGTCACGCCCACGGAACGTTGGCTAAACGTCTGATGCATATGGTACACTTAACTGGAAACACTTCAGGAATGTCGAAGTCGTCATCTGATTGGTTGAATTTTATCGGATTTCCGGGGGGGGGGGGGGGGGGGGGGGCGCGAGTGTCGCGTTTATTTTCGGTCCGCCGGGAAACAAAGCGCAGACGTGTGATTGCGGAAGAAAAACTGTTGTGTTTACATGAGTGACAATGAGCATTTATCAATATCAGCTAAACGTAGAATTCTCAAAAGTATGCGAGGTTCACGGGAAAGACTCTTGAAGTTTCCTTCTCTTTCTTTGATTTTCTATGCTGACTGACTTGTTGCACGCAGGTCTGTTGTTGTGGGGACATTTCCACGCACCGAAACGTGACGCTGAACGAAACGAACTGTAATTGGTTGTTTTACATGTCGGTCAAACGGCCTTATGGGCGGGCCTTGACCAAAGAAAGCTGCTATGAATTCCAGACCTTCAGCCGTCAGTCTGAAGGTCTGGCTACGCGAGACTAGTTGAAGCCCAACATGGGCACTCACTTCCTGATAGCCAAGCGTTCTGCGCAGGCTCAAACTGAGCTTGGTGACGTAGATGTCACGTGAGCAACCTGACTGACAGTTGTAAATGTCGGTACACGATCCGTTCCACCTGCACGAACCGTTTCACGCATGCGCGTAATTACGTAGTAGAAAACGTCACGGTATTCCTACACTATCGGTACCACGCATGCGATGAAACACTTGATGGCCAGGCGGCACAACTTGCGGCATATTTGTGTAACGTTAGTTGTGTTGTGTTTAAAATTTCACGGCGGGTCTGTTTTTATGCTTTTAAATGTAGTTTACGCTATGCATTACGATGTGTTTATGTGGTTGCCAATCCAAAATTATAAAAGAGCTGTGAGTTGTTACATGAACATATGATCTGTTTCCTCCATACTCTCCTTTGCTGTAAGGTATTAGGCTTAACTTACTTAACTTGCCGTGTTTTGGTCTGAGGTAGGATTGTCAAAGACGGTTTGTGTCTTTTTTTTTATTAAAAGCTGCTAATATTAGTTAACTTTTAAGTTAAAGTAATTTTGTATTAGTATGGGTCGTCTATATAAGCTAATATATATCTATACAATCTAAATGAGGAAAATAATCCCTTCAATTTTGTTTACAAAAGACAATAAGGGACATAATATGCATTTCTGCCTAGACTATCTGCACTTACATGAAGAAAGAACTACAAACAAGTTTGGGGAAACGTTATAGAGTATTTCAAACTGACAATGGAAATTACTTGAAAGAAGCATGTGCACACAGAAGTGACATGAGACCAGTGGTGGACAGTAGTGAAGTACACTGAGTATCTTTATTTAGGAATAAAAACTCTCACACACACACACACTCACTCTCACTCTCACTCTCATTCTCACTCTCACTCTCACTCTCACTCTCACACACAAAATATGCGCATGCGTGGAACAGATCGTGCAGCGTCGTAAATCAAAATCAGCGTCGCAAAACAGAATTATCATTTGCGCATGTGCGTTTTCTGCTGCGTCTACTACGCATGCGTAGAACGGATCGTGCAGGTGGAACGGATCGTGTACCGACAGTAAATCTTCTAGTAGCTGAATGATGAGCAGGCGCAAGCAAGCTAATCTCGAACGGTCAATGACGCATCAGAGTAAAGAGTAAACTCACACTGATGCGTGTGTGCATAGGCGTAGATTACGCGGGAGACGTGTCCCCCCCACTTTTTATACAATGTAAATTCGTCCCCCGCACTTTTTCATAGGGCAAGTGTGTCTACGACAAGCTGAGGTTTTCGCGGGTGTGTACTGTATACCCTACATCGAGATTTAAAATCCAAAGAGTCAAGGATAGTCTCTATCTACATACGTGACTTTCACGTTTCCATGGTAATCAGTCACTCGTGCATTAGTGTACGACACGCCCATGCGCGCACCCGCGCCGAATCCATCAGTTTCATAGAGTTCAAAATGGCAAAAAACTCTTCACTCCTTTTTCACGGAAAAGTCAAGCACTGTAAGTAAGTTGTCATGTCGTATCCGAATTGTGTTGCACAATGATGAATAACTCCGCCTATTTCTCTTGTTGAATAATTAACAGGTTTTGTTGTAAATTCACTAGCAATATTTTCAATCTATTTTACTCGTAATGCATTTTATTTTCACAGATATGTTATCAAAGCCCTTCAAATTAGAATAAACATGCTAAATGTTAATGGTGAATTTGTATTTTCATGCATCAACAGCCACGATCTGCTTGAATCATGCAGCGGTGTAACGACATGATGTTTATCATAATTTGGTAACACTTTACAATTAGATAAAAAAAGTTTGTAGACAAACTTTAAGTTCTCTTGAAAAAGCCTAACTAGAAAGTTTGAAGTAGTTTTAAAAGCTTGAAGTTGGAAGGTTTTCAATTGGAAAGTTTTAGTTTAGTAAGACAGACTTTGTTTAGGCTAGTAATAAAATGTAATTTTGCTAAAAAAAAATAACTTTAATTTTAAGTAAATGTTATTTTTAAATCAGCTTCAGTGTGATATTTAACCATATTAGCATGCTTAACACTGATAATTTGAATAATTGTAATGCATGATCAGATATCTAAATCAGAGAATATCATATGTTTGGGCAGTTGGATTATTTATTTTTAACAGTGGATTCGGGGGACTCAAAGTGCACCAGATTAATGAATTTATCTTTAAAATGTACAACATTTTCTCACGGGGGGCATGCCCCCGGACCCCCCTAGAGGTACCGAGATCCACCTACAATCCAATACAAACCCTGCATGTGCAATATAAAGAACTGGACAACTTTCTTTATGTTTTATTGCTTTAAATATAAATAGCATATTAAGCTAATTAAGCAAAAACCTCAACAAAAGTCTGAAGGAAAAAAAACTGGTATTACACTTGACATTCTGTCCCCCTCACTTTTGAAATGGTGGCTACGCCCCTGCGTGTGTGTGTGTGTGTGTGTTTGTGTGTGTGTTTTGGAAATCAAATCGTTTAGTAGCCTATTGTAAAAACATAATATAATGTTTATTAATATATTACAATACTATTAATAATTATAATAATTAATTTAATATAACATATTACGCTATATAATTACAATATGACATGATAAAAGAAGTGGCTAAAATCGACTTTAAAATAGCCTACTTTAGGATTGTAATCGTTTGAGTAGCCTATCTGCAGTTCAGCCTAATTTTAGTTAGTTTAGTTTATTTTGAACATGTTTATATCCATTAGATTTAAATATTTGGCTAGTACACACACACACACACACACACACACACACACACACACACACACATAATACAATCAAAAATAACAGATAAATAAATGCATGTAGGCTACAGCACAATCTTCCAAAATTATTAAAAATGATTCAAATATAGGCACATATGCAAATAAATTTTTTTTTACCTTCTTTTTCGTTTCCTTCTACATCAAACATAATAATCACCCATCCAAAAAATACTTAGTATGAGCTAGGGGTTGAACGACTTCAGATTTTTTGAAGTCGACTGTTATGACATCAAAGTCGAGTCGACGTCGACTAGTCGATGACGTCATTCATAAAACTACAAGAGATGGGACTGCTTTGCAACATGCCACAATTTGCAATTAATTAACAGAAAATTATACAGATGCTGAAAGACAGCTCATAATGGGGCCGTTTACACCTGGTCACTTCATGCGTTTTTACTGATCTGATTTATCAAAACGATTCCATTTACACCTGGTCACATAAATATGTTTACGCAAAACGGATGTAAATCCGATCTTCAAACAACGCGCTATGCAGATTTAACGGAGTTCACGTCACCGAAAGCAACAATAATGAGCTGCATTTTATTGATCATCAGCTAATTTCAAAATCAAAGACCACAATAAGAGAGACAGCACTGTTAGATCATTTTGTTTCTTTATTTTTAACGAAGATGATTGTGTGTAAGCGTCCGCGACTTACTTTCACTTTGATTTGCGATAGTTTGCACGTTGGCTTGATGAATAGATGCTCGAGCTGCTCATCTGCGGCGATGCGTGCTGCCATAGCTTCATCACTATAATACGCTCTCACACGTTTACTGTTAGCATTGTTGGGAGAAGTCCAATTTACATATGTGGTTTCAACTACCAGATGCATTTACACTTGTCCAGTGAAGCGGCCCAGACCTCCTCCTGAAGCGGTTTGAGTGATCGGAATTAAATCCGTCTCCGAACGGAGGGCATTTACACCTGGTCTTTTCACGATCGAATAGCTATCGGATCACAGAAACACATAAAGTGGCCAGGTGTAAACAGCCCACTGTTTACATCATCATTTAGGATGAAAAAAGAAAAGGAAAAAAAGCTATAAATTCACATCAGCGCCTCAGTGATGCGCAGATCCAAGTAATACAAAATAATATTCAAATTAATTGCGGGTGAATTAGAGGTAGGCTACATCATTAATTGTTTAAATAAATAAATGATAAAAAATAATGTTTTAATAAAGATACTGAACTCTCATTTCCCGGTAAAACAGTGAGCGTGCGTCATGCTTTTACTTTCGTTTTCAACTATTTCTAGTGTTAGGTTAGTAAAGTATTTACACACACTTGATGTACCAATGCTGCTTTCTTGCTGCAATGACCCTCTGGGCTCTTCATCTGTTGTCGTCTGCAACAAGTTAGTATCAAAATTAGCGCAATCATAGTGTCAAGTCAAGTCATCTTCATTTATATAGCGCTTTTAACAATGGATTGTTTCAAAGCAGCTTTACAGAGATAAACATATAATTTAAGGTAACAGATTGTTTTGGCATTATAGCGGTTCTTGAATAATGTTATTTCCAGCTAAAGTTAACTTTGATTGATTCACCTCCGTCGAAATGATCAGACTTTAAACGCGAACCTGTGATTAACGCTGACGGCGTTCACATGCTCATTCAGAATGGATTCTATAGTTATGTGCTTTTTAAAATATGTGCGCAGGTTTATAATTCATACAACCCAGCCTAAACAAACTACTTTTCTTGCCTATAAATTTTGATACAGAATTTTGTTTTATTTTATCACTTCGGGGTACGCGAGCCGGAATTCACAACGCTTTATCTGTAGAGTGGGAAAGGGATCCTCCATAGGGAGAGGATAGTGGACACTTCAGCACTGCATTGTCATCGGGTCCAGGCGGATCTCCTTCGTCAGATCTGGACACGGCCTGGATCCGGCAGGCTGCGGGAAAACCTCGGGATAAACAAAGACACTAATATTAGCGTAGATGCCATTCTTCTTATGATGTAGCGAGTACATCAAGATTTAAGGGAAGTGTTCCCAGTTCCGGCTGACCTAATCTATGCAGCCTAACATTGAATTATAGAAGTCTATAGTGTGTTATGTGTATGCTAGGTCAAAGAGATGTGTTTTTAGTCTAGCTTTGAACTGACAGAGTGTGTCTGCTTCCCGGACAATGGTAGGAAGACTGTTCCAAAGTTTTGGTGCTAAATAGGAAAAGGATCTACCGCCTGCAGTCGATTTAGATATTCTAGGTATTATCAACTGGCCGGAATTTTGAGATCGCAATAGACGTGAAGGACTATAATACGTTAAGAGCTCGCTCAAGTACTGCGGAGCTAAACCATTTAGTGCTTTGTAGGTAATCAACAATATTTTAAAATGTATACGATGTTTAATAGGGAGCCAATGCAGTGTTGACAGAACCGGGCTAATATGGTCATATTTCCTGGTTCTGGTAAGAACTCGAGCTGCGGCGTTTTGAACTAGCTGTAGTTTATTTATTAAGCGTGCAGGGCAACCACCCAGTAGAGCATTACAATAATCTAGCCTTGAGGTCATGAACGCATGAACTAATTGTTCCGCATTTCCCAATGAGAGCATATGGCGTATTTTAGATATATTTTTAAGATGGAAAAATGCAGTTTTACAGATACTGGACACGTGGCTTTCAAAAGAAAGGTTGGTATCAAAGAGCACACCCAGGTTCCTAACCGACGACGAAGACTTGACAGAGCAGCCATCAAGTGTTAGACAGTATTCTGGGTTATTACGTGTGGAAGTTTTTTGTCCAATAATTAGAATCTCTGTCTTTTCAGAATTTAGTAGTAGGAAATTACTAGTCATCCAATTTTTTATATCAGCTATGCATTCCGTTAATTTTGTGAATTGGTAAGTTTCGTTGGGTTTTGAAGAAATATACAGCTGAGTATCATCGGCATAACAGTGAAAGCTAACTCCATGTTTTCTAATGATATCTCCTAATGGTAGCATGTACAGAGTGAACAGCAACGGTCCTAGTACTGAGCCTTGTGGTACGCCATACTGAACTTGTGATCGATAAGACATCTCTTCATTTACTGCTACAAACTGATAACGGTCAGATAAGTATGATTTAAACCATGCTAGTGCAATTCCACTAATGCCCACATAGTTTTCTAGTCTATTTAAAAGAATGTTGTGGTCAATTGTGTCAAATGCAGCACTAAGATCGAGTAACACTAATAGAGAGATACAACCACGATCGGATGATAAGAGCAAATCATTTGTGACTCTAATGAGAGCGGTCTCAGTACTATGGTACGGTCTAAATCCGGACTGAAAATCCTCGCAGATATCATTTCTTTCTAGAAAGGAACACAGTTGTGAAGATACTGCTTTCTCTAATATCTTTGACAGAAAAGGCAGATTCGAGATCGGCCTGTAATTGACTAATTCTGTAGGATCAAGTTGTGTTTTTTTAACAAGCGGTTTTATCATAGCCAGTTTAAAGGTTTTTGGTACGTATCCTAGAGACAAAGATGAATTAATGATATTAAGAAGAGGATATGTGACCTCTGAAAACATCTCTTTCAGTAGCTTAGTCGGTATAGGATCTAACATACAAGTTGTCGATTTAGATGAATTAACGAGTTTGCTGAATTCTTCCTCTCCTATAGCAACAAATGAATCAAATTTTTCCTCAGGGAGACTACAATGCACTTCCTGATGCGATACTGTGGTAGACGGTTGCATAGTTATAATTTTGTCCCTGATATTATCAATCTTATAAGTGAAGAAGTTCATAAAGTCATCACTGCTGTGTTGCTTGGACACTTCTGAGCTTGAAGCTTTCTTTTTCGTTAGTTTAGCCACTGTTTCAAATAAATACCTTGGATTATGTTTATTTTCTTCTAATAGGTTTGAAAAATAAGCAGATCTAGCAGCTTTTAAAGCCTCTCTGTAAGCAATCGAGCTCTCTTTCCACGAAATCCGAAATACCTCTAGTTTAGTTTTCTTCCAGTTGCGCTCCATTTTTCTGGCTGCTCTCTTAAGGGCCCGGGTGTGCTCGCTGTACCACGGCGTTGGGCTATTTTCTTTAATCTTCTTTAAGCGCAACGGAGCAACTGCGTCTAAAGTGCTGGAAAAGAGAGAGTTAAACGTTTCTGTTGCAATATCAAGTTCTTCTAAGCTATCCGGGATGCTGAGATGATGAAACTGATTAGGAAGATTATTGATAAAGCAATCTTTAGTGGCAGAAGTTATAGGTCTAACGTATTTATAACACGGAGTCGGCTTTGCAGCCTTGGCTAAATGTAATTTACATGAGACTAGATAATGATCTGAGATGTCATCGCTCTGCTGCAGAATTTCAACGGCATCAACATCTATTCCATGTGATAATATTAGATCTAGAGTATGATTACGATGATGAGTAGGTCCTGACACGTGTTGTCTAACTCCAATTGAGTTTACAATGTCTTTAAATGCCAATCCCAATGCATCTTTTTCATTATCTACATGTATATTAAAATCACCAACAATTAGTACTTTATCTGCAGCCAATACTAATTCTGATAGAAAGTCCGCAAATTCTTTGATAAAATCTTTATGGTGCCCTGGTGGCCTGTATACAGTAGCCAGCATAATTCTCAAATGTGATTTATCGTTTACACTATATATTTTTACATTAAGCACCAATACTTCAAAAGAAGTATATTTAAAGCTAGATTTCTTAGTGGTTTTGAAAATATTACTATAAATTACAGCAACACCTCCCCCTTTGCCTTTCAGACGAGGTTCATGTTTATAACTGTAATCTTGTGGGGTTGACTCATTTAAAATAATGTAATCGTTTGGTTTTAGCCAGGTTTCTGTCAAACACAGCATATCAAGATTATAATCTGAAATCATATCATTAACTATGAGAGATTTTGAAGTAAGGGATCGAATATTCAGCAACCCAAGCTTTATCATTTGCTCATCTGTATTATATCTGTTTTTTATTTGTTGAACATCAATTAAATTTTTAACCTGACGTTTTTTGGATTTCCAAATTCGGGGAACAGACACAGTCTCTATATGATGACATCTAGGTGAAAGAGGCTCTATGTGATGGGATTTATCTGACCTTGGTGACGTGAGGCCGCTAGCAGACGGTCGGTTTAGCCAGTCTGTCTGCTTCCTGACCTGAGCCCCAGATTGTCATGTTTTATCTCTAAGACTATGAGCCAAATTACTAGAGAGAAGAGCAGCACCAGCCCAGGAGGGATGGATACCATCTCTTTTCAACAGATCAGGCTTGCCCCAAAAACTTTTCCAATTGTCTATGAATTTTATATTATTCTGCGGACACCACTTCGACAGCCAACCGTTCAGTGAGGCCAATCGGCTAACTATCTCATCACTCCTGCGTACAGGAAGGGGGCCAGAGTAAATTACAGTGCCTGACATCGTACTTGCGAGTTCACACACCTCTTTAATATTAATTTTGGTGATCTCCGACTGGCGGAGTCGAACATCATTAGTGCCGACATGAATAATGATCTTAGAGAATTTACGTTTAGCATTAGCCAGCACTTTTAAATTTGCTTTGATGTCAGGCGCTCTGGCTCCCGGCAAACATGTGACTATGGTGGCTGGTGTCTCTATTTTCACGTTCCGTGTGATCGAATCACCAATTACCAGGGCACAATCAACAGAATTCTCAGTGGGTGTTTCACTGAGTGGGGCAAATCGGTTTGTTATGGGAATCGGAACGGAAGAGTGGTTCTTTGATCCGCGACTAGAACGATCTCTCACGGTCACCCATCTGCCCTGCTGCACGGGCTCTACTTCAGCCGGAACCGAATCATGTAAAGAGTTCACTATGCTAGGCGCATCCAAAACACTATCTAAAGATCTAGCATTCTTACCATCCTCAATTAAAGTTTGGATGCGTGTCTCTAGTTCTGAAATCTTCTCCGTCAGCCTGACTGTATCCTTGCACTTATCACATATAAATCCTATATTGCCATCGGAGAAGGCTATACTAAACATATGACATGTGACACAGGTGACAATAACAGGACAAGAAGACATTACTCACCGTGTTTGTTGACTGATTTCTTACTTACCTGGACTTTATGAACTCAAAGGCGCGGGCGCGCGAGAGAAAATAAATAAATAAATGAGCGCACGGGTGGCGCGTTAGCAGGCTAACGTTAGCGAGTTACTAGCGTGCTGTGTTAACAATAACGGAAGCTAGAGATGTAAGGTTAATCTGAGATGTTGGGTAAGCTGTATTTAGTAGTATAAACAACTAGATAGTAAATGATGGCTCAAAACATAAAGAAATACGAGGCTCAGGCGAAGCTTACAGCCTCGAAGCAAACAAACACACAGCAGACAGCGAGGCAGACAGGAGCAATCGATCAGCGATCAGACAGGAGCAATCGAATCCGCTAAAGACCAAAGTTCACATTCAGTGAACTGTATCTGTAGACGGAGACGGAGTGTCACATGATCAACGCGACTAGTCGACGTCAAGCTTAAAGCGTCGCGGCATTGCATTAAGGTCGACTAGTCGGTTCAACCCCTAGTATGAGCCCAGGAACCATACTATAAAATACTGTCCCCTCGAGTCATTTTCGTATCCAATCAATATTACATGACCATATAATTTTCCAATATATAAAGAATTGTGAGCTAGGTGTTAAATCATGTAGTTTTGGCTAATAAATCATGGTCACAAACACTTGAACAAAACCATTTTTCTTTATTTCACATTATGTAGGCATTTTGTACATATGGCTTCCGAACGGGATCACATTCATCTTCAAGCGAAAATCTGTAAATAAATAAAGCAACAACGTTAACCGCGATAGACATTGAGATGTTTTTTTTCTTCTTCCATTGCCTGTATAATTTCCCCATCCCCCGTAGGTGTAGTAGTAGATAAATAATTTAAAGTTCGTAGATAAATGTTAGGCTACTTCATATGTATTCACTTGCCACATATCGAATTATTTCCAATTCCTCAAAAACGTTGTTTAAATATTTTGTCGCGTTGCTTTTATGGACTCTGTCTATCTATGCCATGGGCTGACTTTAGACAGTAAAAGACTGCCTGCGAGACTGTGCGAGCTTCTCCTCCTGTCTATACGATAACTTCTCTACTGTGCGAGACGGACAGCCGAGTGGTTATGACGCAATTTTCAGCCTATTTTTACAAGAATGGCTTCTACGGGGCCATAATGTAAGATACAAAGTAATGGAGCCTTTTATACATTGTCGTGTTTCTTTAGAAATAAATAAATGGACAAATTGAGTCTTTGGACGCCTCAGATGTAAAGTTATTCGCTGACAAAGTGACGCCAAAATGAATGGGAGTCAATGGGATGCTAACAGCAGGTGATAGCCAGCTACAATGGCGGCCCCCAGAGGCAGTTTCAACTTCCGGCTGATGGATTACCCCCTTGGTGTAAAGTGGTTCTGGCGTAAATTTTCGGATTCATTAAAATGTTTGTATTTTCCAAATGTTAGTTGGTACGAAAGAAATCTACACCTGCTCCCAGCCACGCGTAAATAGTGAGTTTAACATCCGAACGTTTTGCTCATTAATAACTAAGGCTGCATTTTAATTCACCTTAATCGGGTACACATTTACACAGCATTTTGAAAAAAATATTATATAATTACATACGGTTTTTCCTTTTACTTCTGGGACTGTTTGATTAACAGATGAAACTCCATTAACTGCATCTGTAATATGCTGCCAAGCTTCCTTTTTTTAGGACCCGATACGCCACTATGTAGCCTACGCTTGAAAATAAAACGTGGTGTTTTGAATGAACTTCTGATAATAAAACTTTGATTTCTGCATCTGAGAAATTTTTCTTTTTCATTCGTTTTTGAGAAGACGTGTTGAAATCCTTCGTTTGGTGTCATAATATGATGCCCATATATAGCTGTCAGTCGGATTTAATGGGCGGGATTTTTGGTAATTGAGAATGAGCGTGCACGCGCGTCCCATTTACGACTGATTGGAATTCATTAACACACACACACACATTTCACTATCACATCTGACGTTTACTAAGTATTTGTGAATCAGGAGATGAGTTTTCGGGAAGGTCTCTTTACGCGCAAATCACTCTCACATTTACTCGTATATTTACGAATGTTTCATGAATGAGACCCATTCAACAAGCTTTTAACAAACATTTTGCAAGTCTTTATTTCACCTATAAAACAGGATTTTATTGTACCCACCAGCAATAATCGGAACATAAAACACTAAAAGTCAAATAAAATAATAAAACACCTTTTTGTTCTTTGTGTGATAATAAAAAACTGATTACTATGATGATCCTTGTACAAAACATAAATCTTATCAAGATGGAATTCAGTCAACATGCTTTAGGTCAGAAAAAAAAGCTAAATATCTGAGACAAGCTGAAACAGGGCCCAGCATCACATTTCAAGCCCCAGGCGACCACATCTGACTCCACAATAATCCGCTCTCAGCCAGGGGTCACTGTGGGAGAAACTCGTAAAGAATGACCATTCCAAACACCTTCATCAACCCCTTCTAAAAATAACTCACAGAAAGAGCTCACCCATCACATTCATGACAACATTGGAGATTATTTGTTCTGTGGTACAGTTTAAAAAAAATAAAACAAACGGTGCATTACCCCTTTGGGCTTTGCATTTTCTGGGAATGTATAGGATAAACTGGTTGTACTGCACATTGCAAATCCAATCTGTGAGTAATAAGATCTAGAGAGCGAATTATATTTAAAGTCCTTAAATCCATCCGAGATTAACCTAATCATAACAACGAACGCCTAAAGAGTGACAGTTTTAAGTCAACTAATGCTAAGTGCAAACAAATGTAATCTTCAGAAAATCTCATATAGAATATCTACTTCATATTGTACATTTTAGGCTACTGTGAATGTGATGCCTAATCTTTTTTAAACAACTGTTTTATGCTCACCAAGGCTACATTTAGTTGATCAAAAACAGTAATATTGTGAACTATGCTGATTTGGTGCTAAAGAGACCATTCTTATTATTATCAATGTTGAAACTGTAAAAAAAGAAAAGAAAATTAAGGAATTTTGATGAATAGTTTTGATGAAAAGTTTAAAAGAACAGCATTGATTTGAAATAGAAATATTTCGTGACATTATAAATGTCTTCACTGATACTTTTGATCAATTTAATGCATCCTTGCTAAAAGAAATTAATTTCTTTCAAAACTGACCCCCAAACTTTGATAATGATTTTAAAAGCCGTGCACGCAGTCTTGTGACAAAGCTCCAGTAAACAAATGCAGGAACACTGTGTCAGGAACACAGCCACGTCACAACAGTCAAACCCATTCCTTCTGCTGTTTGGATGGCTAGGGATTTACAGCGAGTGTTATGTATTCTGGTAAAATATCAACACCCCATATCAGCGTAGGGGGGACTGTACGTGCAACCCATCCCAGCCTGTTCAAATGAACTCCTCTGAACCTCACAGGATAATGGCAGCATGAGTGACAGGCTTTAGTGGGGAGGAATGTTCACATCAGATGTTATACTGATTGATATGAATCTGGTGGTACATCAGGGTATGAATATGAAGCTGTATGACCTGCTGTGACATTTACACTACAAAACATTCTCCATAACTTTTCTACACTGACCTACACTACAGGTCAACCTTACTGATCCTTGCAAAGCATCAATATCAATGTGCCCACATCATCCATATAAGAAAAGGTTTTGAGAGGAACACTGTTTTCTTTGTAAACTTTTAGTGGAAATGCAGTAGATTTACTTAATTGTAAACTGAAATCTAGATGTACATAACGTTCATAAGTTTGAGGTCTGCAAGAATTTTTAATGTTATTAAAGTTTCTTATGTGCATTAATTTGATCAAAACGTATGGTAAAATAGTAATAATACAATTAAAAAAAAATTCTATTCAAATATTAGGCTATTTATAATGTAATTTATTTCTGTGATTTACAACAGTCTTCAGTGTCACATGATCCTTCAGAAATCATTCTAATATGCTGATTTGGTCATCAAGAAACATTTCTTACGATTATCAATGTTGAAAACAGTTGTGTAACCTAATATTTTTGAGGAAACCAGGATAAAAATTAAATATATATATATATATATATATATATATAGATTCTTTGATGATTGGAAGTTTACCATAAAAGCATTTTAAAATAAAAATCCTTGCAAAGCAACAATATCAATGTTTCCATATGAGAAACGTTCTTGAGAGTTTGTTTTCTCATTTAGGTTGCTTCAGGAACACAGTGTTCTCTTTGCAAACTCTTAGTGGATATGCAGTAAATAATCTTTATTGTCACTTGTCAACCCTGTGGTTCAAGTCAGTTTGTCAGACAAGAGCCATGGGATGTTTGTTTTCTAATAAGATTGCCTCTGTTAGACTCGTTGGACTCGTTCCAACTGCAGTTCCCTGGACTGACTGAGCGAGAGGTTCAGCTAAGTTCGTTTAAACAGTGATGGGAGGGGGAGACTATGGTAGCTATGCCAAGAGTTAGGTTGAACACAGGCAGTAAGACAACAGAGAACAAAATGTACTCTTTACTTCGTTCTGAAAGTGTTTGCATCATTTCATTCAGATATGTAGGGGTTGTTGACAGAAATACATTTGGGAAGTCTTGCGGTGTTATGTGCAGCAGTGTTTCCGCTACATTCATTCTGCCGTGGCTAAAATCATCCCGCCACGGCTGAAGCTTCTCCGTGAGGTCCGATATTGTGCATACTATTATGTTATCGTTAAGCTATAGGCATAAAACCATTGTAAAGCACAATCAAGTTTATTCCAAGACTTCTAAAAGTCTTTCAATAGCATAATGTGAGGTAAAATTAATTTTTAAGTCATTAAGTTAAAGTTAATGGAAACTCATCTCTCCTCAGTCAGCATTAAAACAGCGCGTCGCGTTCGGTTACGACAGTAACACGACGACACACTGTTCAAGATCAATGTTCACATTATTATACTTTATTTGTAGATACAGGTCTATGGTTTGCATAAAATGCCTTAATCTTGCTGGTCTGGAGTTTATTGCACTTTCTAAATCATATTCCTTTCTCCCGGGTGTCTTAGATTACAGCACTGGAGTAGAGAGCGCTATGAATTGTTAGATTACAGCACTGGAGTAGAGAGCGCTATGAATCGTTCTTCATGCGCACTGTAACTGACATTTAAAACTCTTAAAAGAAAAGGCTCAATAAACTGTTGGATAGATAGAACACACTAAGCATAGATAGATATGATCTATTCTCTTCGCTTTATGCTTTGAACTTTTCAATGCGAAGCGCTGCGCGCTGTGACTTTGCGTTGCTTCAAGTGCATCATTCTGCGCACGGGATGCGCATAATCGCTTTGCCGCTCTTATTGGAGCCTTTCATATTATAATACTTAGGGGAGGTTTCAACATCTGGGGCAAGGGGGCATGGCCTATGGGAATATCACTCACTCATGGGCCACGCCCCGTCCCCCTGGGGAAATGGGCCTGCCACCACAGCTGGAAAAAATCCAAGAGGAAACACTGTGCAGTACTCCTTTTTAAAGAGCATTTTGATCATACCTTTAGAAATATTATGTAGCTTCATGACTTACTTTTCATTAAGTGTCTTTTTACTACTATGTACTAACATTTTGATACAATGCCTGAATGTACTTACATCTGTAATTAACTTCAGAACACAATAAGTACATTGTACAAAACAATAAATGTATTTTTGATGCAAGTACATAACACATATTAAACACATAGCCTATTAACCTAAAATGTTTCTAAAATTGTTTAGAGAAGGCATAATGCTCAGCTGATGAAAGATTAAAGTTAGTTATATTAGTTTTAATCAAATATATTAAGCTACAATGTCAAATACTTTTAGGAACTTACAGTCTTTTGCATAAAAGAGGAACAACATAAGTTTTGGCACAGACAAATCTTCCATTTTAAGCCCACCTGATGAGAGATAAATGTCTTTTTGATGGATTTCCAAGCATTATTTCACTAACCTTATAAAAAGTAAATTAATGCAATTTGGTCACTCTTTGACGGTCATATTAATGTCAATAAGTGACACAATTTACCTGAAGTCACCATTTATGTGTCCTTACGCCACTAAAAGAGCTCATTCAGCCCACTGAATGTTAAAGTGTTGACCAGATTTCTTAATGAAACTTCAACCATTATAAACAAACAGCTTACGATGATATGGATTGTGCAAGATTATAGTATCCTAGAACAGAGGTTACAGGACTTTATCATTCTTAAGACTGTGTAAACAAAACCCAAGAACATTGCCTTCACCAGTTCAAGCAGTTTACCATGTGGTCCTTAAGACCACTAAGGTCCTGTTTTTATTGTCTGAAGACATTACTAAAACACAGCTGGTACAAAAAAATTACTTTAAGAGTTCAATGCCTCTAGTGTATTATTATAAATGGTATATTTGGTATCTGTATACAATCAAATCGATAGCCTATTGTCTTTACAAATATGATAAAAACAAACACTCAAACCAAATCAAGCGCAAAACCCACTCAAAAGCTCACATCAAGATAGATATGAAAATGATAACACATATCTTTTCGGTGAACTAACACCAGTGCCAATAAATATCAATGACCGACTGCACGCTCATGAGGCCATGCATAGCCAACGAGCATCGACTGGAGGAACCCATTTCCCCTTTTATCCCTTATTTATTAAATCCACACGCCATACCTTCTATGAAGGCTGTTGGAAGATAAACGCCTTACCTTTTCATCGCAGAGTTCACCATCTCTCAAATGAAATCACTGCAAATCCGAGTTTTGAGTTCTGTAACTGTAAAGCTTGAATGGACGGCAGACCTCGTCTCGTCCGCTGCTTGTTGTTTATCTGTGTTCTTCTAAAGAGGCTCGACTACTAATCTTTGAAATAGAGCTGCGTGTCAAAATAAAAGTCACGGCGGGCACGAGCAATCATAACAAACAAAATGATCGTCGATTGGGTCTGATATGAACATTAGTAAAAGCAAGTAATATAGCCACAGACAGGGCATAGATTAAACCAGGATTAGGCCTTTAATTAGGACATTTAAGTTGCTTTTATAAAAAAGTGCCTTAGAAAAAAATATTATTTATTTGCATCTTGAGACAAATCAATGGCACTGACATATTTTAAGATTTGTCAATGTCACTGAATTTGCTTTCGATTAAAACAGCTCAAACATATATTTTAGTCTGGTACTAGGCTTGTCTTTGAAACTTGTGGTGTGTGTTTGTGTGTGTGTGTGTGTGTGTGTGTGGGGGGGGGGGGGGGGGTGTATATATATATATATATATATATATATATACACACACACGCAGCAGTTACAGCAGCAGAATGCAGAAAATAGAAAAAGAATATTTTTTTATATATATTTACTTATATATACTTAAAATATTAGAGAGTTCTGCTAAATGTCAGCTCAATAAGTGAAATAGCTGAAAAACTACTTTTCATTTTATTTCCTTTCGAATTTTACACAAACAATATCCGGGTTACCGGAGGCGAATTTCCGCGCCTTTTCGCAGTGGAGATGGATGAGAGAGCAAAACAACCTCCAATATTTCAACTACATTATCACATTATGGACTAATTGAATCTTTAATAATCATATTTCAAATGCAGACTGTTTGCTGACATAAGGTAACATCGAAGAATGTTGCTCCCGTCTGACGTCGCCAGACTTGTGCTGGGTAAGTTCACACTGTTTTGTTGTGTCCCTCTCAAGGAGAAGCTAGCGAGCTAATACCCTGTTTCTAATTATAGTGTATATAATTATGTGGTTTGTCTCCAATACTTACAACTTATTGTTGTAAGTATTCAGACCATTATGAAATAGAGACACTTGTGTCATAACACTGTGCCGTTCTTTGTGATGTGTCAAATTGCTGAGATGATCGATAACTTAACCGTAATGGCTAATTCAGAGTATACCATTCGCAAATGAAGATATTTATCTGTGAAATTATGTAAGTTATCATTTCTCTTTCAACTTTAGGCTACCTGCAGCAAGAAGGGCTCACTGCCACAAGTCGAGCCTTCATCTATGAGAGTCCAAACCTGAAGGAATATGCCGAGCACAGCTCAGCGGATGGGATCATCCCTGCCTGTGTGTTTGTATGTGTCAAGTTCATGATTAATAACAGGGTCCTAAAATCACTGCATTACTGGAGTCTGTTAAGAAGACATGTTTATTAGATAACGATAAATTATATATTTTTTTATTTCTCTTTTCAGTCTCTATTTGGAAAAAACTTGATCACGATTTTAAATGAATATGTTGCTGTCAAAGCAAAAGGTGAGTTCCCACAAAAGAAAATGAAACGTTTTGGGATACACAGTGAATCTGTTTCCATTATAACATGCTTGTGTCATTTCTTCTGTAGAATCAATTCAAGAAAATCAAATCCCTGTACTGATGACATCATTATGGAAAAAGCTTGACTTCACACTCAACCAAATCAAGTGATTGAATATTTGTTTACGCGGTTACATTGGGTGTTTTCATTTAAGCACGGGTCAGAATAAAGCGTCTTTGTTAAAATCTTTCTGTGTTGTCCACAGGTCTCTGCAAAATTCTCCTGCCGTGCAACTGAATCAGCGAAGTGAGTTTTGCTCTTTGTTTAAGAGAAATTGTATTCATGATTACTTGAAGTTATTGAAATTAGCCAAATACAATGCATATATACAAGTGTAATGCATAGATATGGCATGATATATCATGTCCAGTGAATTAACACAAAATATAAGAAGTTGTTTTAAACAGAATTTATAAATATAATTTTTTTTTAAAGTCTCTTATGTTCTTTAAGGCTGCATTTATTTGATCAAAGATAAAGTATAAACTTTAGAAAATACAGTTAAATGAAATATACAATTTAATATTACATTTTTCTATATAATTTGTTAAAAAATGTGATGGCAAAGCGGAATTGTTTTTGAATGATTCTTTTTTTTTAGTCTAAAGTTCAAAATAATTTAAGCATTTATTTAAATAAATGTCATTACTGTCACTTGATCATTTTAATGAATCCTTGCTGAATAAAAGTATTAGTTTTTTTTTTTACAAACCCCAGATTTTTTAAAGGTAGTGACATCAGTGTTGTTTTAGTATCATTGACAATATAGTATTATAGTTAAGGTTTTAGTCATTTTCCTGTTATTTCAGTTAATATTTCTTATATTTCAAGTAATCTTTTTTATGGTTTTAGTTTGAGTTAACAATAATAACCCTTGTGTAATTTTTTTTTCTGTCATTAAGTGCGCACTCGGAATAGCATTCAAAACATGAGACGTCAACAGAGACCCTTATTGGTATCACAGTCTCCCATCTCTGGGCACCCTCCAGTGACTCCAGCCGGCCAATATGTCCCTAGCTCTGTGTCTACCCCTCAAGGCTTGCTGGGACATTCTACCCCAATGTCTTACACTTCTCAGCATACCAGACCCTCTACTCTCTGCCTTAGTCAGCCAGGTGAGTCCTGAAAAAGATGTTTAAATCACACTGATTTGTAAGTACCCTCTTTCCATTTAGCTATCTTACCTGTTTTACAGGGGAGTCACCATTGCAGATACTGGTCCCTGATAATAGACTGAATCCTGGACCTTTGTCTCCGGCCCGCAGAAAATGGTAAGTTTAAAATGATGACAACACCAGCAGGATTTTACAGTTTAGCTCTTTCTACCTTTTCCAGATCAGTCTGTAACAACCATAATTTATTTTAAAGTGTAATTCTGTTTTCTGCTGCAGTGACTCTCCGAGGCGGCGAGGAGGTGGTCAGTTGGGTGCCAGCGGGCCCAGCAGGGCCACAGTAGTGTCCAGCACTCTCATCATGGAAGCTCAGAGTGAAGAGACTGTGACGGAGAACTTATCTGTGAGTTAGGCCGATTCATTCCTCATCACATCATTTGTTTTAAATGCTTTCAATAATTTTCTATATACTCCTGCATAACTGAAGATGATATTTTTCTTTTTTAACAGCAAATAGTTATAGAAAATGCCAGAGATAAAATTCTCAATGATAGATCCTTACAAGAAAAACTTGCTGAAAACATCAACAAGATCTTGGCAAGGTAGATTCTGAATAACTGGGCAAAAACTAGTTAAAATAATAAAGAAAAACTTTAAGGTCTTACATGTTGTAATATCACTTTTACAGCGACAATAGCCCTCAGACATCAAAAACTGCCTGCAGTGCTATGGAACAAGAGCAGTCGATCGATGAAATCCTGGGCCTCCAGGTGTGTGAATGCACCTCTTTTATTCTTCCTTTGTTGTTTGTGAGAATGTCATTTTGACAGCCATATCAAGACCTAACCTTCAAAATTGTTTTAGGGGGAAATTCATATGACGGATGTTGCCATCCAAGACATACTGGCACAGACGGAGTCAGACCCGGCATTTCAGGCACTCTTTGATCTCTTTGACTATGGTAGGTTTGAGCAATTGATCACGCAGAACAACTAATTATTATACAAGCTGAACTGATTTTTTATTTAAATAGGTTCTTTTTAATGATAACCTTTCATCTCTTTTATAGGGAAAAGTAATATGGCTGAAGGCAGTGAACAGGCTGATGGGAGTTTCAGTACCAGTACAAGTGCACCGGAGAGTGATGAGACTGGGCTTGTAGACAGCGCTTCTGAAACAGGTACGATGGGTCAGCTTTACATCATAAAGCAGCATTGACCATTTTAAAAATACAGCAATATTGTGAAATATCATTACAATTTAAAATAACTGTTTTCCATTTTAATATATTTTGAAATGCAATTTATTTCTGTGATGCAAAGCTGAATTTTCAGCATCATTACTCCAGTCCTCAGTCTCACATGATCCTTCAGAAATCATTCTGAATCATTGATATGCTGATTTGGTGCTCAAAAAATGTCTAAATATTATAAATGAGGAAAATTGTTGTGCTGCTTAATATTTTTGTGGAAACCATGATACATAATAAAACAATTATTTGAATACTAGAAAGTTTAAAAGAACAGCATTTATTTGAAATACATTTTGTAACATTATAAATGTATTTACTGTCACTGTTGATCAATTTAATGTATACTTGCTGAATAAAAGTTAATATTTAAAAAATAAATAAATTACTGGCTCCAAGATTTTGAACGGTAGTGTATAAACTGTTAAATGTATTGTTATTTTTTTAATACAAGGTACTGGACAGGAGGATTCCACAACAGGAGGAGAAAGTAGTGCACAAAACTTAAGCATCCAAAATACGTCTGAGTCAAAAAGCAAAAAGAAATCTTCAGGCCTTCGTAATGTGGCAAAGTCTTCTTCCACAGCTCCGCAGCCACGTATTATAACCAAACAAACAGCAGAAGGATCCACAAATTCCAAGACAGGGGTAGTCAGGGCTAGAGTTTTATCTGGCAATAAACAATCCAGAGGTGCGCCTTCAACTTCTCCAAAGTTGAACGATAAAGCAGATTCACGTCCACCTGACCAAATCGTATCAAGTTCCTCCTTCGCTGAAGAAGGAGTTGGCATGGAGATAGATGAACCAGAAAGTGAAACCTCTGAGAGATTAAATGTTCAGAATCAACAGCTAGTTCATCTGGAGAGCTCTCACACAACTGAAACAATCAATGAAAATGCAAGCAGTCAAGTTCTTGTGTCAAATAAGACACCACAAACCACACTCACTACTGAAATCTCAGATAATACATCTGTAAATGAGTCTGGGAGAGTAACAGGAATGACCATCGGACAGAATGTGGATATGGGAACCTCTTTATCCATTCAAAGTGAGGCTGTGACCTTACTTAACCCAGCCCAACCTAACATGGACACATCCGCCAAAACAGCTTCTCTGTCCTCCTCAAATAAAACGCCTTTAACTCCTTTCTGCACACAAACTCAGCCCAGCACTATCAGGAACAATTTCCCTATAGCAGCTTCTTCATCTTCTGCCACTACGCCGATTACCTCCACGTGCGTTTCTGATGCCCAGGCCAAGGAGCCTGACCCCAGTAAGATTGTGTCTCTGAAAATCATCATCAGTGATGAGCAGGACGAGCTCACTACTGATGCAGCACTGAACCAGGCTGTTTCCAGCATCACCAGTGACCACATTCCCACCATCTTCCTGTCCTCCCCTGCCAAGACTTTGCCTGCAACCTCTACGGTCATGACACAAGATGAAACGGCGCAGGCTGTAAGCTGCTTACAGGGGGCGGAGGGTGTTGGATCATTTGGAACACCTACGAGGAGCATGCAGAATAATGGACAGGCTCCTCTGGCACGTCCCGCAGGTCAGGAAACTGGTTTCATTCAGCTGTTACAAGCCAACACAGCCTTTGGGTCTTCAGGTAGCTATTTTGTTGTAACAGATCCGGCTGCTGCCGAGCAGCGGGCAAATGTCATGCTGCTTTCAAGTAATGTGCCTCAAGGGACTCTGTCTTCATTGCAACATGTGGTAACGACGCCACCTCGCCAGAGGACTATGGTGTCCATGGGACCAAATGTCTCTCAGACCTTTTCGCCTGGTGAGTGAAGAGTTAGTTTGATTATATAAGACACTTTATACCTTTATTTGGTTTGTATGTTTCGTGTTTACGTTGAAGCACTCATTTACAGACTTTTAGTCTTCCTCAGGATTAAGGCTGCATCTTTAAAATTCCAACTGTATTTTTTAGGCTCCACAATCATTATATCCTCACCAGTTCCGCCCATGTTACAAAATGTAATGCTTCCATTGTCTGTAATGGGGCAGAATACTGGAAAACTCACAGTTCTTCCCAATCAGGTTAGTAACTTTGACGCTTACAAGCATTGTCAGTTTTCCAACACAATTATAGTTTTGTTCTATTTATAACCACTACCTTTTTATATACAGATGACTTTGCCGTGTTCACCCACTGTAAGGCAACCTGCAAAAATAATTTCTCAACCTAAATTGACACCCAAGGAAAACACTGACATGGGTAGGACATCTTTCATTTACAAATGTATGAATGAATTTATTTTTATTTAATTATATTAATTATATTTTTATTACATAAAATAGGATGCAGTACAACTTTTTTTTTTAGAAAGGTAAGCCTGTAACATTCAATTAAGTATGCAGGGATTAAAGTTCTCCGTCGCTACGACGGATTTCCGTTAATTGCAGCGAGTCTATGACGGATTTCCGTCAATTGCAGGGTTCCTGTCTATCCTTAATGTCTTAAATTCACTTTTCATAATTTTAAGGCCGTAAATAGGCTTTCATTTCTCAAATAGTGTAATAAATGTCTTAATTTTAGTTTGAATAGGTCTTAAATTAAGGAAAGACGAGGTGTATTCACCCTGCTGAGGGGGGTGTGATCAAAGCCTGTAGTGGAGCGACAGCACGTTCCTCTCTCCACGCTAAGCATTCTGTAATCACTTCGCTCATGATCCACTCCGGGTTTTCAATTCCCGCTCACGGAAAAACTAACATGTAAAAAGACGCTTACAAGTGAACATTTTAGTTGGTTGGGATGAGTAACTGAGTATTTCATTATAGAATATCAAATAGGTTGTGCGATTATTCTAAAAAAAAATCTCCATCTCCATGTTTTCGGTGCTGACGCGTTCATAACATGTAAGGGTGGCGCTGCCAATAACCTAAAAGCTCTCAAAAAGAACCGGCAAAAGTAATGATTATGAATAGGCCTATGTCAAAATAGCAAGGAGACATTTTAATTGTTTATTGATAAACAAGTGTTTTCTGTCAGTGTCGGCTCACTCGGCTGGAAAGATGAACTTGACGATGCTGACTCGCGATCTTCGCAGTGAACGCGCCAGAGAGAAATGCACTTTTCATACGGATTAGGCCTGCATAAGCAGAGAGTCTGTTTTCTTTCGTTTTGAATTGTTCTGTTTAAAAGTAGACATTTCAATATAGATATATTTCTGTGAAGTAGGCTACCTTATACGCTGAGTTTCGGTTCATTTATGAGACGAGCTCCACTTCACGCAACGGCGCCTCCGTGTCGTGATTAGCTATCTAATGTCTGCTATATTTACTTCTTATTTATTAAATCCAGGTAGGCCTAATTGGTTGATGAAACATTGATTCAAATTAAGAGACAATTAATACAAAACGAAATGTACTTTAAAGAAAGGCTGTGTGCTTTCTGTTTGAGGTCTCTGCGTGAAAGTTTTAAAGGACTTTAGTGCCGCTTCCAGAACTGTCACGTCCGTAACATTGTTTTTTCCTCATAAATGCGAAAAATAAAATGAATATTTTATGTTCTGGGGAGAACCAACCCTTCTTCATTCGGTAGTATTACTTTTGGTTTGTGCAGTGTAATTCACAGAATGGGTAAAAACAATATTTTGCCACCTAAAAGTTAAAGATGTTTTGTGTCATGTCCGTGACGCATCTTCCCTCATGTTAAATATAAAATGCATGTGTAGACTTATATTTTTCTAATGTCTGAACTCCTTTATTAAGGGAGTATGGATATATATATATACAGAAGTTTCAATATATTGGTAATAAATGCATTTTCTGAGAATTTATAGGCTATTTCAAGTTTTGACTGCAAATGTCACGTCCGTAACGCTGGAATTGCCCAATTTTAATTTATCCTCAACTAGTTTTGTGGTGTAGGTCTACGTATTTTATAATGTTAACTTCAAATAATACTAATAGTAATTTAAAGATGTGGTAGCATTGGATCTGGGCGGGAAGGATACCTCTGGGAGTTGGAAGCAGGGGCGTAGCCAGAATTTTATTTTTGGGGGGTCCCGTCTTTAAATGAGGGGCAACACACACACACACATATATATATATATATATATATATATATATATATATATATATATATATATATATATATATATATAGCCATAATTTTATATATACATGCCTATTCTGGTGATGCAGTGGCGACTCTAACATGTAAGGGTGGCGCTGCCAATAAAGCACCTAAAAGCTGTCATAAGAACCGGCAAAAGTAAGGATTATGAATATTTGAAATATAGCAATGAGGTATTTTAATTGTTTATTAATAAACAAGTGTTTTCTTTGTCGGCTAAGATGAAGTTGACGATGCTGACTCGCGATCTTCAGTAGGCTAGTGAACGCGCCAGAGAGAAATGCACATTTCATAAGGATTACATAAACAGAGAGCAGTCTGTATACTGTTTTCTTTCGTTTTGAATTGTTCTGTTTAAATATAGACATGTGAGGCAAGTAGACTAGGCTACCTTATATGCTGAGTTTCTGTTCATTTATGAGACGCGCTCCAGTTCACGCGCCGGCGCCTCCGTCTCTTATATATCGTCTGCTATATTTACTTCTTATTTATTAAATCCAGGCAATTGGTTGATGAAACATTGATTAAAAGTAAGATACAATTAATACAAAACGAAATTCAGGTTAAAGAAAGGTTTTGCTTTCTGTTTGATGTGTCTGTGAAAGTTTTAAAGCATCTTTTAGTGCCGCTTTCAGAGCTTTTTTTTTTTTTCCACTAAAACACGTCCATAACATTGTTTTTTTTCTCATAAATGCGAACACGAAAAATAAAATAAAATGAATATTTTATGTACTGTGGAGACTGAGAGGAAACCCTTCTTTATCCGGTGGTGGGTATTACTTTCTTTTGCGCAGTGTAATTCACAATCACTAAAAAAATATTTTGCCTCCAAAATTTTTTTTTTTAAGCAATCAGAAATCTGAGGCTACTGTCTTCTCTGTCTTCTGTCTTCTGTCTTCTCACACCGCGATACCGGTTCGTGGATATGAGTATGGCGACTTCGGTTTTAGGCTATATCGCGTATCGTTACAGCCCTATTAAAATAGCTTTTAAAATACAAAAACTGGCAATAAAGCGTTTTAAAACATCTCCACTTAAAATGCTATTGGTCTCGACTATTTAAATAAAGTTAAATGAATATGACTTGGCCTGGGAAAAAAATCCGTCAGAAGAATTTTTTTCACTTTAATCCCTGAGTATGTCAATGAATGTTTTTACTGAGATTTAGTAATTTCTTTTTATTAGATTCCTACATTTTAGTAGAATTTTTTTTTTCTATTTTTTTAACATAAGCTTACATTCTTTAATAACGGCTTTGTTTTAATCTCGAGGTTACAGTTTCTGTAATGCATTTTTGTGCTTATGCATCACTGTAATTCAGTGACATGATTTGATTTACTGATTTTCAGGCAAAACTGTCACATCTGGGTCCGGCCAAGTTTCAAAAGTACTTCCCCAGACGTCTGAGCAACAAAAGTGTGTGAGTGGAACAAGTCCCAGTCATCGACGAATACTTTGCTTTGACGTTACACCTGAAAACTCTGCAGTTGGGCAAAATTCCTTACAGACAAACACACCCGTGTCCTCTGCTGTTACATCCTCCCCGACTCAGCAGATTCAGAAAGAAATCACACCTACTAAACCGAAACAGCCTTTAGTTTCTGACAATTGTAAAAGAAGAATGGAAACGATAAGATTGCCAGAAGTACATCCCAATGCAGTTATAAAGAACTCTGAAAAAATCACCATATTTCATCAACAAAAAGAACTCCCAAAAAGTAGAGTAACAGAAAAGGGATTAAATCTAATCCTTGTAAATACCAAGTCTTCCAACAAAGCTGCAACTGAGCCAGAGTCTCACATTAGATCAGAATCACTGAAAAAATCACAAGCATCACAGGAGGATGGCGGAGTGGTTTTACAGAGTTCAAAATCATCTGCTCCGGGGCCAAAGCAGAAACCAGTAGGCAACACAAAGGACAGCACCCAACAAGAATCTCGTGAATGTAAGCTTTTAAAACCAGCAGAGAGTTCCTTAGAGATAGCTTCCTTACAGGACTCTCCAGGCATCACTGCAAATAAAGAAAATGAGCTGGAGAGCTGCCATCATCAGGCATCTGCACATCCCACTGAGGATCTCGTATCTTCTAAAGCAAAATCGCCAGCACCCGTATCGAGCACTTCCAATAAAACTTTATGCAAGACCAGCCCCCTAACTAAACAAGCCGCTGAGATGCTGCAGGACATACAGGGCCAGGCTCCTGCGGACACTCCGCCGAAGAGGCCGGCAGCGAGAGGTCCAGATCTCCCTCTCCCAAGAACACCTGGACCAGGACGTGCACAGGAGGAGCAGACGGATGGATTGAGAACCCCGTCACGGCAAAGACTTAGGAAGGAGGGTGAAAGCACGCCGAGGCATCTCCCCCCTCCCGCCACACCTGATATCCCCTCCTGCAGTCCTGCCAGCGAGGCGGGGAGTGAGAACAGCATCAATATGGCCGCCCACACTCTCATGATCCTGTCACGCGCCGCCAGGACAGGAGGTCCTCTGAAAGACAGCTTGCGTCAAGAGGAGGCCAGTGCTGGGAAATCCGCCATCCCTAAAGCAAAGAAACGAAAGCAACTTGAAACAAGCCCTCTGGCAAAGAAAGAGCTACAGCTTTCCAGCTCCTCAAGCAGTAAAAAGAAATCTAAGGTGAGTTGATATTGTATTGCTGTTTGTGAAAAACCATCAAGATTGACCACATCTCAACCTACCCAGCTGCCTTGATAGTTTTTTTAAAATATCATAGCCATGCAGCAATAGTAGCAAAATTATGCTTTTGAAAAAAGCTTATTTATGCCAAATCTGAAGCAACATCACATATCCTACATTTTAAGGCAATTTCAAAATATGATGTGAGAAACTTTGTGGCTAGTCCGCTACCTTGGATCAAAATGTGTTATTTGTTGTTATTTTTTATTATATACTTATTATTATTATTATTATATAATTATATTTTGCAATTATATATTTGTTAGATATTTTAGAAGTACTTTTATTTTACAAAATATTGATAGGGAACATTTCTTATGTTATTTTACAAATTAAATAAAATTTTACTAACTTAAATTTTTTTTTTTTAAACAATGGTAAATTATAAATGTGTGTGTGTGTATATATATGTAATTTCAAAAAGAATCTCAGACCAGTTGTTTCATTTGTATAGCTATAGCATTGAGTTGGTATGCAGTGTGTCAGCTTACTGTAGCCCAGCCAATCATAGAAGTCGGACTCATTTCTGTCTAATTCTGTACCTCAGTATGCATTGTCTGTTATGTTGACATTGCCCGGCTGAATTCGAATTCCTTTTTCTTTTTCAGAAACAGAAGAAGCTGCTGGACTCCTTTCCCGATGACTTAGATGTGGACAAATTCCTGTCATCCCTGCATTATGATGAGTAACGACGCTGAGGACAAGCCATGCTATTCGCCAGCATATCAGGGACATAACAAGCCATGTGTGCTACTGAGAGTGATCCATTCAGCAGAGTTACCGATTCCAAATAGCTGCTTTCTGTTTTACATCCAGAATGTGAGATATTGTATATACACCATGATAGCCTAGTAATCATTTGCATACTTTAGAGATGTTTATATGCTGGCCCAGACAAATTCGGCACTCTTCAAAACAAAAAAGGAAATAATTTAAGACTTAACTGTAATTATTGACTATGTATGTGAAAGAGTGTCAGTTTATTGGTTACACTGCACCGGCTGTTATTTAGTTCATTGCCTTTTTTATTTTTTACTTAACTGGACCTTTTCCATCAGCTGCACTATGTGACTACATTTCTGTGAACAGGTGGTATTCTTCCTTTACAGTACTAAGACGAAAGTTAAATTTGATTGTTTTCTGTCCTTTAGATGGTTTATTATTTTATGTATTTTAATAAATCACTATTTTATTGAATATGTCATGTCTAATAATTGATTTCTATGTGTTACTCCGTCCAACTATTGCATGTTTATTTGGGGCAGTTCTGCAGCAGTTGCATGACCATATATATATATATATATATATATATATACACACACCATTAATAATAATAATAAATGTTAGCAAAAAGCAAATCAGCATATTATCATTTCTGAAGGATCATGTGACACTGAAGGCTGAAGTAATGATGCTGAATATTCAGCTTTACCATTACAGGAATGAATTACATTTTAAAATATATTCAAGTAGAAAAAGGTTATTATAAATTGTAATATTTAACAGTATTGCGGTTTTTACTGTATTTTTGGTCATGAATACATCATTGGTGAGCATACATGATCTAAAATGTTACACAACATGTTTTGGTGAGCCAACATAATGCATTTAAATGTGATATGCATTGTGGCCTGTATGTAAAATGTGGTCACTGAGAAAGTCAGGGCAAGCAAGGTCCTGTTAGAGCTGCAGGCTACAATAAATCATTTCCCCAGTTCTTTAACATTCTCTATACTCGTATATGTTCTGAGCCCATGTTATTTTGATTACTAAGCCAAACTATTTAGGTCAACAAACCATATCAGTTTAAATCAGAGACACCATGTCTCTGCTTTTAGTTCAGTTACGTCAGTCTTTTTTTGCCTATTTTCTCATGACTTCCAGGCCAGGACTGCATCATCTTGTTTTTTTTTTAAGTGTCAAATGTAAAATTGAAATATAAACCAAAATTGAAATAGCAACATAATACCCACACACCCATGAACTAAAAGTCAACTGGTGAGTCAACTAAAAGTCAAAAGCGTGAGCTAGCACCCCTCCAGGCCCATCGAAAAGGAAAAAGTCTCCATGTGCTATAGGTGAACAAAATTTCAGGTTTTCACATGTGTTTCCAAAGTATAAAAGTGAAGAAAATACATTAGATTAGTTTAAAATGTACTTTTGGAGAGAAAAGAGAAGGTAATGTCAGCCTTGCCATGGTTTACTTGGACAAACTTCAGAGGAGCAGCATCACTCCATATATTTAGAGCCAAACGCAAGGAGTTCTCCACCTCTTCTCGACTGAGATCAGGGGTATATCTCGCAATCCTGCGGGATTCATATGAGCCACATTTTACAAAAGACATGCTACAACCTGAGAGACTCCATGGGAGGAATAACCAACAAACAAAATCCTTAGACTATACTAGTCACTAGTTGACTATTCCCAGTCAATAACACTAGAACCTATTAAAAACCAAGACACTTTCCAAGACACATTTTTGAAGGAATACTCATACAAATTTGGATGATAACACTCTAAATGTATAAAGCAAGTAAGAGGTAACTATGCCGGACCTGTAAGTGATGGTGTTGCTCTTCCATTTGGACCGTCCATGATAAACGCTGAAGTTCTCCACATCAGGTACTCCACATCTTCCCGTCAGATTTTCCAGTCAGAAAATCAGCTTTAGTCTAGATTTTCAAAATTAGCATTTCAAATGAACATAGATCATTTTTATTAACTTTTAATAAATATATTAAATTAGGCTCACAAATAATTGTTTATTAATTATTTTATTTACTTTACTTTTACTGTCCAGTTAATAACATACTAATACTAATAATACGTATTACATGAATATGTTAAACTAATTAGAAAAAAACAATTATAATTAGTATGTATTTTTAATTGATAAATAATCATAAATAATTATAATCACTGATATTATTATGAAGTATTCATGTACATGTCTTTAACTTAAGACATATTTGTTTGCCATGGCCTATTCATCCTTTTGATGATCCTTTTTTTATCATTTTTATTCTATTGTACTATGTTGTACTATTGTACTATCTTACTGAGATGATGTAAAGCACATTGGTCAACATGTGTTGTTTTAATAGTGCTATACAAATAAAAGTGACATTGACATTGACTAAAGGAATTTTTTACATGATTTTGCACCATCTACACCAAATGTATCTTGAAACATTAGTTATATGACTCAAACACTAACGCAATCTGTCTAATACAAATCAAAGATGATCAGTGAAGTAAAAGATGGATATGCAGCTTAGAGACAATGCCAGACAACCTCGGCATGTTGTATGTCCTGTGGGCTGGGGCTCTGAGTCACGCGTGAAGTCCTTACAATGTCTGTATTCACCATCCAACACAGCAAGATCCAAGGCCACAACCAGCTCATTTTGACCACGGCACACTCATGTTCTCGCTTTTATGTCTGTGTCTCATAACTCAAGTATACCTTAAAGGAATTGTAGGTAGGAATTGTATAAAAAAAAACTTTTTCCAAATTTGTTTAAACTTTCTGTATATATCAATGCATAATTAAAATGTAAGTACTCTGAAAAAGAAAGTATAAAAATCGAGTGTCTGTAGACCTCTCACGACTGTTTTAAAGACAGCTCATTATTTCCATTCACTCCACCCCCTCCCTTCTGGGCTCCTTCCAAAGCCACGCCTCCAAAACACATGAACGCGCGACTCCGACCGCTGAGCTGAAGAGCATTATTTACCTGAGACGAGCGGAGAGGAAGAAGCGCAGTGCATGTAGTGACATCATGTCAGAATCACATGTAATAAAAAAATCTAACTTTATCATTATGAAGATAAACAAATAAGATGTATTTTAGTACTCACTATCAAGTAGCATATTGATATTGGTAAAGTTTAAAATATATATTTATTGATTCGCTAACGAGCTAGTTATCTATAAGGCAAAGCTAAAAACAGGTTGCATGATACACGTTTTTCCATTGCCATCATTTACACTGTGATGAAGATGAATTTCGTGTAACATTCATAACATATATGGTGTTCTGCATGTAAGAGTTTCCATAATGAAAGCATTGTTGACTTTGATGAGGACTACACTCCGGAGACAAGTACCGCATCGTCAGGTCGAGGACAGATCCGGGGTCGAGGGATTTTTTGTTTAAAAACAAAACAAAGGCGAAAAAACGTGCAGGTAAACTTCCAGGTGAACATGGTAAAAGAGTTAGACAGAGGGTAAATATAATTCTAAGAAAAGTTCCTCGATGCGGCCTACTATCTGTTAAACATGTATTTAGTTATCTAAAGCAAAATTATGCACAATTTAACACTAGCTATCATCTTGAGCTAGGCATATATATCATTTATCATTTCTAGTACGGCTCGCTAAGTAATGTTATGTTAGCTATATTAGGCAGCTACGTGTGCTAATGACACATGCTTCATGAAAACATAAAGAAAAAAATATGTATGATCAAAGTACAAAAAGAAAGATTTACCTGTCCAGCAGAAATATAGCCATCCAGGCGTCACTTTTCAGCCCCTTGAGGTCTCTCAGTTCTCGCCATCGCTGGAAAGCCACGCCGATATTGACATGCGTTTTATTTTGTTGTTTATCCAAAGACTTTTTTTTCATTACCTTTTCTAGTAACGTTACTGTCTTCCTTTTTTTGCCTGGTTTGCCTTCGCGAACTGCATATGTGAATTTTGGTTGGTCTTTCTCTGCCATTGTTTTGCTATTCCTAGGTTCCGTGCCTCTTGAATTCATCAAATCAAACGGATGCGCGCGCAAGTGGGCAGGTCCTGTGTGGCAAAAGGGTGGTTGCCATGGTTGCGAGAGAGTGACAGTCGCCTAAGCCAATTCTGTGTTTCGTCCCGAATGTAAATAATGAGCTGTGTTTAGTGCAGATTAAACGGTCTAGAGTCACTCGATTTTTATACTCTTTTTATCAGAGTACTTACATTTTAATTATGCATTGATATATACAGAAAGTTTAAACAAATTTGGAAAAAAGTGTTTATAAAATTCCTACCTACAATACCTTTAAGGTAGTAAGCGATCACGTGGGACCCGGGCCCTCAAACAAGAATTTACTGTCAGACATTTAGTGGCTTTTGTGATCCACAAAATGAGGTCACGTCTAGCTTTTCATCAGAAGTCTTAGTGGGGTTTATGGAGGAGTGAAGAGGATTATGATTGTAAATGATTTTATATACTGTTCATTTTGGATATTCTTAAATGTTAATTTAGCATGAAAAGCAAGACCAAGTACTTTTCTTTATTGCAATCATAAATACACGCCGATTAGTGCATATTCAGGCTAAATACTTTGGTTTACCTCAGGCATGCAAGTGCAGAACTGAATGCAAACAAGTTATTTTCTTTAGAAGTAATGATACAGTCATACATTTTTGATGATCATTTTGTCAGATGAAAAATACATTTGAATTTATACTACATTCTGACTCTTTTGATACATTTGCATATTAAAAATAATCCAAAGACAAACAGTAGATGCATTTATCACATGAAATTCAATGCTATACAATTCAATACAACATAATTAATACCATATTTACAGGTGAAGTGTGTCATTTCTAAACCACCTCAAACACAGAATCGCAAAAGTAGATTTAGGAACTATACGTCTATAATAAATATCCATTAACATCCAAGCCAGGAAGTTGTTTTATCTGCTCCAATAATTTCCTTGTGTTTGACGTCATATTTGTACACATCTGAGCCAACAAAGAAATGAAGAGAACCTGAAAAAAGTACAGTGATGGATAAAAGTTATGTGACAGAAAATACAGATAAATTATAGACCAAGTGTAATCAATCTAATACGCACCATCTTTATAAATTGCTGCACTTATAGGTCCATTTATTTCTGGGAAATCATGAGAAATGTTCCGCGGGCTCGAGTCATGCATTGTCTTGTTGTGTTCGTTATACCTGAGAAAAAACATTTTCAATGTCATTCACGTTAAAGCTGATATTAGTGATACAATGCTGTGGTATCTCACCTCCAGTACTGATGTTGGGTGAAGAATAGGGTTTGTACAGTTTTGTGAATGTGGACCGCAGCATCTATCTGCTCTACCCATGATGGGAACCCCAGACTGCTGATGTTTTTCGCTCTGCCTTTTACTTGGGATCCTTTCACTGTCCAGAAAATCGTACCTGTGTTGAAGTAGCACTGAGAATTGATGTTGTTTTAAATCTTGAAGACAATACAGAGATGCACAATATTAAACCATGTCTGTACCGTTGAACAGATATGCTGTTGACCGCTGTGGGACCCAATAAGCAGCATCAATCTGACAATCAATTTTTGGCATAAAATTGCTGATGGGGCCTTCCTTTATATCATTTTGATTGTTGTGCTTGATCCACAAGTACCTAAAATGATACAAAGAGTTATATGTAATTTAATAACCCTATTTAATAAAAACTGTACACGTGATAGCCTATAAGCAAGTAAATATTCTAAAGAATTTATTCAAGAGCATGATAACATATATATATATATATATATATATATATATATATATATATATATATATAAATGTATTATGCCATCCAGGAGTCTTAAGAAGTTAGGTGGAGATATTTGACACACTGTAATATTATGGCACCATGGGCGCTTGTTTCTAATAAAATTTTTGTTTAATTGTGAGCAGTTTAAAAGTTGTTTAAATAGTCATAATTGTGAAATATAAAGTCACAATGGTAAATACTTGCAATTGTGAGATATAAAGACAATAGTGAAATAAAGTCACAGTTGTAAAAAACACTCGTAATTGTGAGAAAAAGTCACAATAGGAAAGAGATGCAATTACAAGAAAAACGTACAACTGTGAGATATAAAGTTGTAATTATAAGAAATAAATTTGCAACTGTGAGAAATAGAGTCATAATTGTGAGATGTGAATTGTAAAGAAGACTTGATCTTCACAATCAGTCACAATTAGGAGAAAAATAGTAAAAATTATGAGATAAAGTTGCGATTGTGAAATATAGTCGCAATTATAAGAAATAAAGTCCCAAAAACAAGAAAAACTTTGAGATACAAACTGTGAGATATAAAGTTGCTAATGTTAAAGATAAAGTTGAAGTTGCAAAACAAAAGTCAAACAAACAGAAGATTAATACTTCATACTTCACAAGCTCATATTCATTCTATCTCTTTCTCTCTCTCTTTTTTTAACAAATGGATTTTAAGTGGCAGCCAAAACTATGTGATCAACATACTTGTCCCTGAAGAAGAAAATAGCCTCTCCTACAGTAGTCACAGCATCAAAAGTCAGATCGGGATTACATGTGTCCTTGAATGACACAGGGAAATATGAACCGCTGAACCAGGGGTTGCTGGGATAGCCCCAGCTAAATCTTGAAGATGGAATGGGCCTTTTGTCCCTTGGCCCTGTTGGAGAGAAAAAAACACAGACATGTGATCTCTCATATGAATGTGGAAACTGAACACTGCCTCTGTTCCCACAATATTACAATTTCACAGTCATTGACTTTGAAACAGGATTTATTTTTACCATAGAGTGTGTTGATGTTTATGATATCTTCACTGGAGAGCAGATTGTGTGTTTTACTATGTTTATATGTCGGATACATCACCGATTCTGGGTTTTGCGAATGTTTCAAACCAAGTGCATGACCAAACTCGTGTGCAGCTACCACATACAGGTTAAATCCTGAACGAAAAAAAGAGAGAAAACAAGTTAACTGTTTTCTTTTTAATACCAAGCCCTATATTATTTAAATACGTCTATACAAATAATACAAATAAAATGAAAATAAAATAAAGTAAAATGTACATTACTTTTGAACCCAGCTGTCCATGTTTCAGCTTCATCAAAATGAACGTCCCCACCGATGCCTTCCCCTGGGCCAAAAGCATGGGCCAGTGTGCCGTCTGGACCATCAAATGGGAAGGAGTCGCCATGTTCTAGATATTGATTGCCGAATAAATGACATGGCGGATGAAAAACGTTGTCTTCAAGAGTAAATGTGCATATTATGCTAACTTACCGTTTCCAACAAACTCCACCATGATGTCCGCCTGGTGAGAATATGACCGCAGGAAAGTGAGAGGGCTGGCCTTTGCCCATGCATCCAGAGCCGACGCGATTAGAACGTCCACTGTATTCACTGGTAAGTCACTGGTGTACCTCCCAACACTGTAAGATTGTGCCGCTTACATTACCATACATGGTGGGTGATCAAAATGAAGAGCATTTTATGTAACATATACAAGTTAAATAATGGTATTTACCCATAAGTGATGAGGTTTTTCTTCCACCTGTTTCCACGTCTGTGACTGTAATCCTCCACATCTGAGACACCACATCGAGGAGTCCTCATGACAGCGAGAGTTTCTGGGTTCAGGGTTCCTGTCCTATTCAGCTCAAAAAAGTTCTGCATATCCTTCAGTTTGGATAAGAAAGAGGGACGACTCCTCCTCCTGCGGCCTGCAGGATCCGCTTGGAAACTGTAGAAGTGCTGTAGGTATTTCTGCAAAAACCGTGCAGGAACCACCATAGGAAGTATCAATTATTGTCTTTTCCCCCTCCGTTACTGTGTTTAACCCACTTCATAAGCTTCGTTTTAACTTATATATGTTTTTAGGATTAGGGAAAAATCTGATGCATTTCATTTGTATATTTTCATTGTTTTACACCAATGTGTTCTTTGACATGTTAAATTGCAAACATTCAAATTAGACAAAAACAAACAAACATGATAAATATGAAGTTATTTGTATTTTAGCTCATGTATGCATGAATAGAATGATTGAATAAAACACAGTTACTCAAATACTTGATAGTGAGAATGGAAGATGACACAAAATCTCTTATAGAATTGTTCCTCCTGAGTTAATTGAGAACAAACAAATAAACATATATATGAGCTGGGTTACAGCTAACCCAGTTGCACTAAAAAGGTACAAATGCAGGACTTACTGTTGCCAGGGACAGGTCATTCTGAGCAGGTACCGATCCATCATCTTCAAGTGGTAGAGGTGCTGGATGATACTGACCAAAAATGCCAAAGGCACAAACTAGACAGAGCAAAACATGCATCTCCCCTCTGCAGACCACAGAAGCTTCTGAATATGGCCAGTCCAAGGAGACATTGAAAGTCTTAGCTGATGTGAACCCTTTTTAACGTATTATTATGACTCAAACAGTGCCAAAACCAGGAAAACCTCAAGCTTAGGGAGTGGTTTGCTCTGGTCAAGAAAAAAGGGATCCTGTGTAAGATGTGTCAAATTAAAGGCATCAAAGGAGGCATTTACCTAAAACGAAAAAACAATTCCTAGATTTCACATGGGATTGTCTGAGTGATATCCATAGTTCCTGCAGTATTTCATGGCCAATGAAATGTATCTCCATCATCTGCTGTTTGTTGGCGAGAATAGAACAAATAAATATAAAAACATCTGGAAAATGTTTTTTCCTCCCCATAAATAACCCTAATATCAACAATGCTTTGTACAGTGGAGTGTTACTTGTAGTATATCTGGTGATCTGGACCATTTATACATGAAGGCAGTTATTTCCTTGAGAATCTGGCAGAAGTCTAATTGTGTAAATAATTTTATTTAAACATTCATGTTTTCTTTTCTTTACTTAAAAAAAAAAAATCTGAAACAACAGTTTATGCATAAATACTTTTTGGTACATTCTTTACAATTTTAAAGACGAAAGTTTTAGCTTTTTACACCAACATTTGCTCTTAAACAAAGTGAACTTTGCTTTATTATTAATCTGTTCATTGCAAAAATGCTCTTTGGAATACATCCTCACCCGAATTTGAATGCTTTCATAGTTTTGAGACCAATCAGAGAGTCATAGTATTCAGTATTCAATTCATAGTAGTCCTGTCTTTGAAGGTTTATAAGTTATAGTTAAAAATCAATTTCCATATGGAGAAAATGAATGGAATCCTGACTATTGCACTCTATCACACTGCTCATCCCTAAAACAGGTGACACTACTTTCATTGTATTTCACCATGAATTCACTCACTCATTTCATAAAAACACAACTGTCACAAATTTTTGGGTCTCTGTTATAAACTAGTGAAAATGACTGCATTGTTATGACGTTAATATTAATATTATTGTAATATAAATGTTCGTATAGCCTATACCTTTTTTTTTGGCGAGTATGCATAAGCAGAATAATGTACAGCCAGATGGCAAAATACATTTTTTGCCATAAGAAAGAGCTTACCATACATTATTTCTTACAAGCAATTTATGCAAGTATTAGTAATGCTTCCATAGTTTTGAGGCATTTAGCTTTCCATTTTCCGTTCAATTTCTATTTACTTTGTTTTAGGAGAATGAAGAGATGTGTCTCGAGACATTCTTCAGTGTTGGATTCCAGGAAAGCAGACATTGCATTAAACCCTCTATAAATCCTTTTGTGCTAAAATGGGTAAGCTGAATGAGTAGGAGGACAGTATTTAAAGAAACGTGTAATTTTAAGTTACAGTCCAAGAAATGTCAGCAAAAGAATGTTTGCAGCAGATTGTAATTGTGGGCTTACTGCCTTTCTGCCATAAAATGCTAAAGTGGCTAATTGTAAAATTGTGTGTGGTGAGAAGAATAAATAAAATAAAATTCCTTCCTTGACCAACTGGGCTCAATTTGAAGCATGTAGAGTACAATGTAAGCGGACCCAAGGGGACTGTCTAAAAGGGTAGAAAACATTGTTCTTTCTCACGTTTATCAAACATACAGGCAAAAAAGGGACAAAGAAAAATACATCCTGAAACATGCAACAGCATTTCCTTTCTTGGACACACTGAGCCTCACATGCCTGCCAAGAGCCCTGCCAGGGTGCCTTAAAGCAAGAAAGAAATAGCCAAACATACAGAATATATACCATCAACAGCTCGTCTCATGTGTCTCTGTGGCGTCTTGTTTTCTGCAATGGTTTCACAATACATAGCCGTGAGCCAGTAATCCACAGATTGCATTGCATTCCTTATTTTGCTTTCAAAGGACTTCCATTGCACAACTCACAACCACTCAAACTTGCAATAGACGATCCTGGTTATCGTTGAGGCAATCATTCGGTTAATTCTTTTGAACAGTCAGAAATGACATTGTTTTAGGCCTCATAAGAACTGCTAGAAGTTCCAACATACGAGGGGTGAGGAGGACATACGATGACTCCGTATGCTAAAAATTATGATTATTTTCAAATGAATGTGATGAATATCACTCAGGATATCTCTTTCTCATAGGACCAATATTAGGCAACAACATTTGTCATCATAGGATAATGTATTGGCAATGTTATTTTGGAGCTTGTTTTGCTGTTTTTAATAGATCAGTCTTTTCCTAGTGACTGGATAAGCAAGGTTTTGCAAGACTATATCCACATGATGGCCTGGACAATGACTTTATCCTTCAGTGAGAAATCATTGGAATATGGAATAATGTGATTCACTGTTGTCTTCAAATGCACAAAAATGTATAAATAAATACCTGCTGACCAATCCTTGTACTTCCTGCAGAACTTCAGTCTGTCCTTGATGCTTTTCTTGGATAGAAGTGACTTCATTGCTGACCTTCTTGACACCAGGACATTGTCCAAAGGTCTTCACCTCACTGTGCATGCAGATTCACTCAGCCATCTATAGCCAATATTGAGTAGTCCTGCACTGGTGGTGACATGATTCCATCTGACCAGAGGCGGACAGAGTACACAGCTTCATTACTTGAGTAAAAATACAGATACCCCTTGCTAAATTTTACTCAAGTACAAGTAAAAGTACTACAGTCAGATGTCTACTTAAGTAAAAGGACTGAAGTATTTGTTTTTAAACGTTTTTAACGGGTACTCACAGTTATAGATAGAAATGTAGTGGAGTAAAGAGTACAATATTTGCCTCTCAAATGTACTTTAGTAAAGTCATGAGTACTCCCCAAAAATGATACTCGAGTAAAGTACAGATCCCTCAAAATTGTACTCAAGTACTGTACTCAAGTAAATGTACTCCGTTACTGTCCGGGTCTGCATCTGACTCCTCAGGAGTCACTTTCTGGACGTCCTGAATCCTTCTTCACTACAACTGCAAGCTCTCTCCTTGAAGGTGATGATCTGGTAATGGTTCTTTCATGTGCAATATTCTTTTCAGGAATTTCCCTGCACGTGAGGCCATTTTAATGCAAAGCGATGATGGTCAGCTGGTTCTTAGCAATCATCATGTTAGCTGGTCATTTTGTGCCAGGGCAGTTTTTGTTTTGACCAGTGAGGCTTTTTGCAATTATTCAAAATGCATCTGATTACTCTACACAGTAATGTAGAAACAATGTTAATGAACACCACAACAAATGAAGCAGCAAACTCTGCAAAACACAAAATTAGGTCACTGCCAAAACTGCTATGACTTCACTCGTTTGCTTTCTGACCTGTACAATTAGTATGCTAAACACTCCTGGATGAAAAAGCATCTGCTCAACTTTAGTGCAGCACAGTATTCACTGAGTGCCAGAGGAACCGGAGAGGTCTCTACTGCCACCTCCTTGTGTCAAGTCATATGACACAAAAACCACAGGCATTCTCACTGACAAACGGGGCTATAGAGTAAAAAACGGATCATGTTTTCATCCAAAATTATCACAAGAAGCTTTTAACCCAGTTAAAGGGATAGTTTACCCAAAAATGTCACTTTTTGTCATTGTTTATTCACCCTCTTGTTGTAAAGCTGTATACATTTTTTTTCTTCTGTGGAACATACAAACTAGGTTATCAACGTTCTTTAAAATGTCTTTCTTTGTGTTCCACAGAAGAAAGAAAGTCTTACAGTTTTGGCACAACAAGAGGGTGAGTAAATGATGACAGCATTTTAGAAACCTCCCATTAGGAAAAATGCTACAAGTGCAATATTCAAGCAGGAAAAAAATGCTTTAATGTAACTAAAACATTCCATATTATTTTAAAGTTGACATGAAATGAAAGATTTCTGAATGCATGTTAAAGATTGCATTGTGAACAGTTCATACCTGCATGCGTTTCTTATTTTTTCTTTTTTAGACTTCATAATGTTTAATCAGAATGTCATAACTAGACCTTCGTGGCAAACCGTCATACTTCTCTCTGGAGACGTATGCAGGACTTCTCCAATCCTTTAGTCTCCTTGAACCTTGTCTTGCGTAGCCAGATCTTCAGACTGATGGCAGAAAGTCTGGACTCCATAGCAGCTTTCATTGGCCAAAGACCGCCCACAGGCCGTCTGACTGACATGTAAAGCAACCAATCACAGTTTGTTTTGTTCCGCGTCATGTTTAGGGGCGTGAAAATGTAACTTCAATGTCCCTACACTAACAGTCCACTGTGCAAAACTCTTGGAAGTTTTTTAAAGAGTTTATGCCACAAACTTTACATACTTAAAATGCTTTTGAAAATCCAGCATTTAGTTGATCCTGATAAGTGCTCATTGTGACAGTTGTTTTCACAAAAAAGTATTTTCCTTGAAGGGGCTCAAGCGTCATGTCATCTTTTTTTCCAAGCGGATTGTTAAAGAACTCGACATGCTTCTCCAGGACATCCTGTAGAATTCCACCAATCAGATGGCGACTCTGAAAAATCCTGAAGTGTTTCCAGTTGTGGGCCAAATGCATCAGACATTCAGCTAGCGTAAAAGGTATTTCTATATTGAATGGTAGTAAAATTACTGTAGAGATTAAGTGATAAACTTTTATCACTTAATTGTGTCACTATATGAAATACCAGAGAGAAATTGTCTTGTGTAGTTTTGAATGTGTAAACGGACAAGTTCTCTTCAGCTTTAAAATTGAGTTATGAACAGAAAAAAAATTATATTTACTCTATGAGTGCCACATGATTGGGCAGATATTCCAGATATGACAAGTACAGGATCTGAGAGTGTGTCATAGCTTACTGGCTGGGAATACGGTCAAGTAATGGGTGTGTCCATACAGATGTAATCAGCAGCCTGCACGGGACAAAAGTCAAATAGAGTGTGCGAGATTACAAGTGTTCATCAATCCTCTCAGCTAGTCAGAGTTCTCCTCATTGCTGGAGTGCAACAGAGCACATTCCTGTCTCCTGCTCTGGCTGCTTCTCCTCTTCCTCCGGCCAACCATCCTAAGCCTTCGGCGGATGATGTCTGGAACACAAACAACACCTCTGTTGAGCCAACATCCATGGGAAAGTGACAGAATAAATGGTTTACGCAACATGAAGAACTCGAGAGAGTGTGTACTCACCACCCACGTTCTCATAGTCTTGCTGGTTGTCGTGCCAGTAGAGACTGGTGGAAGATCGGCAGTGGCGATAGAGACGTGTATGGAGCACAGACAGGATGAGAAGCACTAAGAGGAAGCCCAGAGCGCCTGCTGCCCACACGGCCTCATCAGTTCGTGGGATGGGTATCTTCTCCACCCTCAGCGGCCCTTCTATATGAGGAGACACTCCACACTGTCCAAGCTCCCCGCACTCAGATCCAGATCTCTGCGCCTTTGTGTCAGTCTTGATGCGATGCCTCTTACCTTCCGCTATAGTTTTCTTGTGCGTTTTTCTGTCTATTTGATATTTGTGTCTTTCAGACACTTTATTCTGTAAAATTTGCTTCTCTGCATCAATTTTCTTTGTCTTCTCAGAGTCCTTTGCTGAACTGAGAGATTGTGTAACAGTTAGCATTGAGAAGGAGGCCATTTCCTTTGTGTTGTTTTGTGGCAGTGTGTCTGTACGATTCAGTTTTGCATTCTCTGTGCGGTTAAGTTTGTCTGGTTTGACGTCATATTTCAGTTCCACATTCTCTGGTGATTGTTTGAAGACATTTCTGATTTTTCTGGTTTTCCTTCTAGTCCTCTGTACCTCAGTGAGACTGAGAGCCTCCATGCAGCAGTGTTTAAGAGACTAGCAATTAAAGGGAAAGACGAGCATAGAAGGTTAACATTAGTATTTCTATTTACATAAAACGACTGCATCATCATACAAATCTTGACCGATATATTGGTCAATGTGAGGCAATTTCTTCACCTTTAATCTCTCCACTTTGGACATCTCTTGACTGGTGTTCACTGGTTTGTGCACAGGTGCTGGTTTAGTCAAATACAGATTGTACTTTGCTCTTTGGCTTGTACTAGATTGACTAATATTGGAGGAAATGGAAAGCAGCCAATCACAAACCCCAATTGTGATGCGGGACATCTCTAGTGAACGACCCCACGAGACCATAGCTAAAGGCTTAGAGAAAGATAACAGACATGATATATTTGTCAGAAATGGTGCCTTTTAAATGCATTAAAAAAACTGGTAACGTTTTATAGTAAGGTTTGTTACCACCAGTTAATGCATTAGCTATTGTGAACTAATGGATCTTGACACACTACAATTCAAAAGTTTGGGGTCAGTAAGATTTTTTAAAAGAAATAAATACATTTGTTCAGCAAGGATTCATTAAATTGATAAAGTGACAGTTCTAGTAAAATTCTATTTAAAATAATCAGTTCTTTTGAACTTTCTATTCATCAAAGATGCTTCCACAAAAATATAAAGCAGCAAATATTAAGCAGAACTTCTTATTAATAATAATAAAAATGTTTCTTGAGCACCAAATCAGCATATTAAAATATAAAAATGATTTCTGAAGGATCATGTGACACTGAAGACTGGAATAATGATGCTGAAAATTCAGCTTTACTTTCACAGGAATAAATTACATTTTAAAATATATTAAAATAGAAAATAGTTATTTTAAATTTGAATAATATTTCACAATGTTACTGTTTTTACTGTAGTTTTGATTAAATAAATGCAGCCTTGGTGAGTATAGGAGACTTCTTTCATAAACATTTAAAAAATCTTACTGACCCCAAACTTTTGAACAGTAGTGAATAGTAATACATTTTAAAATCATCTTAAAATGCATATTTGAGCTGTTTTAACTGAAAGCAACTTATTTCTTAATATGTCAGTGCCATTTTTTTGTCTCAAGATGCACACAAATAATGTTTTTTTTAAATGGCACGTTTATAAAAGCTACTTAAATGTCCTAATTAAACTAAGGCTTAATCCTGGCTTAATCTAAGCCCTGTCTGTGAAACCAGCCATAAAGTTGTATAAATTAACATTATTAAATATATTATGAATTATAATGTATTAGCAATGATACAATAATAAATGTATAAATTAGCCTAGATTAATGAAAGCTAATTATTAGTAAATTACACTTAATGCTGATTATGTTGATTGAAAATTGATTGTAAAATGTTACCAAATAATTCTGATACTAAATGTAATCTACATTTGTTTGACGTCAGTCACAGACAACCATCCAGTGCTCACACCTGTGTCCACTGTGAGCTACTGTTGTGAATGTTGACTCACTCTGTGTTGGCTGAGCCACGGGTGAGGTGTGAGGATGTAATGAGGCAGACACGAATGAGCCAACAGCGCCAGACTCATGTGAGCTTCCGCTGAGACACACGGGTGATACAGGAACACCAGCGCTCCATTCTGTCAGAAACAACACGTTTAGAGCTCATTTATAAAAATAGCTTTAGGTTTAGATTTACAGTATGAATACTGTGATTGTTTAGCAATAGTATGAATACTGTGATTACTTTAAGGTTGTTTAGCCAGCGCTGAGGGGGGCAGTAGAGGTACTCTCCACTCCCGGCCTCAACAGGCCGGTAAGGACCACTGAAAAAAGCAAAACTTATTTAAAAAACACAACAGTAACACTTTATTTTACAGTGTCCTTGTTACACATGTAGTTACTGTAGCAATAAATATAAATTATAATTAATAATTCATTACATTTATAAAGCGCTTTTCTGGGTACTTGAAGGGGGAATCTCCTCAACCACCACTAATGTGCAGAATCCACCTGGATGATGTAACGGCAGCCATATTGCGCCAGAACGCCCACCACACACCAGCTTATTGGTGGAGAGGAGACAGAGTAATGAAGCCAATGAGTATATGGATGATAAGGAGGCCATGGTGATGGACCGAGGCCAGTGGGCAAATTTGGCCAGGATTCCAGGGTTACACACCCTAACTCTTTTTCGAAGGACATCCTGGGATTTTCAATGACCACAGAGAGTCATTAAAATAACTGCATAATTACATGCAACCAATACTATAATTACACGGTTACACTTTATTTTAAGGTGTCCGTATTACAAACAACAATTTAAACCGATAACGCACAACTACACATTTGAATAAGGTTGGAAATTCTTTACAGATCTGAATAGGGTTGGGAATTCTAATCAAATGACATTCGGATCTGTTAACGGCTTACCATAGTGAATCAGGGTAGGACAAAACAGGTTTTGAAAGAAGGATTGATGATGTATTGACTCATTTAAATTTTGTTAATTTTGAGCAAAAAAAGTTGATGGGCCCCATTGACTTCCATAGTATGGGGAAAAATACTATAAAAGTTATAGCGGCAGCCAGTAACCGCTAAGAGGCTGAGTAGAGGGAATAAAAGTTGACGCGTTTCCACTGCAGATCCAGATGGTTTATTGCAACATTGAAACGAACATGATGGATGATGACAGTAAAGTAAGCAAAAAAGTAATGAAATGAAATAAAACTAAATGAAATGAAAACGGTCAACAGAAAGTGAGCGTCCCAGCTACTCACCCCCTTCCTACAAACTAACCACACGCAAACTAACAGGTAATATGCACCTACAACCAGTGACGTAACAAACTGAAAGTAAAAATTTCGAAATAAAAGACATCAACCCAAACCTGGCACCTACAAAAGTCAATGGGGCCCAACAACTGTTTGGTTACCCATATTCTTCAAAATATCTTCTTTTGTGCTCCGCAGAAAAAAAGAAATTCATACAGGTTTAGAGCCACTTGAGGGTGAGTAAATGAAAGAGTTAACATTTTTGGGTGAACTACCCCTTTAAAAAGGAATCTCAACTAAAACCGGATTCAATTATTTAGAACCCGTATATTAGAAGTAAAAACAGATAAGAAATGACAGGTACATGATCTAAGAGTGTGTCATAGCTTACTGGGTGGGAATACGGTCATTGTATGTAATGGGTGTGTCCATACAGATGGAATCAGCAGCCTGCACGGGACAAAAGTCAAAGTTACAAGATACGTACTTTTATTAAAAGGCCTACTTTATATACGATACACAGATATAGCATCCTGCTATTTTAAATGTATAATACAGAGTTGAATTGGTCATAACATTGCACAATACCATGCTTCAGAGTGAACAATGTTGTCAACATGTCCCATTTGAGATTCATTTACCTTTATAATATGTTTTGTGTCAATATCAGGGATAATCTGAAATAACAAAAAGGAACATCCGTCAGTCATGTTTTTATTAGGGAAGCACGATATATAGGCCACCATATCGGTATCAGACGATAGGCCTATATGTTCATTTTTAATGTTGTTGTTATTGGCTCGATAAGAAAATTTGGCCAATATATTTAAGCCGTTAAAATAATGGGTTATTTCCTTCAGCTGAGACACTTCAGATGCACACTGTTCGCCATGATGGTTTTGAATTGCTTGAAATACGATTGAAATCACTTCAAAAAGAAAATATACTGTTAAAGGTATTGTAGGTAGGAATTTTATAAACACTTTTTTCCAAATTTGTTTAAACTTTCTGTATATATCAATGCATAATTAAAATGTAAGTACTCTGATAAAAAGAGTATAAAAATCGAGTGACTCTAGACCGTTTAATCTGCACTAAACACAGCTCATTATTTACATTCGGGACGAAACACAGAATTGGCTTAGGCGACTGTCACTCTCTCGCAACCATGGCAACCACCCTTTTGCCACACAGGACCTGCCCACTTGCGCGCGCATCCGTTTGATTTGATGAATTCAAGAGGCACGGAACCTAGGAATAGCAAAACAATGGCAGAGAAAGACCAACCAAAATTCACATATGCAGTTCGCGAAGGCAAACCAGGCAAAAAAAGGAAGACAGTAACGTTACTAGAAAAGGTAATGAAAAAAAAGTCTTTGGATAAACAACAAAATAAAACGCATGTCAATATCGGCGTGGCTTTCCAGCGATGGCGAGAACTGAGAGACCTCAAGGGGCTGAAAAGTGACGCCTGGATGGCTATATTTCTGCTGGACAGGTAAATCTTTCTTTTTGTACTTTGATCATACATATTTTTTTCTTTATGTTTTCATGAAGCATGTGTCATTAGCACACGTAGCTGCCTAATATAGCTAACATAACATTACTTAGCGAGCCGTACTAGAAATGATAAATGATATATATGCCTAGCTCAAGATGATAGCTAGTGTTAAATTGTGCATAATTTTGCTTTAGATAACTAAATACATGTTTAACAGATAGTAGGCCGCATCGAGGAACTTTTCTTAGAATTATATTTACCCTCTGTCTAACTCTTTTACCATGTTCACCTGGAAGTTTACCTGCACGTTTTTTCGCCTTTGTTTTGTTTTTAAACAAAAAATCCCTCGACCCCGGATCTGTCCTCGACCTGACGATGCGGTACTTGTCTCCGGAGTGTAGTCCTCATCAAAGTCAACAATGCTTTCATTATGGAAACTCTTACATGCAGAACACCATATATGTTATGAATGTTACACGAAATTCATCTTCATCACAGTGTAAATGATGGCAATGGAAAAACGTGTATCATGCAACCTGTTTTTAGCTTTGCCTTATAGATAACTAGCTCGTTAGCGAATCAATAAATATATATTTTAAACTTTACCAATATCAATATGCTACTTGATAGTGAGTACTAAAATACATCTTATTTGTTTATCTTCATAATGATAAAGTTAGATTTTTTTATTACATGTGATTCTGACATGATGTCACTACATGCACTGCGCTTCTTCCTCTCCGCTCGTCTCAGGTAAATAATGCTCTTCAGCTCAGCGGTCGGAGTCGCGCGTTCATGTGTTTTGGAGGCGTGGCTTTGGAAGGAGCCCAGAAGGGAGGGGGTGGAGTGAATGGAAATAATGAGCTGTCTTTAAAACAGTCGTGAGAGGTCTACAGACACTCGATTTTTATACTTTCTTTTTCAGAGTACTTACATTTTAATTATGCATTGATATATACAGAAAGTTTAAACAAATTTGGAAAAAGTTTTTTTTTTATACAATTCCTACCTACAATTCCTTTAAGTGCAATATGCAGCACAAGTCTGTCATATAGGCTACATACAATTATAATAAGAACATTATAATTGTGTGATTTTAATAGTGAGACTTTTGTTTTTGTAACTAATAAGGCCCTCAAAAAATATATATAAAAATTTGGATTTATATCACTGTGCATTTGGTACCGAGTAGTTTAGTTTTGCACTGTATAAAAACATATTTTACCGTCTGTAACTGTGGCCAGAGCTCTCGACACACAAGCTCTTCAGGTCCTGGTAGGTCTGTGACTAGATTTGTCTGAAATAATTGTAATAAGAAAATTAGATCTACCACAGATCGCGTCAAACATAGTTTTAGAAGTTATCTAGCAGGAATGCGGCTGTCACTGCTTGACATGTCAATTGATTACTACTCTGGTTGGTTAACATTTAATAATTTCTAACGTGGTGTAGAGTGAATTGAGCACATACCTTGCCATTGTCGCAGTGTGTCAGTCTTGAGGGGCAACACTGTGTCACACAGAGACAAATGAACCCAGACAGGAGAATCACTCGACGGCTCATGACTTCATCTGAGTCCAGTTAAATACATTCAATACGGTAAGGTTTACGGTATCTCTGCCACATAACTACAACACACTGTAGGACTTTGTTAAATAAGATGACTGTGTTTAAAAGCGTCAGATGATCCATGCTGAGCTCGAGGATAAAACACAAGTTCTCTGTTGGAAAGTTATTACTTAAAGAAACACGAAACCAAAAAGCTATGGACTCGTTCGACTACTGAGAAAGCCATCGCGATTCGTAATAAAGCAGACCAGAACAGTCAGAGATGTTTTAAAACCAAGTGTTTAGTCTTGGGTTTCTATAAACATCTGAAGTTTCTCTTTTAAAAAGTTTAAAGTTGACAATACAGATCGGATTATCGCGAGCTGTAACATCTACACCTTCCACGCACACACGTCTTCTGTTTATAATTGTTTCAGTACAGCCTAAGATCACGTAACATTTGTACACATAACAACATGAGAAGTGATCATAAGTCTTCAGGGATACGCACACATATTTTGTCTACGGTGGCTCATATGGTTCAAAATTCGTGTCCGTCCTTTCGGACTCCCGGGCGTCATACCAACTAGGAAGACTATTATCAGTAAATAATGTTGCAACATGCAAGATATGTTGTTTATCAATAATAATTAAAAATCAAGAAGAGAAAAACGGAATGCTAAATTTCCCGCAAAGCGAGTACATGTAATTTAAGTGAAAGTATGTGAAACTTAAAATTGCGTGCTAAAACCACAGATCTATAATGACTTTATAATGTCATTATATAGATCACTGGATAACACCCAATGGAAAGTTGCAAACAGTATTTTGATTTATTTATTCATTCATTTACCCATCGCTAGTTCCTTTGGAAAAGTGAATGCATTTTTTTTCTCTAAATAACGAATAGCCTATAATATGACTAAATCAGCTTTAAATTCAAAATAGGCCTCTGCATTTCCCTCTGGACACAATCTGTCTCTGACATGTCTAATACATGAATAATTGAACCTTTAAACATAAGTACCAAAATTGTACTAAATGCATTATGAGTGCTAAACTGCATCTAAAATGGCATTAAACAGCCATGTACACAACCATGTAAAATTAGAATTTTTATTTTAAAATGTTTCACGTTTTTTTTTTGTGTCCGTTTTACCGGTGGGATTAAACTGTCTTTAGCTGTGATACAAAAGTGAAAAGCAAGCATACTATTTTTGAGAACAACATTATACCTAAATAAAGGAGACTGGGAAAATGATTACACTGAAAAATATTATTTAGGTTTGGGAAAAGAAAAATATTTTTTACCACATTAAATAAAATGTTCTGGTGGCCAAGAATAAACAATTGTTGCCATTTCATCTAACAAGAAGACAAAAGTGAACTGACAATGTGAAATGTAATGTGTGCAATTTAAGGAAACCATCAATCTGTCAATATAATAATCAATATTGTAAAGAAAAGCTCCATTTGAAATGAGATCTCTGCCCCAGCTGACACATATAAAGCTTCAATGCAACCATCAGACTGCTAGCAATCATAATTCCATGAATAAAAAGTCAGACATAATGTACTAAATTTATATTTATTACACTGACCAGTGTTCCTCCATCAACACAACAGTAATTACAGAACAGAAAAAATAGTTCATTTATCCCTAGACTTTTGTCTTCTCTGATTCATGAATACTTTAATACAATTTCAAGCCATTTATTCTGTATTTTTAAACTTTTGTATACTCTTTTTAGACATTCAATAACATGATACACGATCTATACATTTTGATACAGGTTACATATGAGTTATAGTGGTGATGCTGAGTCAGAGGACAATGGGTGCGTGTGAAAACGGCATACTAACATACTACTTTTAAAAAGGATTTCAGTATGGAGTACGTTAGTATGCCATTTCGACCACAGCAATCGAATACTGATGTTCTTTACAAGAAATGTAGCCCTTCCCCGTAGACCAGCCCCTCTCTATCGCTCCCTGTTTCATTTCTTTGTAGTGTTGGCGATAGGAGTGTTCAGGTCCATCAGAACTGAAATAACCATCACTCTTTCATAGCCTGTCAACAGGAGAATGCAGTAGTGACTGGGCTTGGCAGCTGTGGGATGGCACAGTGTTTGACCAGAGGTTTGAACCTCCATTATTTAGAAAATAAGTTTGCATTCCATTCTAGTATTTCTCATATATCAGTATTACTTACATATCCCCTAAATTCAGTCAGTAGGACAAGTTTAAAACTAGGAAAGAATAAAAAATAAAATGTGTAATCTATATCGGTGGCAGGTATGATATTAACACCACAATTATAAGTAATGGCAACCAAATTCAAACAGCCCTCATCCAAAAGGTACTAAAAAACAAAACAAAACTGATCATTTGTTGGGAAGAATAAAACTAGAAACATTTGCCTGTATCCTTTTAGAACTCTTTTCTGTGCCTTGTATAGCTCTTATGCGGCACCTTCTGACATTCACATGAATGGAGGGTTCAGAATAAAGGTGGCGAGAATACAGAGGACCCGAAACGTTCCTGTGAATTTCAAATACTACTGGAAACACAAAGTGTGCAGAGGTGACATGTAAACACACACTACTCCCTGAAGTTCAACTCTGAGGCCCCGGAGTCCAGAGGCTCCTAGTACACGGGCCAATAACCCCTTTAAAAGCGCAAGGTACATAGTTTACAATTCTTAATATTTCTCTTTTAAAACCTTTTGTCTATACGCATAGAACCTTAATGGGGGGGTATTAATAGAATTAATTTCTATTTTAAATCTTTATTTTAAATCAAATATACAATATGAACACTCTCCCCAGACAACTACTCTGGAGTTTGTTAGGTACACTTTATACTTGCTCTTTCACATTAGAGCCGGATCCATTTGGTAATAGGTGGATTTGGACAGTGGGATATTAAGGAAAGGACACGTCCTGCCGGGAGTTTTGCCTTCACCAATGATTGCACAATGGATTTAGAAGGGTGGGGAGGTAACAATGTACTCCATCAGAAGTGTTAAAACGTGAGTAAAAAATGCACAAGGATGAGTCAGTCAACGTGATTCCTGCAGTCAAAGTGACGTAACGCAAACCAACTAGACAAACTCGCTCTGGGGGTTTAGCTTGAAAAATTCCCCGAAAAAGTGCATTCAGGCATCCGTGCGTTCAAACGCTGGATCCAGGCGGAGCTTGGCGTGGGGTGATGGCATGTAAAGCAGAGGGGGAGAGCGAGGGCAGGCAGGGGCATCGGAAGCACAGCTCAAATCCTCACAATACTAGGCACTGACACCTGTGGTACGGGCGGCACAGAGGACAGAAAGAGAGCAGGGGAAAGAGTTAAAAGATCCCTGCCTATATGGGTTGAAATTCTACTCACCGGCTTGGTCATCTCAGTCACTTATAACAGCCAACAAATGAGGGAGGAAATGAAAATATATATTTTTTGCCTGGTAAATCTTTGGGGCAGCTATTGATTTAATAAAATACAATTACTGGTACCGACACTACCAGTCAAACGTTTGTTTGGACACATCTGACTGAATGCAAGTGTTAACTTTTTTAATACTATTTAAAAAGAATGCCAGGATGCACCTCATGAAGTTGGCTGAGAAAATCTGGCCATTAACTTTCCTAAAGACCATGTAAATCGAAAAGATATGATTTATTCTACCAAAAATGGAAGAGTATGTAAGTTTGATTCATTTCTGTGAATCATTTTCAGAGAACTGATTATAAACTCAAAATCGAGCGAGTCATCACAAAAAAATCTTCATGAAAGTCTCTGCATGGCATTTCTCCTATGCCTGTGTAAACATAAATGTAGCTAAAAGATAAAAGATAGGACAAAAAGATTTTGTGTGACTATTTTACTTTACAACACAAAACATTCTGAATCTACTTGGCAACAGCTGTTTGGTTGAAATAATGCTACTCTCCTCTGATATACACTACCATTCAATAGTTTGAGGTCAGTGAGTTTTCCCCCCAAAGAAATAAAGAGCCAGAAGACACATTTAATTGATAAAAAGTGGCAGTAAATATATTTATAATGTTATATATATATATATATATATATATTTCAAATAAATGCTGTTACTTTTATCAAAGAATCCTGAAAAAAAAATTATCATGGTTTTCACAAAAAGCAGCACAACTGTGTTCAACATTGAAAATAATAAATGTTTCTTGAGCACCAAATCAGCATATTAGAATGATTTCTGAAGGATCATGTGACACTGAGGATGATTCTGAAAATCCAGCTTTGCCATCACAGAAATAAATTACTTTTTAAAATACATAAAAATAGAAAACAGTTCTTTTTAATTGAATAACATTTCACAATATTACTCCTTTCACTGTAAATGCAGCTTTGATGAGACTTCTCTCAAAAACATTAAAAAACTCTTTCTGACCTCAAACTTTTGAACGGTAGTGTATACTCAATATACTACTATTTAAAATATGGAAAATAGTAATAATAAATAAACAGTAGATGTGTCCAAATGTATGACTGGTAGTGAATAAGTGTGAAACAGTGCTATTTAGTGTGGAGGTTATGAGACCATCAAGAGTGTTTGCCTGCTCCTATTAAGTGTCACAAAATTAAGCCTGCTGTCACGACCTTGCGAGGAAAAAAAAAATCAAGTCATTCATACTCATTACATTCCTAGAGTGCCAAAAACACAACATAAACCTGTCGAAGGTCAGGATACATTCAAACAGGTTCTACATTGTTTTACTTATGCATTGACAAATCATGACAACACTAGTAAAACCGCCAAATAATTCAAATCTACCACTTTCTTAAAATTACCACAAAGAGTAATGGTAAACTTACTGGACATCCGCCATCACACACAACAGTTTACGCCTGCATTAATCATTGCCATAACTGAGAACGCTTGTAAAAATATTCCTCGAAACATGACACACTACATAAAGTGCTTCTGCTTGGCAGCTATTAAAAGGCACCTCAAAAGTTTAACACAAGTATTTAGCGTTACATTAAGCTAATTTTTATAAGTACAACCAAATATATTCATAACAAAACACACTCATGATCCAGACCTTAAATGGACCTTCATTACATTGGTGGAATATGTTTACTCTAAATTTGGGAGTGTTTTTTTTCAGCTACATGAGAACATTCATCTTGGCATGTCTCTACTTAATATTTTAATTATTAACGCATTCAAGGCACTGAACATATATCTGATATCTTAAAGCTGGCATTGTACGCATAAAACATCACATATAATGAATAATCAAGAAAGCACCACATCTTAATGTGTCTGGACACCTGATCCAGATGAAAGCTGGCTACCCTAATAAAATGTAGGGTGTATCGAAGAGGCTAAGAAGACTGAAGAAGCCATAACTAAGTTTCTTATTGCAAGTACAGCCAAACAAATATGCTGGAGATATGAAAAGATTTGTGCTTGCTTGCACGATTTAAAATCCTAAACTCGGCAGAAACACACTGCTTGGGCAACACGACCCCATTGACCTTTACCTGCCGACTAAACATGACAAAAAGGTCTGTTAAGGTATTGTCAAAATAAAACTAACGAAATGTGTATTTTTATTCACATTATTCTCTGGAAAAAAACAGTACTTGATGTAGGCAAACTCCTAAATCTTCTCTGCAAATGAATCGTCAAACTTAAAAAAATCTAAGAACGAAAACGCTTTCCCTCAAATCAACAGATTGGCCAACTCTCTTCCTAACACAGACATTACGTATACTGCGCAAACTCAATCCATCTTGATTTAATTATTTTTTTTAAACCCAAATTGTTTTTCCTAAGAGCATGACAGCAGGCTGACAGCTTAGATTCTACTCTTACATAATCATTACGGATTTATATGCAAATGTTAAGAATTATGGCCAACATCTCCTTTCAACATCCTTTTGGTTTATGAATCCACACATGAAGTGGAGTAAAGCTAAACCAATAAAATATTTATTTTAGATTTTATATATTTATATTTCTTCATAATATAAGCATGAAATTAATCTCATCAAGTGAGCTTTAAATTAGACTAGTGTTTTTGACACAAGTGACTAGTCAAACAAGCTTCATGCAAAGTTAGAAAAGCTATTGACCTGAGTGATATTTACTATAGTTTACTTGCACATCTGCATGTGGGAAAGTGAAATGAGAGACAAAGAGAAGGAGAAGAGTGGGAAGTGGGTAGACGAGTGCAGTTTGCTCTGCTCTCTGTGCCAGTCTTTAGTGTGGGCCAGTGCGTTCCCCTACCCTGTGTGTGTTTGTGTGTGCAGGGTTGGCACAAACGCACTGGTGTCTATGTAAAGGACAGGTGTGAACCGTTGGATATCTGAGATGTGATGCTGGTGCTCCTACTCATGCCCGGCTCAGTGCGCCCCGCTGAGGTGGTCCTCCTAAGAGCCTGGGGGCTGTTACGCATCCTCACACTGCTTTTTGGCATGGCCCCTGGAGGGCCCGAGGAAGAGTGGCCCCACGGAGGAAGCCCACCTCCTGGGATGGCTTGGCCCCAGCCCTGCTGGGCCTGTGGTCCTCCCTGACTGGAGTGGTAGTGGTGGCTGGGCCCTGAACCAGTGCTGCTGCCCCACTGTGTCCCCTGAGAGCCATCTGAGTGATGCTGATGGGGGATCCAACTGGCCGGGGCCCCAGGAAAGCTGTGGCTGAGGCCCTCAGGAGAGATGTTAGCCAACACCATGTTGCTAAAGCCTAAGCGCATGCTTTCTGAGTCGAAAGCCTCAATCTCTCGGGCCTGGCGCTCCAGCAGGCTACGGATACGCTCCGTGCGCTCGTTCTGCAAGGTAAACATCTCCTCTTCGATCTGCAGAGGACAGACAGCCAGGTTTAATTATTAATATGGTTTTATATAAAGTTTCATGTACGGTAGCCCAAACAATCTGGACACTTAAGGCTTGATTATAGATAAATGGCAATGTATAAATGTCAAATCATTAGTTTTAAATGATCAAATAAAAAATTTACTGTTCAATATTAAATGAATTGTCCAAGTACATTTTGGGACCACTGTAAAAAAAAAAAAAAAAACACAAAAGTTTAACTCTTTTAACAATGTCTGTCTAAACAGATCATACAGCACTTGTGGAGTGGAAGAAATGAAACAAAATCAAAATATGAAGCTGGGTTTTTATTTTTTCATTTCTCCACTCCACGAGTACAGCTGGTTTTGTGTTTGTGTTGTATTTTTGTCTCTTCCACGCACCTTGTTGGTTTTGTGAAGTTGCACCAGAATAGCCCCATAAGACTTATTATAGAATATATCCTACTCAGCTGCATGACCACAATATTACAATACTAAATTGGACATATTTTACAAGAACATATAGGAATTAATTAAAACAAAGCTTTTTGGTTGTCTGTTTAAGTGTAGGACCTTAGTCTCCAGCAGGGCCCTCCGGAGAGACACTCTCTGCTCCAGCTCCTTCCTCTCTCGCTCCTGCTGGGCGTCCGTCTGCATCTTGATCTTACTCTGATACGCATTCAATAGCTCCAACTCTTGCTGCAGCTGCATCCTCAGCACCTGACACTCCGCCTCCTGCGCCTCGTCCAGGCGCAACTGAGAGAGAGAGAGCGAGAGCATCGTGTCATTAGATCAGGCATTGATGGTCAAACAGTTTTAGCGTATTGTTTTCTATCTTGTACTCACAGCCTGTGTGGAGAGCATGTTGTTGATGGTGTGGTCGTACTGCTCGGCGAGGATGGCTAGTTTCCTGGTTTGCTCCTCCTTCAGTCTCTTCAGCATGGTCTTGTGTTCGGGTTTTGGCGTGCTCTCCAGCAGGTGGTTTCGAAGGGCTTTGTACTGCCGGGTCTGGATCTTACATGTATCCTGAAACTGTTTCTTGATCTGGAGCTCTTTGGACTGTCAGAGAAACAACATGATGGCAAAAACATCAGTAAACAGAATTAGTTAAATAAATCAAGTAATTAGAGATGTGCAAAGGGTTTCCCTCAGGGGCATTCAAATAGGATGTGTTAACGTGTTCAAAAACAAATGGATTGAACACAAAAGAATGAAATTGAATGCAGCGGTCCGCACTAATTAACTAGTTGGTTGGTGGAAGGTTCGCTAATCAGGTAACACTTTATTTAAGGTGACGTAGTTACACGTTACTACATGCACTTTCTATAATAATAACAGTTAATTAATGCATAATTACAAGTTACTAAACCAAACTCTAACCCAAACCATAACTCTATAGCAAGTACATGTAGTTCATTAATATTACTCAGTACTTATTTGAGTAAGTACAATGTAACTATGTTACCATAAAATAGTGTTATTTAAAAAAATTCTAAAACTAGCTGACCAGTGTTACCCGTTCATCTAGAAGCAATCAGCTGGATCAAATTTTTCATGACCAAACTAATCTTATTTTTATTTATTTAATCAGTTCGGTTGCCATCCCAGTTCAACCACTATGCTTATACACCCACCAAACTTCTTTGCAAGGACTTTGCAACTTACAACCTTGACTGGAAAACTAGAGTGATTTTACCTTTAGGCTCTTAGGCTGCTGTCGGACCTCCATGACGTGTTTGCGTCTGAGCTCCCTCTCCCTGCGCTTGTTGTACTCCAGCTGGTTGGTGAGCTCGGTTTGGTGCTGCAGGCGGATCTGCTCCGCACGCATCTTCTGGATAGTGCTCAGGTGCCTGAACTCCAGCTCCTGCATGGACTCATGGTGTCGGAGCAGCATGGCGTGCTCCAGATCCTTCTGCGTCTGACGCTTGTTCAACTCCTGAGAACAGACACATGTCAGACTGATTAATGTCATTAATTTCTGGCTCGGTTTAAAGCCCAAAACTGGAGACATAAGGAGTCCTAATTAAGATATGTGAGTTTATGTAAACGCAAGCTCTCTGCCTGCTGACCTCTCTCATGAGATCTTGCTCCACGTTGTGACGTGCAATGAGAATGCGCCGTTTGAACCTGCGGCACTCGAGCTCTAGATACTGCCGCTGTCGGCGGAGTAGGTTGGCCTCCTCCTCTGCCTGGAAGTGCTGAAAGTTCTCCTTCTTCTTGGACAGCCACTCCTGCTTCTCCTTCTTTGGTGTGGACTGGTTCTCATTCAGCTCCTGGAATGAAAAATTGCAATAAATGGGAATGTGTAACGGAATATAACGAGGATGAAAGTGAGGCTGTCCAGAGTGTCTTCCTGACCTCTTTGAGCTGTTCCTTGCGCAGTTTGTACTCGCGTTTCTGAGACTCCAGGAAGCTGTTGAGCTCCTTCTTCTGCTGGCTCTGAATATGCTGCATAAATTTCTTTTCATCGTTGGTAAAAGTCTTGGCCTGATAGGCAGAATAATGCATTATAAACAAATCATAAATTCTGTCAGTTCAATGTTTTTAAACTATAAACATCAATAATGTATGACGTTTCAATACATCTTCAGCTCTTTTATGGTTTGGTTTTGTATGATAATGTTTCATTACATCTTTCTCCATGGTGCCTTGGTGCTTCTTGATGAGTTTGTCCATCTCGGCAGCAAAGCTGTTCCTCTGATTCTCCAGTTCTTTGTCTAGCTTGAGTCTGTGCTCGTCCATCTCACCCTTCAGCTTGTTCTCGAGGGCCAGGAGGTGTTTCTGGTGCTGCCTGCGCATACGTTTGTAGCCAGACATCTGCTCGCGCACCTCAGAGTCCTGCTCGTGTTCTTGAATCTGACGCGTCACCTAGGACACACAATGACAAGCGCTTGACCGGCAGAACAGAAAGTGGCTTTGTGTTGTAGAAACAGTGCTGAAACTCCCTGAATCTGTTCTTGGGTGGTAATCTGGCTCTCACCAGGGAGGCTGTGCGGATGGTGGCAAAGTGCTCTCGATTCCGGTACTGACGTCGTGGTGTCTGTGCTGGGGGAGACTGGGGCTCTGTGGGCTGTTTCTGAGCCTCGGTTTCTTCCTGGTAGCTTTCTTCCTCCTTCAGACACATTAAGCATATTATTACCAAATAGGCCATGCATATGTTCAATGTACTTTAGAATTCAAAGACAGTCAAACAGCGGTTACAAAGGTCTCACTTCTTAAACTTAAAGTTTTTGTGTCCTGCATTAATACTTCAAGCATTTTAGTACTCAACTTTAACTACTAAAAATTTAACTTTTAGAGGTTTTGGCTTAACTAATAATTTAGTTAAGTCATTGACCAAACTGCAAAATCTGGGCCACAATGCAGTTTATTCTGTCCAAAAAAACGACTGATTGAAAAATGTAATTGTTTTTTTTTGTGATGTTTAGCGGTCTGTCACTACAATACGGTGCAAAAAAAAAAATGGGGAAAAATGTATTTAAATAATGATGTGAAAGGTTGTACAGAAAACTTTTCTGTCCATCCAAAAATAACAAGTATTGTTTTTTTTTATTTTCACATAAATGAAAAAGGCAGTACCTTGTAAACAACTTTTTTTACTATAAAAACATGAATGGTGTCAGCCAATCAGATTAGAGCTGGCCAGATCGAGAAAGTGGTAAACAGTCTGTAGGAGTATCCTTTATGACTGATGATCAACCTATGTCTTACGTGCTGAAGTAATGGTGACTGAGTGATGCATGCACTTTGCATATAATACAAGCAAGAGAATAAATGTGAATGTAAATGCAGTGGACGTCCACGAACCGGTTTGACGTGGATCATGGAGCTGTTGGGTATGATGGTTTGGTCTTTTTCCATCAGGTCCACCTCGCTCTTGTTGTCATCGGTGGCGTCTGTGGCGTCAGGCAGGCTGTTAACCGAGCTGCTCTGTGAACTCGCACTGATGGACATGCTAGGGATGGACTGGTTACTGCCCACACTGTTCACTGTGCCCGTGCGGCCAGCGCTGTGCTCCACTTCCTACAACACAATAAATAAATAGAAACATCTCTTCAGTAAAAAAAGTGTTGAGGCAATGCATGTCTATAGACCAGGACAAAAAAACGTCTCCCCTCTGCAGGAAGTCTGTAACACACATTTGACAGAGCACCAATAGTTGAAGGAAAACGAGATATGCTATTACAACAACTGACCTCCTCGTCGTCTGGGACCTCTGCCGCAGGGCCATTGTGGGCCTCCTGGAAGAGGATCTTTTTCATCTTGCGGTACTGCAGGTTGTCCAGCTCTCTCACAGCATCTTTGGTGCGCAGGATCAGGTCCATAAGCACCGACTCTGGCCGCTCGCGCTGGACAAATGCATGCTGCACACAACAAAACAAGGTTATGATGATCAAGATAAGGAGGATCAGATGCTTTAAAAGAAACTGAGTGAGAATTTTGAGTTTAATGTGTTAATCTACCTGTTCAATTCAAGCTGATCATATTTTAAACAATAAATTCCCACGCTGTAAATTCTCCTAATTTTGTTAATTATGTACACTACTGTTCAATGGTTTATGGTCAGTAAGATCTTTTTTTTTTAAAGAAATTAATAATTTTACAAACAACTTTTTTCAATATTTATAATAATAAGAAATGTTTCTTGAGCAGCAAATCAGCATATTAGAATGATTTCTGAAGTATCATGTGACACTGAAGACTGAAAATTTTATTAAAATAAAAATAATAGTATTTTACATTGTAATAATATTTCACATTATTGCTTTTTTTTGTATTTTTTTTTTGTATTTTTGATCAAATAAATACAGAGCATTAGAGACTGGATAAAAATATTTTCAAAAGAAGCCATTTCAGTTTTTTTATTGTTTTAATATTTAATTTTTACATTAATCTGAAATGTTATTTTTTAATAATAATCTGAACTACTAGGTCGACCAGGCCAGGAAATAACCTTTTTATTGTTAAGCTTTGCATTATGAACTCCTTTGTATCACAGATGCGAGAAAACATCAGAAAGCCAGAGCATTAAGAATAACACTAAGCAACTAAAGGCATCAGAGCACAGTGAAGATAAAAAAGATCACATTAAAATAAATGAATTCTTACAGCGTCCCTGAGCAAGTATCCTCAGGAAGAACTCACTGAACTCCATACTTCAGTTTGAACAGAGTACTTTCTTTAACTTACTTTCAGCAGTTCTTCAGAGTTGGGTCTGTCCTGGGGCAACTTCTGTAAGCAGGAGTCCACAAAGTTTCTGAAGTAGTCCGTCCTGGGAAAAGAAAGAGCAGGATATTTTTAAATAACACGCGATTTCTCTAGTGTTCATTAACCTTCCTCAACTCGAAGCTATCAACTCACCATTCACTGGACTGTAGGGATGGACTCTCATTCTGCGCGATATGGTATAAGGCACTCATTGCATTCATGTTGAAGAGCGGAGGTTTTCTTTCAGCTAGAGGAGAAAAAGACTATTAGAAACTATTAGAAAAAATATTAAGTTTATACGAATCATATTATTTCATCTCACCTAATTCAATACAGGTTATTCCTAGAGACCAGATGTCAACCTTTCCATCATACTGACCCTCATCCATGGCCAGAATCACCTCTGGGGCCATCCTAAAATAGAAGAAAAAGCAGATATTGGAGAAAAACAGAAGATTTCAGTGTTATGTAATGCAACCATAAACTATTAATAATACATTTTAGTAGTTGGCAGGCCTAGGCAGAATCTAACGATCCAACTTTTAATGCTTAAAATATGATTAACCAGCATTTAGGCTCTCCAGGGACGACAAGCAGACTTGCCTATCATTGATTCATTTATATATAGTTTGATGAGGTCTATGAAATTTATAACTGTTGAAATTCTCTCAGATAAATAGGAAAAAATGTGCGACTCACCAATAAGGAGTCCCTACAAATGAATTAGCAGGAGAAGCGATAGAAGCAGAACCGAAATCTGCCAGCTTCACCTGTCCAGGCTCTGTGAGCAGGATGTTCCCAGCCTTGATATCCCTGTCAAACAGCGGGGTAAAAGGGTGAACTTACAAAACTGAACTGAACCCCTGTGATGGCATCATTACTCCAGTCTTCAGTATCATGTGAACGTTCAGAAATCATTCTAATATGCTGATTTGGTGCTCAAGAAAAATGTCTTATTATTATCAGTGTTGAAAATGTTTTTCCTGATTAATCTTTGTGAAAACCATGATACATCTCCATTCAGAAGTTTGGGGTAAGAAAGATAACATTTTTTTTTTTTTTTTTTTTTTAAAGAGCACCGACAATAATTGATAAAAAAAAATCTATATGTTATTATTATTCAGGTTTGATACTAATAAACTAAATATTATATATATATATATATATTAGGGCTGTCAAACGATTAAAATATTTAATCGCGATTAATCGCATTAATGTCATAGCTAACTCGCGATTAATCGCAATTATTTTGATCTATTCTAAATGTCTCTTGATTTTCTTTTTGTCCCATTATTTTTTCTCATTTTAATGCTCTTATCAACATGGAAAAGTGGATCGGCTTGCTTTGTGCAAATGTTTTTTATTGAAAACAACATTGTGTTCAATTTCACACTAACATTCGCACTTGGAGCAAATAATCTCTCAATGTAACACTGTCCATTAATAAAAGGGTGAAAGAAATACTGACGAGGTCCTGATATTGACGAGGGGGCGGAGAATTAGCATCCGCTGTGTGTGTGTGTGTGTGTGCTTGGCCATCAAGTGGTATTTCAGACTGGACGCGCTGTGGTGATGATAGCTCAGTTCACAACGACAAAACACACAGATCACTTTGGTCTTGTCAATGGAACCATTTGGCAACTTTTAAAAAGTAAACTTTCCATTCAGAATCTTATTGGCATTCATTTCGGCGTCTCGCGCTCGTCATCCACTCAAAGCGTAACGTTAACCTTCTATTTGGCCGGCTCGCAAGCCCAAACAAGTGTGTGCGGCGCGCCTGTTGTTTTGTTTACGGTCTAGCTAGATCCGCTTGCGCTTTGGTCGACGAAGCAACAAAACGTCCTCGCGCGGCGCAAGCCATTGAAATGAATGGGTTCCATAGCGCAGCGCCGCGCATGCCGCGTCCTGTTGTAACAGCATGTGAAAAAAACTACAAAGTTTGCTAGGCCAAAAAGACCGTTAATCGCGCGATAAAAAAATTGACGCCGTTAAAATGGGTTTGCGTTAACGCTGTTAATAACGCGTTTAACTGACAGCCCTAATATATATATATATATATATAGCCAGATTTGGTACTAATAAACTCTTCACTAACATGAGAACTCACCTGTGAATCATGTTGTGAGAGTGGAGGTACGCCAACCCCTGCAAAGCACCATGAGTAATCGCTGCTATCTCCATCTCTTGTAAAGGTTTTTTGTGTACTGCGAGTAAAAAAAAAAAAAACGCTTTATAGAGTTCTCTCTGGAGATAAACAAATACTTCCATAAATAAATGCTTGTTTTTGCTCATAACAGGAGGATGTATATAGAGACCACATATCTTTGCAGCTAATCATCACATTAATAAGCAAGCATCAAAACATCCAAGCATACCCTCGAGAAGATCTGAGGCGGACCCCAGACAGTACTCCATAGCCAGCTAGAGAGACAGAGACACATTTCAGCATGTAATCCAACAAATATAATTACATCATATGCAGAACTGCCACCGATATAGATACATATGTTCACATAAGGCTACATGAGCCGCAAGCAGGGTCAGGTTTCTTACCCATGCTGTGTGCTCTCGCAGGTAGCATCCTTTATATTCTATGCTGTTCGGATGCTTTATCCTCTGAAGGAATTTCACCTCCTTTATTATATCTTGCCATTTCTGGAAAAAAGATGAGACTAGATTAGAAAGTAATCAGTTTTGCCAATTAATCAATTCATATGAAACTACACATAATGTAATTAGACCTGCATATACAGTAGTTATGCAAGGAAAATGCCTTTCTGGGCGGCATGAGCAATATTTTATATTTTTTACCCTGATTAGAAGTGCAGGTTAAAAAGACATGACATGATTTGTCATCAAATAAAAAAAAAGAGTTTATTTCTGTCTTTTTATGAAAAGATAGGATTCAGATAAACAGTGATTGGATCCTTATCTTTTTGTTTTCGGTCTACAAGAAGAACTGTCCTCTTTGAGCCATAAGTTACAGTCCTCCAGTGTTATTTTAGTATTACTTATATATTATAATAGTATTTATTCATGTTTTGAATTTGATTTAATTTGAGTATAAATTGAGTATACATTTTAGTAATTTTGTTATGTTCTTTTGTCATTTTATTAATTCTATTAATAAAAAAATTCTATAATAAAAAAAAAACTTTTTAGTTAATAACAAAATTGTCATATTTTAGTTAACAATAACAACATTGCTGCACATTCACCTCATTAAACCTTTAACCTTTAGCTCTGATTAAATAATGAATCATGGGATTTACAGTATGCATAGGCTACAGTCTGGAGGGAGACAATCATGTGTAATCTCTCTTAACTCAGCATAGCATTTATAATAGCATTATAAATAGGGCTGGGCGATATGGCCCAAAAAAATTATCACGATAATTTTTTTTAAATCAGTCGATATCAATAATTATCACGATAAATGTCAAATCTTTAAAAGTTCAAAGATTATGAAATGTCAAAAGTTTAAAGGCAGATTTTTGCTCCTAAGTGAAAGTTGTAGAAACCAGAGCGTTAATTGTGGTTTTAAACTACTCTTTATTGTCAGAACATATCATGACAAACACTTGCCAAACATATATTTCTTAGCATGTGCTAATGGGGGATATTGTTTCAAGTCTTGAAACAAATTCTGTTGCCTGACTTTGATGGCACGTATCTTCAGCACAGTTTACAGTGCAGACTGCAATATTAATTTAACATGTTGTATCTCGAAACGCATATTTGACAGTGAGTTGACAGTAAATCTGCATCCTAACTCAAGCTAATACTACTATGTTAAATTTATGTTCATTCTATTCTATCATTACGTTAATCTATTAAAAACAATTTAACAACCACATTTTTATTTGGTAAATGTAACATTCTGACTGTTTGAGTTTTATTCAAATTAACCATTGGTTATCCAGTATCATGCATTTAGATCATGATAACCACAGATAAAACCAGGCATAGCCTATAGCACCTCACTATCATGGCAAAATGTAACTTTATGGTTTCTATGGTATTTGTATGAAAATCTTTACCCTAAATACATTATTATATACTGTAATTATATTCCATTAGATCTTTAATACATTGTCTACATTAAAAATAATACAATTCAATATGTATATCCCACAATTCATGGTGCAGTTAATATTACTTGGCTAACGTTACATTAAATCCATGGTAAATGGATTCAGTATCAATTCAGATTCTGACTGTATCGTTGCGCACAGTGTTTCTCCTGTTTGTCAGCGCTGTTTCATCTGCCTTTAAACTGGTTTAAATCAACGAGTCAGACTCATTAGTGTTCTTCGCTGAATTCAATCGCTTCTCACTGGATGTCGTGACCGAGGCCGATCAGAGTAAACACTGCACCAGTAAGCTCGCGCGTGCTGCCGTTTGGACTTTGAGCCGAGCGGATAAACAGTCCGTGAGGCGCGCGCGGCTCAAATGAGTTTCGTTCCGCTATTGGCGCAAAATAACATTATCGAACATTTATCGAACTCTTGATATCGTTTTATCGAGAAAAATGATATCGCGATAATTATCGTTATCGTTTTATCGCCCAGCCCTAATTATAAATAGTATTTATTTTCACCTCATTAGACTGTTTTCCACTATATGACATTTTCTTGATGGCCACCACCTCTGAGGTCCGCACATCCCGTGCCTGTAAAAATAAATAAACACAAAATTCAGTAGAAGAATGGTTGACTGTGTTTCCTCACAACCTAAAATAAGCTAACAGAGTTTAAAAGCCATTTTCTAGGGAGATGCTAAAGTACTCACAAAGTATACAGCACCGAAGCTGCCATGACCAATCTCCCTCAGGTCTGAGAATAGTTTTTCGGGGTCTTCTTTAAAAAAGAGATCTGAAATCTCGGGGTCTTTCAGACTCCCCGCGCGAACAGCGTTGGGCATGCTGGGAGGGGGCGGGGCCTGGGCCGCAGCCGCCAGTCACTATCTGGGTCTGCGACACGACAGCCCCCACTGATGGCTCATCTGCAAGACAGTGGCCTCATATGGACCAAAACCTGACAGAAAGAGAGAGAGAGAGAGAGAGACAATCATTAGCATTTCATTGATAAAAATAGGGATTCAAAATATGCAGAGGGATTTATATGAGAATATTTGTGAAAAATCAAATTTTTTTCAATTCTGAATCCCAAATTTTCTATGGGGACTCAAACGTTTGGACTTCACTGTATATGTCAACACTCCTGTGCTAAAAATTATGAATGAACAGAAAGGGGGGATCATAAAAGTTCTGTTCACTAGGTGCTTAAACTGCTGTTTGCGCATTACAGCAGATGTGGTCACTGAGCTTGACAGTGAGTTCCTCTTGTGAACCTAAGAGAGAGGGAGAGAGGAAGTGTGCGGGAGACAACCAAGAGCTGCAGTCATAACACTAGTGGCTCTCCCATTCTTACAAACACACCGCTCCCACGACACAGTTTTCAACTAAAAACAGAAAACTTTTTATGCAGTTTGGCTGTTCATTTACACGACAACAGCGTTTTGGGGGCCTGAAAACGCAAACTTTTGAAAACGTTTTTGAAAACATTACCGTTATTGTCTTGTAAAAACGGAGATGCTATGAGCGTTACATGTTCAGTCTACACGCGCGTAGTTTCTTTACAAAGTGACATCGCCAACTACTGGCCCGGCATGGATAATACAGCGTTTATAGTCGTTTGGCGGATCGGTGTGAACGGTTATCGTTTTGATAGCGCTGTTGTCTCTACGTGGAAAAACCCAAAGGAAAAACTTTTCCGTTTTAAGTACATTGTTGTCGGGCAAACGTACCCAGAACGTCAAACTCCTGAATGACACAACAGCCCTCAGCTTCCTCATCCAGCCTTCTGCTCCATTTTAAACCATTCTGACCACAGAATATGTCAAGCCATCCCTTACACAGCCGACCAAGTCAATCATTTTTATATTTCAGTTGAAAATGTGTTTAAACTATTCAAATCTGATTTAACAGTTCGTTCGTTTATGTCTCCACAAGGCACTTTTTATACATCACAGGGTTTTTCCTGGCTCAAAATGAGGCGGAGGTGGTAAAATCGTAACACTAGGGGGGTCCGGGGGCATGCCCCCCTGGGAGAAAAATTTTGCACATTTTAAAGATAAATGCATTAATCTGGTGCACTCCGCACATCATTATGGAACGTTTTCTGGCTCAAAATTAGGTGGTAAAAAAAAATCCAGATCATGTGTACACATGAAAGTGTACCACGCCTTCAACTGGCTGAAAAAAAACCCACACTTTTTACAAGCATGTTTTTTTTTTTTTAGGTATTTTAATAATCAGATAATTTGATTTTATTTACAGTTCATAGGGGCCATATTAACAACAGTGTAGTTGAATAGCAACAAGCATTTGCTTTCATTTACACAACCAGAAAAATGTGGCTCTATTTCAGATTTTTCAAACATTGCATTATCAACTACACAGTGTACAACCAGAAGCAGAACATTTCAGCCTCCGATTTTTCATTTTATAGAAAAATGTCTCTTTTCAACGACGACACTTGGCAGATTATTGCTCAAGTGAAAACAGTTTGAAAAGTGAACTTAAAAAAAGTTACAGAATTGTACGTTTATTGTTATGAATTTTTTTATTTTTTCAAGCCCTGTATATCACTTGAATGTAAATAAAGCGCAAAAAAAAACTACTATGCAACGTAAATTAGTAAGCCATGAAATTACAAAACAGTAGTAAATTACGTGCCTGCTAAGTTACTTTTGATAGCTTATTTTATAAAAACGCCAGAAAAAATGTTGGACTATTGCCTAAGTCAGGCTGGCTCCATGGATATATTTTAAGTAACTAAGTGTTTTAATTTCACAACAAAGCCAAAGCTTAAGAAAAACACTATCGGTACCTGGCTGTGACAAGTGAAGGCACTTCGATGCTGCGGAAGGAAGGTGCTTCTTGACTTGCGTGCGTCTGTGGTGGTTGTGATGACTGACAGGAGATGTTGAAAAGGGGGAGGGGCAGCGGCTCGTGCGGTTTCACAGAAATTTACCTTGCTCCGTTCGAGACCAGCAAGTTTAAATGCTTTTTCTGATGCCGTCGAAATGCGCAGAACGGTTTGAGAATGGACACAGGCCGTGAACCCGCAGCGGAACTGTGTCGGTGGAAAAGAGGTATCTAATCATGTGATTCCCTGACTTGAGTTTTGTCGAGAGGCGGAGGCGGCCCGAAATTTGACGGAGGCGGCCGCCTCATAATTGTCTATGCAGGAAAAACCCTGCATCATAATATAATTAATAATATATTATGAACATGCTATAACGCTACCGTTTTCAACAATAAGAAATGTTTCTTAGGTACCAAATCGGCATTCAGCATTGATTTCTGAGGGATCATGTAACACCGACCACTGTAATGATGCTGAAAATTTAGCTTTGCTATCAAATTAATAAATTAAAATATAGATTCAAATAGAAAACAGTTATTTTAAATTGTAATTATATTTCAAAACATTAGTGTTTTTACTGTATTTGTGACTAAATAAATGCAGCCTTGGTAAACAGCCTTGGTAAAAAAAAATAAAAAAAATCCCCATCCATTCAAAAATCTTACTGACCCCAAACATTGAAGGTTTTGGGATTCACATGGAAACAAACTTGATTACTATATTTATAGAGTACTAAAGTTTAAATAAAATGGTCTGATAGAGATGATCATGATGTATATAAAAGAGACAGAGACAGAAATATCCATCTTCCTCTGATGCAGGTGGAGTGGTTTATTGGCGAGAGGCTGATGTTAATAAGTGGAGTGTCAGAGCAGTCAAGCACACTCCGGCCAAAACTCAGGAGAGGGATCGCTTCCAGCACCGGCTCCCATCTGAAGCCCAGCAACAACTAGCACATCAGTTTCCATGGCAACATCATCTCTTAGCCAATGGCCAAGAAGCTGCAAACTACCCTCTTGAACGATGTTTATCTGCTTACGTGCATGACTGACTAACTGACAGAGCGATATAATAAGAGACATCATGACACCTGGTTCACAGCTGTACGCGTCTGAACTGAATCATTCCAGATATAGACACACCTTATCTTTCCGTTGAGAATTTCTTCAGCTCCACTGCGTCACGGTTAATAACATCCGTCACTATTCAAAATGCAAACCCTGGGAGTTTGCATAACTATGTCACCACCTTGCCCATAATTAGCCAGACTTCTGGACTGACACACAGGACTGAGTGAACAGCTAAAATCTACACATAAAAGGAAATATGCCATCATCATAAATTATTATTACATCAGTTGGTTTTGGACTAGAAGTTGCTAAGACTGAGTTGTGATGAACGAAATTGACTTCATACACTAAGGCTACGGTTCACACTGTCATTCCAAATCTGATTATAATCTGCACTAAATTTTGACAGTCCACACTGTGAATCGCAACTGTTGAGATCCGATTTGTGTGTCTCATACCGCTCTTTCATTTTCTGGAATATCTGCATTGGTTTATGGCAATGAGTGTTGGTGTTAGGTATACGCCAAAAACAACAACAACAACCACAACATGGAGGGGTTTGCAATTCAGATGTTGTCTTAGTTTACAACATGTCAATGTGTAGCCGCCGCTCTGGACTACTGTGTCTTATCAGGCAACAGCAGAAACGTAGAAGGCTGGTATGTGTGGCTTTAATTTGTGCTGTCGTTTCTGCCAGTTTCAAAACATATCTCCTTTATATTGTAATTTTCTGCTCATCTGGCACTTTGCAACAAAACAACCTTGTTTCTGCAAATACTTTCAACATGTTTCCTATAACAACATCTGATGTTTATGTTTTACGTGGCATGAGAAAGACACATAAACCATGTGAAATTCGTTCAGAGCGGTCAGACTAGAAACGGATTTCCAGAAATGCAATTTCGAAACCACATACGTAGCTCGAAACGAATTTGTAAAAATTGTATGTGATTTTTTGCCATTCACTCTTGCTAAATCTGATCAGATTTCATTCGTATATGCACAAAAAAACGAATTTGGATAGACAGTCTGAACGTAGCCTAATCTGCCAATATTTTAAGGAACAGTTCACCCAAAAAAACTGAATTCTGTCATAATTTTCTCACCCTAATCATGTTGTTCCAAACCTGAATGGCTTTACTTCTTCTTTGAAACCTAAAAATATTTTGAAGAATGTTAAACTGTTTTTGCCCATAAAATGAAAGTCAGCGGGGTCAAATCAAACTTTAGCTGTTTCTATCCAGCTATTTTTATGCGGATTTTAGGATATTGCATAAAAAAAAAAAAAAAAACACTGAATGGAAAGACCAAGATGCGCATAAATTCTAAAAATGACACATACAAAACTTATGTGCTCAATCGAGGTGGATACTTTTTTCCGATAAGAAGACATGAGCATAAACTAAGATGGAAACACACTATTACTGAAAAATAAGGTGACACTGCCTTCAAAAGTGAATGTGATTGGAAAACTGGACTAACTTGCGGAACAATTTCATTGCACAGCATCTCAAATGTTGGATCATTCTGAAATGTCTGAGCCATCAGAATGTCATCATAATGATATGGCATAATGACCTCCCAGAAGTGTCTCACATGATTGGATTCCTAAACACCATGCATCCGAACGCAAGATAATATGACAGCATTTATTGCATTTCGTTTGTGTGCTCTGAGACGCAAATCATTTATGATGTAGGAAAAAAGTGCCATGCACAGTGGCTTCTCCAATTGCAGCAACTATTTTTATTTTGCTTCAATTTCAATCAGGAAATGACGATTTTGTTCTTTTGAACACATGGGATGGAAACACCGCTTTATTCACAAATGTTTAATGCAATATTCAATTTTTTGCACAAACATAGCTACTGAGACACAAAAAAACATTGTGACATCTTAAAATACCTTCTCTTCTGTCTTCTTTTCAGTGTCAAGCATTTTGAAAGGTTGTTAGAACCTGAATTTTTATATATTTTGACACCAGTTACCCATAAGGCACTTTGTATTAAGTGAGGTGTAATTATAAAGTAAAAAGCTCTCCACATGGCATGAAGGTAAATGTGACGGTCACATTAGGAAGTAATTATACCATTTATGATCACATGATCCTGGGTGGCACATCCTTGGGATTCATTTTGAAAACAGAACATGAGGATGAGTAAATGATGACAATTTACATTTTTGGACAAACTGTCCCTTTAAGATAGTTATGTTGATAACATCAAACACTGTTATAATTCATCTAAACTTTAACACTGACCATGTGGTCATAGTTATGCAAACAGCCTGCATTCCCACTGTGTGCTTTATTAGTAAACACCATCAAACTATAGCCACATAGGAATGACCTCATTCTAAAATAGCGCTTTGTTTGCTGGAGCTCGTTGGGTTCTGGACGCCTCTCCCCCCTCAGAGACGCTCAGATGATCGGCTGCACAGACACAATGCTAAGAGCTCAGGGCTGATGTCTCAGTCACAAGACCGGCCCGAGTGCCGTCCTCCCACCACACCAGCTGCCTCACACGCTCTCTGCCCACACACACCAATCAACCCACTCAAATCACACCATCCCGTTCACCTTTACACAAGCGTGAGCACTATAGATGCAGAGCTGACAGATACACTAACTATATCTGAAAATGCTCACTGTCACTGGGCCACACATCATGCACTATTTAGGGTGTCGGGCATTTTGAAAGGCTGTTTGAACTTGAATTTATATTTGTTTATATATTTTGACACCAAATAACCATACGACACTGATGAATGAGTTAAGTGTAATGATAATGTCCACATAGCATGAAGGTAAATGTGATCAGGGTCACCTTAAGAAAGTAAATATATACCGTTTATGATTTCATGATCCTGGGTGGCAGTGGCACATCCTCGGGATTCATTTAAAAAAAAATGACATCCTTTATTTGAGATGTTACCTTCTTGAAATAAAGCCATTTAAGCCCAATATTTTTTATATTTAAATATTCTTAAATTACATGTTTATTTTTTATTTATTAAAGAATTGTTTTTATAGTTTTACAATATCAAAACCGTGGTACGGGTGTCCCATGGAGGCATATACAATCATCCATGGTAGTTCAAGGATCGGGTGGAAAAAAAAACAAAAAAACAATAAAGACATTCAACATACATTCTCAAGAAAAATCCCGAAGAGGGGACCAAATACGCCAGAAATATTTAGACCTCCGGCGTAAGTCACAAGTTAGTTTTTTTAAAGGAAGGAAAATAGCAATTTGATTCATCCACATGTAAACAGAAGGGACATGAGGAGTGGACCACAACAGCAGTAGGCCTATATATTTTCTTGCTAAGTAGGTAGATGTAAAACACATTCTAGATCATGGTTGAGGTGTAATTCAGCTTTACAATTCAAGAGATAGATACTCGGGGATAGTGTTGCACGGTGCACCGATACTTCAAAAGTATCGCGATACTCGGAAATGAAAAACCTCACGATACCTAAATTTATTAGTATCGATACTTTTATGAATGACCGCGTTCCAGATTTGTAAGAGACGTATTTCATGTTGGTGTGTGCAACGCAAAATTCCAGTGTCTCCATATGGACGTCTGTGTTTCTCCTCGCACACTGCAGCTGTCATGAGACAAACACTACAGCGAGATGACTGCATGTGCGAGCACAGGTGATACTGTGGCCGCCAGTAGCGGAGTGGCAATCCGGAGAGTCGGGACTTTTCCCGGTGGGCCGGTAGTGTTTCGAGGCCGCGAGGGCCGGTCTGACTGTTATACTTTGCAAGTTCTTAGCAACACCATCCGGCGGCCTGTACACAATCTCTGCAACGGTGATAGATTGAAGCGCGCGTCCGAGTGAAGATGGTGCGCGACTGCGCGAGCCGCAAAAGACACTGTCTCCATGCAACTGATTAGCAGCGAAAAAGAGCGCTCTGCTTGATAAAAAAAACAACAACAGATTTTAGCGCTAGATCTTATTTAATAGTGAACTAAATTAATTCTCTACTAGTTAACTGGAGATGTTACACCGAAAAGCATCATTACTCCAGTCTTCAGTGTCACATTCGGAAATCATTCTAATATGCTGATTTGGTGCTCAAGAAACATTTCTTATTATTATCGATGTTAAAAACAGATATGCTGCTTCATATTTTTGTGGAAATCATGATATATTTTCAAACTCGAAAGTTCAAAAGAACAGCATTTATTTGAAATGAAAATCGTTTGTAACACTATAAAAGACTGTCACTTTTTATCAATTGAATGCATCCTTGCTGAATATTGTATCCAAAACTTTTCAATGGTAGTGTGTACAATATTTTTAACATGTAAATGTTCTTTTAAATAAATGCTTGTTCATTCCGTTTTATCCTACCACCTTAAATTAACATTCAAATGACTGTTCTGTGATGCATCCTATTTGATACCTCAATTCACATTCATTGACATGGAATTTAAGGAATTAAATCAGTGATGCAAAGCAATCATGCTAGCTGCCAGATGCTTAGCATGTGACACAGGCTGTAAGGGCATGGACTTCGAAAGACAGAAAGAAATGACACCCCATCATGCCATTCAACAGACACACACAGAAGGAATGTGGCAGGACAGGACGACACAACAGGAGGGCAGGAACTGCCTACATGATGTCGTTTTCTTTCACTCACGGTTTCTCTACTTCCTGTTCACTCAGCTCATGTGCTGGCACTTCAAATCTCCCATCAACTGTTTCAGTGCTAATCAGCTCTTTAAGTCAACATCAACATTCTTCACTCCTTCACTCATTTCCGTCAGACTTTATCTCATTTTACAATGAACTGACAAGTTTAAACAAAACAAGAAGTCAACGCAAAGCCGAGCCACGCAAATGGAGAAATGCTGAGTTGCTATTCAGGAATGTGTGAAAAGCTAAAAAACAGAACTGCAACTTGGGTCTGCTACCGCAAAGATGTGAAATACAAGGAAATAGCTATATCGGTCCAAAAACCCAGCTTGTTCAAGCATAAAATTATCAAAAATGTCATTTCAGGGAACTTACACTTTAGATATTACTATCTGTCCTACACCTATATATCCCCGTCCATAGACACCGTCCGGTTAGGACTAGCCTGAAAGAATTCGTCAGGATATCAAACCCTCTCCTTAATCAAGTATCACAACATCCTTTAAATTCAGATGAGGAGGAATGTCTAGGAAACTCCTCTGTCCGAGCAGGGAGTATCCCTTATTTGCCAGACAAACAGCAGCACAACTCGGAGTCTGACCCAGTCCTTTCTCCACAGGGAGAGCTTTAGAGATGCTGTCCCGTGCTGGCGGTGCACCGCTGAGTATTTATACACACTGAGTATGACCTTGCGAGTGATTAGGCCCTGCGTCTCCTAGCTGCACCTGTGGAGATCATTTCATCAGGAAATAGTACCATGGTGGCCATTATTTTGTAGACCATTCTAGCTGCTAAGTATTTATATTATTGTTCTTTCATTCCAAGCAAAACATCTAAATTAACGTATAATTAGTCTCTTGCACAAAATCAATTTTACTTTTCAATACATTTTTGAAAAAGCCCTTGATGCTTCTTTAGGATTTGGGCTGTGTTTTTTTTAGACAATAAACAAAACAAAAATGTCTTTATGATATACTTCCATAAAACAGGCCAAATAATAACAAAGCTGTACACATGACGATAGTACAAAGTGTTCACAGCTGTAAATATTACTAGTACTACTACTAATAATTTAATTTATATAGTATTTCATTATTATAATAAAAACAAACAAATATGATCCTTTGTGACAAATATAAAAATATAAGTTTATAATTTTGTGATGGTCCCAGTGAAAATATTGGGCCAGCAATAATAATATATTTTTTAATAATAATAAAAATAACAAACAAACATAAATAAAATAATATGTAAATATTACGACTAACAATTTAATTAGTTATAATAAATAATATAATAAATGTAAAATGTATACATTTATTATACTATATATGTACATTTCTGAACTACTGGGCCAGCAATAATAATAATAATAGTAGTAGTATAATAATAATACACATACATCAAAAGTATTCTATTCAAATATTAAGACTAACAATTTATTTATATATTTTTACATTCATAATAATAATAAATAATATAACAAATGTATAATTAATACATTTATTATACTATAATATCTACGCAAGTAAAATTCTGAACTAATGGGCCAGCAATACTACAAGTAATAAATAAACTGTTGTTGAGCACTTAAATGGGCTAATAACCATAATTAATTGCAATACTCAGGAGGACAAAACTCAAATCTGGTCAGTGCAACACCAAAGCTCTCACACTGTGAGAACAGCTATACATTTCGGATATTTGAGACAATCACAATCCTGCATGGAAAGAATCAAAACTGATAGCCCAAACTTGTGCTAGTCACTTGATGACATCAATGATAATTAGAGGTCTGATATCAGATGGATGTGGGAGTGGGGACCCCGAGGGCTCAGTGTAACGGATGCTGTGCGGAGAGAGGACAGAGGCAGCAATGAGGTCAGAGAAAGACAATCATGGTGGAGAAAGCAACCAGTGTCTCTCAACAACAGAGGCACTATTCAGACTCTCAATCACATACCACCAGTTTGCATGTTTATGAGCAATGCAAAGCCATAAACAAATGCAGCAGAGTTTTACTGCATTACAATCAGAGCTGCCATTTCCACTGTGGCAGGGCAAACTCAGCATACGGGCATCAATATACAAGTAGCAGAAGCAATGATAATGTCTAAGAGCCATTTATGAATCATCAGATCTATAACAATAAAGGCAGCATCCCGCTGACAGATAGTCATCATGGAAACTTCAAAATGTAAACAGTAGGTCCATCCATCATTATCATTCAGTCTTTAGTACATCTCAACTGTACAAATACATCTAATTAAACGGCTGTTTACACACGGATACATCAGCCTGTGGATGATAAACTGCACGTTCACTTAACACGAACAGCATGTTTGTATTTCAGATCACAATAAATATACACATCTTAATAGATATGACACATATGACCATAATGGACAGACATAGACAAGCTCTCCTGGTGACATCCCTATTACTCACAGATTACACACCCCAGAGCTACAATCCTAACATACACATGCATTTCTACATTGCTGAATATGAAGATGATTTGTTAACTGCTTCATTACCTGCAGCCAAACATCTACAGTCAAACCCATGACTTGGGTGGAAACTAATAAACTTAGATCAAAACAGTTGCGTTATAATGTTAATTTACTGGAATCGGTTACAGTAAACCGACAAAGGTTTAACTAACCCCTTCTGTTGTGTTGAAAAACAGGAAGTGTTTATTTTGACATGAACTTAAGTTAGCAGAAGAGCTAATAGCTCACTTACCCTCCCAACAGGCCAGGATGAGCAGCCAGCCCGAGAAAACTCCTCCGACCGCAACAACAACAAACCCAGGGGACAGAAACGCGCCTACCGACCCCAAATCAGTCCCCCAAAACTGATCGATCGCTGTCAAGCATGAGAGTCCGCTGAAGAAACTCCTCCAGCCCGGGTGCTGGTTAACGGTGGCCCAGCAGCTCTTCACTCTCCCGGGCTACTGCTGCTAAAGATGGCGTCCGAGACAGATCCACTCCCTGACGGCTTAAAAACAGAGATAAACACGGTCCCTTTTCAGACCGACGGCGGGACCACTTCACAGATTCGGTCCGAAATTCTCGAGACTGTTGTTTTTTGAACCAGTGTGTTTGGGCTGTGGGGTGATGATCATGTTGTGATGGTGGCTGTGATTTCTCTCTCTCTGCCCTCCTCTAGTGATGTCCGATTCGCCAACGAATCATTCTTTTTGAACTGAATCATTATTTGACTCGCTTGAGCCGATTCACAATGCGCTTGAGCATCTTACCATGGTGCGAATTATTGTTCTCTAAAAAGTTTATTTTTTCATCCCCTAAAAACACATTTAAAATAGGTTACATATTATCTATATACAGTAGTACGCGTTTATAGCGTTTTCAAGCAAGGTTGTAGTATCCATTCCACACACTTTTCTGTACAGAAGTCGTTTGTGGAGGTAATCAATGGTAGGCCTACGTAGCTCTATATTTTGGCTAATTAAACAAAAGTTAATACAAAACAAAACACAGTGATAAACAGTGGTATTTTACTAAATTGTATTTACTAAAATCGTTTCTAGAGCGCCTTGGAGTGGCGACTTAAACGATTCTATGATTCGTTTTTTTAACCTGTTCAAGAAGAGAGCTGATTCACTTTCGCCTTGGTTCCTGGAACTCCAGTTCCGCCCTCCCAATGTGGAAAACTCCCACCGGCCCCAAGAGACTGAGCAATAAAACCCTATAGCCTACACATAAATATGTTCTTTATTAATATTTAAGACATTGTTTGTTTGCTGGAGCTGCCAAATCTTTGAGAAATAAGTTCTGTCATGGTCTTACATTCTTATTTTCATAGAGGAGCATTAAGATATCCCACCCTGAACCATTATGATGTTAATTGCAGCATGGCAGTTCTGGAGAGGTAAACACAGATGAAATCAGAGGAAAATTTAATGAAACGTGATTCCTGTAAAATAAGCAGCATTATGATTATATGTGAAACTTTTTGAGTAACACATTTTAAAAAGTGTATCGCATAAAGTTATCAGTTTAACATATGGGAGTATCTTGGAAACATTTTGGAAATTTAGAGATTATAATTATGATATACTATATGCTAGTGCGTATGATGATGATGACTATGATGTGTTCTTAAAGAAATGTAAATGATTATAATGATTTTTTCTTGTGTGTCTGAAGTTTGAAACCCCACCACCACTCACACAAATGGATTTGAAGATAACTAGGATAAGCAGAGAACAACTCATAAAAATCAAATGTAAAGGATTACAGCTTGCCTCTGTTATAATCCCAACTACACCCTGATGACAATACATTTCACCACAGTTTGCCTAATGCACAGAGCTGTAGGTTTTCTTGGTATTCTTCAATATTGGCAATCATTGCTTTTTTGGATCAGTAAGAGGTTAAAGTTGATCCCTGGGCAAAATTATTACAGTGATGTCAACAAGCCTGCAAGCAACCAATTGGTAAACAGAGCAGAGAACTAGTGCTCTGGGTTGGTTCTGAAGCAGCCGTCTCTCTCAGCCAATGAGAGCGCAGGATGCTGTCACTGTATCCAGGCGAACAGAGGGGTTTGAGATGTATGGAGCCTGTTTTATGAATGGGATTTAAAGAGCCATGCTTCATCCTGTTGATGAGTTAGAGAGACACTGGTGTGTTATAATAATTTAACACAAAACAACAAAAAAATTCTCTAGGGACTAAATGACCCAGTTGACATACCACTTAATATGGCTAAATTAACTCTCTTGGTGTTTATCAAATGTTTGGAGAAGATCTAAAATAGCTTTTTTTGTGTGTGTGTGCTGCATGGGAATGATTTATTATTTCCTCTTTATAATCTATTTTTAAAATGGACTATGACTATGAATGTAGGACACATTTGTTTGTTTTCTTATTTTATGGCATTTTTATGACAATATAACATAAAAAATGACATGTATCAGAAAACTTGTTGAAATTAAATGGCTCAAGAAAATATAAGCTCTGTCCAGCATAGATGGCAATGAGAAATGTATATATGTGCTTAGTCTCTCCAGGATTTCCTGAGAAAAACAGAGAATGAACCCACCTACACTATAAACCCAGCTCAGTCTAAAAAAAGAAAGAAAAAAAAGTGTATGTATATATATATATATATATATATATATATATATATATATATATATATATATATATATATTATATATGGGATCAAGATATGATGCTGGATTAGAAACAGCATGTGAAAGCTCAGTCAGCTTGCAGATATATTTAATGGTGTAAATAACTGTGCATTTATGTTTGTTTATTAAGAAACAAAAAAGCTAGAGATATCCTGTTGAAAAGTATTTAAAAAATGTAATATCAACCACAATAATTGAAATTAAAGCATAAATTAAATTCAGTATGACAAATAATACCATGATGCATTTACTAACAATTGTGCTTCACAAATGTACTTAATTTGTAAAGTATAGCCAACATTAACAGACAAAAAAATTGTGATTTAAAATATATATTATCACATTGTCTATAACATTTCAAAAAATCTTAATGGTCATAAAAATTACCAAAAATTGGGCGTAAAAAATGTCCATTAACAGGTCACCATATAGTGAATCTCAAAAATGGGTCCAGGAATCATAGACAGTAAAAGAAGCCAGGAATGGGTCCTTGTCTACATGGCATGATAGTTCCGCTGAACAACAGTAGGTGGCACTCGGGCACTTTATTACTCAGTGGCGAATGCGATTCTGCAGAAGGAAAGCCAGGCGCGTCGATATGACGTCAATAAAGTTTGCATGTGCTGCATGACAGAAAATGGCTGCAGCAGATGAACAGCAGCAAGTTCACAGACCTGGAGCTTATAAACAGAAAAACAAACAGCACAAGCATGGAAAACACCGAACTAAAGGCGAGATCGGGCGGGAGAATAAGGGTATGTCTGATGGGTTTATTCACAAATATATATGTGCGAACCGTCACGTGGACAATGCCTGTCTGACTGAACACGTGTTTAAAGGTCCGAGCAGTAATCAGTGAGACTAATGAAAAAATGTATGTCTGTGTGTGAGGTGTGAATACAGGTGTGTGTATATATATATATATATATATATATATATATATATATATATATATTGAGAGAGAGAGAAAGGAAGAAAGAAAGAACGTATACGTCTAATATAATAACTTAAGCCAGCCTAAGATGTCTGTTAGTTTTAGCTGGTTTAAGCTGGTCTCAGCCTGAACGCATCAAAAGCACCAAAGCCCCTCTAAAACCAGTCTGAGAGACCAGCAAACCATAGTCTGGTTCTCATTGATACTATTCTTACTTATAATGTGTGGATCTGTTCTTTTTTTTATAATCATTATGCAGTGTATTTGTACATTAATGCTTAGTGTAAGACAGTAAACTTGACCCCGTACCATCAATCAAATTAGGTAGAGTTGCTGTCATGGCTCTCACCAAGAAACAGAGAAGAGTGATAAGGAAAATGGACCGCAGAAACAAAGCCAACCAACTGCGTCGCAACAAAAAAGACTCGGTAAAGTGACATTATTCGACTTCTACTTGGTTTACAGATTGGCCATTAGTTGAAGGACTAACTCCTTTGGGTTGTTGATGATGACGACAGGTGCTGACAGAGAAAAGGAAGCTGGGCAGCAGGGATGGACCCCCTCATCTGGTGGCAGTCATAGCCCTTCACGCACGAGTGGATCCTGGAGCTGTCACCAAAATATTGAGAGGTGAAGGACTTGATGGCGTGGTGCATGAGGATCAAGGAGTCACTGGGGCTAAGAACAGTTTTGGTCTCGTTCTACCCCGCTTTAAACAGAGATTCACTTTCTACACACCAGACACAGGTAACACTTTTAGCAAAGGAATAAATGATTGTTAAGCACAATTTCATTTCTAACTTCTGACAGTATACAGTGGTCACAAAAAATATTTACACTACCTTTCAAATGTTTGGGGTTGGTAAGATTAAAAAAAATGTTTTTGCGCATTTAATTGATAAAAAAATACAGTAAGAACACTAATATGTAATATTTAAAATATCAGTTTTCTATTTGAATGTATTTTGAAATATTATTTTATTCCTGTTATGGTAAAGCTGAATTTTCAGCATCATTAATCTCGTCACATGATCTGTCAGAAATCATTCTAATATGCTGATTTGCTGCTCAAGAAAGATTTTTTTACATAATTGATTAATGTTGAAAACAGTTGTGCTGCTTGATATTTTTGTGATAAATTTTTTTGTGATTCTTGCACGACTATAAAAGAACAGAATTAATTTGAAATAGAAATATATTGTAACATTATAAATGTTTTTACTATAACATTTGATCAATGTAATGCATCCCAGTTGAATAAAATCTTACTGACCCCAAACTTTTGAACATTAGTGTCGATTTAAGCCATGCTCTCAAATGTTTGAATTTAATTGCATTCGATAACAAGACATTGAACTAAATAAAAATTATGCTAATTAAAATTTCATTTTCATTTTTCAGTTGCTTTTAATCAGCTCGTTGAATTTTTTTGTGTATGTATGAAGTCACTAACCTGTTTTGTCAAATGTTTGACCTGAAAAGTATGTTTGTGTTTATGGGATGCACAATATAAAGATTATACTATATTTTGGCTCTAAATGGATGGCTATATTTCTGCTGGACAGGTAAATCTTTCTTTTTGTATTTTGATCATACAAATTTTTTTCTTTATGTTTTTATGAAGCATGTGTCATTAGCACACGTAGCTGCCTAATATAGCTAACATAACATTACTTAGCGAGCCGTAGATGATAAGAGATGATAAATAATATATGCCTAGCTCAAGATGATAGCTATAGTGTTGAATTGTGCATAATTTTGCTTTAGATAACTAAATACATGTTTAACAGATAGTAGGCCGATCCGCATCCAGGAACTTTTCTTAGAATTATATTTACCCTCTGTCTAACTCTTTTACCATGTTCACCTGGAAGTTTACCTGCACGGTTTTTTCGCCTTTGTTTTGTTTTTAAACAAAAAATCCCTCGAACCCGGATCTGTCCTCGACCTGACGATGCGGTACTTGTCTCTGGAGTGTAGTCCTCATCAAAGTCAACAATGCTTTCATTATGGAAACTCTTACATGCAGAACACCATATATGTTATGAATGTTACACGAAATTCATCTTCATCACAGTGTAAATGATGGCAATGGAAAAACGTGTATCATGCAACCTGTTTTTAGCTTTGCCTTATAGATAACTAGCTCGTTAGCGAATCAATAAATATATATTTTAATCTTTACCAATATCAATATGCTACTTGATAGTGAGTACTAAAATACATCATATTTGTTTATCTTCATAATGATAAAGTTAGATTTTTTTATTACATGCGATTCTGACATGATGTCACTACATGCACTGCGCTCCTTCCTCTCCACTCGTCTCAGGTAAATAATGCTCTTCAGCTCAGCGGTCGGAGTCGCGCGTTCATGTGTTTTGGAGGCGTGGCTTTGGAAGGAGCCCAGAAGGGAGGGGGTGGAGTGAATGGAAATAATGAGCTGTCTTTAAAACAGTCGTGAGAGGTCTACAGACACTCGATTTTTATACTTTCTTTTTCAGAGTACTTACATTTTAATTATGCATTGATAAATACAGAAAGTTTAAACAAATTAGGGAAAAAGTTTTTTTATACAATTCCTACCTACAATACCTTTAACATCAGTCGATATTGGATACCTAATTGAGCATGCTAATATTTTTAGATTAACTTTGTTGTCATCTAATGGTAATGTAATAACATTGTTAAATGTGATCTTTTAGCAAATTTCAAAATAAATAAACCTATTTTTCCTACTGTCTTTTTAATGTTGTAATGTTTGATAGTAATGGCCTAATGTTGTAGGCACAGTAGTATAGACTTTTTTTAAAGGGGTCATATAATGCAATTTTTTAACAAGCTAATATGATTCTTTAGGGTCTAAATTAAAAGTTTGTAATATACTTTAATTAAAAATTCTCATTAGTATTGTAAGAAAACGCTTATTTTACCTGGTCAAAAACAGCTCTGTTTTCAGCACGCCGTTTCAGTGCATATGACTTTAAATGATAATGAGCTTTGCTGACTCCGCCTCTCTGTTCTGTGCGTACACCGTTTGAACACAATAACCATAGCGCGTTGTTCAGTATAAACGTGGGGTTATGCATTATATTGAGAACGTCATACATAGAAAACATGCCGTAATGTACCCTGAGTGTAAACCTCAGACGCATTCATTGTGAAGCGTGCAGCTAGCGATTTGCAAAGATTAATATAAATATTAATATAAAGTTTAATAAAACGTTACACTCACTTCAGTTCTTCTGGAGGTTCAGCAGGAACACGAAAATCTGGTACCGATCCTTTTTTCATGAGCAGCTTCTTAGCAAAACCAGCTTTATACTGATCCTCGTTTATAAAGCAGTCTGGTGTGTGAAATGATTCGCGCAAACATGAGAGCATTGACGTTGCTCGTGGGGAATATTCCCTTCGAAAACAAACTCAGCCACTGCGTCTTCGGCGGTTCGGATTTAGGAACATTAAAATGACTGCTGTGTTCGTTATTACACCCAAGAACAGAACACCACAATCGCTTAGACGCCATTCTGCTCATAGACAGAGCTCCAGCATATCAACAATGACCGCGCCGGTCCGCACGGACTATGATTGACAGCTCGCTCGCTCACGAGCGAGGGCGGGTCTGTGTTGAAACGCTGCTGTCAATCAACAATCGTGGGAGGGGCGTCCGATTTAGTGACGTCACAAAATCGAACGGCTTGATTTGAGGCAGGGGAAAACATATAAGGAGATTAAAACAAAAACACTGGATGGATTTTTATCATTATATGATGGTTGTGTACAGGCACTGCCAACACACATTTCAGTAGAATCAACTTGTAAAAGTGCATGTACCATTATATGACCCCTTTAATTATTATTAAATATCCTTTGGATAAGCCCTACTTTGGTTTGATGATATTTTGTTATAAAAGGCAATTTGAACTCTTTCAAGTGTGGTTTAAGCCCTTTTTTGTCTTAAAGGGCTGTAAAAGGGGCTAACAAAATCTTCTTTTGTCTCACTTCAGCTGATATGCATTCACTCCTGGATGTGGCGAAGATCGCAGACAGTTTAGTGTTTGTGTTAGAGTCGACTGAAGGTTGGGACAGCTATGGAGACTACTGCCTGTCCAGCCTCTTTGCCCAGGGGTTACCAAGTCATGGTGAGAACAATCAATTACACAGTTGACCAGTCATTCTGCACAAATATTTGATACAAGTGTCACGATTGACAAATCGTAATCAATTCTTCTTCCTGTTTGCCCTGCAGCACTGGTGTGTCAGGGAGTGGCTGATCTAGCGGTGAAGAAACGCACTGAGTCTCGAAGGGCGCTCTCTCGTTTGGTGGAGTCTCGTTTCCCAGAATCGCGTCTCTTCCCTGCGGACAGCGAGCAGGATGCCACACTATTGCTAAGGCACCTGTCAGCACAGAAACAGAGACGGCTGGGTTTCCGCTCACGCCGCTCATACCTGCTGGCTCAGAGAGCCACATATATACCAAACTCCGGACAGAATGGGACAGGGGGCCCAGCCACAGGGTTAGGAACCCTCTGTGTGTCAGGATATATTCGAGGCTGTCCTCTACAAGTCAACAGGCTGGTGCATATCACAGGTCATGGAGACTTCCAGCTCAGCCAGATCGATGCTCCTGTAGACCCTCTACCCATAGTGACAGCAGCCCCTCGCCCAGCGAAGCCAGGACGAGACGTAGAGATGACGGTTAGCAGGCTGCGTTACTGTTCACTTTTGAAGACTGCGTTTTTTGTTGTAATGGTGAATTTATAGTGCAATTTGTAATTAATTAATTCCAAGTTCAACACCGAATCCTAACTAGGAGCAACAAGCATTAAAAGCAGTTCTTCTCAACTTTTTTGACTCCAAGGCCCCCTATTGTCCACAACAATATTAGAAGCCCCCTCACATAATTTGAAGACTTAATGATGCCCATAATATTAATGGTCCTCTTAATTCATGAAATAATAATGTTCCCCTGAAGGAATTATGGTTGCACTTTACATTAAGGTGCCATTTGGAATGCATTGACTATCAGTAACACTGAGCAATACATTTGTTACAGTATTTTGTTAATCTTTGTAGTTAATAGAAATACAAATTTTCATTGTTAGTTCATTAGCTGAAGTCCATTAAATATTAAAATATACAACTTTTCAATTTAATCGTGTAGTAATTTTAAATTAAGAAACTTAGATTAATACATGCTTTAAAAGTATTTTTCATTGTTAGTTCATGTTAACAAAGAGAACCTTATAGTTAAGTCACTTTAGATTAGGGTCCAATTCTCTCTATTAACTATGACTTTTGCCTCAATAAACTCCTGATTACTATTCATCAATAGTTAGTAAGGTGGTTGTTAAGTTTAGGTAGGATTAAGGGATGTAGAATATGGTCAAGAATAATAAGGCATTAATATGTGCTTTAAGTACTGATAAACAGCCAATATCATAGTAATATGTGTGCTAATAAGCGACTAGTTAATAGTGAAAATTGAACCCTAAACTATTATTACTGATTTAAAGGGTTAATATTCAGTATTTTTAGAAATGCTTTATTTGCCATTTCTACCTAATGAAATATTTTAGAGATTGGAATTAGTAGTGTATTCATTATAAAAATGCCTATGGTATTTTAAGATTGTATCAATTTAGAAATCAAGTCTAGAAATCACACTTTTGAAAGGAATTAAAATTAAAGTTTAAGTCTATTCCCCCATGGTTGAGAACCACTGAATAAAATCCCACAGTGGACCACTTGCTGGTCCAAAATCAAATCCTGTTCCTTACAACTGTTTTAAAACCCAATTGTGTTCTTATTGGCTATTATGTGGCATCATCTTTTCACTTTCATTTTGGATGGACTAATTAATTGATGCTGGAGGGTTGTCACACCTGATTTATGTGGTATTTGTGATGTTTATTTATTAAGATTGTTATATCTTTGTCTCTGTATGTCCTGTAGGATGGTGGGGATGGAGATATTCGGGTGTTGATGAAAGCAGACCCTGAGAAGAGAGAGAGCCTGCAGGCGGAGGCAGAGGTGGATCCCATGGATGGGGAGCAGACGTGGCCCACAGAAGCAGAGCTGGAGGAGGCAGAAGGTACTGTTTTACTATGAGCTCTTGAGCCATGTTCACACCAGTGTATCCACTTACTATGCAAATGAGCAACAATGTAATGTGTTGGCAAGACAGAGAAGTTAATATTAGTGAGCAGTTTCATTGTTCTATATGGTTTTGTAGATTGATTCATGGCTTGCTTGCATTTATAACTTCATCTTGTTAATGATACAAGGCATTATGCACTGCTGCAACTCCCATACAAACTCTTTCTCTTCCAGAATATTTGTATTTAGCTCAAGAAAATGAATTGATTGTCAAAACAGAATGAGATCTTTTGTTTGTGGCGATACATCTCATTAATGATCAGAGTTTTAAAAGTTATAGTTAAAGTGTATATATATATATGTTATAGTGATTGATATGCATTTATCTTTGTTGAGATGGCGTAAAGAACAGGAGAGTGATGAAGGTACCAAAGGGGACGTCTGACTATCAGGCCATATGGATCAATGATGATGCCGAGGAGGAAGAGGATGATAATGATGATGTTGACAGCTGTGATGATGATGAAGATGGGATGATGGATGATGAAATGGATGGTGATAATGAATCTCAGGTGAGTTTTTATTATTTTGACACAAGCTGTCACAAGTTTTTGATGAAGCATTTCCTTTAGAGGAAAATCTAAAACTACAGCCTCTTCTGCCATAACCAAATACCTACAAATAGGAAGCTATTAAAGCTAGTCCACCAAAATAAATCACATGGGTACTGTGAACAAGCATGAATATAGATGAGGGATTTTACAGATTTCCTATTTTTTTCCCCCGCCCTGAGATGTATGACACAGGTGAATTACATAAATCACACGGAGAACCTAATGTACATGTCAAATATACTTTTTTTCATACATGTTTTCAGTGGCTTGTATTGGCTCTGTTCACAGTCAATGTAGCTGCAAGCATTGTGAGTTTGGGTAGAGTACATTTGAAAATGCAACGTCCGCATCCCGTAATGAGAAAATAAATACATTTATGTTCTTAGATGATCACATTCCTGATTCTAGGTTTGTTTTTTATAAATATATATGCAATTGCACCTCAAACCCTAGGAAGCAAACACGGTTTGTTTTTGTATATCTGTTGTTATGGCAACCTGCGAGGTGGCAGCAGAACTTGGCAAAAGCGCGTTAAACCCAAATACATCTGACTGCCCGATAATGATTGAAGGTCTAAACAAAGTCAGAAGGATGAGATGGAGGGTGGGCACGGCGCGGGCGGAACACTGTATACGTGACTATGCGCTGTGTGGCGGAGAGGCACTGTTTGTTTTCTCAACGTCTGCTGCTTGGCCTTAGTGCCAGGCATCTCGACGCAACAATAGTGTTTGGAGAGGGTGTCCCGAGAGAAGCCTTCTGTCTTCCTGCTCTTTAGACAGAACTTCCTGTCGAGACTTGTGGGGGGGGGGGCGGCCATTTATTTATACCAGCTGGGCTTGAAAGAACAAGGGGAAGCTTGACACGTATGGAAGCTCTGGTCCATTTATTTTCTTTAATCATAATTAGCATGTGTTTGATGTCTTGGGGCGCACCAAAGGAGACTTCAATGCAAGATGTTAACAATAGGGAAGTGGTACTACAGATGATTACGGAGATTATTTTTATTACTGCACCTGCGATTGTTCTACAGGTTGACCCCACAGGGGGGTGAATGCACCCCAGCGGTATGTCTTGTCTTTTTCCCTATCTCAGCAACTATGCTGTCTGTTTAGTGGACTTCAAAGAAATGGCCTGTTTTGTTTGGGTTTGCTAGACTCTGTGGATGTATGTCTGGAGAAATGCTTTTACATTTTACATGCTTCTCTTCCTCTCTAAGGACGCTGGATCTGAATGCGCATCTGAAGGAGATGACGATGTAGAAGAAGAAGAGGAGGAGGAGATCAGTTCCTCTGGACACACCGGAGGCGATCAGAAGTATGACAAAGAAATTGACGAGGCTGAGGAGGGAGAGGGGCTGAGGAGGTACAGAGAAGCGCGTGCCAATGAGATGTTCCCAGATGAAGTCGACACTCCCCTAGACGTCCCAGCCAAGACACGGTAAGAACCACAACAGTTCCAACAATGTATCTGTCAATGTTAGATTTTAAAGGCATAGTTAACCTACAATTTTTATGGTTCATGTTGTTCCAACCTCTGTGGGTTTTTTTTTCGCACCATGAAACAAAAAAATTATTAAAAAAAAGCTCTTTTTCATGCAATGACTGTTCATAATTGGCATTAGGGATAAGCATTTATTAAAATTGGCTGGTACCGATAAACCGATAATTATTTTTATGTAATGGCCGTTATTAAAATTCAGTAAATGTAAAAATAAAACACTAAATACTAAAATCCATCCTTTTGAATGCTACAATTGAATTTAGGCATCACAACATTATAATATATACTATGGAAATATTGGTATTCAATGGGATTACATTTAACAGTGTTAAGTGTTAAGGTAATATACATTTTGCAAACAGTTAAAATAAACATGGTTGATATGATAAATAAAAAAAAACTAATGTAGGCTGATAACCGATATGGTACCGATATATTGAATTGTATATGAATATATATATATATGTATATGTGTGTGAATTAAATATGATGTATATGAATTGGCTGTTTTGAATTGTCTTTTAAATATAGCTTTACATTGCTATTTAAAAGAAAAAAAAAATCTTACCGACGCCAGACTTTTGAACACTAATGTACACAAGGTTTCTACTCAGCTCACTGGTCTGTTCTGCATGTTCAGGTTCCAGAGGTACAGAGGTCTGAAGAGTTTCCGTTCCTCCCCATGGGACCCCCTGGAGAACTTGCCCCCCAACTACTCGCGCATCTACCAATTCCAGAATTTTGAGCGCATGCGTCGCCGAATATTAGCAGATGCTGCTAGTGAGGAGGAAGGAGCGATGGTTTGTATGGGAGAGGGGGTGTGGGCTAGAGAGTTCTCACAAATATCTGTTTTTTTTTTTTTTCAAAAACATTGGTGTTTCACTGTTTACTCAAGGAATTTGTTAGGAAATGTCCGTCTTATTCCTGCAGGTAGGCTGGTATGTGACTCTTCATATTGTGGACGTTCCTCCCTCAGTAATGGAGAGCTTTCTGACTGGAAAGCCATTAGTGATGGTGTCCCTGCTACCACATGAACAGAAGGTACTTACAGCTTCTCAAACATTTTAAGTGATGAACATAAAATTCCCAAAGGGTAAAATTTAGTTGATGTTTCAGTTTTGAAATGCAGTGCTACTGCTCAGTTTAAATGCGCTTTCACAAATAATTATAGTCAGTATTGAAATGGCCATCTCTTTGCAGATGTCAGTGATGCAAATGTTGGTGCGGCAGCACCCGAGCAACACAGAACCCATCAAGTCTAAAGAAGAGCTGGTGTTTCAGTGCGGTTTCAGGCGCTTCAGAGCTTCAGCCATCTTTTCACAGCACACTTCTGGTAATAACAGCCTTTAGAGAGCATCATGTTTTTCAGAGGACTTCTTTTATAGCAGGGGCTTTCAAACATTTTGATGCCACGGACCCCTAAATAGGATGTTCCCTTTGCGAGGGACCCCTTTCCTAATTAATAAAATAAAAATACAGAAATGTTGAAAATGTGTACAATATATTATCTGGAAAATATTTACATAGCTGTATACTTTTTTCTACCCACCATTAGTGTACTGTTCAGTGTTTATTAGTGTTATGAAGATAAAATATAAAAGAGTGGTAACACTTTAGTTTAGGGGCCAATTCTCATGAACTAATTGCTTATTAGCATGCATATTGCTATGATATTGGCTGTTTATTAGTACTAATAAAGCATATATGAATGCCTTATTCTGCATGACCATATTCTATAACCCTTAATCCTACCCAATACCTAAACTAAACAACTACATTACTAACTATTAATAAAAGCAGTAATTAGGAGTTTGAGGCAGAAGGAATAGTTGATAGTTATTTAATAGTAATAATTGGAGCCTAATCTAAAGTGTGACCAAAACAGTTACTATCATTAATCTCATGAACACGGACTAATCTTTGAAAAACAGTAATGTAATTTTTATTTATTTAATGAAATCTTTTTATTTTTTGTTTATAAAGAAATATTTGGTTTAATTAATTGATTTGCATTTTTTAATTTTTCTCTGAACTTTATCATTCTCTGGGTCTCCGGACCCGTTTGAAAACCCCTGCTTTACAGGACTGCCAAGTCTAGCACTATGGTTGATTTGTATCTGAGAAAAATGATGGGTCATTTGGGTCAACGATCCCTTCAAACGAAGCCTTTTTGTCTGTCCACATGATGAATCTGACAGGGTTAAATCCATTTTCCATTGTCCTCAGCTGATAAACACAAGTTGGAGCGGTTCCTGCGTCCTGATGCTCCTACAGTGATGTCTGTCTATGCCCCCATTACCTTCCCCACAGCTGGTGTCCTGGTCTTCAAACAGAGAGACAATGGTGGGGAGAATCAGACACGACATTTGATTCAAAAAGAGAACTGTCTTCACCAGTACAACATGTGGTTCAGCTTTTTTGTTTTGCCTTTACCACAGGTATGCAGGACCTGGTGGCCACAGGTACTCTTTTGAGCTGCGATCCTCGGCGTGTGGTTTTGAAGAGAATCGTGCTGAGTGGACACCCTTTCAAAATCAACCGGCGCTCTGCTGTGGTCCGTTACATGTTTTTCAACAGAGGTGAGAACGGAGGCGTTAAGTCATTTCCTCTGTTTAACTTCAGATGTGTGTGTGGTTTTAAATGAATCATTCTGTTGAGATCTAACATTTGAGTCCAACATTAAAGCATTTCTTTTTTTTGCAGATGATATTCTGTGGTTTAAGCCTGTAGAACTACGTACAAAATGGGGACGAAGAGGACACATCAAGGAAGCTTTAGGTATGAAAAAACAACAAAAAAACTCAGCTGTGGAGAGAAACTTTTAGAACTGGTTTCACAGACAGGGCTTAGATTAAGCCAGGATTAGGCCTTAGTTCAATTAGACATTTAAGTAGGTTTTTTAAAACGTGCCTTAGGAAAAAAACATTACTGGTGTGCATCTTGAGACAAAAACAATGACACTGACATATTTTAAGATATGTCACTGGAGTTGCTTTCAGTTAAAACAGCTCAGATCCATTTTAGTCTGGGATTATCTCAAGCCTCGTCTGTGAAACCAAGGGATAATCAACTTAATATTTACTGAAGAATTTACTAGCATTTTAAACTTGACAATACAAACATGGCTTAAAATACATTTTCGACCAATTAGATCACAAAATATTTTTTCATGATGATAATTTTATTATTATTAACAAGAATAATTAAAATTTATTTTATCAATATAAAATAAGCTTACAATAATAAACAATATTCTTATCATTAGTAGTAGTATTTTTTTGTTAAATAAAATGATTTCATAATTAATGAATATTTTAAATATTAAGCATTTAATTAATCTTAATAATTTGAATAATGATAATAGAATCAACACTAATAATCATAATAATAACTATATTATAAAATATTTTTGTGTATTTAAGATTAATAATAATAAATATTAATAATGCTTCTAATTCTAGAAGTCTAATGATTCTTTAGCTATATTCATCAAAACCAGTAATAAAACTGATTTAAAAAAAAGTCTCAGTTCTGAATATTTACACAGAAGTAATGAGTTTTGTTCGTAAATGGTATATATTGGTAGAAATAATACTTATAGATTAATACTTTACTGGGCTGAAAATATACATAGGAATGATTGTAAGAAAATGGCTAACAAAACTGCATTTAAGTATTAGCTGGTCTAGTTTTTAATATTGGAGACAGAGGGAAAAAATACATTCTTAAGTTTGTGTTTGGGATGAGTATTTTATGACACTTCTATTTGTGCTTTTGCAGGGACTCACGGCCACATGAAGTGTGTATTTGACAGTCAGATGCGCTCGCAGGACACAGTGCTGATGAATCTGTATAAGAGGGTGTATCCTCGCTGGACCTACGACCCCTATGTCCCCGCCCCTCTGCCCTGGGTCAAGAGAGAGGAGCCACCGGCGTTCTGTGACATTGACATGGACTAGAGGCAGGAAGTTATGAACTGAAAGCAATGGAAGCATAACATAACATGACACTGACTGCTTGTGCCACAGCTACTCAGATATTGATTCTCTGTACTTTAATTGACAATTAAATGTCTATATATAATATCTGTGCTTGTTTGACTGTTCAAGCATTTCCCAGTTTCATTTGATCAAGTCCCTCAGTGACCACTAGATGGCAAACATGTATTAAAGTAAAAATGGTTTCTTTCCACAGAGTAAGAGTTCGACATTCCTTTTTGAGTCTGTGATGTTTTTAACCAATGTCAGTACAGACATAATGGTGTTGGTTATTTACAGCCTCAGGTTGACAAATTAACCCATGAAATAATTTATCAAACACTTTATCAAACAATTTATCAAATAATTTTTGTTAACCAGTAAAACACATCCTTAGCAGTGTTGTGGAGGAGCATATACAAAAAGAAGTGTGAACTGAACTAAATTCCTGTCAAAACCCAAAGGGAGAGTGTCTTGTGTTTTTATGAGGGAGGCAGTGGCGCAAACCCGCATCTAAACTCTTTGTAAATACTGTCATTGCAATCTTTTATTTCTCATCATTTAGCTCAAACCAAACCTCACGCTGGAATATTATCTCCCTCAAGTATGTCCTCAACAACAACTGCAGCCCTTACTGTCCTCTGGCTGCCATCGTTCAGAATCGCTGGCAACGGTGAGGGATGATTATCGCTGGTGAACGAATGCATAGCGACTATAATTTATGCTGCCATATACAGATGACAGTGAGGTTTTATGGGCCTTTATGGCGCAGATGGAGTGTGTATGTGCCGTCTGCACTGTTATTCTCCTTCATTCCTACAGACTCTTCCACCACTCCCTCTCCCTGGTGGTTCCCTGACCTGAAGCCCCCTTTTCACCACCATCTACACTCTCTCACACAGGGAGCGTGACCCTCCGTTGTTTTCTCGCCGGATACCCAAATGTTTTACAGTTCTCTTTCTTTCTCTCTATCCCTCTCTACCCCCTCCCCTCGCTCTTTTGCTCTTCGGAGAAACAATGATTTATGAATTGTAATATTTATCATAAAACAGTGCTCTTGCATGCTTGCAGCTACATGATTCATCCCCAGGTTCTGTTGGGACCACACCACAGACGCATGCCAATATGTCTGGGAAAAGAGAAGGTGAAGCTTTGGGCTCAAAAAACACAATGTGATCCAAGAAACGGGGTATCAAAAGTTCAATATGTACATTTTTATCCTGCGCTGTGAATTTGATTATGGTGGAAAAAGTCAAATAATGATAAAACAATCGCACTAGGGTAATACTTCTTCATTGCCTAGGGGTGCACTCGAAGCTCTGGACGGTTTAAGTTGAGGCACTCCATTTATTTTCTCGTTCATTTTTTAAGCCATAGTGCACCGGGGGCATTGAGCGGGTATGTGTTAAACACATCTTGTTTAAAGCTGAATGGGGTGTGGTATGCCTGGCCAAATGTTCGTGATCTAGAGAGGAAATCTAATCCTCCCACACTGGAGATTGTCCTTAAAGAAATATTCCGGGTTCAACACAAGTTAAGCTCAATCGACAAAATTTGTGGCGTAATGTTGATTAGCAGCAAAAATGTACTTTTCTCCCCTTGTTTTCTTGTAAAAAAAAAAAAAAGCAAAAATCTGTTACAGTGAGGCACTTTCATTGGAAGTCAATGGGGCCAATATGTAAACATTAATATACTCAGTGTTTCAATACCAATGATAACATGATTTTGTGTGTGAAAATTTAGTTCCTAACTTTTTCTGTGTGAAGGTATTATCTTTGTTTTGCACCTACACAAGGAAGACCATAAAAATCAGTTTCTGGATTTAAATCCGCCAAAAATTGCCTCAATGTAACCTTGAACGCATAAATGTGATGTTTGTAATTTCATAAAAGCACTTATATTAATAATTCTTCTGTTAAAACTGTAAAATTGTTCTCGTTATTTTTAAGTTCGTTTTAGGGGTTTTGTTGTTTTGCCAACAAAGTTGTAAAATTTAAGTTAAAGGACAAGTTCGGTATTTTACACTTAAAGCCCTGTTTTAAGATCGTTTCTGATGAAATAGAACGGTTAAGATTGAAATTTGGACACATGCTGCTGGCCTGAGAATTTTAGGTTTCTGGGGTTGCACCCCCCCACCTCCACAATGGTTAAACTTTAGTTTACAAAGACGTGAAACTCTCCGAGTGCTCTGTTCACTGATATGCTCACACAAAAATCACTGCAAAAGATGCTTTCCAACAGGTTTTATCGTAGTTTTTGTCCAAGTCAAGTCAATGGAGTTGGACAAAAACTACGATATTGTTTATATTTTGTGGCTTTACTTTTGAAACTGAGTATTTGAATCTTTACGAATGGGCCCCATTCGCTTCCATTGTAAGGGCCTTATTGTAACCTTGATTTGTTTTTGTCTTTTTTTTTTTTTAAAGAAAAACAAGGGATATGTCAAAATAATTATTTGTGGTAATCATCTTTATGCCACAAAAACTGTAAACTGAGCTTGTATTGACCCCTGAATATTCCTCTAAAAACATGCGTGGAATGTGATTGTCGAGTTTTTCCTCCACTTGAGCCCCACCGCGTACCAGAAACATCCGCTTGAGATTAACGTGGAAATGTTGAATTTTGTTTTGGGTGATCGAAAGCAAAATGTTTGTGACAGTGAGGGACAAACTACATGGAGGTATATTGGACAGCCCTCATATGAGCATGTGATTGGTTTCGACCACAGTCAGGAGTTAATGCTGGTGGCTTGGGGCCTCTTGGACCAGGAATGTCCTGTGGTTCCCAGTTCACTGTCACCACACACAGCTGGATCCCACTGAAGACATAATGGGTGAAAGATTTTTCCAGTGGAAGAGGAGAGAGAGAGTAAAAAAGGAAAGAGAGAGAGATGGATTGCAGGGGAGGAAGAGATAAGATAAGAGGAGAACCACTGAGTGTTTAAATTGAATGTAAAACAGAGATTGTGCAGGAGTATAATTTAAGTGCCGCTCAGTTGGGAAAACAAGAATAAGCAAATATGTTTGAGAGGAGGAGGGGGATGGAGGGGTGTGAGAAGGAGATGGAGAGCAAGAGTGGCTGGCGTTTATGGATAGCAGATGTGGCGCTGTGGGATTTTGGCAGGGGCCAATGGTGCCTGAGTCCTGCACTGGCTGGGTGGCACCAGGGTGAGAGCGAGGTCAGAGCACCGCAGCACACAGCCCATAAAACACCGCAAGAGAGACGCACACACAGAGGGCCGCGAGCTTGGGACGGCAATAGGCCACAGAACATGCAGAACTCTTCAATGCTGGAGCAACAGCTTAAGATGTAACTCTTCTAGCAGGGGGAAAAACAAGAAAACTCAAAGTTTTCTCAATAAAGTTAATAAAAATGACAATCAATAAATGTCATTTCTGTGTCACTAACCAAACAATATTGGGGGAAAAATAACAGTTGCATCCTAATGCTGCATTCAAATAACTTAGTTATTGAGCACTAAATTATAGTACTTTCTATAAATATGCAGGTCTAGCATTAATACAATCTGGTGTTATGAACGCATTCCCTTTGTTGAAACATCAATTTATTGGCCTAGATAGGGTAGGCCTACTAAGTTTAGTGTGTGATTAGAGGTGTTATAAAATAGCTTATGGTCTGTTTATTCTTAATCATGAAAAATGTTACTTAATGTCTTATAAATATCACATTAAGTTACCAAAGCTAAAAAGTTCAATTTAAACATTTCGCTTTCTGTTTTTAGTTAGCCTTGGTTAGCATGCTAATAATTTAGCTTAGTCTAGCCTTTTAAAATTACATAGCACATGCTGTCATACCACTAAGCTTAGCTCTTTTAATTAACTAGAACAAGATATCATGATAACACGACATGTTTCCATTTTTTGACGAAGGAGGGGATGTTGCAAAATTCCAACATTTTCGAATATAACGACTTTTTCCTGTGATGGCAAAGCTGAATTTTTAACAGCCATTACTCCAGACTTAAAGGGTTAGTTCACCCAAAAATGAAAATTAAGTAATTAATTACTCACCCCCATGCTGTACCAACCCCGTAAGACCTTCGTCTTCGGAACACAAATGAAGATATCTATGATTAAAAGAGACTTCAAGAGATTTCCACGACGCATGCGCGAGAATTGCGATCTCCTTCAACTACTTCAGTTAAGTTCTCGCGCGTGCGTCGTGGAAATCTCTTGAAGTCTCGTTTCAGGCCTACAAGGAAGAAAAGGAATAGTCGAATAAAGTCGTTATTTTTGTTTGTTTTTTCGCACAAAAAGTATTCTCGTCGCTTGATAAACTTATAGTTGAGCCACTGTTGTGACATGGAATATTTAAACATTTTCTTCATTGACTTTCTGGGCCGTCCGGTGTCATTCCCTTAGGGAGCCTATGGAGGAGTGATCAACCTCTCAGATTTAATCAAAAATATCTTCATTTGTGTTCCGAAGACGAACGAAGGCCTTACGGGGTTGGTACAGCATGGGGCTGAGTAATTAATGACTTAATTTTCATTTTTGGATGAACTAACCCTTTAAGTGTCACATGATCCTTCAGAAATCATTCTAATATGCTGATTTGCTGAAACATTTCAAGAAACATTTCTTCTTATTATTAATGTTAAAAACGGTGCTGCTTTATATTTTTGCGGGAACCCTTTTACATTGTTTCAGGATTCTTTGATGAATAGAAAGTTCAAAAGAACAGCACTTTATTTGAAATAGAAAACTTTTGTAGCATTACAAATGTCTTTACTGTCGCGGGAGGAGGAAAAGCGCTACTATTACACTTCATACTCTTCTGTTATTTCTGAGGCACCCTTTTCTTGCCACATCTAGTTGTCTCAACCATAACCTCTCAAAATTCCTCAGTAAAATCAAACATCCTGTCATTTTCTGTACACTCGCTCTCCCTTTATCTCTTTCTGTCTCTCTCGCTGTCTTGTTCCCCCTTCCTCTCCCCTTACCCTGGCCCTGACTCCCTGGTTCCTGGGGCCTGGCCAAGGCGTGTGTCCCCGAAGGAGCCAGTGAGGAGATGGAGAGAGGGGGCAGAGCAGGGGCTGAGAGACGGGCTCCAAAACCACAGCTGCGGCAGCCCTGCCTCGCCTTCCTCTCTCCTGTCCTCTCTCTCTCTCTCTCTCTCTCTCTCTCTCTCTCTCTCTCTCTCTCTCTCTCTCACTTCACTTGAGTTTGCGAGGAGCTGGCCTGGCACACGCCCCAGCTCTGCCATTAATCAGAGGAGAGGGGTAGTGTGTGTGTTTGTGCTGATAGAGAACTGGCTGGAACGGGGGTGGTATGGAGACCAGGAGGACCTCCCAACAAAGCAGTGGAGTTCACCCAGCGAGCGAACAGGGGAGGGAGTCTGACAGACAAAAAGCCTGGTGCGCAGATCGTGACTCTTCGACGAGAGAGAAGGAGATGAGATAGACGAGGAGAAGTTGGATGCGTTTAGGTGAGGCGTGAGGGAGTGCGAGGCAATAGGCTAGCGGAAATGGACCTGAGGTCCGTTGAGGAGGAAGAGAGGAGATCCAAGATTCTGTCTATCATTGCATATAAACATGGACAATCTCATGGTTCAATGCAAACAGCTGTAGAATGTGCACTTTTGTCTCATTAAAGCAACTCAGTGAAAAGAGTTGGCCACAGTGCATTACGCTCATGGTTAATGCATATCCCAGATACCAGGCCTGAACCGCTGCCCAAGGTCTCGGTGCATTACTGTACCACACAAATCAAAGCTGCTATACAGAATGAAATTAAATCCATTTCTAGTCAAACGTTTGGACGCACCTGACTAGATTTATGTTCCTCATGAAACTTTCCTCTAAAGGCGTATGCTTATATTTTTGTAAGAAAATGTTAATTATGCTTATGCACAAATTTCTTTGCTTAACTAACTGTAATATTTTTTTTTAATACATGAAGTGTGGGAAGAAAAGCTGCCAACCAGTGCTCAGCATATACGGAAACTACTGTTTAAAACGCGATGCACCTCATCAAGTAAGTGAAGAGAATGAATGGAATATGCAGAGTATGGGGACCACAAAAACATTATAGAAAAATTGTAAAAAAAATGTAATATTATTATTATTATTATTAAGACTGACTGCACATTCCATTCATTCTCTTAACTTGCATCGCGTTTAAAACAATAGTTTCCATGTATGCTGAGCTCTTGTTGGCTGCTTTTTCTACACTATCTAACTCGTATATTAAAAGCAAAAAAGTAATTACAATTTCAGTTTAGAAAAGAAATTCATGCATAAGATAAATAGTGTTCACATTAGATAAAAGTGTTAAAATAATAATAATAATAATAATAAAGATGATTGAATTAAGATAAATAGTGTTAGTGTTGGATAAAAGTGTTAAATAATATGTGTATTATTTATTTATATATATATTTTTTTTCATTGTGTAAATGGATCTGTATACACAAAAAAGTATATCTGCCATTATATTTCAGGAAGAGTAGCTACTTTGAAGAAGCTAAAATATAAGAGAGTTTTGATTTGTTATCATTATTAATTATTCGTTTTGAGGACTTTACTATTATTCTAAGATGTGGAATAGCAGCTATAGTCATAATAAATAATCTGCATGTGTGTCCAAACTTTTGATTAGTAGTTTACATGTTGAAACTACCTTGTACCCTATGGGTCTATCCAGCAGGAAAAATGCTGGAGGCAGATTCACCCCAACTAAGAGTGCAGCATTAGGAACGGATTTCCTTCATAATGCCTTTTTGATTGGACATGATAGGTGCCCTAGTTGTTATAGGTGTCCTGGACTGATTGTACCTCAGAGTGCATTTTGCGCATATTAGATTGGACAATGTTAAAATGTGACTGGTAAATGAGGGCAGACATTCTCTATTACAACACGGGGACAGGTCCCTAAAGGAAAACGGTTCACACAAAGTCCACAAGATCCTCCCCCCCCCCCCCCCCCCAACCGCCTCCATTTTCCCCCTGATTACCCAGGTGGGAGTGAAATATAAAATAAAAAAAAACTAAAGCACTTACAACCTGCTCCCCCCACCCCCACTGGGCCTCCCTGCATGCCTGTCTGCTGACATCACCAGTCCGATCTCTCTCCTCTGCTCTATCCTTCCCTTTAGCTCGGCTTCCTGCCCCCATGATGTCACATGCCATATGGTTTTCGGCGAGAATCAAGCCGGAAAAGAGATTTAGTTGGAAGAGAGGAGAGAAAAGGAGGAGGTTCGGTGTAGAGTGTGCGTAGGCCACAGAAAACAAAAGGCCGCTCTTCCCCATTGTGTGTATGTGTCTGGAGTGGCTCTGAGGGGCTAATGAGGAGAGTTTAGAGAGCAGAGACCACTGAGCGGACAGCCATGTGCTCCACAGATGAATCATTTGCTCAAACACCAAGACGACCAGTGACCGCTGGTGCCAACATGTTGCTTGCAACCCTCGGGCCAGGGTAGCACAGTGACCCTGGTCTCACTGACTCACTGAGTCGGGTTCTACAACAGATGGGAGCGATGTGATGCGACGAGACAAAAGCCAATAGAACCTTTAATAACAGGTGATGCTGTCTACACTAGATGCGACAAGTCCCCGACATGAAACTGTTCTGTTTCTGACGTACTCCGTGCACTTGAACTATTTCTCACACGAAAGACAAATGGATATACAATGGTTGCTTTAATGCATCCAGTTAGACATCCTTAAGGCCCATTCACACCAATAACGATCACTATAAAGATAAAGATAACTATAGCGATATCTATATTAGCGTCCACATCAACACACGATAACATTCTTATTATAAGCATGCACTGCAATTTTGTCGTCTGCCGCTTTTAAAGTTTGTCACGCAAACTACTACTGTATGTAACTACTACGATGGGTCTAAATTTAAAACAATAGCAGAGTCCACACCACAACTATAACGATAACATCACAGAGGAATGACATCGTTGGAATCACTTTCAGAGCAGGGATTGAATAACTTTTTCCAGCTGATGAACGATGAAAACATTGACAGCCAATCAGAATACATCTCGCTTTAACGAGATCAAGCATTTAAGTAAGAGTAAACAGAACGTTATTTTGTGATGGTGTGGACGCTATATTTATCCTTGCTCGCCGTGATTTTTCCAAGTAAGACATGTTCCTGGATCAACATCTTTTGTTGATCCTGGAACAACATTCCTGTCTAAAAACATAGTCCTAACCCTATCCCTATCCTTAAACCTAACCCTTCCCATAATCCATACCTAAAATAAGAGGGACATGATAGATGAATAACACTAATGTGTAAGAACCTAACCTTGGTTGTAAGCCTTAACTTGACATAAACTCTAAACGTGTCCCTCAAATCTGATTGGTTGATTGGAATGTTGTTCTAGGAACATGTTGCACTTGGTGAAATCACGTTCACCATTTATCCTTATAGTTATCGTTTTATAGTGATGGTTCTTGGTGTGAACAGGCCTTTACTCTCAAAGGCTGTACATTAGTGTGTGCTGGAAAGTTAGAATGACATCTGGTAACAATAGACACGCTCTGCGAAGGTATTTTGAGGAAGTCGCACCATCACAGGCTCTAAAATGAGTGGTTGGTTTGCGCAAATGGTGCACATGCCTTTCCCTCCAACGCAAGTGTTTGAATCACAACATGCCCAGTTCAAACCCACACTTACATTCTCCCAATCAATCACAGCAGCTTCTCATTTAGCTTTCATCTCCAGAAAACGGCAACACTGCCAGCAGAGGACGCTTCCGCGTGTCGGCCAGGACGCGCGTGCACAAAAGGCAGAGGATGCAAATGACCGGTCTTTGCGTGCCTATCTACTAAAGCTGTCTCACAGCATCTCATTAGAGTGAATTAGGAGAGGGTGTGCGTAAATGTTGGGCCTACCACTCAATTTCTGGTGAGATGTTGGTTCTCAGGGGTGTGTCTGGCATAAGGGCCCGGTGATCTTGCATGTGGTAAATTGAGCGGTTGTACCCACAAAGATAGAAACAGTGCTCATCACGCTGCCATAGAGAGAACACTCTGGTTGAGTGTCTCGCCTCGGGGGGAAAGCATCGAACAGCTCAACCGCGAAATAGCTGTTCCCATGGTGCATTATTCTGACACAAGGACACATTATGGAGCGGGGATAAAGGCCAGTGCCACGGGGCATCTGACGATCAGGGGTCTCAAACTGAGAGAAACTTATGGAAAATGCCACAACAAATGTAAAATTGAACACATTATTGCAGCTTTGATAATAACGGTACATTGTTGTCCGTGTTATATACAAATAAAGTATTTGCTACTTTTTATTTTACCATTATGAGAAAAATTACTCTTACAAAATGATTTATTTATTTATTTGTTTATTTATTTATTGATTTAATTGTGTTTTATTATTTATTAATTCATTTATATGGATATGTCTATATTTTTTGTCTTTTTTGTTAACTATTCTGTGTAGGCTATTGTTTATTTATGCTTTATTATTACTGGTATTTATGTATTATTCAATTGTTATAATTTTTATGATAAATTATTATTTACATTCATTTATTCATTCATTAGTTTATATTTATATATTTATAATTTTTAATAATATTATTCTGTTTATTAATAAATTGTTATAAATCTCTATTATGGTTCTTTTTTATATAATTAGGCTATTCATTTATTGATTGATTTTTATTTACATTATTGTTATTCTGATCTATGTTGTTATTATTATACATATATATATATAAATATTTTAATTATTATAATTCTATATTATGGTTTATCATTTTCTATGGATTTATTTAAATTGTATATTATTATTTATTTATTTATAAGGATTTTTCTCATAATTGCAACAACAGGGGGCCTCCAGCGATGCTGGTGCACCTGAGATTTGCAGGACCGTAATTCGCCCTTGCTTTAACTGTAGGCCTTATGCTCGGAAACAACAATGTTATAGTAAATTGAGTGGAATGCTATTAGTCATTCCCTATGCATACTTAAACTTGATGCGTTGGTCCCAAGTCAGGCATTCCTCAGATTATTCTCAACTTTGACAGAAAAGTGCAGTCTCACAGACCCACTCACAGACCAATATCACTCATGCACACGGCCAATAAAGTTTAACATGCTGCACATAAACATCCCACTTGTTAAAACAAAATTTGTTCAGCTCTCTTGCACTCTCTCCATCTCTTACACACACACAATCCTGTCACACTTTTTCACACATACAAATGTTTCTGACACACACGTGTGCACATTCAAATAAACAATACTAGGTGTGCTGTTTAGTAGGTGACGGCTGATTGTTATGTGTCAGTGGTTGTGCAAGTGTGCTCTGTGATCCAGTGGCAGGCCTGGTTAACGTTTTAACAGCTTTCATGCACATAATCCCTGTTAACACCAGTGAGTAGGAGGCATTCACCTGTTGTTGACTCATTAGGAATTCAGATCAAGTTCGGGAGGAGCACGTTCAGCTAATTAACACGAGTGGACAGCAATCAGCAATTAATGATAAGAGGGTAACTCAGCAGTCTTACCTCGATCCCATAGACATATACACTAGACGTCACCTTGGGGTTCTAAGCATGCGTCAAAACCGCCGCCATCTTGGAACAGGGGTCTTGTCAAACTAGGAAGTAGCTAGGTGACGCTGCTATCTCTGCCTTTACTTCTAATTAATTGATGGTGGCGGACTTTTGTGCTGTGTATGATGTTCACACGAATGAAATCTGAACTAGGAAGAATGTTTTAAAAAATTTTTTTTTTTCTGGAATCAATGATAAATACATGTCTGACCGTGGGAACGAACCAAAAAAACGAGAAAATCGCATTTATGATGATTTATGGTGATTTTATTTCCGTTAGACCTTTGTCTACATTGACGCTGATGCATTAAAGTGGAGGCCCGGGGCTCCCCTGTTCCAAGATGGCGGCTCTATTGACGCATTCGTTCTAATGAACTGCCGTAGCCAAGGCAACATCTAGTGTATATGCCTCGATCCATTGACAGTTTGCAGCATCCCCCCTCCACCCCTTCTCCACACTCCTAGTTCTAAAAATCACTTACATACGGGGGGAGTACTCTGGGTTCGGGCTGAATTCTGAGCTCGGAGCCCTCCCTCCGGACAGCACGCCAAATACGCATTAAATCTTACTCCCTCAAAATTATATGTAAGTGTGAACTCGTGAAATAGATGTTAAAGTGCGTATTCATAGCTAGCTGCATGGCTGCGGGGAGGTAACTGTGATTGCTGAGATAAAGTCTTGCAGTCTCCTATGTCGTTCAGAGAGATTGGCTATGTGATGTCTGAAGTGTTTCCAAATCCCTGACTTGAACATATATCCAAATCAACCAAATTAAAGGGATACTCCACTTTTTTTGGAAATAGGCTAATTTTACAACTCCCCCAGAGTTAAACTGTTGAGTTTTACCGTTTTTGAATCCATTCAGCCGATCTCCGGTTCTGGCGGTACCACTTTTAGCATAGCTTAGCATAGGCCTACATCATTGAAGTGGACAAGACCATTAGCATTTCTCAAAAAAAAAAAAATGACCAAAGAGTTTCGATATTTTTCCTATTTAAAACTTGACTCTTCTGTAGTTACATCGTGCACTAAGACAGACGGAAAATGTAAAGTTGTGATTTTCTAGGCTGATATGGCTAGGAACTATACTCTCATTCCTGCGTAATAATCAAGAAACTTTACTGCCGTACCATGAGTGCAGCAGGCGTAATGATATGACGCAGCGCCTGAAAATAGTCCCCAGCTCGGTAACTTCCAACGTGACCGGGACTAAGTGCCTGCGCCTGCTGCACTCATGGTACAGCAGTAAAGTTTCTTGATTATTACGCAGGAATGAGAGTATAGTTCCTAGCCATATCAGCCTAGAAAATCACAACTTTACATTTTCCGTCGGTTTTAGTGCACGATGTAACTACAGAAGAGTCAAGTTTTAAATAGGAAACATATCGAAACTCTTTGGTCATTTTTTTTTGAGAAATGCTAATGGTCTTGTCCACTTCAATGATGTATGCTAAGCTATGCTAAAAGTGGTACCGCCAGAACCGGAGATCGGCTGAATGGATTCAAAAACGGTAAAACTCTGGGGGAGTTGTAAAATCAACCAATTTCCAAAAAAAGTGGAGTATCCCTTTAAAATTTTGCTTGTGCGCATACTGGGCATCATTCATGAAACACAAGCAGAACAAATTTGTGTGTACATTTTTTATGTTAATTGAATGTGACTTTATGTAAGAATGGTTAGAAATTCGTTCTGCTCATGTTGCATGAATGAGGCAATGTGTCCTCAAGAAAGCGAAAGAGCTGACTTTGACAAATATAACGAGCCAGTAAACAAACAATAAACATAACAGAGCCAAATGACTTCGGTGTCACATGAGTCAAGGTCAGTGAGTCACAGGGGTCAAATTCGGGAATTATATTTAACAACTTAGCTATTTCGAGCAACTGATTCCCATTGTTTCTCTCCGACATATGGGCAGTGAATTTTATACCACACCGTAATAAGTGACCTGAAAAACATCCAGGTGCTGTTTGGACCCTGATCTGTCCTTTGTCTAGCTCTACCTATCTCTGATTTTTGAGGTTATCATAAGTTCATCAAGAGAAACTGGAAGTGAAAGACAATACATTCACCTCAGTAAAGCCAGACTGCTATGAGTTTGACAATTCTAATTAAAAAGCAGCATCTTGAACTGCAGTAATTTCAGGAGAGAGACCAGGAAACAGATGTCAGTCAGCTGTTAGAGTAATTCAAGGTCCTGGGAGGCAGGTTGCGACATGAAAAGGCTTCTGCCAGCTGAGTGCCCGACGAAAAAACACTTTCATCTCAGCGATCAACAACAAACGAGAGACGCCACAAAGTGATAGCAAAAATAATGACACCATGGGAATCTCTGTCTTAAATTCACTAGGCAGTCAGACTGAAGGTGTATATAGGCTAGTTGTCATGTTTCTTACAAGAAAATATTAATAACTATTAAAACTGTGCGCAGCAAGATTATGCATGAATGAATGCCTTATAAAACATGAAATACTCCAAAGTCTCAAAAGAAAAAAAGTCCTTAAAGACACTTGGTATGTCTTTTCGACAAGTATTTAATAAAAATAAAACTGTACTTAAAGCTGCAGTAGGGAGTCTTGAGAAAACGTTGACTTAGCCTGAAAATTTGAACAAGCACAACTTCCAGGTCCCACCCCCTTGCTCTCTGCTGCACTACAGCCCTCCCTCCACAGCTCGTCCTCCACAGCGGAGCCTGTCGTGAACGCGCAGGCTAGTAAACAGGGCCACCGATGACGGCGGATAAAAACATTCACTAATAGGGACTAAACGTCAATAATATGCTTTACATTGACTATGGCCTGCCCATACTTTGACTACAAACTTGGTCCTCAAATCATTATGTATTTTCCAATAGCCTACATGTAACTTTATAACGTTGCACTCTTTCTATAAGTTATAAATAGCTAGTAAGATAACGTTAATATAACGGTAACTAATGTTACAGCATGTAAGTAATTATTCTAGCGATATATAATGCTAGATAAGGTGTGCTAGTACATTATTTCAGCAACATGACAAGCCAGTGAATTAGCAGGTTTCAATTGTTGCTTAGCAGAGTGCGTGACATTTTATCTACATGTTATGCGGCTAGAGTTTTGACACCGAGTCAATGGGCTCTGTGTAATTCTTTCTTTTTCGGTTGTTTATCGTCATCAGTCTTTTTCCTTTTACCTCTTTGTTTTATGAGCAGGTGTCACTCGAGAATGGGCAGTTTAGGTTGTTTCTCCGTCATAAGCACAGCTGCAGCACGCCGGCAATCTTGAGTTTGAACGACGGTTCGCGCTCCGGCGCTCGCGCTGTGCAAGAGAGGGGTGTGATCAGCGCGTACACGAGCGTGATTGACAGTGCTAAGACACTCCTCCTGGCTCTCATTGGTTGTTTCTGACCGGGAGCGTGTATTTCTTGCAAATGGCAATAGGACCACTGGGAGGAGCCAGAGAAGCTTGATTTTTACACAGATTATCTGTCTCATATTCTACTGTCAGGACATAATGACAGTTTTAGCAAATACATGTTTTCAAAAGTTACCTACTGGAGCTTTAATAAACATTAATAATATGTGATAAATAAAGGGGAATAAGATTAGGATATATCAAAAACCTGAAAGAAAGAAAGTTATTTAAGAACTTGTTAAAGAATTTAACACCACAAAATCCTCACTTCAAAAAACAAGAACAGGTGAAATTTTTCATGTGGTTACAATAATCTGTAACAAAAACATAAATTCTGTGGTATATTGCAAAATTAAACATTTATAAAACTAATCAGAAAATTAAAGGTAATTAATCCTAACATTACAATATCAATATGGTGAACATGATTTCACCAAGGACAAGAAGTTTCTGGATCAACATTATTGTTGGTCCTGGAACAACATTCCAATCAACCAATCAGATTTGAGTGACAAGATTACAGTTTATGTCAAGTTTAGGCTTACAACCAGGGCTATGTGCTTCTACATCAGTGTTATACCTATCATTTCCCTCTGATTTTAGGGATATTTTATGCGTAGGGTTAGGGATAGGGATAGGATTAAGAGGACAACATTTTTGGACAGGAATGTTGTTCCAGGATCGACAAAATATGTTGATCCAGGAACATTGGCATATGCAATTTTACTTGCCATGCAATTTTAATACATCTTGGTTTAGGCTAATGACACTATTTTCTTTTTTATAGGCTTTACAGCAGAATTGAATTCTGTTTGTATTATTGATCATTATTTTCCTATTTATCACTGTAAAGCTGAAACAGCGCTATTAGGTGACTTGACACGAGAATTTCACAATAGTTCTGCCTTGTTACAGAGACCGTACCAGATATTTTATTTTGAATTCTACCACTATTATTACATCCATCTAACAAAGAATGTGCTTATGTTAGCTTAGAAATGCATGGCACATTTTATGACGAATGTATGTATTGTGTATAATATAAGCCATTAGGTGTCGCTGCGCGCGCAGCCTGCAGTGATTCTGAGGTCGAACGCCAATCAGAGTCCATCCAGATTCTCAAGTGTCCGATCCATTCTAACACGAGGAGAGGGAGAGAGAAGGGGAGAAGGGTAAAGGACAAGGGACAACACGGAAGAAGCTGGTAACACCGGGAAAGGTTTACGTTTTAAAGAGGAATTTGGACGATTGGGGATCTTTGGGCAGGGGAAATCCCGTAAAGGGAAAGTAAAGATCGGCAAGAGCATCAGACATGAATCCGAGGTGAGTTTATGTTAATGAATGTATCGTGTGAGTTACCTGCGGCGCGTTCAGGTGCGCTAAATGAGCGCGTGCCAACATACTACCTGATAGATTACGATAACTGGCTCTCGTGCATGCAGGCGTGTCTGGACAGCAGGAAAACGTATTGTACTTTTTAATCGGATTTTCTTTTTTAAATACTACTTAGTATGCATCTTAAAATACACATATACAAAATATCTTAAAATGTTTTCATCCCAAAATTTGACAAATAAAACAAAACAAAATACAACTTACCACCAACCAGAGTAACTATCACATAGCCTACTATCAATATTAGTCTACATACTACAACATATTTCATTCCGTCTGTATGCTGTTAGAACAAAACTGATCAATATGCTTAAAAATAAAGGTTCTTCAAGAGTTCTAAAGTTCAGCAAGGAGTTCAAGTAGGAACCTTATCCTGATGAAGAGCCGTTTTTTTAACTGTGTGTGGTTTTGAATGAGTTATATTGTTTTTTGGAGATTAAAAATATTGTTATTAATGTCACAATATGGGTTCTTAAGACCAGTGGTTTCTGGGTTCTTTAAAGCACCAGTACTGAATTCAAAACCTTTTTTGTTAAGAGTTAGCAATAAACTGCGATCTGTCAATAGGCCATGACATCTATTACACTGACATTAGACCTGCTAATAAAAAGAATAATCTTACTTGAGCCTTAATTTTCAGAATAAACAATTAAGCTATTAATGAAGATGACACATATATTATTGAAGCTCACACAATTTCCAGTGGTGTAGTTACATCATTGGACTAATTTTTTTTGTCAGTGTGTTGGGTGATGCAGTCTGCATAATTCCTGCAGCTTTTCTGTCTAAATATCGGGATCAAATAAATGCCTGTGTAAAATTGTGTGAGTTATGAATTGTGTCACTAAAGATAGATAGTAGGCTGATACACCAATAAATTAGCTTACAAATCTTAAATCAGATAATAATTATAGATTGAATTTTTCAACTTCAGTGTCAAGGGCATCTAATTGTTTGAGATCAAAACATTGCTTACAAGTTCCCGTACAAAAAACTACTGTAACACTTTATTTTAAGGTGACGTATTTACACGGTACTGCATTGTACTTACTAATAACAGTAAATTATGCATAATTACAAGTAACTAACCCTAAACCAAACCTTAACCGTCACTGTTTCGTGAGTACATGTTAAATTAATATTACTCAGTCTACTTATTTGAGTAAGTACAATGTAACTACGTCACCTTAAAACCACGATGGTACTTTTTTTTGCAACTGTTGTGCAACTGTATTAAATTAATAAAATTGAAATAAGACATACATTTTAATGCAAAAGTTAATCAGTGTATTTGTGAGTAAACATACAGACAGGGGTGTGCCGTTTCAGTATTTATTTCCCTGAATAACATTATCAGGAACTCAATAGGCTACAGAAGTTATGGCCACCATTATCTATCCGTAAGTTCACAGTCATAATAACAGCTAGGCTACTCTATAACGTAAAAATATGTTGTGATACGATAAAACGCCTGTCTCTTTAAGACGAAGCCTCGATGTGTTGAGAAGTTCAAGTTGGGGTCACTCTAAGTTCCTGCCCTCGATTTTACCTTTTAGTTTTATTGTAGACTGACATCACACGAGGCGCTAAAAACACTCTCACAGCCCAGAAGCCCGTTATCATCTCCAGTCGCGTTATTACATCCATGCAAAAATAGACAAGGAAATTACAAAACATACAAAAAAAAAAAACGAGGAAAACTGATGGAGGAGTACGCACGTATTTTTATAGGAGGAGTGAGTGAGAGAGAGAGAGAGAGAGAGAGAGAGAGAGAGAGATAGGAGGAGGAGGGGCAGAGAGCAAGAGGGAGGGTGAGCAACACGAAATTCATTGCAATTAATAATAAAAAAGAGTTGGCAGTCGTGCTCGGAAAACTGGCATGGTTTTTGGGAGGCTGGCAGTTCAAAGTTGAAACGTCAGAAATGACTCCAAAAGACTGTTGAGATGATCATTAAGGGAGACTTAGATCGGATGGCAGAAGAGATCGGGCATCCAGGTAACGTTCAATGCTCTTAACATTTTAACTATAGCCTCTTCATCAACACTTTATTCATAGATATACACAATATTATTCCGAGCAACTGATTAAACTGTTTAAATTGTCATCACTTTTGGAGTTGGATGTAGGCTAAATGTTTAAAAAAAATTAAGACCCGATTGTTTGCCTTTCGGTATTTTGTAGGCTATTGCAGATTTTAGGCTATTATTAACCCCACGATTATTTTCAACATGCTAATAGCCTACTTACTTTTTTGGAGATATTAAAAGTTTTAAAATATTTAGAAACGTTAAAGTTTTCATTTATTGCCTTGAGAAAGCGAACAAGGGACTTAATTACAAAGTAGCCTACAAGTTTAATCGCATTATGAATCCAGAAGTGTTGTGATCGGTGATTGGCGGTGTGATCATCACAGTGACGGGGCTCTCAGCTCATCCTTAATTGAGAATTCATGGTGTTTCACATGCGAGTGATTTGACTTTAAAGAGCTACACGATGTCTTGCTTAAAGTTCAGTCTGAACGTAAATGAACAATTTAAATTCTGCATGTTTTGAGAGTCTTGCATTGTTGATGTCACTTGCTATTTTAGATTAGATTCTCTGTTTAGACTGAACAACATTTCCGCACGTTTATAGACCTGCTCTCGATAATGTAATTTGCTCACTGAAAACTAAAGGATTTAATGGAGTGATATAATTTAGTTTTATACGGAGTCAAACAAATATTTTTTTTAAAAGACCATAGATGCAAAGCTAAGAAATAATTGTAATTGTAAATAATTTTAACTTTAGTGAACATTCAAGTGTAACATGCTCATAGAGAGAGAGTGAGCATATTCACATGCTTGCCTAGAACTTTTTATTTTTCAACTTCTCTAATAGGCTACTCCATCCAAGAGATTCTTATAGGCTATAAGGTAGCCTACACTACCGAACATAAAACCGATATAGGCCTAGATTATGTGATATGTGGTTAGAATAGCCTATTTCCATCCCATCCCTGACCATAGAGGCCACATATAGGGGATGGTGAACAAATCCTCCCAGTAGGTTATTTATGAATGAATATCCAGAGCTGCGTGTGCTGATGGAGCGCGCGAGAGAATATGACCGCAATAAGACAAGCTGTGGAAGAGGAGTCTGTAACGCATGATATGCTCTTTTCCAAGCTCCTACCTTCGAAATATATGCAAAATGGTCGATAAATCTCAGTTGTTTTGCTGTTTGACTTTAAACCACGTTAAACAGGCACGAAACGCTCGCTTTGGTGCCAAGAGGTTTTGCGCAGGTTTTACCTTCCATTCTCAAAACTAGCATGTCTGGGGAAACAGTGAAACTTGAAAAATAAGTTATTGCAAACTCTTTTAAAACACTTAAAACTGACATCAATTAAAAACTAATTTAAACCATTTTTATTCTCTTTTTAATTATTGAACAAGTGTAGGCTATCTGACATTTATTTAGGTTATTAGGGGCAACATTCTTTAAATTACGCTTGTATTTTGTCCATTCCTTTTCCTAAAAAAAAAAATAGAAAAAAATACAGGCCTAAATATTTCTTGTGTTTCTCGTGTTTACAACGTCTAAAAGTCTATACGCAACTTAAGCTATTTTGAAAGATATGCTTTATGACTGATTGATTGTATGTTCCTCAAAGGCACATTAGACTCATTCTACGGGATAAATCTCTTAGGGAGGACGCTTTTGCGGTAAAAAAAAAAAAAAAAAAGATGACAGACCGAGGGCGGAGAGAGTGAGAGAGAGGAAGTCTTAAGAACACGAGCAGACCCCTGCCTCGCCCCTAAACCAGCAAAATGACAACAGAGACAAAACACAGGGCTAATGAATACTAAAGCACCTAAAATATGACCCATGCACTGTCTTTAATCCAGTCCATACCATACCAAATATAGCAAGACCAAGCTGTCTCATGATGCACTGCACACCCAAACAAGTGACATTTTATTGAGCAGCGATAGCGTTTGTATTTATATTCAAATTAGTTATTCAAATGAACTTAATTTATTCAGTAAAATGTTTTTGAGATTGACGACCCATTATTTAGGCTAATATTTTCTAAAGTTTAGATCAAAACCACTTTTGTTGAGACGTTTTAAAAAAAGGCTTAATTTAAATGAGTCGATTCTCAAATGGAATCATATTCACTCAAATTCTCTGATGCATTAAACGTGTGTTTTAAAGACGCGTAGGCTAATGTAAATCCGAAATGTGATGGGCTATGATTGAGAGGAAGTAGCCTATGTGTTTACGCGTGAAGTTTAAACAGTCGCTTTAAAACACGTCTTTCATCACTTCCCTTTTAATCTTAACACGTTGAAGGTCTTAAAGGATTTTTATTATGTTTGTTGACAACGTCAGTTGTCTGACTAATTTTCATTCTTTGTATTTCTTATAAAAACATTCAGGTGAAGGCTTTAACACAGCTAACTTTCCATTTTGCCCTGTTTTCTTTCTTTATTGTTTACATTTTTCCTTCTATTTTGTCATCTTCTTGTGCTTAATAAAGTTTTTAAAAGCAGCACGTTCAGGACAGTACGGCACGAATCGCTGTAGGCCTATATCATGCGCTCATATCTGCTGCTTTCTCAAACTCTCACTAATGGAAAGAGACCATGAGCCAAAAATGGCTATTCACCTTAAAATACACCTGTCAGTGATGAGACGTGTCCGTGGGCAGCAGGGGAGGAGATGAGTTACACAACGTTAGTGCTTTTATTAAGACAGGCGCCGAAGACAGATGCAGGCTGAGAGGAAATGTTGCGGGTAATGTTTGGTTGAGGCGCTTCATTGTTTGCCTGCAACAGGCAATTGATATAATTTCGTCTCTTTGTTTCTGTGCGGTCGTGAAAGTGTATCCTCTTTTATATAGGCCTAGGCCTAATTACAAATTATGCAATTATATAGCTAATCGTTTAAAAACACTATAAATGACGCGCGGTTAGAAATTAAACGGAATACATGATTTATGAATTAGGAAAATTGTATTGAATAACCTGTAACTCGAGTGGTCAGGCTGACATAAAGGTGGAAGTTACTGTATGCTAAAGAGGTGCACTGCAGACCGAAAATAACCAGCTCCGGCATTATTTCCACAAGACGGAAATGTTCAGAAATCATTTAAAACCATGACTTCTGATTTTTAAGCGTTGTTGTTTTTTCCCTGATGTGCAAATGTTTTTTTGGCACTGGGCTAAATGAATAGTTTTTTTTCACAAAAATGTACACGGATAGGCTAATTGTTTTATAAGTATTCAGTATTTTTTTATTAATATTTTAATATTATTTTTTAATATATATATATTTTTAATAGTACTTTAACTTTAATTCTGTCCATGTATGGTTTCTCTGTCTCACTGTCACTGTGTCTAGTTCTATAGTGGAGATACCAGAATGACAAGCGCGTCCTCGTGCGTCTCAACAGTGCGAGAGACACAGAGATGTAGCTTTTTATGTGCATCCCATTTTACTGTTTAAATTTTAATAAATGGGAATAGTGGAAACCAGAAACTCATGTTACCAGGGGTTACATTATGGGGGGTTTGAGGGGATCTGACCCCCCACAGACTAATTCTAACTTGGTTTCTTAACAGTAGGCTATGTAGCTTTTTTGCATTTAAGTACAGGCCTACATTTCAACTGTTTATTTGGGGTTAGCCTGATGAGGTTACCTTAGCAATTGAGCTTGTTCCCTCAAGATCAGTATCAGACACTGCAAAAAACAGTAGGCTAGTCTACTAATTTCTTAAAACTTTGTTGTAGTTTTACACACATGCACACACACAGGAAGTCTCCTCATAACCCATATTAACGTTATAATACCCATGTTATTATACAAATTTGTGTCCTCATAAACGATATAAGAACACACACAAATATATATGTATATATATATATATATATATATATATATATATATATATATATATATATATATATATATATATATATATTAGGGCTGGGGAGGAGGGGAGGAGATGAGATGATATATACGTGATATATATATATATATATATATAAAGTAAATTCCTGAATGTTGTTTTAATGGGTTATAGGAGATGAATAACCAGAAAATTACTGACAGGAATTTCTTTAAAAAGTCGAACCACTAAAAGTCATTGAATAATTCACACATTGTGTATAACTGATTTTCTGGCAACTGTTTGGTTAAGGATTATTCATGCTTGGAGTTGTGGTTGAATTTATAGGGTAGATTGCATTGCTGGATTTAAGGGCTAATTAAATAGAAGCTTATTACTACAAACTACAGTGTTCATCTTAGAGGATTATTTTATACAATGAAATAAACAATGAGAGGAGCAACTGATGTTGTGATGACTGTATTTATTTAGCTTCTTGTTTCCCATCAGTGAAACCAGCCCCCGAGGGACCCTAAATATCCTTTTTATCTACAGACTATCCTTACATAGCAGGGTTTGAACAATAAACATGACAAATTTACCAGAAAATATTAGGTTTGCGAATTGCATTCAGCTTAGAATTTTAACTTGCCATTGTTGGTTGAATGTTTATGCAGTAACTTGTAAGAACCCTCTGACAAGTGATCTTTTGAAAATGGGTTGATTTGTAAGTCACACTTCTATACAGTTATACTACAGCAGAGTGTCCTGTCATGAATTTGCTGAATTTTTTTGTCCCTGCTGGTTTATGCCTGCTGTTCATCACACTTGCAAAACCTTCAGTCTGACTTTGTTTAAAACTCCACACACCACCTCTGGAATTCTTTATCAGGAAGACAGCAATATGAAAACATGTTTATACTGGCATTTGTCCTCTGTCTTTTTTCTTTCTTTTTTTGTTAACTACTTCACTGTAAGTTTTAACATGTGGGTTTGTATCTTGATAATGACAAAACCATTGCAGTCTCACTCGGTCAGCTATAGCTCACTTTTATGGAGTTCTTCTGATGCTTGTTGTATTAAAGGAAAAGCTGAATTGTTTGCCCTCAATTCCCTACCTGAAAGTCTACAAATATATCAAAGAGTAAATGAAGAAGCATATTCAGGCTCAAGAAAATGCACACAAGCTTAAGTGTTCTTTTTCATATCTTTAAGGGCTGCCAGTCAAGTTTTACAAGGTAGTCTAACACGAACAGATGTGTCAGTAATGTGTGTTATATTTCAAAAGACAGCTATTTAAAAAAGGGGAATAGGCATGGCCTCTTATACTACAGTACTCAAATAAGTAAGCAACATTCAGCTGCATTTGATAAGCATCTAAATCTGGTAAAAAATGTCTGGCTTCTAATTGTTGCATTTCTCTTCTGTTTCAGGTATTGGTCTGAAGTCGATGCTGGATGCCATGGAAGTCCCAAGTCATGCTAGGCACCTCCTCTTGCAATTGAACACACAACGAACCAAAGGCTTCTTATGTGATGTTATCATTGTGGTGCAGAATGCACTGTTCCGTGCTCACAAGAACATCCTGGCAGCCAGCAGCCTCTACCTTAAGTCTCTTGTTGTTCATGACAATCTCATCAATCTGGACCATGAAATGGTCAGTCCAGGTGTGTTTCGAGTCATTCTCGACTATATTTACACAGGACGCTTAAGTGAAGGTGACCCCACCTCACCAACTGAGCCAAATATAGGAGCAGTGCTGGCGGCTGCAAGTTACCTGCAACTGCTGGATCTGGTGACTCTATGCAAGAAGAAGCTGAAGAGGAATGGGAAGTACCATTTACGTCCAAACCCTGGGTTTTTACCATACAAGATAGACCCCAGTGGCATGGGGGGAAGGCGGTTTCGAATATCTCCTCCTGTCATCCACTCAGTAGTGAGCACTCCTCGACCTACACCATTAGAGGACCTGCCCCCCCTCCCACTACCCCCCCATGGCGGAGAGATTTATGCACCAGCTCACACCCAGGGTCCACCACCATACCCCCCAGCAAAGGCATCCCTGTCGCCACAGTCAGGCCTGCGCTTGGCCCCTACTGACAGGAACTGCTCATCTGTCTATGGCCTTGACTTGTCCAAGAAAAGCCCCCAATCCCAGCATCCTTCTGGTCATCCCCACTTGATCTCCTCACTTCACCCAGAGGAGGGGCCTGAGGGGGAGCTAGAACAAAGCACCAGCCCCCTGCTCAGTCCTAACGATGGCTCCAGAAAAATGGAGGCAGCCCATCATGCGGGGTCTCTCACCCCACATGCCTTCCCCCTACCCAATCATCCACTTGCACCACATCTTCCCCACCTGCACCGTCCTCAGGGCCAAGAACCTTACCCCTGCCCTCCCAGCCCAGAACCCATGGAGGACTCCAGAGAACAAGGTCGAGATGGGTCCAGCATCTATCGGTGGGTGAAGAATGAGCCTTCCAACCCAGAGGATGAAGATGAGGAGGATGAAGACGATGACAGTGGAGGAATGGGTGAGCAGGATAAAGAGAGACACCACCAGCACGTGAACCACCATAAGAACAGTGAGGAAAAGCTGAATATGAGCGAGCTGGGCTATGACAGGGGGACTTGCGATGACGCAGAGGATGAGAATGGGACCGGCAGCGAGGAGACGGGGAGCAGTGGGGGTCGTCCATCTCCACCTGTTCCAGGTGGAAGATATCACATGCCGTACGAGCCAGAGAGTTTCGGGGATAACTTGTACGTGTGCATCCCTTGCGACAAGGGCTTCCCCAGCTCAGAGCAGCTTAATGCTCATGTGGAAACGCATAATGAGGAAGAGCTAAACAATGGGAGTGAGCTGGACAACAACAGCAGCAAACCCACCAATGCCCATGGACCTACAAGCTTGAACAGCACTAGTGGCCTCCACAGCCCTTTCCTAGACAACAAGTCGGCACAAAACCTCCATTCCATTGGACTTGGGGAGATCATACGACCATATCGCTGTTCTTCCTGTGACAAGTCTTATAAAGATCCCGCCACCCTGAGGCAGCATGAAAAAACCCACTGGCTTACACGCCCATACCCCTGTAGCATCTGTGGCAAGAAGTTCACCCAACGTGGTACCATGACACGCCACATGCGCAGCCATTTGGGCCTAAAACCCTTCGCCTGTGACGCCTGCGGCATGCGCTTTACTCGGCAGTACCGTCTGACGGAGCATATGCGCATCCACTCCGGAGAGAAGCCCTACGAGTGCCAGGTGTGCGGTGGCAAGTTTGCACAGCAGCGCAACCTCATCAGTCACATGAAGATGCACAGCAGTGTAGCAGCTGGTGGAGGACTGACTCCTGACGGCAAGCTGAAGATAGACTTCTCCGAGGGTATTTATCCCCTGAGCAAGTACGCAGCTGAGCATTTGGGTCTAAAGCAGGAGAAAACCTCAGACCTTTTTGCAGCTTCTCAGCACCTGCTGGCTGACACCAAGGTTATGGAGAGCCTCTACCCACTGTCAAAGCTGGCTGTGGAACACCTCGGCCTCACCCACAACAAGATGGACATCCTGAACCCGTCTTTGCCACCCACTTCACTGCAGCTCTCGGCTGAGTCCCGCACCATTGACCGCTACTCTCCCAGCTAGAGGGGGGAACCACTAACTATACTTTCTAAAGAGACATCACTGTATACCATTCACAGTATTCAACTCTCACCTCATCTTCATTTGAACCTGCACCTCAAAGAGTGGAGGCCGGAATGTGTTGGCCATAAAAATGCACAAAACTGTTTAGTTCTGAACGTGCCTTTCTTTGCAGATTTTGCAGTACGTGCATTTCTTAAGAAATACTTTTCTAAAAGGAGGAAACTGCTTTATTTATAATCTGTTTTGACCGTTGGACACTCAGACAATGCAGTATTTATAAAAAACAAACAAAAAAAAAACTTCTTTTTTGTTCAATCACCGAGCCAAACAACCAATTGAAAACCAAAAAGAGATTGTTTTTATTTATTTTTATTTTCCTTTTTTTGTATGATGAAAAGCCAAAGAGAAAATGTCAAATGTTACAAAAGAGAGTTGCAATCGTACCCTAAACCTGTGTACTAAGTATTATTGGTGTATATAGAATGAAAAAGCACATATGAACAATATTCAGGGCTTCTGTCCAGAATGGAGAGAGTAATCTGGACGAAAGAAAAAGCCAAATCTTTGGGATTTTATAGTAATTGGAGGACTTTTTATAGACTATTTTTTGGAGTACTGGATCACCTGTATCTGATTTTCCAGCTTTGTGAATGGCCCAGTTTTTTCCATACTAAAGGGAGCAACTAAGTGAAGAGTGTTTGTTCCAGGACTTAGGTAAAGTGATCTAAGCTTTTCTCTGCATTGATATAGTTATCCCCTTCAGCGTGGAATGATAGTTCACAGAGAGTGCCATATTTTTTTATTTTTTTTTTTACCTTCAGGTGTATGGTCCCGAGCTATTTAGTGTCTTTGTTCAATTTCCTTTCCTCAAACGCCAAGTGCCTTAAGCTTATTGAAAAAGTAGCAAGTACTGCCCTGTGATCTCACAACTGGAATATCTTTGTGCATATTCCGATCATGATATAACAATCTGTGTCCACGTGTTTCGGTCCATCTGGTGCGACAGACTAAGCATGGGTGGTGCCTTTGAAAAGTCCATATGCTTCAGTTGTATTGCAGTCGACCCCTTTGAAAGATTCTCTGCATGACTAGATGTTTAACGGTCACAACGAAGGCACTTTTGTGTATATAAACAGTGACATTTTGTAAGTGATTGATTCAACAACACCTTTAAGACCTTTCCTTATGTGAAATGTTTGAGAGGGCCTCCTCACCCCTATTACAGTGCAGTTAATTTCAGGCTAATGTGACGGCTTTAACCCTGTGGTGCCACACACACACACACACACACACACACACACACACACACACACACACACACACACACACACACGTAGAGCCGTTAATGTGACAACCATCTGAACATGAGGAGCAGGGCTCTCTCTCTCTATCTGATACTGTGAGCGCAGATAGCAGCAGCTGGTCCAGGGTAAGCCCTGTGAAATCTCAGATTTTCGATGACTATCCGCGCTGGTCTTTTCCACTAATGTTAGATTTTATGCCAGTTGACCAGGCCCTGTGATCTGAACACACACCCTAATCCCCCAGCTACCGCACTAACATATCATAAGCTACACTTACAACAATCAATCCTTCATTTCTTTCAAGCAACATGAAACCCAGTAGCCTGTTAGGGTTGCTTCCTTTATGTCTTACAATTCATCTGCTTTTCCTCTAAATAAATCGTTTTACCATAGATGTAAATGCTCTAATAAGATATGGCACCCGCTGTTTTTTATTCCAAAGACCATGTTGACATTTTTGTCTTTTCCTCTGCCAGACCTTAAGTGAAAAAATTCGTTAACCACTAGTTACAATTACAACCTCAGTTGGTGAATGTGAAAACTTAAACCACAAATGCACTGTGAAAGAACTAGTGAATCTTAAAGCTTTAGAGCTTTGTGAATATTGAACATGTAATTTGGGACAAATTTCCTGGGCTTTACTGTCAGCTATTCAAAGTGTTTCTGTTTTCTTTTTTTATATTTTGGTCAGATTGAACTCTCTTAATCAAAGCGAAATGACATTGGTGCTTACCTCAGGACTGAGCCTATCAAAGGGTGGGTGACACAATGCTTTAGCAATAGTTTAATATAAAAACACAAACATAATTGCTGTCTGTGTCTTATACATTATAATTCAAGCACACTTTCTGAAGGGATCTTATTGTTTTTTAAACATGTGGTTATTTCACAATGCTAAACATTTGTCTTTTTTCCCCCTTTGAAATGATTATTTGATTTTTTTTTTCTGATTAGCCTATGCAACTGTCTATTTTTACATTACAGAAAATACTGTAGTTACACAATGAAATGGTAAATGACTTAATTACCATAAAAGGCAAATTTGTAAATTAAAAATGATTTCTTGATAAGAATTCTGTATGTTTCTCTGTACACTTGAAGGTACTTAGAGTTATAAAGCACAGTTTAAAACTCACACATGCAGTAAAAGAAATGCCAGACAGCAAGTCCAATTACTGTTAACGTTATGCTGTATAAGAAATGTTGTGTGTTTATCAATAATTCGCCGCAATGATAAACACTTGGCCGGGTTGGTAAGGAGGGAAGCATAGTTTCTGAAGTTGATTGACCAATTTGTTCTGGGCGGGCCTGCAGAAACTTTAGCTGACCTTTTTGCCGAGAGGCAGGATTAGACTCCCAGTGAGGTTTTGTATACATGTACTATTAAACCACACGCATGAAACCAGCTTGTTTGGGGCGAGACAGATGCTGAAGTTTCCCAACACTCTTAAGTGGACAGCCGAGATCCAGAAATTCCTCTCAACTTAATTTTGCAAAACACATGAAAACAGTCTGGGCACAGAGGTTTGTTTGTATCTAAACGAAACCCAGAGCGTAAACGGAATACAGATCTTCTGACTCGAGGCATAGAACAATATTACAGCTATCATAACAGTTAAAACTTTGACCGCAGACATATTAATACTCGTTGAGGAGATGTGGCAGTCCGTTTGAAGTGGATTTCAGTGGTGGGAAAATAAATCTCACACTCCCCTTCTCCACCATTCATTAGCTCGCTCTCATCGAAAATCTATCGCTCTAGCTTTCCTGCTCCCCGACAGACAAAACAAGAAAGAAAAAAAAGAAGAAATTTTCCACTTCGGTTCCAAAAGCGTAGAGAAAAGAAACCGAAATATTAAGTGTCTCTGCATTCAGTGACGGCTCTGGGAATATAGAGGTGTGTGAGACGAGTCGGGGTTAGGGGGCAGGTGAGATGTTTGGTTGTGTTTTTTACGCTCCAGCAATCTGAACCTACGAAAAGTGCTTCTGGTAATGGAACAGTTACAAAGGAGTAAAGTTGAGCTGGGGAAGTGAACTTTTGACTCTGTAGTAGCAGTGAGCAGGATGTTTGGTGTGGTTCTGCTCAAAAGCAGATAGGCGGATGATGATAGAGAGGGACAGAGAAAGCAAATGATGGTGAGAGAGAACAGAGCAGGACTACAGGCATTGTCTATCTATGGAAAAGCAGACTGAAAACCTCCATCCTTGATTTGTGCTCCTCAAAGATGTTTCTTAAAGGGATTCGATACCAGTTTACCCAAATTTACAGCATTTGTGGCATAATGCTGATTACAACAAAAATGTATTTAGACTTGTTGTCCCTACTTTAAAAGAGCAAAAGTCTGGGTTACAGCGAGGCACTTATTATGCAACCGAATGGGGGCAATCCGTAAACATTAAAATTACTCGCTGTTTCAAAAGTATAGCCAAAAGACTTAAACAATGGGTGTGTTAACATGAAAAAATTACTTGCTAACTTTGCCTGTAGGAAGTTATATCTAGTATTAAAACTTTGTGGCCATGACAACATAACACACTCTATAGGACTGTAAAAAATGTTCAGATAACAAGTTTTAACAGAAGACGCGCTTTGATGAAATCAAGTTTCACATTGCTGAATCCTTCAAAAAACACTTCAGAAAGTTTCCCCATTTACTTCTATCGCAAGTGCTGTATTGAATCACCATAACCTTATTTAAATTTTTTAAAAGAAAGGGGAAAAATTAAGATGGTTAATCAAAAAATGCTGTTGATTTAGCTTGACTTGTATTGAACCTCGAAAAATCATTTGATAATCTTCTCTTCCTTTCTTTAAAATTGAATGGAGGCGGTTTTTGGCATCTCTGAGTCATTAACCCTCTGTTCACCCTGCTTGTCCTCATCACGGGCTCTGCGAAGAGAAACAAAACTTGAGATATGGAGTAAAAAATGAGGAACAATATACTCTGAGTCTGACCATGCTGAGCTAACCAAATGACCAAATGTGTCCAAAGGAAATATTCCTCTCAGTTTCAGGAAACCCCACTCAGTGAGAGCTGAAAACCAAAGCTGGTCATAAAGTAGAGAAGGAACCAATATACTCTTTGAATGTTTAAATGGCAAAATCTAAAGCTTTTATTAGTTAGAAGTTTATATTTTAGGTTCATCACAAGTATGATTAAATGCACAATTGTCAGTTTTGTGCATATCCTCTCAGAGAGATAATCTTCACATATTCAAAGCATTGAGATTCTTAGAAATTCTTATCAATAAAATAGCCTTGCTCACTTCCTTCATACAGCTGGTCCGTTTGGCAGATTTTACCCATCTAGATTTAACATAAATTGTTGATCTTGACTCATGTACAGCAGTCTGCAGTGAGTCATGTAGAATCTTCCATGATTGTGGGATGTCTTGGTGTCAGTGGCGTGGCCCACAATGCACCTGTCCGTCTGTCTGTCTCATTGTTTAGAAGAAAGAAAAATAGTTCAATAGGGAGTGAGGGTGCTTTGACACATTCATCTGTTTTACATCATCACTTTTGTGGCTTCATATTTGAATCATGACTTCGGTCACTCTTCTTTCTCAGTGGTCTTCTCGTTCATGCCACTCCTTATTCTTCCTCCCACTCAATCTCCTCCCTTCATTCTCTATACACATTTCCCAAAATTTCCTCGAGCCTCTGTTCTTCCTCTCCTATAGCCTGACCCACGATACTCAGCTCTTGCCCACACCTCTGATGAAGAGGCACCCAGCTGTTTTTCATGCTGAAGAAGACAGTTGTCTAAATGTTTATGTGAATAACTTCTCTTTAAGGCCCGATCGAGTTCCCGAGTGAATTTAAAGGCATGTGTTAAAATCCTCCACTAGGCAAACGTAAACTATGTAAACCTTATACGGGGGCTATTGTCTCTGACTAAATAACTATAAATATATCCCAGAGACACAGATTAAAGAGGAAGTTTGTGATTAAGAAAACTTGACCTTATAAAAGGGAAATGAACATACAAATACCGCACTTGCCATGATTCCACTTGCTATGGAATCTATTGATATTGAAGAATATATTACAAAACAATGACAGACAAATTTCAGACAAGGACTTGAATGCTGTTCAATTAATTTTGAGTTAAAGTAAAATTTGACACAGACACAGAGGTGGATAAAGTACACAACTTCCTTACTTGAGTGAAAGTACAGATACTACTGGTCAAATATTACTCTTTTACAAATAAAAGTTGTAATGACCGATTTTTACTTAAAGGGTTAGTTCATCCAAAAATGAAAATTAAGTCATTAATTACTCACCCCCATGCTGTACCAACCCCGTAAGGCCTTCGTTCGTCTTCGGAACACAAATGAAGATATTTATGATTAAATCTGAGAGGTTTGACTGCTACATAGGCTCCCTAAGGGAATGAATCCTGACGGCCCAGAAAGTCAATGAAGAAAATGTTTAAATATTCCATGTCACAACAGTGGCTCAACTATAAGTTTATCAAGCGACGAGAATACTTTTTGTGAGAAAAAACAAACAAAAATAACGACTTTATTCGACTATTCCTTTTCTTCCTTGTAGGCCTGAAACGAGACTTCAAGAGATTTCCACGACGCATGCGCGAGAATTGCGATCTCCTTCAACTACTTCAGTTAAGTTCTCGCGCGTGCGCGTCGTGGAAATCTCTTGAAGTCTCGTTTCAGGCCTACAAGGAAGAAAAGGAATAGTCGAATAAAGTCGTTATTTTTGTTTGTTTTTCCGCACAAAAAGTATTCTCGTCGCTTGATAAACTTATAGTTGAGCCACTGTTGTGACATGGAATATTTAAACATTTTCTTCATTGACTTTCTGGGCCGTCAGGATTCATTCCCTTAGGGAGCCTATGGAGGAGTGATCCAGCTGTCACATTTAAACAAAAATATCTTCATTTGTGTTCCGAAGACGAACGAAGGTCTTACGGGGTTGGTACAGCATGGGGGTGAGTAATTAATGACTTAAAGGGTTAGTTCACCCAAAAATGAAAATTAAGTCATTAATTACTCACCCCCATGCTGTACCAACCCCGTAAGACCTTCGTTCGTACTCATTTTTTAAAAAAAAGACTTAAGTATCAAAAGTAAAAAGTAAATGTCAATACATTGTTTTATTATTGTTGCATTGTTGTATGTAATACTTACAGTAACTTCTCTGAAGCAACCTAGTGAATAGAGTAGTATCTGTGGAATTAAGAGCTTTTAGAATGTTATAAAACCTATAGAAATTAAACAACTGAATTGACAAAAAAAGACAGCCACAATCATCTTCTTTTTATTTATTTAATACTCCTACCACCCCCACAAATAACACATCTATGTCGTGAGTACGATAGGCTATTTGTCTTTCAAATGTAGTGAAGTTAAAGTAAAAAGTTTCCAGAAAAAATAATACTCAAGTAAAGTACAGATACTCAAAAAGTATACTTAAGTACAGTACTTTGTACACCTCTGATGACAGGGATCACATTCTTACAACACAGTTGTAAGATTCTACAAGGTGAAAAAAGAATGACATCTAGTTGAGAAGACTAATAATAATATTCACGTTAATCAGATATTGGTTGTGTCAGAAATCACCCCTATACCCTCATAACAATATCAAATGTATTTCTAGAACACAGTTCCAGTAGTGGGATTGAATGTGAGATTGAATAAGCGCATTCAATTATGTCCACAATGGTTTCGGACACCCAAATGGCTGGTCCCTCAAATAGTGCCCTATTTAAAGTCTCTATGAAACGTTTTTTGGCTTTATGAATATGTTAGCCTTACTGTTATTTATAAGCTAGTGTGCTCGAAGACAACAGCGAAATTCGCATTTGGAAGCCCAAACCCAACCTTGAAAATGAAAATCAGGTTGATGTCAGAATCCAACATCAGATTGACGCATTGGACAGGCGTTGTATTGTGGTTGAAAATGAAAATCGGGTTGACGTCAGAAACCAACATCAGTCGGCTTCTGAAGTCAACCCGTCTGTCCGACGTTGGATGTTGACGTCGTTCATTTCCAACCCAAATGCACCCCCTTGCAGTTGCAACCAAAAATCATCCCCTGACTTACGTTACTACTTTCTACTTATGTGGAGTAAAAAGTACAATATTTGTCTTTCAAATGTAGTGAAGTTAAAGTAAAAAGTTTCCAGAAAAAAAAAAATACTCAAATAAAGTACAGATACTCAAAAGTGTACAGTACTCAAGTAAATGTACTTTGTTATTCCACCTCTGCACACTAACATTGTAAGATACATTATATTTTTTATGTTTTGTTAATTATAACAGTTATATTGCCTTTAAAAGTTAATTTTTTAAACCCATAGTGAAGCAAATACTATTATTAAATAAATGTTTTAACTCTTTATATCCCTTCAGAGATGTGTACTCAAATGTATTCAAAGTGTAAGGAAATATTTGATTACTTTTTACTTGATAGATACACCACTTTACATTTTTTGACTAGATTTGTAAAATATTTTTTCTTATTATTATCCAAGTCATTATTTGTCATTGACCCATATACCAAATAACCAATTTTTGCTGAAATGTTTCTTTATGTTGGTTCTTTCGGGCATTTTTCACAAGGCAAGAGCAACGTTCATTGCGTGTCATTTTCTGTCAGTCCTTTGGGACTGATTTTACGAAACAAATCTGTCTTGTGTTCTTGACCTTGTAATGGGTCACTAAACAGCAAGCAGAGAAACATTTTTGAGAGTGTCAAGTTACGTTTTAGTTGTTTTCTCAGAGTGGCACTGAGGCATAAAAGTGACGGCGGATCACATTTCTATTGCAAAGTTTATGCACGGACTATCACGATACTTTCACCAGGCTCTAAAATTATCACCTCATCTCAGTGTGACAGGAACAGGCTGTCTTTGTGCTGGCAGTGAGGTACCGCAGCTACCAGTGTCTTCTTCTCCATGTTTAGATTGGAACGCAGGCACAGCTGAAACTCAGTGAATCAGTGAAAGTCCAGTACACACAATCCCGAGCTCTGTTTGTATTATTTGATTATTTGATTAAACATGCTTAAAAATTCTGTACAGCCTAACCAAACATGTAAACAACAGAAAGCGTCAGCAAAACGACTGCCTGATAGGACCGTGCTGCTGTAATCATGCATGACCACACACACTTGCAGCTGGATGGCAGACAGCCCTGTCACTACTCTCTGTTCCAGATTAGGTCAGATTTAATTAGGCTGCCCTGCTCCTTTTGGAGTGTCGCTTTGAGTTGAAAAAGCCATAAGTAAAACACAGCCAGTGTTACTGACGAGACACAGCAAGAAAGAGACCATCCAGAACATCTCTGAGATGGCTGAAGGTTTACACACACACACACACACACACACACATACAGAGGCTTGCAAGTACTGTGATGAGGGAAAATAAGTGGGGTGAAGTTGTGATAAAGGGCAGAAAAAAGGGCTAGTACATTAACCAGACACCAACCAAAGACCTTAAACAATTGTAGGCATTTAGAAGTACAAAAAAAAAAAAAAAGAGTGTGAACAGTGAAAAAGAGGAAAAGGCACAAACTCAACTCAACCACCCAGCTCACTGCGAATGTTCCCATTACTCTCCAGCCAAGTAATACACCAGCATGTCTGTTTTGATATCACTGATCACCATTACTTCTTGTTCTGAACTTGTTTCAAATACAACACAATTTAATATGCCACTTTCAAGTGCTTTCTTGCAAGATTTACTTGACCAAAAAAAGGCAATAAAAACACATTTGAGCAGAATTTTTTTTTAATTGCGTTGTCGATAGTTTTCTTTTTTCCTTTTCCTCTTTTTTCCTCCAACAAAATGCTTTTACTGAAATGAATGTATTTATTGCATGTCAAATGTTTTATAAGATTTTTTGTATAAAATTAATTTGTGGGGGTATTAAAATTGTGTTCTTCAGTTCCAAAATCTTAATGAATGCCTTTGATTAGGCTTTTAATTGCTTTAAAAGCCATTGTGAAAATGTAATTTTTTTCATTTATTATCTGAATCATCTTGGCAATAAAATAACTTTCACTGAATGTTCAAAGATTTGTTTCTTTATATCCATCTATTCATCTATCCATCCGTCTCTGTCTATCTATCTATGTCACATTTCGGCACTCCACTATAAGTAATGTTTATTTTACAAGGAAAATTGTAACTGAGACATGAATTTATATTTGATTTTGCATCCTCATTTCAGAACACCACTGCACACACCATTGATATATACTGTTTAATTGAATAATATATTATTAACCAAACTACAGTTCTCTTAATGTTCATTAGGGTCATCAGGCTGTGCTTGTATTGGAGATGAATGATTAAAGCTGAGCGAGAAAGGCGGGTCATATACTCCCATCTGGACTTGAGTGCAGCAAACCAGCTGAGTTTAGTTCAGAAGAAAGACAGGAGAAATTCTGAATGAATCTCATAACTTACAAAAGATCCACATTCTTCATAGCAATTACTCTGTCAGCTGGAGTTCATGCAGAAACCCTCCCAGAGCACATCTGAAAACACCTTGAAACCAACAACCTCTTAATCGCACAGACAAACACTTGATCATCTCTCGATTAACATTTCGACAGCGCTGGAGAAAATATTTCCTGGAAATATCAGCAACATAATCACATCCAGCACTCTGCCACGTGTGGCTTATTGAGATGCAGGGGAAAAAAAATAACAGAGTCCAATTTTGAGATCTGTAATGAAGTCACAAAAAGTTTATAAAAACAAGTAGGGGCAGACAGGAGGAGAGGTTCCAGGAGTTTCAACGGAATAAATGTAACTCTTCAGAACTGTGAACTTGGGACTCCATCTGTTACAAGTCTGCAGCCAAGACCATGAACTTTAAGGGCTTCGACGTGTTAAGGCAAATTACAGCGAGCCCTGCGTTTTACTCTGTACACTGATGAATTCAATCTGCATAGCTAGAAGACCTCGTCACCTTTGAAACAGGCTGATATCATTTATGTGGCTGGCAAAATGTTGACGCTTACATTTACATTAAACACAGATGTGTTTCTGATTTTAGACAGCAGTTTATCTATCTATGTATCGATCTATCATTTACTCTTTTTTTAAAATATTATATTACTCACACACACAGTTTCCATTTTTATGGGGACTTTACATAGACATAATGGTTTTTATACTGTACAAACTGTATATTCTATTCCCCTACTAACCCGACCCATCACAGAAAACTTTCTGCATTTTTACATTTTCAAAAAGCATCACTTACTATGATTAATAAGCCAAAAAATGTCCCCACAAGGATTTCGGATATTGGATAAGAGGATCTTGGTTTCCCACATTCTTTACTCATTTTTAACAAGGAGTGACGAGAGTGTGAGGCTCTGATAAAATGCTGATAGCGCCACTCCGCAGATCCGAGTGCCCATGCAGGCTGGATTCTTTGGCATAATGCCCTTGCCTCCTGCCGCTGGGTGTCATCGCAGCTCAAATGCCAGAGGTCTGAAGTATCTGGTGTCGTGTAATGAGTGGTGCCCCATGCCCATGTCAGATAATGTCATAGGGCACAGAGGTCTGGCATGTTTACATCAACATACAAACTCTGAACATAGCAGTGCATCAACACACAGTAAACAAACCCTAACAGAAGATTCACATGCCTGCAAAAAAAAAAAAGAGAATCAGATGAGCTCTACATTCACAATGCATGTCAACAATAGTTTCATCTAAAACTGTCCATTTTGGAAGAAAACAAGCATCATTGATATTTTCAATTAAAAACACATCTGCAGTTTTAGTTTTCTCTCTTAGTTCATTGGAGGAAATGTCCAGGGACTTGTGTGGCGGATAAGGGTAAAGGGCACAGGGGCGTATTGTGCTGATGGAATCACATCTCACACAGCAAGAACCTGGGCTGAATAAACTCTGCCAACACAGCATGCTTCACAAAACAGCTGAAAGATGCTGGCAGACAGAGACAGGGTGTGTACATCACACACACACGGTCTGAAACTCTCCTTCAGAAAATGTTGACAGGCAGCCTCAGGAGCTCAAAATTAATATCACTTTAAATAATTTTTATTATAGGCTATTATAGTTGTAATATATGTAACCACGATCCATTAAACATTAAACTTTGAGACTAAATAAAGGTTATCAACATAATACAATAAAACAAAATAGAGGGCAGTTTAGCAGAAAATTTAATGTGGGGCAAAAAACTAAAACTGCCCAATCTGACCCTGCACTGCCTGACTTTCAAAGTAGACTTAAAGTGTTTCTTGTTATGCATTATATACAGTATGTGTATGCACTCTGCCCTTACTTGCTCTGAATTAAAATGGAAAAAAAGTGAAAAAAGTTAAATATAAAGGCATTTTAAATTTGACATTTAACCTCACTCTCATTGGTCCATCCAGCAAAATGCTAATACACTTATACAACACACACTAATATACAAATGTAAAACGAGAAAAATCTTGATCTGTAGACGTATCATTTTCAGCTTCAAAAATTTTCTCTGCCCAATCCTTTTCTCACTATTTCCCCCCCATGAGGTTCAGCTCTCCATGTTCGAAAAAAAAAGGCAACTCTCTGATTGTAATGAATAAGAAGTGCTTTCTACCACAGATGTTCTCTTAGCCAAGCTGTCATGATGAGGAAGACCGAGGGATCGAGGATGAGAATGAGATGTAATATAAAGTAGGTAGCGGTCTTGGTCTGTTTGAAGTGTGAACACACCCTTAATGATGAACTAATGATGACATTTTAGGGTGAACTATCCCTTTAAGGGTGTGTTCACACTTGGCATGTTTGCTTCTTTTGAAACGAACCCTGGTGCGATTGCTCTGTTAGTGCGGTTCACAGCAGGCTGCCAACTTTTGAGTTTAGCTTGGAGTGAGAATTATGGAAGGGGGGTGTAAAAAAAACTTGAATCACAAACAATAAGTGTAGTAGGCTATTGTGATTCTTAAAACATTTGGTAGCCTAACTAAACATAATTGTATTACGTTGCAGCATGGTGAGATAATTGGTATAGGCTACTGCTTTTATTATTGCTTGATACAAATTATACAATTTTTGTACAATCGATTTTATTCCAATCTTGATTCAATTTGGATACATATTAGGTACAGTAGATGTTAATTTTTCTCAAGAAAGAAAATCTCACCTGTAAACATGCAACAGAGAGCCCTGTCAGTTGGTAATTAAAGGTTAAAAATAACAACTCAAATGAAATATAGGCCTAATGCATTTTTTATTACAACAAAAATATTATAATATTTTAATGATATAAGTAAAACATATAACAAATGTGTAATATAGTGCACACATTTAGCAAAATAGTCATTTATACTAATACTAAATATATTAGGCATAGCTAGGCCTATAAAATAAAACGTTATTTTATTGACCTCTTTATACGGGTGAAAAGCAATGATTGGTCGATATTATGTATGAGGCATATATATTTCGGTAAGTTGTACTGTATCTTTCAACATACCTATTGATCATTCGTGTTTATTTACTATTAGGCCTACTAGTAGGCTAGTAAAGAGATGATCCTTGCTCGTGCCGTTTCAGCTGAGGCGCTACAGCAATCTGTCACATTTGAAAGCGCGTAGCCTATTTATTGTTTGAATAAAATTTACAGAATCTGAGAGCTGAGAATTTGTTTCATATCAAAAGTAACCTGCTCTGTCTTGTCTGTCGGTGTCCTCTTTGGTTCGCAATTTTTCTCTGCGTGAAAAAATTGATGTGTGGCGTGAGAGCGTGAGAAAGGGGCCAATTGCGCGAGTCTCACGCTGAATGCCTGAGAGTTGGCAGCTCTTGGTTCATTTGAATAAGTGTGATCTGCCATCTGAACCCTAGTGCGCAACAAACAAGCGGACAGGGTCCGCTGAAAAAATGGCCTGGGTCCGCTATATACAATATCATACAATATAATATCATAGGCTATAGCCTATCAATATCAGTCACACATAGACCAAAGACATGTAACCAAAAACAGGACAAAATGCGACCCTAAAAAGGACAGAATGCTTAGAGCATAGCTGTTTTTTCTTGTCATAGTCATGTTGCCCATCACAGTTCGGTAGACAGTCATCCGAACCGCAGCAGAAGATCTTCGTTTGAGTGTGTGACGGAGGGATTCCTGCCGCTCTTTTAACTCCTTTAGACATTTTATATCCTCTTCAGGAGTTCTCAGCTGGTCAAAATACCTACGCATACGACGAGTGCAATAGCCCAGCACACAGTTGTTTTGGATGTTCACGAATGTGATAAAAGCCGATGAATCAGGTTGAGAAGATATATCTCTTTAGGTTCGGTGTTAAAATGCCAATGCTAAGCGGACCAGGCCTAATTTTCTTTTTTGGCCTGGAGAGACCAAGAGAACCGAACTACAAGCTGCGTGGAAGGCAGAAGTGCACAGTTGCCATGATGAACAATATCGTTCGTAATCCTGAATCTGAGGCAATAATAGCAGGTAAAAGCTAACAAAACTACAAAATTAATTAAGAAAATGACATGTATGTAAGTTTAGGTGTTTTGACTTACTTAGGACTTGTAAATGTGTGCTTCTTTCATATTTCATTTGACTTGAGTAAACAGCGATTATTATATATAGCGTATACTTTTTTTCCACACAGAATGCGCTTTTGTTTTTAAAAACACGAGATGCAGGGTATTGGAAAAAAAAAAAAAAAACGCAAGGCATGCAACAATGCCGTAGTTGGTCTTGTAAAGTAATCTCTAGCATCTTTGGCAGGCATGTAGCCAACAAAAAGGCAGTATGCTTGCAACTTTCATGGTCTAATGTAAATTGGGAGACTACATTGAATATTTGAACTTAAAAACTGTAGGACCAAAGAAGGTAAAAAGGTGATTATACAAATAACTTACAAATACAGACTCAAACACTTTCCCGTTAGGCTAGACATTCATACGTAGATTTGAACCTGAAATCTTGAGGTTGATCAACGTAAATGCATTAACTACTCAAATAGGCTATACACCATAAAAAGTCTAGGACCTGCATAAAAGGTTTGCACCTGCTGTAGGCTAAATGCATATGTGCCACACACAGCAACATGTGTAATCCATGCTTTTTATAAGAGTAAAGGGTGTGTGTGTGAACGTGTGAGGGTGTAAACTTTCAGTGCCACTTCCTGTCTTATGATTGACACACATCTGTGGGTACCTACCCAAACAGAACCACCCATCCTGTGACATTACCAGAGTTGCGTCAAAACAAGTGAGAGAGATCAGCGTTTTTTAACACTCACACAAAAACACCTTCATGCTGATATGCAAACGCGTTTACCTGTATTTATTTTTACACAGAATTAAAGTTTCATAAAGAGACTGTAGAAGAGAGCGAATATTGAATAGGCAATGGTATAGCACTGAGATTGTGAAAAAGAGAATTATGATGAAGCGCCTGAGGTCTAAGCTGCAATGTAGATTGTACAAGTCCAGACTGTGGAGTACTAAGCGGCCTGAGGCCAGTAAACACAGGGGAGCCCCTGCTTCGGAGTACAGAACACACACACACACACACACACACACACACCATTATGAGATCACCTTCAGATCTCCTCTGCCATACTGCTCATGCCCAGAGGTGAGTGAGACTACCAATGCGCTATTGAACAGAGTGAGTGAGTGTGTTTCAGAATGTACAATAATTTACATCTTAACCATAAAGAATATATAAGCAATATAAAGAATATATAGGTAGGCTATACTGGGCTGAAGATAGCCTTTTTTGTACTGTTAGATCAGGTGAGTTTAGGTCCAAACAGGGCTCAGCCAGTCAGTGAAGCGCAGTGATCTCAGAGCGTATGGAGTTACTGATGGGCTATCAGCTTCACTGCCTGTATCTGTGCTGGAAGGGTGTTGGTGTATCTACAAAGAGATGTGTGAAAGCTCTCGACTTGGCTGTTACATCTTTAGGCAACATAGTCACACACTTTTAACAAACACACGCACATCCGTTCGCCACATTACAAGGGCACAGAATAAGGTAGAATGTGGACTTTTTTTTGCAGTCATACATGGGTGTTAAGAAGAAGAAAGTACGTTTTCAAGTGTCATGTCCGGGAGATCTGATCATGATCTTGATGAACTTTCAGAACAATTTTGGTATAATGTGTATGTATGTGTATGCATTTAAAATGTTTTTTAAATGTCCAAACTTGACATTTAAAAAAAACTAGTGCAAGAAGAAAAATATATTAAAAAGTCTAATGAAAAAGTTTAAATCTATGATAATTTATTTTTTAAGCATCCCAGGGGATTGAAAAGTTGAAGAATCACATGTGTATGATATATTGAACTCCATGTATGAGATCATGAGATTTATGCTATCTCACCAAGATCTGACAAAGATGGGTGCGGCGCTGAAATCTCATGGAGGAGTGCAATGTTCTGTTACATTAGTAATTCTGAGACGTGTTGAATGTATTCAGGATGATGTGGTGTAGTGTCAGTACAACCGTGGGTAAAATGATCACAGACTTCAAGAACACGTGTCTCTGTGAACATTTATCAAAAAAGGAGGACAGGGAGTGGAGGAGAGATGTGTGTGGTGGAAATGGAGATTAGCACTCAAATTAGTTATACTAACTGCCCTGTGTTTTGGTGAATGGTAAACACAAATGACTGAGTTCCACTGTGGGTTCATCCTCAGCATATTGACACAGAGTATGACTGCACAGACACTACAGGGAAGACCTGAACTAGTCTTTCTTTCTTTTGCCAATTTTTGTTGATAAGGACAGTAAAGAAAGGACGAGATATAATGGAAAAACAAGGGGGAATGGGACACAACTGAGGCCAAAATTGAACAGGTGTTTTCTGCATGAGCACCATGTGTCATGGGTCTAGAATATATGCATTAAACAGTATTTTCCTGATATCATGAAATAACAATTACAAATTTGAACCCAAACCTAATGAAAATAGTTCAAATGCCCTCATGCATGTATGTATATGTGTTAACTCTTTTACTCACAACTACATTAAATTGTGTTGTTGCTGGCAGGTTGGCAAGGTTGAGCTGAAGGTGACATTTGTTCTCTCAGGCCATGAAGATATCTGAAAGAAAAGCAGAGATATGAGATCAGATAGTGGTAGAGCTGTGAACCTGTATGATGTATGTATGTACTAGTGAGGTTTTGTATAGCATGGAAATGACTTTTCTGTAATTTGACATTCTGGTATACACAACATATCGGCACATTTGTACATTATTGTGGACATACTCTTTATGTTTATGTTATATTTGCAGGAATAGGTTAATACTCAGGCTATAGAGGGCTATAATTAGTATGAAGGTATACAGAAAGTATCTATGATGACCTGGGATTTAGTCAATGATGTCTAGACATTTTCTGCCATCATTTCTCCAAAAAAGACTCATAGGTTATAAATTTCATCCTATGTACTTCAGCTATCGACTACTTTACCCGTAGGAGTAAAAATATGTTTATTTAGGCTATAATTTAATTAAAATGACTTTTAAAAATAAATCAGATCTGTTGAACTAATACACTGGGATCGATAAACATTCACTTTTCTCTTGAACCCAAAAGAGACGCTGTAAACTCATGCATTCTTCTGTGGGAATGACTTTGCCAGCTATGGCTTGATCCCTTCTTTCTCTTTCATTCCCACAAATGTCCTCTCACTTCTCTGTTCCCAAGATCACATTTCTGTCTTTTGATCCATACAACTCAGGAAAAACATCACAACAAAGTAATTCTAGATTCAGCGCTTCAGAAGCCTGTTACGTGACATAACTTAATGTCCCTTTCTCTCTCTCTCATTAAATCTGAGCGCATGGCTCATTGACATTAAGTGTCTGTGTGTCAGAGTATGGCTGAGAGATGGATAGAAAGCATGAGAGTGTGAGGCAGAGATAAGAAGAGAGATTCGATGATATATGATTCTTCACTCGGTAAGGTTGAGAAGTGTGATTTGAAGTGTGGAATGCTAGTTGCATTATCCATATTAAATGTCTTTTAATTGGAAAGGCCATTGTAACATGGTGAAGTTTAAAGAATTAAGTGGTGTTTCTGTAGCTCAAAGAAATAGTGAAACACATAGCACATGCAACGGCAAGGACATTTGATTTCCAGAGAAAATAAACGGATAAAATGGATATTTGTTTATTTGTTATATATATATATATATATATATATATATATATATATATATATATACACACACACATTTGAATAAAATATTACAGAATATGAATATAAATGAGTTTTCAGGGGTAGATCTGTAGTGTGTTTTCAATTACTATAGAAAATAAACATGACTCATCCCTCAGTTTGTAAAACATGTCTCCAGTAATACTTACAATGGCCATGGTTGTTTCAAATGCATAACCATAACACTTGTTTTCACTGAGTGTATTGGTTACCATAATTTTCAGTAGTAATCAACATTAGGCCAAAGACTCGGTGGAGTCTAATCTAGAATATTTCTTTAAGACTAAATCCTAGCACTCTTGTTAGTTGATGCGAAATACCTAACCAGTGTTTAGGGAAGAGACAGTACATTAGTGTGTGCCCTATTACATGTGTCCGTGTGTGTGTTTGAGCTCATCTCTCGCCTCTCTACCCCAGATAATTGGCAACAGCCCCAATGTCTGTGCTAAAAGTCACGTCGCGAAGAGAGAGAGATGTGGAGAAAGAGGGGGAGGTTGAAAGAGGGGGCGTGAGAGGGCACGGGGTACAAGACACAGGAAGTGGAGAAAGATGAAGAGACCAGAGACAATGAGATGTACAAGGGTGCTGAGGCAGAGGAAAGGAGAGAAGGAAATGCAAGCAGAGAAGAGAGAAGAACAGAGGAGAGAGGGAGAGGAGGAACGTGGGAAGAGCAGGAGAGTCCAGGGCATGTGTGTATGTGTGTGCGTCTGGCACTCGCAGGCGGAGAGATAGCTTGGGTCAGGCTGGCCGGACGTGTGTGTTTGTGTTTGGCTGAAGTGGGATGTGAAACCAAGAAGGCCCTACTGGCTAAGCTGAGAGTTGGAACACAGCCATCGGTGAGATGGACATGAACACACAAATTTTAACGGTCAATAGCTTCTCCCTCAGAAGCAAACAGATGCGGTGTAAAGTATCAGAGCGACCGGCTAACATCGTAGTGTGGGGTACAAACATGACGCGGTAATGATAACAGCTGACTGTTTTCGAGCGAGATGCAGGAAAGTCAAAACGCTCAAGGTTACAGCAGAATCCCAAAACAGGATGGGCCCTGCTTAAGTTTAGCCCGCTATCTAGGGGGCTCTTAGCAGCGATGCCCTCTGTTTGGCACCAGGAAGTAAACAGACGTCTGGCCTGAAATACTGAGGGGGCTCGGTGTGAGTGACTCATCCATGACCCATTTATAAAAATCGAACTTATGTGTAATATATATATATATATATATATATATATATATATATACTTTATCTAATATAATGTATAATGTAATATGCATTACATTTTATATATATCACCATCGGCAACTTTATTAGGTACACCTGTTCAACTGCTCATTAACGCAAACATCTAATCAGCTAATCACATGACACCAATATAAAAATGCATTTAGGCATGTAGACATGTTCAAGACAAACTGCTGAAGTTCAAACTGAGCATCAGAATGGGGAGGAAAGCTGATTTAAGTGACTTTGAACGTGGCATGGTTGTCTGTGCCAGACGTGCCTGTCTGAGTATTTCACAAGATTGGAAAAACGTTGCCGGGTCTGATGAGTTTCGATTTCTGCTGCGACATTCAGATGGTAGGGTCAGAATTTGGCATAAACAACATGAAAGCATGGATCCATGCTGCCTTGTATCAGCGGTTCAGGCTGGTGCTGGTGGTGTAATTGTGTGTGGGATCATTTCTTCACACACTTTAGGCCTCTTAGGACCAATTGAGCATCGTTTAAACACCACAGCCTACCTGAGTGGCGTTGCTGACCATCCTCTGATGGCTACTTCCAGCAGGAAAATGCATTGTCACAAAGCTCAAATCATCTTAAACTGCTTTCTTGAACATGACATTGAGTTCACTAAACTCAAATTGCCTCCACAGTCACCAGATCTTAGTTCAATAGTCGTAGGGATGTGGTGAAATGGGAGATTCACATCATGGATGTGCAGCTGACAAATCTGAAGCAACTGTGTGATGCTATCATGTCAATATGGACCAAAATCTCTGAGGAATGTTTCCAGCACCTTGTTGAATCTATGCCATGAAGTATTAAGGCAATTCTGAAGGCAAAAGGGGGTCCAACCCGGTACTAGAATGGTGTACCTAATAAAGTGGCCGGTGAGTTTATATATAAAGTAGTCAAAAAACACACACACAAAAATATATATTTTTTAGGGGGCTTGACGTGAGTGATTCATCAATGACCTATTTATATAAATCCATTACGCTGAACAACGTAAACGTGGCCCAGTACAGACAACTTCCTGCAGGCTGTTGATGGCACATTACAACATAATTTGCTTTCCAAAAACGTCAACCTTTCCTTATAGACCCCTGCCGTCTGAGAATTCCTTCACTCTGAGAGTCACTTCCTGTCCACTTATTCCAGTGCGCAGTGTCCTCGTGGCCAAAGGAGCGCTGAAGTCCCCCTTCCTTACTGCACTCTAGAGAGGCCATCGGTCGAGGAACGGGGAGAAGGAGCCATTATGGCAGGGAACACAGGGGTGCTGCGTTACATGATGAAGGTGTTGCTTCACATTGTTTCCAGTCTGAAAGGCTGGACTGTCACACCCAGAGTGAGGAGGAGCACTAGAAGAGACTAAATTTAGAAAGAAAATACCAAACATTCTTATGAGGACTTACGTTTCTTCCTGTGATTATGGATAAATGAATGATTTAATATGATATTGCATAATACACTACTGTTCTATTTTGCAGTCAGTAGGCTAGGTTTTTTGTTTAAATACTTTTATTCAGCAAGGGGGAAAAAGACAGTAAAGACATTTATAATGTTACAAAAGATTTCTATTTCAAATAAATGCTGAACTTTTGAACTTTCTATTTATCAAAGAATAATCTTTTTTTATCACTGTTTCCACATAAATATTAAAGGGCTAGTTCACACAAAAATGTAAAAAATTGTCATCAATGACTCACTCTCATGTCATTCCAAACCCGGAAGACTTAGAGAATGATTTCTGAAGGACAACGCATTCTCATCCCAAGGCGTCATCTTATTCACACTTTTGACCATGCTTCAACATCCAACGCACATGGCACCCTTTAGCGTCAGGTAGATGACGCTCATCCTCGGGCGTCATCTAACGCCTTTAGGGTCAGTTAGATGACGCTTCCGTTTTTAGCGTCAGTTAGATGACGCTTCCGTTATGCTAGGTTTAGGTGTGGGGTAGGGTTAGCGTCTCATATTGACGCTAAAGTACGGTGGCCGAGGCAGCTCAACGCGCTGCAACTGAAGCAAACACATGCAAATAGAAAAAAACGTGTGCTAATAGAAAAAAAACATGCAAATAGAAAAACACGCGTGCAAATAGAAAAAAACACCTGCAAATTAAAAAAAAAACATCTTCATCAGTTTCACAACACACGTGTGCTCCAAATACAGAAACGCGCTGCAAGAGTTCACAACACAACCAAATACAGAAACGCGCTGCAAATAACACAGACCACAACGGAAATGTTTCCAGGGGAACTAAATAAGTGACGAACCCGGCTGGGACGTGCTTATTGCTTGTGAGCTTCCCTATGCCCTACTTCCTTCGAAGGGCAGACGGCAGAGCCCAAAAGTGGGCCTTTGGAGTGAGCAGGGCTAGTGTGCTGTGGCAGCCGTGTGGAGCGCACTTGATGAAGGAGCAACGAAAGACAACGTAATTCCTCATTATTTTCACCTGGGATGTTCCCATGACAACGCAGCACGGTGTCCATCAGCTGGTCTTACGACAGATATATAATGCTGTTAACATAACGGATGCAAATACATTTTTATTTTTAGTTTACAAAAAAGCTTTTAAAATATGCGTTATATATATATGTGTCTCAACTTTAAAATTTGGGACCCTACATTACCTAACATTCCTTACGAAACTCTTCTTTATGAAAATGTAATAATATGAAACAATTTGTACAGTGTAACTGATGTATAGATAAAAAGTTTTCCTTAATTTTTTTCTTCTTTATCTTTTTCATTTATTTATTTTAGTTAATTTGTATTCTGATGGAACATATTGTTAATACATTTTGTACATTGTATACAAGTTGTATGTCATAAAAAAATGTAATCTCTGTATGTTTTGCACAAATAAATAAATAAATAAATAAATAAATAAATAAATAAAGTATAATTTTAAGCTGTAAGCACCAGCACGCATAGATTTATGGATATCTATGCCAGCACGTCCCAGCCGGGTTCGTCACTTATTTGGTTCCCCTGGAAACATTTCCGTTGTGGTCTGTGTTATTTGCATCGCGTTTCTGTATTTGTGTTGTGAGCTTTTGCAGCGCGTTTCTGTATTTGGGTTGTGTTGTGAGTATTTGGAGCACACGTGTGTTGTGAAACTGATGAAGACGTTTTCTTAATTTGCGGGTGTTTTTTTTATTTGCACGCGTTTTTTTTTCTATTTGCATGCCTTTAATTTTATTTGCATGTGTTTTTTTCTATTTGCACGCGTTTTTTTTCTATTTGCATGTGTTTTCTTCAGTTGCAGCACGTTGAGCTCTGTACTAAAGGGTGCCATGTGCGTAGGATGTTGACGCATGGTCAAAAGCGTCAGTTAGATGACGCCTTGGGATCAAGGGGGTAATCCATCGACCGGAAGTTGAAGCCGGCCGGGTGCCGCCATGTTGTAGCAGAACTTCACTTGCGTTAGCATTTCCATTGACTCCCATTCATTTTGGCGTCACTTTGACAGCGAATAACTTTACATCTGAGGCGTTTAAAGACTCCATTTGTCCATTATTTATTTCTAAAGAAACACGACAATGTATAAAGGGCTCCATTACCTTCTATGTTACATTATGGCCCCGTAGAAACAGATTTTGTAAAAATAGGCAAACGATTGCGTCATAACCACTCGACTCTCTGTCGCGCTGTATCGAAATTACCGTACAGACAGGAGGAGAAGCTCGCAGGCAATCGGGGGGACGTCCCGTCAAGGGAGAAGCCCATAGATAATGAGTCCATAAAAGCAACGGAATACTTACTCCTGCTCACTCACGCCAAAGAACTCTTTGCTCAAGTTCCCCGTCTCTGCAAGATTAACGTTGGCAATTTTCACGCACAGCTACTAGAAGATTAACGTCTGTCAGACAGGTTGCTCACGTCATCAAGCTTAGTTTGAGTCGGGTTGAGTCTGCGCGTCAGGAACGGAAGTGCTGAAAAAGCGCTAAAAATGGGCTTCAACTGTCTCAACTGAGTTCCAATGAGATCGCTCTGTCCACTTCTTATACTGTCTATGCTTGGGATGAGAACGTCATGTGAGTGACACCTAAGACTGTTGAAATGATGCTGAAAATTCAGCTTTGAATTTTGCCATTGCATTTTAAAATACATTCAGACATTCAAAACAGTTACTTTAAAATGTAATCAGGGTTATTATCATTACCTAAAACTAAAACCAACCGTAACTTAAAATAAACATTAACTGAAATAAATGATATATAAAACACACTTTACTTTATTTCAGCAAGTTGCCAAGGCTAATTTTCATTTAGTTTAGGTTGAAGTAGGCTACTAAAGTAATTCATATGAATAAAAATTAATACCGTTTAGACATATTAAAAACTAATAAAAATGTCAATAACACACAACAAACTTACTAAAACTTTAAAGCTGCAGTCCATAACTTGTACCGCTCTGGTTAATAAACAGAACTGCATGCGTCATGTGTAAGAACATTGTAGCCGGAGTTACTTCTCTCTGTTTATATCTATGACGAGTCATGCAGGTACTGGGCTCCTCCGCTGTGGTACGACCCGGACCAGTTCTAAAATCCGAATATAAACACTTATTATAGGTGTACAGTAGTGATTCAGGACAAGACAAAAACATGGTTTGGAAAATGGATTCATGATAGAAATATTAAATATTTATATTATAATATAATTATAATATAACGTTTTTTAAATTTTGAACACAAAAAAGTTACGAACTGCAGCTAAAATTACAGTGAAAAAATCTAATTCAAAATATTAACATTAACTATAAGACTATATTAAATAATGATACTAAAATAACACTGAATGTAAATATTTCACAATATTACCTTTTGCAGCTTTGCATAAGAGACCTCTTTCAAAAACATTTTAACAAAATCATACGATTCAAAACTTTTGACCGACAGAAAGAAAGTCATACAGATTTGGAACAGCATGGGGGTGGGTAAAGGATTAGAGAATTTCCATTTTTGGTTGAACTATCGCTTTAACAGAGCATTTGTCAGAAACAAAACGTAGCATATGCACCATTTTTTGTAAGTTCAGTTAGAAAGAGTTGTATACAGGAGTCTCAGTTCCAGCAACAGTGAGAGGCCAGGCTGGCAGTGCAAGGGTTAAGTCCTCCAGCACTGGGCCAGAATGTCTTGGCCGTTTCCTGTGGTCTGCCCAACCCTGACCTGCTGGCCCAGGCCCGGCTGCACTCACACGTAGACAGTTGACCCAAGCATCCTGTCAGACAGTGACACCCCCGCGACTCCTCACAAACGTACATAAAAACACACGCATTAAGTGTTTCCATGAGTTTAGACAGCTCCCTGCATGGGATAACATGGGACTCATCTGATCCGAGGCTAGGGGCAGTATTACACAAATAGCATCAACCATCCACACACACACCAGGTCAACAAGAAGTCCTTTACCTCTCCTTGGGCACATACGAATGTCTATGCTTCTCTATGTGGATCTGGACAGGCAGAGTGGGCGCACTTGCTCCTGCACATCCATGGCCATCTGTGTGCGAGCCCAAACGGAAGGTGTCAGGAAGCGAGGCCAGAGTCCAGAGGCCAGAACAATGAAGGTGCACCATTCTATTTTACTGCACAGGACTGACTGTTACCATTTTCCTCTTGAAAGAATGTACATGTGTGTCTATGTGTGTGCGGCGGTCTGGTTTGTCCATCAAGCCTGTGGTGCTGTGTCCCTGTGTTTCCCGGCGGCACGGTGTTTATCGTACGTGTCGAAGGGTGCATCTCGCATGTTGCGTGTGGCGGGACCTGTCGCATTTCCGGCCTTGGCTTGTACTCTGATGTCATGCTTTGTGGGGGGTTTGGACAAAATGCCGTAAGTGGCGGACAATTGATATAATGCAATCAAGCTCATTACAACAGGATTAGACTGTAACAGGGGGTTTATTTAAAGACAAAGTGCATGGAGAACTCTTCCTTTCACCCTCATAAAATAGTTTTAGAGTACTACATAGTCTGTCTGTCTGTCTGTCTATCTAACTATCATCCCTAACATAAACACGCTTGCTGTATCTCTTCCCAATTTCCCAATTCTGTGCATTAAGCCTTCAGTGCATCATGTGCAGGGTAGCATGTTTAAGTCTCTGAATCCACTGGCGTGTTTACTGGCTTCTCATATTAACACTCCTGTTAAAGCAGCAAGGGGTAGCCTTTGGCTAACAACCACAACAAAGTGGATACCCTCATCTGATGTGCCACATTTTGGCTTTTAGACAACTAAATCATGACTTAATTTACTGCCACCAAACTATGGCTGATCAAATCGCAAACTTGTTCTGTAATAACAGAGGCCACTTCCAAGTATTCCACAAAAAAGGCATAAACATTTCACAAACACCTCTTTTACCAAAGCATTTGGACTGTACTTGTTGGTTCAGTCTTTTTTTTTTTGCTAATAAAACCCTCCACTTTTCACGTCTGCGACCCATACGAGTCGTTCATTTAAGAGTTTACTGTAGCAGGCTGTTCCCTTTGATGAATCGGCCCAGAAAATATGTTGCAATTACTAGGCCAGGACCAACCTGTGTGAATAAAACATGTCAAGTGTAAATCTAGCTCCGTGTTCTAGATGACACCCGGCCCTGGAGTCGCCCCGTGTGTAATTAGAACCAAATGCTGGGGTGTGCGAGTGGATGCGTGAGTGTTTGCACTCCCTCTCTTCTCCATCTCTAATCAGAGACCCCCTCCAGGATGGAGTGAGAGCTCAGGGGGTGTTCATAAATCAGGACCGGCCTGGAAGGACCTGCACAGGCAAACAGGAACAACTGTATGGATACGACTATGCCAAGTCTGCATTCTCTGGGATAGGACATGTTCCAGTCCACTGAGATCATGAGATCAGACTTGATTGCAAGGACTATTCAGAGAAGGCACAATCTGGTGTCATTGATCCTCTTATTTGGAACCGTCCAGAGATGAACTGGAAGCCACATTGCACCTTTCCATTCCATGTCCGAATTTCACTTAAAGACTCTGGGAACAAATTCAGACATCCCCTTGACATCTCTCCATCTTCCTCTCTCTCTGAATGTCTTGATTTTCTTTTATGCTCCATTCTCTGTGGAGCCCCTTTTCTGTTTCAGGCCCTCATCCCCTGTTGGACCTTGCCTCTCCTTCTCTCCCACATCTGGACAGGCAGCTGGGGCTGGCCCGGTTTCAGCGCTGGGGGTGGGGGTGGCCGATTGGAGCAGGAGGGTGGGGGAAAGCTATCCATTGCAAAGCCCAGGGCACTGTAAAAAAAAGGGGATAGCTTACAAAAAATAAAGGATTTCACACATACACACACGCAGTGTACAGCCAAAAGTGTGAGTTAAAAAAAAAACGTTACACCAAATCTCTTATGTCTCTCTTAGTCTATTTATCAAAGTGTCTCCCCACACACTATTAAAGTGCATTAAAGAGGGCAGAAAGGAAGTAAGGGAAGGAGAAAAAAAGCGAGTGAGAGAGTGAGAAGCAAGCAAAGCTGAGGAATGTTTGGTGAGGGCAATGATGATTATAATGTCATAGAAAGTTTTATCTTTGCCCAATGTCCTATCTATCTATCTATCTATCTATCTATCTATCTATCTATCTATCTATCTATCTATCTATCTATCTATCTATCTATCTATCTATCTATCTATCTATCTATCTATCTATCTATCTATCTATCTATCTGTCTGTCTGTCTGTCTGTCTGTCTGTCTGTCTGTCTGTCTGTCTGTCTGTCTGTCTGTCTGTCTGTCTGTCTGTCAAACCCATCTAGTATATTTTTTTTATTTCAATTGATTTTAAATCTAGTTCCTCAAAATAAAAAGGAAAATATTTATTAATTATATACTGTATATGTACATAGCTTATTAGTTATGTTTAGTGTTCTCAAATAATTAAGAAATTCTTCTTCAAATAAACTAATAAAGATACAAATAAGTGAAATCCTGATTTGAATTGGCAATTTGCCATGATGTTTGCTACCCCAATTCAACTTCAGGAATTGAATTAGAATTTAAAAGGCATTATTAATCAGTTCTGACTGGCGCACAACCCTAATTTCCACATCTTAAAAGCATATATTTAACTCGAGCGCTTCTTTAGAGCTCAGCAGAGGAAGAGATAGAGCGACAGCGTGGGGAAGAAAAATACGAACGTGGAGTAGGTTGGAATAACATACTTCACAGTCTCACGGTCATTGTTTTACATCCTAAGAGGTATGCTTTATCACCCTTCCGTCTATATGTGTGCTGCATTAATGATGCATGCCCTCTTCTTTACTTTGGAACTGTTATTTTGATATAGATGGTTGCCTTGACGTCACAGTTATAAGCGAGTCCAAGTCATTGTGTGGGAAAGTGCAGGATGTGTGCACTGCACTGGCTATAAGTTGCACCTCCCTGTTGTGCCAGGATGACCGTAAAGAGGTATTTTGTTTCAATTAGCGCTCTGTGGTCCACTTTCTCCATTCTGACTAAAGGTCATGACCTCTGCTGTAGTTCACACAGGGACAACCCGATCAGACATCGTCTTGGCCAGCAGACTTGGAGCGGGTGGGGAGCTTGCATGAATATGGAAAAGATTTCACTCACAATTTTGCATTTTCCAACTCATTTTGTGGAACACAGAGACAGAGCGCGATAACCCTGCACAGTGAGTTCACCGCACTGTAGAACAGGCCCAGGAAGTCAGAGAGTGAAGTGAGGCAGTCAGAAAAAGGTTTGGAATGGCATACTAGATACAGCACAGCCTCTCGTACCTTATTGCTTACGTATACTGCATACAAAGTATACTTTGGTTATGGTTGTGTGTACGCTAGGCTACTACAGCCAATGTAAATTTCACCATCAGTACAGTACGCATGTACTGCTGTACTGTTCTGTATGTACGACATTTTTATCTCTTAGAACTTCTGGAGAAAATAAGCACAGAAACTGGACAAGGGTGAATCTTTCTAGTGCGCATGTGTCGACCACCTGTGTTTGCGCATGCTATCAATATATTTTGAAAGGCTATGTGTTCGACTGTATGCATACGCTAAGCGTTTGTGTCACAACTGAAGTATACTTTGGGCTTTACTGATGAAAATGTTTTTTTTTTTTTTTCATTTATTTTAATAAATAAATCTGAATTAAATTACTTTGCTAGCGGGTTAATTAACTCAACCAAATGCATCCCGAGATGAATCAGATATAGTCTGCATTCACACACAGTTTTTGTGATTGACAACTGTATTTACTTACAGATGTGAGTGAGCCTTGAAATGTCCCATTCACACAGCAACTTACGGCAGCGTCTCGATTACTGTCTGTATGAATATGCAATGGGACCCGGAGTCAAGCCCGTATTCTCTTATCAGTGACTTAAGTGATATCAAAGATGGCGACGTCCATACAACTGAAGTCTTTTCACTTTTGACACGACAAGAGTACAATCGAGCCGTGAGTTCATCCATCAAATTTTCATTATCTGAGAGCAGTGTTTGTATCTGGGTTTAGAGCGGGGCATTTGATTCGCCTGTTGAAAAATGACACATGACCTTATTGCACTGCATGTGAGGAGTATGTAATTATCTTTAAATGGTTATTTAGCTTTTTTAAATGAGATTGTATGTAAAGATGTGTTAGCATTTAGTAATTTGATCAGTAATATAAAAAGAGACAACAACTTTATTTTAGTATCTATAAATTATTTTCATTTTATGTGCAATGCATTGTGTGATATATTCAATTTAATGTGAGCTGTTTTACACTGCAAATTTGGGAAAATGTAGTTGGTAATTCACTGCAAACAGATGATTTTCTGGATGCTCAGTATACACTACACTGCATGAATAGTAAGACTAGTACGCTAGCATGTTATTCTGAACATAGCATATGTTTCTGTGTAACCCGGGGAGAGCGAGAGTGGGTGTGTGCGTGTTTGTGTATAAAGGAGAGGCAGAGAGTGTTCGCAGGGCTTGGGAAGGTGAACCCAGGCTTCTTTCAGTACAGGAAGCCCTTGATTAGTGCTAACGAGAATTGCAGGCTGTATTAATGCAACCACACACCTCTCCTTACCTCCTGCCATCTGCAGCACCACTGCTCTCTGCCAGACACCATAAGCCCACGCAACAGTCACACACTGCACACACACACTTCACATTCACCCTACACATCCATATCACACATTCCCACTGTCCATCCCACAACAAACAGAAACAAATGACAACACACACTCAGGTATAACATAGACACTTTGATGCACACGATCCATATCTTTCGGAACAAAAGATTCAGGGTCAAACCCACAAAATCCTTTGCATTATGGGCCATATATGATGTCAACCCCCATAGATGAGGTGCCTAACACCATTTGCAACGAGAATAGCCGGATGGGGATCAAAGTATGTGAGAAGATGGAAAAGATGTAGATGGAGAAAAGGTCTGTGACACACTCTCTCACACACACACACACACACACACACACACACACACACACACACACACACACACACACACACACACACACACACACACTCTCTCTCTCTCTCTCTCTCACACACATACACAGTTATTAACTATTCCTGCAGATGGTAGAGAGGGGTGTTCTCACACACTGAGACATGGATACCCTCACATATTCTCCTCACTCTCCCACCCACACATCAACATGTGTTTCACATTCAGATAGGCCATGTGGAAATCTCTAGCCACCACACACACACACGTTAATAAAGGATGGTGTGTCAGGTCAGAATTGATGTTTTTACACTGGATGACCACTGCTCTGCTACACACAACTGTACGACCACATACTATAATTATTGTAAAGACAGAAACACAGGGCTTCATATAACAAGCAGTCTAAATCTGAAGGGACTAATCAGGTGAGATTGAAGTGAGTTAGTGTAATCTTACAGGCTGCATTTTAACTGGTTTATCCGTTTTGTTTTCACTCATACTGTACCTTATTTCAGTTTATGCCATTTTTGCCATCTTAACAGAAAGTACAGCGAAGATTAGACTAGATTGCACTAATATATCTATGATTTAATTTGATGAAATATTTCATTTTATATAATGTATATAATATACATTATTATATAATAATAATGTTTTAGAATGTAATACTTTTTTTCTAAATAAAAGAAAAATAAAACAAAAAAGTTAATAAATGCTACAAATGAAATATCATGTACAGTATGAACATGAATATTTATTTTGAGATTTGTTGAAGATTACAAAAGTAATGTGTATGTTTTTAAGTCAATTCCGACTAATAAAAATCTAGTTTGACTGTATATTTTCCTCATTGAATATCTTCCCTCAGATATGATATTACATACGTAAAAGGGTTGTGAAAGCTGTTTCCTGTTGACTTTAGGGCCTTGCGGTGGAACTGACTTAGTAACTGATGTAGCTTTTTTGTCCTTGTCGGGCTGTCTAACATCAACAAACATCTTCGTCCAAAAGTCTTCAGTTCAGCATCAGCCGACAAACTCCCTGCATCTTGAACAGCTCTGACATACAGTACATTTCTCTATCACTGTCAGACTGGACGTGCAAATGTGCTAATGCTATGGGAAATATAGAGTGTAAACGTGTGTGTACTTATCTGTCTCTATGTGTGGTCAGTGCAAACATGTGTCTGATTTAGAATGAGGTCACACGTCTGAGTAAATGAGCAGCTGTTTTCCTATGCATGCTGTACATAATGCATGACAGGCAGTGTGAAGGCCATAGTGAGTGTGGGCAGTGTGGGTAGACGGTGGGCAGATAGCGGTGTGTGTGTGTGTGTGTGTGTGTGAGAGAGAGAGCCCCTGAGGCGGGCAGACTGAAAGAATGAGCTGTGAGTAATCTGACAGGAGATGAGATGAGGAAACAAATGGCATGGAGAGCATTATATCTCTAATTACATAAGAAGAGAAAAAAGACTGATTGGAGAGTGAGAGACAATAATAGAGGGGGTCTCACTCTGCTTTATCCAGATGGATAGCTATGAGACCCAGACAGAGTTCTGATGTCACACCATGTTTTCCTGGCCTGCCCAATAACTCCTGCACTTCCTGTCCCCAGTGCAGTGATGTCACAGGACAGCTGGGGATGTCATGTCCCCCCCCCCCTCTCTTTCTGTGTCTTTCTTCCATTCTTTAATCAGTTCAATTCCTCTGAGACCAGAGACTGTTGCAGAAGCACGTACACACACACACACACACTGCTTCTTTCAAAATTTTATCAAGAATGCCAAGTCGATTGAATTACACAGGATGGACAATAGTACCTTGAACTGGAATTTAAGATGTAGAATTAATGAATAGTTAAATAAACAATAATTAACAATAACATTTGTAATAATTATTTTTTGTATGAAATCCCCATGAACACCATATTTCCAGAAACACAACATGATATTAATTAATGAAATAGCACTGAATTGAAATAAAAAAAAGAATGTAATCAAATAGAAATATAAATATTCATATATGTTAATTCAATTTAATGTTAGAAATTAATTAAAAGGAATGTAATATTAAAACCAATTTTATGGACCATAGAACAAGAGAGTTGATTTCCCAGAGTGTTTTAATTTACATTCAAAACGGAGCCAAAATACCATGATTTGATGATGAAAACAGAACACCTAGTGATCAGTTCTGACACATTGTTGGACAAATGAAAATTCCCTGTTGTGTGACTGTTATCCTTTTTTTATTTATTTAATCAGTACATTTCTTTTCTTTTGCTTCCAATTTAAATTTCAAGTCAATTTAATTTAAATCAAATTTGTGTTTTGAAAGGGGGGCAATTCCATGTTTTATGGGGACTTTCCATTCACATCATGATTTTTATACTGCAGAAACTATATTCTATCCCCTAACTTTAACCCTACCCATCAGAATAATCAGATGTCATCAATCTGGGCATTTCTCTGGTGTTCAGTCTATTCTGTCAATGGCAGCCTGACCAAACATCTGTGGTGGGCTTGAGGACACAATAGCTGCAGTGTTTGTCCTTACTGTACATACTGTCACGGCCACACGTTATGAAGCTAATTTTAATGGCTTTCAAATGCTCCCTCGGTTCTCGCATAGAGCATGACAAGAGAATTTAAGCCTGTCTCTCTGAGTTTGATCAGAAGTGGCATGTTTGCTTTGCTCATTAGAGCTGAGTGACAGTGAACTCCTCACCGCTGGGACTGAGACAAGACTATGAGGGGAAGAATGAGACGAAAAAGAGACTGAAATTAGAAGGAGACTAGCACTGAGACAAAGATGAGTTTTGGACTGAGATAGAGAATGGGCTGGCACTGAGACAAAAATTAGGCTTTTTCCAGTGTGTAAATGTGTATTTCTCTTCCTGACTTTGGTCTATAAAATTATCTTTCTCCATTGAGACAAAATGAGACCATACTGACACTGAAATGAGACTAGCACTGAGATAAAGACGGTGCAGCATGGCACTGAGATTGTGTGAAATGAAACTGGCACTAAGACAGAAACGGTACTAACAATGAGATGATGGTGCTAGCATTGAGACCGAAATGAAAGTAACACTTTGACAGGCATGAGACTTTTACTGAACCCGAAATGAGTCAGATGAAACTGGCATCAAGTAGTGAGAGTGACTCTCCGACAGAAATGGGACTGGCACTGAGACAGAAATAAGACAGAGATGAGACTCCAACAGAAATGGGGCAGAGATAGAGATGGAACTGAGATAGAGATGAAACTGGGCCCGAGACGGTGAGATGTGAGAAAAAGAACGAACACCCTCCTGTATCTTACCTCACTGTCACAGAGTCTAAGTACTTACTGACTTGCCAACTCGTTTATTTATAAACAAATTACTCTCATAAACCTGCAACCAGAGAAAGTACAAACCATTGCCCACACTCCTGTTCCTGTCCCGCCTTCCTCACCTCATAATTGTTCAGCAGACCGTGACAAAATAACTAGAAGAGACTCATTAGAAACAGCTGTCCCCTGATCTGATGTTAAACTCCGATATGAATTCCAGCTCCTCGCTCAACTCTCACACTCCCACAACTCCATTCATTCACCATCATCTCTTAGCCACACATAATTCACTCTAAAAACCATTCATTCTCCTGCTGAAAGAATGAGAGAGGTGGGAGGAGAGAGAGCGCTGAGGAGAAAAGGGGTGTGTTTATCCATGTATGTGTGTAAGTGTGTTTGTGTGTGTGTATTCAAAAGGGAATGAAGGAAAGAAAGTGCAAAGGAGAAGGGAATGGGGTCTGTGCCCCCCACCTACACACACTGTACGTGCGGGGCAGCAGACACCCCTCGTGGAAAATGAATACCCTGATCTCGGTCTCCTCGCTCTTCCCCTGCCCTGAACCCGCCCCGTCCCCTGCTGGCCACTGTCCTTACCCAAACACACGCTCAGCGACACTTTCTCAGACACACACACGCTATACAAACACATGCTGATGCAGGATTGAGTTTCATTAACGACTCCACATCAACACAACACATCACACACACATACGAAACATACTACAGACTTCTATTGTTTTAATAAATCTCATTAAAATATAAATAAAGCACATTCAACTATAAATTATTAATCATTATTAATGATTAATAAAGCATATAAAATGATTTATCTTAAATAATAACAGTTAATCCTAAATTAAATTTCCCTATACCCTCAAAACTTTTTTGAATATATATATTTAATATGGGTCAAATGTGTGAGGCCAGTATGATTGAAAAATAAATAAATTATTACTTTTATTCAGCAAGGATGCATTAATTGATCAAAAGTGACATTTATAATTTTACAAAAGATTTACAAAAGTAACTTTGCATCGCCCAATCAATTCCTCATAATTTTCTTTTTCTAGTTGAATATCCAGTTTCACTTAGAAATATGTCAGAAGCAAAACCGATTACTGATGTCAATTTATATTGATGGCGCACAGCGACTTGCAATACATATATAAATGTGTAATGGTCTTCCTGACTTCCTGTCTATAAAATTGTCTTCCTCCATCTCTTTAAGAGTGGAAGTCAACCAGGTTTTACAGGTGTAGTTGTGGTTGTGAAACAGGTATAGGAAATAAATAAAACAATAAAATAAAAGTACAATCAAATATGACAAGACAACTATTTGTCTCTCTATTTTTCTTTCTCTCCTCTACCTGATTGTCTGCTTGTTTTCCCTTGCGACTCCCTGCTTCCGTTCCCAGGCTGAGAGGTGGGACTGTGGCCACAGAGCGCATACTTTCCAGTCCCGAAGGCCAGCAGCGGCTCCTCCTGTCCACACGGGCCTGCAAGAGCCCAGCTCAGTTCTCCAGTCACCTGCAGCGGGCACAGGGGACCTGGAGACATCTACACACACAAACACATGCTCACTTAGGGATTTAAATAAGGACAATATATATGCCTTGTTTCTGGGGTCATATTATAGCTAGGTTCTGGAGCTCAAATCGTCTACCTTTGTAATGCCTTTTTGCCTTCGTAATATGTTTGATTTATGCATTTAATGCGTAACTGCCCTCTGTATAAACCCTGTAAACAACCTTGGAGGCTTGGTTCTCCATAAAGCAGTGTTAATGAGACAGGAGAAGCCAGAGATGACTAAGTTTGTGTGTTTGTGCAGACTCTGGCCTTCTATTAGACGGCTCTGCCAGCTTCCCTGTATTCTGCCAGTGGATTACCACACTAATTATCAACACGGGTCAAACTAAACAATGGCTGGCTGACCATCGTGTTTCTTCTGTTTTATGTGATGCAAATGTAACAGTAAACCACTCTGATCTAATAATGTTACCCAGGATCCCAATAATCTGCAAAGAGCCAGACCTGTGTGCCACTCCACCAAAGCTGTAAAGCAGCTGTGCGGAAAAGGGGAAAAGAGAGAGATGTGTTATCAGCTGCCCTGTGCCAGTGTTGACTGTGGTTATATATTCCTTCAGACCAGAGCTTTGAAATAAACACACAAGGAAACCAGTGCAGTGTAGTCTGGAGAACAAAGATTCGATTCACAGCTGAGATCTTTGCTGAACCAGTGAGGATGAGCAGGTGTCTTATGTAATGCCTGCATTCAGCATATAGATGTTCATGCTGTATTCAGTCTGAGTTAGGGGTTGTTCTGCTTGTGCTTTAGTCTATATTGATCTTTTTTTAAACAGATGAGACTGGCACTGGGGCTAAAATAGAGATGAGTTTGAGATGCATGCGGGACTGAGAAAGAAATGAGACCAAGACAGAGTTGAGGCTGGCATTGAGAGAGATGATACAGGCAGAAATGAGACAAAGATGGGACTGAGATAGCGATTAGACCAGTGTTATCGTAAAAACTGAAATCAAATTTCATTAACTGAAATAAAGGGATAAAAACTATAACAAACTAAATTAAATGAATAATTATAAACGCTTAAACTATTTTATTTTTTAGATATATGGCATATTATAAAACAGGCCTCCTGCTTTAAAACTCAGCATTAATTTAGTTTTTATTTAATTATATATATATATATATATATATATATATATATATATATATGTTATACATTTCAATATGTTAATTACATTTTAACGGCAATAAACATTTTTAAAATTCATGAATTAGTGAATTAACTAAAATACTAACTAAAATAAAACACAAATAAACTGAAATGATAAACTAACAATGACACAGTGGAAACTAGTGTAAAAATAACTAAATTGTAAACAAAACAAAAACATCACTTAAAAAATAAAATAAAAATGGCCACAATTTCATTTGAGTTTTTAAAATGTGGTATATTATAAAACTTTTACAAAACACTTGCATTAAAATCAAACATTTTTTAAATTACACGAATTACTGGATTAACTTTGGAAGCACTTAAAATTTCCAGGTGACACTTTACAATAAGCTCTCATTTGTTAACATTAGTTAATGCATTAACTAACATGAACTAACCATGAGCAATACATTTGTTGCAGTGTTTATTAATCTTTGTTAATGTTAGTTAATAAAAATCCAGCTGTTCATTGTTTGTTCACAGTGCATTAACTAATGTTAACAAATACAACATTCGATTTTATTATTGTATTAGTAAATGTTGAAACCAACTAACTAAGATTAATAAATGCTGTAGAAGAATTGTTAATTCTTAGTTCATGTTAACTAAAGTAGTTAACTAATAAAACCTTATTGTAAAGTGTTACCAAAATAGAAACAAAAAAAGTATTCAAATTAAAAATGTTAAACTATCATAAGACAGTGAAGTACTTGGACCTCCTTGTACTTAATAAGTGGCCCTAGTGTTTCTTAACGATACGAATGTCTGATGTAAAGACTGAGACCTTAAACATCTTCAGCTCATCTTAGTGTTCTCCCCAGTCATGCAGATTTGAACAGGCATCAGTGGTTCTGTTGCAAGCAGGCCTGATGAGAAGGTGTGAGTCAGTGTTCTTGTGCTGGTGGGTGCAGTTGGGGTTTGACTCATGGAGGTCAGAGGAAGATGTCAGGTTCTTATTGAATTACGCTGGGAGCGCAGGCAGGGAGAGTGTGGGGCCGTCAGACGGGACAGAGGGCTCTCTGTGCCATGCTCTCCAGACAGGAAACTGCCAGTCTCTTTCAGATTAAGCCTGCTTCCTCTCTCCGCTCTCACCTCTCCACGACCCGCAGACCTTGTGACCTTTACTCTGAAGAAGAATGGCACGGGTCCAGCGGGCATAAAAAAACACACAGACACAAACACACTAAAAACAGTTACATTCTTCCCTTTCGAAGCGATACCTTTTTCTGATTCAAAAACAGTATGGGCACTGCTCTGGAATGCATGGCTAAAGCATTCAACAGACAGAGAGAGAGAGAGAGAGAAAGAGAGATTGTGAATTAAAATGTCAATACTCCATCCATACAGAGAACTCCCCAGATCCCTGCTCACTCTTTCCCTCCCAAACAAATAGTGGCAGTAATTTTTCCCTCTCACTGAGTTTTACGAGCAGTAATGTGAAGCACCTGTAACCACACTGAAGCCACTGCAGGAGGCTGTCTGTGACCTGAACCCCACATCGCCCTACACACGCATAAACATGCACATACGTACACAAACACAAAAGACAAACACCAACAAACACAGATATACATGTGCTGCAGGCCATACAGTAGGAAAACTAAGTGGTGTAATAACTCTATGTCAGCAGGCCGCCACTACATCTAGAGAAAGAGTATATACGGTATGAGTAGTATTTGACCATATTTCGCTCATTTACAATCACTGGACTGATTCTTCATTTTTAGTTTATCTTTCTTAATTGCTAGTTCAATTAATATTAGCTCTTTTAATTTATTCCTTTTTCATTTACATTTGTTACAGATTCCTTAGTGTACTCCAAACTGTTATTTCACTCAGTAATATTCATTATTTATTATGATTAAATATTAATAATGATAATAATTTTAATTGACTTGTTAATATTACCTAATTATTTGCAATACTGTTTTTTATTAAAAGTTTTTGTCATGGAAAATAAAGAATACTAAAACTGAAAATTGTAATTGAAAGAGAGAGCGCAAGGAGACTTCACAAAGATGCGCCACTTTTGTGTCTTATTCTAGATGGTAAACAGAATTTTGCTTTATTGTTTGCAGCGTTCATTTGCGTTATTTATTTTTCAAAGCAAAACGTGAGCTAAAACAGTGCATTTTGGGCAAACAAACACCGCTATCGATGGGTGCAGTTCATTCTTAGTGAATTCCCCCCAGAGTGAGTAAAAGCAGAATAATAACCAGCTGGTGTGTGGGGACATGACCTAACCTCATGACTTAATAGTGAGAGCACTGGGAGTGCCGTGCTGCCGGTCACAAGGGAGTTGGACTGAGAGGAGGTCCGAGAAGACACACCGCCAGTCATCCCCCTTAACAGCCTCCACCACAGAAGAAACAGCCCTCCTCAGAACCTCCTATCACCTTCATCTGTTATTAGATAGAGAAAATGCACTTCAGCAAATGTCCAGTAAGATAACGGCAGAGAATCAGGAAGTTATGGCCGATAACCATCTCCACATAAGTCCAGCATTTCTATGCAGGCTCGTGTGCACATTTGCAAAGTTACCTGTGATACCCTGTGTTTGATTTCAAGCTGGGTTTATGAGATCCTGCAATGAAACCAGCTGACCTGGTGTAATGCCAAAAACACAGACATAATAATTATTTACAGGGCCGTGTTTGGCGTAATTGTTTTAGTCAGGGCTATTTCTCTCCGTAAATCTGTTGGCTAATATGTTATTTCCTGTGCATTTTTGGACTTTTGTTACAACAGGAAACGGCAATCGAAATATTTCACAAACCTGCTTTAATGCACATGCAGATGAGTAAATAAAAGCATGTGAAATATCACAGCCCCTGTTTGACGAGTCGTATATCACCCGTGTTAAATGGAGGGTTGCTTTCCTTTCATCTCGCGGTGTGGGTGGACCACTGTCCTATATTAAGACCACATGTAATGCCCATCACTCTGCCTACAATAAAAACAGTGGTTTATTAGGCACCGTGAGAGCTCTTTTAGATTAGGTTTCAAGGTCATGAGCCTTCCATTAGCCATAAGGTTAACTGGGTGTTTGTGTTAGTACCAGTACATAGGTTTCAGCCCACCTTGATTACTCACACACACACACACACACACACACACACACACACACACACACACACACACACACACACACACACACACACAAACACATATGAGAATATGGAACAGGCAGACACAATTTCTTTTCTATCATAGTAGGCACTTACCTTGATTTCAATTGGTTGATTTCATACTGAGCTAATGATATTTATTTCTATCTAAACATAACCCTTCACAAAAACCTTTCTTCATTTGAACATTATTACGCAATTTTGTAGTTTTATTTAATAGTACTACATTTGGTAGAATATTATTAATTTCTACTAAACTAGAACTTAAATACTTAAAAAAAAAACTTTTTTTTTTAAATGTTTGCGGTCTGTAAGATTTTCGTAATGTTTTTGAAAGAAGTTTCTTTTTAATGTAATTTAATTCCAGTGATGAATATTCAGCAGGCATTCTTCCAGTCTTCAGTGTTGCATGAAGCTTCAGAAAAATGCTGATTTGGTGCTCAAGAAATATTTTTCTTATTATTATTATTATCAATGTTGAAAACAATTGTGCTGCTTAATATTTTTGTGTGGGAAAATGTGATTAATTTTCCTTTCAGGATTCTTTAAAAAGAAAAGCATTTATTTGAAATTATAAATCTCTTTACTGTCACTTTTGGCACTGTAATGCATCTTTGCTGAATAAAAGTATAAAAAAAAAAAAAAAAAAAAAAAAAAAATATATATATATATATATATTCATTTCTTTCAAAAAATATTTTTTGAAGTAAATGTTAATGGTGCTTGCCCTTGAACATTTAGTTACTGGCAAGGTGATCTGTGTGATTTCTAGGGCATTGCTAAGGTCTTTTGGATACTACTAGGTGGTTGGTTACTATTAAAAGTCAAAAAGAACTACCTAAGTTACCTATTCGTATAACTAGATCTGTGTGGCCTTTTTTATGGGACTTGTTTTCCATCTGGCAGGGAAAATAGTATGTCCGATTGAAATGTAATAGCACACCTCTCTTCAACAAGCTGCATGATTTGAGGTATCATCAAAGTCCTTTAAGACAAGTTACTTCACTCAACGGCCATATTTGAACCCCCTGGAAAGCTACTTCCAGTCAAGTACACAGCTACATCTACTTGAATGGGGAAAGCAACGAAATTTCAAATCCATATTTACATGCCGAAGTATTGAAAAAAAGCCCCAAGCTTAGCAATGAGCAATACTAATACTGAAGCTTGCCTCAACAATTGCATGAAGAAATATTTTCTGCTACAAGCAACGGAAAACAACACTTTGGATTGAAAATGAGGCACTATAAAAAATTATAGCATGAGGTTTTTTGAATTTTTTTACATATTTAACAAAAAATACGAACAGTCAGCGCTACCATGTGCAATCAAGGCTTCAATTTTAATTTATGAAACATATAATTTCTCAGATACTTATCGTAGGATGACCCAAAACTCTTTCTCACAACTAATCAAATTGAGATTTTCCAAGTAATTACCGTTAATTACCCAAAAGACTTGAGTACACAGACTCACAAACATTTTTGCTCTCTTAATTAAACCATGCCTGTCGACTGACTTGCCATCTCAGCGAACACACAATTATCATAAAAAAACCCACTGACCACAGTTATGCTGCTATATTATTACCCAAAACAGACAGGGACCATTAAAGCATAGTATGGCAGTAATGGAGCAGGATGGGACAAATACTGTCAGAGAAGCCACTCACTACCAGAACACAGTAGTGTGGGAACCGCAAGATCCGTTGAGGCAGAAATGAAAATGACGAAAGGGGAGGAGCACTGATGAAGAGCGTTTCACACATTCATTCATGGTGGAAATCTAGAGTAATAACTGAAGAAGGCTTCATAGAGTCACATGAGGAGGTGGAGTTCTAATATAGGAACCAGTTAACCCACATTTTCTCTGATCGTTTGATTCTGAGTCATCTGCCTCTCACCTGAAAGAAATCTTTCGTCTGTATGTCCCACCTGAGCCAGGCCCTGGGGTTAGTGAGGGGAAATGGCTGTGTCTCCCTCTCCAGGTCTCCAAAACTCCTGTCTGATCCATTTCCAGAAAGGAACAAGTTTAGTCAGCCGAGCAAATGCTTGGAGCAGCAGACTTCCTTTGAAATACAAATGAGCAGGTATATTCAAGGTACATTTGCAAGAAACACAAGCATTCATTCACTGTGTGGAAAGCGAGCAGAAGAAATTGAGAAAAAAAGGAAGAAAAACAAATTAGTCATATTAGTGGAAATGCTAATAAATGGAGTCAGTAATTACTATAACATGCTTCGCTCATATAAAATTTCAAATGGATCCCAGGCCTCCTGTAAAGTGTTTAATATTCGCCGTGAAGCCAGCGATCGGTGTGGGAGGCGCACAAATGCAAATGTGTAGCTGATAATCTCTGAAAGTGATACCTGCACACACCTGTTTGCTGTTCAAAAACACTTAAATCACTTTAAATGGATCTGGATGCTGCTTTGAGGTGAACTGATTTGATCTAAATGGGGGGGAAAGCCAAAGGCTGCAGGGTGTGGGGATGTCCCCACTTTACCCCTCTCTCTGTTCATAAAGCCAGAGTCGTTTAATCAGAGTAGCTGACAGTAATGTATGCCCACCCATGTAGCTGCACACAGTTACACACATGCACTACCAGCCTGGCTCAGGATCACAGTTAAATGTGGTCTGATTTATTAGACCTCCTCTACAGCGATTCCCCTTTATGAATAAACAGTGGGCGGGGCTTGGAACAGAGAGAGAAGAGTGACAGCTCACCCAGGGCAAATGACACGCTCGCTGCCAACAGGCACAACTCATCCTCTCGCTGAGCTCACTGTTCCTCTCTCTAACATGGCTGGCACAATTTGCCAAAAAAGTATTCAGCTACACTTACAAGGCATTAATATAATTGCTTTAGATAACGTCAAATTATCAGTTTTACATTTTAGTGTTAAAATATCTTTCTAATGTTTACATTTGATCAGTTCCTGATTTTCCTGGTAATGGAACCCATGACCTTGGCTTTGCTTGCATCATGCTACCATTTGGGCAACCGAAAAGCTCAGGTCAGAATACTTTTTTGGTAACAATGAATACAAAAAGTAGGTTATACTTTATTTTGATGGTCCCGTTTAGACATTCTGTTGACTACAGTAACGTTGCACCTACATGTCATTTAACTCTCATTACAGTTTTAGTTGAGTATTAGTAGACGGTAAGGGTTAGTAGAAAAAATGGTTTGGGTTAGTATTCTATAGAATAAGTTGACAGTTGCAAAGTTACTTATTGTCAGTAGAATGTCTGTTGGGGGACCATCACAATAAAGTGTATATGAAGCAGACAGTCTACTAATACGCTTATTAATACTAATAACCTTACTTGGAGTCAACAGAAGGTATAAATGGTGACCATCAAAATAAAATGATGAAAGATAAAATAAAATAGAATGGCGAGATTCTTAAGTGTACATCCAATGGATACTTAACTATCCAATGAGGCCACAGGAGAGGATATGTGAATGGCAGTGAAGTGACGCTGTAGGTGGTCACATGACAATGACAACATGACAAATATAGAACGTCCAGACTAAATTCATCCAATACACATCCATACTATATAGAACATACGTTTTTAGTGGTCATGAAGTGCCAGAATTTTTTTTGAGAAAATGTTGCCATCTCGATCAAAATATTGGTACAAGTCGGCCAAATATACTTAGATCTTTCTGTCAGTATAAGTCAAGTATACTTAAGTTAATTTTTAAGTATATTTCTGAGAAGTACATAAAAAGTAGACTGAAAGTATACTTTCTCATTTTTTGGTTTAAAAGGAGTATACCAATAGCACACTTGAATAAACTTCTTTTCGTAAGGGTTGAGATATTTTCCCCACCTTTTTGTAAATCTGACCACATTATTAAGCAGTAAGAAGTAAGTACTCATTCAAAAGATACCTAGTCAGAGAATATACGATATCTTCGGATTGGCTGATATTGTAGTTGACGTAACATATTCGCTTTCAGTGTAAACTGACAAACTATTTCCAGATGCTAGCTTGTTGTGTTGCACCTGGATGTGGTTTAAGTGTGGTAAATGTAAGTACAGTATATCAGAGCTGTGGTGCAGTAGTTAGGTTATAGCTCTGAGTCTTGCCTGCAAGATGTCCTGATCCACTCCTCTTTCCTTTCCATTTCCTGTCTCTCTCCACTGTATCCAGAAAGTCTACAACACAGAAAAAGTAGGCAATTATGTTCAAAACACAAATGGATCTTATGTCCTAAATGATGTACTATGTAAATGTGTATGTGCTGAGGGTTGAAAAGGACCAGAGAGAGCGATAGAGAGATGGGGGACGGATGGAAAGAGATCCGCAAGCCACTTTATGACTTTTTCTTATGCCCTTTCAGCGGAGAGAGAAAAAAGGTCTCTCCCTCTTCTCTCTTTCACCCTTTTTCAGATTCACATAAAGTCTGAGATATTTGATGATTTATGGGGAGAGGAAGAGAGGAAAAGAAAGAAATGGAGAAAGGGAGGGGGCGCGGTGGCAAGGGGGTTCAAACATGATGCAAACCATTTGGAGGAGAGAGAGGAGGCTGCCAGCACAGCCTGCTCTGTTTAAACTGGGGAGGAAGTGACCGTATATACAGCATGCCAGCAACCTCGCTCTCCCCCTAAACGCGCGCACACACACTATCAGTGCTGAGGTCAGTTGCTGGCCATTGGCTGAGGAGTGTGTTTGTTATTGTTATATTGTATTTCTTTACATCACCACTGAGGCCACCGCCGCCGCTTTTATCGTTGTTCTTTTTATTACAATCTATGAGGCTTGGGGGCAAACATGAGGGCAGGGATAAAGGAGCACAAGGGGATCAGGGAAACGTCGAAGAAGAAGATGAGACCGAAAACTACAAGACAGAACACAAGGGAGGATGAGAGGTCAGCGTTTTCCCTCAACATCCATCCATGACTTAATCTTATAGAGCTCTGAGACGGAGACCTTCCCAGGGACACGACCGCGCTACGACAGGGGAGGATGAGAGAGAGGAAGAAAAAGGATATGCAGATTATGGTCCTGTGAGGCCCAGGGGCACCAGCCTCTTTGGAGGTCCCATTTTGTCACAATGAGATGTAATGAAAAATGGTCTGGCAAATATGAGAAATTAAGTGGCAATTGCAAGAATTAATACACTATGCAAAAGATACAATGTACCATGACTACAACTTCAAAACTTCAAGACTAATAAAAAGTGTTCAGAAAGCAATTTTAGTTTTGAGCAGGAATTTTTCTTACTTCTTCATTTATTTACTTGTTTCCTAGGAACACAAAATAAAAAACAAAGCAATTTTTTTAGATTACCTGGGTTCAAATCATGTTTTAAATGAAATAAATATCTGAAGGAATATGTATATATATATATATATATATATATATATATATATATATTCAATAAAATATTTATTTATCAGACATTCATATATAATATTATTGTCTTTTATACATAATAACATTATTAAACACGTCATGATCATCTCTTTCCCTTGTCTCAATATCTAAACCTCCCTCTTGAATGTACTAAATTGTTGTGGCTAAGCAGTGAGTGCACATGCACCAACATGCACATCAACATATTGAGCCATAGTGCTCAAAAGATGCAAGTTCAAATCTGACCTGTCCGAATCCTGAACCCCTTCCCTCACTCTCTCCTCCAATTTCCTGTGCTTTCTCAGTAAAGTGGCAAAAAGCCCAGAAAATAATAGATTGCTTGCATTATACTGTATATTCACACATACCTCAATACAACAGAATAACACACTAAACCATTTTTTTAAAGAAAATGTTGCCAGGTTGGTTGGCAGGGCTTTGCTATGTGGTTGCTAAGGTGTTGCATTGCTAAGCAGTTTCTGAATGGTTGCTATTGCTAAGCAGTTACTTACAGTCAAAAGAGCAAACTCTCAAGTCTCTATGATATTCTGGTGCCTATATATGACTTGGATCCCTACTTTAATGGAAAATTTAGTGATTCCCACCCCCAAACCTTTTTATCATCCATCAAACAATTTTTTTTAAATATGTAAATATGAATCCTTAAAGAGGGAAAACTTTTTTTAATCAGCCAAACCCCATTGACCGAAAATATTTTCTTGAAGTATCTCTTAAGTTAAATATGTAATAATTGAACAAACATTTGCATATTCACAGTTCTCTGATGTTGGTTAATGATCATATGACATGCAGGCAAACAAATGAAACATTAAATGTTTAGTGTTTTTTTTTATTTTAAAATTAATTTAAACAAATAAATAAATAATTATTAGAATTTTGTCAACAGTTGTGGACACCCTGTCATGAAGTAATAGCACACATCTCCTCAACAAGCTGAATGATTTGAGGTTGGTGTAGGATGAGTTATGCATCAAAGTTTAATACTTAGAATTCAAATCTAAATAAGCCTTAGCAAGCACCACTAATTATACTGGAGCATTTCAAAATCAGCTTAATAAGCCGTTGGCACTTTTGAGCACCTAATGGTAATAGGTGTCGCAGCACATCGGCAGGTGAGTCAGCCCTCAGGCTCCTGCTATGGATATCAACAGAATTAATTGGCATCACTTTTCCGGAAACAGGATGAGATGGGTAAAAATCTATGTCTCAGGGTGCTGATAGCAGGCTCTGGCAGTGGGTCTTGTATAATATGGTGAGACTGGAGTTGGTATGCCTCTCCCATCATACCCCTGGGTGCCCACTCCTTTGCAGAGTCAGCTGGTTTCACTCCACAGCTGGTGGGAACGGGGAGGCTGAGCGAGTGAAGACACACAGGGCACTTTTCTGTGAGAAAGAGCCTGGCAGAAAAGCACGTAAAGCACCGGAAAAACAGCTCAAGAATGTTTTATGATATGCAGAGAGTCCCAACAGGCTGGTTGGATGTTGGGCAGAGCCAGATTACAGAGAGGACGTGTGATTTATGGATTGCTCTCCTAGTGAGCTGGCACTCAAGAGAAGGTTAGCCAACCACTCGCACTGCCACATGTACAGAGACTCACTGCCAGATGCACACACACAATCCCAGGTCATATCTCACCACCCAGACACACTCTTACCCTCCTGCCTCCCAGGTTTCTGGCAAAGGGAGTCACACACACACACACACACACACTAGAAGGGATGCAGAGGCTTGTATGATTTCACAAGAGCGGAGGAGGAGGAGGTCAGGGTGGCACTGGGGATCCAACATTTGTTCGTGAATCTAGCTGGACGTGCTGTATATTTTGATATTAATATTGATTAATATTGATTCACTAAAAAGAACCAGCTCATAAGATGAATTGGTTCGTGAATCAAGCTACACTGATTGCTCTGTGCGTTTTTGATTTACTAAAAAAAGAACCGGCTCATAAGAGTCATTTGTTTGTGAATCGAGCTACACTACTCACGCTGTGTGTTTTTGATCCCCTAAAAAAGAACTGGTTCATAACAGTAATTTGTTTGTGAATCAAGCTAGGTCGTGCTGTATGTTTTCGATTCACTAAAAATATCCGGGTCATAGGAGACATTTATTAGCGAACAACAAAGCTACAATGATCGCAATGTAAGTTTTTGATTCACACAAAATAACATGACTCAACATTTGTTTGTGAATCAAGCTACACTGGTCACACTGTATTTGTGAATAAAACTACTCGCACTGTAGAGGAGCGATCGGAGGAGGCCAGGGTGGCACTGGGGATCAGTAACTACACAGCAGGATCCATCTGATCCTGTTTAACCACTCTAACACGCATACATGCATCCGAAATACTCATATTTCCAATTTGGAAGTAAGCATCTGGCATGTACGTACAAAAAGTACACATTTACTTGAACAAATATGAACATCCACACCTATATGTGTGTGCGACAGAGCGGAGCATCAAGATAGGCTACATCTGTGCAAGAGCATCTGTTCGAGTACGCGTGCATTGCCGCCTGCATGTGCGTGTGTGAAAACGGCTGTGCACGATGGATCCCGCGCATGCACGTGTGTGTGTTTGTGTGTGGCTGGGCTTCAAGATTGTGTCGAGGGCGTGTGTAATAAATGTGCCCGAGCACGAGGGCCCGGAAGATATATCACAGGCGGAGGGAGAGCAGAGAAAGTGCAGCGGGGAGGGAAGGGGGGCAGAGAGAAGGATAGATTGGTGAGGAAAAAAGTGTGTGTGGGGGGGTGGGGGACTGGTTTCTCCTGGGTCCTGCTATGTTTCCCATTATGTAAGCCATGGTCACCGGCAGCATGCCAGCAGGCAAAATAAAAGAGTCTCTCTGGCTTGGCACGGCTCGTATTTTCCTATCCTCGGCGCGGGGTCAAAGAGGGGTCAGGCAGCTGGATGGGGCGCTGGGGGGATTGTGGGGTCTGGGCTGGCCTCCAAAACCCAAAAGGCCCAGGGTTCAAGTACCAGCTGAAAGCAATCAGGGGGAAATCTGGGAGTGCCACAGCTGCTCCGCGCGGTGCTGCTCTGTGGCTCAAGTCTCTCTTCTTCCCTCTTTACTTCTCTCTCTCTCTCTCTATCACTCTCTATTGTTTTTCCCCTTGTCTTGCTTGACCTCAGCCAACACAAAAGGCAAAAACAGCATACTTTTAACATGAAGCTAGCCGTGTGCATACGTATATGCTAGAATTTGTGTTTGTGTATATGTGTGTGTGCGAGGTCAGGAGGAAGACAAAATGGAAAAGAAAAATAGCACTACAATCTGCATAAACCACAGTGAATGGTACACTGTGTATGTCTGACCACCTATTATGTTTCAGGGGTCTGTGTGCTTGCTGTCAGACACCGTAATAACGTTAATGTCTTCTTATGGCTTTCTGGTGGACAGCAGAAAACATCCACTACTGTGAATTTAATTATAAAAGTGTGTGTCTGGTTGCTTGTAATGACCAAACCTCACTACACTGAAATTGGTAAGATTTCCCAATCTGGTTTGATTCCAGTTCATAGGCTCTCAATGTAAATTCTCATTCATTCTGGTATGTTTTCTGTTATAAGACTGATGTCAGTAATATTCATCCTTTTGAACTATTTATTCAGAGTACCAGCTCAAAAAGAGTAATTTGCTACAGGAATTGGGCTACGAGTTATGCACAAGATTTTCCCCCAAAACCAGTACAGTGCAAACCCCACCACTCAGCCGATTCGAAAGATCTCATTAGTCATGTCAATCACAGTACTGATTTCCTACTGTACTGCTGACACAAATAATAACCCTAACCTGTCACAATCAGGTGAATCGAGGTACACCGATGATGCTATAATTTTTTCCATCAGCCATTAGTTTATGAATCATGCTACACTGGTTGTTTTGTACATTTTTGATTAATTCAAAAAGAACCAGCTCATGAGAGTCATTTGTTTGTAAATAGAGCCACACTGGTCATGTACATTTTTTATTCACTAAAAACAACATCTAATAAGAGTCGTTTGCTCATGAATCGCAGTGAACATGTCATATGTTTGTTTTTGCATGCAGGCAGTGAGGACAGAAAAACAAAGCTTGCCATTAAAGGTGCTGGTGCACTATGCAGGAATTCCGTTTTTGTCAAACAGCGACCCCTAGAGTTGCTGTGGAGTACTTGTACTGTCGTAAATAGCACTCACGCAGAGATGGCTCTGCACTCACGGCCTGATCCCCTCCCCCTGTACACCGGTACCTGTTCAGTAGGATGGAAGCTGTAACGAGTTGAAATAAGGTGTGGCCCCTTTAAGAGCTGCGCGCGCCCTGTTTAACTGTCGGCAGTCTGTATTGTATGTGCGCCGGGTTATTTCTGTTTGATGCTTATTTTATCAGAATTTTATCAGATCTTTTTTGCCGTAAAGCAATTCGTTCCTGATATCACGCGACACTCCCTGATGCTGCGGCCGGCGGCTCGGCGGCTCAAAGTTGCAAGTGTATTTTTTCCGCTCACATGCGATAGGGGGGTGCGTAACGACCACCATTCAACCCGAAAAGAGTAATATAACCATTCCAATGACTCCGAAGCTGTTTGGTTGAGGTAAAAAACCTGCATAGTTCACCTTTAACTCTAGTCTGACTTCTCGCTCGGTCAGTCTCCCGTTTCCTCTTTCTTTGGTCCACTGACAAAGATTTCCGAGCTTTCTTCTTCTTTTTTACATCAGCCATTACGAAAACTTGAAGAATTCAATATCTAGCGTTACCTTTTTCTTATAGCTAGCCGGATACTGGATGGATGGGGGCGTGTACGCATGCAGTGCCGTCAAGCAATTCGTTACCTCGCGAGACCTGATATCACACGATACTTCCTAACACTGAGACCGGCGGCCCACCGGCCCAAAGTTGCAAGGGTGGTTTTGCGGCTCACAGGCACCAGGGGGGTGTGAGACGACCACCATTCAACACGAAATCAGTAATATAAACATTACAATGACTCCAAAGCTGTTCGGTTAAGGTAAAAAAGTTATTTAGTTCACCTTTAATGTCTGTTTCAAGCGGGGCGGGGCTGAGAGCCGTGGGAACGGAGCAAGGCAGCTGGCGCGATTGCAAATGAGCATCACCGGCGCACCACACTGGTCTGGAGTCTTTCAGAGGAGCAACGGAAGCATAAAAGGAGGAGTGACGACAGTGAAAGATGAGAGAGGAACAGGCCTGGACTTTATGTTGATGGTTTAGTTTTGGAGAGGGTGGTGTTGCCCATGTTTGGGGTAGGCCAGAGCCTGATGCTGTCCGAGGGCCGTCCACCTAGGGCCTATCCAGTACCACCGCCAGGCATCGCGGAAGAGTTCACCCAGCTGGTGGAGGACTGGATGGCAGCACATTTGTGGAACCGGATCAAGAGGTTTTTTTCTCTCTCTTCTCGTCTCTCCTCATCCTTCAGTCTCTCGCCTCGTTTGTCCTTACCCCCAGGTGCTGCGGCTGCCGTGACCGGGGTGGGGGCCTGTTGAGCGCAGTCTCGAGGGTACCCCCGGCCTGTGAGGGGGGAGTAAAGAGAGCCATTAGCGCGCCAGACCGGTCTCGAGTCTCACAGAGGAGCTCTGGAAGGATAAAAGGAGGAGTGACGACAGTGAAAGACGAGAGAGGACCAAGCCTGGACTTTATGTTGTTGTTTTGTTCTAATGCAGCAGTTGTCCGTGAGGGATTGCCGCTTTACTTTCGTTTAATTTAAATGTAAATTTACATTTATCGTGTGCCGATTCCCACCTCCTTATTTCCTGAGCCTTTAAACCTCGTTACAATGTCTTGTCCCATTCCATACACACTGAACTCACAATCACAACTCGAAACAACTCGATTCTTTGGCCATGGGGCTGAAGACATAGATTCAGGGGGAACACTGCAGGAGTGTTACATTTTTGTTGCATCTCTCACTTGTAGTAATGATTAGGAAAGGAGACCCTGCTGAAAAATCCAGCATGATTGGTTCAGGCTGGTTTATGCTGGTCAGAGCTGGAATAGGGCTGGTATTGGCAGTGGACCATGGCATGCTGTTTTCAAGCAAAACTGCTGGTCCACCAGAACTCCATGCTGGGAACCAGCAAACAGCATCCCAAACTAACCCCAATGCAAAACACACGTTATGCTGGTGAAGAGCAATGCTGGATTTTTCAGCAGGCCATTCACACTGACAGCTATTTGGAGTTACAAAGAAACATAATTAATTTTTAACAAAGCTTTAAAAAAACCTACTAGCAACCAACACTACAGTTATTTGAAAACCTACAGCCATACAATCCCTGTCAGTGTGAATGCACCTTTAGAAGCCCTCTACTTAGTCTAAGCATCTACCCATACGTGACCTCTCTGCTGGCCAACTGGGGTCAATTACACGTGCACCTTCTCACAAACACCTCTCACTCCTCATTAACTCACATTCTCAGCATTGAGGGTTGACAGTGAGCGATGTTTAAACCTCAGGGTTGCCATGACCTCTAAAAGAGTGCAGCATGTTAACCCCACTGTAGGACAGAAGAGCCTGTGACCTGACACGGAAAGTGACCACAGCAGCGCTGAGTGGAGTGAAAGTGAGTGGGCCATGACAGAGTGCACATGCAATGAATCCCGAAGCGTATCCACATAGTAATTTAGCGGAGACAGACGCAAGGTCGAGCAAGCAGCCAGGCAGACGGCATCTCCCCACAGACATTAAGAGAGAATGAGTGAGAGAGAGAGAGAGAGCGAGAGAGAGAGAGAGAGAGAGAGAGAGAGAGAGAGAGAGAGAGAGAGAGGGTAACCACCACTAAAAAAATACTCTATACTAATAATAGAGTTTGGTGGAATAACAATACCTCATAATTGTGCACTTTTTAGTCTGACAGGACAGTACGCATACATACAATAGTGCAAATTGGAATGCAATCAGCATCATTGTATACACAAACTAACTATACAGAAATACCTGTAATAAAAATCTCATATAAACAATTCAAAGTTTAGTTATTTAGAAACATTTATTAAACGCATGTACAAAACCGGATCAAAAACAGATTTGATCTTAACCCATAACAACCCGATTTGACGTGGGTGTCACAAACACTGGTGATGATCTGAAAAGTTTTTTTTAAAGCATTATACCTCACTTTCAACCCAGGAAGTCCCTAAGGGACAATTAAGGAACACTCAGGTTCAGTCATGTGACAATGTGTCCATTTTTGTTGCCATGGTAACTTCCATTAGGAAAATTCAACTGCAGTAGCCACCGTTCAACCTGAAGAGGGCAGCACTCAGAAGTTTTTACACCATATATTTTAGAATTAAAACACTTTATACCCAAATGTCCGAAAAATTCAATGAACAGCAACAATAAAAGCCCCAGTCTTACAGATCAATAACTAAAAAAAGTTGGTTTAGGGTTTACCCTTTAATGAAATGTATTTTGAAAATATTTTGCATACCTGTAACTAAAACAGGTATGCAACATTTGGTATAAAACACCATATTTATTTTTATTCAGTTTGCGCATTTTCGAGTTGCGAAAAAATAATAAAAAAATGTATTTCTGGTTAAACCGTATACCTGAAAAGGTCACAGTTATGGTCACAGTTATGTGGTTTTGAAATATGTGGCAAAGCAAATAAAATGCTACAACTATTCATTATGAATTTTTTTTTTTTAATTTATCATCCCAGAAAAATTATAATTTTGAAAATGTTGTGGAAAAGAAAATAAACAGAAAAAAATGTTATTTAGCAAGAAAACTGACAAAATTATAATTTTTTTCCAAATGAGAAAATAAAAGCCCAATGTGACATATATGTAACATAAAATATTTATCATAAACTCCCAATGTGACATATATGTAACATTACAGATCTTTGACAAGGAGTGGTTGTATTTAAAAACAACAGCAGAAACATGTTTTAAGTGGTCCATTTAGTCTGTTTTATATGCCCCATAATTTTCCTATAAGGGGAAATTGGTCCGGGTTCTTATGGGTTAAATGTCAAAGATCCTATGCTAATTTAACGGTTGAGCTGTATAGATAATCCAGCAGACGATGTGTGATGCAGAATGAACGATCAGGAATAACTTTAATAAACACAGAAGAGAACATAACCACCATAACTTTTACGCGAGACAATGAACAGAAGGAACAGAGGGCTTAAATACACAGAGGAAGATCATGAACGGAACAGGGAACGGGTGAGAACTAATTAGAAACCTGATTTCTGTCATTATCAACATAGCTCAATGAGTCAGTGTTTCTTGAAACCATAGTTCCAATGAACATTCGCAAACAGCATCGCGAAGTTGTGTGGTTGGAACTACAGCTCTCGACCTGTGTTTAGAAGCATTGTTTCTTACATGACAATCCTTGAGCAAAAAAATGCTAGTTGACATTCAGTATGATCTATATCTTTTATTTAAATATACGTTTTGTCTTTTAGTTTGTCGAGATTTAAAGCCCTGTTTTTGAATGTGCGTCTGACGTAAGAAAGAAAATACGATTGAATTTGTAAATAAAGCAAAATAACTAAGAAAAATGAGAATTAGTCCTCAGATGCCAGTAATTTATAGCAAAATATCTTGCATTAATTTGATCTCAAACGGATTCATTAAAATAAGTTATTACTTCAACATCTGCATGATATCCTTAAACAACGTGGTTGAACGACAAATTTGCGAAAATACAATTTTGGGAAACAGTTGACATGCTAGTTGATTTCTTCAATGATACATCGTACTATGGTAGTTAAGAAGTGAGGTACATCGCTGTATGGGAAATGCAACCCAGAACAAGACAATGAAGATAAACATAACCGTGACAGCTAAAAGCAAGAAACAAAATTGCCTGAATTACTAATTAATTATTCAATGTAAGCAAGCCTGTATAATTAGAATGGTTTCGGGTTAACTGATCATACGTGGTTCTTATAGGTTGTTTATACAAGACACATTCTTGCTTTCAAAAACAGCTGGATGGAGTGCAATGGAACAAAACAGAATGCAGAGGTTCTGGCTGAACTGTTTTTAATTTCTTATGCCGTCTTAAAAACGTAATATCTTGAGCAGCAAATCAGCATATTAGAATGATTCCTGAAGGATTATGTGACTGAAGCCTTGAGAAATTACTGCAAAAAATGTTGCTTTGGCATCACAGCAATTAATTTAAATATGCAAATATAAAACAATTATCTTGAATTGATAATATTTCACAACATTTCTGATTAATCTCTCTCCCAAGAACAAGGGGAAGGGAAGATGCGTGTGAGAGGAAGATGGGAACGAGACAGGGAAAGAGAGGGAGCGATATGCTAGTTATCAAGGGGATGAGAGAGTGGGGTAGAAAAAACAAAGGAAGTCATATAGACAGAGCCAGAGAGAAGCAGACACAAAGGGCTGAGGTGACACACACACACACACACACACACACACACGCACGCACGCACGCACGCACGCACGCACGCACGCACGCACGCACGCACACACACACACATACACACACACACACGTGTATATATCTGCATTCTGTGTGTGAACGTGTCAGGCTGGCAACAATGCGGGCCAGGCTGAAGCAGGAAGTGTGTTGGGGATAAGGCAGCCATGTGGCAGGATGTTATGGACTTCTAATTAGAGCAATTCATCTGTCAGCGATGTTAAGCTTTCACTGGCTGCCCTAGCAGACCCTCGACACTCCTGCACTGACCACACGCTCCACAGCTGCTGTTACACCTATCACAGCCTGTGACTAATACACTCAATCAGTGTGCAAATTACACAACGGCTTTCAGGGGGGTCAGCTTTTGCTGTCATTTTGGGGTGCAACCTGTTGAGGTTGTCTTTGGCGCTTTTAGTGCAGTTAGCCAAACGTCAACTATCTGTAGTTTTTAAACAAAACACTAAGGGGTGAATTAGCTAAACAGCTTTTCTGCTTTTCATGCACAACGTGTCTTATTTATTTGCTACTCACAATCTAGTTTAAACAGGTGCTAATTGCACTGAAATTAAATGCATGACTATTAAACAGGCCCCATTTTACCACAAGGTGAAAATACACACTCTGACTATTTGTAATGAAACTTTAGTGGTTACTGAAGTATTATCATCTATACATTGTATCTATACATTTCCGTTCAAATTGGGGTCAGTAAAAAGAAAAGAAAAGAAGAAAAGATCATACTTTTATTCAGCAAGGACACATTAAAACGTCAAACATGACAGTAGATACCTTTATAATGTTACAAAAGGTTTCAAATAAATGCTGTTCTTTTGAAGTTTCTATTAATCAAAGAATCCGGAAAAAATGCATCACTGTTTCCATAAAAATATGAACTGTTTTCAACATGTATTTATTTAGGCCTATTAAGAAATGTTTATTGAGCTCCAAATTAGTGTTTTAAAATGATTTCTGAAGGATCACGTGACACGGAAGAAGACTGGAGTAATGGGTTATTTTGAATTGTAATTATCTCACACAATATTGCTGTTTTCACTGTATTTTTTATCAAAGCAGTCTTGTCCCAAACTTTTGAACTTTTGAAACTTTCTTTGTGTAAAAAAAGAGCAATTTTAAAACCACTATACATTTTGATTTGACTTCCTTAGGGCGGTTCAAGTCTTAATTAGAGGGACGAGACGCCAAAACCCCTCCATAATTCTTTGCCTACACTGTGATCATTACATATGCTCACGTATGCACATAAAGCACTGTGTGTAAAGCTTTGTGTTTCTCATGTTCCAGCACACTTTGCTTGAGTTAAAAAGGCTCTGACAGGTATAATTGTTCCTTATACACACATTGTATTCACATTCATCCAATTCTTGAATGGCATTTTAATCAAACGCCATGTTGTTGGAACTCAAAGCAGTAAATGTGTTTGCTGTAATCATTCACTTATCGATCAATGTCACGTACTGATTTCAAGACTATTTCTCTCTCTCTCTGGAGTTGACCGAGGAGCTCCCATTACTAAACACTCTTTTTTCCCTCCAAACATCATGCCGAGCCATTGCTTTACACACATAATACTGCATCACTCTGATCTATAAAACCAGATAATCATAGCAAACACATTAACAGCTGATCTGGGATGTGTGCGATTGTGTACAATGATATATGATGGCATGTGTGTATGGGTTTCTCTGAGCACTACGTGGGTTTAAATAGCCAAACTTATATATTAAAAAAAAATTGGTTTATATAGAAAAAAGGTTACACTTTACTTTAGGTGATGTAGTTACATTGTACTTAACTCTAAGTCCTGAGTAATATTAATTAACTACATGTACTTATCGTTAGGGTCTGGTTTAGGGTTAGTTACTTGTAAGTATGCATACATTACTGTTATTAATATAGTAAATACATGTAGTAACGTGTAATAACGTCACCTTAAAATTAAATGTTACCAAAAAAAAAAAAAAATATATATGCTTAAAAAGACAAATAAATAATTTAAAAAAGGTAATTGCAATGTTGTTTCTCAAGTAAATTTCTCTCTTTTTTAAGGACATTTAGATGCAAATTTTTGTATTGCATGCTGAATCTGAGTGTAGCTGACCTAAAATTGTCTGTTACAGAACTGTCTGAGAGGCCCAATTTCAATTACGTGTAGTTACTGCATCTTCTTTTCATAGGACAGTACGCTATGTACCCATTTACATAATAAGCTAAACGTGTGCGCAAAAAGATTCTACTGAAGTCAGAGTTCGGAGAATTTTAGGAACCCTTCATTCAGAAACAGAGGGATGCAACATGTAATACAAAAAAAGAGTGGAATGTCCGCATGTGAAAGCTCTCCCTCTTTTTCCATCTATTCCTTCTCAGTCCTCTTCTCCGATGCATTCCAGCCCAAAGCAGAGCGTGGCGCAAGGAGAAGGAGAGAGGGAGGCCGTGCGAGGCCGGGAACACAGAGCATGGGCCGGAGGGATGTTTAGATAGGTGCAGGCTGCCACTAGGAAGTCCGGGCTCCAATATAAACATGCAGCCACACAGCCCAGCGCTCACGACTGTGGGAGAAACCTGCCCCCAGCCGCCTGAAAGAGAGAGAGAGATAGAGGGAGGATGGGTACACGGTCACTTTCAAATCATTGCGGAGTATATACACAGCTGACTAGCCGCTCTGTAGCAATTTCCTCCCTCTCCCTCTCCCTCTCCCTCTCCCTCTCTCTCTCTCTCTCTCCCCAAGCTGGGCTCTAGAGGCCAAAAGTAATAAGCTTATCTAGATGTGATCTCACTAACAAACAAACACACTTATGCACACACACTCTCACTCGCTCCCACACGCACACCCACCCACACGGGTCACAGTTCATTTCTTCAAACTTGTCATCTTGATGAGAGATAGGAAGTGGAACGGGGCTGTAATTCCAGTGAATTTACACAATCACTACACAAGTGCATCAGCAGGGTGGCAACACACCATGATGCTTTAAAAGAGAAAAGAACTGCCCAACATATAGATGGGAAATGATTAAACAACTCCAAATTTATGTCGAAAAATCTGTCTCATTCTGAAGAAAAATGCTTAAACCAGCAGGAACCATGCTGGTCCAGCCAGCAGTTTTTTTTTAAGAGGCATGGTGAAAAAAGAAAAGAAAACCAAAAAGGCCATTTAGGCACACTTGATAATGATAACTATTATTAGCCTTTTGAACATTTTTTCAATACATCCCTTTTTTTAACTTCCTAAATAAATAAATGAATAAATAAGGATTTTACCCACAAAGGCAAAAATGCAAAAAAACAACACTACAACTACGAAAGGTTTTCTGATTTATCTTGACTGATACAAAATAATTTCCCACATTTGTTTCCTTTAAAACTGAGCGTATAGATGACACATAACCCGCCAGTCACAGGAGACCCCATTTCACTTAGAACTCAATTTTGAATTCTGTTTTTTTGTATTTGTATGGGTCATCTCATGCTGAGGAATAGCATCTAATACAGTGTACATCACATACAGTGACCCCCAAAAGTACTTTGGAGAGTTATTTCACACTTAAAATGTAGGAATGTCAATACATTAAATATCAAACCAAGCTGCATTTATTTTAAGAAAGACAGCACAGGTGTACTTTTCAAGAAAAACATTTCACAAAAAGACGTTTGTTAGGCTTTAAGGATAAAATAAAAGATTTACTGTTCAAACTTAGTGCTTGCATACTTTCTTTTTGTCAAACTTCGAGGAACATTTCCATAGTTGATGTCTCTGCTAGAACACCTGTGTGAACCTGAGGGCCTATAGTTGGTTCCCTATCAAACCGTTTCACTCGTATTGCATCACTAGACGCGATGGGGAAAAACTCCTTTTCAGCGATGTTAGAGATGGGCTGGATGCCGCATTATTCTGTGTCCTCTCCAAAGCTGTCGAAGAGCTCGGACTGGAGTGGTCTGCCCCAGAGGAGCTCACTCGTAGCCGCTTAGACGAATGGTTCCTGCCAGCAAGCAGCACTGTTCTTCCCTGAAGTTCACGACTAACTCACCAATTCGTGGCACGCCCCCTACTCGAACCGCCTACGCACTACTACCTCCACCACTACTATCGACGCCACTGTGGAAAAAGGGTACGAGAAGCTGCTTCCTCTCGACAAAGCTGTGGCAGTTCACCTCTGTCCACCCACCGTAATCGGATGGAAGGCAAAGATCGCTCACCCATCCAAACCCTGCATGACCAATTCAGCTCTAGCTGGCCGAACCTACACCTCCGCTTGCCAAGCTGGCTCCGCCTTTCACACATGTTTCAGGCAAAACTCCTTCGGTCTATGGACGAGTCTGGACCAGACCCAGCCGCATTAAGGGACCTGCTCAGTGCTACAGACCTGGCCCTGTGAGCCACTAAAACCACCAGGCCATCAGCAGAGCCAAGGCCAGCCTAGTGGTACTGGAGCGCCATTTATGGCTCAACTTAAAAGAGATCAAGGACGCAGACAAGGCTGCCTTCCTCGACTCCCTAGTCTCCACCACTGGTCTTTTCGGCCCCGCAGTAGAAAGCTTCGCTGAGTGCTTCACTGCAGCACAGAAGTCCTCGCAGTATACTGTCCCTCCATTGGGACTGTTTCTGGCACCGCATACTTTCACCAAGTGCATAGATGCAGTCGTCTCCCCTCTGAGACAGAAGGGAGTGCGCATCATGAATTACCTCAATGACTGGCTCGTCTTAGCCCAGTCGGAAGCCGAGTTAAACACTCACAGATCTGTGCTCCTCGGCCATTTGGAATGCCTGGAATCAAGAGCTCTCTGTTTCCCAGCCAGCGGATCGCTTTCCAGGGGGCAGTTTTGGACTCGGGCCGGAAGCGGGCCTGGCTTACACCAGACTGTACTGTAGCGATTTCTTGGGTCTGAGCCCCTTCTCTTTCTGGGGCGAATACTCTGCCCTTGTTTAGCCCTACTGCTCTCTTGTCAAGTGTATTAGGCTAGGGCCTTAGAAAGATTGTCGCTCTGCAATCATAGCACGGCGTGATTGGATTGGTTCCCCATCGCGTCTAGAGACACAATAAGAGGGAACCGTATCGATAGGGAACGTACTAGGTTACTTACGTAACCTCGGTTCCCTGAGATAACGGGAACGAGTATTGCGTATAGCTTACTGTGCTACTATGCTACACGACTAGGCATTCGTCACTTCAGTCGAGTTAATCTGAATCCTATGGCAAGACGAGCCCCGTTTTATAGACAAATGCTCCTTCCATTCTAGCGGGCTGCTGAGCCCGCTCGGCAGGCTGCCCACCAATTGGTTAGTGCGTATACGCTGCGTCGCCATAGGTTCGTGCAGTTGTCACTGCTCAGCCAATAGACTCGTGCAGATTCATAAAAAGGCTTCAACATTCGAGGAAAAATAAGTTTTTCCCCATCGTGTCTAGCGACGCAATACTTGTTTCTGTTCTCTTAGGAAACCGAGGTTACATTAGTAACCGAGTACGTTATATAATTGCAAAAATGGTATAATTTATTTATATGCCATTTGGTTTGATACTTCTTTATTTAATGCAATGGCATTCATACATTTTACGTGTGGCTTAAAAAAAAAGTTCACCCAAAAAATTACATTGCCATTATTTTACTCACCCAGGGTGACAATAATGTTTTTGAACGTCAATGGGGTCCAAAACAACAATGAACCGACTGACTTTTTAAAGTAATGACAAAAAAACTTCTGTCAAAAATGACAAAAAAATATCTTCTTTTGCGTTCCGTAGAAAATAAAGAAAGTCATGAGGTGTGGACTACACAAGAAATTATAATTTTTGGGAGAACTATTCCTTTAAGTGTTAAAAATTTGTTTTGGGACCACTATATGGTGGCAACCATATTTTATAGGTCTAGGTTTGCAACTACTAACCAAAGAAGCATATGTTTATGAAGGTACAGTATGACAGGTTATCGTGCAGTTGTCTCATCGGGTGTAATGACATGATATATGTAGTTGCCGACCGTGATGGGTTCTGTAGAGGAGGCCTGCAGAGACTCAGACCATTTGTCTCTTAGACAAGTGTGTGCAGACACCTCTAATTCGGGTAAAGATAGAAAAAGACCAGTCTATGCATGTTTAGTCTGTCTGGTGGTGATAAGTCCCATGAGCAGCGAGTGTGTGAAGAGCGAGACTGTCACCGCGCATCTCTTTTCAGAGAGGATCCATTACACGGCACTCAGAGAGAGACAGAGAGATTTTTTTAGCACTGTACTGCAAGTCATTTTAGTGAAAAGCACTATTAAGAATATAAACATGGGTGTTATGGTACAATGAGGCTCATTCCCCCTTACTTTCCTACACAACTTCTTGTTTGTGTTAAATTAATTAAATTGTATTTATTTATAAAACATTGTTTTAAATAAAATGTTTATGCAAACGTGTACATAAAAATAGACATATAATTTTGTTTTTATACAAATAAGAATTTATAAAAATTCTATTCTATTCTATTATTCCATTTCCATTTGACAAGGTCGATTTGGCAAAAAAAAAAAAGAGAACGAGATATATATATAATATGTCATTTTGGATAAAAGCATCTGCTAAATGATTAAATGTAAATATAATTTTATTTCCATAAAGAAATTGTTTCTTTCTATAAAATACAACTAAATTAAATAAAACATATTCCTAATCTCTTTATCCTATGTTACAAGGGTGACTTGGCTGAAAAATAGCAATTGTCCATTTTGGTAGGATAAAAATTGTATTCTTTATGTTTTTTGATGCAATCTTATGAAAATTCTAATAGCATTCAAAAAAGTTTGAACTCAGAAAGGATCAAACATTATGTGATGTAGAGCTACACAAATGTGTAAAAGTAACGGAATGGGCCTTATTACATGGCAAAGAAAAAAGCCAGTGTTTGACCAGAACAGTTGCCTTATTCATACCCTGGTGTTTGGGATTCCCTCACCCTGAGGCTGTGGAGACCGAGGCCCTGGGTAACTGGTCAGGTCCATAATGCAGCCCTGGTTCTGTCATATAGAGGAATAAAAAGACCAAATATAAAATAACAAAGAATACAAATGGGAGTGTGAAGGACTCTTAGACGGTGGCATTCCTGCTGCCCAACACACAATGCAGTTCAGCCTAGATTGACACACTGGCCATATGGAGAAGGAATGGACCCACCCAAGCACATGGACACACAAACAGACCTTGACACACAAGTCCCTGTTAGTAAACACACGCACATCCTGGAACACCACCATGATACAGCTGCGAGGCCAGTGAGCAGCATCAACACCCACAGCAAAGACACGCTCTGTGATAAACAAAAGATTGCATTATTACTGTCATCAACCAGACGTCCTTTATCATTATCATTTCACATGAAGTGAGAAGGTGACACAAAAGCAAATGCCCCATACACTCACAAAATATACATTATTGTTACTCACATACACATAAAAAAATGTCACTGTCAAAACGGGGACACAGGCTGAATATGAGAGTCAGCACATCTACAATGTCTCTGCTATATGGTGTGGAGATCGCTTGTACATATTTCCCCTTAAAAACTCGCCATCGGGTTCCCAGACACAGCAACAGGTTCTTCCTCTGACACACTTTCTCTGCTGTACAGCTTTGCAAAAATGCTCTGTGCAGTTTGTGTGACTGTAGGAGCAGCTCAGTACCCGAGCTCAAGCACTGATCAGCCGATTGCCTTCTCAGAACAAAGACAGTCACACCTTTAAAAAATCCACATTTCACTTTAATTTAAGATGTGGTTTTGGGGGACTGTCAGCCATTGCTGACGCATGTGCTGGTTAATAATGTCACACTCAAAGCAGGCCGCTTCCAGGAACATTTTTTTTTGGAGATTCCAAATCAAGGTTAGAGATTGTAGTCTATAAGAATGGGCTTTGCAGATGTGAATGGAATGCTTAACTGCAGCCACATTGTTTTTCCTATCTCTTTTTCAATTCAATCAGTTCGCTGTCTCCCATCTTTCACTTTATCTGTTTTCCCTATCTCTTTTTCAATTCAATCAGTTCACTGTCTCCCATCTTTCGCTTTATCTCTATAATCACAATGACTATGTTCACAACTATATAGATGAACCGCTATGAAAATGAAAAGCTGAACTGTGAAATAATTACAATATGTCTTTCCATTGAAAGTCCCTGGCTGCACATAAAAAAAAAAAAACTTACAGTAGCCTACAACGTGACCAGTGTAGTCTGATTCATGACTCTTATGAAGTGATTCTTTTTAGTGAATCAGAAACAAAGCGTGACCACTGTAGCCATGCAGATTGCCGAAATGATGGGAAATTAAGAGTTGGTTCTTTTATAGTTCAAAAAGCTGTGTTACCGGTTTAAATCGGTCTGAAGGACTGCCCTGTATAATTTACAGCAATAACATAATTTTTCACATACTGTATAAACACAATAGACAATAGACATTAACTAAAATGTACCAAAATGAATCTGAATCAAATCAAAATCAGAACAATGAACATGGATTGTAACTAATTCAGGAAATCTGTTGTTTTATTTTTTAACTGAGTATAAGGCACAGCATTTGGGTCATGTACCGACCACAAAACAAAATCTCTGTGAGTTACTGGAACCCCACATGAAAAAAATATCAACACAAGATATGCATGAGCAGTATCTCAAATTGTACGGTGTAAAAGATTCACACAGCACATGTTTACTGAAAATGCAGTTTGAGTCCTGAAAATGTAAGGGTCTTAGTTATAAAATATGATGGTCAGCTTTGTTAATAACCAAACTGTGTGGAAACATAACCATATTTATGACATCTGTATTGTATTCTATGTTGAGTAAACATATTTTGCTCTACTTATAGTTTCCCTGCCCTGCTGAAACGAACAGCAAAGCTGATATCTCGCACGTTCCTGGATCAAAACCTGTGTTGGCTTGGAGCAATGTTCCTATCAACCAAACAAATTTTAAGGTAAGGCTTGTGACAAGATGAGAATTCATGATATATCGGTATCATATTGTCATTTCCCCCATTTTTACATTTATACTGCCTTTGCAGTCATCAAACGCTCCCTTAAAGTTTAAAAACACTAATAATGTAATAACACTTTAGCAAATCCTAAAATGAATATCCATTGTCATAATGTTGTGATGTCTAGAACTATATTTAATTAACAGGAATGATGTTCCAGGACCAACAATTGAAGTTCACATTGAACAAAAGAACATATGCTACTTTGCACAATCAGTTTGTTTAATTTTATTTTCTGCATCTTGACGACCTTAACAAACAAGCTCAACCGGCTTCACCAGAAAGAACATGCTAGTTGACCAGCTTTCTACATTTTGATGGTGAACAATATGATGGTCCACCAGCTAGACAGCATGTCTAAGCTATAGTCTTTTCAACAGGCTTTAGTGAAGTCGAGTTGCTCCATTGCTGATATTGTGAGGCATCCCTCTCTGGAGTCTGTGGACAAAGACCCAGAATCCTCCTGCATTGTATCATTGTCGCTGTCAGAATACAAGAGTCGTCGTCCATGTACACACACGTCTGCCACGTCCTACAACAAATGACCAACTAGTCAAGAACACTTAACATTTTAAAAATATGTGTGTTCACGTAACACTTACAGACATACATACACACTAAATGCTTTCACACAAAAGTCACTCACATAAAAACACACCTTGCATAAATCCATGTAAATGCAATAAATGTGTTCCACTGCACTATAAACACATCGCTCAGCCTGGAGGAGCTTCAGACGGAGCAGTCGCGTAGTGACATATGAGTGTGTCCTGCGACACAGAGAGAATCCATTGTCCATCAACACACATTAACGTGCTGCCTACGCACGCTTCTGCACCGAGTACGCCATGCTGAAACTAGCCAGGTCCTGCTGGTTTACAATCCTTCAAACTCCACAGACTGGTCATGGGTCTCATGATCTGAATAGCACACACACACACAGAGACGAGCTTTAGGTGTGTGAAGGTGACGGGCTAAAGTCTCTCTCATTAACAACAATCTGGAGGACCTTTTCTGTCCTGTGTTGATGTATTTCCCAATAGAGGTTTGTCGAAGAGATTGTGCCATTACGCTACTTACTAGTCATTTGTAGGCAGTAGGCATATACTTGTTCCAGAGATTATTTGAATGTTTGGGTTGGTATTGAATATTGTTGGTTACATTAACAGTTCTCAGATATCTACATTCTGTAACTGAAGGGAACAGAACACTGCAGTAAATAACAGTACCACTACTGAATCCATGAGAAACATTGAGCACAACCAGTGGTGACTGATTCCTTAACAAATTTTAGTGAATCAAAAACTTAATTGCAATTATCTAATAATATATAAGAAATGCAATTATCTAATCAACCAATCACATGGCAGTTGCTTCAATGCATTTAGGGGTGTGGTCCTGGTCAAGACAATCTCCTGAACTCCAAAATGAATGTCAGAATGGGAAAGAAAGGTGATTTAAGCAATTTTGAGCGTGGCATGGTTGTTGGTGCCAGACGGGCCGGTCTGAGTATTTCACAATCTGCTCAGTTACTAGGATTTTCACGCGCAACCATTTCTAGGGTTTACAAAGAATGGTGTGAAAAGAAAAAAAACATCCAGTATGCGGCAGTCCTGTGGGCGAAAATGCCTTGTTGATGCTAGAGGTCAGAGGAGAATGGGCCGACTGATTCAAGCTGATAGAAGAGCAACTTTGACTGAAATAACCACTCGTTACAACCGAGGGTTGCAGCAAAGCATTTGTGAAGCCACAACACGCACAACCTTGAGGCGGATGGGCTACAACAGCAGAAGACCCCACCGGGTACCACTCATCTCCACTACAAATAGGAAAAAGAGGCTACAATTTGCAAGAGCTCACCAAAATTTGACAGTTGAAGACTGGAAAAATGTTGCCTGGTCTGATGAGTCTCGATTTCTGTTGAGACATTCAGATGGTAGAGTCAGAATTTGGCGTAAACAGAATGAGAACATGGATCCATCATGCCTTGTTACCACTGTGCAGGCTGGTGGTGGTGGTGTAATGGTGTGGGGGATGTTTTCTTGGCACACTTTAGGCCCCTTAGTGCCAATTGGGCATCGTTTAAATGCCACAGCCTACCTGAGCATTGTTTCTGACCATGTCCATCCCTTTATGGCCACCATGTACCCATCCTCTGATGGCTACTTCCAGCAGGATAATGCACCATGTCACAAAGCTCGAATCATTTAAAATTGGTTTCTTGAACATGACAGTGAGTTCACTGTACTAAAATGGCCCCCACAGTCACCAGATCTCAACCCAATAGAGCATCTTTGGGATGTGGTGGAACGGGAGCTTCGTGCCCTGGATGTGCATCCCACAAATCTCCATCAACTGCAAGATGCTATCCTATCAATATGGGCCAACATTTCTAAAGAATGTTTTCAGCACCTTGTTGAATCAATGCCACGTAGAATTAAGGCAGTTCTGAAGGCGAAAGGGGGTCAAACACAGAATGGAATATATATATATATATATATTATGATTTTAAGTAAGTTTAAAATACAAGAGTTTTTTATTTACATTTTTAAATGTTGAAATATTAAATAGTTTTGGTTCCGTTTTACTGAAAATGCATTATTTCTAAATATTTCTTCTTCAAAAGGTACAAAAATAATTTTTTTAGAATAATTGAATGGGATAGTTCAGCCAAAAATAAAGATTCTGTCATAATTTACTCAACCTGTTACTCAACTCAAAATGTTGTCCCATGATGATAATGATGACAATGTTCAATTTAGGTGAACTATTGTTTACCTTTAAGGAACCAGAATAGTTAGGAGGAATCAGATCTGAACTGGAATTGTTACATTCTTTATAATTCCCACATTTCACTAGTAAAGAAAATATTAAGAAAAACACTGTAAAATTGCAAACAAGAAGAGTAGGTGTATACTAGCAAACAAAAGGCCTAAAAGTTAACAAATATATGTATTGTACTAAAAGCTACCTTGCCCATTGGAGATGTTCTGCAGTCTGGGATTTATTATGGCACCTCACTTTATGTTGTTCACAGTCCTAAATAAACAAGAACACAAAATAGAGAAATACAGTCATGTGGAGATTTTAAACAGTGGCATCTTGAGAGCAAATACACAACAAAGCTAGACACGCTGAGGAGGAGGTAGAGTGGGACAGAAAGAAGGGAGTGGAAGTTCAGTAGAATGAGGAGGCTCTTCAGGAGATATTCAGAATGGAAAATCCCTTTCTTTTCTTCGATTTAGGCTGAGGAGTGCCATGGGACTTTCTGTCCTGTTGGAAGGGTGAGAGACAGAGAAAGAGGTTGCAGCCGCATCTGAAACTCACACCCTCTCTGTGGACGTATCATTATGAGTGTTTGGGCAGCCTGAGAGCGTGTGTCCACGCATGTGGAGCCCAGCTAGCGTCTGAAAGCCATCGCTTGCTGCGAAGAAGTGCAGAAGGGGGGGGCGGCGGCGGTGGGCTGCAGGTGGCTTATTCCTGAGTGCTGCCAAGAAAACAGAATACCCCGGGGTGGGAGAAAATAATGAGAGAGGGAGGACGGGATGGAGGTTGATTTAGGCCGTGTTGTTTTTTTCAGTATTGATTTGGAAGGGGCTCTGGGTTACATTGCAGCACGTTTTGCCTTCTACTTGAACCGGGGTGTGACTCGTAGTGAAGCCCAAATGACTTAATTCATTCTTCTAATCCTCCACACGATGCACTTTCAGACCTCAGAGGCACAGGGCTGTGCCCGTTCTCCAAGCTAGAGAAGAACCGGGGCCAAGATCCATCGTTTTTAACAACAACACATGCCCTTTCTCTCGATCGCACAAACATGTTCCCAAGTTCACTCTCCCACCTTCGACCACAGTCTGTGAGCTGTTTAAAGAAGAATGCTCACTAATACAATCTGTACCGAGTGAGCCTGGGCCCGCATTTGTCAAACACTGACACGTTGAAACGGTGCTATTTGCATTCATGTGAGTCGGCCGATAACCAACATTGCGAAAATATTTGTAAATATTTCCCCCCGGCGGATTTCGAACAGACAAATGAAAGATAACCCAACAAATCGCATATACAGATGTGGATGGGACTAAGCTATTAAAGCCCAAAAATCCCATAGTCCAGCAAATGGGCAGTTTCATTAGTGGTCCAGATCTCACGCAGTGCGGCTGTGGCCAATAGCTGAGGTCTTTTGGAAGACCCCGTCCACTTACCGTTCAGAAGACCTCAGCTCAGCAAGGTGGCCGTCAGCCTACACCTGAACTCAAATGACACGCGAAGATGCACAGGGAGACTTTAAACTTGGCCCTGTGTAGTAGGAAGGAATCTAGAGAAGCACAAAGAGGAGGAGGAGCAGAGGAGGGGAGGGGTGGGGTAATCTTTCCTATGGGTGCTGTGCGATCCAGCCTGTATGACAGCTGAAAATGTGGAACACATTACGGAAGTGACAGAGTCGGGACATAGATACAAACAAACACATAAATCCCCATAGACTGACACACAGACGCTCCGCCAGACAAACAGGCACCCCTGTGCCCTAACTCCAGTGTTTCTCTCTCTCTTCACTCCATGTGCAACGCAGCTCTGTTCCAAAACCAAGCAAGATGCCTACATAGGCAGAATTTAAAGGCGTTGTAGATGTGTAGTGGATGTTTACAAAAGCCATGCTATCCTTAATTATACTAGCTCGTCTTTGGTCAAATTCGCAAGTGTAACAGCTTTGCAGAGGCAAAGGCAATCCAATGTATTACGTAGATAAAAAAAAAAAAAAGTATATACTACCACTCAAAAATCTTCATAATATAATAATATTTAACAATATTGTTTACCATTAAATAGAGCCTTGATGAGCATAAGAGACTTCTTTCAAAAACATTGTAAAAATCTTAAAGACCCCAAACCTTTGAACAGTATTATAATTGAATTTAAAATAAAAATGTAACTAAATATAATAATAATTATATATAATACAGCAAATAATTAAAAATGATAAGGAAAATTATATATAAATATTTTTAATATACATTTAAAATAATTTTAAACATAAGCTCAGATGAGGCAAGTATAATGGCAGACAATGCGTGAAAAATGTTGATTATAACTATAGTGACTTTTTAAGTTTAAAACAATTAATAATGTTTTACTTTTGCCCAAAATGCACTGGTTAAGAGGTCCCGCACATGTAGAATGTTCAAAACAATTCACTTATAAAGGCCCCAAAATACTCACGGTGAAGTTCATTTTCGTTCTTCGCTTTGGGGTAAAAAGAAGTTCGAAATACGTGAAAAGCAATATAAGTGATATGTGCTGCGTGCTTTCCTTTCAGTAACAAAATAAACAATCAACAAAAAAGACAGACCGAAACGAACACAAAACGAACTTCATTTTAGCTTGATTTTGTTCTAAATGACATCACCAGTTGCTTTGTTGGCCATGGCTGGCTTTATCAGTCTGTGAGATCTTCTCTCTGCTGTTCTCTCTTCTCTCTGTTGTGAGATCTTTCGATCTCTCTCACCCTCTTGGAGGGGGGCCTCTTGGCCTTGCTCTTGGTCAGGGGCCCAAAGAGACACAGAGAAAGTATTTGCCCCATCACCAGTCCCCTGCCCCTCTCCTCCTCTCGCTGTGCCTTGGCCGAGCTATAAAGGTTAGCGAAGGCTTGGTGTGGGTGTTGTGTCTTATAGTGAATTATGGGTACTGCAGCCAGGGGACCCCAGAAAGAGCGAGATGGGTGTGCAGCTGGAAGCAGGATGAAAGGGAAGGAGAGAGCGAGGAGAGGAGAGAGAGGGCAATTCCATGGTTCATAATGGCAAGTGCTGATGTGTTTGTTTTCCATCAATGCAACGAGGAGGGGAAAAAATAACATAAAAAACAAATAACGGATGTGATTTATGACATACTGTATGTTCATGTGCAAAAGAAGGGCAATAACTTCACAATGAACATGGGTGAATTATCACCTAACAACCCACTGGGAGGATTTCTATTTTGATTAACTGTTTATCATAAAGGATAATGCATGCAGACTTCTGGACTGTTGTTCAGTTTATTACATTTTTTATCATTCACATTTGTTTGTGAATTGTAAAAACATATTATGACAAGTGGGTATATAACAGTGTTTGAGGAGGTGAGTGTATGAGTGAGAATGCAAGATAAGTAGATAGATTGATAGATTAACCACAGTAACTATTATAAGCGTAGATATTTACAGTTGTGGTCAGAATTTTTGGCACCCCTGGAGAATATGATCAAAGTTGGCTGTAAAAATAATCTGCATTGTTTATCCTTTTGATCTTTCATTTAAAAAATTTGCAACAATCACACCTTTCATTGAAGTAAAAGAATTGAAAGTGGGGGCAAAGTAACATTATGAAATAAATGTTTTCTCCAGAACATGGTGGCCACAATTATTGGCACCTCTATAGAATTTTTTTTTGGAGTAAAATATCGCTGAAGTATATTTCTATTAACATGAAATTGTCTAGCTATGAATTCTTGTTTCACAGGAGTATAAATATGAAATATGTATAAACACAAAGGGCAAATACCCTTAATCGTCCATCACAATGAATAAAACCAAAGAATATAGTTCTGATGTGCAGCAAAAGATTGTTGAGCTTCACAAAATAGAAAGTGGCTGTAAGAAAATAGCTAAAGCATTGAAAATCCCCATTTCCACCATCAGGGCAATAATTAAGAAGTTCCAATCAACTAAAGATGTTACGAATCTGCCAGGAAGAGGATGTGTCTATAGTGTTTTAATGCACGGCGAGTATAGGCCAAAGAGTCTCCAAGGATCACAGATGGAGAATTGCAGAGATTAGTTGAGTCTTGGGGTCGGTGAGCCTAAAAAACGAACAAAAAAATCAAATAACCCCTACATCACCACATGTTGTTAGGGAGGGTTTCAAGAAAAAACTTCTTCGCTCATCCAAAAACAAACTCCAGCATATTCAGTTGTCAGACACGACTTGAACTTCAAAAGGGACCTGATTCTATGGTCAGATGAAACTAAAAAAAGAGCTTTTTGGCAGCAAACCCACCAGATGTGTTTGGTGCAAACAGGGATAAAAAAGTAACCCACGCCCACAGTTAAATACCGCTCTTTAATGTAGTGGGCCTATTTTTTTGCTGGAGGTCCTGGACATCTTGTTCAGATACATGGTATCATGGATTCTACCAACAGATAAAAAATCAAAACCTGATGGCCTCTGCTAGAAATATTATAATGGGCCATGTTTGGATCTTCCAACAGGACAGCGATCCAAAAACCAAAACAAATCAAAACTAAAAATGTGTCACTGAGCACAAAATGAAGCTTCAGCCATGACCAAAAACAAAAACCTGAACCCTATTGAACCCTGACCTGAAACCTATAGAAAATGAATGGGCAGAACTGAAGAGAAGAAGCGCCAACATGGATCTGGGAATCTGAAGGATCTGGAGAGATTCTGTAAGGAGGAATGGTCTCTGATCTCTTGTCAGATGTTCTCCAAACTCATAAGGCATTATAGGAGAAGACTCGGAGCTGTTAATTTAGGAAAAGGATGTTGCAAAAAGTATTTAATTAAAGGGTGCCAATCTTTCACTTTAATGAAAGGTTAGATTTTAGATTTTTTAATTAAAGATCAAAAGGATAAACAAAGCAGATTTATTTTTACAGCCATCTTTGATCATATTTACCAGGGGTGCCAATAATTCTGACCACAACTGTATAATAACAAATTCATTTGATTTGATTATTTCTGCATGTAATTGTTAGTGAGTGCTTAACTATGAAGTATATTATATAATATTTAATATATATTTATAATATATAGACATAATAAAAAAAGAATATTAAATGATCAAAAAGGATTGTCAAAATAAAAACAGACAAAAAAGTATTAACACCGACAGATGAAAGTCCATGGTTGCAGACAGATTTTATGTGATCAGGATCAGATATGTGTGGAACACCTAAGCATCATTTTTTTTTAAATTCTATTAATATTCATGTGTAGTGCTGGGTAGTAACTGATTACATGTAATATGGATTACATAATCAGATTCCAAAAAATAGGTAGCCTACTAGTAATTATATTACTTTACATTGTACAATACTCATAATCAGACTACAATTAGTTTTTTATTGATTACATGTTTTTCTCACAATGGCATAAATTATTCATAATTCATTGATTCTCCCTTTTACTTCTTTCTATCTTTTAAATACCTTTCTAAAAAAAAAAAAAAAAAGTCCACTGCTTATATACGTTCAGAAGGTCTTCCAGGTTTGTGTAATCGCACACACAGACCAGACTTGCCCGATTTACAGAAATCGTCTCACTTTTAAGAAGTGTTTTCTCAACATTGCAAAGCTAATCAGCTCCTGATGAACAAATTCATTATTATTTGAATTATCACTCAGTGCATGTATTACTGTCATTGGAAGGCTTTTGTCTTTCAAACACATTTCATATTTTCATGCAATGCAGGGATTCGCCTTTTTTGTCAGCTGAACCTCTTTGACCTAATATATTTACTTGAAGTACCCCAATAGATTTTTAAATTAATAAGTTACGACAATAATAAAATTAAGTCAATAATAATAATAATCAAATATAGTTCACGGTTCTCTGATGTCAGTTAATGGTCACATGACATGCTGGAAAACAAATAAAATATTTTTTTAGTAAGTGTTAAATTTTTATGATTGAATTATAAGCTTTTCATTAAACTCACAAACGCACTGCAATTCCATCAAACCCCAGTCTGGGAAACCCTGACGTAATGTAATTTTATTTCTCTTTGTATTTTTATATCAATATGGTACAAGATTATACTATTCAAATAAATGTGATAAACAAGTTAGTTCAAAAGTAATCTAAAAGTAACCAAAAAGTTATATTAAATGTGTAATGTAAAGGATGCCAATTTTGACATGACAATGATAAGGATGACATGACAATTTTTGTCATGGAATCAGTAACCAACTACAGTAATCTACCCAGCACTGTTCATTTGTATAATTATTATAAATGTCATGAAGTACACAGATTTAAATATTAAATACACTGCAAAGAAAAATCTGTATGAACACCAGTAAATTGAAAATGGTTTGTCATTGTCATTTTTCAGCACCAACTTTTAGAACGAGTCTTGCATCTCGTTCAAAGAATAAAATTAGTGTCTTCACACTGTATTTTCAATAAATACTTGTACTCTAGCTGCTCTATGAAAATGTAAAATGCTTTATAAGGTAAAAATAAAAATACTAGTCCTCTGTGCATAAGCATCACATGGTATGACTCACTGCCACAGTCCAACATTAATGTGTTATGTTCGATGCAGAAAGACGCAGCAGAGTCAGGCACTTTCGCTGCACTGTGTCAGTCTGAGAATGCAACAGAGTGCTATTAGGAGGGATGGAAAGAGGAGGGAAGAGATGACCGAAGAGAGGGGAAGAGAAGTGAGATATGGACAGGCCCTCACCCAGACACATACAAATTCACCCTAGGCCTGACCTACAGCTGATCTTATGAATGGAAGGAAATTGTTTCCTAAAAAATAAGCTTTTTGAAAGCATGAGTAACTCCAATAATACAATCACTCCACCTTCCAGACCTACTACAAGAGGAAGGGACAAGGGGCAACAAATGAAAGAAAAGGGACAAGAGAAAGAGAGAGAACAAGAGAGGTTTATTTTATTAGCCCTTAATAAATATCTGACAGATTTCCTCAGGAAATATTGCAGATCACATGTAAAATAGTTTAAGACTGATGTCAACTGCAGCAACACATGAAATCTATTACTGCAAAGCCGCAGCAGGCACAGAGTGAGAGAAAGAGCTGTGCTGAAAGTCATGGCGAAAAAAAAAATCTCATGGCCTTTCCAAATTCTTCGAGAGGTAAAAAAGTCAGCCAAGACACAAAATCAGAGAAAAAAAAATGAGAAGGGGAAAAAAAGAACAGAAATCCACACACACATGCATACACACACAAATGCTGAGCTCCACATCCTGTTGGGGTTGAGGCCAATGCTGTGGAGAGTGCCCAGACTCTGCTGCCAGCTCCGGGGAAGGATGGAAGATGGAGAGCCGACTGGGACTGGAGGAGGGGTTAAAGTGCCCGGAGAACAATACCAGCTGCAGGGAGGCAGGGGGAGGAAGTGAACCCTCCTCCTCATCCTGAAGAACCAGAAACTTGACAAAGTTTCCTCCTCATAGCCAGCTCATCCTGCTGGCATCCTCCTCACATCTGGGGCAGAGGGCAGCATGGCGGACTATTTTCTTACAGGCCCTAATGAATTTCCATGCTGGTTCAGACTAGTCTAGCTTGTGGACCAAAAAATGCAGGTGCAAAAACTTTTGGTGAAACTGGTTGACATTGTCCAACTGGTTAAAGAAGATTGTTGGGGACACTATCTTACCAGCCAGCAACAAATGTTGGTTAGACTAGTCTTAGCCTGAGATGTCATGCCCACTTTTGATATCTTAAAATGTAAAAAATAAATGTAATAATACTGTATATATAATATTAATTTGTACATAAATATACTATATATATACAAATTACAACATTATTCTTACAATACAATATTATTCTTAATTTATGTGCATAAAACAAATCAATATAATAACCATCCCAAACGTATGTGAGTCAGATGGCTCATTCTGTCTAAGCGGGCATTTCTTGACCAGAATTTTTGCAGTCTAGTTAAAGATTTTGTTACATTAGATTATATGCAAAGAGACTTGAATTTATTACACATTTCCTATTCATCACAATCAGAATCACAAAAGCCAATAGGCTGCAGAAATCCAAACGTTCTAGATTTAATCTGGTTAATGAACAGCACGGCTCTCGACTGCAGCAAATGTTCAGGCAGTGGTCAAAAGGACAAAAGTAAGTTAACCCACACTGACGCACACACACACACACACACACACACACACACACACACACACACACACACACACACACACACACACACACACACACACACAAAGTCTTGGCTCCTTGTTTTGCATGGCAAGAGCAATCAACTCTGCCCTACTGGTGCCAGTATGTCTCAGTGTGGCAGCTAAGAAGTCTACAGCCATCTTTACACTCTGTCTCTGCTCAGAATGAAACCACAGGCCAGTACCCACAAACCAGCCCTGGACTAATAACCATTGAACAACACACATACACACACACACCGAACAACCACACATACCAAAGAGGGAGGCAGCGCCATGGAAAATGAGAAGTAGTGAGGTTTCTGCTTTTTCTGCAGTATTTCCTTCTTTTTATCATCACCTCATAAGAGGGCATGCATAGTTCAGCTGGGGCACTGTAGGGTAGTGGGCAGGGAACTACAGATATGAGCCAGCCACACACACCGCTGCAAGAGGTGATGATTTTCACTAAATGACCTGAGTGTCAGCAGGTCTGCTTCGAAACCGATACGCCTCAGGTGGTTGCGTGTGCCAATTATGTTTGTTTGTGTGTGTCTGTGTGTCATGATCAACAGTGATATGGTACAGCAAGTGTGAGATCTGTTTAGTTGCACTACAGACGGGTGTAAAACATGTTGTAGGCCTCGATTAAAAGGGGACTGACCTAGCACAAGAAACTGACAGGGAGAATGGTGCCAGAGCCCAAACAGGACCTTATATGGAGTCCTTGGGTTGTTTTCTCTCCTCCTTCAATCCCTTGTGCTAGTAAGCATTGCATGTTTCAAGGAGAAAAGATGATCCTTCCAAGACCTCCTATTTACAGGACTATTTGCTGGCAAGATTGTTGTCAGTATAACCACTAGACAGGGTCGCATGCATTCTTCATTCGGGTCTACCAATTTGCTTCATCTACCCTGACCAAATTTTACCCTTAGTGGAAAAACAACAATAGATGATATCCAGGATTCAGAACCCTTTGTAATGTTCTATGTCAAAACAAATAGGGATGTGCAAAACTATAAATTTCCATAGTAAGCCTGAATAATTGGACAACTAATACCTGAATGCCCTGCACTATTACGCAATTTGGGACAGCAACACAGTCAGAAAAAAAACTGTGCAATAATTAAAACTTTGGGGGTACATCGGCTTGTTTCTGGGGCAGCACCCTTAAAAGAACAACTTTGTATATTAACTATCTCTAAAAGGTGCCTATTAGTACATTTTAGTAGTATTGCATACCCTTAAGGTAATACAATGAACCTTTTATGGGCAAATAATGTACAAAGATGTCCCTTTAATGATACTACACCATTGACAAGCAGTTGTACCTAAAGGAACCATGTTTGAACACTTTCTTCTGAGAATGTAGATGGACCACAATGGGATGGAACAGACTACAGTGGTCTCAAGAAGAATGAAAAGTTGGAAGCCATCTGGCCAAATACATCCGTCTTAAAGTGTATGGATGTAGGTACAACAGGGCTCCTACAGGGGGACATTTAAGCATGAAACTTTTGTGAGGGTTTTACCGTGCCGACTGTTTAGGTCCATTCCTGCTGCTGTAGGGCCACTATCCTGCAGATTTTAGCTCCAATCATCATTAACAATACCTGAACCAGCAAATCAAGGTCTTCGGGATTACTTGAAATTTAGTGTTGGAGCTAAACTCTGCAGGATATTGGCCCTCTAGGATCAGGATGGGACACCCCTTGTCTAAAAAAACAGAACTACCAAACATAAATATCTAGATAAACTAAATAAACCTCAATAATCAATTGCCGATTGTTGGATGACTAGTCACTTATCGTGAGGCAACTTCACGCAAGATTGTCGATCATCTCCATTTTCCAAACAAGCCCAAACACAATAAACAGTCATGTGGATTTTGTGGATTGCGCTGTGAGTGTTTGAGGAATGATCTCTTCCTGACTTTAACTGAATTGCACTGTATGGGAAAGAGTTCTTCCACACCCCATTTATCTCTGGGCAAGGGCCTAAGGTAGAGCCCTGAGGAACCCCGGCGAGCCCTGCAGCCCAGCCTCCCTTCATCCCCTCAAGTTCCATGAGCACAGCGCCATGTTGCTTTTGGCAGAACTCTGCAGGCTGTCCCTGCGTGCCTGAAAACCAGCACTCCCCCACAGCCCCCTCGGCCAGGGCGCACATTTCTCACATTTTCTCGTGCTCTCAGCGAACAGCACACTGGGAGTGCACTAGCCGGCTTCGAACTGACAAACCAGGAGTTGGGACGAATGTGTTCAGTTCCACTCGTATCCTTTCCCTCTGTCGTGGTTTACAAACCTTTTGCCCTGACAGACACGCGGCCGCAGCCAACAGGTGTGCCTCTCGATGTCTCAATCAGGGAGCGATCAGAGAGCTGGAGCAGATGGAGAGGAAATGGTAAAGTTGTCTCGAAGCCAACCTGCTGCTCACGGTCTGGTAAAGATACAAATTTACACAAAATCATACTGACGCACTACAGCACCATTCTTCTAACAGCAATATAAGTATCCATGTCAAAGTTTATGTGAAGTAAAAAAAAAAGAAAAAAGTGTTTGTATTGAGTCTGTTTGTGTGTTCATTAAACGGTACTCAGGGCGAAAAGAAATCAGACCCCCATTTGTTTCCAACAAAAGAGGATGGACGTTTAACTCTTATCCCACACACCGGTATCTTTGGCAGGAAAAGAAGATTTATATTTATTATTTAATATCTTTTTTCCTCCTAAACCTTAATTTAAACTTTAGTCCCTCAGTGAGTTTTGGGTTTGGGCATTTATACATAAATGAAGCTTCTCTGAAAAAAAGGATGAGGAGAGACAGAGAAAATGAGGAGAGGAGAGAAAAAAAAACAGAGAAAAAGCACAGTTTGTCTCCTGGGTGCCCTTCTTGCCATCCCATTTCCTATGCATCTGGTCTGTGTTTGTGCGCAAGAGAAGAGGGGGGAAAGAGGGAGGCAGGGCCGTCTGGGGCCGATTAATAACCAGTGATTTATAGGAACTTTTATAGAATAATACAATAAAAATGTGTGTGTACGTGGTGTGTGTGTGTGTAATGTGAGTTCAACTGTGCATGTGTGTGTGTGCACGCGCGCGCGCGCACGTGAGCAAGAGGCAGCAAGCACACAATGGTTTTCTAATTCTGGGGAATCAAAAACAAATTATCGAGAAAAAAACAGACCCAGATCAGGGTAAATTGGGCACAGATGGACAAAGGGAGGCAGGAAATCAAGAGATGGAGAGAGAACACAAGATTGAGTGAGAGAAAGAGAAAGACGTGTTTAAAAGGAGAACAGTGGAGTACCACAGAGCAGGGATGTGATGGAGAGGATAAGGAGGAGGTGGGAGAGGATAAGGAGGAGGTGAGAGAAAGGACAAGGGCACAGTGGGGAGAAGAGGAAGAAGAGAGAGGGACTGTGGGAGGAGAGAGATCAGGGTTCCCATGCCCTGTAAAAAGGAAATGGGCTTCAGAGGGGCCAGACTGGATGTGTGAATGAAGGAGGGTGTAAGGGTGACTTGACAGTACAACTTTAAAAAATATATATATAATAGAGTTGTGAAGGAAATTACTAGGTCGGATAATATTTCACAGCATTTGATGAACAATGTCTCAACCATTATTAAAGTATGTTATAAGCATGCATATTGTAGAATGAAACAGGATATACTACACCTGCCATGTTGACATTGATGTGACCATTGTGAGTGGTTGCCAGGATGTTGCTATTTTTATGCAAAAGTCTTTTGTTGTAGAGTGTTGTAGAGGTTACAGTAAGTGCTGTTAAGCTTTCTAAGGTGTTCTGGGTGGTTGCAAGGGCAATGCTATGTGATTGTTAGGGTATTCTGGGTAGTAATAGGGAATTGCTATGCGGCTGGTGTTCTACATCTTCAAGGTGTTTTTAAGCATGTTTTTTTTCTAAGGGGAAGACCCTTGTAACTGTGCAGCAACATGCACACTGGGTGGTTGCTAATGCGATGCTATTGATTTGCCTAGGTCTTCTTAGTGTTTTTCAGGATATTGTCACGCGGTCTCTAGAGTGAACATCCTAGCAATATGCTGAAAAAACACTGGGAGGTTTTTAGGACATTGCTATACAGTTGATAAGGGCTTTGACATGCTTTTCAGTATGCAGTTACTTTGGTGTTCTGGCTAGTCGCTAGGGAGCTGCTACGCAGTTGTTACGGTTTTCTACAACTTAAAAGTATTTTTCAGCATGCTCTGAGTGGTTGCAAGGGTGTTGCACGTTAGCTGCTTACTGGGCCAAGCTAAAAAAAAAAAGGTGTCACTGATATTCTGGTTCTTACGCTTTGTTTTATGTTCCACCAGACAAAAATCTCAACTATGGCTGACTAGAAAACAATAGCACACTTCAAGTCGCATGATTTGAGGTATCTATCCACTGTACAAAAAAGTGGGATAAATTACACACAACTATAAGTTCAAAACTTAGAAAAGGTTTGTGAAATACTCAGTAACAAGAACCTATACAATATCAAATGTCTTTTACATTCATTTTATTACGCTTAAGATGATTGATCAACTGTCATTCTCTCATCTTTTACTACATATGACACTCAAAGTCTGTTAGAACCCATTAAACTTGAGTGGTGTTCATAAGGGGTGGGTTTGGTTAAGGGAAAACATTGACAACCAATTAGAGCGGCTGAGTAATGAGAGGTTTAGGCCTCTGGATTCTGGGAAAGGAGAGGCAGGTACAGCTGCAACACGAGAGGAAGTGCTGCTTGTGTCCTGTCAAGCAGGAGGTTAACTCCAGTCCATAGGAGCCCACGGAGTGCCTGTGATAAGCAAATAGCAATATGAATGACTTCCTGTGATGAGGGCCTGGACTGTGGCATCTGTCAGAGAGGATCTGCCGCCTTTGTATACGGAGCGCAGACCACCGCAGCCCCCTCATCACACATTCACACGCACACTCACGGCCCTACCCCGAAACTCCCTGATGACACTGATCTGAATAACACGCATTAGATCTCACGGAGCTGGCCCCTGGGCACTGCCACCCACATAAACAGTCCTGCAGTCTCCCAGCATGCTTCACTCCCACAGTCAGGAGGAGGGGGCGTTGATATTGGCAGCAGCTCTGTAATGGCCCCACACTGGAAACATCATCAGTGAATCATGCTCAGCTCCACTGTGCACAAAGAGAAAGGACAGCAATGAACTTCCTCCCTATCTCTCTTGCACACACACTCACAATCTGGTGTCCTTTGCATCAAAGTTTACACTTAAAAAAAAAATCTTACGGGGAAAAAACTTCTGCCACAACAAAAAATACCCCTGCTTACTCACTCTAGTACTCTCAAGTTCTCTCTTTCTCACACTCTGATATTCTCAACTGTAAGAAGAGGCCCAGTGAAAGCGGAATGCTGACACAATGAAAACGATCACGTCTGAAGATGGGAACCAATGCAGCATGTATGAAAGGAAAGCAACCCCCCCCCCCCCCCCCCCCCCCCACACACACAGAAAAAAACACTCCTAAATGTCACTTGCTGATGTTAAAGTTAAAGGGATTATTCACCCAAAAATGAACATTCTGTCATCATTTACTCACCCACATGTTGTTTCAAATCTGTCTCTATTTTCAATGTAATGAAAGTGAATGGGGACTTGAGGTGTAAAGCTCCAAAAATAATAAAAACTAAAAACACTCAAAAAGAATCAATAAAGTGTTTCACCTGATCCATGCACTCTATTCCAAGTCTTTTAAATCTGAAGTCATACAATAGGTTTGTGTTAGAACAGATTAACTAGTTTTTTACTGAAAATCTTGACATCCACTCAAGCTATCCTTGTCAAATTCATGAACAATCGTTCTTTTGAATTGGACATTTACAAAGTATCAGTTTATGTGGATTACAAAACCTGAATGATTCATTTATGATTTTGACTGACCTGGTTCTTGAGTTCAATTCACCGATATAAGGATTCAGTCACATAGGTTAACTGTTCACTGGAATAATGCGAATAATTACTTCAATTTCAGTCTGTTCATTTTTTTTTTTGTAGCTCGGAAAGTATAAAAAGACAATAGTAAAAAAAGACATAATCATTTTTTTTTAAATTCCTATAAGACATTCAGCATTAACAAAAACTATGACCAAAATAGTGACAAATATTTCAGAGAAGAGCTTGGAGATAAAAGTTAAACCGTGCCCAAATGTTGCACAGGGCACAACATCGCGAACATGCTTCCTGCTACGATATAAATACAAATGTGAGCTGAGCAGTTTTCTCACGGTTGTATTCTGAGCTGAGTGTTTACAGTACAAGCTAGGCTGCAAACGTGTGTGTGTATATGTGTGAGTGGCTGAAGACAGGTAGCTGGGTGCTGTGTGGTACGTGTTTAAAGACGGGCGCGTACGTGCCGACCTGCCCGTGTTAAAGTGTGTGAGTCTGATGGTGTGGTTGGCCCGATACGTGTGTGACCGCAGTACATCATACAACTCTGAGAGAGAGAGAGAGAGAGAGAGAGAGAGAGAGAGAGAGAGAGAGAGAGAGAGAGAGAGAGAGAGAGCGAGAAAGAGAAAAAGAGATAAAGAGCGAAAACAGCATCACAGGATTTGGCGTGTGGCGCACAATTCAGCGTGGGTACAACAGGCAGCCCAGAAACCCACACACAGGTTTCATTTCTGCCTTCTGTGGCAGCAAGTTCACACTCCAAACACCGGGTGAAAAGTTCACATGGAGGTCATGGCACAGCCACGCAAAAACACAGACAACTAGAAAGTGTCACACTCAGAAAGAAACGTTATTTGACACATACCAAATGTAAGAAATGCACATATGCACACATTAATTTCACATTAATTGAAGTACTGGCATTGGCTTAAAATGAACTTGACTGGCTGGAAGTGAACTGAATTGTGGGCCTGCTGAGTCATAGGGAAAAGGGACTTCCAGTGTAAATGAGAGGGAACAGAAGCCATCGGTTAAAAGAGACCGATAAGACGTGGCATTTTTTTGTATTTCACGTGTATGCGTAGGATTTAAAGAGAATTTCAAAAAGAAAAAACAAAAACAACCACACTTTGGTGGGCCAGAAAGGAAAAGGTCCATATCAAGAATTTACCATTTAAATGTTATTGCTGTGTGTGTCAGAGCGGCGCTCAGAGCGAGAGCAGCAGAAGGCAGCTGGGTTTGAGGGTGAGGGGGGTTGAGTCTTTCTCATGGCCTCTCGGCCCGTGCTGGCCTTTAATTCAGTCATGCTATTGGTCGGAGGAGCTCTGTGACAGAGTCACCACCACACACCCGAGACAGCAGCCACACAGGCGTTCAGGCACGCTGGAGGAGAGAGAGAGAGAGAGAGAGAGAGAGAGAGAGAGAGAGAGAGAGAGAGAGAGAGAGAGAGAGAGAGAGATGTTGAGTGTCAGTGTACGGTGTTAAATGAAAGTGTCAGAAACTCATACACCAGTGACTTAGCCAACCAGTAGAGCGCTGAAGCATGGAGGTCCGTGGTGAAGTCAGACACAGCGCCAGGCTGTTCTACTAGGAAGAGTCTGCCCTCTGCTGGTGGAGACCAAACCTGCAGCACAAATACAAGGATGAAGGACAAAACAAAAAAAACACACATTCACACAACATTTAATTTTTTTGTTTTTTCATGTAATCTCACGTGACTAGTTGTAATGACTTGAAAGCATGAGTTTGAAAGGCTGTGGTTCTGCAAGGGCCAATTAATCAACTGATATTTGGCCATTATGAAAATATTCCATCGGTGGATATCAGTGCCAGCTTGACCTGTAAACAAAAATGGCAGCTTCAAAATCTACTATCCTCTAGAGGATTATAACCATTTTCTGTTTTACAAAAAAGTAAAATGACTATTCATAATAAACACAGCAATAGGGTCCTCGCACCATCTGCACATGGGCCCTAATTTCAGATATACATTCATAAAACTTTGTGTACATTTCATTTAATTTCACTCAAAGCACACTTATGCTATATTACACAGAGTTATTAGGGTAATTTTATACATAAACAGGAAATAAGGTGTGGCTATCCTCATACTATAGTAAGCATTTTCTGCTTTTTAAATTCATAAAATGTTGTGTGCATTTAATTTTACAGCATATCACTAATTATTACTGTACTGTAAAATAATCAGTTAGTTGGTCAATATCACAAAATTAACCCCACAAGGTATCGTATCACCCTACAGGGTTTATTTTATGTGAATGACCGTCTGACAGTACATTATCCCACTTACCAAATAAAGCAATAAATGGATTTGAATTATTGATTTGAGTTTGCAAAGAACCAACAAACTGTAAGAACCAAAACTAAACAAACCATATAAATGGTCAATATAGTATACAAAACATTTGACCAAAGAATGGAATTATCAGAATCAAATGCATGTATAGTAAATATCTCAGCATTATATTAGCCATTTGCTAATATAATTGGCTACTCTGGCATCAATCCTTAAAAAAAAACTGCATCAACTGACTACTCATTTGAAATGTAAATAAAACAATACAACACAGCAAGTATCTGTTAAAATCACTCAGCAAATATTATTAACAACCAAAATAACTACATTTGTCCATTAAAAAAACAAAACAAAAAAACAAGACCAACAAGTACAAATATAGTACCGTAATAGTAAAAGGTGAAAAAAGAGTCCCAGTTTATTTCTCAATCCTGTTCTCCCTCTATATACTCTATAAGCAACTGTCACGTAAATAAAGCCAAAAACAAATACATAAAAATGTAAAGCGTCATAAAAATAAGAATATGGTGCGTTAATAAATCGCCCTAATAACTGAAATGAAGCATAAGTGTGCTTCTCAGTAGTATATCGTGAGTCTGATGAAAGGAAGCAGAGTCTCTGGGTGCTGTTTGAGCTCCGTTTAACGATCGGACCACCCTCACGATCCTCATCAGTGTCAGGCTTACTTTATATAAACCAGAGAGAAGAAGTAGGCACTGAAACCTTGCCAAAAACTTTGAAGCTTTACAAGACAGTAGTCAGGTACCCCGGCGATCCTGAACTGACTAATAGCTCCACAGCGACAGGTTTTTAATGGCTGTGGCCCAGAACAGATGATTACAGTGCGGTAAGTGTTCTGGCTGGGTACAGTAGCATCTACTCATCACTCATAAATCACCTCAAGTACTAACAAAGAGATAAGAGTGTTTCTCCATATTATACACACATAAGTGGGTTGTATACATAAGCCCCTTGTTAATAACGAACTCCAGGTTGTTTAACAAACGAATCACCTGCTAATTCCTGTAATGGGATTCCTGCAGCCCAACAAAACTATCTGTAGGCCTACCTTTATGTTGTCACATGAACAACCAGTCAGTGAAAAGTATGATGTCATTCTCATAAACTAAAGTTACACAACATTACAGTCAGTTTTACGTGCATATGATACGCAGTGTTCGCAGTGTATCATATGAACGCAAAAAGTAATTTCTGCATATAAATAGCATGATAAATACTATAGATACGCACGCAGTACTATGAGATCTTGCTGCCCAGTTGAGAGGCTGCATCCTTCAAAGGCCGCGAAGGTCGGACCGAAAGTTGTTAAATGGGACGGACTAGCCTAGTAAGGAGGATTGTTCTTGTCGGCTAGCAACTGTGACAGCTGCCATTGATGAGCCAGTACTGGTTTGTACTGGAGTTTTTTGAATGTTATATTAAACTGTCTGAAAATACATTTCTGTATATAATATTTACAATATTTAATAATATAAAATTGAGTATAAACTATATATAATCGCATCTTAGTAAAATGTAGGTCAACATTTGAACCGCTTTAAGTTTTTTTTTTAATTTGTACATAGATATCTGAAAAAGCTGAAACCTAATACTTAAGTTTAAAAGTGTAACGGCCGTTTCACACAGTAAGCTTGAGCGACTCGTGAGCAGCACGTATTTTTTTTCGCCGTGCATGTTAACAAATGAGTGCACTTGCACTACCCAAATCAAACCAGAGTTGTAAAGCTCAAGCTGTCGCCAATTTGCTCAAGATGTCGCTCAAAAAATCCTGTTGTCACTGGCGCGAAATGAATTCTGGGGTAGGCAAAGCCGCGAAGGATCCATCTGTTGTATCCTTCATTGCACGGGAAATGAAGGACGAATTTGGAGGCCAATTTTGAAGGAGTCTTTGAATTGGGACAGCTATGGCGTCGTGACACAATCGACCTTCAAATGCGCCTTTCGAAGGATGCAGTCTCTGAATTGGGACGCAGCTGTTAGACAATAACCGCTGTGGAGGATTTGACCGAGCAAGCCGATTCAAATGGCAAACTCGACCAAATTCAAAGAGGTGTCCTGAATTCTTTTTACTGACTAGTAAAAAGAGCCGATTCATAGGAATCATCTGCTTGTGATTTGGACATGCATTTTTATGCATTTATAACCAAAAGCATACAAGTAATTGTATCCCCCCAGCAGAGCTCAGAGGACGGCCGCTACACAATACACTGGTTCCGTCTCAATGGTCTGAATGAAGCACATAAGAACGCAAGCACGTCATCCCACAGACCTTTCTAAGAAAATGTACTCAACATAGCTGAGGACACCACACACCTCAAAAAGCATACCGGCTTTGTTCTATACCAGAACCTTTCGCACACGGGGGCTGCGTGTGTGTAAGTGAATGCGCTCGTGTGTGCGCATGTTGCGAGCGCTGACGAGCAGCGGTAACCACGGCAACAGAGTGATGATAACTCCCTGCCCACCGATACCCATCTCTCTTGCTTTCATCTCCAGCAGTTGGAGTGAGTCATGATGATGCATTCACTGTTTCCTGTGCAGAAACTCTTCCTGACCTCCGCTCAGACTTTCTTTTCCTGTGTCTGTTAAATATGGTATCATATTTTTGTCTTTTTGAGCACTGGGTAAAAAAAAAAAAAAACTAAAAACCAAAACTATTTGATCTAGATATAAATTCTTTAAAATTCCCAGATCGATCTTTTGCTCTATGCTTATATTCTGTGTCTGAATGATTTGTATTTGCCTATTTAGAATTTCCTGTCCCATATAATTTTAATCTAATGAACAACATAGTATGGGCCATGATGTTAATTTTTTTTTTAATGAATCTTTTCATAATGTTGGCTGCCTAGTAGGTGTTTATGGACAGAATCTACAGCACCACAGGCATTCATGGAGTTGTGAATGTGAGAGCAGAGTCTGTATTGAACGTGATGCAATAAAAAATGTGCAACAGAATAATGGCAAACGTCTTTCTATTGAGTTGTCCTTGTGGGTTGCACATGAACAAAATCCCTTTAAGGCAAGTCAGTGGCCATCTTTGAAATGGTTCTCGAGCAAATATTTCAGGCATTCAAGTATAGCTCCTATCTCTCTGAATGGGAAAACATCAACTTCTCCAAAGCTGTTCACCAAGCTTACGAATAAATTTCATATTTGAAATCACCAAATAAATCTGACAACAACGGTCTCATAAATTTAGATTCGAAATGCTCAAATCATGACAAAAAACGACTTTCAGGCTGGATCAGCCAATGCGCATGTGCAGTTTTAAGTGCGCGTCTCAGAACACAGAGCTTCTAACGGCAGCTGAAGTCACGTGATGACTTTACCAATTGGCGATTGGCTCTTTTATTTCAAAGGCGGGACTTATTCTGCCATTTTGCAATTTTTTCCCGAGTGCGCCATCTTTCTACATATAAAGTCTTTGACACAAATACAGCATGACCAGTATAGTTCGATTCACAAACAAATGACTTTATGAGCTGGTTCATTTTAGTGAATACCGATTTGAAACCCTACACTGTGTAGTTTACAGCATTAACAGAAAGATAGGCCTACATTAACAGACATTTCTTACATAATGGATATTATGAAATATACTGTAACTACCAAATCACATAAATCACAATCGAACTCGAATTGAGAGATTGTAAACGTAATAAAATCGGGAAATCTCTAAACATAGCTACCCAAATGAATCGGAATCAAATTGAAAGCCTGTGAAGTATTAGAATGGGGAAATCTGTAACAATACCCAGCCCCAATGACCTTAAAGACTGAAAAAAAAGTTGGCATACTGTAATGCTACAATTATCATGGTTACACACAGCGATGTACATGAAAACATCCACATGATTTTGTGAGTTATTTTTTTTTCAGGATGAAATATCTATGCATGTGTTGTTGATGAATCCTGCATTTGAGGGGTGAGAACATCTCATTTGCACCGGTGTGTGTATTTTCAGGTACTTATTCTGTGGGAAGACTGTGGTAGAAAATAACCTCAGGTGAGGCCCCAGCAGACAGTGTGACAGGAAGACAAAGACATGGTCAGACAAACAAAGTCACACTGGAGAAGGTGTGAGACAGGGCTACAATATTTTATTTAGATTACTCATTAGGGTTAGGAATCGAGAACCAGTTTCATTTTAGAACCAGTTCCAAATTTCCAGGAACAAAAACCTGCCTTTCATATACAATGCACCAATACTGAATTTTCTCTTTCGAGTCTTCTTGCGCTAGAACAGGCAAATCACACAATATTATGTCAAAATATCCTTGTAAACAGTCGGCTTTGTCTTAAGTAAATGTAAACATTTGAGAAAGAAAACGCATGTGTAACAGTATATTGGATCTGTGCATTAGGTCTTAGTGACAGCAGTCTAAAAAAACCTGCTGCGTCTCTGTCATTAATGTTAATCAAACAACAACAAAAGAAAATCATCACTCACTGATCTTGACTGAATAACTTTTATAGTTTTAATAGGAGGAATTCTTTTTTTTATATAAAAAAACCCGCAATGCTAATTTATATTGGATTTAAATTTCGGTATGTATTTATGGTTCATTCATTATTATTATTGTTATTATCTTTTTAAACTAATGATTTTAGTTCAACAAAAAGTGAATAAAAAAATGATGTAGATTATTTCACAAAAAATAGTCCAAGACAAATAATTGGCAGACCTATTTAACACAATTTTTCTGAATTTAACATAACTAATTTTGTGAATTAGAAAATGTGCTTAAAAACACTCGTGACACATTACCACCGTGGTGAGTTTTGCACAGACAAATATCACATACATTTTCACGGGAAAATGTAAAAATGTATTTGTATTTGTGAAAATGGATTTATCTACTATTCTAGTACATTCAAAGTATTGTTCTCTTCTCATTAAAGCTGTTGATTTAATAATGGAAATTTGGCAATATAACTGATCAACATCGAGAAAGATCACTGGATTTACGCTAATGCATATTCAAAGACATGTACTGCTGGAATACTGTATATAATAAAACTATAAAATATGCTTAGATAAATGCTTAGAAAAGATAACACTTTGAACAAAACTCAACCAGTCAGAGACTCCACTGCTGACTGCCTGTATGACACTTTTAGTTATCATGGCTTATCTCAAGATAAGATCACACACTCTGATTTGGTCAAAACAACCAGCCACACTTCTCAGTTGCTCCAATAAAGGGACAGATGGTGGACCATGACATTAGTGGTGAGTCTGGTGACTGAGATACCGATTAATCTTTGCAGAATTCAGCCATTTTTCAGCGGATACAAACGTCACACATATAAACAAAGCTTTAGACAGAATAAGCAATGAGCAAGTGCAACTGCCCTTTGAAACATTCTATAACATCATGAACATCAGATCAAAGACTGACTATTTTAACGTTTTGGTTCAAAGTTTCATAAGAATCTGTACAATCTCAGTCATACAATTAACTTACGCCCCACTGACGGTTAGGTTTAGGGGTGGACCTTCATGCTTATATTTCCCCCCTAAAAATCATGTTTCCGTATGAATTGAATTCCATACAAATGCATACAAAACCACCACCTCAAAAAATAGTTGCATTTTCTCATGAGATAGGGTTGTACACAAACATAGAAGAGGAACTGATATTCATAAGCATTATGAAGAATGTTTCTTCATACATGGATATCACTGAGTGTCTGTGATCCTGCTATGTTGTTTAGCTCTGAGAGTCAGTCAAGGTGTCATCAGTAATATTGCATCATAGTGGCAAACACTGATGTGCCAATCTGCCATTTCCACACACACACACGCACGCACGAACACGCAATCATTTGCATGCTCTCTCTCTCTCACACCCAGACACTTGTAAATACTATACTCAATTAAGTGAGAATGCAGCTTAAAATAATTCAATTATAATTATTAAGTCTGGATTCAGTTAACATTGCAATTATAAAACATGGCCACATAACGCAAGAAAAATGTCCTGAACTGTTCAAAACAAGCTGTCAGTTGCAATGAGACTGTACACAAATCTTTTTGTACATGAAATTTTTATTTAAAGACCCATTAATTGCTTTAATAATATGTTGCATTATCTATTCAATATAACAAAGTATGTTATATAATGGGAAAATTCATTTTTAGAATAGTATTGTGAAAATGTAATTGAGCATTTTAAAACATGATTAAGGGAAATCTTTCATCACGGCTAAGTATTTTATTTCAAACTCAGACTAAATCACTAATTTAATCCTTATTGTTGTCATTTTTAATAGTACATAATTTTCATATTCTCACATAATCGTACATTTCAGCTGCTCTTCCTTTTTATTTTTTTTTAAGACATGGATGAAGTAAATTTCCACTATAGTGGAAGTCACAAGGAATATACATACATTTAAATAATAAATATAAAACATTTTCCTGGCTCAAACCATCAAAAATCTGTTGAGTGATTTATTTTTCTGTGAACATAAGAGTCTATGTGCTTGAATAAAGCTGATTTAATCATTTGACATGCAATGAAAATCATATTTTAGAAAACTATTTTAAACTCTAAATGGTCTGCTATTTTGTTTCTTGTATATATGCAACCATATCTCTTCAACCAAGTCATAATTTCAATCATTCAGATGTGGAAACAAAGAGGCAGAGCAAGTTAATTATATACAAATGACACTTATTTTCTTGAAAAAGCGCTGTGCCTGCTCCAAAACGTTCCTCTCCAGAGCCGAGATAGGACACGTGAAAAGAGCGGCACTGCCTCTTTTAGATCGTATCATTTGGCTGCACTCATATATTTTCTTAAAAAGTGCTGTGACATTTACTGCAGGAATGAGGCCATCCAAAGGTTTGAGGGGCATGAGACTGTGAGTGGGAATTGGTACGCCGCCCTGGAACCATGCAAGTTTTTTCGCTTTCACAAGAAGTGAAGGGTTACACAGAAACAAACATTCTGTTTGACGACTAAGGCTAAGTTGTTAATACATTAATCACCCTTTCAAAGCAAAGAAAACATTTAACTTTATTACGTGATGACTAAGGAAATGGAGTTTGGTTTCATAACGTGTCATTAAAATGGTCATCTTCACATTTCTTAAACTGATAAAACAGACAGCATTCAAGTATATAAAATGTCTTTAGTGCGAGACTTGTCTGGGTGCGTGCTACACGGTGCTACATGGCTAATTCAGGTGATCACAACAGACCATCTAAAGAAACTGTTTATTTGTGTTGGTATAGCAACTGTTAAAACTCTGATAATGACAGATGCCTTCCTCTGCCTACAGCTGAAATGACAAGGATATTTCGACATACAATACAGCAAACCGCAGATCTCACACAAAAAGCTTCTACATCCCCTAAACCAGAGGTTTTAGTTCAACGTGGCGAGAAGAACTAGAGACAAATAGGAACAATGAACAGGGTAGATGTCTGAAATAAGGTGATGCGTGCATAAACTATGCTTCCTTGAATAGCCCAGCGCATTTTGCATGAGAAATATCTTTTGTAACCAAAATCAGGTTAATTCTGTCCAGCAGCAACTGGTAAGCGGAAGCAGGAGGAACAGAGAGTCAGTGAAATCTGTGTGGCCTTACCAGTTTCATCAGCTGGCAGCTGGAGCATTTTCAGTTCACTTTTGTCACAAAATTATATTGGCAAACTGGCATTTAAATGCACTCAAAAGAGAGGGGTACGTGGGTTTGCTGTGCAAATTCTTCAGAATTCACCTTTTATAAGTGCCCTTCTTTGTAAAGGAGTAATGGTTTCTCAAAAAACACTAGTACATATGAGTCAAAATCTGCTAAGGGGTAATAATAAAGTGGTGCATGTATGACATCACTTTGTAGACCAATCGGTATTTTATTCGCTTCAAAAAGTTGACTAAACCGCTCAATTCATATGGATTAGTTTTACGATCTCTTTTTGAAGTGTCAAAGTGGTAGTTGCATTGTCAATGGAGAGACAGAAAGCTCTCAGATTTCATCAAAAAGATCTTCATTTGTGTTCCGAAGATGAATGAAAGGTTTTACGGGTTTGGAACAATATATTGAGGGTGAGTAATTGATGACATAATTTTCATTTTTAGGTGAACTATCCCTTTAAATGAGGGATCTTGACACGAGTGCTTGTAATCGTCCAATTTGACTCTCATATACTGATGTCATATATATTATTATAAACTTGACAGGTGATTTTAAAAAAATGTAGTTTGATCATCTGATCTTCTGGTCTTTGATATTCTCTGTTGTTTAAAAGATTAAGGGAATTATCAAAGTTTGACCAAATGTTGTTTAATTTTCCAATAAATTATACATTTTTACATGATTTGTTACATTTAATAACCCCTTAGAAGATATTGACTCAAATATCTATATCTATATTATATTACAAATACGGCGCCACAACCCCCAAATATGACTTGTGTCACAATTGAAAATGTAAGAATCTCTTAGATAACAAAAACAAGTAGCTTTTGTTATAAAGATATACAGTACAAAGACAAAGCTTGTTAGATCTGAACGGGGCTCCAGACTACAACTAAAATAGCTGCAAATGTGACAAAAATCTGCAATATAAATTAAAATATTAGAAAACTGTGTGTCCGTGCATAATGCAGTTTCGTGTTTCTGCGTACTGTAACAATGAACACAGCACAAACAAATTACTCTTACGAGACGGCTCTTTTAAATGTATCAGATTTACAACAGCCTGAACACGCTGGTCAGTTAGTGGTTTGAATCAGACTAATAGTTAAGAACACTCATTTTTCAGTAATGTCCTATTCGAAATGAACCGTGAATTGTTACCAGGGGTGTCCTAAGCATGGGGCGGGGCCAAGTGTGACTTAGTGATACTTAAATTCGAGAGAATAAAATCAGATTATTTACTGTTGTTCATAGATACACATTTGATTATTTTATTTGGAATGAACAATACTGATTAAAAAAACACAGCATCCAAATATTCACAAAGAGCCTGTTATGTTTCACCTGACAATACACACATCGACAATAGTCACAACCACATGAATATATAAATAAATAGACTATGGATAGAGGTGACATCGCCTCCTCCAAACATGCAGACTGCCTATGATTGCTGACACAGGACAGTATTTTTTTTTTTTATAAATGATCTATATTTTTTTTATAGTTTGCTTAGAGATCTTTTTACTCAGTCCAGCAATTTGCAAACCCATGACGCATAATCTGTGCACATGTCCTAAACTACCAAAGATTAGGAAGATCAGCTTTGTGCTGCAACCACACACTGCTAAAGCATTTGTTAATGATTGGTATTTTAACATTTTCTCAGAAAAACACAAGTCCATGTAAGCATCAAAACAACAACCCACTTTCAGAATCAGAATGTTTTTAGAGAGTTCATTGACAACTACAATGTCTGGAGTGAAGCAGAAAAACTATTTGCTAATTGCTTTTGCTATTTTATGTGTTCAAATACATTTTGGAGTCAATATATGTGTGTTTACGGTCTTGCTTAGAGGACATTTCACAATCAGTAACTTCACAATCAGTAAACATGAGTGATCACATCAGCTGAGAAAGGTCGAGGGGTTAAGTGAAGGCACAGAGTCTAAACATGCCGTGGATGAACTGAAACTTGTTAAAGCGATCAAACCACAGAAGGAAGCTGCGATAGGTCACAACCTCAGAGTCAGCTGAGCCGCACTGTGTATGACTGAAAAATTTATCAGAAACCCCCACCCTGCACGAAGTGCTTGTGTGGCTTCCCTCTTACTCTTGGTTCCTTGTCTACAGGGGAAGCGGGAAAGTGCCAGGGTGCAAAGTTTTACGAGCTGGTCTCGACCGAACTCACCACATTCCCACCGTCCTTCAGCCGAGGGACGTGACTCTAGCCATGCCAGAGCTGCAGCCAAACCACAGCTCACTTAAGGTCACACACAAAAACTCACATGCTTTTTTTTTTCACTCTGTGCATTTATCTGGTATTTTGACCGACGTGTGTTGCGAGTCTCTACTTGTACTCTACTGGTTAACAATGACTCAACAAATCGAGTGAATAGCTTAGTTTATCAGATAATAAAAAAACAAATAACATGCAGATGGAACCACTTTTTCAATAATTGGCCAAATTGTGAAATAAACTAATATTAAACAATAATGTCACTACATTTAACTTTGTCGGGTGGTGGTGCCAATCTGGCAAATGTGGTCTGGTTCATTGCCACATCTGTCAAACTTCCAAACAATTCAAAGAAACACCATAAAAGTATCATAAAAGGTAGTCGATAAAAATTGTTATATATTCCAAGTCTTCTGAAGTCATGTGAGGAAAAATAAATAAATACAATTTAAGATGCTATTCACGTTTAAAGAAAAAGTGAAATCCCGTGCACTAGTCATATGAACTACTTAAATTAGGTGTTGGTGTTTTTTGTCCCTTTTTGTAAATTGATACCCCCCAAAAAACAATCCAGGTACGGAAAGGAGCACCGTAAATATGATTAAATTTCTCTTTATATGTTAAGTAACAGCATATGGTTTTAGAACAGCATGAGGATGTGTAAATGATGACATAACTTTCAAGAGCAGCATTCTCTCAGGGGTCTATCAGAAGGTGGGCCTCTGCTGAATCATAAACACTCAAGCATGAATGCTGACCTCCGGCTGCATCATTAATGTACCCCCACAGTATGACTCAGATGGTGCTAATAATAAGCTGTTGGGTCTCAACGACCAAGACTGCTCACTTCTTTCACAGGACCAATCCCCCGCTTGGATCTCTCACCTTACTACGCCTGCAGAACTGCGACCCAGTGGCTCAGACTCAACGAAACCAACCTGAGCCTGCTCAACTTCCGGAACTGCCAACGTCAGTCCAGCTACTCCAGGCCAGCCAAAAGAAAATGACAATAATGTTGGAAAAATGTGACCCTCAAATAGCTGGAATCACATTAGTATGACCAAGGCCAAGCTATGATTTTCTCAGCCAACTCCAGACTCCAGATTTATGAGAGTGGACATGAGGAATGCTTGTGGCTGTGAATGCATGATCTACACACAATTAGTGGTGACTAATATAAGCTTGCAAATTATTATACATGTAGATCAATATCAGCTTTGCTGAGGCCAATATCTAAAACAGATCATCTGGATTTGATCAGTATGAGATTGGCCATGGATTGGACATGCTCCAATGATATGTTGGCATATGCTCCCAGAGTTTTAACAATGAGCTCTTTGTGGTGTGACTGTCAGCCAATGGCAGTTTAGACCTCTGGAATGTAATTCCTATTTCAATTAATACCCCCCCTGTACTACCCCGTGATTTAGCTACATATTAATTTTCATCAAATTTATTAACAAACATATATCCCACTTGCCTCTGTGATAGCCAAGTGTGCAGTTAGCACTCTTCATATCCACTTTTTTCCACAGGTGTAAAAATGATGATAGGTTTAGAAAGCTGTGTTGATGCTGCAGGACACTGGGCCCATGAGTTGAAGTAAAACTCCTCTGTCGCAGACCTATCTTGGACTCGTTCATGTCTCAAAAAGGACTCCCTTTTCCTTTTCCCGCGCTTACAGTGCCATCTTGTGGCGCAGAACGTCATTAGTGTAAAACTTACACCAAGACCTGTTACGCAACAAAAGAAAAACATAATTTGACTAAAAGACGTTGTGTAATAGCTAGTTTAGTCAACACTATTAAATACTAGTGGACCTATAAAAAAGTTCTTCCTGCTTAGTAATAACCTAATGTATTGCATTTACAATAAGGTTCATTAACTAACATGAATGCGCAATCCAATTGCAATTGTTACTGTATTTGTTAATCTTTGATAACGTTAGTTAATAAAAATACAGCTGTTCATTGTTAGTTCATGTTAGTTCACATTAGTAGCTAAATGTTGAAATTAACATTAACAAAGATTAATAAATGCTCTATAGGCATATGTGCAGTTCATTATTAGTTCATGTTAACTAATGTAATTAACTAATGTTAACTAACGAACCATTGTAAAGTGTTACCGATGTATTTGAATTTAAAACGCAACAGGTCTGTGCAAATAGCCTACACACATAATTATTATTTGCCTAATCATCTTTCAGTAGCCTAGACGACTGACTTTGGTATCACTGCAGTAAAAATAAATCTCATTGACATTAGTAGCCTAAAGAAAATACACGGATGGAAAGAAGATAAAATGCTTAGCGTCACATTTTACCATCTAGGCCTAATGCTCTAGAAACGTTCCGTCATGTCACGGTTTGTTCTACAGCATAAATTACTCGCAGTCATATACTAGGCTACCTCAGTTATGTATTTTGAAGTGTATATGTGTGTGTGGTCCGACTCCTATACCTACGTTATAATATGGAGACAAAACATTTTGCTCCCCATCAGGAAAACGGCGTAGCCTAATCATGCTAAGTGATGTTTTTTGAAAATGTAAAAATGCAGAACGTTTTCTAGATGGGTATATGTTTAGGGTTGGGGTTTGCAATATAGTTTGTACAGTAGGCCTATAAAACTCATGTCTATGGAAAGTCCCCATGAAATATGGAAAACCAAACGTGTTTGTATGTGTGCCCCTACTTTTTGGGGAAAAATTTGTAAGATAGGTTTTATATAGGCTACAACTGTAAAGAAAAACAATAGAAGTCTATGAAATGTCTTTTTTAATAAAGGTGTATAAAGTTGCTAATAAAAATGGACTAGGCCTTCAAGACAAGTCAAATTTCAAATTTGTCAAGCGTGTAAACATCCTTTAGCAATTTGGTAGCAACCTACATTTTAAGCAAAACAGTGGCTTCAAAATTAATTTTTAAGATATGACTGTGTTGAGCAAAATTTGTTCAAGTAGGCTAATGTAAACCACAGGCCTTGTTTTACAGGCCAACATTTTACCAAAAATGTATATAAATTGAAATGATAAGGAAATAGGAAATTTGCAAAGGAACCCAAAAATACCAATTCTCTCCCAGGTTTTAGGACTACAAAGCGGATAGGTTTATTCCTGAAAACTTTTGACAGGTCAGCAATTATCCCATTTCAGTGAAACAAAATAGGCCTAAATTCATTATTTCAGGGACCGCAGGGTAGCCTATTGTAAATAAGCCTATATGTATCTGATTGCGACATCTCTGTAGATCTTCCCTGGACATCCAAGTCTTCATATCACTGTCCTTGGTTTTTCCTCTGGGTTTCTTGACAATCACTGTTGGTGAGAGAGTGTGAGCACTTGTCAACATAACAGCATGGACAATTCATTCCAGACGCCTGTGGGGTTTTTTTTTTTTCGAGCACCTAACATTTCTTGCAACACCCAAACAAGAGTCTACTAATGCCCCCTGGAGACTGCCAATTAATAGCCATCCTCGATTCGAGTGTCCCTTAGGATACATTTTCTTAAAAAAGAAAAAGAAAAATTGACAGGATTGATTCTTTTACCATAGTAATTGGGTTTTACGATAATTCAAAAAAGTATTTTAAAGCATTAAAAAACACATATTAATCCTAGTATTGATCAAAAATCAGTTGTTCTTATTCCTACCTGAACACATTTCGCCTTATTTCATCAACACAACAGCACAGAGAGAGAGATCATTTTTGAAAACAAATATGCGATAGAAGGGAAAAAAATCTCAGTCTTTCTCCATCTTTGCTCATGTTAAACATGGAAATAATACAACGATGTGTAGAGTGTTTGTGATGGAGGAAGGAAAGGGGATGAGTCACTCCAGTGAATCATTAGTTCTGTGGGGACAGCAGCAGCACAATCTGTGTGTGTGTGTGTGTGTGTGTGTGTGTGTTTTAGAGGGGGAGAGAGAAATTTAAGATGCAGGGATGCACAGCTGATCAGGGACCTAAATAGACTTGCTGATTTTAGACAGCAAAAAGTGTTTGTGACAAACATTATGTGATTTCCATATGTTATATGACATATTCATTTATGATTTGGAACAAGCAATTAGTAAATCAGGATGGTTTAATTAAAACTGTGATTTTAAATCAGGATAAGAAATCCGGACCCATACAAAATAACCTACAGTGTGGGAATAAAAATTAATTCTGGAGAAACTTGAAAGATGTAAAGCTCTCATCCATAATTCAGTCACGACTGTGAATTATGATTACAAGATGCAGATTTAGAGCAACATTAAACATTTGTGGAGTGACAAAAAGTCAACAGGAGGGAAGACAAAGACCCTAACACACCAGCCTGTGAGGTGGGAATTTTTTCATGCCATGGCCTTGCACGGGCTTCTTTTTTGGAGAATTGATAACCCATAAAATGTCAGAAGCAGAATCAAACAAGCATTGGTATATCTTCCCTTCCTACATAAGAAAACGTTTGTTCCAGCACATTCATGACTCACAAACCTGCTGCTGCATTCAGAGACCTCAGCATACGTAAACCCACAACGCACCAGCATTTCTAACCAATAGAAATATTGCACAATTAAGCGACGGAACTGACAACTGCTTAAAAATCAGTTAAAATAAATCTATTCAATTTTATTTGTGTGAAATCAGTTGTCTTGTGAATCTTACGCTATCTATCTATCTGAAGAATGCAAGATCTTGAATTTGAATTATGGATGAGAGCTTTACATTTTTAAAGTTTATTCAGAACACACACACACACACACACTATATCACGATATGTGGTGTACAGTGTCTCTTCATATGAGTAATAGTAGAATATACAGTTTGTATAAAAAGTAGGGCTGGGTATTGACACACATTTCACAATTCGATTCACAAGCTTGCAATTCTATTCGATTTCGATTTGATTCAGTATAGGCTATTGATTATTTTGGATATCAGGTACATGGCAATTTTTTTCACGGAAAACAAACCTCTTAACTAATGCTGTAAACTATGGGAGTCAGTCGTAGCCTATAGGCTCCATTAGCCTATAATATTGAGGGTAAAAAATAACTGATTTGTAGCTATACAAACACCTAAATCACACTTTTATTTATTTGTGTAATAAGAAAGTTATATGAAATATAAACATTTAAATGGTGGCTGTCATAAAAACTTGCCAGATTTATCCAAACATGCATATATTGAAGAACATTAAAAATTATAATGAATATGTAATATGGTGCATATATTTACCAAATTCTCCTCTCTAGAGTTAATATCTTCTAGCTGACTGACTAAGTATATGATCACATGGTTTTGACGTTACATGACATGGTTTACAAGCTGTTTAACTGACGTCTTTCCACGGATGAAACACTGATTGAGCGATACCACGTTACATGATACGGATTTCGAAGTTGTACTCTATCTTTTAACACACTTTCAGATGCTCATTGATGTTTATTTGGCGCTGTAACTGGTATTATTAAGGCGGAGTAACTGGTATTATTAAGGCGGAGTAACTGGTATTATTAAGGCGGAAGAGGAGAATGAGATCATGTGCGCTCCGTGCTGCTGCTTCTCTTGAGCTGAGCCAGAGCGATCTCACGCCACAGCGCCAAAACGGTATTTATGTTTTTGAATTTCATAAGAAAATGGACGTAATTCGAAATTTGAGACTTTATTTCATAATAATAGTCAAAAAGCACAAAGATTATTTCGATTTATTGGATGGGATGCACGATACAATGTTCTACGCGATCATCAAATGAAAACAGGATGACTAATCGATTGTTGAGATTTAAGAATCGATATCGGTTCGTAAAAATGAGAATCGATTAATATCGAGAAATCTATATTTTTTACCCAGCCCTAGTATTTATGTTTTTGAATTTCGTAAGAAAATGGACGTGCTTCGCAATTTGAGACTTTCATAATAATAGTCACAAAGCACAAAGATTATTGCGATTTATTGGATAGGATGCGCGCTACAATGTAGCCTACCATTTATTCATCAAATGAAAACAGGATGACTAATCGATTCGTGAGATTTAAGAATCGATATCGGTTTGTAAAAATGAGACTACTCGATTAATATCGAGAAATCGATATTTTTTACCCAGCCCTAATAAAAACCATCCCCTACACTAACCCCACCCCTAAACCACAGAAAACTTTATATGTTTATACTAAAACAAACAATACTTATGATTTATAAGCCTGACCAAATGGCCCCAACACGTCAAAATGTTCACATTTTACTATCTTTGTGGGGACATTTGGTCCTTTCAATGTAGGTTAAACAAGAAAACACACACAGACACAACCTAATTTCTTAAATCTGATATTCATGAACCTCATATCCTTTTAAACATATATATATATATATATTATTCTTAAACTCACTGATAAACCTATATACAGTAACCATGCATGACTTGATTTATATGGTATGAATTTGGTATCTAACAGTAAAGTTTAATGAATATTTATGGGTTGCTGCTTTAAAACAGAGCACTTGTGAATTGTTTACTGCAGCTAGTCACAGCAGATCTGTGTGTGAATTGAGATGATAAAAGTGGTTTTCATGGTGGAGTAAGTCTCATTTTCCCGGGCCTGTTTCTCTGTGTGCTGGCCCCTGGAGAACAGGTTAAGATGAAAGACTGACGCGTTTCCCTGCAGTCTGCGAGGTGGCTTTGCATCTGCCTCTGTTTTATGCTTTTTTCTGGATAGAGCACATCGCTAGTGACACATTCTGCTTTTTATTTTTTTTTTCCCAGAGTAGCATTTAGACTGATGTAGTGATAAAACATTATCGAGTCAATGTGCTTTAATGCATGCTGCCATTTCCCCACTCCATAAATGAGTGAGTCAGTCCGTTTTTGTAGTTAAGGTAGTGAGTCATTAGAATTTTTTTTTTTTTTTTAAATAGTTTTTTGGAAAGCACTGAGTGTTTCATGAGACAAGCCAATAACACCTACACCAGCCCAGGATGACATCCTTTCCAGAATCTCTTCACACAGAAAACACGATGACTTAATTCAATCTAAGTCTGAATTAAGGGCCATAAGTTACTGGAAGATGTATGTCACATGGAGGTACGTGTAATGTGTTTTCATATATAAATGACACATGGTTGATTATCTCCTCCAGTTCCTTGCAGTGAATGAGAATATCCACTGGCTTTCCAATGGTAAGTGCAGCTAAGAGATCTATTTTGTTTTGTTATCAATAGATAAGAAGGCTTCTAATATCAACATTTAATATCACTTGGTTCTGCAAACTTTTGAACTATAGAAATCTCAAAATGTTTAGGCGCTTATGATTTCTTTAAATATACAAAAGTCAGTTTGTAAATGTTCAAATACTTTCTGTTTCAACAGTACAACAAGATTTAAACAATAAGCATTAAAAAGATTTTAGATGTAAAAATCACTTAACCTTTTCTGTGTTATATCTGATTTTACGACTTTATCGCTATAAAGTGTCATAAAGCCTAAAACGAATTTCAGCTTAAATAATTCACAAGTTTTCACAGAAAAATTAATGCAAGTACTTTTATATACTTACAAGCTTCACATTTATGCTTTTAATTCTGTCAAACTGGCTCCATTTACTTTCACTAGTGCTTTCAATTACCTCAAATTTTGGTCTAAAAAAAAGAAAACAATGGATGATTAAATTTTTTCTTGTGGTAATCAATATTTTGCCATTGAACCATTGGATTATTCCTTTAAAGGACACTAAAAGCAAGTACAGAACAGATATGGCACAAGAATAGACTGATTACAGCTATCAACTCATTGTGTCCACATAATATTTACATACAATTATCCATTATTTGTGACTAAATGATAACTGATTTTTGCTTTGAATAACATAATTATTTAGCAGGTTTCCCAGCACAAATCAAATAGTGTCAGTGTGTAATTTTGAGTCTTGTAAGTTTGACAAAGCATCACCATTGAACAATATCAAATGATTCAACAGTTGTCACGCATGTTGTCAACACATTTCAGATAGAGAGGAGATGTTCTGCGCCAGAAGGCAGATTGCACCATATCTGTCAGTGGAATGCCTCAGTGCGGCTCAACGTATGCCACGGCTGAGCAGAAGTGAAAGAGGGGGAATGACAGAGCGTGAGAGGAAGAGATGGAGAGAGAATACTGATGACTGACTGTTAGGGGAGGATGAGGCAGAACTCTGCAGGTGGAAGCTGAACCCCGTGGAGCCTCTCTGACAGATGCTGTTGCTGCATGAAGGGGAACCGGGCAAGCCTGCACGGGGTGCTTTTGGAGATAGCAACCCACAAAAGACATAAAGAGAGAGGGTACAGAGACCAAGGCAAAGGAACATGCTGTTTAAGTGGGGCAGAGACTGGGGCAGAGTGAGGGAGATCAGGAGGGATGGAGGTAAGGCTCAGAGGAGCGCTCAATGACGTACTACTATTTTATATTTAATTCACAAGACTAATTATGCCCCACTTGTGATGCCGGGAATCAATGGCTGCCTTTGGATCAGCATGACCATGATTGCTTCAGAGTGCACATCTTTTATTAATGACTCTCTCATAAGTTTGCACAGCTCATGCTGCGTTTCTGTCTTGTTTTCCAACACGATCAGCTACGGGAGACGCATCTTTGAAGAACTCTGTGAAGACTGAAGAGAATGAGGACTAAAGATCGCTGGGTTTTTCGAGCAAACTAGAATTCGATATAAACTATATAAGTAGTGTCCTCTTTGACATTGAAATAAGAATAATACGAGAAAAAAAACAGGTCTGGTGTGTATACATATTATATGACTATAAATAATGTTGAAAGAGCCTTTCAAGTTATTTTAAATTCTGGATCACCACTGGCTGAACATGTAGTTCATGTAGCCAAAGCTGAAGCTGATTATAACCATTCTAAACCAACAAATTAACCTTAATAGAGGCTAATTAAAAAGTAATATATACAAATATAGTTCTATTGTTTTGTATCAGCTACACCTATTGCCAAAGAGAATCAAGCTGAAGTTGAATCTAACTTTGTATATATATATACCTGAATGTGAACTTTAAAGGAGGCCTAATGTCAGGATTAGGTGGAGTAATCAGTGCAAATCACAGGTGATTCATCAGGGACACATTCAGAATGTGAACGGAAAACTCCGATCTAAGGTACATAGACACAAATGAGAGCAAATAAATCCAAGTGTCAGGGAAGAGGTGAATGAGGTGGTTGTATGTGTGGGCGATCATGTTTAGCAGAGAGTGGGATCAGGAGAGTGTGGGTGGAAGTGACAAGAGAGGAGAGAAAATGACAGGGGAAGTACGAGGGATTGGCAATGCCAGCGAGAGCTGAAAGCCAATCGGTGTGAGGTGAATCATAGTGAGCAAAACTACACGACGACACACTGCATGTTGGGCAAACAGGCACAAGCCAGTCCCAATTCCTATTCTCTGAATGCCTAGTTGCTGTTAAACTAATGAAAATCATAGAGACATAAATGTTTACAGCTGAATGAGAAGGATTACTCAGTTTGACTTCTGGTTGCTGCTCGACAACTCAATGACAAAGCAGAATGTCCAGGATGATAGAAATTGAGAAATTGAAAAATTTGGCTTATAACATTCATTTGGTTTAAAAAAAGCTCCTAATTGGTAAAAACCCATTGGTGACGTGTGTGTGTGTGTGTGTGTGCCAAGTACAATATATATGTCAAGTGTCTAACCATGAAATAAAAAGTACTAAAATACTTTCCTGAATATACTGTGTTGTTATATCTAAAAGGGTTCTCTAAGTTTACTTGGCACATGAGGAGAAAATGGTTTCCAACAGATTGCACCACACTGACTTTCATTTGGTGGACAAAAGTTCTTCCATTTTTCCCCTCCTTTTAAAAAAATGCTTAAAATGTCCTATTCCAGAACTGCTTCACTGTTTTTTTAAAGAAATAAATTCAACACTTTTTTTCAATTAACTTACAGTTACAAAGTTATTTTAAGACCTGCACAATATATTACAATTCATTTTAATTCAAGAATATGAATGAATACATTTTCATCATAGATGAAGTGATACACTATACATATACACTGCCGAACCACCTCCTGCATCAGACAACTGCTCAGAAATCGAACTTATTAAAGAAATAGTTCACACAACATTAGAAAAATTCTCTATTTTGTCATTTTGAACCTGTATGACTTTCTTTCTTCAGTGGAATATATTTTATAGGCTTTAAGAAGACATTTTGAGAAATGCCTTTTTTTTTGTCCATACATTGTTAGACAATGGTCACCTAAATGGTTTAGTTACCAATATTCTTCGAAATATATTCCTGTGTTACAAAGAATAAAGTAATTCATAAAGGTTTGGAACGACAGGTAGCCTAAGTATATTTTTTGTAGTCTAAAACAATTCCAGATGCCCTAATCCCACACGGTTGGCGCTGAGAATAATAGAAATACAAATAATATTCCCCGTATAATCTCTGGACTCGAGTCGTGAAGGTCTTTACGCATTTTCTGCTTGACCCTCTCTATCCAGCGCGCGCAGCCCGTTGACTGCATGTCCTCGGTGACGTCATACAGCACGTCCGAGCCGCGATGCTGCTGATGTTTTTCAATGAATGAGATCCCCCTCCCATCCGCATTACTATCACTACAGGCTGTCTATAAATTTCGAACGATGGGAGAACCCGTTAAATTTCACAAGTGTGATCGACGGCAAAAGAGTGAGTGGATACATGCAGCGGAACACATTACGCATGCCATTCAGCATCATTTCTCATCAGCAGAGGTAACCAACAATGCACTGAAGTTGATATTACTTTGGTGATGCCAGCTGAGAAGTTTCTTGAATTTAATTTGGACTGCTTTAATACAAGGTAAGTGAATTTATGGTAATAAATGCTGGACAAAATAGGGATAGCTACAATTAAACAAAACGTTACAATTATTATTACCCCCTTATAAAATAAAATAAATTCGGATTTAGTAGAAAATGGAATACATGTTGTGATTTGTGGTGTCAATGGCCTTGAGAGCGACTTGAAGTTACTGCAGTGTGACTCACTTTTGCGCACATGTGCAGTGACATATCAGACACCAGGGTGTCTCTTGGAAAGTCAAAGACACATATGTGACCAACCTTGTCATTTTATTTGCAAAATTACAAATACATGCATTTTTTTTTCATTCTTTAAAAAGGGGTTAGAACTCTCTACGGCCCTTACAACACAATTCAAACTGTAAAGACTTGCAATTTGTTTAATATGTTTTATTACCCCACTAGCACAGATATATTTGGTTACATTCAAGCTGGATGTGTTAAATGTAGCATAATTGAGTCGCTATGCAAAAAGTAGATCTTCATCAAGGCTGAGCGCCTTGTATGCTGTGCTAGAAATGAATGTGGCAGCTATGTTTAATAAATGTCACATTTATAGTATTCTATTAAGCTAGCGCTCTAGAAGCATCTCTCAAGCTTATATTTGTCCGGTATACAGACAGACCTATTTTGATTAATAGATTAGACGTTAAATAAGCACAACTGATCGGCGAAGCGCTTAGATATGATATGAAATGCACTCAAATGAAGCGCTTAAACCTAAAACGCGTTCATATTACGCATATGCATGTGTCAAGCAGCTCTTTTTTCGCTGTCCGCGAGAGATTATTTATGTTATCTAACAATTGTCACATGCCATTTCCGATCCACACAGGGGAAAAAGACGAGCCTACAATGTCGCTCTATGCCTCTCTCGAGCTTCTTAATTTTGAAGTAACAATATCGTGACGTACTTTCAAATGAAGTCAATCCTGCGTCATTCCTGCGCACACGCCGACGATTTCCAACAGCCCGTCGGGATCATTTAAAGGGACAGCGCGCGTGTGGCGCGTGCGCAGCCGTCCACCTTGAGCCCCACGAGGGTTCGCAATGCGGGAGGTGGGGGTTTTCTGAGGGGGTGGAAACAACGTGGAGAACATCCAAAACTCTCTACACGAGTTTTGCAGAATAATTCGGCATGTAATTCACACTATTGTCGTTATATCCTCATTGACATAACCGAGGATTACCCCTCTTATTCAAGATGAACAGGAGATTGTGTGAGGGAAAGGTTAAGATGAAATCTTCGGATGGGTTTTAGTAGGCTAATGCACATAAGCACGAATAAATCGTTTAAACTCACTTTGCCTTCAGATAATAAAATAAACGCGTGGGGGTACAAAACATTAACATTTAGACTGTTTCTTCTGTAAGATATCTCCCCAATTATGACTATGACATGTAGCTACTTGAAGGGATAGTTCACCCAAAAATGAAATTGTCATTAGCCTACTCACCCTCACGTAGTTCCAAACCTGTATGAGTTTCTTTCTTCCGTTGAACACAAAAGATGATATTTTAAAGAACGTTGATAACCAAACAGTTGACGTTGGCTATTGACTTCTACAGTAGGAAAAACAAAGTTCACTTTGAGTGAACTATTCCATTTAAACGTAAATCACAACTGAATTATTTTTTCAATACATATAACTATTTTGAAGTTGTAATAATAAATCAATGGAAAAATATTTGTCAGCACCATGGATAGCGCACATGGTTTCAAGCAGAAAACCAACCAAAACTTAAAGGGACAGTTCACCCCCAAAATAACCATTTACACTTCTTCTGTAAAGAAACAACGTTTTTTTTACATAGAAAGTAAGTTAACGGAGACTGACTGAACATCTAAGGGTATTCTACAAACCCGACAGGATGACCCGAGGGATGAGTAAATGATGACAAAAATGTTAATTACTGGGTGACTATTCCTTTTAAAAACAGATTTAGTCAGCATATCTAAAAGGTCCGTTATTTTCAATGTGTTTTGCAAGTTTGTGTAACTGCAATCGTGAAAAGCACCGCTTTATCTCATCACTGCAACGAAAAAGTGTTTTCTGATTTGACTGCACTTTAAATCAGTCAATGCAAATGAAAAGCTCACAGAGTTAGTCATAGTTTGAGCACTGAAATAAACTGCACAAACAGAAGCAACACATCAGCAGCAGGAACAAATATACTGCATAATGACTACAGGGTCACAACAAGTGATACTTTAGTTTATCCTCATGGCTACAGGGGCATCAATTTATGATGTCACTCACTACACATAACATCAACAGCATGGACGTCAGAGCATGTTACTGAATTAGGCTTGCCTAACCCCCCTTCCATCACAACCACCAGCAGCTAATATCCTGGAGTGAGTCAGTCCGATAATCTCCACCGCAATCAATACAGAGTTGTGGAAGCGGGCCATGCCATTATGGACTCTTGATGGTGTCATTCTAGGCCAGGAAAACTGCTTTCCTATTTATAGCAGCCATCTGAGATGCTTGCTTATTGTCTAGCCAGATTTCTATGGTTTAAATGTGCAAAATAAGGTCTTTTGTGTATCAAAATACTATTATTTTACATTTAAAATAGACTTAAATCAATGCTTCTTAAAAATGTAAAGAAACGGCATTTATTAACATTAACGTTAATATTCTAAAGAATGTTTTTTTTTTCAAGGCTCAGAAAAACAAGATGCATAACAGTAAATGCACTCGAATAAAGTGGGAAAGCATCCAAGGTCAGTGCATCAATACCTTGGCTCTAGACTGCTTACTGCTAAATGTGCCTGAAAGTACAGTAACAGTCTACAGTCATGGCTACTGACGTCTGGCAATCATCCACAGAGAATTCAACCACTGACAGAATCTTGTCAAGTCCACGTGGGCCTGGTTAGTGCAGCTTTAAGAACAGCGAGCAGGAATCTGTGTCATCTGCCCTGGAAACCCCTGTGCTGAATATGTGGGCCGTGTCGTGGCTGACCAGCCAATCAGGTTAGCTTGTCTACAGTTTCCATTGAAAACCCTTCTCTTGCTGTCTCCATGGCAACCGTGGCATTAGATTGTTACTGTAGCAACAACACTTCTGGTAACAGTCTACAGCCATGGTCGCTAGGGGGCAGAAACTTCTGCATCTGATACATCATCCTCTCTCTAAATCTGGTACCCACAATTTGTTTCAGCCATGATACAGATGTTATTTTTTTTGTATTTAGTACATTGGTTTGAAATGCCTCTTTTGATGAACTTGGACACTGTGTTCCAATTTGCATAGCCTACACACTAAAAGTGTGCTGAAACTTCTAGTGATAAGCACATATGAAAACAGTGCCCTATTATTTGGCCACACTACCACGCAATCTAATTGGGTTACACTTTATTTTAAGGTGACGGAGTTACATTGTACTTAGTTAAGTACTTACTATAGAGTTACGGTTAGGGTTTGGTTTAGGGTTAGTTGTAATTATGCATAATTTACTGTTATTACTATAGTAATGTAGTAACGTGTAACTATATCGCCTTAAAATAAAGTGCTACCCCTTAAAATTCATTATGCAATAAGTTTTAGGTTCATAAAAAAAAAAACCTTCTGTGGAAATAGTACATTTCCCAGACTTTTGGCATCCTAGATTTTTTTATACACTTTTCCCTATATTTAATCTTGCATATTTATTAGCATAAGTAGTGAGAGAAATAGTCAGAGTCATCAGTTTATCTTCTACCTGTATAGACGCTTTCATCAGACGCGTTGCCATGGTGATGAGCTGGCCCAAAGTTAACTTCCGTTCTGTTTGTTTATTAGTGTTTACTGGATAATATGGCATTGACTACAAATGCAGTAAAAGTTAAGGTGATGAGCAGGTTGTTGAGCTGTGGGGTGCAACCTGACCTTGGGAGCAAACGCAATTTTTAAAAAATAAAAACGTTAAGGTTTCCTAACAAAGAGGGAGGCGGTGGTATTAAAATAGTTTATCTGAGTGATATCCGGTACAGTGTTTCCCATACATTTATTAGTGGCAGCCCAACACATTATCAGCGCTGACCGCGACATATTGATTTACGTGTTTTTTACAATTTAACACGGGGAAAAGTTGTAGCTATTTGACTGCAGAGTTGCATGCAGCGCATATTCGCTCTCTCCCTCTCGCAAACACATTGACAGCGGACCAGTCTGTGTATTGAATGGTTAGTAGCCTATCATAAACAACGCTGCACAGATCCATCCAACATGCTGTCAATGTGGAGACCCACCTTGAAAAAAGGTTATTAGCAAGCATGTAAGAAGCCTAGCTAATAAGGAGAGCTATGTTAACCTTATAAAACCCCGCCGCCGTGCTCGCCAGTTTTTTAACACTGTGGTAAATCAGACACGTCGGTAGAAAAATATTCTTGTCTCCAGTTTTGGTTCAACGGGTCTGGTAGTGTCACATTTCAGTTTGGCCAAGTAACATTTCTTGTCTTGACTGGTAAGAAATACCAGCTAATACTAAGGTTATTTACTTGTTATGGATTGTCTGCGGAAGTCTGCCGGAAGTTAAGTTTGGGCCAGAGAAATGCACATGCGCAGTACCGTTTGTTTATGTTGTTACTGCTGAAAGCGTCTATAAAGGTGGTATATTGTGCTGTAAAAATCAGATACAGATTTAGCACTTTATATTACAGTCCTGTTCCGCATGTACAGTACTAACCCTGAACCTACCCATAAACCTTAACCCATGTAGTTACCTTATATTACCCAAGTAAATTACTCTGTAAAAAAATCTTTTCATGATTTGTTATCACAACATTGTTTCTTAGACTTAGATAATGTATGTGGTTCAGATAACAATATTTTAAGTTTCTGTTGATTAAACCAATCTCCACTGTATTAACTACATTTATTTATTTATTTCAATGAACTTAAAATTAAGGCAACCAGGTTACTTAGTTAGGTTAGTTAAACCAACAATAATTTTTTACAGTTTGTTAGGTTAGTTAAACCAACAATAATTGTTTACAGTGTGTAAGTACATGCAAGTGCACATATTTCAAAATAAAGTCCAACCGAGATTTGGACACACTTTAAAGGTCCTCTAAGCGATGTCACGCGTTTTTTAGGCCAAAACATTTTTTGTCACATATACAGCAAACATCTCCTCACTATCTGCTAGCTGCCTGTCCCCTGAACACACTGTAAAAAAATGCGGTCTCTGTAGACACCCCAGGCTCCACAAACAGCAACAAAAACAAACTGCGGCAACCCGCTCCACGAAACAAAACAAACAGTGTTCCAGCCTGGGGGTGGGGTTAGTGAGCGTACATGGGGGTGTGGAGGAGAGAAGCATGAAGAGGGAAGTTATCATTTTAACTCTTTAAGTTCGATATGGCCGACACACGACCAAAGAGACGATGTTCTGATGAACAGATTGCAAAAATACAAAGAAGAGGGAAAAGGAGAAGGAACGCATGCCCGAATTTACATTGGAAAAGCCTTTGAAAGGTGGTGAGAACTCCGCCGGCAGAAGGGCTTCCAATCCGACATTCAGATAACGTTAGCTCTGTTTTTGCTGGACAGGTGGGTAAATCCAGTTTGGTTTTTCTAAATGGACTTTCATGTTCGCCTAACAAACACAAGGATATAATTAGCTAGAACAATGCAGTCAGCGCTAACTTTGGTGAATACAACATATAGGTTTCTAGCAGCTAGCTATCGATCTCTATTGTAAATAATCAAGCAAACTCACAGTAGGGCGACAGTTTGTGTGAATGATTGTTTTCACCAACTATTTATTATGAAATTGAATGTTCATTCATAGCCTATTGACAACTTGACTAAATTTGAAGCTAACGTTACGGTTATCTTGCTATTATTGCATCCTGGTATGGGAGCTAAAGTTATAACCTCAGGTGGCGAAACGTTTTATCGTGTTTTTCTGGTAATGTTTCTATTTTTTTTTTTGAAAGCATTTATCTAACTTGGCGACATTACACCTTGAAAGAAGTATCAGTAAAACTACAGGGGGAGGGGACGGGATGAGGAGGAGGGAGGGTCTAGCTAGCCTCCGTTTTGTTTGACAATACTTTGAACGTCAACAAGAAGTGACGTCACCCAGCATCGCTTAGAGCACCTTTAACTTAATGTGCCATTGTTACAGTGCAATTACACAATTGAAATAAGAAAAGATATTAATTAAAAATCCACTTACTATAGGTTTAGGGTTAAAATAAAGCAATATTTTTGTCAGAAAGTTTGGTTACAGTAAAATGGATGTTAACCCAAATGCCTTAACTTACCAGATTTGGTCACCATCTTTTTATGTTAAGTACTAGACACCAGCTCACAGTATCACTATTTTTAGTGTATCACAATAAAATGCTATTTGTTTGTCAGCTGTTAAATGTAAAAGTGCAAGTGTAAAGTGTGTGTCTGAATTTTAAGAATGTTTCTGAATTAAATGGCCAAAATTGTAATCAAATCTGATCACAGTTCAGTTTAGTACTTTGTTAGTTAAAGGTGTATCTTACCACCTAACTTACTTTTCATGACATCGAATCATATTTATACTATAAGGGCCAGCATTTTGCATCAAACACACTTGACCAATCTAATCGAAGATTGAAAAAAGTATTTCATGCAGTTATATTTGATTAAGGTTGCTATCCCTGCGATGTTGGTAACAGAACTTATAACTGTCTTGATGAATGAGCTCAAATCAGACCAGTTGTCAGACCTCTATTTAAAAACAACAACAAATACAATTACATACTGTATACAATATTGCCCATAACCACATCTACACAAAATTTGTAAAACTTAAAGTATCTTCATTTCATTCAACGACAATCTTTTCTGTTATAGCAAAATTAAGTGATCAATTAGTACAGATAAGTGCACGATTTGTAAGTATTAATGATGTGGAGCAAATGTCGACATGATGCTGCAGAAAACACACACACACTCTCAATCGACGTAATAATTTTTAGCTAATAGAATTTTCTCTAACCCAACTGCTAAACATAACCCTCACATAAACCTTTTTAACTGAACACTGTTTAAGCCATTAGGTTTAATGTTTTTTACATTGTAGTACCATGCCATTATAAAAAAAAAAAACGTTTCCTCGCAAGCGCACACACCACACGGTTTTGTATTCTCTGTGAAACAGTTAATTACATACCTGCAAACTCAACAGTGCCGAAAAAGGTGACATATGGGGGTTGGGTGCAATTTGGGTAATTTTGTTACCCATCAAATTAAATAATAAGCACTGCAAAATTACAACTGCAATAAATAATGTTATTCGATTGATGTTTTAAATAAATGTTTGAGTATTCAAATAAAAAAAAAATGCAATACTTAAACATGAAACGAAACCGCCAATAGAGGGAATGCATTAACGTCACTTCCCCGCCGGAACACGCCCCCCTCAGCGGGACTGAGTGGCAGAAGAGCTGCTGCGTGGCTGGAGTTAATAGGGGAAACTGCGTTAACGCGAGTAAAACAAACTATTATCAGTTTAAACTAAAAGTTGGACTCGATATAGTGTTCCTTACAACTTATCAAAGATCCAGTGATCCATGGATATTGACATGCAGCCAGGAATCGTGTTTCCTGACATTTATATGTGCCTGATTTCGACACCGGGGAAATAAATGAAGAAAATTTGCCTGTAAACGTTTTATATAAATACAATATAGATAGGTCTAAATCCGAGTGATCACTTACATTAATGTTATACTGTATATCATCATATCGTCCAGCCCTAAAACTTGTATAGTTTTTGTCAGTGTTTATTTAAAAACATCCAATTATGCAGAATATCTGTTCTGTAGCTTTTTGCAGTCTGTAAAAATATACAGTACCTCAGATTTCTGGTCAAATCTAGTTGTACAGTCAATCGCAAAGCTCTTTCCCGTTTTAGATGTGTTTTGTGTGATTTTCACGGCATTTACGCTGAAAACAAATGCTGCCGCTCAGTCTTTTTGCCACTTGTGGGCGTGACCGCATTCACTCCGGCCGACGGTGACGTCATGCGCATACCCTCTATAGGTGGCGGCAAGGGACCGTCTTAATTAGTGAGTCATTGAGTCATTCGTTCAAAACGCTGAATCATTCAGTAACAAAACCGCGCTGCTGTTGCTTTCCTGTGGAACTATTAATTTCGTCTGTGAAATAGAACAAAAACAGTTGATATTGTTTGTGTCTAAAATGTAAGTAGCTTAATAATAAATAGGCTATTAACTACGCTACTTGTTTATTGAACTATAAATTCAATGTAACATTTTCAATCGTGATAATAATATTCAGCAAATTAATATTCAGTTGTTTTATTTATAACATATGATTTAGTTTAACATAACACAACTATTTAAAATTTTACCTCAGTACATTCTGTGAGTTTTCTGTGTGCTGTTCCACTCAGTTGTTTTGATTTCTCCACGAATGTGTCTCTAACAAAGAGCCTCAACGCGACGTTGTTACCAGAAATACACAACCCATTATCAATCGCTGTTTACTTTGAATGTAATAAAATCACATTCATTCTTGCGTTTCGATGCTTCCCTGGTTATTGTCACTAAAATTAAGTAACTTGTCCGGTCGGGCAAGTAAAATTATCTTTCACTTGTTCCGGACAAGCGTTAATGTCGAGCCCTGAGTTCATTAATGATTTTTGTCGTGCTGTAAAGCGGAACAGGTGATCGATTCACAGCGATGACTGCATCATCAGAGCGCCAAAAAGATCACAACAGCTCGAAAGACGCCTATATGCTCTCCCTCCAGTCTAATTAGCACATTCCCAATTATTATTGTGAAGTTTACCGAAGTTTAACCCCCCCACTACCCGAAAAAAAAAACAACTCATCGGATCTACACGATTCCCATAAATTACATATTTTTATTCAAAACGGCGAATTTCGCCGAAAAGCGACTAGTTTGCAGGTATGTAATTCATTTAAGTCAATCATCAGACAGAGTTTATGTGTGAATCTGCATAAGGGTGCAAAGAGAGGTCATGTCTCCCTCATCCAAATATTTAATTCGTTTTACTTTGTATTTTAGTTAATTGAAATTAAAAATAGTTTGAGATTACTATTATTACTGAAAGTGAAGGCCCGTTCACAACAAGAACGCTAACTATAAAGATAACCACAATAACTACATGCCTATTAGTCCATGCCAAGGGACTAACTGTTTTGTCGTCTGCCAATTTAAATGCTCGCGCTCTTTCAAGCGGAATGGATTCTGATTGGCCGTCAATGTTTTTACGTTCATCAGCTGAAAAAAAAAATCTGTAAGTGATTCTAACGATGTTGTTTCTCTGTGCCGTTGTCGTTATAGTTGCTGTGTGGACTATATTATTTTTTACATTTAGAACTATATCTTCCACCCTCAGAGGAACATTTCATTAAGGTAGAATGAACATGATTAGATGTAGGCTACTCTTTCTACTCAGATGAGTTTATATAATTAAAATGTAGCCTAATGTAAATCAGTCATCAACTTTCACATGTAATGTCAATCAAATCATTATATAAAACAAATACAAATCGCCTTTGTCTTGCAGGTTTTCTACTCAAGTGAGTTAAAACAAGGAGATAATTCTGTCTGTATGGAATTTGCTTGTTCAGACGTCACACATCAATGGCCAGATTTTCAAAGTATGTCTGAGAGAAAACAGCCAAATCACGACTTCCTATGTCTTTCCAAACAGGGCCGCTCTTAATCGGACTGTCCTTCAAAAACCAAAGAGCTTTGAGAAGAACTGTTTTTAGAAATCTGCACGATTCGTCTCCAAACAACCACCCGGTAACAGCCGTTAATAAAATAAAGTAAGATGCCACAAAGAAAAGAAAAAGCCACCAGTGGTCAAATTCATTTGTAGTAGTGTCTGTTGGATTTTTGTAGAGGTGTTTTTGGCTGTATCATACAGGACAGACTGACCTCCCACACATAATTACTCATCTCCTTTTAACACTTGATATTTCTCCTCACTTTCACAGACAATCTTCTTTTCTGTAAATCTCCAACTTCCCTCTGGTTTCAGCTCTGCATGGTTCACTTTAGCAATGACAGTTTCTCTGATATTAGTGGGTAGTCTTCACCCGAGATCACAAAATCCAATCTCACATTTCATTTCAACACTCTTAAATGGACTGTGCCATTTTGGTCGCTTTTTTGGTCCTCTTACTATATTGGGTAGGCCTATATATATTTTTTTCTCTTTAAGCACGGTAAAAAAAAATTAGGTGACTTTATCAGGTATTACAGCATCATATAATTTGTAGTTCATTATAAGCCTATCATTAACTGATATACTGTAAGCCTAGTTTTAATATATCACATTTTACTGAATATTGGCAAATAAACATGTATTGACTGCAGTGTTACTCACACATAGATCAAATGTACCAGGGTAATATACAATATACTGTAGTAAAAAAAACAAAAAAAAAAACAATACAATAAAACACAATAATGTACAACTTGTTATAAAAACAACTATAGGATCAAAAAGATGACCAAATGACATGTCACACAGGGTTGTCCTTTACGCACACGCACGCACACGCACGCGCGCGCACACACATACACACACACACACTCTCTCTCTCTATATATATATATATATACACACACCCCTAACATAGTAGGCTACACCCCTCATATTTCAGCTAACATTTTAGTATATCAATTAAACTTGGATATATTTTAGAGTAGTCAATGTGCTGCTTGTATAGCAGTATATTTACTGTCCACTGAAAATAACTCAACATACAGCCATTATTGTCAAAATAGCTGGCAACAAAAGTGGCAACTCAAAATTTACAGACTTTCAGCAGTTTGCAATGAACAAATCAAAAGTAATTGAAATGGCTCAACACAACAAATGTTTAAAGTGGTTTCCCAAATTCCACTGAAAATGCAACTTTTTTTACTCCTGCAGTCTCAAAATGATTCAACCCCTTAAAAAAATCCCTCACAACAGCACAAATCTGCAAAACAGGTGTTGTCTCTAAGAAACCTAATGCAACTAATCAAGAGCTTCATTAGTTACACCACGTGTGCTTAGTTGAGATAGCCAGATTTCTGAGAAAACCGGTTCAGAAAAAACCCTCGAGCGACTGCAAAAGTCCTGCAGCAAGACTTGGTGGAGCACAAATTGCTCAAAATCATATAAATAAGTCACAGAAGTTTTGGGATTCTGTTCTGGAGCGATGAAAAAAAACGGGAACTTTTCGGCCCTATGGATCAGCGGTATGTGTGGAGGAAGAAGAATAAAGCAAATGCTTAAAAGAAAACTGCCTACAGTTAAGCATGGTGGTGGTTCGGTGATGCTCTGGGGCTGCTTTGCATCCTCTGGCACTGGAAACCTGCAGCGTGTGGAAGGCTAGATGGATTTATTGAAGTATCATTCATGCCGTCAGTGAGGAAGCTGAAGCTTGGGCGTCATTGGAACTTCCAACAAGACAAGGATACCAAGCATACTAAAGTACTAAAGATGCTTGCGATGTAGGGGTTGAATAATTTTGAGACTGCATAAGTCATTAAAAGTTGCATTTTCAGTTGAATTTGGGGAAACTACTTTTGTTGTGTTGAGCTATTTCAATTACTTTTGTTTGATTTGTACATTGCAAACAGCTTAAAGGGTTAGTTCACCCAAAAGTAGTTCTTCCTTGTAGGCCTGAAACGAGACTTCAAGAGATTTCCACGACGCGCACGCGCGAGAACTTAACTGAAGTAGTTGAAGGAGATCGCAATTCTCGCGCATGCGTCGTGGAAATCTCTTGAAGTCTCGTTTCAGGCCTACAAGGAAGAAAAGGAATCGAATAAAGTCGTTATTTTTGTTTGTTTTTTCGCACAAAAAGTATTCTCGTCACTTGATAAACTTATAGTTGAGCCACTGTTGCGACATGGAATATTTAAACATTTTCTTTAATGACTTTCTGGGCCGTCAAGTTTCATTCCCTTAGGCAGCCTATGTAGCAGTCATAAACCTCTCAGATTTAATCATAAATATCTTCATTTGTGTTCCGAAGACGAACGAAGGCCTTACGGGGTTGGTACAGCATGGGGGTGAGTAATTAATGACTTAATTTTCATTTTTGGGTGAACTAACCCTTTAATGTAAATTACAATTAATAATTTAGCAGATGCTTTTATCTAAAGCGACTTACAAATGAGGTCTGTAAATTTTGGCCCAAATTTTGCAATGGGGGTTGAATAATTTCGATTACAACTGTAATTATATACAGGCATTTTGTTTTTACATGCTTACTTTCATTTTACATTTAAAGACACTAAGGTAATAATAAAGATACTAATGATTACCTTAGTGTCTAAGGTAATAAAGTTTATAATCAGTATACAACTCATATGAGTTTCCTCATATTTTTAAGGCAGCAAGTGCATTTTCATTTCTTAGTTTAACCACCTGAAAATGTTTTGGAATGTTGCATGGATTATATCAAAGTATCATGGTATGATCACCTGAACCTTTCATCATATACCAATACAACACTTTTGTATGGTAGTCGTCCTACAAAAAAAAAAAAAAAAATACCTTAATGTAAAACATGAAAAATACATGTGAAATAATTAAAGAACAAAAAACCTAAAAGAATTCAACATTTTAACAATGCTGAAATGACAAAAGTAGACAATCGGTGCAAATTTACTTTAGAAGTCTCGTCTTCTGAGGAACAGATTCACATATGGTAAACATCATGAGGTTCGTGATGAACTAGTCCTCATGAGCTCAGCATGCATTGGCAGAGACAGAGAGTAATTCGAGAATCTCTCGACTCTTCCTGTCAATTTTTGTGCCCTTCCCATGAAATGGAAATGAATTCCTAGTACAGCCACAGAAATGTGTGAGTGTGTGGAGGAGAGACCATAGAGGCAAACACCGACATCCTCATCACATCTGGAAGTAATTGCCACACCACCAATAACTAAAGCATGCGTTCTCGTACACTGCCATGCAAAATAAAGCAGTAAATCAATCACCAACAGCAACGGCTGAACTCTCAGGTAAGACTTTGCTGCATGATCAGGCAGACAGCGTCACCTAGTGGACATTGATACATAGGCATACCTAGCCTGATGAAATACGATCACCTCTATTTAATACACAGGCAATCAATTAAAATGCAGTAACATCAATAAACGGATACAGATGTTATATAAGAGAGAGTGGCAATAATGTATGACCAGACTGACCTGCAAACTCAGGAGAAACTCCATAGATAACTGCAGGCTATTGAACATCATCTCATTCACAAAGGTCTATGCAATTCTCTGCCCTTGCATGTTCATTTATTAATTATATTGGCCAATTTAATAATAATAATATTTATTATTATTTTCAAAATAATAAATAGTAAAATAAAGAACAATTAGTTTATAATTAATAATATAGTTTATATTACTACTACTACTAATAATTATTATAATAAAATAGTAACCAATAAATAGTAAAAATTATTATTCCTTATTATATTAATAATAATTATCATACCGTAAATGTTGGAATAACTTACTAAATAATTTTTATTGTATACATACACATACTCCAATCACATAATTCTTATTTTAAAATGTTGGGACTAATTAATAATAAAACTAACAACTTATTTTCAAATTAATAAAATAACAAAAATAACAATTACTCCTAATTATATTACTAATAACTATTATTCCATAAATGTTGGACTAATTTATAACAATAACTATTTTTATTGTTATCATAAAATAGTAACCAATAAATAGAAAAAAATAAGTTTATTAATTATTAACACACACACACACACACACACACACACACACACACACACACACACACACACACACAATTATTACTGCAAAATGTTGGAAATGTTTAAAAGACACTCAACAAAAACATCACATAGTGTTTATTGTTCCTTTTTACTTAAAAATAATCTAGTAGATCAATAAACAATCAATTATGGGCACAAAATATATTCAGTCCTAAGAGAAGACAACTAAAGGAGTTAAACTAGTTTGACAGAGGCCTGTGATGATAGTCTATAGAGTCAGCATCTTCAGAGCCAAAATCACAGGAACATGACTGCTTTTCTGGATGCAGATCAGGTTTGGTCTCAGACTATAAAAGATTTCACCAAGAATAATCACTACTGACAGCGAAAGTTCGTCCAAGACTTTGCATAATCCGCTTTAGGGAAATTGGCTCCGCATGTTTGAGCTGACCGCTGATCCATCCTGGGTTTCACTGTGCAGTGATTACAAAAGACAAAATATATACTGGCATCCATGTAACAGCAGTTAATCAAAGTCTGACAGCAAATTGTAAACATTTAATTTTATTTTGCGTGCAACTGAAACACATCCTGTAAAAATCGTTCAAAGAGCTCCTTTATGTTGGAGAACCACTCATCCCAACATAATAGGATATAAAAAAACCAGTGTCGGATTTTTAGAATGAGTATTATCTTTCGTTGCACAGAAATAATTCTGAATGCGCTTTCGCTTCCCGCTGTAATTTTGAAAGGATGAAGGTCACCAATGCAAAGTGGCTGGCTGCTCCTTTCTAAGTGAAAGACAAGATGATTACGTGTAACTAAAGCCACCCACACGCCGTAAGACGAAACACTGCATTCAGGGTCAGCACTCTTTTCAACGGATTATCTCTTTCTCACACACCAGCGACATGTCAGCCAGACACATTCAGCCTTTCTTATTTTTTGTGTGTTCCTCTCACACATACTCATTCATTCTCCCTCTCACTTGTGTCTTTCACGCAGAGTGCTGATTTGATGAAGTGTGTTGTGGATAAAGGGCTTTGATGTCCATAGTGAGATCTGATTGGCTTGCTTGTCTCCTCCTGTGGTTGGCTGTGTTTATTCGGCCTGGCAGCCACAGGAGGCGCTCTGCTCACGGCCACAGCTCCTCACTTGCTGACCGGCATCGGAACCCGTCTTCTGTGGGAAGAGGACGAGAGATTATAAAGCTCAAGCAAACTACAACAAGACAGAAGGTCGATTCTTGTTTCTGTTGTATTGGTGCACTTTACACATTTAACCACACGCTAAGTGCAGCAATTACAAGATATTGCTCCTTTCTGACTAAAGTTGATTCTGCATAACAGAGAGAAACAAGATGAAGGGTGAGTCTTAAACTTATGTCAGTTTGTAAAACACACACACACGCACGCACGCACGCGTTGATAGAAAACAGTTGATGATATATCACACAGTTTTATGATAAAACATTTCTAAACCTATCCATCACAGAAACATGTGCAAAACACAAGTTTTAAATAATGAAGGACCTCAATAGCAAGCCATAAGTGCAGCCATACAGCTGTCGTGTTTTATATTCTTTGTTTTTTATTCCATTTAATTTCATAATCATGAGTCATCTATGTACTTGTCACTTGATTGATCATTTAATCATTTATTCATTTGATTATTTGATTTATATCTTTATCACTTAATCATCATTTTATTATTATTATTCCTTTTTGACATTTTGTTTTTATATTTTATATTACTTGTTATTCCAACTATTTCCTTGCCCTTGCAATGCTTGCTATTGTCGTTTAATCTTATGATTGTATTTCAAGGGATATTTGTCTTCATAAGTAAGATATAAGAGAATGTCTCTATTCGACTCAAAGTCGATGTTGTGAATCAGTAATTTCGAAATGCTTATGCTTTAGTATAATAGCACTTGCTGGATTTACTGGTCAGACAAATTCTGTGCATTGAACATTCAAATTAAGTTTGAGTAGTAAAACATCCAGAAAAAGTCTGAGCATTAAAACATAGGCAACTAGGATTATTCAATAAACTGATATTTTTATTATCACTTTGTCTCCTACTTCTGCTCTTCCCTGGCTTTCTCAGTCAAACTCTCAGGCTGACAGAAGACTGGTAATAGAGTTTTGGGTATCAGACAAGACTTGCTGTTGACAAGTAAAAAAAAAAAAGAAGTTATTTTTGAATTGTAATAATATTTCAGAATCTTATTATTTTACTGTATTTGTGATCAAATAAATTCATAATACTTTAAAAAAATCTTAGACTCCAAACTTTTGAATTTTATTTACATATTTAATTATCTCAAGTATGATATTTCAATGGAAATGATCACTGTTCATAGTTATGTGAGGCATGAGAAACTTACAACATCAACTGTAACAAAATGAAACTGAGTTTCAGTCTTGTACGCTCGGCTTAAGGATTGCATCAGATTGTCTGACAAAGAAAATACTAACCCTGACATAAGCTTTTCCTGACATGAAGCATGCTATTAACAAACCAGCAGAACACTAAACTGTCCAATTAACACTGACCCTTCAATATTGTAAGACAGGAAACATTTTTTTAACACATGCTGCTGCTTTTCAACGATGAACCATACAACGCTTGATAAACATAACACTGAACAACACTCCCATAAGACTCTTCTGATGGTGTCTTTTAGTGCAGACACAGATACTGTGTTAGTGCTTCATCACTAGGTGGCACTGTTATATAATACCGTATTCATTATAGCATACATCAAAGTCAGAGACAGTGGTTTTCAAACTCTGTTTCTTACACATGTAGATTAAACTACATATATTATAGATTGTGTAATATTGTGTACCGTTTATTAAAATCTGTCAGAGTGGTGACCAAAACTACCAGTCACATGTCAAAATAATAGTTAAAGCCACCAAACTAGTAAATAACACAAACTGAAGTAAAGGAATTATGTACAGAACAAAAAGTAAAAAATACAAATAAAAATTAACACACAGGCACAAGTTCAATATTTATATTTTACAAAATGAAATAAATGGAATTACTTTTAACTATAATTGTAATCAGATTAAATATTTTGAATATATTAAAGGACTACATAACTTTAATATAATATATAATGTGACTACACTATGTAATTTTTTGGCCCACTAGCGGTTAAAAAAGCAAAACAGCATTTTGCGGTAAAACACAGTTTTGGTTGTGCTTTGTCTCTGCGTGACGGTGCGGATGAACCCTTCACAATAGATAACGCTTTACAATGAACTCTGTTAAAGAGCTTTATCTGTTCAATAAAAGCCCTTGCTCACCTGTTGTCACTTTTACAACATTTCAAATCCCTCAGTTCATGCCATCTCTGAAAAGCCAAGACAGTGTTGATTCTCGTTTTATTACAAGCTGTGTTGCTTTCTCTTTTTGCCAGCAGACTCTCCTGTTTTGTACAAAAGGGTGATTCCCCAGAGGTCGGTATTGAGCTTGTCTGAGTTTATTATGTAATGTTAGACAAAAAAAAAAAAAAATGTTTTTCGGACATGAAAGCATAGATGTTAACTTTTGCAGTAAATTATTCACGAACACTAAACTGCCTATATTGTAAGCCACTGGGAGACCGCAGACGGCTGTCATTCACTGCATTGCATTAATAGAAAGATTTGTAATAAAAGTATTTTTCTAAAATTAGGTTTTAGATTAGAAACACCCTATATATCAGGGCTGTACAGTGCTATGAAAGAATTGGTCTGTGCGATGAATACATTTACCACTGTAGCACGCGTGCGATATAGTTTTGCATGTTCATAACACAGCCGCTTAATAGTGTGAAGTGATTGTGCTCGTTTGCGTGAGATTGATGGCGCACTGCTATTATACTTGGTAGTTGTAGTCTACTCTATTGTGTGATTAAAACTCGTGTACCGGCTGCATTGAGTCATTTTGTCCAACTCCATTTCCCACAATTCCTAAGTAACGGGCCTATAATTTCTAGCAGCTGCTAGTTGACGAGAAAATGAAACGCTATTTTCAAGTGATCCACGAAAACCTCAAACGAGCCCTCGAGGAAGAATCGACAGAAGCGAGTTTACCAAATCCAAGTAAGGGAGAAAGAAAAAGGAAATTATAGATATAACCCCGAGTGGAAGGAAATACCAAATACAAAAGAGTGGCCAGCGGACATGCTAGATCATCTGTGACACACACACACTACTAAACTAAAGAAAAGATGCAACTGTTGACAGTATTAGTCTCATAGAGGAGTGTCATGGGATAGGTTAGTGCTAGTTTGAAAACAAGCGTTTTTATTTAGTGATGTCTGCCCACAGATCTGTTCTACTTTGATGTGTAATGTTAAGGTGTAAGAGGTGTTATGTTTCTGCACTCTTCCATTTTTAGCAAATAAATAAAATATTTGACTAAAAACAATTTTTGTGATGGTTTGTATTTTTTGTGCACTTTATGGAACATCAATGCCTCTTTAAGTGATGAACTCCATTACTTGTGTTTGTTTTCAGAGATGATAACAGACGTTTTATACTTGTGCTACAACTGTTTGGCCTGTGCTACAATTTTAATAATTTTAAATATAATTTCAATATTGAATTTGACTAAATCATAAATTATTGTATATTAATAAAATATAAAAATAATATAATAAAATAGTAAAACATTAATAAAAATGTTTTACATACAAAACATTAATAAAGTTTTTAATGTTTTATTTCTAATACTACTGTAAATAACAATAATTTCAGAGAGCAAATTTCAATATACTTGTATAACTGCGTATATTATCTCTGACACACATAAAAGCAAATCAAACAAGCTTTATTCCCCCAAAAACCTCAAGACACACACGGTCACTGTGATTTTGCCGAAACAGACATGTTCCTGGATCAAAATATTTTGTCGATCCTGGAACAACATTCCTGTCCCAAAATTGTTTCCTAACCCTAACCCTTCCCCTAAACCTAACCCTACCCACAAGTTATCCCTAAAATCAGAGGGGATTCTAAACTGTAAAGTTGTCCCTCAAATCCTATTGGTTGCTTGGGTTGTTGTTCCAGGATCAACAAAGATGTTGATCCAGGAACATATTGTACTTGGTGAAATCACGTTCACCACACACACACACACACACACCTGGGTGGGTTTACGTGAAGGTCTTTTTGGTTGGTTGTCTCTGTGATTAGGAGTCCAAGCCCCCAGGCTCTGATTGGAATAGAAGTCCATAGGATACACTTCCTGCCATCCCACCTGCTGCAGCGCTACTGCTGCCTGAAACAGAGAGAGATCTTTAATTAAAGACAGCTGACTGCAGCATCAAACACTGTAGCTACAAGCCAGAGGAAAGGAGAGAATCTTGAGAAAACAACATGGCAGCGCTGCCAACCGCTGACGGGTCGATACACGCATACGCTATGAGCGCAGTCGAATATCAAGGGAGATCTAGTCAACCAAGATGCTTCTCATCTAAGAGGGCACGTCACATGACTCTCATACCGCAAAAAAAAAAATCTCCTGGATGGCTTCTTGTACTACCGATGCGCAAAGATCTCCCCCACTGGCGATATGCGCCGAGCAGAGACTCTGAGTCGAGGTGAGATCCGTGCTGTTCCATGTGACCTACAAATGCAGACGAATACATTAGAGGGCCTCTAGAGGAATGCAGGACTTCCTCGTGCATGTGGCTACATTACATAAACTCCAGCAGGATTTCACCAGTCAGACTGAGCTGCTTATATGAATAATCAATGGTCTCCGCCCGTGGGCATGTATACCCACTTCACAAGCGAGGCACGCTGTAACGTACGGCTCTAATACCGTGGGAGAAATGACAAACGCCCCTGCCTCTGGTGAAGGACTGTCTCTCTCCACTGACAGTACAACAATACCTCAAAAACAAATTCATCGTCATAAATCTCTCTTAAATAGCCTTCAAAACCTAATACTACAGTCACTCGCTTTTATTGACTGGAAAAGCGACAGTCGAGACGTTCTGGCATGAATGTTTGTCAGTGAAAATTGAGGCTTCTGAATACAGAATGCATTTTATAGTATAGACTCTTAACCCCACATAGAATCATTATTATTTTTTTAATTTTATAAACAAAATATTCTAGAAAGATATTGCAGAACTGTCAGAGCTTTGATCAAACTACCAGTCAGAAGTTTAGACCTACTAACACTTTATTTTGTATTAATATTTTAGAATAATAGTTAAAGCAATCAAACAAGGAAATAGCACAAATGGAAGTAAGGGAATTATGTAGACACCCCAAACAAACAAACATACAAACAAAAGTAACTATTATTAAAATTATATAAACTATTTTAAATGTTGTACTAATAACAAATAAATCAATAATAAAATATTAAAATAAACATATTAAAATGTATATAATATTATATTAATAGTAAAGGAATTATGTAGGGACCAAAAAGTTAAGACTTATACAAACACTATTTTACTATTTATATTTATTTATAAAACTAACTAAACTTTTAAATTTTAAATAAAATTGTAATCATTTTAAATAAAAATGTAATAATATTGAATATTATGAAAAAATATAAAATAATATAATATTAATAACATATTTCCTAATTAAATAAAAATAATACAATAAAATATTAATAAAAATAATATTATTATTATACATATAATAAACAAGTATTATTATATTAATATATTGTATTAATTATATTCTTATTTTAAAAACATTATAATAATATTAAATATAAATATATGGATTTTTGTGTGAAAATAGTCAATTAGTGATCTAGAAATGTAAAATAAAGTATGTTTATGAGATAAAAAAGATCTAGGATGAGCATTTTACTTACTCTCGATGTGCTGCCAACATCAGTCTTTCGTTCTATCTTCCTCCATCCATCATGTCCTTATTAACCCTGGCACATCCATCCCTCTTTCACTGGCTTTTCATCAGTGCTGTGCATAAGATACCTTCTAATCCCTACACTGACATGAGAGGCAAGTGTGTCATTGACTATGAATATAACATGACACACACTGAAAGTCACTGCCTTCTCTCTCTCTCTTCATACTTCACTTTTACACTGCCTGAAGTCTTCTCATTTCTTTCTGACTCCACAGAAAGAGCAAACACAAGCAGAGAGGCATCAAGGTGGCAGTGTCAGAGAAAAGCTTTACTATGAACTCCATGTTCAGATATTTAAGCAACCAGGCTGGGCAGAAACGCTGTTACAATACAAAACATCAGCATTCTAATGTATTCTCATAATGCCATATTTGCGCTACGTTTCTACACCAAAATGCACTGAGCTCCAGCGTGGGCCAAGTGGCAATGAAAATGGATTATGGTGACGCACAATATCAGGAGCACATATGATTATGCAGTGCTACAATATGCCTCTACTGAGCATTGTCATTTTTCACTAAGAGATATGATGCCATAAACTCAACATAAATTATCTTCTACTGGTACAGTGGGTACATTGTGGCTATAGAGCGATATATTGGCCGGCATGATTAATAGGCTGATATTTAGTCATTTTGAGAGGCAATGGCAGATAACCATTTCTGCTTGGCAGATTAACAGAAGTGGAAGATTCTTCTTGTGGCAGAATGAAGTCAACAGCATTGTCAATGTATAGTGCACATAGTGAATTTAAGTAAATATAATGTATAGGTGTCATATGTCATGCGTTGCTGTTCATCTGAGGTTGTATTTAGCTCTTTTTAAGACCTGCCTAGAACCAGATGGTTTTTATTATGTCCTGATATGTAAAACCATAGAATTCAATAGGGTGTCCTTTCTATTTCACATGACAATGGTTAAGTGTGGAAACAGCCAAACATCATCTCAATTCAAGTCAATGCACAATTTCACATTTTAGTTTTAAAAACTGACCAAAACCAACACATTTCAAGACACTCATCAGTATGTTTCTTTTAAGAGATGAAGGCGATTTCACGCACTACTGTCTTGAACAAAGACAGCAAACTGCTTCTAACCAGGACAGAGAGAGAAATGAATGGCCCAGATGCACAACAACAAGAGGACAAGCACACCAGAGGCTCAAATAGAGTCTCAGCTGGCAGCTTCATTGAACAGCTCACACTAAACACCAGCTTCTGACCTTTAGGCAGATTTTCAAAGAAAGAGTCACATCTGATCTGGCAAATGAGCAGAAAAGGGCTTTAGAACAGGATAAAGAACATAGAGATAACACAGGGCAGACAATTATTACGGATGGCTGAATCTAAGATTGAGATGTTGTGGAAATTGTTTGATTGTAATTCAATCAAACTCATGGGAAGTGTTACAGTGGCTATAGTGATATAGCCTACTACAGTACCGGTCAAAAGTTTGGAAACATTACTATTTTTAATGTTTTTGGAAGTCTCTTTTGCTCATCAAGCCTGCATTTCTTTGATCAAAAATTCTTAAAAAAACAGTAATATCGTAAAATATGATTACCTTTTAAAATAATGGTTTTCTATTTTAATATACTTTAAAATATAATTTATTTCTGTGATTAAAAGTTGAATTTTCATCAGCCATTACTCCTTACGGAAACAGTTGTGCTGCTTAATATATATTTTTTGGAACCCTATTGATAAATATAAAGCAAAACAGAAGTTATTCCAATATATACCTGAAATTATTTATTTATAAAATGTATTTTTTACTTAATGTATAATTCATTTTTAGAAATTCTAGTATATATTTTAGCCATGACTTACTTTTATTAATGCAAAATAACACATGCAATATTGTAAGTAAAGTCATTTGTAACATTACTTTTATGTTACATGAAAATTATATTATCAAAAATCACAGTAAACACAGAATCCTTGGTGAATAAAAATATCACGCACATTAGCATTATATCAGCTATCGGACACCTCGATCTCAAGATATCAGTGTAGATTTTGGTATCAGCCACAGAAAATCCCATTTCAGTCGCCCACTACATTATGCTTGTGATATTCCTGGTGGACTAAGCGAAAAGAGAAACAGGAATCCTAATGAGGTCTATCTGCAGATAAAAACCCGACAGATGTTCTTGTTTTGCATCTGGGAATGGGGAATAGGGATTTAACCGAGACACCTATCCCAGGAAAAACGCTTGGTGTGTGATTCTGGCTAAGTCCTGTTTTGGCAAGACATGAATCAAGATGCGCACAAGCTTCTGGTGATGTGTGAGAGAAAGACATGTTGGGAGAGGCGCTGCAGCCAGTCGGCCAGTAGGGGGAGATACTGTTCCACCCTGAGCTGGCCGACTCATCCCGCCTGTCTCTGAGGAGTAGAGATGGTGAGTAAACAAACCCTGTTCCTTCACATAGCACGAAGGTGTGTGCATCGATGTTCGTCTGCAAGCGCAAACACATACACACGTTGTACACACAAATGCATTCAGAGCCTTTATGTCCCATAGGCACTCGGAAATGTCCAGAAACACGCATCACAAACATGGCTGGCAGCATTTCGACTGACGGGGCAGAAGTGAACACCTGCAGTGGATGTTCAGCTGTGTGCCTTGGGTTAAGGGAGATTAAGTTTCTTATGGTCAGTATAGGTCTTTGTCTTCTCTTTCATAGTAAAGTACAGTAGATGGAGGACTGTGCTGTGTGCATGCATGTAAGTCTGGAGTACCTCATATGGAGACAGCAGGGGTTTGGAGAAAGCTGTTCCCCAGTCGATGGAGAGGCGAGGACAAGCGATCTGCACCCACCTATATATATACATATACATTTACAGAGAGAGAGAAAGGGGTAGTTAAACAAAGAAGTCAAAATTAAAATGTTTGCAAACCATTTTACTTGAGTTATGTGATTATTTCAGAGTGCGTACAAAATGCAGGGCTTTTCATTCAACAACAACTAAACAACTTGTCTTGGCAGGGTGAGCAAGTACAGAGTGACACAGTGGGTTTGTTATAAAGAATGAAATATAAAGTGATCTTGGGGAATTTTGCTATAACTGAAAGGAGGTGTGCTCTCCTCACTGTGATTGGCCGAAGACCGTGTTCAAAAATGACATCAGAATGCAACTCCAAAGTAAATATGTGTAAATATATATATATGCACTGATGAATTGATCACAATAAGAGCAGGAACGTGTTTAAGAAAGCAAATACATTTATGATTTCATGTTCAATGTAATCTGCATATTGTAACCATTAATTATGAATATGCAAAAATAGTTTATAAACAAAACATAGATAATCTAGATTATGAACCACCGAGACCCATCGATAAATAAATAATGAAATGAAAATCAAATGTGTTATTTTAGTATTATTTATTATAGTATTTTTATTTTTATAGTAATTTATTATCTTTTATTTAATATTTATTTCTACAGACTTAATTTATTTGTATTAAAGTTTTAGTATACCCATTTCAGTTAGTAGTTGGAGAACTAAATATATACAAAAAGTTCAAATTTAATTTTAATCACTGAAAACGTACTCGGTTACTAACGTAACCTCGGTTCTCTCTAGAGAGGGAACGAGTACTGCGTAATATCTTACGCTATGGGGAAAACCTCTTTTCCACGAGATATTGAAGCCAAAAATACCCTTAATTTTGATTTAATGTAAAACGCTGTGCTGCAGCATGCAGACATAGGCAAGACGGCTCGCGCGCCTATTGGCTGCCCTGCGGCAACAGCAGCAGCCTATCGAGAGAGGCCCTGCGGGAAGCGATACCCAATGGGGGCGCTTCGCGCCCATTTCTTCACGTCCCGCCAGAATAGGCATGGCCTTGGCCTATAAATACGCTCGACAGGCTGATACAAACTGGTTTTCAACGCTGAAGCGAACCAGCGCTGTTGTATGCACGGCAAGATGCGCAGTACTCGTTCCCTCTCTAGAGAGAACCGAGGTTACGTTAGTAACCGAGTACGTTCTCTTACGAGAGTATCTCTCGTACTGCGTAATATCTTACGCTATGGAGAACACAATGCAACACGCCGTGCGTACTGGGATCCGACACCAAAGTCCCAAGGGCAGTAGCCCGGGGCTCATATAGTGCATAATCACCGTAGACTCACAGAGAGTCGGAGAAGAGAGGCTACAAGCATCATTCCCATGAAATAGCATCCTACAGGAGCTAGTTATGTTAACAGTGTTTCACGCAGACAGGGTGAATGTGTTCAGCCTGAACTGGGTATAAGTATGGGTTATTCAACACCCATAGAACTGTTCTATCGATCAGTGAGCGATGCCCAAGCAAAACTCAGCATTCTGCACCGGCGCAGCGGGCAGATAGTACTGAATTCTAGACCGACAGCAGCCTTATAAATGTAGACGGCGAGGCCCAGCCCGCCGCCATACAGATATCCTGCAAGGAAATCCCGCTAGACCACGCCCACGATGAGGCGACGCCTCTCGTGGAGTGCGCCCTGACACCCAAAGGACACTGCAGGCCCTTAGAAGTGTAAGCCAGCGCTATGGCATCGACTATCCATCTGGATAGGCTCTGTTTTGATGCGGCCAGTCCCTTGGAGCGTCCGCCAAACAAAACAAAGAGCTGCTCGGTCTGTCTGAAGTCCCCCACGCGCTTCATTGAAGCAAGAGCCACAAGAAATACCGTTTTGAAAGACAGGTGTTTCATGTCTGACAAATGGATTGGCTCGAATGGGGCACCTTTCATGGCTTCCAGAACCGTAGAAAGGTCCCACACAGGGACTGAGGGGGGTCTGGGAGGGTTCAGCCTCCGAGCTCCCCTGAGGAATCGTACGACCAGGTCGTTTTTCCCCAGTGACTGGCCAGACGCTGGTTTTGCAAACGCTGCTATGGCCGCCACGTATACTTTGAGCGTTGATGGGGTTCTACCCTTATCCAGCAGCTCCTGAAGGAAGGAGAGCACTTCCGTAACCCCGCAGTCTACGGGTGAAAAGCCCTGAGCTTGACACAAGGTAGAGAACACTGACCATTTTGAGGAGTAGAGCCGTCTAGTAGACGGGGCCCTAGCCTGCGTGATCGTGTTCAGCACTCCCTCCGGGAGGTTAGCGGGTACCCGTTGATGGCCCATGCGTGTAGGGACCATAAATCCGGGCGAGGATTCCAAATCGAGCCCTTTGCCTGAGAGAGGAGGTCTCTCCTCACCGGTATAGGCCACGGAGCAGTGCTGGTCAGCCGCATCAGGACTGGGAACCAAACCTGGTTCGTCCAGAGCGGCGCCACGAGCAGCACTGGGCATCCGTTTTCCCTGATTCGTTCCAGCACTTGAGGCAGGAGCGAGACGGGGGGAAAAGCATAGAGGGGGCAGCGGGGCCATACGTGGGCCAGCGCATCCCTGCTCTTTGAGAAAAAGTACGGACAGTGAGCGTTTTCCTGGGACGCGAACAGGTCCACCTGCGCTCTGTCGAATGTCTCCCACAGCAGTTGGATCGTCTGCGGGTGCAGCGACCATTCCCCTGCTGGGACATTGTCTCTGGACAGTCTGTCTGGTCCCAGATTCAGGTGACCAGGCACATGCGCCGCTTTCAGTGAAAGCAGGTTGTGCTGAGCCCAGACCAGGAGGCGTTCCGTCAGCCTGTAAAGGTTTCGGGACCTGACGCCGCCCTGGCGATTAACGTATGCCACCACTGACATGTTGTCCGACCGGACTAGGACGTGGTGGCCTTTTATCTGGGGACAAAAACGCCGTAGCGCGTTGTCGACTGCCAGCATTTATGTGTAGTAGCTTTTCCCGTTCCGACCACTGGCCAAAGAACGGTCTACCCTCGAGCAGCGCTCCCCATCCCGAGGTGGAGGCGTCCGTAGACACCACCGTCACACTCGAGGGAGTCCCCAGACTCACGCCTGACTGATACCAGTCGGCTATTTTCCGCGGTTCCAGAGCCGAAGCGCATTTCATGTCGACCCTGAGGCGAAACAGACCAGTGGTCCACGCCCGGGGTGGAACTCGCGCTTTCAGCCATAACTGCAGTGGGCGCATGCGAAGCAGGCCCAGCTGAAGTACCGAAGATGCTGAGGCCATGAGACCCAGCATTTTCTGAAACCTTTTGAGCGGGACTATAGAGCCGCGGCGGAAGGATTTCGCGGCGCGCTGAATGTCCAGTCGCGCTCCGGCGACAGACGTGCTGTCATAGACAGCGAGTCCAGCACTGTTCCCAGAAAAGAAATTTTCTGGCTGGGAAACAGCGAACTCTTCGCCCAATTGACTGTAAGACCCAGTCTCTCGAGATGTTCGAGTAATGTGGCCCTGTGTTCTATGAGCTCCGAGTGTGATCGAGCTAGAACCAGCCAATCGTCCAAGTAGTTCAAAACTCGCATGCCCTGAAGTGTCAGGGGTGCGAGAGCCGCGTCCATGCACTTCGTAAATGTACGGGGTGCTAGGGACAGACCGAACGGTAGGACTGTGTATTGATATGCCTGGCCCTCGAAGGCGAATCTCAAGAATCGCCTGTGACGTGACGCAATCTGTATTTGGAAATAGGCGTCTTTCCGATCTATTGATATGAACCAGTCTCCCTGGCGAACTTGCGCAAGGATTTTCCTGGTTGTCAGCATTTTGAACTGGCGCTTTAAAAGCGCTTTGTTCAATTGCCGTAGATCTAGAATGGGTCTGTGACCCCCGTCTTTTTTGGGTACCAGAAAATATCTGCTGTATAGCCCCCCTTCGCTCTTAGCCTGAGATAAAGGTTCTATGGCCCCTTTGCTCAGTAGTTTCGCTATTTCGGCACGAAGTAGATGAGATACTTCTTTGTTTACCGCGGTTTCGACACGCGCCGTGTAACGGCGGGGACGTCGAGCGAACTGTAGCGAATAGCCTCTCTTTATAGCGTTCAACACCCATTCTGATACCCCCGGAAGCTTTGCCTTCCTCGTCCATTTTTCGGAGAAGGTCGGCCTGGAAGATCTGCAGGATGGCCATTGTGTGTAGCGCCGACACAGCTTGCCCGGCGGCGGTGTAAGCGTGACCGTGCATGGTTGACGTCACTCGGCAGGCTTTAGATGGCAACACTGTCTGTGCTCGCCGTCCAGCAGAGGGCGGGCAGAGATGTGTTGCTACCGCTGCTTCCACAGGAGGAAGAGAAAGGTATCCTCTATCTTTCGCACCGTCCACAGTGGAGAATGCAGCAGAGACAGAGCTACGCATCCTGGCCGAGAAGGGGGCGTTCCAGGACCTCGCGACTTCTTCGTGAAGCTCAGGAAGAAAAGGCGCGTGTTTGGTCTGTGATGGGGTGTGGTCCTTTTTGAGAAAACATCCATCCAGTCGGTTGCGCGGGGGCTGCGCGGGCGCCTCCCAGTCGAGGCCGAGGTGTTCGACGGCTTGAGAGAGCAGACGCATCAACTCTGACTCAATGCCAGGCCTTCTTCCAGAAGGCTCGCGAACAGCGGGTGGGAGGTCCACGGAGCTCGCCCAATCCTCACTGTCCGACGCCCGAATAGAACAGTCCTCGGCTATGTCGTCGATCTCAATGGCGGAAGCGGTGGCAGACGGCGGCCGCTGTCCGCCGCTGCCCGTTGGTGAGCGACTCGAGCGATGCCGGCGAAGCTGGCGGGCGAACCGGCGAGCTTTGGCGGGCAGGAGAAGGCTCGGGAGCGCGCTGAGCGCGGCGCTTTTTGCGGCGCGGCGTGACAGCGGGCTGAAGTGCAGGCTCTGAGAAGGATGCCAGGCGAGTCCTCAGTGTCACCATAGGCAGTAGCTAACAGTGAGGGCATCCGCCGTCGACGAGAGCGAGAGCCGCATGATCCTCACCCAGGCAGGAAACGCAGATGACATGACGGTCTCCGTCGCTGAGTGTGGCTCGGCACGAGCCGCAGGACCTTTGCATCTTTAAAAAGACGCTAGCTCTTTTAGACAATAGAGAGAGAGAGTGTGAGTCGCAGCGGCGAACACACACTAGCAGTGAAAAGGATATAACGCCGGAAAGCGTAGCAGGTACGGCGGCTGAAGGCGGCGAGGTGAAGGCCAGCGGCTTCAGACTCGATGGCACGTCCCGCTGTAGGCTTGCACTCAGACGGCGCGGCTTCTCACTCCGGATCCAGCGATGCAGTAGAGCTTCGCTGAAGAGTTGAAAATCAGTTTGTATCAGCCTGTCGAGGCGTATTTATAGGCCAAGGCCACGCCTATTCTGGCGGGACGTGACGAAATGGGCGCGAAGCGCCCCCATTGGGTATCGCTTCCCGCAGGGCCTCTCTCGATAGGCTGCTGCTGTTGCCGCAGGGCAGCCAATAGGCGCGCGAGCCGTCTTGCCTATGTCTGCATGCTGCAGCACAGCGTTTTACATTAAATCAAAATTAAGGATAATTTTTGGCTTCAATATCTCGTGGAAAAGAGGTTTTCCCCATAGCGTAAGATATTACGCAGTACGAGAGGTACTCTCGTAAGAGAACAAATGTTACATTTTTTTGGGAGACAACAAAAATCTTGCATCAAATTGCCTCGTACTATTTAAGATACATGTGAAGGAAAAGCAAGAAACACACACACTTGGGGAAGCAGAGCACAGCTCAGCTCGCAGGGAGAACGTGAATGTGAACTGCATTGATGTGCAGTGCTGATGCTCTCTTCTGTAAATATGAGAGTAAATCTGCACGCCCCTAAAGCTTCCCTGCAAAGCATTATTATTTAGACAAGCATGGAGTCAAATAAAATAAAGAAAGAGTGGGGAGAGGAGGGAAAAAAGGAAAGAGGGTTGAGGTGAGAGAGGCAGCGATAAGAAAGGTTAGGTGAGCAAAAACAACGGCACTGCAATGCCCTAGTCTCCACGGAGCTACCCTACATAGCAGCCAGACTGGGCGGCAGAGAGAGAGAGAAGAAGAAGAGAGACAGAGACAGAGACAGAGAGAGAGAGAGAGAGAGAGAGAGAGAGAGAGAGAGAGAGTGAGAGAGAGAGAGAGAGAGAGAGTGAGTGTGAGTGAGAGAGAGAGAGAGAGAGAGAGAGAGAGAGAGAGAGAGAGAGAGAGAGAGAGAGAGAGAGAGAGAGAGAGAGAGAAAGGACAAAAAATAATAACAGTGACATTAGAGGAGAGGGAGGGCTCAGAGAGTCACATGAGAACAGTATGAGTGATCGTTGGCAGGGAAAGCGAAAGAGTGTCTAAAGAAAGTGCATTTGTCTTTAGAATGTGTGTTATGAATACAGAAGCACTGGAGCAGGAATTGTGGGTATTCGGATGCCTAATGTAAGAGAACATTCACTGGACTCCGCACACCTGCAGCTAAACTCCACACTTGGGAAACTGACAAGACCACATAAATGTACTAGAAGTAGGCTTTAACAAAGGATGCACTATTGCATTAAAAAATATATGTATTTCTATATCATACATAAATATTATACATATTTTATAATTATATTTATATGTGTGTGTTTGTTACTGTATTTGACAAATTCTTTCATTAGCAGCAGGTTTGCTGTTGAGTCACTATAAAGAGGTTGTGACATTATGAAATATGACTGATGCATGTGCACAGACAAACAATTAAACAAATAAAATACCCCAGGAAGCGCAGAAGTAATCAAGGAAGAGCCGTGAGTGAACTACCTCTAAGGTGTAATTGCTTGTGGTTGGATCGACCAAAACATCTTGATACCAGGTGTAAACACAGCTAAACAAATGGCAGGACTGACTGTATCTTCACTTCGAACACTTATAATTGGGTTCAAAATGTTTTAGTGAGTAATAGATCCATAATGCAAATCATAGTGTTGCTGGTTTGAATCTTGCTAGTGAATCCACAGATGTTTGCAACTGCCACTGGTTCTCATGACCCCTCTAATCTCAGCCTTGAGCATGACTCTCAATCCTTAGCTGCTCCAGCGGTTGCATCATGGTATGCCTGTTGCCAAATGATCCACACACCCCCGAAGGTAAATAAATGAATGACAGTACATTATTGAAACCCTTACCTCGAAGATTAAGATTAAGCGATAGGCACAAGTTTGTTTTAGTTAAACAGACTCAAGCAACAGCTGCCTTATTTGACTACTGTGTGTGGGATTTTGGTTAGCCTTACAGTGTCAGACATTTGATTGGTATAAAGTCTGCCCCATATTGTTAACTTTGGCCAAAAAACACCCACAGGAAGGGGCTGCACAAGACCAACCACAGTTTTTGACGTCATGTTTGGTAGTTGCAAGCATAAGAAGGTCATCTGACACTAGACACTAGTCTTAGGCTATGTCCACACTAGTGAGTTTACGTTTAAACATGGCATTTTAAAATGAAAACGATCCTCGTCCCTATTGGCATTTCCACTGTTTCAGAAAAAATCTCTGTCCACACCACACGACCGAAAACGCATGTCACATGACCATTCATGCACACTAGGCATGAGCGTTTCCATGTAGGGCTTGCACCGCTTGATGAGATTTGTTGCAGATTGCTCTAATAATAGCCTACCTCTTGCATATGTAGGCAGCTGCAGTATTATAAAATGAAGAGTTTAACTCCACAATGGCTGCTAAAAAGGACAACAAAGTCAGCAAAGCTTGCAGTTCCGTCTCCATGTTATTGTTTACATGGTCTTCGAGACTGATCTGTTATTGCCGTAATGGTCATATGATAGGGGCTTGACAATTCATGGATCCACGCCTTTGTTTTCAAAAGTTTCCATTTTGGTCCGTATATACACTCACCTAAAGGATTATTAGGAACACCTGTTCAATTTCTCATTAATGCAATTATCTAATCAACCAATCAAATGGCAGTTGCTTCAATGCATTAAGTTGTGTGGTCCTGGTCAAGACAATCTCCTGAACTCCAAACTGAATGTCAGAATGGGAAAGAAAGGGGATTTAAGCAATTTTGAGCGTGGCATGGTTGTTGGTGCCAGACGGGCCGGTCTGAGTATTTCACAATCTGCTTAGTTACTGGGATTTTCACGCACAACCATTTCTAGGGTTTACAAAGAATGGTGTGAAAAGGGAAAAACATCCAGTATGCGGCAGTCCTGTGGGCGAAAATGCCTTCTTGATGCTAGAGGTCAGAGGAGAATGGGCCGACTGATTCAAGCTAATAGAAGAGCAACCTTGACTGAAATAACCACTCGTTACAACCGAGGTATGCAGCAAAGCATTTGTGAAGCCACAACACGCACAACCTTGAGGCGGATGGGCTACAACAGCAGAAGACCCCACCGGGTACCACTGATCTCCACTACAAATAGGAAAAAGAGGCTACAATTTGCAAGAGCTCACCAAAATTGGACAGTTGAAGACTGGAAAAATGTTGCCTGGTCTGATGAGTCTCGATTTCTGTTGAGACATTCAGATGGTAGAGTCAGAATTTGGCGTAAACAGAATGAGAACATGGATCCATCATGCCTTGTTACCACTGTGCAGGCTGGTGGTGGTGGTGTAATGGTGTGGGGGATGTTTTCTTGGCACACTTTAGGCCCCTTAGTGCCAATTGGGCATCGTTTAAATGCCACGGCCTACCTGAGCATTGTTTCTGACCATGTCCATCCCTTTATGGCCACCATGTACCCATCCTCTGATGGCTACTTCCAGCAGGATAATGCACCATGTCACAAAGCTCGAATCATTTCAAATTGGTTTCTTGAACATGACAATGAGTTCACTGTACTAAAATGGCCCCCACAGTCACCAGATCTCAACCCAATAGAGCATCTTTGGGATGTGGTGGAACGGGAGCTTCGTGCCCTGGATGTGCATCCCACAAATCTCCATCAACTGCAAGATGCTATCCTATCAATATGGGCCAACATTTCTAAAGAATGCTTTCAGCACTTTGTTGAATCAATGCGACGTAGAATTAAGGCAGTTCTGAAGGCGAAAGGGGGTCAAACACAGTATTAGTATGGTGTTCCTAATAATCCTTGGGTTCCTAATAATCCTAATAATCCTAATAATCCAATGAGTGTACACTGAAATGCAACCCCGGAGCTTTGAGATTAAAACGGGGTCTGCAGCGTTTCCAAAAGTCTCCGTTTTCAAGGGTCGCAAACTCCGGAGTAGTGTTGATGCCAGGTGTAACCGTAGCAAAAGTTTTAAAATGAAAACGCTCTTGTGTAAATGTAGCCTTAGCTACCGCATGCATTTGTGTGGCAACACCAAGGGGTCAAAGTTTGGCTGATTAGCACAACCCTGTTAACTGCTGCTGGACTTAATAATATATACTAAAATAAAATAATTTTTATTTTTTCATTGACAGCAAATCAAAACATGCTATGGATTCTGACAGAACACAATTTACTTCATAGTTCATTGTAATAGTGGGAGAGTTTGTCAAGACCTTTTTCTGTAAGTTGAAAACAGATGTTTGGACAGGTAGATGTATGGACGGATAGACGGATGGGGTGTTGCCAGGTTTTTACTGGTGTTAGCTAATGCAAGTGGTTGCAGGGGTGTTGCAATTTTAGTTGCAAGTTGCAAATTTGTTCTGGGTGGTTGATGGGTAGGTCGCTATGCTAGGGAGTGGAAGAGGGGCTCCTAAAAAGTGCCAAATGAATTTATACACAGTATTTTTTTTAATTAACAGCTTCTTGGTTAACACTATAATATCCAGTCAGGAGTTGTGTTTATATTTACAGAAATCCCAAGCAAAGATCATACAAAACACAAAGCAGCAGAAAGCAAAGGAAGAGAGCTGAAGACAATGGGAGTCTTTCTTAGAAGTCTAGTTCAAGACAGACAGAAATAAAGAATGGGTGGTAAATGCAAATATCAACTTAGTATCTGTATCAGAATCGGATTTTAAATATGCAGGAGGGTTGAGGCTGCATCGGGAACCTCAGCACGCCACCAAATTCAATTTACAGGCTTTTCAGAGCCAGCATCTGTCCCCTCGCCTGAGACAGCCCTCGCTGCAGGGAGCCATACGGGCAGAGACACACTCCTCCGTCTGGCCGCATCAAGCCCATTCTCCCAATCCACTTCAGCTCCGTGGATGAGAGGAGAGGTCAAAGACTTGTAATGATGCCTGTTTTGCTTCCTCTGAAATGGCCCTATCAGTGTGTGAAGGCAGACCTGATGAGGGCATTTTCCTGCTGATCCACTAACTGTCGCCTGAAGGTGGTGGTGGTGGGGGGGGGGGGGGGGGGGGGGGGGGGGGGGGTTGAAGACTTCACATCAGAGAGTCTAATTGGAGGAGGATGAGGAACGGGAGGTCTGCGATGACTGCAGGGGGGTTTTCCTCATGCTGGTGGGAGAAGAAGCCCCAGCCACATCTCCTCGCTCGGAGAGGAAATAATGGATTTTAATTAGCCACTCGACCTGCAGCATACAATAGCACAATTAACCTTTCCGATCCACAGGGAAATAGGCACCGGAGCCTCCAAACATCACTAAAAGCCGACAGAGATGTGTAATTACATTAGGCTTACAATAAAGGGAACATTTATACGGCTGCAAGGGGCTGCAAGGCTGCAAGGAAATGTTTTCTGAAGTTTTTCTAAAGACAACCTCTGGCTTTGGTTTAGATGTGCGAGCAAGTAGACAGAGGTTATCTAATAGCCTTGTAAAGAATGGCATTTGAAATAACAGTGAGAAAAATAGCATTTTTTTTAAATGGAACAGTTTATTGAAATTTTTTCCGTTTTTTAATTTTTTTTATTTAAGTTTTCAAACGTGTTTTCCCCCCCTGTTTTTTTCTGTTGAGCACTTTTAGGCCCAAAATTAGAAAAAAAGATCTGTATTTTTTTATTGTGGGGGCAAAACATATAATGAAATGCAATATCACGATGATTGAGAGATGCAATAAACATTCCTCAAAAGCCTGTTGTATCATATTTGATACATTTAAACAGGATTTTTCTAAAAATAATGTATGGATAATCAAATAAACCTAAAAAGTTTCAGTCCAGTTAATGTTCATCATAAAATATTACTAACAAAACAAAAATATTCTCAATTTTACTTAAAAACAAAATCATTAAGGATTTCAGAGCAAAAAAAAACAAAAACAAATGAACACTAGTACCAATTTTAGAATTATACCTAAAAAGGCCTTTTATTTGCTAAGAAAGTATAAACTATTAATCTGACGACAGAAGGCATTTAGTAGATTGTGTACAACAGGTTTTTCAGCAAAGTTTTGATCATGTTGATAACTTACAGGCCATAGAAATTCAAAATCCATTATGATTCAGTAGGCTTCAAAGGGTTATACTTTCAATCAGTTAACGGTTAAACCTTGTCCTAACTAGGCATGATAAAGTGCGATAAATCAAATCTCTTCTATTGTAATTAAAGGTTTTTGCCCTAATCCTCAACAGCTAACAGCAACAACATCAGTTAGCGTAAAAATAGTGTAAAAGCTAATCCGTTCAAGTATGCCGTGCAAAATACTACTCCCTTGGATCCTTAAAAGTAGCTGTTTGTAAAATCTGAACCTGTCACACTACAACATATTTATTGTATTTAGCTAATCAAAATGTTTTTCTTGTTAGCATTTTGCTAAGCTATCAGGCTACTTTGTCAGCTACTTTTATAGCTTCAGTTACATAATGTGATATGTAATATAGTATAATTTTGATGTGCAATTGTGTCTGTGCTTGTGTGGAAACACGATTCTTTAGTGTGGGCTGGCTCACACAAGCTCTCACAGTTTCTGAGTATAGCTAAAATCCATGCTCACAGAAAGTGTATACACTGTTTTGCACCACTGGTAAGATCACAGATTTTATGTAGGTATCTTGCCCTGTCTGGAACGACCTCCCTGGATGTATATCTCTGCCCAGAGGTTGTCTGCTCTCAAACAAAATGATGGATGCAAGATCTGAATTGTGAGATAGAGCAAAAAGGTCACTCTCCCAACATTTCCGTAATTTTATTAAAACCATGGTTTTATTACAGTAAACGTGTAGCAAGCAACCACGTTTTTTGGCGGATTGATTATCATTTTTATAACCAAAGTTTTACTACAAATACCATGGTTAAAAACTATGGTTAATTTAGTAAAACCATGGTATATTTCTGTAAGGGTTCCTATTGAGATACACATTCAGGCCTTTGGGCCGATCCTGTTATGCAGAACATTTTCTGCTTACATTTACATTTAGTAATTTAGCAGACGCTTTTATCCAAAGCGACTTACAATTGAGGACTAAACCAAGCGAGTCATTGTGAAGAGGCAAAAACAACGCAAGAAGTGCTCAAAATACAAAGTTCAGACATTGCTCGGAGTAGCATAAGCCAGGCAAGCGAGGATTTAAAGGAAAGGATTTTTTATTTATTTTTATTTTTTATTTTTTTATGTTAAGTGCTCCCGGAAGAGATGAGTTTTCAGTTGCCTTTTTAATGCTGTCAGGGATTCTGCATTCCGGATGACGGTGGGGAGATCATTCCACCAGCATGGAACCGTGAATGAGAATGTTCTGGAGAGTGATTTTGTGCCCCGCTGTGATGGTACCACGAGCCGTCGCTCATTGACCGATCGTAGGCTTCTGGTAGGGATGTACACTTGTAGTAGTGAGTGGAAGTAGGAGGGAGCTGAACCTGTGGTCAATCTGTAAGCAAGCGTCAAAGCCTTGAACTTGATGCGAGCAGCGAGTGGTAGCCAGTGCAGAGAGATGAACAGAGGAGTGACGTGGGCCCTTTTGGGCTCGTTGAAGACGAGACGAGCTGCAGCATTCTGGATCATTCGTAGAGGTTTAGTTGCACATGATGGAAGTCCAGCCAGAAGAGCATTGCAGTAATCAAGCCTAGAAATGACCAGGGCCTGGACGAGAAGTTGTGTTGCATGATCAGTTAGGAAAGGCCTGATCTTCCTGATGTTGTGCATAGCAAACCTGCATGATCGAGTTGTCTTTGTAATGTGGTCAGTGAAGGTCAGCTGATCATCAAAGATTACTCCAAGATTTCTGACCGACCTTGATGGGGTGATTGAGGATGAATCTAGCTGGATAGTGAGGTCGTGCTGTAGAGACTGATTGGCAGGGAGGACGAGAAGCTCAGTCTTTGCCAGGTTGAGCTGCAGGTGATGTTCCTTCATCCATGCCGAGATGTCCGCCAGACAGGTTGAGATCCGTACAGCTACTGTGGGATCATCTGGTTGAAATGAGAGGTAGAGTTGGGTGTCATCAGCATAGCAATGGTAAGAGAAACCATGTGCCTGTATGATGGGTCCCAGTGATGTGGTGTAAATGGAGAAGAGGAGCGGTCCAAGAACTGAACCCTGGGGAACCCCTGTGGTCAGCTGATGTGCTTTGGATACCTCACCTCTCCATGCGACCTTGAAGGACCTACCTGTGAGATAGGACTCAAACCAGTTGAGGGAGGTTCCAGTGATGCCCAGTGATGAGAGGGTGGACAAGAGGATCTGATGATTCACTGTGTCGAAAGCAGCAGACAGGTCCAGTAGAATGAGAACTGATGATTTGGAAGCAGCTTTTGCAATCCGCAGGGCTTCCGTGACTGACAGCAATGCAGTCTCAGTTGAATGTCCTTTCTTAAAGCCAGATTGGTTGACATCCAGCTGGTTGTTCAGAGACAGGAAAGATGATACTTGGTTAAAAGCAACTCGTTCAAGTGTTTTCGCAATGAATGGTAGGAGAGAGACAGGTCTGTAGTTCTCTAGAAGTGATGTGTTTAATGTTGGTTTTTTAAGCAGAGGAGTTACCCGAGCCTGCTTAAATGCTGTAGGGAAAATGCCAGTGTGGAGGGATGAGTTGATTATGTGTGTGAGAGCTGGAAGAAGTGTGGGAGAGATGGCTTGTAGAAGGTGTGAGGGGATGGGGTCTAGAGGGCAGGTGGTAGGATGACTGGAGGGGATGGGGTCTAGAGGGCAGGTGGTAGGATGACTGGAGAGGAGAAGTTTAGATACTTCTTCCTCGGTTAGTGGAGTGAAGGAGGAGAGAAGGTTGTTGGCTGTGGGAGAGGTTAGTTTGGGTTCCTGTGTGTGTGAAGCTGAGAACTGACTGCTGATAGTTGTAGTTTTGTTAGTGAAGAAGTTAGCAAAATCATCAGCAGTTAGCGAGGAGGTGGGTGGTGGTGGAGGTGGACAGAGGAGAGAGTTGAATGTCTTGAACAGTGAACGTGTGTTAGAGGCGCTGTTGATCTTGTTGTGGAAATATGAAGATTTTGCGGTGTGAACATCAAGAGATTGATACCTACTGAGGTCAGATGTGTCTTTTGATTTGCGCCATTTCCTCTCTGCTGCCCTGAGCTTGGTCCGGTGTTCACGAAGAACCTCAGATAACCAGGGGTTAGAGGGAGTAGTGCGTGCTGGCCTGGAGGAGAGAGGGCAGATGTTGTCTAAAGAGGAGGTTAGGATGGAGCATAAAGTATCCGTTGCAGTATTCACATCCAGAGATGAGAAATGTGAGGGTGAGGGAAGAGAAGATGACACAGCAGAGGAAAGATGGGATGGAGAAAGTGAGCGCAGGTTTCGTCTGAAAGTAAATGGTGGGGAGGTTGGTGGAGCCTGGGTAGTGAGTTGTAGATTGAAAGTAATGAGGAAATGATCTGAAACTTGGAGAGGTTTCACCAAAATGTTGTCTGTGATACAGTTGCGTGTGTAAACCAGGTCCAGTTGGTTGCCTGACTTGTGAGTACCGGTGGTGATAAGGCGTTTGAGATCGAAAGAGGCTAGGAGAGAGATGAAGTCTGTTGCATACGGTTTCGCTAGGTGGATGTTGAAATCGCCAAAGACTACAAGTGGGATGCCATCCTCAGGGAAAGAGGACAGCAACACATCCAGCTCCTCTACAAAACTTCCCAGTTGACCTGGGGGGCGATAAATAACAACAATATGGATCTTCATGGGAGTTGTAAGTGTAAAAGCATGATATTCAAATGAGTTGTTATTGCACAGAGAAGAGAGAGTTGAGTATTTCCAATTGTTAGAAATGAGAAGACCAGTGCCCCCACCTCTCCCCGACTGGCGAGGGGTGTGAGAGAAAGAGAAGTTGTTAGAGAGAGCAGCAGGGGTTGCTGAGTCTTCTGGGCGGATCCAGGTCTCAGTCAAGCCCAAGATATTAAGAGTAGAATGAGATGCAAAGGCTGGAATGAAGTCAGCTTTATTGACTGCTGATTGACAATTCCATAGACCCATAGAAAGAGTGAGAGGTGAGTGTGAGGATGAGAGAATAGGGCGCAGATTAGCAGTATTGCGCTGCCTTCTGTGCATGATGAGAGAGCGTTGTCGAGAGACAACAGGAATGTGTTGGGTTTTCCGATACAGACAAAATGCTTTTCCGATACAGACTGATGCCGCCTCTTAAGTGTATGCTGTGCCACATCATTCCTTTCAGCAAATAAAAGAAAAATATTGCAATTTTCTTGTGTTATTTTTTGATTGGTTGAGGCATTCTGCCGCCCTTCATCAAACTTCTCAACGGAGCCCGCCTCAGACTGTTTCCTAATCAAAGGACAAATCATAAAAAAAAAACAGATTAACACTATCCGTGACTAAATTCTGATTGGGTGGGCAAGGCAGACGATTGGGTGGGCTCAGATCCCCATGAATAAATGTAGACTTCTTTGAAAAACATTTGAAAAATCTTCTTGACCCCAAACATTTGAATGGTAGTGTCTTGTAATTGTCTAGTCTTGTAATTCATTTCAAAATTATGAAATATCTTTTTAATTAAAAAGGAATATCTATTTATTAACACTATC